>CAWUFW010005910.1:0-1244477 GCA_963921515.1 Calotriton arnoldi | reverse complement strand
AAGATAATGTCAGGCAATTGTCAGCTTTAAAGTATTTGACCTGAGTGTCCATCCCAATTTTTAAGCCCTTTTTTGGCAATTCACCAATCAAATTCGATAACCTCCGGTATTTACCGAAGAGGTTAATAAACAACTCATTTTGATACCCTAATAAGTATCTCCTAAGTCCACGGAAGTAAAGAAAACCGATAGCCAATGGGCTAAGCACCTGGTTTTGCATGGAGTTGATGCATGAACTTTAAACATTACAAGTCAGAAACAGTGATAATGGATTTCATCTTTCCGGTTCCAATGTGTTTTGTGTAAAGTTTATGCATCGACTCCAAGAAATTTCAAGGTATATGTTTGAACTTTAGGAACCTTGCACAGAAAAAAAACGGTGCTCGGCCCATCATGATAAGGCTCCTGCAATACATAAACTAGTTTAATTTAACCCTATAAATATCACAATTAGTGCTTTATTCTCAGACAGCATAGCTCAGAGGAAGAAAGACCCAAGCCTTGCTATCTCAAAATAAAGCATTAACTCAGAGAAATTAAGGTTGAATGAGGCTTAAATGAAGTCACTTTATGCACTACAGGCAAATAACCAGGCGCTCCATTCTGTGCTGTGCTAGCAAAGCCCATGATGAGATGCCCCAGGAAGAGACTAATGAAGTACACCAAGTCCAGAAACGAAGGGGCCGATTCCGATCTCGGCCGGTAGGGCACCGAATCGGATTCGGCTTTACCGGATCTGATTCGGACGCCCTGTTTCCGACCGAATTGAACACCCGTCCGCGCGAGCAAGTACGATGCGAGCGTATGCGAAATCCACGACCGACTCGTTCCCGGCTCCGAACCGCTCCGACCGACTCGTACGGACTCGACTCGCACCACGCAATGGAGACGTTCCCCGACCAGGCAAGTACGATGCGCGCCTCGAACAGTCCGACCGACTCGTGCCGTCCGGCTCGAAAGAGCAGTCGGAGCCGGACTTCGGGGGACCGTGTCGGACCCCCCTGTACGCGTAGCCGCGCGAGTCGCACACAGGGGGGACCCATGGGTCCCCCCTACACATGCATGTACGGCGCGAGTCGCACCGATGCGTACCCGCTGTAGGGGGGGCCCTTGTTCACGACGCACCCATTGAGTCAATGGGAGCCCATGTACGCGTCGTACGACCGGCTCCCATTGACTTCAATGGGAGTCCGACCGAATCGAGTCCGATAGCATGCGTCCGCATCGTACTCATTCGGTCGGACTGCTAGAGTCCGGTTCGGTCGGATATCTCTCCGAATCCGACTCGGTCGGAGAGATTTCCGGCCCGAATCGGAATCGGCCCCGAAGTGTAAGTAAAGTTCGGTAAGGATGTGTTTGTATTTATTAGTCTGATGTCCTAGCAGTTTTTTTTAGCATACTTGTGTATTTGTGCTTCAAATAAAGTTCTACGAGACTCATCTTACTGGCCTATTGAAATGCATATCACCCACTATTGCAAACTGGAAGACACACACTAAGGGGCCGATTCCGATTCGGGCCGGAAATCTCTCCGACTGAGTTGGATTCGGAGAGATATCCGACCGAACCGGACTCTAGCAGTCCGACCGAACGAGTACGATGCGGTCGCATGCTATCGGACTCGATTCGGTCGGACTCCCATTGAAGTCAATGGGAGCCGGTCGTCACGAGCAGCGTACACGGGCTCCCATTGACTCAATGGGTGCGTCGCGAACAAGGGCCCCCCCTACAGCGGGTACGCGTCGGTGCAACTCGCACCGTACATGCATGTGTAGGAGGACCCATGGGTCCCCCCTGTGTGCGACTCGTGTGGCTACGCATACAGGGGGGTCCGACACGGACCCCGAAGTCCGGCTCCGACTGCTCTTTCGAGCCGGACGGCGCCGAGTCGGTCGGACTGTTCGAGGTGCGCATCGTACTTGCCCGGTAAGGGAACGTCTCCATTGCGTGGTGCGAGTCGAGTCCGTACTGAGTCGGTCAGAGCGGTTCGGAGCCGGGAACGAGTCGGTCGGGATTTCGCGTGACGCTTGCATCGTACTTGCTCGCGCGGACGGGTGTTCAGATCGGTCGGAAACAGGGCGTCCGAATCGGATCCAGTAAAGCCGAATCCGATTCGGTGCCCTACCGGCCGAGATCGGAATCGGCCCCTATGTTGTTGAACTTGAAAGTGAAGGCGATTGTGAGACTAGGTGGGCATGACACTAGTGCAATGTGTGTAGTGGACTGAAAACACCCACAAAAGTCTTGATTGCCCCATGATTCACCTTGGCCAGTCAAAAACAATCCACATGAGTATGAGGAATTGGGGTTGATGGTTGAAGGGGATGTGAGCCCTTCTCAAGCAACAGCCACAATCCTTGTCAGGGTGAACCACAAACAGTCACTAAACTAACCTGTGCTTTAATCGCTTAGCGGCAATATGTAAAGTGCTTATTCGGCACACAAACAGTAATAAAGTGAAAATGCAACACAAGAAAAATCCCACACCAATTTAGAAAAATAGAGAAAAAGAGTAAAATGTAATAAATTATTAGAGATCAAAAAAACTAAAATCCAATCAGTAGAACAGGAGGTATTTAATTTTAAAGATTTAGATAGGAGTAGCACCAAAAAGTGCAAAGCGCCAACTGTGGTTATCACAAGTTCAGGCTGACCGCGATGGGGTGTTGGCTGAATACAGGGATCAGGTTAGTTCCACTGAGAATTGTGCCTTATGTCCTTGATGTCAAGCGTTGTGTCAGGCTGCGTCAGTTCCGATGAGGACTGTAAGGACTGTGATGTGAGGTGATACATTGAGTTGAATTACGCTGCGTCTGTTCTGATGAGGCCTCAGATCAGGGGTTGCAAGGTGCTGCAATGTGAGATCATGCATCACACTGTGTCGAGTTGTGCCACACTGTTGATTCTGAGGAAACCCACAGTTACGCCAGGAGGAGTACACTCTGATGTCAGCCAAGTTCTAGCACCTGAGTGTGCACCTCTTCGGGATCAGGACTCACTCTAGAAGAGGACAGCAGCAGGGCACAGGGGAGTCTGGGCAGCTGGGCAGATGCAGGACAGGTCTCTGGATCCTGTTATATCCCTGTAGCTCAGAATAGGAGACCTGTCAGGTAGCGCTTGGAGTCACTCTGGTGGTTCTGGATTTTAGGAGCATGTCCAGTCTTCCGTCCTCAGGCAGCAGCACAGTTCTTCTTGCAGCAGGGCACTCGACTTGATGCAGGGCAGAAGAGCAGTCCTTTTAGATAGCAGGGCAGCAGAGCAGTTCATCTTGTGAGTCTTCCCCAGTTCCAGAAGTGTTCTGAAGGAATCACTGACAAAATATCCACTACAGAAATATCGACAACAAAAATATCGGAGCCAAAATATCGATGTCCACAGTTTCGAAGTCCTATCTACATTATGGTAAGTACAAAAATATTGAGAAAAAAATATCGTTGTCAAAAATATCATTGTTAAAAATATTGTTTTTTTAATGTTTAAAAAATAATGTAAAATAAAGTAAATAATACATATAATTAAAAGAAACATAGTTAAAATTATTTGAAAATGTTTAAAATTATAACTAATACATATAATGTAAAAATAAATTAAACATATATACGTATAAAATATAATATATATACTTACTTAATATTTATAAATAATTATTCTAATAACTTATAAATTGTCAAAATACATTAAAAAAAATATTAATACATAAATACAAAAAAACCAATAACATAAATAAAAATGTAAAAAATATATATAACAAATTAAAAAATTACAATATTTTTAATCTTTTTAAAATAAATTATACTCTACATTAACTAAAACAGTAGCGAAAATATTGGATAGCGGAGGGGATAAAATTACTATTTCCACACCAGAGAGTGTAACAGTAGGGAAAGTGTTGGATAGCGTAGGGGTAAATATTACTATTCCCACTCCAGTGAGTGCAACAGTAGGGAAAGTGTTGGATAGCGTAGGGGTAAAAATTACTATTCCCACTCTAGAGAGTGCAACAGTAGGAAAAGTTTTGGATAGCGTAGAGGTAAAAATTACTATTCCCACTCCAGTGAGTGCAACAGTAGGGAAAGTGTTGGATAGCGTAGGGGTAAAAATTACTATTCCCAATACAGAGAGTGCAACAGTAGGGAAAATGTTGGATAGCGTAGAGGTAAAAATTACTATTCCCACTCCACTGTGTGCAACAGTAGGGAAAGTATTGGATAGAGAAGGGGTAAAAATTACTATTCCCACTCCAGTGAGTGCAACATAAGGGAAAGTGTTGGATAGCGTAGGGGTTAACATTGCTATTCCCACTCCAGAGAGTGCAACAGTAGAGAAAGTATTGGATAGCGTAGGGGTAAAAATGACTATTCCCACTCCAATAAGTGCAACTGTAGGGAAAGTGTTGGATAGCGTAGGGGTAAAAATTACTATTCCCACTCCAGAGAGTGCAACAGTAGGGAAAGTGTTGGATAGCGAAGGGGTTAAAATTACTATTCCCAATTCCTGAGAGTGCAACAGTAGGGAAAGTGTTGGATAGCGTAGGGGTAAAGTTACTATTCCAGCTCCAGAGAGTGCAACAGTAGGGGAAAGTGTTGGATAGCGTAGGGGTAAAAATTACTATTCCCACTCCAATAAGTGCAACAGTAGGGAAAGTGTTGGATAGCGTAGGGGTAAAAATTACTATTCCCACTCCAGAGAGTGCAACAGTAGGGAAAGTGTTGGATAGCGAAGGGGTTAAAATTACTATTCCCACTCCAGAGAGTGCAACAGTAGGGAAAGTGTTGGATAGCGTAGGGGTAAAAATTACTAGTCCAACTCCACAGAGTGCAACAGTAGGGAAAGTGTTGGATAGCGTAGGGGTAAAAATTACTATTCCCACTCCAGAGAGTGTAACTGTAGGGAAAGTGTTGGATAGCAGAGGGTTAAAATTAACATACTTATCAATTAAATATTTTTTTAATTAAATAACCAATTAACAATTAATTAACAATAAATTAATTATGAATACCAATAAATTAAAATTAACAATTACTTTAATAACATTAAATTATTTCCCAGCCTATTCCCCTATAAACCCACAACTCACTCCTAAAATAAATTAACAAAATTAATATAGTTATCAATTAATCAATTAATAAAAATTAATTACCAATTAATAATTATTTAACAATAACTTAGGGGCCCATTACGATACCCGGCGTAAAAAAATCCGCCAGGCATGGAAGCGGCAAAAATCCGCCCGCACACACCGTCTGAACACCGACCACGCCATTACGATTACACAAACCGAAACCGCCATCGGCGGAAAATCACACAAAATACCGCCCGCCAACGTCCGAGTCGGAGTCAAACCGCCCGCCACGGACGGAAACACGCACGACAACACAAAACCGCCCGCCCTCACGGCCGACACACCGCACGTGAAATTACGATCGCACCGCCATGAGCGCGGAAAACCACAAATATACCGCCCGCCAGCGCAAACAACGCCGATGAGAATCGACACGGCAGAAGCCATGGCGCCCACGTACCTGCACAGAAACCATCCGCTCACAAAACCAATAGCACACAACATGGCCAACAAGTCCACACAGCAAGGCACGCACAAATACACAAGCACAGTACACATCCCGAAAACACCCCCGGACAAACAAAAAATACAAAGGCCAGAACCCCAGACACAACACACCTGAAAACAACAGACCATGAGGACACACCCACATAGGTGAGTACAAAAGCAGCACTCCCACAGACCACAACCCCTTGCTACATTGCAAACCAGAGAGGAGAGGAGAGGACACAGTGACACAGCAAGGACAGCAGCACACCACAGAAACGCACACATCACAACCACCACCACCACCACCACCACCACCAAACACCTGCACCACAAACCCCTGCACATTACACAACACACACCGCACCAGCACCACAAACACCATGGCACCACAAAGGATGCCCAAGTACACGCCCATTGAGCTGACGGTCATGGTCGACGAGATCATCAAGGTGTACCCACAAATCTATGGGAACATGGTCCAGCACACACCACTAGCCACCAGAAACAGAATGTGGAACCGGATCGTAGACCAGGTCAATGCAGTCGGGACCCTGCCCAGGAACAGAGGAGAAATAAACAAACGTTGGAATGACGTAAAGAGCCTGGTCAAGAAGAAGGAGGGCAAAAACAGAGAGCTGGCTGCCGTCACTGGCGGAGGGAATCCCGCGCTCTTCAAGACCTTCAAAGCGTGGGAGGAGAAGGTGCGAGTCATAATACATCCGGAGATCCTCGCCGGATTAGCAGGGGGAGTGGAGGCTGGTAAGTACAAACTAATGTATACCAGCACACCGCTATGTACTCACATGCACTACCACCATGCCACAGCTCCCAGGGACAAACACCCCCATGTCCAGCACACAATACACAACACATCACACACACATGCAACAGACACCACCACACACAGCCCAAACCGAACAACTGTAACATACGTGGGGACATGTGTACACTCAGCCAGCCACGTAACCACCAACAGGTCCCCAAATATGCCAGAAGCGCCACAACGAGCACCCACCACACCCATGTGTCCGCCACAGCTGCACTAACCGACAAGTAACAGGTAAGTGGCAGGAACACAAAGTGCAGTGGGTGGGACGGTGGACAGCCCAAGTACAACACACACCAGGCCCCTAGTCCCACAGCACAGCAAGGAGGAGCATCCCCCACACCCCACAGCCACGTGTCAGCCACCGCAGTGCACAACGACAGCCGAAAGGCAGACATCACGGTCCACAGCAATCGGTGTCAGTGGGTGTCCAGCCACCCCCACGACCCACAACACCCCCCCACCCCCACAGACCTGCAACATGGAGCACCCCCGCTTAGAGCCATGTGGCATCCAGTACAGTGCACGCACGAACAACTTGCAGGTGGGAAACTGGACAGGGCTGGATTACTGGAGGCATGAGGACCATAACACGACCAACACATGGGACATGTCACGTAGCAGACGAACACGCAGCACCGCCCACCGTCACGAACAAGTGAACAATGTGCACACGGACATGAACAACAGACTCACACCCCACATGACCCATCACAGACATAGCAACACCCAAGGAGCCACGTCTGCATGCACAAGCCACACTGAATATAGTACCACACGGCAGCCACTGTGCAACTCATCACACACAACCGAAACACCATTGAAGTCCTGTCCATGTAGCCCCTACTGCCTGTCAACCACACACCCCACAACTACGCCTATGTAAGACAAACAACACTAGACGCAACAGAGCGGAACAACATAAATGCACACGAACACCACTGAACCCATCAAACACACAGACACACCATGCACATACAACATACCATCCATCCCATCCGTCAGCCCCAGTCTCATGAAAGGCATGTCATCCGCACAGCTGCCACACATACAGCAGTCACGCTAAGATACATGCCCATGACCAACCATGTGCCAGAAGTCAATGAAGCGCACGACACACTGTGAGCAACAACACACAACATGGGCCACACTCCCCGAGCACTGCAGTGATGCACATGGCACAGGGCAGCACGCACACCAAGGAGATGGGACAACTGCAATACGTTGGCTGGCACACAACCATCACTCACTCATAACGATGCGTCCAATGCCATGTCCAGTAATCACAACAGACAGCAAATATGCAGGCCATGTCAAGCATGCACACACCTCAAACCATGCACTGTCATGCTGCCACAACACATGTCACGTTCGGCACCCATGGCTCACAGCATGTACCCCAAAAGCATATCCCCTCCCAAATGCGAATCTGGGGCATGGCCCCCATGTTGCCATATGCGTTCCTAAGCGTTCCATTTGAACCCCAAAAGCATATTCCCTCCCAAATGCGAATCTGGGGCATGGCCCCCATGTTGCCATATGCGTTCCTAAGCGTTCCATTTGAACCCCAAAAGCATATTCCCTCCCAAATGCGAATCTGGGGCATGGCCCCCATGTTGCCATATGCGTTCCTAAGCGTTCCATTTGAACCCCAAAAGCATATCCCCTCCCAAATGCGAATCTGGGGCATGGCCCCCATGTTGCCATATGCGTTCCTAAGCGTTCCATTTGAACCCCAAAAGCATATTCCCTCCCAAATGCGAATCTGGGGCATGGCCCCCATGTTGCCATATGCGTTCCTAAGCGTTCCATTTGAACCCCAAAAGCATATTCCCTCCCAAATGCGAATCTGGGGCATGGCCCCCATGTTGCCATATGCGTTCCTAAGCGTTCCATTTGAACCCCAAAAGCATATTCCCTCCCAAATGCGAATCTGGGGCATGGCCCCCATGTTGCCATATGCGTTCCTAAGCGTTCCATTTGAACCCCAAAAGCATATTCCCTCCCAAATGCGAATCTGGGGCATGGCCCCCATGTTGCCATATGCGTTCCTAAGCGTCCCATCTGAACACCAAAAGCAAAGTACAAACCAGACCCAGGATGGGCCAGGAGCCCGCATACACCAGAGTCACAATAAGTAGGGGCACAGCAACACACCCATCGGCATGGCCAATCCGTCCCATGCCACATGTGCACAGCACACAGTCCCATTGCCAAGCACACACAACTACAGATGCTACAGCCACACACACGCCTCCGGGAAACCCATGTACGAGATTGCACGAACTGTTAATGTCAGACGACAAATACATACTTCGCCAGGTGCAACACAATAACAAATCTCATTCTCTCCACAGGTGACGAACTGCTGGATGCTGGGGATGGAGCCAGCAGCCAGCACAGCCAGCCTACAAGCCCCCAACGAGGACACACGGATCTGGAGGATCTGTCCTCCTCTTCGGACACGGACCACCAAGCAGGCCCATCTGGTGTGGCAGGGCCCAGCCGCTCCCCAGGACCCCTCCTACCCACCAACCCATCATCCAGGGCTGCTGAACATTCCCAGCCCCCTGCTGCCACTGTCGTTGCGGCCACACCCACGGTCATTGTGGCCACTACCACTGCCGCAACCGCCACCATCGCCGCACCGACCACCACCGCCGCCACCACCACCACGTCTTCGCTGGCACCAGCCCCAGCGCAGGTGGTGGCCCGGCCGACTGGATCCACCCTGGGAGCCACAGCGAGGACCGTGGTGAGCAATGTGGCTAGTGGGCAGGCCGGTGGCAGCAGGACTGGTAGGAGGAGCAGGGTCAGGGAAACGCCAGCCTCCCCTGGGAGCCATGCCCTGCCTCAAATGGCCAGAGTCCTTGGGGCCTATGAAGAGGCCCAAGGACAATGGGTCCGGTCTGCTTCAGACACGCGTGAGGTGCTGGGGGTGCTGAGGTCCATGGACGCCCGTATGGGCCAAATCGTGGACCTCATGGGCCAGCTGGTGGTGGCGGTGAGGTCACAGCCAGGGACAGCAGCTCCCTCCGCCACCACCTGCCGGGGCGCAGGGTGGAGCAGCAGTGTCCAGTTCCCCTGCGTCCACAGCCAGTGAGCACACCTCAACCACCAGCATGTCGCAAGCAGGCACCCCCTCGCAAACGTGGAAGGGGCCGTCCGAAGTGGAAACAGATCTCCCGGGAGGACTTCGCACGCTCCAAACGCAAGTGAGGCAGCCAGCCAGCCTTCCGCCAGCCTTCCTTGACCAGCCACTGCATTGACTTGGACTACGATCCCACTCCACACAGCCATCTGGATGGCATGTGTGTGTTGGACTATGGACATAGAACCAGTGGGTACACCCTGAGCATCACGCAGCCATGACCGACAGCTCATTGTCACTGCACGCACCACTTTTGTCATCACCTTACACACAATCACATGTCACAGTTTGTAATAAATGCACCTTTTACACTAACTGCTGTTTGTGCCCTGTGTTTTATTTGTACGGAATACAACGGCCACCTTGGGCGGAAAGGCACCTGATGCGTGGCATGGCAATTGAATCCGGAGGGCCTGTAGGGACCTAGGGGTGGGAGACAGAACAGGAGCACATTCAATGAGTGTGTCACACACCCATCACACAGTACATGTCAACAACTACAAGCAATGTACACACATCGCACAGAGCAATAGGGCACAATGCCACAGCCACCAACAGTGGCATACTACCCTGGCCATGGAGCGTTGACACACAGCACGCAGTGAACAAACGGCCACCCTGACACAGCACACACACACCTGCACAGATACAGCCACATCAGCCGTCGTACATGGACACTCACCGTCAAGTGAAGTAGCGGGCGATGAGCTGCTGCCGCACATTACCAGCTTCCTCCTCTCCGCTGTCCTCCTCACTCGAGCTGTCCTGGTCTGCGGGCTGGGGCCCTGGTTGATCTCCGTCATCCACGATGAGGGGGATCTGCTTCCGAATGGCCAGATTGTGCAGCATGCAGCACGCCACCACTATCCGGCACACCTTCTGTGGGGAGTACGCCAGCGCACTCTCGGTGCGGTCCAGGCACCTGAACCTGGACTTGAGGAGGCCAAAGGTACGCTCGACCACACGTCTGGTCCTCCCATGTGCCTCATTGTAGCGATCGTCTGCTGGGGTGCGAGGATTCCTCAATGGACTGAGCAGCCATGCCCCATTCGGGTACGCAGAGTCACCTGGGTGTGAGGGACACAGAGAACCGTTGCAATTCCAACTGGACAGGGGACAGCATCGCACAACCAGCACGCTACACCACTCCACATACTCACCGACAATACAGGCACGATCCTGTTGCATATTGGACATCAGTCGTGGCAAGATGCTGTTGCGCATTATGTGTGCGTCATGGGCCGAGCCTGGGAACTTTGCACACACGTGGGTGATCACCATGTCCGCAAGGCACACCACTTGCACATTCAGGGAGTGCGTGTGCTTCCTGTTGCGGTACAGGTGCTCAGTGGCCTGTGGTGGAACAAGGCCGACATGTGTGCAGTCAATGGCTCCAACGACGTGTGGGATTCTGCCAAGGGCATAGAATGCACCCTTCACTGCCGCCAATTCACGAGCCCTGGGGAAGCGGATGTACCTGTTTCGGCACAGCATCATGGCTGCCAGTACATCCCTCAGCACCTTGCTGAACATGGGCTGGGACATCCCTCCTCCAATGCCCACTGTGTGCTGGAATGACCCAGTGGCGAAGAAATGCATGGCGGCCATCACCTTAGCCGTGGGGGTGACAGCAGTCGGATACACCCTGCGGGGACGGAGATGGGGTTCTAACATGGCACACAGTCGATGCAGGGTTGGCCTGTCCAGCCGAAACTTCCTAATAACCTCTGTATCGTCCATGTCCGCCAGCAATTGGTATGGGCGGTCAATGTTCGGTCTCCGCCTAGGGACAATGGCAGAGGACACATGTCAAAGCAACACGACACATAGCAATTTCGCATACACATCACTGACATGACTGAGCAAGCACATGAGCCACAGCCCAGCTGTCAAGCTGGGACGGCACGGCCACAATACACTTACACAGGTCTCCCAACAATGGCAATGGCTAGTGATACAAACCACTGCCATGTGCATGCACATGGGGATCTAGGCCCCAATGACTTGCGGGGCGTGCTGATGGGGACTGACTGCATATCCGTCAAGCGGCAACGCCACGGCAACATGAATGTCTGCTGAGCATGGAACTGCTTCCGCGGCTGGATGAGTATGGCACACGACGACGACGATGTGGGCACAGGCTGAGCGGCCAAAACAAGTGGGACCTGTGGCACGAGGGGATATGAGACAGTAGTAGGTGTCAGCACTGCACCCTATGTACAGCACTGTACGGATCACACCTCCCGAAACATTGACAGGTGTCCACATTGACAGCCCCATGCCAAGACGGCTGTGTGCTTGCAGTCACACGTCACAGGTGAGAGGTTACATTGCACGTGCCAGGTGGCAGACGTACATAGTGGGAGCTGGCATGTGTGTGCATGTGTCTCCTGTTCAGGATCCACCAGATGGGCGCTGACTCTGTACTGACCATTGGACACAGCATGTTCCGTGGAAGGCTTGTGTGTGTGGGATGGTGGCACTGGATGTGCCTCCGTTGGGTGGGGGCCATGCACAGGGCGGGTACGTCGATGATTGCGCATTGTTGGTCACGGTGGGTGCACCAACTGAAGATGTGTTGCCCTGTGTTCAATTCCTATGTCCGCATGATGATGGACTGTAGATGTGGGCAGACTACACATTGGTCGATGTGCTGTCTATATGCATGTGCCTTCACACCAGGCACAGCTGCCCCTGCACATGTGACCCCTGCTGGACTCGCTGCTGGGTCTGTGGAGCTGATGCACCTTCTGCGCGTGGGGCGGACAGCTCTCCTCACTTCCCTCATTGCGCATGTCATGACTTTGCCGCAGGTGACATGGATCATGGAGGGCCCACATGTACGCGTGGGTAGGCTACACATGATTGTACACTGGTCGCCACCCCCAGTCAGTGTTTCGAATGGGAAGGTTGTCGTGCTGGTGGTATGTTCGATGTGGCGGATGGGCGGGCCTAGGTGCGGGCTTACATTCCGGACATGGGGGTAGTTGGATTGGCGACTAGTTGCAGTACACACGGGACACGTCTCTTCCTTTCCACATCTGGGTCATCCCTTGTACTTACTGACAGTGATACAGTCATCTTCGCCCCAGCCCTCATGTCCTCCCCTCGCTCCCCCAATATGCATGCTCACCTGCGAGGCTAGCGCTTGCACAGGCAGCCCCAAGCTCGCACCAGAGAGGGCAAGGAGTGTATGTGTGGGTCCAGTTGCACGAGTGGGCTGTCTCAGGGTATGATGTGTTGCGGGACGCCGTCCACCTGCGTGGTGCCCCAAATGGAGACCCGGCCTGCATGGACTATGCATCACAGTCTTCGCCTTCCGGATCCGCCACCTGCGACACCCAGTGGCTGTGGCTGCCCTTGCGGCCAGGCCGCGTCCGTCTGTGGCTGATGGCCCACACATTCACTCTTTGGCCTCTCTGGGGAGGGCTCGGGGTGGTGGCGCACGCGCTTGCACTTAGTCGCAATGGCATGTGGCGTGGTTGGTATGATGGGCAATGGATGGGATGGTGCGAGCCACCTCCCGTGACGTCAGTGCTGCTCGTGCTGTGGTGCGTCCCCCTACACTTCCATTTGACTTGTGCCATGCTAGACGTTGAGGTTCTATTGCCTGCGTGATATGACCAGGAGGAGCGCGAGGAGACCTCTCACACACCATGCTCCACTGCCATCCCGTGCCCTGTATCGCCTGTGCGGATTGACTATGTTGGGGTTACACCTGGTCGACTGGGGCTGTGTGTGCCTTGTCAAGGGGCATGGCGGGCGCACAACAGGATCCAGCTTGTCCACAGAGGGTGGGCTGAGGTGCGCCTGGTACCGCTTTGTACGTGTGCCCGGCTGCTGTGCACACACGTGTTCACTCCCCGACAGGTGTCCTCTCACAATGCCCAGGGAAGCGGTGGTGTACTGTTCATGACCCCTCCCAACACGGCGTGCTCCAACTTGGCATGTGCGCATCTACCCGTCGCACCCACCCACCTGAGCACTGCGTCCATACGACTTCACACGACACATGTGTGTCTTCCACAGTAGTGCTACTCATTTGCGTTGACATCCAATACCAGTGGACTACATGGTCATGTCACGACTGCCGTGTACTTCACATACTCTCATCCTCTCTCATTCGTACTTGTGAAATGAGTCAGCGGAGACAGTTTTGGTTTCAAACATTATATTGAGTCTTCTGTCCTCTGTGATGCAGTATAGTGGACACTACTGGCAGCGGAATACATGTTGAGGATATACTGAGCATGATTGCAAATGGGATAGGGTGTGGGGTTACATGTGATTGGCTGTTGCATGTGGGATGTGGGCTTCAGAGTGACATCTGCTTGGCCAAGGCTGTGCTAATGTACATTTACGTATAGCTGCGGAGCTGCGGACTTTGACACAGACGGTATACATGTAGCCTACCAGACCGCTTGGCATCATGGGCACAGTCCATCTCAGTTCCATGTGACAGGTTTGCTGCGGTTGTTCCTCATGCACGCGTGCATGTGAGATGACATCAGGGCATGTGCTTGCGTGCATGCAGCGGCGTGCCACTTGTTGTTGCACTGTGGTGGTTACTGGACATGTCACAGTCACTGGGGTCGTGTTGTTGTTGTATGCACTTGTCGTCCATGCAAAGGTCCTGGTATGGGATTCCCGGGCGGGGGTGGGAGGGGTGCAGCACCCACAGACTCCAGGCGACCTATTCATGTCCACTGAGCGGTGTGTGTGTCCATGGGCGCTGGATCCATGTCGTGTCCTGGTTGTTCGTGCAGTTCCGTCCATGTGGGTGCGATACACAGAGCCCATGCCACTGCCTCCCACGATGCATGCGGTGTTCCTGGATGTGATGGGGAACAGTGTGCATGTCCCGGTCATATCCGATGTCATGGCGATGTCGTTGATGGTGTGGTTACAGTTGCCGGTCGTTTGGTATGGCTGTTGTGGTGGTGACTGGCCAGTCCGTGCGGAAGCTAAGCATGGGTGCGGGGTTGGACATCATAGGTCAATCGGGAACCTGCGTTGTGGTCCGACGAATTTACAGGTTGTCAGGTATGCGATGCCGTCCAGCAGGGCTTCCATGTCATTGGTGGTGTACATGTTTGCCAGCCAATGTAGCGGATGGTGGCTGTCAAGGTGTTGTTCGTAAGTTGTCCCTTGGAGGACCATGATGGGGCATGCTGGGTGACATTCGATGTAGCTGTTCTCGATGATCCGTCGTGTGGAGGCACAGTGGTCCCATTTCAGTGCGGGTGCGATGTTGGCCACATACGCCATGCCCCCATAGGCAGAGCAGGCCCTGTCGTGTGCGTCCAGAGGGAGGAGTAGTGGTAGCAGGTCCGCCTTCAGACATGCCGGGTTGGAGAGGCATATCTCCACGGGATGCTGGTAGGGACACCTCCGACAGTAGAAGACGGGCATGACGCAGCTGAACAATGTGATGCGGTAAGTCAGTCGGTAACTTACGTTCAGCAGGGACAGGAGATCGCATCCCAATGTATGAAACAGGTTGGTTTTGTACAGCTTGAGCTGTTCGGCGTAGTTGGGTAGGTGTGTTGCGGTTGCCATTTCGCAGCGGTGCGTTGTGGTGGCGTGCTCCGGCTGTGTGTGCAGTCTGCAATGTGCACGCTCCGAGGTTGCTGTGAGCTCTGTGTAGTCGTAGGGAGACAGGACTTGTGTTCTGTTGGCTTGTTTGGAGGACACGGGCCCTCTTCCCACATGCTTCTCAGACAGTTCAAGGTCAGTGATGTGTGACTCCTTCCAATTAACTTGCATGTGGCCGACATGGGGAGTGTTTTCTTCTTTCTTCCCCGTCCGTTGTGTGCTTCTGTGATATGCGCTATCTGCCCTGTGGTCGGTCTCCTCGGCATGCCTGTGTTGGTCTATTCTTGGACAATGGCTGTATTCACCGGCTTCTGTCGTAGGGCTGTGGTTTCGGAGTTGGAATGGAAGGTCATTCAGTGCTGTCTGCTCTCCCTTGTGTGGGCGGCAGGCTGCCTTTCCGCTCTGCGTTGGGCCTTGTGTGTGAATGTTATTCTTGGGCCACCTGTTGTCGGTCCCCGGGCTCTTTGGTGTTCCGCTTTATATGTCTTGTTCATATGTGCAGGGTGGTATGGGTGTTTCAGTGTGGTACTGGCGTTCCTCTTCCCGAAGGGGCCCTGCTTCTCCTAGTTGGTGTTGCCGCCGCTGTGTGCTACGCCATGTTTGTTACACTGGGGTGTGTCCTGCAGTTGCGTGTCTTCACTGACATGTGTGCGTCGGTTGTGTGGCGTTGGGTGTTGTCCGTGAATTGGGCGTTGGGGACATGTCTGTGGCAGGCCTGTCACGTGTCATGTGCGTTCGGGGTGGGGCTGATGTGTGTGCTGCTTGGTTGTGTCCCTGTGTCTGTGTGCGACGCATGCATGGCGCTGCGGTTGGCCTCTGCGTTGTGCGCATGTGTGGCGGCGTCATCGGCGCTTTGGGGCCGTGACGGGGTGGTTGGTTCCTAGTCCCAGGTGGTGTGTACACATGTGTTTTTTTTTAAACTTTCTTTATTGGATTTCATAAAGAAACATATAAACGTCGCCACGCAGGACGAGAGAAGAAAAGAAAAACCCCCTAACAGTTGACTTGTACTTGCTACTTGTGATCATAAATTACACAGTAAACATGACATTGCAGATCTTGGCATAAGTCGACACAGAGATACTTAGAATAATATGATAATTGCAACAATACCAGAACTCTTTAGGGTGATGTGACATCTGTTAACGCCCGATTTAACAAGTATTGCCTTAGCGGTTCCCAGATGTCCTTGGGCCTAGACGCTGCTGGCAGCTCCTCAGCATATATATTCAAAGTCTCTTGACAGTACACTAAATCCTTCACCCATCCGTCCACCTGAGGACTAAGTTTACTCTCCCAGGTTATCGCTACTCGTCTCTTGGCTAGCAAGAGGGCAATATGAACGTATCTGCCCAGCACTCCCTTTGGCAAAGTGACACAACCCAGCAAACAAGTAAGTGGCGTGCATTGAAGGGATGTCCCCGTCATGGTCTGCAAGCGTTGTATCACCTCTTCCCAGAATTTAAAGATTGAGCTGCACCCCCACGCAAGATGATAAAAATCTGCCTCCCTTTGTCCGCACCTTTTACATTGTGCTGTCTCCCTAAGCCCCATTTTATACAATTTGATAGGAGTGTGATATGTTTGATGAAGAAATTTAAAATGAATAATACGTAGATTTCCATTGGAGGAGAGCTGGCTAGTCAATGTGCATATTTGTTCCCATTCTTTCATAGTGATTGGGGGGTCTAAAATGGAATTCCAGCGTGCTAGCTTTTATCAGCCACGCACCCTGACTCCTCCTGTACCGCCTTGTATAACTTAGTAATTAGCTTTCTTCTGGTTGGAGCCACTATCAGCAGCTGTAGTGAGTTAAGAGATGGGGGCTCGGCAGGAAAGGAAGGATAGTGATGTCTTATGGCTTGCTTTAGGCGATACCCAGTGTACAAAAAAGTGGAGTGGGATTGGCAATGAAACCCATATCTCTCTCTTCGATGTACATACCGTCATGATAGAGATCCCGCATATGCGTAATACCCAATTCCCTAAGGGACTTCAGGGGGCCAGCCTCCTGTGTAACGGACAGAGCCGCATGGCCAGCCAAGGGCATAGCTGGAGCATAGAGTGGTAGTTTACCTGCTAGTTTTCCGATTGCCTGCCAGGCCGCGACCGTGGCATCAATGGTGTTAATCTCCACTCTGGGTGTGCCTCTTTGAGTGTGTGTGAGTACCCCCGTCAATGGTGTAGGATGTGCGTCCCCTTCCTCCACCGCTAAATGCGGAGTGAATGCATGTGGTTTAAACCAGTAGTAGGCGTGCTGGGCTTGTGCACATAAATAATAGATATAAAAATCTGGTGCGTTAAATCCCCCACGGGAATATGATAGTGTCAGCGTTGCCCATCTAATCCTAGCCTGTTTGCCACCCCACACCAGGTGCAGGAGTTGAGTTTTGACGGTAGCGAAGAATTGTTTAGTCAGGCCAATGGGGATATTGCTGAAGAGATACAAAAAGCGAGGGAGAACGACCATCTTGATCACCGCGACGCGGTCTGCCAGAGACAGCGGCAGGCGGGACCATCTGTCCACCTGGCTCACCAAGGTGTCGTACGCTCTTCCGTAATTTTCTCTAATTGTAATCTCCGGATCCCGATGTACCCAAATACCGAGGTATTTGACAGGGTCCGTTGTCCAGATGAGAGGGTAGTCCATCTGGGGAGGGGACGTGCAGATCGTCAAAGGGATTATCACCGATTTCTCCCAATTGATCGTAAGTCCGGAAAACAATCCAAATCTAATATATTCACGCAGCACTGAGGAGAGATGAATCTGTGGGTCACGGATAAAAAGAACCATGTCGTCAGCATACATTGAAATGCCGACAGGTCGCTGATTGAATTGGAGTGCAGTATGTCTATGGCGTTGGCGAATTATACACGCCAGTGGTTCCATCATTAGAGCAAATAGCAGGGGCGACAGGGGCATCCCTGCCGTGTGCCTCGATCTATACGGAATGGCTCAGATGTGAGGCCTCCCACCCGCACTCTCGCCGACGCGTCATTATAGAACACCTGCAGCCATCGTAATAGAACATTAGGAAACCCTATCCTCTTCAGCACGTGAAACATATAACTCCACTCCACCGAGTCGAATGCTTTAGCTGCATCAAGCATAACCGCCGCAGCGGACAGTTCAGGATTTAAAACATGGAACATGGCGAATATAGTACGAAGATTATGGGATGTGGAGCGCTCCGGCACAAAACCTGACTGATCAGGCAACACCAATGTGGGTAGTAGAGGTTGCAGTTTAGTAGCGATGATTTTTGCTAATATTTTTGCATCTATATTTATCAGTGAAAGAGGCCGGTATGATTCACAGAGTGTGGGTGATTTGTCCTTTTTAAGCAGAGTAATAATGAGGGCTTGTCTAAGTGAGGAAGGTAAGATACCGGAATCATGAGCCTCCGCGTACATCTCTAAGAGATAAGGGGTAAGAAGGTCTGCATAGCGTTTATAAAATTCTGCTGTGAGCCCATCGGGTCCAGGAGCCTTATTATTGGGTAAAGACAAAATCGCCTCTTTGACATCTGTCTCCTCAATAGGTTGACTAAGATATTCACGATGTCCGTCCGATAACCACACACATGTGATGTCAGAGAGATAGTCATGTAGGGCTTCATCATCCCCACCCCCCGTGAGGTGTATAAGTCCCTATAAAAGCCTCTGAACTGCTCTACTATGGCTTGCGGCGTGTAGTGATCCACCCCCTGTGCATCCACTATCTTAGTGACATGATGATGTTCTGACCGAAAGCGTAATGTGGAGGCGAGCCTCCTGCCCGGCCGGCCCGCCTCACCATAGGCTCGTGCCACATGCCGACGTGACAGGTAACGTGCCTCCGATTCAGCCAATCTGTTGTATTCTTTTAGTAAGTCTTGAATCTTTACAAGATACCCTACCTCCGGATTCGCCAGGTATTGCGATTCTAGCTCAGTTAATAGTTTCTCAGTCTTGAAAAGCTGACCTCTAATATCTTTTAAAATGCCCGATGTCGTACCTATGCATACCCCCCGTATCGTGACCTTGAAGGCCTCCCACAACATGGCCGGGCTCTCCACCGACCCCACATTCAGTTCAAAGTACTGCTCTATGGCCTGTCTTATAGTGTTCTCATATACAGGGTCAAGTAGTGCCTCCGAGCGAAAGCGCCACGTAAAGGGATGGTGCGCATTTGCAGGGATGTGAATGCCAAGGAGAACTGGATTATGATCTGATAGGGTGCGTGGCAAATTGTGTACGTGCGTTACCCACCCATTAGACTCCTCATTCAACAACCAATAGTCCAACCGTGACCAGCTGTTATAAGCCGGGGTGACGTGCGTGCCAACTTTGTCTGTAGCATTGCGAAGACGCCATGCATCCACTAGACCCAGCTCTGACATGGCCTCCCGAACACACTGAGAGATCTTGACAGTTCGTGCACCCTGCGGATTGGATTTATCCAGGCTCGGATCAAGATGGGTGTTGAAGTCGCCCCCAAATGACAGCCGTCTCCGGCCAAGTTCGCAGCACAGCCAGCAGTTGTGTGAAAACCTGCGGGTCGTCCACCACTGGGCCATATATATTAATTATCGTGATTAATGTGATACCCAATTTGCCCTGCACCATGGCCCAGCGACCTTCAGTATCAGTGTGCGAATGTATCGGGAGGAAGGTTATTCCCTTTTTGATCAGAATAAGGACCCCCCTCGCATATGTAGAGTATGACGATGCTAGTTTATAGCCCGCCCATTTCTGAGCAACCGTTAATTCCTTCTGTTTGTTCAGGTGCGATTCCTGCAATAAAGCAATTTGGACCTTGTGCCGTTCTAAATAAGCCAGTACTTGACGGACCTTTTTGGGAGTGTTAAGTCCGCGGACATTCCATGTTATGCAATTATATCTTTCACCCGACATTTTCAATATGGAGCATGAACACCTTCTGAATATATACCAATATACAATCCGTCAATATCATATCAAGATCCACAACCATAGCCACGTTAACGATCACAGTATTGAAATCAGCTCTATACAGTACAGTTCCCCCACCCCCCACCCACTTTGGCAACCCCAATTCGCCAAAGCCATACCCCTTGATTACAAACAACCCCAACAAAGAACAAAATCCTACACTTGCATGGTGGGGCATACCCATAGGGGGGGCGTAGCGGCACCTACCACTCCCAGTTGTAGAAGGGAGAGGGGCCACCTCAGCAAATGGAGATTTTCTCCTTCAGCCCTCCCGGGGACCTAGACAATAAAAGAAGGGGGGATTCCAGAGTCCATAGAGGCAAGACGCTAATGCTAAAGCACGCCCATGCAGCAGATATCTGGCCTATGCGGTAGATCAGAGCCCGCGTACATACTAATGCCTGAGAAAGGAAACAGCATCATAGCAAACCAGTATGTACCTAGTACAGCCAGGACCTGAATGTCCCGCATGAACAGCCACCTGTAATCAAATCAAGTCAAACAGTGAACAAGTACATTTCAAAGGAACCCAGGTGTTAAGCCTATCTCTTACAACCACCTATACTGCATTAAGGATTGAATATCTAGTCCCGTACTTGCAGGACCACAGGGCCCCCCCAGCTGTATCTGGTGAACCGATGTATAGTAGCAGACTACTCATCAGTATCCGACGTGGCTCCCGAGGACTGCTTTTGGCGTCTCAAAGTTTTAGCAAAATCCATGGCCAGTTTCGGATTAGCAAAAATCTTTGTTTTGTCTTCCGTGCCTATACGAAGGCGAGCAGGGTACAGCATCACGTAGGGTACTTGTTCCTTTGCCAGCAGCTTCTTGACGCTTTGAAATTCCTTCCTCGCCGCCTGGACAGTGGCCGTAAAATCAGGGTAAAACGACAGCACATTCCCCTGATGATTGATAGTACCCTTCTGTCGTGCAACACGCAGTACCGTGTCCCGGTCTCTGAAATTGAGAAGGCGTGCTATGATGGGCCTAGGAGGGGCGCCCGGAGGCGGTCGCATCGCCAAAGACCGGTGGGCCCGTTCGACAACCAGCATTTTTGAGACATTTTCAGCACCACAGATTTCAATAAGCAGGGCCTCAACATATTCCTCCAGACGGCCAACGTTCGTTGATTCCGGTGAGGCCCAAAATGCGCACGTTATTGCGCCGTGAGCGCGCTTCAATGTCCTCATTTTTGTCTCTAATGACCGCCAGAATCTTTTCAATATCAGTAGTTTTTGCGGCTACCTGCTGCAGCCCATCTTCGGCGTCGGATATCCTCTGCTCCGCCTCTCCTAGCCTGGCCGCCTGTTTGTCTAATTTAGAAGAGATGTGGTCTATGCGGCCGGTCAACACCTCTATTTTACCATCAATTGATTGTAGGCTGACTTGAATCGCCGCTAGCGACTTTTCCAGGGCAGTGGGAGCCTGTGCGGCTGAGTCCAGCTCAGAATCAGACGCAGCGTTCTGCGTCGATTTGCCGCTTTTCGCAGTTCGAAGTTAAGGCGAGGTTGATTTTTTCGGGTTTGCCCATGGTGCCAGTTCGTGGGCCACTGTATATAAATATCCCTTAATTAAGGCCTGCACTTCCAAGGTTCCAAGCAGCCAGCAGGAGCAGCCCCCGCCCAGCGCTAGTGTCGCACACCCAACCGCCAGGCAGTAAAGGCAAAATGGGGTTTTGCACCGCTTTACTTGTTTCAGGTTGTCTCTGCCCTTAGCGCTGTTGGTCCTATGTGGAGAAGCGGAGGACCAAGACACTCAGCCCCAGCTCGCAGGCACAGCGCACAGCGAGGCCCAACCTGCTTCTTGAAGCCGGGCGCTCACGCAGCTCACGCCGCCCCCAGGCCGGGCCGGATCCAGCACCCACAGTCCTCAGTGTACCACTGCAATCGCCACGTCCAGAAATACAGCTGGCAGTGAAGGCGCCTCTCACCCACTACAGCGTCACAGCTACAGGCTACAGCGCAGTGCCTCCGCCGCTCCCCAGCGTCTCTATGCTAGGCAGCAGCTCGACTCACCGCCCCGCATACAGCCGCGCCGTCGCCATCTTAGAATCCCGTGTCCACCACAGCAGTCCTCGTTCGGCACTCCCAGGGCCGAACCTCACGTCGGTAGCTCAGACGGAGGGAGGCCAGCTCATCCGCAGCCGTTCCAGCCTCCAGATCACCACGGATGTCCAAAGGAGAACAGGATAGTTGCAAGGATAGTATCGGCAGCCGGCAGAGCTACACTAACGTGCGGCCATTTTGCCGCGCGCCAAGCCACGCCCCCCCGTGTACACATGTGTTACGCGATGTTACGATTTGGCCTGTGTGTCATATGTGGATGCAATGGTGGATGTGTAGTGTACACGCGCTGGTGGGGGGTTGTCCGCTTTTTCCGCCCTTGCACTGTGTGCGCTGTTTGCGTGCACTTGTTGTGTGTGTGCCTACCTGCGTCTCCGCGGTGCGTTGCGTCCTTGGTGGTGCATCAGCAGGAGCATGGGGAGGGCCTGCAGTGCTGGATTCATGCTCGGGGAGCCGCTTCTTCGTTGTCCGTGCTCGGCGTCCGTGTTACCGCTTCGGTTTGTCGTACGGTATCTCTTGGCCGTGGGAGCCGTTTGTTTGCGGCATCGTAATTTATGCGCCGGGCGGTACGTGTTTCGTCCGGACGGTGTGTGTCAGTTGTGCTGCGCCGCTACGTGTGCGGGCGCACTTTGATGGCGGACGGTGTTGCTGGCTTGCCGGCGGTGTTAGCCTACTTTTCGCATCGTAATTGGGCGGGCGTGTGGACTGCTGCGTGCCGGCGGTAACTGGTGGTTTTTGCATCCGCCAGCACGGCGGTTGTGCTTCCGCCCGCCATCATAATGGGCCCCTAAATTATCAATACCAATAAATTAAAATTAATAATTACTTTATTATAATTTAGGGGCACATTACGATACCCGGCGTAAATAATTCCGCCAGGCATGGAAGCGGCAAAAATCCGCCCGCACACACCGCCTGAACACCGACCACGCCATTACGATTACACAAACCGAATACCGCCATCGGCGGAAAAAGCACACAAAATACCGCCCGCCAACGTCCGAGTCGGAGACAAACCGCCCGCCACGGACGGAAACACGCACGACAACACAAAACCGCCCGCCCTCACGGCCGACACACCGCACGTGAAATTATGATCACACCGACATGAGCGCGGAAAAACCACAAATATACCGCCCGCCAGCGCAAACAACGCCGATGAGAATCGACACGGCAGAAGCCATGGCGCCCACGTACCTGCACAGAAACCATCCGCACACAAAACCAATAGCACACAACATGGCCAACAAGTCCACACAGCAAGGCACGCTCAAATACACAAGCACAGTACATATCCCGAAAACACCCCCCGGACAAACAAAAAATACAAAGGCCAGAACCCCAGACACAACACACCTGAAAACAACAGACCATGAGGACACACCCACATAGGTGAGTACAAAAGCAGCACTCCCACAGACCACAACCCCTTGCTACATTGCAAACCAGAGAGGAGAGGAGAGGACACAGTGACACAGCAAGGACAGCAGCACACCACAGAAACGCACACATCACAGCCACCACCACCACCACCACCACCACCACCACCACCACCACACCGGCACCACAAACCCCCTGCACATTACACAACACACACCGCACCAGCACCACAAACACCATGGCACCACAAAGGATGCCCAAGTTCACGCCCATGGAGCTGACGGTCATGGTCGACGAGATCATCAAGGTGTACCCACAAATCTATGGGAACATGGTCCAGCACACACCACTAGCCACCAGAAACAGAATGTGGAACCGGATCGTAGACCAGGTCAATGCAGTCGGGACCCTGCCCAGGAACAGAGTCGAGATTAACAAACGTTGGAATGACGTCAAGAGCCTGGTCAAGAAGAAGGAGGGCAAAAACAGAGAGCTGGCTGCCGTCACTGGCGGAGGGAATCCCGCGCTCTTTAAGACCTTCAAAGCGTGGGAGGAGAAGGTGCGAGTCGTAATCCATCCGGAGATCCTCGCCGGATTAGCAGGGGGAGTGGAGGCTGGTAAGTACAAACTAATGTATACCAGCACACCGCTATGTACTCACATGCACTACCACCATGCCACAGCTCCCAGGGACAAACACCCCCATGTCCAGCACACAATACACAACACATCACACACACATGCAACAGACACCACCACACACAGCCCAAACCGAACAACTGCAAGATGTGTGGGGACATGTGTACACTAAGCCAGCCACGTAACCACCAACAGGTCCCCAAATATGCCAGAAGCGCCACAACGAGCACCCACCACACCCATGTGTCCGCCACAGCTGCACCAACCGACAAGTAACAGGTAAGTGGCAGGAACACAAAGTGCAGTGGGTGGGACGGTGGACAGCCCAAGTACAACACACACCAGGCCCCAGTCCCACAGCACAGCAAGGAGGAGCATCCCCACACCCCACACCCACGTGTCAGCCACCGCAGTGCACAACGACAGCCGAAAGGCAGACATCACGGTCCACAGCAATCGGTGTCAGTGGGTATCCAGCCACCCCCACGACCCACAACACCCTCCCACCCCCACAGACCTGCAACATGGAGCACCCCCCGCTTAGAGCCATGTGGCATCCAGTACAGTGCACGCACGAACAACTTGCAGGTGGGAAACTGGACAGGGCCGGATTACTGGAGGCATGAGGACCGTAACACGACCAACACATGGGACATGTCACGTAGCAGACGAACACGCAGCACCGCCCACCGTCACGAACAAGTGAACAATGTGCACACGGACATGAACAACAGACTCACACCCCACATGACCCATCACAGACATAGCAACACCCAAGGAGCCACGTCTGCATGCACAAGCCACACTGAATATAGTACCACACGGCAGCCACTGTGCAACTCATCACACACAACCGAAACACCATTGAAGTCCTGTCCATGTAGCCCCAACTGCCTGTCAACCATACACCCCACAACTACGCCTATGTAAGACAAACAACACTAGACGCAACAGAGCGGAACAACATAAATGCACACGAACACCACTGAACCCATCAAACACACAGACACACCATGCACAAACAACATACCATCCATCCCATCCGTCAGCCCCAGTCTCATGAAAGGCATGTCATCCGCACAGCTGCCACACATACAGCAGTCACGCTAAGATACATGCCCATTACCAACCATGTGCCAGAAGTCAATGAAGTGCACGACACACTGTGAGCAACAACACACAACATGGGCCACACCCCCCGAGCACTGCAGTGATGCACATGGCACAGGGCAGCACGCACACCAAGGAGATGGGACAACTGCAATACGTTGGCTGGCACACAACCATCACTCACTCATAACGATGCGTCCAATGCCATGTCCAGTAATCACAACAGACAGCAAATATGCAGGCCATGTCAAGCATGCACACACCTCAAACCATGCACTGTCATGCTGCCACAACACATGTCACGTTCGGCACCCATGGCTCACAGCATGTACCCCAAAAGCATATTCCCTCCCAAATGCGAATCCGGGGCATGGCCCCCATGTTGCCATATGCGTTCCTAAGCGTTCCATTTGAACCCCAAAAGCATATTCCCTCCCAAATGCGAATCCGGGGCATGGCCCCCATGTTGCCATATGCGTTCCTAAGCGTTCCATTTGAACCCCAAAAGCATATTCCCTCCCAAATGCGAATCTGGGGCATGGCCCCCATGTTGCCATATGCGTTCCTAAGCGTTCCATTTGAACCCCAAAAGCATATTCCCTCCCAAATGCGAATCTGGGGCATGGCCCCCATGTTGCCATATGCGTTCCTAAGCGTTCCATTTGAACCCCAAAAGCATATTCCCTCCCAAATGCGAATCTGGGGCATGGCCCCCATGTTGCCATATGCGTTCCTAAGCGTTCCATTTGAACCCCAAAAGCATATTCCCTCCCAAATGCGAATCCGGGGCATGGCCCCCATGTTGCCATATGCGTTCCTAAGCGTTCCATTTGAACCCCAAAAGCATATTCCCTCCCAAATGCGAATCTGGGGCATGGCCCCCATGTTGCCATATGCATTTCCTAAGCGTTCCATTTGAACCCCAAAAGCATATTCCCTCCCAAATGCGAATCTGGGGCATGGCCCCCATGTTGCCATATGCGTTCCTAAGCGTTCCATTTGAACCCCAAAAGCATATTCCCTCCCAAATGCGAATCTGGGGCATGGCCCCCATGTTGCCATATGCGTTCCTAAGCGTTCCATTTGAACCCCAAAAGCAAAGTACAAACCAGACCCAGGATGGGCCAGGAGCCCGCATACACCAGAGTCACAATAAGTAGGGGCACAGCAACACACCCATCGGCATGGCCAATCCGTCCCATGCCACATGTGCACAGCACACAGTCCCATTGCCAAGCACACACAACTACAGATGCTACAGCCACACACACGCCTCCGGGAAACCCATGTACGAGATTGCACGAACTGTCAATGTCAGACGACAAATACATACTTCGCCAGGTGCAACACAATAACTAATCTCATTCTCTCCACAGGTGACGAACTGCTGGATGCTGGGGATGGAGCCAGCAGCCAGCACAGCCAGCCTACAAGCCCCCAACGAGGACACACGGATCTGGAGGATCTGTCCTCCTCTTCGGACATGGACAACCAAGCAGGCCCATCTGGTGTGGCAGGGCCCAGCCGCTCCCCAGGACCCCTCCTACCCACCAACCCATCATCCAGGGCTGCTGAACATTCACAGCCCCCTGCTGCCACTGTCGTTGCGGCCACACCCACGGTCATTGTGGCCACTACCACTGCCGCAACCGCCACCATCGCCGCACCGACCACCACCGCCGCCACCACCGCCACGTCTCCGCTGGCACCAGCCCCAGCGCAGGTGGTGGCCCGGACGACTGGATCCACCCTGGGAGCCACAGCGAGGACCGTGGTGAGCAATGTGGCTAGTGGGCAGGGCCGGTGGCAGCAGGACTGGTAGGAGGAGCAGGGTCAGGGAAACGCCAGCCTCCCCTGGGAGCCATGCCCTGCCTCACATGGCCAGAGTCCTTGGGGCCTATGAAGAGGCCCAAGGACAATGGGTCCGGTCTGCCTCAGACACGCGTGAGGTGCTGGGGGTGTTGAGGTCCATGGACGCCCGTATGGGCCAAATCGTGGACCTCATGGGACAGCTGGTGGTGGCGGTGAGGTCACAGCCAGGGACAGCAGCTCCCCTCCGCCACCACCTGCCGGGGCGCAGGGTGGAGCAGCAGTGTCCAGTTCCCCTGCGTCCACAGCCAGTGATCACACCTCAACCACCAGCATGTCGCAAGCAGGCACCCCCTCGCAAACGTGGAAGGGGCCGTCCGAAGAGGAAACAGATCTCCCGGGAGGACTTCGCACGCTCCAGTCGCAAGTGAGGCAGCCAGCCAGCCTTCCGCCAGCCTTCCTTGACCAGCCACTGCATTGACTTGGACTACGATCCCACTCCACACAGCCATCTGGATGGCATGTGTGTGTTGGACTATGGACATAGAACCAGTGGGTACACCCTGATCATCACGCAGCCATGACCGACAGCTCATTGTCACTGCACGCACCACTTTTGTCATCATCTTACACACAATCACATGTCACAGTTTGTAATAAATGCACCTTTTTCACTAACTGCTGTTTGTGCCCTGTGTCTTATTTGTACGGAATACAACGGCCACCTTGGGCGGAAAGGCACCTGATGCGTGGCATGGCATTTGAATCCGGAGGGCCTGTAGGGACCTAGGGGTGGGAGACAGAACAGGAGCACATTCAATGAGTGTGTCACACACCCATCACACAGTACATGTCAACAACTACAAGCAATGTACACACATCGCACAGAGCAATAGGGCACAATGCCACAGCCACCAACAGTGGCATACTACCCTGGCCATGGAGCGTTGACACACAGCACGCAGTGAACAAACGGCCACCCTGACACAGCACACACACACCTGCACAGATACAGCCACATCAGCCGTCGTACATGGACACTCACCGTCAAGTGAAGTAGCGGGCGATGAGCTGCTGCGGCACATTACCAGCTTCCTCCTCTCCGCTGTCCTCCTCACTCGAGCTGTCCTGGTCTGCGGGCTGGGGCCCTGGTTGATCTCCGTCATCCACGATGAGGGGGATCTGCTTCCGAATGGCCAGATTGTGCAGCATGCAGCACGCCACCACTATCTGGCACACCTTCTGTGGGGAGTACGCCAGCGCACCCCCGGTGCGGTCCAGGCACCTGAACCTGGACTTGAGGAGGCCAAAGGTACGCTCGACCACACGTCTGGTCCTCCCATGTGCCTCATTGTAGCGATCGTCTGCTGGGGTGCGAGGATTCCTCAATGGACTGAGCAGCCATGCCCCATTCGGATACGCAGAGTCACCTGGGTGTGAGGGACACAGAGAACCGTTGCTAATCCAACTGGACAGGGGACAGCATCGCACAGCCAGCACGCTACACCACTCCACATACTCACCGACAATACAGGCACGATCCTGTTGCATATTGGACATCAGTCGTGGCAAGATGCTGTTGCGCATTATGTGTGCGTCATGGGCCGAGCCTGGGAACTTTGCACACACGTGGGTGATCACCATGTCCGCAAGGCACACCACTTGCACATTCAGGGAGTGCGTGTGCTTCCTGTTGCGGTACAGGTGCTCAGTGGCCTGTGGTGGAACAAGGCCGACATGTGTGCAGTCAATGGCTCCAACGACGTGTGGGATTCTGCCACGGGCATAGAATGCACCCTTCACTGCCGCCAATTCACGAGCCCTGGGGAAGCGGATGTACCTGTTCCGGTACAGCATCATGGCTGCCAGTACATCCCTCAGCACCTTGCTGAACATGGGCTGGGACATCCCTCCTCCACTGCCCACTGTGTGCTGGAATGACCCAGTGGCGAAGAAATGCATGGCGGCCATCACCTTAGCCGTGGGGGTGACAGCAGTCGGATACACCCTGCGGGGACGGAGATGGGGTTCTAACATGGCACACAGTCGATGCAGGGTTGGCCTGTCCAGCCGAAACTTCCTAATAACCTCTGTATCGTCCATGTCCGCCAGCAATTGGTATGGGCGGTCAATGTTCGGTCTCCGCCTAGGGACAATGGCAGAGGACACATGTCAAAGCAACACGACACATGGCAATTTCGCATACACATCACTGACATGACTGAGTAAGCACAGGAGCCACAGCCCAGCTGTCAAGCTGGGACGGCACGGCCACAATACACTTACACAGGTCTCCCAACAATGGCAATGGCTAGTGATACAAACCACTGCCATGTGCATGCACATGGGGATCTAGGCCCCAATGACTTGCGGGGCGTGCTGATGGGGACTGACTGCATATCCGTCAAGCGGCAACGCCACGGCAACATGAATGTCTGCTGAGCATGGAACTGCTTCCGCGGCTGGATGAGTATGGCACACGACGACGACGATGTGGGCACAGGCTGAGCGGCCAAAACAAGTGGGACCTGTGGCACGAGGGGATATGAGACAGTAGTAGGTGTCAGCACTGCACCCTATGTACAGCACTGTACGGATCACACCTCCCGAAACATTGACAGGTGTCCACATTGACAGCCCCATGCCAAGACGGCTGTGTGCTTGCAGTCACACGTCACAGGTGAGGGGTTACATTGCACGTGCCAGGTGGCAGTCGTACATAGTGGGAGCTGGCATGTGTGTGCATGTGTCTCCTGTTCAGGATCCACCAGATGGGCGCTGACTCTGTACTGACCATTGGACACAGCATGTTCCGTGGAAGGCTTGTGTGTGTGGGATGGTGGCACTGGATGTGCCGCCGTTGGGTGGGGAGCCATGCACAGGGCGGGTACGTCGATGATTGCGCATTGTTGGTCACGGTGGGTGCACCCACTAAGATGTGTTGCCCTGTGTTCAATTCCTATGTCCGCATGATGATGGACTGTAGATGTGGGCAGACTACACATTGGTCGATGTGCTGTCTATATGCATGTGCCTTCACACCAGGCACAGCTGCCCCTGCACATGTGACCCCTGCTGGACTCGCTGCTGGGTCTGTGGAGCTGATGCACCTTCTGCGCGTGGGGCGGGCAGCTCTCCTCACTTCCCTCATTGCGCATGTCATGACTTTGCCGCAGGTGACATGGATCATGGAGGGCCCACATGTACGCGTGGGTAGGCTACACATGATTGTACACTGGTCACCACCCCCAGTCAGTGTTTCGAATGGGAAGGTTGTCGTGCTGGTGGTATGTTCGATGTGGCGGATGGGCGGGCCTAGGTGCGGGCTTACATTCCGGACATGGGGGTAGTTGTATTGGCGACTAGTTGCAGTACACACGGGACACGTCTCTTCCTTTCCACATCTGGGTCATCCCTTGTACTAACTGACAGTGATACAGTCATCTTCGCCCCAGCCCTCATGTCCTCCCCTCGCTCCCCCAATATGCATGTGCACCTGCGAGGCTAGCGCTTGCACAGGCAGCCCCAAGCTCGCACCAGAGAGGGCAAGGAGTGTATGTGTGGGTCCAGTTGCACGAGTGGGCTGTCTCAGGGTATGATGTGTTGCGGGACGCCGTCCACCTGCGTGGTGCCCCAAATGGTGACCCGGCCTGCATGGACTATGCATCACAGTCTTCGCCTTCCGGATCCGCCACCTGCGACACCCAGTGGCTGTGGCTGCCCTTGCGGCCAGGCCGCGTCCGTCTGTGGATGATGGCCCACACATTCACTCTTTGGCCTCTCTGGGGAGGGCTCGGGGTGGTGGCGCACGCGCTTGCACTTAGTCGCAATGGCATGTGGCGTGGTTGGTATGATGGGCAATGGATGGGATGGTGCGAGCCACCTCCCGTGACGTCAGTGCTGCTCGTGCTGTGGTGCGTCCCCCTACACTTCCATCTGACTTGTGCCATGCTAGACGTTGAGGTTCTATTGCCTGCGTGATATGACCAGGAGGAGCGCGAGGAGACCTCTCACACACCATGCTCCACTGCCATCCCGTGCCCTGTATCGCCTGTGCGGATTGACTATGTTGGGGTTACACCTGGTCGACTGGGGCTGTGTGTGCCTTGTCAGGGGCATGGCGGGCGCACAACAGGATCCAGCTTGTCCATAGAGGGTGGGCTGAGGTGCGCCTGGTACCGCTTTGTACGTGTGCCCGGCTGCTGTGCACACACGTGTTCACTCCCCCGACAGGTGTCCTCTCACAATGCCCAGGGAAGCGGTGGTGTACTGTTCATGACCCCTCCCAACACGGCGTGCTCCAACTTGGCATGTGCGCATCTACCCGTCGCACCCACCCACCTGAGCACTGCGTCCATACGACTTCACACGACACATGTGTGTCTTCCACAGTAGTGCTACTCATTTGCGTTGACATCCAATACCAGTGGACTACATGGTCATGTCACGACTGCCGTGTACTTCACATACTCTCATCCTCTCTCATTCGTACTTGTGAAATGAGTCAGCGGAGACAGTTTTGGTTTCAAACATTATATTGAGTCTTCTGTCCTCTGTGATGCAGTATAGTGGACACTACTGGCAGCGGGATACATGTTGAGGATATACTGAGCATGATTGCAAATGGGATAGGGTGTGGGGTTACATGTGATTGGCTGTTGCATGTGGGATGTGGGCTTCAGAGTGACATCTGCTTGGCCAAGGCTGTGCTAATGTACATTTACGTATAGCTGCGGAGCTGCGGACTTTGACACAGACGGTATACATGTAGCCTACCAGACCGCTTGGCATCATGGGCACAGTCCATCTCAGTTCCATGTGACAGGTTTGCTGCGGTTGTTCCTCATGCACGCGTGCATGTGAGATGACATCAGGGCATGTGCTTGCGTGCATGCAGCGGCGTGCCACTTGTTGTTGCACTGTGGTGGTTACTGGACATGTCACAGTCACTGGTGTCGTGTTGTTGTTGTATGCACTTGTCGTCCATGCAAAGGTCCTGGTATGGGATTCCCGGGGCGGGGGTGGGAGGGGTGCAGCACCCACAGACTCCAGGCGACCTATTCATGTCCACTGAGCGGTGTGTGTGTCCATGGGCGCTGGATCCATGTCGTGTCCTGGTTGTTCGTGCAGTTCCGTCCATGTGGGTGCGATACACAGAGCCCATGCCACTGCCTCCCACGATGCATGCGGTGTTCCTGGATGTGATGGGGAACAGTGTGCATGTCCCGGTCATATCCGATGTCATGGCGATGTCGTTGATGGTGTGGTTACAGTTGCCGGTCGTTTGGTATGGCTGTTGTGGTGGTGACTGGCCAGTCCGTGCGGAAGCTAAGCATGGGTGCGGGGTTGGACATCATAGGTCACTAGGGGAACCTGCGTTGTCGTCCGACGTATTTACAGGTTGTCAGGTATGCGATGCCGTCCAGCAGGGCTTCCATGTCATTGGTGGTGTACATGTTTGCCAGCCAATGAAGCGGATGGTGGCTGTCAAGGTGTTGTTCGTAGGTTGTCCCTTGGAGGACCATGATGGGGCATGCTGGGTGACATTCGATGTAGCTGTTATCGATGATCCGTCGTGTGGAGGCACAGTGGTCCCATTTCAGTGCGGGTGCGATGTTGGCCACATACGCCATGCCCCCATAGGCAGAGCAGGCCCTGTCGTGTGCGTCCAGAGGGAGGAGTAGTGGTAGCAGGTCCGCCTTCAGACATGCCGGGTTGGAGAGGCATATCTCGACGGGATGCTGGTAGGGACACCTCCGACAGTAGAATACGGGCATGACGCAGCTGAACAATGTGATGCGGTAAGTCAGTCGGTAACTTACGTTCAGCAGGGACAGGAGATCGCATCCCAATGTATGGCACAGGTTGGTTTTGTACAGCTTGAGCTGTTCGGCGTAGTTGGGTAGGTGTGTTGCGGTTGCCATTTCGCAGCGGTTCGTTGAGGTGGCGTGCTCCGGCTGTGTGTGCAGTCTGCAATGTGCACGCTCCGGCGTTGCTGTGAGCTCTGTGTAGTCGTAGGGAGACAGGACTTGTGTTCTGTTGGCTTGTTTGGAGGACACGGGCCCTCTTCCCACATGCTTCTCAGACAGTTCAAGGTCAGTGCTGTGTGACTCCTTCCAATTAACTTGCATGTGGCCGACATGGGGAGTGTTTTCTTCTTTCTTCCCCGTCCGTTGTGTGCTTCTGTGATATGCGCTATCTGCCGTGTGGTCGGTCTCCTCGGCATGCCTGTGTTGGTCTATTCTTGGACAATGGCTGTATTCACCGGCTTCTGTCATAGGGCTGTGGTTTCGGAGTTGGAATGGAAGGTCATTCAGTGCTGTCTGCTCTCCCTTGTGTGGGCGGCAGGCTGCCTTTCCGCTCTGCGTTGGGCCTTGTGTGTGGATGTTATCCTTGGGCCACCTGTTGTCGGTCCCCGGGCTCTTTGGTGTTCCGTTTTATATGTCTTGTTCATATGTGCAGGGTGGTATGGGTGTTTCTGTGTGGTACTGGCGTTCCTCTTCCCGAAGGAGCCCTGCTTCTCCTAGTTGGTGTTGCCGCCGCTGTGTGCTACGCCATGTTTGTTACACTGGGGTGTGTCCTGCTGTTGCGTGTCTTCACTGACATGTGTGCGTCGGTTGTGTGGCGTTGGGTGTTGTCCGTGAATTGGGCGTTGGGGACATGTCTGTGGCCGGCCTGTCACGTGTCATGTGCGTTCGGGGTGGGGCTGATGTGTGTGCTGCTTGGTTGTGTCCCTGTGTCTGTGTGCGACGCATGCATGGCGCTGCGGTTGGCCTCTGCGTTGTGCGCATGTGTGGCGGCGTCATCGGCGCTTTGGGGCCGTGACGGGGTGGTTGGTTCCTAGTCCCAGGTGGTGTGTACACATGTGTTCTGCGATGTTACGATTTGGCCTGTGTGTCATATGTGGATGCGATGGTGGATGTGTTGTGTACACGCGCTGGTGGGGGTTGTCCGCTTTTCCGCCCTTGCACTGTGTGCGCTGTTTGCGTGCACTTGTTGTGTGTGTGCCTACCTGCATCTCCGCGGTACGTTGCGTCCTTGGTGGTGCATCAGCAGGAGCATGGGGACGGCCTGCAGTGCTGGATTCATGCTCGGGGGAGCCGCTTTTCCGTTGTCCGTGCTCGGCGTCCGTGTTACCGCTTCGGTTTGTCGTACGGTATCTCTTGGCCGTGGGAGCCGTTTGTTTGCGGCATCGTAATTTATGCGCCGGGCGGGACGTGTTTCGTCGGACGGTGTGTGTCAGTTGGGCTGCGCCGCTACGTGTACGGGCGCACTTTGATGGCGGACGGTGTTGCTGGCTTGCCGGCGGTGTTTGGCCTGCTTTTCGCATCGTAATTGGGCGGGCGTGTGGACTGCTGCGTGCCGGCGGTAACTGGTGCTTTTTGCATCCGCCAGCACGGCGGTTGTGCTTCCGCCCGCCATCGTAATGGGCCCCTAAATTACTTCCCACCCTATTCCCCTATTAACCCACAACCCGCTCCTAAAATTAATTAACAGAATTAATATAATAATCAATGAATCAATTAATATAAATTAATTACCAATTCATAACTAATTAACAATAAATTAAATATCAATACCAATAAATAAAAATTAATAATTACTTTATTATAATTAATTTACTTCACACCCTATTCCCCTATAAACCCACATCCCGCTCCTAAAAGAAATTAACCCAATTAATATAATTATCAATTAATAAAAATTAATTACCAATTAATAATTAATTAACAATAAATTAATTATCAATATCAATAAATAGAAATTAATAATTACTTTATTATAATAAATTACTTCCCACTCTATTCCCCTATAAACCCACAACCCGCTACGTAACTAAAACGCAAAATTTAATTAAAAATAATTAATAATTTCTAAAAATTATTATTTAATTTACTATAATTAAATTGCTTCCCACCCTATTCCCCTATAAACCCACAACCTGCTACGGTACTAAAACGCAAAATTTACATTACAAAAATATTACTAACTTCTAAAAATGTAATACATATATTTAAAAAAAAAATACAATACTTAAAAAATATAGAACACATACATATAAAATACATAGCACTAATATAAACATCGATAATATTGACAACGATATTTTTGCAAATGATATTACTGACTTTGATATTAACAAAAACGATATTTCTTACCTTCAGGTCGATATTCTGGTCACCGATATTCTTGATGTCGATATTCTCTCCCGTCGATATTTCCAACTCGATATTTCTGTAGTTCGAAATAAAAAACTCGATATTATGTCTGTGCACCGTTCTGAAGAGTAGGTTTCAGGGTCCCATTTTATACCAGGTGAAAACTTTGAAATGGGAGCAGCTTCTGGAGTTTCACCCACTAATAGATGTTTCGAATTCCCTGCCTCCCTGTCCTGGTTCCAGTCTGTTTGCAGTGGCAATAGGCTAGTGTGAAGTTCTTTGTGTGTGAGCTAAGACAGTGGGGTCGATTCCGATCTGGGTCGGAAAGCCCTCCGACCGAGCCGGATCCGGAGTGTTTTCCAACCGAGCCGTACCCCTGGAGTCCGACCGAGCGAGTACGATGCTGCCGCATGCTGACGGACTCGGCTCGGTCGGATTCCCATTGAAGTCAATGGGAGCCGGTCGTACGACGCGTGCATGGCCTCGCATCAGCTGAATAGGTACGTCTCGCAAAAGGGCGCCCCCTGCAGTGGGTACGCATTGGTGCCATCCGCACCGTACATGCATGTGAGGTCCCCCCCTGTGTTCGACTCGTTAGGCTACGGGTGAAGGGGGTCCGGCACGGACCCCCGAAGTCCGCTTCCCGGAGATTTTTCGTCCCGGAGACTCCGACTCGATCCGGCTGTCCGATTCGTGCATTGTACTGGCTCGGTCGGAAATCGACTCCATTGCGCGGTACGGTTTGTCTGTGACCGAGTCGTACGGAGCGGTTCGGACCCGGAAACGAGTCGGTCGGCGATTTCGCGTTCATTCGCATCGTACTTGGGCGTCCGGACCTCTGTGCGACTCGGTCGGAAACAAAGCCTCCGACTCGGATCCGGTAAAGCCGAATCCGATTCGGAGGCCTTCCGACCGAGTTCGGAATCGACCCCAGTGTCTTGAAGTGCAAGCAGGGCTGTGCACAGCTCTGTCCGCCTTCCTGCCGTGAATGGCCCATCCTGTCAATACCCAGGTGTGAGAAATTAGGTTGTTGGTTGACTGGGGGGTGAACCTAGTCAAGCTGCAGCCATAATCCCTGGAAGGGTAAACCACAAAAAGTCACTGAATTAACCTGCGCTTAACCTTGGGTAGCTTGTCATAAAAAAGCAGTCAGGTTTACCTTAGAGGCAATGTGTAAAGTATTTATGCAGTACACAAACAGTAATAAAGTGAAAACACAACACAATTTAAATCCCACATTAATTTAGAAAAATAGAGTACATTTTAATAAATTATTTGACACCAAAATGACATAAATCCAATCAGTAGGCTTGGAGTTATGAGTTTTCAGTAAAAACGAGTGCCTAAATGATCTAAGTGCCAACTACAGGTCAAAGTCGAAGCATATGACCAAGCGCAATGGAGTGTGGGTGGGATACAAAAAGTGGATTGGGCCAGTCAGCTCTTACCTTCGGACTTAGAAGAATTTTTAAGAAAAATGTTCTGATAAGGAAAGGGTCATCAGGGCAAGGCTGCAGGATGTGTCAGAGGAAGGAGCGTTACCATCGGGGAGCCGCTGGTCAAAGTTGCCATGAAGATTTCTACGTTTGGACTCAGTCACTTTTATGGACGTCAAAAATATAGAGCGCAGTGAGGCAGGAGGCTGGAACTGAAGACAATTCTAGTAGATCTGATACCCCTTTAATGAAGTACCTCTGAAGAGGATTTGATGTTATGAAGAAGAACTTAGCAGAAGCAGCCGTGAAGCCGGCTGACTGGCGACGCACCTTGGGGGATCGACGAGCAGGTTGGTCCCGGTCTTTTATCGGTTCTCAGAGCAGGTTTTAGCTCAAACGTTTTTAAGTCTGGGCACTTTTAGCACCATAACCAAGGGTACAGGACTAGTAGGACACAACTTGGAGGTTCAGGACTCACTCAGGCTCGGTCCGTTCAAGATTGCGGGAGCCTGTTATGTTCCTGTGGTTCTGAACCTGAGGCTAGCAAACTAGACCTTGGAGTCACACTGATAGTCATGGGCTCAGCTGAAGAAGCAGGACTCAAACTGCAGGGTGTGACTTTGAAGCTTCAAGGAAGGCTCCAAGAAGCAAAGCAGCCCTTCCAGCTGCAGCAAAGACGTCTTGTGGACTCCACAGCAGGCCACAGCAGCAGGCAGTTCTCTGAGAGTACTTCTGCAAGTCCAGAAAGTAAGTCCTATTTTTTTACTTGATGCCTTATTTGAAGTTGGGAGAAGTTTCTAGAGGTTTCTCTTTGAAGTGCTTGTAATTTCCTGACTCGCCTACCCCAGCTCCAAGTTAACTACGGAGAAAATTTGAAGGTGACAAGTCCTTTGTGTGAAGGCAACACACAGCCTATTCTGTTGCAAGCAGGGCTGTGCCCACCCCCACCTGCCCCATCATGCCAGAAGATGGCTAACTCAGGCATACTTAATCCCTCTATTTTGTGACTGTCTGGCAGGAATTCACAAATTCTAACTGCCAGTTACACCCATATCATTTGACCCAGGAGAGGCTGCAGGAGCCAAAAGACAAACAGCAGGAAAATGCCAACTTTCTAAAAGTGACATTTTCAAAATTGTAATTTCAAATCCTACTTTATCATTAAAGAGGATTTTTATTTACAATTACATAGATAGCAAACATGAAATGCTTATCTGTCCCCAATAAAAAGTTAGTACTTATTAAATATAATGAGGCAAACCAATGTTATCACTTTACAAAGGACGTATAAGTAAATCAAATATGCCAATGAGTTGTAAACCAATTTAACATTTTTTAGGGGAGTGAGCACAAGTACTTTAGCACTGGTTAGCAGGGGTAAAGTGCACAGAGTCCCAAGGCCAACAAAAACAAATTCCAACACAAAACTGGAGGGAAACAAGCATAATGTTTGGGGGAAGACCACACTAAGGCTGATGGTTCTAACACCAGGCTCTCTATTGTGTGGCTATCTGGGAGGAATACACAAAGGACAACTGCCAACTACACCTAATCATGTGACCTAGGAAACAGGCTGCAGGCACCAAATGGTTAGAACAAGAAAATGACAACTTTTTAAAGTGCCATTTTCAGAATTAGGTCTTAAATTATGACTTTACTATTAAAGAGGGTTTTAAATTGCAATTCCTCGGACACCAAACATGACATTCCCGCCCGCTCCTAAATAAAAGTTATCACTTATTAAATGTAATAAGGTAACCTTATGTTATCATATGGTTTAGGTAAGCCTCACAGTACTGAAAAACAAATTTGTGAGTTTTTCACTACCAGGACATGTGAAACTTTAGAGAACATGTCCATATCTAAATACAATGCACCCTGCCCTATGGGCTGTTTAGGGCCTACCCTAGGGGTGACATATGTATTAAAGATTGAGTTTTACGCTTGGCCAAAGGTTTATTCTGCCAAGACGAATTGGCAGTTTAAAACTGTACACTCAGGCTGAAATGGCAGGCCTGAGACATATTTAAAGGGCTACTTAAGTGGGTGGTACAATAAGTGTTGCAGAGCCCACTAGTAGCATTTATTTTATGGACCATGGGTACCTGTAATACCACTTTACTAGAGACTTATACATAAATTAAATGTCCCAATTGAATGTAAGTAAATTTTACCATGTTTATAGGAGAAAGCATAAGCACTTTAGTACTGGTTAGCAGTGATACAGTGTACGGAGCCTTAAAAGGCAAAAATAAAAATACATGTTTAGAAAATAGGAGGGGTGAAGGCAAAATATTTTGGGAACTACTACCCAAGGGTGTCCGGTCTAGCAATGAGCCAGTTCTGAAATCAACCTGTGACAGGGAGCAGATAATCCAAATAGCCACTAGATCCAAAGCAATTAGAAAAACAATTTTCCATCAATAGCCTCATTGCAAGTGACTAGGTCTTTTCTGCGCTCTGTGTAAACGGCTGCTTCCACAGGAATCTGAATGTACACGTTTTGTGGTAGTTACCACATGTCTTGCAATTTTTCCTGGGTAAGTTACAGCAGGTGAAACATGTTGAATTTTATTATGGGTGATGGCATGGTAAATATCAGTACATGTAGATTTTGGTGTGCTATTAAACTGCTGTTTGGATAATTTTTCAGGCAAGTCCCACCAAAGACCTGGAGTTCTTGAGGAAAAGATTTCAAAAGGTTCCAGTCTTTCTTCTTGAGCAAAGATTTCAAAAGTTTCCAATTTTTCTTTCTGTGCCCAAACAATCACAGGAGAACATTTAAATACCCCCCAGCTCTCAGAGGGAAGCACTAAAAGACTCTCAGGGTGTCACGCAGAGGCCAACAGCAAAGTCCACTCTAGTCCAGGTGCCACTGGTCCACTGAGATTCTTCACAGAAATTTCCTCTTCAGTTTTTCTTATGTTCTTTGAGCCACCCCGGGGATTAGCCTTATGATCCTTGGAGCACTCTCTGTCCTGTATGTCAGGAGAAAATGGATTCAACAATCCAAGTTCTTTCATGACCAAAGACCCACCTATTAGTTCCTGTTTGCCTTGCTACAAATGGCCCAAAACTGCAATGTGTCAGGGCAAATCTGAGGTGGCCAACGTCTTCAACCACACTAAACTTGGGCTCTGAGAGTTGGAGCTGTGAAGGGAATTGTACTATCAAAATTACCAGTGTTCCCCCATATCTATCACTAAAATTCAGTTTTAAGCAGGTTCTGGACCAACAAAAGAAAATGAGAAAGAGGTCTAGCAAAAAAAGCAAGGTCTTTCTGTACCCAGATAGGTGTTAAAGAAGAATTGAGATCTGGGCCTGTTAGATCCCTTTCAAGGGGGCAGATATTTTACATGTGGAGTCTTGATGTACAACAGCCAGGGTTTGGAGGGAATAATTGAGGTGATTTCAGATTAAATGTAGCATTCAGTGGTATAGGATTCTGCCAATAAATTGACATAGCCAGTCTGCTGTCTGTCATATTAGATTTCCTTCTTGGGTGTTCCCATCCCTAATCCACCCCATCTGCTCATGCTGACCATTGGGGCTCTGATAGCAAACTGAGTCAGAACTGCCTGGAGGTGTGTTTTCCTGAGCATCTCCCTGCTTTAGAGGAATCGTGAGGATCCAGTACTTGTGTTGCCCCATTAATGACTCCTAGTCCACAAAAGAAATAAGCAACTTTGTCAAGCAGTTAGACCTGATAAGTGCTCTCTCCTTGTCCTTTGCACCACCCATACTGTATGTTGACAAATGCTTGCATTTCTGCTTCTTCCCAAAACAGCTGCTTTCACTATCTCCAGACTCATATATGAGCACAACGAGGTTGAGTGTTTGGGAGATAGTGTGGCACAGGTAGATGCCAGGAAGGGTATGCCGCCCACTTCATATATTTTTCCTGACACTCAAAACAAATTATTTTTGTCAAGTGGACCATTCAACCCATCTGAAAGGGAATTTGGGGTAAACAATGCAAAACTTGCCTTTTATGGGGCTTGAAAGGCTTGAGGCACCAGATAATGATGATGTGGTATCATACCAGGATATTCTACCCCCCCCCGCACCTCTTACACTTTTTTAAATTAAAAAAGTCCCTACTTTCTCGTGGGCATTCCAATCCCCACACCCTGGAGGTAAGCTGGGATGAACAATCTCTATTGGTGCCCCAAAGGGACCAGAATGTCTTACGTCCTAAGGAGACAGGGGTTGGCTCCCATGACTGTGTGGCAAGACCAGCACTCCTTACACAGTCAGCATAAATATTCTCCAATACCTAGCAGGCCTTCCAAACCCTGTAGCGCAGATTTGGGATAAACCCCCAAATCTTATCTTCTGCAAGTAATTAAAGCATTCCTTCTCACAACCCCATGATATATATACTGAAGAGAGATCAAAAGTGGGATAACAACTAATTTTGTAAATATAGGAGGCAGACTTCCCAGAGAAGAAATATTTTTCTAATATTCAAACATATAGTAAAGGCAATTATAAGATACCTAACTCCAAATGTTTGTATAACGTTGTACTATGTCTATATAAAAGCAAGGCCATGAAGTGCATGGCCTTAGACACAGATAACTCTGAATATTGACGTGGATAACGACTCTGTCAGTGAAGTATTCTCAATGAAACTCCTGCTTTTTGGGCAATGACAACAGGCCAAATCATATGCCTGCAGTGCTAATGAACACTAGCCCCCAGCTCCCAGACATGACCTCCAATGAACCATGTGTCTATATAAACGGGCTTGTCTTTAATAAGGGCCTGGATAAAATGAAGAACTTCTGGCCTTGGAAACAGTGCATCTCGAGGTAAACCGTACCCTTGGCTTGTGCTTGGAAGACCAACTGAGTGGTGATGATCCTCCGGTAACTGACAGAATTAAAGGTGTAAAATGATTTCCATAAAGGTTTTTATCTGTCTTCTAAAATAGTAGCCGGTTTTTTCACCCATTGAAGAACAGTGACCAGAATTACATGTGCTGCATTAGCATGGGGTAAACTCATGTCTCCTCTAAACAGTTTACTAAAGTCAGATTAAGTTTCACTACGTGCCCTGTCCACCAAGCATATGCCATTTTTTTCAGGACAATGAAGGCATCAATAAAGCTGCAAATGACCTGTATGCAGAATAAAAGTCAATACTTTTTGTACTTCTTATATATTATGTTTCTGTTCTTGGACGTAAATGGCATATGGATTGTCAACAACCTTTGCATGTGCAACTGATTTTATCACAATTTCAGGATGAACAATGCTAATCGGATGTGGTACATTTCAGTTTCTTGGGACTGGGTGGTAAAGTTGGATCTCAATGAGGATGTCATCATTGCCTCGATTTGTAAAGAGGATCAGAGTTTTCTAAAGTTCAGATGGAAGCGCCTTCTTTGTCGCCTTTTATTTCTTCCATTTGCACCTTCTTATTCACGTGGTGCAGTGCCAATCTTTAAAGCCTAGTTACGTTGTTTCGAACGTTCAGGGTTTATATCTGTTTTTTTACTTCATGTAAATCAAATTACGTACCTCTACCGAGAATAATTTGATGAGTTACTTGACAACAATGCTGCCCCTTTCTTCAGTATATTAGTTAACTGTAAACTCAAAGGAGCCTGTTGTGATTCCTGCAATGGTATAATTTGTGATCTTTCCAGTGGACATAGAGGACTCACTCAGAGACCTCAGCATTCCTTTGAGGGTAATCTTTTCCTTTAGCCAGGCAGTTCCATTAACAATTGCTTTGCTTTCACCTTCTATTTTGGCTATTTTTCCAAGTTTCTTGCAGTATGCCCTTCAGTAAATGAATGGCAGGCATTCCTGGAGTGTATATGGGTATATGACATCACAAAGAGAAGATGGAGGGAGAAACTGCAGATGTGGCTGCACACAATGTAAATTCTGAATTGGGAACATATTTCTCAGCACATAGGCCTCCATTGCAAGTGTAGCTCCATGTAGAGTACTCCTCAGTACCCTGCTGTTCCCACACCCCAAATTATGGGATGCATAAACACCGGGCTTCGTCTTACCCTGTTCAGATTCACACATGGTAAAACTGAGGGCCCTCTAAGCAAGATCTGTAGACAAACACAAAGCCGGACCCCAGCCTGTCACCACAATATCTTCAGGGAGCAGGAAACCCTCTACCCATCCACCACAGCCTGTCTTGGTTCCTGATGCGCTATGTGTATCTGCCCCATCACCAAATCCCCTTCCATTCACCAACTACTCACAGCTGGTGGTAAATGCCAGCAGAATAGTCAGCGGAATAGATAAAAACCATTATGCTTTTCACCTGGTATTTCTGGATCTGCTCATTTACTTCCCTATTCAACTAACTATATCTAATGTGTCATGCCTGGATACAGGCGGTGTGATAGCTTTCCCACGATATTCAGCCAATTCCTAATGAGAGCCTAAGTCATAAAGCGACACCAGCAATATGGTATGTGGGAAATACGAGTTAAAAGATTCACTGGAGGGAAGTGCCCAAGGATGTATCTGGAGATTGTCTTACGTATTTGTCAATTCGTTCCAGGTCAAGTTCGTAGTCAAGGAATTTTAGAACATATTTCCATAAGTCTATATAGTATATTAAAAAACAGTGCATTGAGAGATGAATGAATTTGGCGGAACGGAACAGTGACTTTGGTAATAGTGCCTGAAAAAGAATATAATTGTCTAATCTGAACCCTTCCTCAGCTTTTTCAAACAATGGCAAATATATTTTTAGAGCCTCAAATATTTCTAATCAACCTGTGTCAATTTATGAGGGACTTTCTTAGTCAGAACAAGGGCCATGACTTTGTCCAAGGCTATGTCTTTTCTTCCCATCTGATATTTTCTGCACTAAGCTATGAGCAGTGAGGTGCTTGAAGAAGTATGAAGTGAAAACCTGTCAACATTCCTTACCTAACCTCCAGCTAACACAGTGGCGTCGGAAGGATGCCAGGGACCTCGGTGCAAGCTAGGTAATTGGCCAATGCTGTTGGGGTAGTAAAATGCAACATTTTTAGGGGTCAATGGCCTCCCAAGGGCTCTAGACCCGGGTGCCACTGCACCTACTGCGTCAATGGTAGCTATGCCCCTGAGTTTACAGGTTTTGCATCCACTTTGTCACTTCATGGACAAGAGCAAAATATGTGAGGCCAAATTCGATCTTCAATCTTTGGGGCCCATTCATCGTCTCTCAGGACATTCTCTGTGGGGGATACTGAAAGATATTCTGTGAACAGGGTTCAGGTCAACTGCTTGCACCATTAGTAACCCTTACCTAAGGTATGCGTTTTCACACACACTGTGTACAGGCATTCAAAGTATATAATTCTAACCTCTGGTCAATTTTCCTAGATTTAGCGACAGGCAAATTATAACTGTATTAATCAATTTTCCACCCACCGAGGGTTCCAGGTGATCGAGTCAGTTAAAAAATTGCTTTCTGTGTTGATGCTATTTTAATTCTTTCTACTTATTGGGATTTCCCCATCTGACAGTCTACATTAATTTGTTGCACTTTTAGTAATATTTCGACTTTCCTCTTGTCCAGAAGATTCTTTTGTATTCTATCCAAGTTGTGTTAGTTTTTCACTCAAAAATATTAATATTTTTGGGCATTTTATAGTTTGGTATTTCAATGCTTAGCAAATTACTATTAAATACCTCAGTAGCGTACAAACCCTTTAGCTGAGTCCCTTTATGAGCATGGTGCCCCCTTGTGCAACATTCTCAATAGGTTTCTTTCACTAAGTTTTAAAGTTTCTGGCCTTGTCTACTGGACTTGGCATTGTCTGTTGTTCACTAACTCATTTTGATTAGGTCATTACACTTTCGCCCTGATCTTGACTAGGCAGTGCAAATCTCGCCCGTGATCAAACCCCTTTTTGCACAAGGATCAGAAATCTGAGAAATGTGAAATATTGATAACTGCTGAAGTTTACCAAAGGACCAGTTCATATCTGACTAATTCTGTGTATCATCCCTCATTTTCACATAGGAACTAATAGTCGTACTTACAGCAATCGGAGATACTAATATTTACCAGTTGCAGGTTAATACATCATCCCCATCCAGCCCATTCATAATTAGAGCTTTAATATATAAGGAGCCAAATGAATGAATGAATGTGTTAAGAAACTTGCAAAGCACATTGATAGCACTTATTGCCCCTGAAAGTAATGAAAAATAGACCAAATGAGAAAGCTCTGAATGATACAAATATGATGTGAGATTTTTCCTAAAAATGTGAAGTTCAGATATTTGTCTTAAAGCTACGGGGAGTTAGTTCCTAATGTGGCTCCTAAATATCTGATGTACCTGCCACCAGTGCATGCTTTTCTTATCACCGGTGCATGACACAGAAAACAATTCTCATATCTTCAGCTCCTACTTCGTTTGTAAGGTTGCATCAGGCAATTAGTATGATACCTAGGTCTGGGCAAAATTTCGATTACGCCGGAGTAATCAGAATAATTTTGGTATTTTTGTGTTACTCTTTGATGTGGAATTACCGATTATTATGCAATTACTCCTTGCGTAACTAAGAGCAGTTTTAGGAGATGAACATCCTACCACAAAAGCACATTTAGCGAGTGCAAGCATCTGCTCCCCCTCACTATTCATGTTCTGCTGCATTTAGCTCCATTTCTTCGTGCAAAACGCATTCTTGCATCCATTTTGGATGCGAGGGTGCATTTTGCACTAAGAAAATAGCGCTAAGTGCCGGTAGTTAGTTTGAGGAAAATCCTTCCTCAAGTGCGTATTTAGTGAGCGCAAGCAGCTAGTCACGCTTGCTATTCTGTTGTGTTCCATTACATTTAGCACTATTTCTTAGCACAAAATGCATCTGCATGTCCACTTTGGATGCAAATAGACATTTTTGCCCTCAGAAATAGCACTGTATGCAGAATTACTCTTCTCACGTAATTCAAGCGTAATCTTGCGGAACTCTTAAGTAATTCTGCATGATTAAGCTACATGAAATTATGAGTTACACCCATCCCTAATGATAATAAGTCTTATGAATGAGACATAGCAATTTGACCTGAATCGTTTGCTCTGTTGGTAGCTGATGGAGATTTCTCTGAGCTTCGGACACAAGGTCCTCTTGGTGTTATCTGTAATTTATCAGAAGGGAAACTGGTTAGTTTGACTCCTTCCTGGAGGTTGGATGTAAACCATTTGAGTACAGTCACATCATTGTCTACATCCTTTTATCTAATGATGAGTAGAGGTGTGGGGAACTCATGGAATTTCACTCTGCAGAATTCCGCAAAGTTACATAAAAACTCTGTGAGATTCCATAGAGTTCCTTCAACGGGTGGAAATAGGCATGTTGTGCTGTGATTTAGCACCAAGACCGTGTTCCGTGCTCAAAAATCAGCTCGATGACACCATGCAGATCGCCAGAGGGCGCAGCTACTTGAGTTAATTTTACAGCGGCTTGAGTAGGTCTTCTACTCGAGTGGCAGAATGTCATTCATGTTGAGTCAATGAGAGTTCCTTTGGAGCCATGAGTAAGGCAAATTTGGTGTCACAACTTGTACAGAAGCGAAATTAGTGAGCATCAAGGACATCATTTTCACAAGATATGCTGAAAATTGTTTGGTGATTAATTTATTTTCTTTTATTGGAGGAGGGCAAAGGCTGATAATTAACAGCGTCTTCAGGATCCAGGTTATTTTTCTTTAAAATTAGGCTTCCAATCCCCCTTTCTGGGCATTCGATTCTACAGATTTGGACAAGGAGATTTTGATAAAATTGTTAATGGTATTATTTGATGCAGGAATGGTGGAGTATCATCTGAGAAACAGGCATAGATCATTACGCGAGCCAGATTTCAAAGCCTTTAGAGTGGTTCCCACTGTTGTCCTATCTGGACTAATAAAAGAGGACCATCAAATGGGAGGTATTACATTCTCACGTTGATTCAACACTTAATTGAGCTGCGATTATGTCCATATGGATAGTTTGAATTTTTGATGCAACAAATAATGAAAAATTATTACAAAAAATGCGGGAGCCTAAATATTATTGAAATAAACTGTTTGGATTAGTAAAAGATTTTAGAACTCCGAATATTTTTTTGTCGCTTTGTCCACAGTTATAATTTGGGCCCTTAGGAAATCAGTGACAGCAAGATCACACTATTCAGACCTAGGACGTGGTAATTTAAGGGATTATCTATGCTATCCTTTTGGACTGTTATGTGAATTTTGTAGCCAATGAGCTAGAGCAGGCTTATGTTACCACCTTGGTGTTGGGTTGTTGTGCATTTGTTTTGTGTTGTTGCTGCGCCTCAACTGCAGTATGTCTAAATAAATAGGCTGAAAGCATTCTTGCAACAAATTACCGCTGGCAAATGTAAACGTCCAGCCATGAAAGTTGTTTGCAACACGCAGTGCACAACTTACAACAGAGGACCGCTAATAACTGAACAAAAAATCTTGGGGCATATTAACAAAGGCCGGCGATAAATATCGCAAAGCGCGCTTAGCGCTTGCATATTTATCGCCGGCTATCTCTGGAATTTATCGCCCAGTTAGCGCGTTATCAACAACGCAGATCGCCGAGGCGATAAAAATTCCAGAGATAATGTGGATATCGCCCGTTTTCCATGGTGGAAAACGGCGATATCCTAGATGATAGGGCCTGTGGTCTTAGCCACAGAATCCACCCCCATGTTAAGTATGCCTTAGTCAGGAATTTAACAGGCGTTAAATTCCTGCGTTAAGATCATACTTAACGCGATTTAAAAATCGCTACCCTTCCTTGTTAATATCGCAAAGCTGCCTTCGCGATATTTTCCCTGGTTGGTTTCACAGCCACGCCTACTTTGCATCTCATTAGCGATGCAAAGTTAGGCGTGCTGGAAATGGGCGCTAAGTCAGCAAAACACGCGATAGCGTGTCTTTGCTGATAAGGCAATGAAATTATCGCCGCTTTTCGCCCGAAAACGGACGCAAAAGCGGCGATAATTTCATAGCGCCGCATTGATAATATGCCCCCTTGTGTGGTATGGTCCATGGACCGCTCACATGTTATGTCAACAATGTATTCTATTGTCAGTTTTGTTTTGCTCCTTGGTGGTTATTGCTTGCGCTTTGCTGTTTACAATATTTGATGCCCTGGATGCGGAAAATAAATATTTCGGCAAATTCATAGTATGTATGGTTTTAAAAGAATCTTCATTTTTGTAGACATTGATGCAAGGAGCAAAGTAATTGTACCCTTTAAATCTAAATATGAGTAGTACTTGTATTCAGAGCTAACATTTAAAGCGTTGGCACATTATTTTAAATACAATCACTTGTTATTCGTAGATAAGTCCCTTAGTTCTTGCCAGAGAAGTGCGAGACAGATATTGTGTATTTGAACAGCAATAACTATAAATGCACAACAGAAAATATTCTCCGATATGTTTAACTGTTATGTCCCAATATAAAGGAAGAAAGGAAAGGTTACAACCAAGGTAACCTATCAAATTATATAATGTTAATATCCCCATATTTTCTTAATGAGGAATCTAGCAGCTGCCTTTACTGCCTAATGGGGGGTATTAAGTTAGAATCATGCAGTATAATCGCATTGAGCACCACCATAACATTTGAAACAAAAGCAGCTCATTTTAATGCGCATGGTGCTTTCTGAAAACCCTGATCATGAATTCTATTTCCCGGGCTATAGAAAGGTAGATTACTCAAAAGGTCATATCGGTTGTAATTCTTTTTTTTTATCAATTCCCATTTTCAGAAAGAAACCTACATTCTGTTTAAATCAGTTTCTGGTACCGCTGAGTTTTCCAGACTTCTCTTTTGACTTAATAAACACAAACAAAGTTCTGTTTCTGCTTGAGGAATAGTTCCAGCTCTCCCTCCCGCACGCAGCAGCTCCTGATTGAAATGGAGCCCTGCGCCGGCGTATTCCCATCGCATCTTCCGCTCCACGGAAGACATGCCGCTGCAAGACACGCATGATCTGAAATATTTATCATTTTCCCGAGATTCCTTTGTGTAGATATGATTTTAATTGCTTTTGCTGATAATCAGTGGCCTTGACAATGAACACCTTTATAATTACAATGGAAAGAGTCACTTGGGTGAGCTCAGATTGTAACACGATGTTATTGTTCTGTGATGCAGTTGCTAGAATTTATTTAGGTCTTGTGAAGACTCACCTGCTTTTGAAAGTATAGTTTTTTGTCATTTGATTACAAAAGAATATTACTTTTCTTTCATTGTTTATATTTTATAGTGAATTAACAAACGTGATGGCATCTAGTTGCTCCAGCAAGATGTAACAAAAGAGGTATGATAGAATATCAATAACATTCAAAACAGCGAAGACACTTTTCCAGAGTGCCTAAAAAAATGTAAATTTATGAAGGTGAAAAGTAAATATTTCAGGGGCAAGTGGCTTTAATGGAAAAATGTTTTTCTGTTTTGGCGACATATGTCTTATACACAGCAACTGGACCTACATGCTTGTGGCAAAATTGCCTCTGAAAGCTTGTTGTGTCACTGTAGCTCACACAGGAGGTCAGCCAACTGACCCTTGGAGTTACTCAGGGAGCAGGTCTAAACTTCCTTCTTCAGACAGCAAGACAGTCCTTGAAGCAGCCGGGCAGTCCTTCTGGCATCAGGGAAGTCCTTCTTCTGAATCCAGGAGTGTTCTGATAAATGGCTCTGGAGGTTCAATCTTTAAACATAGTGCCAGTCTTTTTTTGGGGACTCCCAGACCTATCCCAACACTGATTCTGAAAAGTTCTTCCCCTTTCCCTGGTCAAGGCTCCCAACTGTTCATCATCACAGTTTCTAATGTCAGGTTCTGTAGGAACACCTGCCCCAGTGTCAATATTATGCAAAATGAAATAACAGTCACTGTTGTTGAAATATGTTTCTATGCATATTTGAGTCCTTCACCAATTTTATGAAAGCATGGACATCTGACTTTGATTGGGGCACATGTATGCTCAACAACCGCTCCATTACCTGTGAGTGGTTTTATGTGGTTCTATACTTACTCTAAGGCTGTGCTGGAGTACATTTGTGACTGCTCTGAAGTATAATATTGTTTGTGACTAGCAAAGTTCTTACACCTTTCTGGGTGTGTGGGCTTGTATTATCACTTTCCTCCTAATTACCACTTTACATTTCCCTAAGCACCTCCCATTCTTGAGCAATTTTCACCATTTTGAAACCATTTGTCCTGATCCCTCCCACATGTACACTTAAAACGTATATTTATATATGCAGAGTTCTCCATAATTTTGGCGGAGATCTTTGAATAGAAAAGATAGTAGAGGTGGAGGCTGAGGTCTCCGCCCACAGGTTTGTGATAAGCATTTTGTAGTAAGCAAGTTGCATTATTGTGGTATTACTTCACGCGCTACAGAATGGAGTTTATCAACAGGCCCCTTCCTTTATATGTATAGAATGTTGTCTTTTGCTGTTTTAAGAACACTATTTGGTCTGGCAATTAATGACAGCATTTGAAATGTTATGAAAAACCCTGCATAAGGTACTCTGCAACACCCCCATGCCCCCAAATGAGCTCTGGAGCTTTGACAGCGACCTAATGTCAGGAAGTGAAATAAGCAGGAGACCTGCACATGTATTGGAATGGCACGATTGCACTGTATGCATGTACCCAATACAGGCTCAGGTTCAGCTCTGAGGTCTAGTATTACCTGCCTGTTTAACTTGTACCTCCCATTTATCTTCTACCTTCTCTGGTACAAGAGTGTAAGCCTTCGTCTGAATATCCTCTCCTGTCTCCACCTGGACACCCAAAATTCACATTCATATTACCATGGCATACACAGCCACCATATTGAAAAAGAAATAGCTGTAATCTGTGCTGTTCTGTGCTACTTTTTATATTTTTCATCCGAGTATCACCTGCTTCCATTCTGCAGCACACACAGAAGTAGCAAATATTCAATATTTAATGATTGTTTATGTGCAGGAAGGGACACCTTCTTTCACATAAACAATCATTAATGGATTCTTGCACTTTCTATGTGTGCTGCAGAAGGCAGCACACATAGAAAAAGCAACAACGAGGAGAAATAAAAGCATTTCTCCTTGTGTGTCATTCTAACACCTGCTCTTGCATGGCGTTAGTTTTTGGCGCTGCCACATATTTACATCGCCTTGTAAATCTGGGGCACCGCAATATCAAAGTCTCTGGAAGGCCTGGACTATTGAACAGTAGCGGCTCCTGGTGGGAGTGCTGCCGGGCGGTGACGCGGGGTGGGGGGTAGTAAACTCTGGAATAGGCCCAACAGAGGTAAGTAAACAAATAAATAAATAAAACGAAATTTGTTGCGCGTGCTGCATCGCATTTGGCGATATTAATATTAGCTGTATCTTTCCCTGCTTCTGTCTTTCTCTGTTTTTTGTAAATCTGGGGCACCATCAAAAAACACAATGCGTGTTGCGGTGGAACGTCCACAGCAACAACCATTGCACATTCCTTTGCTGCAGAGGACTGCGGTGGAAAGGGGCATATTTACCAGGTGGGGTTAAGCCATGCTAAGTGACATAGCACCACCTTGCAAATATTGAAAAAGGCGCTGCACCACCGGAGCGCCAAAAAATGTGATGTTTGGGTGGCAATAGGGGCTTGTGAATATGCCCCTGTGTTATTAATTTGTGTGGGGTTACACCTACCAACTTAATAAGCACCATTTGGTTGGGTCAAGAAACAGTTCCAAGAAGGTTTCTACTCAACCCCTTATAGTTATGGCCCAAGGAGCAGGCCATTCCGAAAAGAAAATGTGTTTTAAGTTCAAGCAATACCAATCATTTTTAATAAAGAAAACAACACTATAAAATTTCATTTTAGAGAAATAGAGAAAAATCTAATCATCAAAAAGAGACCAAATGATAAAAAATGTATAATGAGAAAGAGAGATATGAATTTTAAAAATGTTGAGAAAAAAAGCACCAAGAAAATAAAGAACATCAATCAGAAATTCAGTTAGTGATATGATCTCAAATCAAGCACAAAAGAGTGGGGGTAGGATATGGCAAGCAAGTTGCACCAATCAAAGTTTTTCTTGGAAATTGTAGACTAATTTAGAGTTTGGCAGATACAGCACTCCGCCACAAACATGGCAAGCACCCTTTTTGTGAAACCACTATCCCCGACATTATTTAGAGTTTATTTAGAGCTGAGAGAAAAGGGGCACCTTTCTTGCACAAAAGCAATCCATGGAGGCATTTTCCTCTTTCTATGTATGCTCCCGAATGCAGCACACATAGAAAGAGGAAAAAACAAGGATGTTAGACCTAGCTTGTCCAGCGGGTTTATCCCCAGACTTTGTGCTTTTTGGCCTCCTGTTTTGGACCCTGTTTTTGTTGGTTTTATGACTCTGAGCACTTTACCACTGCTGATCAGTGCTAAAGTGCATATGCTCTCCCTGTAAATTGCTGTTATGGATTGATGATTTCATGATTGGCATATTTGATTTACTGGTAAGTCCCTAGTACAGTGCACTGTGTGTGTCCAGGGCCCGTAAATCAGATGCTGCCAGTGGGCCTGCAGCACTGATTGTGCCACCCACACAAGAAGATTTTCAAAGGTAACTCAGACCTGCCACTGCAGTGTCTGTGCGCAGTGGTGACTGCCATGTCAACCTGGGAAGTGCACCCACTTGCAAAGCCCTAACCTTCACTTTTCTTAAATGGGAGTTACCCCTAAGTAGGCCCAAGGTACCCCTGTGGGCAGGGTGCAGTGTTTGTGAAAGGTAGGACATGCCCTGATGTGCTTGGCATGTCCTGATATTGAAATACTGGCAATTTCGTTTTTCACTATTGAAAGGCTATCTGTCCCATAGGATAGAATGGGAGTTTATTTATAACATCTTATGCATATAACTTCACATTGGGACAAGATAGAAAGGTTGAGTTTATTATTCCTTAATTCAGAATAATATAAAAATGCATCTTTTAGTAAAGATGATTTTTATATTGTGTGTTTGAAAATACCACTTTTAGAAAGTGAGTATTTTCTTGATTAACCATCCTGTGTGCCTCTGCTGGTTTGTGTATTGACTCTCTGGCTTTGGGGTGACAGAGGCTGGGGAGGGGCATTCTCTCAGACAGCCATGGGGGGGTTGATGTGTGTGCTGCCTTTCCTGAATGAGTCAGGGCTGGGCTGAATAGACTGGGCTGTATTCAGAGTAGGGGAGGAGTTCTCACTAGCACCTGAATAGGCCCAGTCTGCATCTAGAGTGGTGGGAGGAGATTTCCCTTGCACCTGAATAGGCCCTGTCTGCCTTATACAAAGCTGTCTCCACCTCCTGCCAGAAAGCTGCACTAGAGAGGATAGAACTGGTTTTGGCTGGGCAAAGAGCTTCTCTGCTGCCACCAGAGAACAAAGGAATTTGTGCTATAAAAAGAGACGCCCAGACCCCTGAACTTTAGATTACTGCTGAACTAAGGAACCTGCCAGGAAGAAGATCCGGGAAAGCTGGAGGAGTACCTCCCCTGTGCTGTATGCTGTTGGGGTTGGTCTGCAGTGGTTGCTTCTGTCTTGCGCAGGGAAAGGAATGGATTGTGCTTTCATCATCCTGCTGTTAGAGTTTTCTCCAAGGGCTTGAAGTAGAGATTGCCTCCTGTTGGAAGTCTCAGGGATAGAAAAGACTTTAAAGATCACTTCTGGGAATCAAGAGGAACCTTTGCAAAGGAGAAGAGCCGGAGAAACTGAGGAGGAATACTGCCCCTGTGCTGTTTCCTGTCTGGTGTTTGCCTGCAGTGGCTACTTTCTGCCAAGGAAAGGAGAAGGACTTTGCTGTTTGCTGTGCCCCGTGCTTGAGAAAGATTACAAGGGCTTGAAATTGAGCTTGCCTCCTGTTCTGAAGTCTCAGGGACACAAAGACTTCACCCCCAGTCCTCCCTGAACTCCCTTGCTGGGAGTTCTGACCTGCTGAGAGGTGTCTGCCAGTGTTCTTGGCCTCTGGAGGTTTTTTTGGGATTGGAAACTACAAGAACTGTGAAAATCGATGCATCGCCTGTTTCCGACGCATCGCAGCTGTGCGAGAAGAATTTTCCGACGCATATCCGCCGCCGAACAATCGACGCAGCGCCTGCTCGCGGCTGAAGAGTCTGCTGTGCGATAAATCCTGTGGACCGATCTACGACGCTCGAGATCACTGCACTGATTCTGACGCAAGCCCTGTTGGGGAGAATCCAACGCATCGACGGGACGTGGCTGAAATCATCGCAGTGCTTCCCGGGTCTTCACGCATCGCATCGTACCGGATTGTCATGCATCGTTGGGGGATGCAGTAAGAAACCAACGCATCACCTCCCCTGGAGCAAGCAACCAATGCATCACCTTCCGAGAGTGTAAGGAACCAACGTATCACCTTCCCTGCAACCCTTTTTGCTTGCATTTTTCTACGTATCCAGGGTACTTTGTGTAAAAGTATTGCATCCAACATTTTCTTGGAACAGAACTGTTTCTACCTTTTAAGGATCATATTTTTAGTACTGTATTATGGATTTTTGTCGTTTTGGTGTTGTTTTATTTTAGATAAAGATTACTTATTTGTCTAAACTGGTGTGGTGTCCATTTGCGGTGTTTTCACTGTATTACTGTATTTGTACACAAATGCTTTACACACTGCCTCTGAGATAAGCCTGTCTGCTCGTGCCAAGCTACCAAGGGGGTGAGCAGGGGTTATTTTAGAAGTGTATCCCCCTTACCCTGACTAGGAAGAAGGGTCCCTACTTGGATAAAGGCACCAACCTCTGCCAACTAGAGACCCCGATTTCTAAAAGAGGAGCAATAAAGTTATTGCTCCTCGTTACGCCTCCACTGGGGAGGCATATGTTTTTGGCTCATTCCCAGGTTTGCTAGGTTTGGTAAATCTGAGAATGCATAAAAAACTTGGATTTCTGTGGGAGCACCCATCACAATGCACATGGAGCACCTCTCTTGCACAGAGTAATGCCGCACAGCGATTTGTGCTGATTTGCATTACTCCATATTTTTGAAGCCATTTCAAAGCAAAGCAAAGTGGCTTTTGAGTGGCTTCATACATTTGACTTAGAACTTTGCGTTGTGCATGTACCACGTAGCGTGGTGCAAACATGGTGCAAATCTCTCCTAAATCTGCTCCCAAGTTTCTCTCCAGAAGGGGCTTGCTTGGTCTTCTTCTTATAGTCAGCTGGGTCTTTTCAGAGTCCAGAGTCCTTCTTTTTTTGTGTCCCTGTAGTAGGTAGGATGAGGCCAACCACTTGTCCCTAGAAGATAATTTCCAGTCTCTGGATGCCAGTAGAGTTCAGGAGTCCTGGAATCTTTTTCCAGTATTCAGATGAAGCCTTTTTCCTTTAACATACTCTCTTCCCAGTTAAGGAAATGTCCAGCGGAGGTTGTGGTGGGGTACTGGTCCTAACGTGCCCACTAACTAGTGATTGGAAAATTCCTAACACCTAATTCTAGTTCCTTTCTCACAGAACTTCCACCTACTTGTTCAGCACTTTCTTTCTGAATTAACTGCAAACCCAAAACCAAATGACCTCTGCCTTCCTCCATCTGCAGGAGGTCTGAACCTCCCTCTGGTGACTCCTCTATGGAGATGAAATGTCCTCCCCTATGCCTTTCATTACTGCTGGGGTTGGAGACAGAAAGTCTAGGGAGTCTCTGCGATTAAATGGTTGTAGTTTTTTCCACTTTTTGCCTTTTTCAAATTAAAAAAGCTGTGAAAGTTTCTGTTTGTCCTGCCAGTTGGTCCTATCCCTCCTCTTGTGATAGACCATTTGTTGATACCACTACCCCCCTTTCCTTCTGACATAGGCCAAGCAGTCGTCTCCCAGGAGGAGGGTGGGTAACAAGTTATCAAAACACTACAAGATCTGACCCCAATTGAACAGATCAAATACTAATTTAGGACCTACGGGATGCGATTATACACTGCTGTGGCTATTTACGTTGGTTTAAACTGAGCAGTACGGACCAGAAGGCCTTTTTGCTATGAGCAGGCCTTGTTCAGGAAGTCTTAGAATGCAGTAAAAGCTCCCGTAGGTCCTAAATTAGTATTTGATCTGTTCAATTGGGGTCAGATCTTGTAGTGTTTTGATCGCTTGAGTGGGGGGCGATCTGACTCCTTATTCCCCCTTTTTCTCCTTTTGTGTTTGTGGGTAACAAGTTAGCCAAGGATGTGTAAGTCAGTCAAAGATGTGGAGCGTGGCTGGGCGGCCAATCGGTTCTAAACCATTTTACTCTCATACAGCACACAATACACTTTCCTAATGTAACTTTTCTATGAATGTTATCACAATTTAAGTTAATTAGTGAATTAGTGGACCTTAGTGGAAGATAATGTTTAATGATTGCTCTAGGGTTTTTCCATGCTTAGAAACAAAAAAGTATTCAATTCATAACCAAGCCTGTTCCTACAGCATACAACGTAACCTACACAGTACAATAGCCTTTATCATTGTTCATTGTGAGTGCATACTTTTCCTAATGTGTAGTATGCCCCATTATTTTATAAGCGATACCAAAGGGGATAATGGACGGAGCGTTTGAGCTAATCAAACACTCACCCCCAGTCAACTGATCTGGGTTTAATCCATCATCATTCTTTAGCTCACTCCACCACCCCAGTTCAGACATGGCCATATGCAAATCAGTCTGACCCTGTGCCTCATGGGAACAGTCCAGCCCGAACTGCCAAGCCATGTCTGCCCTGGACCGGAAACAAGCATCCTGGGACCGGTTTCTGGCTATTCAGCCGTCATCAGCCAGGCTAGCTTGAATCCAGTGGCAAAGTGAGCAAGGGACCCACGTCTGGGCATACCCTGCCAACTTAGGGCAAACAAAGCGATACCAAAGGGGATAATGGACGGAGCGTTTGAGCTAATCAAACACTCACCCCCAGTCAACTGATCTGGGTTTAATCCATCATCATTCTTTAGCTCACTCCACCACCCCAGTTCAGACATGGCCATATGCAAATCAGTCTGACCCTGTGCCTCATGGGAACAGTCCAGCCCGAACTGCCAAGCCATGTCTTCCCTGGACCGGTTTCTGGCTATTCAGCCGTCATCAGCCAGGCTAACTTGAATCCAGTGGCAAAGTGAGCAAGGGACCCACGTCTGGGCATACCCTGCCAACTTAGGGCGAACAAAGCGATACCAAAGGGGATAATGGACGGAGCGTTTGAGCTAATCAAACACTCACCCCCAGTCAACTGATCTGGGTTTAATCCATCATCATTCTTTAGCTCACTCCACCACCCCAGTTCAGACATGGCCATATGCAAATCAGTCTGACCCTGTGCCTCATGGGAACAGTCCAGCCCGAACTGCCAAGCCATGTCTTCCCTGGACCGGAAACAAGCATCCTGGGACCGGTTTCTGGCTATTCAGCCGTCATCAGCCAGGCTAGCTTGAATCCAGTGGCAAAGTGAGCAAGGGACCCACATCTGGGCATACCCTGCCAACTTAGGGCGAACAAAGCGATACCAAAGGGGATAATGGACGGCAGTTCGGGCTGGACTGTTCCCATGAGGCACAGGGTCAGACTGATTTGCATATGGCCATGTCTGAACTGGGGTGGTGGAGTGAGCTAAAGAATGATGATGGATTAAACCCAGATCAGTTGACTGGGGGTGAGTGTTTGATTTGCTCTAACGCTCCGTCCATCATCCCCTTTGGTATCGCTTGTTCGCCCTAAGTGGCAGGGTATGCCCAGACGTGGTTCCCTTGCTCACTTTGCCACTGGATTCAAGATAGCCTGGCTGATGAGGGTTTTGAACCCGAAACCGGTCCCAGGATGCTTGTTTCCCGTCCAGGGAAGACATGGCTTGGTAGTTCGGGCTGGACTGTTCCCATGAGGCACAGGGGCAGACTGATTTGCATATGGCCATGTCTGAACTGGGGTGGTGGATTAAACCCAGATCAGTTGACTGGGGGTGAGTGTTTGATTTGCTGTAACGCTCCGTCCATCATCCCCTTTGGTATCGCTTTGTTCGCCCTAAGTTGGCAGGGTATGCCCAGCCGTGGGTCCCTTGCTCACTTTGCCACTGGATTCAAGATAGCCTGGCTGATGAGGGTTTTGAACCCGAAACCGGTCCCAGGATGCTTGTTTCCCGTCCAGGGAAGACATGGCTTGGCAGTTCGGGCTGGACTGTTCCCATGAGGCACAGGGTCAGACTGATTTGCATATGGCCATGTCTGAACTGGGGTGGTGGAGTGAGCTAAAGAATGATGATGGATTAAACCCAGATCAGTTGACTGGGGGTGAGTGTTTGATTTGCTGTAACGCTCCGTACATCATCCCCTTTGGTATCGCTTTATTCGCCCTAAGTTGGCAGGATATGCCCAGACGTGGGTCCCTTGCTCACTTTGCCACGGGATTCAAGATAGCCTGGCTGATGAGGGTTTTGAACCCGAAACCGGTCCCAGGATGCTTGTTTCCCGTCCAGGGAAGACATGGCTTGGCAGTTCGGGCTGGACTGTTCCCATGAGGCACAGGGTCAGACTGATTTGCATATGGCCATGTCTGAACTGGGGTGGTGGAGTGAGCTAAAGAATGATGATGGATTAAACCCAGATCAGTTGACTGGGGGTGAGTGTTTGATTTGCTCTAACGCTCCGTCCATCATCCCCTTTGGTATCCCATTATTTTATAGCAACATCTCCTGAGGGCCTGCAAGACTTGTTTTAGGTGTGACTTAACTAATTAGATCAAAAATATTATTTTCTCCATGGCAAAGCACATTGCCTTGCCATATGTCACTGAAGTGTTTTTAAATTTCAGCCCAGCCAGAGCACAATAGTGCTGTTAGAAGCCAACATTTTTGACATGTATTAGCTGTTTTAAATACACACTGTAGCCTACAGCGGCACTTTAGACTGTAAGATTTAACTTATTCGTCATTGATGCATTTCCTGCATCATTTACAACGGTCTTACAAGCAATGTTAAAAAAGTAAATTAGGTTAAACCAGTGGTCTTCAAACTTTTTAATGCTGTGACCACCAGTGTAATAAACAAAACTAATTGGGCCCCCAGATGTTTTTACAATTATTCTAATTATTTGGCAATGTTTAAATATATTTCAATATATTTAAATATTGCAGTTAAGTTCAGTTATCCTTTTTAAAAATGCAATCAAATACATGATTTCCAAGCATGATATATATGAAATTATGGGTAAAGCATTGTTAGCAGCATGATGCTTCTCTTGGACATAGCCTGCGACCCTCTCTCCCCAGGATCAATTAACCCCCCCCCCCAGGTTGGCCCACCCCCCAGTTTGTAGACCTCTGGGTTAAAACCATGCATATTACATATTTTAAAGGGGAAACTCACATTTTGTGGTACTATTTAGTATTGCCATAGCACACAAAGTGCTAAATCCAGAAAATCAGACAGGAATATTTTGGGGACTATAACAAAACTTATGCACTTTCTTACAGGTATCATGATAAATGATAAGGGGTGCTTGTTTGGAAGGGAGTGGATTTGAAATATTGCCTATATGGAAAGGGCCTGATTCACAGAACTAACTTACGTCAAAAACGTAAAGTTAGTACTTTTAGTATTCACAGAATACACTTACTCAAAAGCACAAATCGAAGGTTAGAGCAAAACAGTCCAGCACCAGTCGTTACTACGTATTGTGGCTTCAGTATTTTGATAATAAATCGGTGCACTAGGCTTGGGATGTGACCTACATGCATCCCATATAGGCGGTTACAAACCACCACTCATAATTCAGCATAAATGGCCTTGCACTCGAAAAACACAAATATATAATGTATGAAGGAAATTAATGTCCATAGTATAAAGCAATTTAAACTGTAGTTAAATAACTTCCCAAACTAAAAAACGAAAAGAATTGTGTTTTTGATTGTAGAAGACGATGTCTTTATTCTTTTAATCCATTAATGTTTTCTTTAAAATACAAACGCACAATGGACAAGACTGCCAACGCGTTTCGTCCCTCATGGGACTTCTTCAGGGCTTAGAAAGTCTGTTGTTTTCTGTAATGTGATCAGAAAAAGAGTAACTAAATATTTTATCTCCTATTCAAGATCGTATATCCGGAAATAAAGAGGAAACCAAGCATCACCAAGACGCACTGTTCATGGTTCCTCCAATGTAAGAATTTGAGATACGTATCTCCCCCACGTGTATGGAGTTTAAATTGCTTTATACTATGGACATTAATTTCCTTCATACATTATATATTTGTGTTTTTCGAGTGCAAGGCCATTTATGCTGAATACAGAATACACTTACTCATTTTGGTATTCACAGAATGAACTTACTCATTTCGGTATTCACAGAAGTTAGTAGTCCTAACTTTATGACTCCTAAATGCCTTCTGTGAATACCGAAAGTCTTAAAGTTAGGATTTTTCTCAGTTTAGGAGTAGTAAAGTTAGGAGTCCTAACTTTACTACTCCTAAACTGAGAAAATCTAACTTTAAGACTTTCGGTATTCACAGAAGGCATTTAGGAGTCCTAAAGTTAGGACTACTAACTTCTGTGAATACCGAAATGAGTAAGTTCATTCTGTGAATACCAAAATGAGTAAGTGTATTCTGTGAATACCAAAAAGTACTAACTTTACGTTTTTGACGTAAGTTAGTTCTGTGAATCAGGCCCAATGTGTCTAAAGTTCTGCATACTGACCATAATGTACTATTAAGGTGTTGTGCGGGCATGTAGTTAAGAAAAATGAGTGAGCAATGGAATGCTTGAGCTAATAAGTTTAGTTATTTTTGGTTGGAAGTATTGTGTTGCAAGCATGGCTTGTAAAAATGTGGATTATTATGTGGGGTGGATTGGAATCCATCACAACTAATAATGTCACCAACTTTATATGCCCAGTAAAGGTTTCAGCAGTTTGAACTTGAGATCAACCCCTGGTAGCTCTGGTATAGAGCAGTCAGACTTAAGAAAATGCCCCTGTAAAGCAATTAAAAGTACTAAAACAGTGTAAATTCCACTCCAGTTCATGAAAATAAGATTAACATAATGAACAAAAAGAACAGAAATCCAATAAAAGGAAACAGAGATATGAATGTTTAAATAAAAATCATGCCAAAAAGCATTAGGTGACCACTGCGGTCATCTGATTGCCTTTGACCAGGACCTAGAGGTGATTTAAGCCCAACCGCAATGGAGTGCAGAAACAGAAACCAGGTTGTACCTGGTTGGAAATTTTACCCTTGGACTTAGTCCCTGAAATGGAAGTCAAAAATCCTCAGAGGAGCAAGACGAGCTCCACAGAGTTAGATAGCTGTCAGAGGAGGTCCCGGAGAAGTAGTTGACTCTTGGCAGAAAAGCTCTAAGCTGGAGAAATTCAAAATTCATGCACAAGGAAGGATCCTCCTTTGCTGGATATGTTGGGTGCCTTCGGCTGGTGAATATTTCTATGTTTAGACGTAGTCACTTTTCTTGAGCTCAGATTCCTCAAGCCTGCCAAGACTGCAAGCTGTAGCCTCACAGGGCTACAGAAGGCTGAATAGCTTTCTGTGCCGTGGAGCTGAAATCGATTTGCTGCTGTGGGAAAGCTCTGAGTGGGTGCAACATGATTCTTTGGCCCAGCTGCAATGCTCCTTCATTGGATTGGCTTGCCAGGTTTGTCCTGATTCGCCAGAGGTCTTTAGAGCCTAAGCATTTCAATGTCCCAGATTTTATAGAATGTTAGGTGTAGTACTCTTTGACACAGCTGAGGTACCAAGTACTCAAGAACGGCATTAAGGGGTAAAGACTCACTCAAGCAGAAGCCACCAGCGGGGTTCATGGTCAGTCCTGTTGAACAGGTCAGCTGAGGCTGTTAGGAAAATTAGCTTATTGCAACATTTTGTGCTCCTGTAGCTTAACAGGAGGTCAGCAACTGACACTTGGAGTTCCCTTGGAGTTCACATCTTTGTTCTGGGTAATAGTGGGAGCTGGCCCGCCCTATTAGGTTTCCTCACAGGTCTCAACAGCATGTGCAGTCCCTCTTCTGTCTTCCACAGGTCCAGTAGTGTTCTGCAGAGGTTGCTCATGGATGCCACATTTACACCTGGCACTAGGTTGTGGGCTTGGGAGCCTATTGGCCCCTCCCTGACCAATAGGGAAAATGTTTCCAGAGGTAGCCCTACCTACATTTGCATCAGTTCCTGTTTGTCTTTCAAAAGAATTCCACCCTATACCTCTCTATCTGAAGCCAACATGGCAGAACCCTTCTTCCCCTGTTAAGAGCCTGTGTGCCCATCCAGTGGTGTGGTTGTGATAAGGAGCAGTCTCCTGTTCCTAGGTCACTCCAGACCAGTTCTGGGGACAGCTCCCCTCCCATGGGGATTGGTGCCTGTCTGACCATGTGGATAAAGGAAGGGGCTGGAACAGGTGTTCTCTATGTCTGCCTGTGACAGGGGAGGCCTCTTTTGAAGTTAATCACATTTTAGGCCCAGTCCACAGACTATCCTGTCAAGGGAACACAAGCATCTCCCCACACCCAATGTCTTTGTCTCATCTCCAGGATCAAGCTCACCCCTCATCAATGTGGCTATGTAACTGCTGGTTGACATTTGGAGCTCCTGCAAATAGGCCTCTAGAGTATGTAGGTATGAAAAAGGTAACTTTCTAAAAGTACTTTTCCATAAAAAAATATCATAAATTTGATTTTATCATTAAATTAGATTTGAAATAACTATAAAAAAGATTTGTTAGTGACATTTCTGGCTGTTTCCTAACTTAACTTAATTCAATCCAGTGCTTTCCTATAGAAGAGCCAGTCTTGCTACACTAAAAATAGCTTTTTGGACTGTTTCACTGTAAAGACGTGTAATATTACATTTCTACATGTTCTACATTTACATACCATGACCCCTGTGTTGGGGCCTAAAAAGCTATATAGGGGTGACCTAACAATTAAAAGGACATTTTAACCTGTTAAACAGGTTTATTTTGATAGGTTAGATTGCAGTTTTAAAACTGCCAATGTCAGGCTACATTGGTAGGCCTGCAGTCATGTTTACACTGTCACTATAGTGGTAGGCACAATGGGTGTTACAGCCCCCTAATTACATTTATCTTACAGGCCCTGGATACAGTTTGTACCATATAATTAGGACTTATAGGTAAGTTAAATATGCCAAGTAGGAGTATAGCTCGTTTTGACATGTATAATGGGTCAGGGCACACGGACTGGGGTCTGGTCAGCAGAGTTCGAGTGCACAGAATCAAAACACTAGCAGCATCGGTTCACAAAAAATGGGAGTAATAATACAAAAGAGACATTTTTCTACCTGACCCATGTGAGAAGTGACTTGGTGTTGTGCATGCTAAGCAGTGTTTGCTCGTAATAGGCTGCTGCAGTCTGGTAGCTGTACTTCTGTCTGGAGTGATATGAAGGACAGTGAGAGATTATTGCTCATGTGGTTGTGCTTACAATTCTTTGTTGCAATATTATTGATAGTCTTGGGTTTCTATGCTCTCCTTATCCTCCCTGTGATGGGGACTAGTTCTGTCTCTTTGCTGTTCCTTTCCTTCATCATCTGTTATAAAGAACAAGGTCTTTATCACCTTCATGACTTCCCGGTGTTCTTGAATGTTTCTTGTTTTGCCTGGAGAAAGTTCCATACTTTTTTGACTGTTTCGAGAAGGAGGTTCCAATGAAGCATTCCATTTTGTAGGCATCATGGCAACAACAGGTGCCACACTAGAGTGCAAGGTTCTACTATGAAAACCTCTTTGCAGTTGTTCCTTCAAAAATGTTGGACCTAGCCATAATTGGAATTGTGGGCAATACAAAATAACTTGAGGAAGTAATATCTGGCTTTGGATAAACACTGATGCCTTTTTCTAGCTGGTTTGAAGTGGTTATATTGTCACAGGTGTAGGAATAGTCCTTCTGCTGTATTTGGATACTTTAAAGACTTGAGGTCTGCCCATAGGCATATTCTATTTGTGTAATCTTAGCAAGGCAAGACAAATGTGATGGTACAATATGCTTCTATTTGAACCAAAGACATTAGAAGATGTGTTAAAGAGTTTGCATGATAAAGTAAGTGTTTTATTGTTAGGTTCAACTTAGAGACAAGTGATAGGCTGATGTACAGCATCAATCTCAGATTCCTTACTTGAGTCAAATCATCAGCATGTGGCTGAATTCCTGGGCAATAATGTTGTAGGCTATGAATGATCACATTTTCTGTTGATTTCAATCTTGGTTGCTGTACATCATCTTTCATGTGCTCTGTGACATAAAGAAATTATTGAGTAGTCTAGCTAGTTCAGATGTGAGGCCTATGAAGCAATACCAAGTGATGCAAACTACTTTGAAAGATCAACTTTCATATACAAAAGTTATTTTGCACTCAAACTTGACCTTTGTATTAAACCCAAATCCCTATGTGCCATCTCCTACTTAATGCATGTCAGAGGGCATGCTTGGGTTTGGAGCAGATCAATTTAGGCTCCTCCCTTACATGTCACAAATGTGCAATTATATAGTCTTAACTGACATGATATTCACTATGTGCCTTAAGTTCATTAACGTGTGTGGAACTTTTAAATGTATTAATGAACAGAATCATTGTAGGGATTAGAGATTTATACATGTACACTTATGTTCAGTTGAAACATGTAACCATGTACTTTTATACATGTTCTACATTCATTCATCAATTTACACATGAGTACGTATAACCATGTATTTGAAGTGCATATTAAATGCTCAGCCAAATTAGCCTGACTGCAGGCCTCAATTGAAATGCATTTTGCCCTGCCAGCATGTTTTCTCTTTCTTTGCAGGTGTATTATCATGATTTTCGCTAGTCAGAGAAAGGCTTATTGTTTGTACTAGACTGCTGAAAGTGAGGCCTGGTGGAAATAACTTGGCAGTGAACGTGGAGAATCAATGGTCGAAAGAAGACTTCTGTTCATCATGTACCAGGATGGAGAGATGTTCAAGGCTGAGAACTACAGTCAAAGTTTTGTTGCGATGGGAAACTGAAGCATGTTGCAGATGCTCTGTATAGTAAGGATCTGGTTGGCTCCTGGTGTCGTGAAAGGAGATAAGGACATTTTGAATCTCCTGTTACTTTTAAATTGCTGTTCTAAGAGTTGGAAAGCAGAGATTCTTTTTAGACCTCTCTGCTAACCTTATTCTCTGAACTGTGAAGCTTTATGTTAAACACTTATTTTCCATTTTCCAAGACTTCTACTGAAGTCTGAATCCTGCTGACACCTTTTATCCTTCATAAATAGAGGCCCTAGGAAGATTAGCCTATATCTGACTTATGTTTAGAAGAGCGAAGGGAAGTTTGTTAATAGAACATCTGTTTGCCTTGATCTGTTTCTTTATTGTTGTGGCTGTCACAATTCTGTATCTCATTATATTGCAGCTCAACCTACAGAGATATTTTAGCTTATCTGCTGTATTACTGTACCTACTGAACTTATTTTTGGTTTGCATATAGAGTGGATAGATTGGTAAACCAAAATAAAATCATTTAACCAAATTTGATGATTTGGGGTCCTTATTGTGGAGTCACATCGGCTTCAAAAGCTAGAAATGTACCATTGATGTCTTCACAAAGGTCCATATGACCAATCGGGACATATCTTTGATTAATTTACTAAGAGATTGCGTTGTAGGTTCCAGCACACTGTCAGATTCATTAAGAGTAAAAATCTTGGATTTTGGCACAAAGCTGTGAGGATCGCTGCTGACTCCAGGAATCTAATTGGCATATTAATTCACAGGGCCCTCGTGCACCCCTTGTGACACTACAAATGTATCAACTGTAGTACTGTACCTACTGAACTTATTTTTGGTTTGCTTATATTCTGGATTGATTGGTAATCCAAAATAAAATCCTTTAACTATATTTGGCGATTCCTCGTCCTTATTGTTGAGTGACATTGGCTTCACAAGCTAGAAATGTATTGATGTATTCTCCCTTACATTGCTTCACATCTACCAACAAACGTCCATAAAACCAATGGGGAAAAATCTTTAATGTTTTTACTATGAGATTTTGTTGTGAGTTCCAGTGCGCTGTCAGAGGATAGCAATATTAGATAGTTGGTTACTGAAGCAAAGGGAGTTAGAATAACCCTCTAGAAGAAATTCTGGACTTGCCCAAGCCCAGTCCTGGCCCTTAAATCCCATCATAAAGAGTTGTAATGCTGAAGGAGTGAGTATTAATAGGGCCGTGCGTTATAAATGTGCATATGAAGCTTGTGGTATTTTGTTGTGATTGCGTGGTACGATGCGATTATATTTTAGTTGTGGTGTGGATGTGAATGTTCTTAATATTGAGCAGTTGAAGCTGTTATCGGGCTGGACATAGCCTAAGACCTTGAAATACATATAATTGTGAATGCACTATTTTGTAATTTGACTGATAGGTTTTGTGATGCTACAGTGAGGTACACACAGTTGCACAATTGAAATAGGGACATATAACTTTGTGTGAGAGTAAGTTGTGATTGGTGTGGTGGATCCTGTTGCGTAAAGGAGAATCCTGGTGATTCCTGGCTGATCGAGGTTTCACTCACACATGTGTATGAGTAGGTCAGAAAGTGTCACTCTAGACCATTTCTTGTGTGATTGAATAATATGAATTCTTTAGTGGGGCAGACAAGAGTTATTTGTTTTATGCTTGCTTAGAGTTGAGAAAAGGGTCCGCTCATAAAAATTAAAAAGGCGGGTGAACCTCTGTGAAGAGTGAGAAATCCATCATAGGGTGCAGCCCTGAGATTGGATGATTGGCAATAGTGCTGTGCTGTTATTGGTTGATTACATCACAGAGTGCAATACTGAGATTGATTGTTGACACCGAATGAGAACTGTGGTTAAAGAAATATTTCCTGGTATGAATGAAAATTCTATTTGTGATTGTTGATATTATTGCTGGAAAATGAAATGTTTCAGGGCTATTCGAGATTTCATTAGGGGATATGTGAGAGTCCCTGTTCGAGAAGGAGAAGAGGCACCACCAGAAGGCACAGCAGCTAAATATAATGCCATAAATGTGGGGCTGCACACATACATTTGGCTGAGTCAGTGGCATAAGATCACTGAAAAAGAAGGTGTTTTGATCTTTCCACGCTATGGCACATTTAATTTGAGAATTATTAAAAACCTGAGGAGAGTATTGTATGGTATTGTACAAGATAAAACCACGCCCTAGACCCACACAGTCTGTGGCACTTAATGCCTGGGAGTGTGCAGCTTGTGTTAAACAAAAGGAGAGGTATCAAGATAGAGTTAGAAAGTGAGTATGTAGCTGTGCTGAGGCTAGGTGGGATGCAGAACAACAAAAATGGAGAGCTGAATTGAGGGAACTAGGTTATACCTAATGAGTGAGGAACCTCACAAAGAGAAGGAAAAAAAAGAGGATAAAGTGGACAGTGCAGAGGGCTCAGGTGAAAATAGTGATAATCATTCTAGTGATGACTTTCTGGATGTGCTATTGTGAACTCGACCACCACCTTATAATGTGACCCAATCCTAAGTGATGAGTGGTACTGTTACCGGTGGAGACACTGAGAGAGCCACCGCCTCATTGAATACAAGTCAGAACCTTATGGGAGAGAGTTCAGGGATTCATGCTTCTATTTACTCTACTGTTTCTAATACCTCTGACACAATAACTGTTCCAGTTACTATTATTTCTTAGTTCCGTTGTATAATCCTGAGTCATCATGTACCAGCACACATGCCTTGCCTGTTACTACTGGAGTAAATATATCAACCACTGTTCCTGTTGCCCACAAGATGGGTAGGCACAGGAGGAACTCTTTTGATACTGAATGTGGTGACTTCACCTTATGATGCTCCTGTATCATCAGCAATAAATCAGACATGACTTACCCCTGTAGAGGAACAAGTTCAGAGGTCACACAATTCTCATCTGTCATTTGGAATTCATCTTAGTGTATTTCAAGCGGTTCAGTGACTGAATATCGAGGGACAGAATATCGACTGTCCAGAATATCGATGCCAAAATATCGAGGGACAGAATATCGAGTGCCTATCTACAAACAGGTAAGTACTAAAATATTGAGTACAAAATATCGATGTTTAAAATATAGTTAACTAAAATACCGAATTTTTTAAATGTATTAAAAATAATATAAAAGTAATTAAATAATAAACACAATTAAATAAAACATAGTTAAAATAATGTAAAAAAGCTTAAAATGTAAAAATAATAAATGTAATATAAAAAAACATATTAATTATTTTTAACATATATATATTTACTTAATAATATTATAAAATAATTATTAATCTTAATTATAAAATATTTAAAACATTATTAAAAAATATATTTACATATATATATATATAAATAAACATATTATATAAATATAAAAATAAATAATATATAATCATTTAAATAATTAAAGTAACATTTTTTATGTTAATTAATAATTTACACTACATTAAATATAACAAAATTAAAAACATTGCATAGCTAAGGGGATAAAATTAGTATTCACACTTCAACAACTGCAAAAGTAGGGAATTTGTTGGATAGCGGGTGGGTACAAATTACTAATCCCACTCAAGTGAGTGGAACAGTAGGGAAATTGTTGGATAGCGGGTGGGTAAAAAGTACTATTCCTACTCCAGCGAATGGAACAGTAGGGAAAGTGTTGGATAGCGGGTGGGTACAAATTACTATTCCTACTTCAGCGAGTGGAACAGTAGGGAAAGTGTTGGATAGCGGGAGGGTAAATATTACTATTCCCACTCCAGTGAGTAGAACAGTAGGAAAAGTGTTGGATAGCGGGAGGGTAAAAATTACTATTCCCACTCCAGTGAGTGGAACAGTAGGGAAAGTGTTGGATAGCGGGAGGTTAAAAATTACTATTCCCACTCCGGTGAGTGGAACAGTAGGGAAAGTGTTGGGTAGCGTAGGGGAATAATTGAGTAGACCCACTCCTACAATATATTTAAAATTAATTAACAAATAATTAATTAATTAAAATATATTTACCTTCCAACATTTTCCCCTATAAACGTCAGCTCCAATAGTGTAAAATATTAATGAATCAACATAAGTAATTAACATTTAATTAATTAGCTAATTACAATTAACAATGAAATTAATAACCATCATATCTAAATTAACTAACACAATTAACAATATAAAATAACTTTGAATAAATAATATTTAAAAATTATTAAAATTTGAATTAAATTTAACTTAATTTCCACCCTACTCCCCTATCAACACTGAACACACTACTAAAAAAGTGTACATAATTAACATATTAATACATTAATTTTGAATAATTAATATGTCATTAATTACTAATTAATAAAAATAAAAAAAATCTACATAATTATCAATTATTAAAACAGATTATTATTCACTTTTTATATATTTAATAATACATTAATTAACTTAATTAACAGTAGTAATTATTAAACAATAAATTATTAATTAATACATTATAATTTTTTTAATTTAAATTAAATTACTTCCCACCCTATGACCCTATAAACCCACAACCGGCTACGGAACTAATATACGCAGAAATTATTAAACAATAGTTATTATAAAACACTAAATTATTAATTAATAAATTATAAATTTTTATAATGTCAATTAAATTACTTCCCACCCTATTCCCCTATAAACCCACAACCCGCTACGGAACTAATATACGCAAACATTATTAAACAATTGTAATTATTAAACACTAAATTATTAAATAATAAATTATAAATTTTTATAATGTAAATTAAATTACTTCCCACCCTATTCCCCTATAAACCCACATCCCGCTACCAGGGCCAGACTGGCTACCGGGCGTTTTGCTGTGCTGCCGAGCTGGGGGCTGATTTCGTTGATGGGGACCTGCGTGCGCTTAAAAACATTCGTTTTGAAATGTTTATTTAAAAGCACACGCAGGCCCCCACCGCAGCGAAATCAGCCCCCAGCTGTGCAGCACAGCAAAACGCCCGGTAGCCAGTCCGGCCCTGCCCGCTACGGAACTAATATACGCAAAACGTAATTCACATAAAATCCATTACCTTAAAAAAATTGTAACATACATTAAAAGAATATTATATATTTTTAACACATATAGCAACATATAAAACAATTAAAAAAAATGTGATATAATAAAATTCGATATAATGACATTCGATATTACTTACCTATATGTCGATATTTTTTCCAACTATATTATGTCTTTTCTATATTCTGTCCTCTCGATATTTTGGACTCGATATTTTGTCCTTTTGATATTAAAAATTGTATATTTAGGGGCCGATTCCGATTCGGGCCAGAAATCTCTCCGACCAAGCCGGACCCGGAGAGATTTCCGACCGAATCGGACCCTAGCAGTCCGACCGAACGAGTACGATGCGTTCGTATGCTATCGGACTCGATTCGGTCGGACTCCCATTGAAGTCAATGGGAGCCGGTCGTACAATGCGTACGCGGGCTCCCATTGACTCAATGGGTGTGAGGCAAACAAGGGCGCCCCCTACAGCGGGTACGCGTCGAAGCGGGTCGCGCCGTACATGCACAGGTAGGGGGGACCCATGGGTCCCCCCTGTGTGCGACTCGTGCGGCTAGGCATACAGGGGGGTCCGACACGGACCCCCAAACTGCGGCTCCGACTGCTCTTTTGAGCAGGACGGCGCGAGTCGGTTGGACTGCTCGAGGCGCGCATCGTACTTACCCGGCCGGGGAACGTCTCCATTGCGCGGTGCGAGGCGTGTCCGTGCGAGTCGGTCGGAGCAGTCGGCTTTCGTGAATGAGTCGGTCGGTGCGGTTGGGTCTCGCGAACGAGTCGGTCGGAGATTTCGCATCGTACTCGCTCGGCCGGACGCACGTACGAATCGGTCGGGAAACAGGGCTCCGAATCGGATCCGGTAAAGCCAAATCCGATTCACAGCCCTACCGGCCAAGATCGGAATCGGCCCCTCAGTCTCTACACCATTTCAAGCAGTAGTCCCCTGGAAGGAATAATGTCCAAAACTTCTGGAGTCTAAAATGGTGATAATTCATGAGAATTGGATTTTTTGATTAGGTTCTTCCATAGGTCCCCAAGAGAAGATGAGGGTTTACAATTGAGCAGTGAACCCCAGACTCCAGGAAGGTAGAATGCAGTGGATATGGTCACATTAAAATTAGAATTAGATGAGATGAGATGATATTAAGAAATCTTGATCTTTCCCATTTAGAAACCTATCAAGAGAATGAAGTCATATACTTGTGCAAGGATGTTATTAAGCATTCAGGACAAGCTCATGATAAGCTGCTGAGTTAGCCCGAGTGTATGATCTAGATGTAAGTAGGACCAAATCCTTACAGGAGAGTTACTACATATGTTTTTATGAAAATTACATAACCAGTATGTAGATATCAGGAATGAAATGCAAATTAGGGAGTTAACTCGTAGCATTCGGAAATTGAGTGAATCAGACAAGTGGGAAGACAGATGGGCCAGAAAGAAAGATCAGAATAAAGCGAAGGGAGAGCCACCTCCTTTTTTGATAGATGGAGAGGAAGCTCTGGATTTCCCTGTGAGGGAAGTGCCTGGTGGAAGTTATGTTCTGGAGTGATCTTGTTTTGTTTACAAATGATTTCCCCAAATTGAGAGATACACTACTGGAATGGTACACCCAGGTTGATCGATTTGTGAAGAATTCACAGGTACTGTAGATAGATTTGAATACCCTTTATGAAATTGTGATACAGGGTGATTTGCGGGCAGAGTGTAAAGTGGCTATGCAGTGGCCAGATAAGGAGCTACAGAAAAATCCAATATATCATGCCCCGTTACTTTTAGTGATGAAAAAGTATCACCAGGTGATTACCTTTTTGAAAGAGAAGATGCCAGCGAAGGACTTTGATTGAGTTAAAATTGACAGAACGACTCAAGAACCTAAAGTGACTGTGCATGTTTTTATGAGAGATTGTCACAGCATTGAGACCTGAGGTTAGTGTGATGATTCAACAGCATTTAATTTGTTGGCAGAATAAGTCAATTGATGAGATCTTGAGGTATGTAAAATGTTGTAGTGCTGAATTGGAAATTAAACCGAAGCGGTTGAAAGAAAAGTTCATTCTGGCTCAATGAAAGCAGCACAGAGAGGAAGTCAGAATCATCCGTATGTAGAGAATGTTGGTGCTATGCAAGGTGTGTAACAGCAGGGAAGAGATCATGGTGTCCTGACTCCTGATTGACTCAAGTACTGGGATTGATGTTGCCACATTGAAGAAGTGTAATCCATGTCATTATTGTAACAAGATAGGGCATTGGAAGAGGGAATGTCATCTTAATCTCAATAGAGTAACGAATGAGAATCGTTTCCAAAATTCAAACACAGGTTAACAACCCCGTACAGCCACAAAATGTACAGAGACAAAGGACGCAAGGTCCTAATGTGAACAAGTTCCAGCGATGCAAGTACCTCAAGCCCCGATTCCACAGCAAAATGCAAATGGTCCTAGATTTAATTCCAATCAGGTCCGGAATTTTAATCAGAAATCCTTCTAGAACCAAAATTCATTTCATCAATTTCCTGTGTTTTTTTACACTTGTGGGCTACGGTTTAGATCTGTCACAATGACGGTGCCTGAGGGGGAGGAAGATTGTGTGCTTTGCGCAGTCTTAGTAGTCCATTCATGGAAGGTGGGGTGAATAGCCACCCGGTGTCATTTTTGAACGATGCTGGGGCTACCTGTTCCACTGTCAGAACAGCAGAGGTTTAACACCTACCCCTCTCTAGAAAAAGAATCCAAGTTGTCAGAGTTGAAAATAAACAAATAACAAATCCTGTAACACGAGAAGTGCCTGTTAAAATAGGGTCCTTTGTAGAGAGCCACCAGTTTGTGGTGTGTGATTCTACTCCTATAAATCTTTTGGGACACGATTTGCTGTGCAACATAAATTGCAACATTTATTGCACACCGAAAGGTATGGAGTTTCAGACTCATGACGAAGATGTTGATTTCAAATTGGTGAGACAAGGGCCAAACATTGGACCGTACCCTTTGATGACAATGATGATTTGCAACCAAATCTCAGAGATAAGTTGAAGCCTGAAACCTGAGACTTTTCAGTAAAGGACATAGGTCTCATAAAAGGAGTTGAGACTGTCTGTATAAACGTAAAACCTAATGCTGAATACTTGAGACCTCCTTAGTACAATTTAACTACTGAAATGATTGGTGGGATTAACCCGGTGACTGACTCAATGATACAACAAGGCATTTGGAAAGAGATGATGGGCAGTCCACTTAACTTAACCATTATGAGCCTGCAGACGCCTAGCAGTAAGTACTCCATCGTGTAGGACCTGAGAAAAGATTAGTAACATTGCTGTTCCATGTTGTCCTGTGGTGCTGAATCCAGCTGTGATTTTATTTCAGATCCCATGTGGGCTGAGTAGTTTACTATAATCGATTTGTGGTAGGCCTTCTTCTCTATACCTTTGCATGAGGACAGCTGGTACCTTTTCCCTTTACGGTTCCAGAACCATGTTTCGGCATTGTGCTGTGTCCCACAGGGGTATACAGAGAGTCCCTTGATCATGAAACAGACCCTTAAACAGAACCTTGAGTTACTTATAATGCCCTGTAACTCTGTCTCAGTGCAGTATATTGATGATCAGTTAGTTGCATCAGATACCCGGGAAGCATGTAAACAAGATACCAGTGCTCAGTTTAACCACTTGGCTGAGAATGGACATAAAGTACCCCTGAGTAAGTTGCAGTATTGTCAAAGAGAAGTTCTATATCGTAGACATCACATTCAGAAGGGAGCAAGGAAGATATCATAAGAGAGAATCTCAGCTATTCTGAAAATAAATCCACCACCCACCCAAAAAGAAGTCAGGATGTTTCTGGGAATGGTGGACTACTGTCGAGAGTGGATAACCAACTTTCCCCTTGTGGCCAAGCCTTTACAGAGGCTGACAGACAAGGATGTGTCGGATCCGGTACAATGGGACAATAATTGCATGGTTGCCTTCCTAGAACTGAGACAGAGGGGTCGATTCCGATCTCGGCCGGAAGCGCACCTAACACTATTCATCTGGAAAAAAACCTACCCGAATGCGTGTTTCCCGACCGATTCGAACAGTCGTCCGAACGAGCAAGTACGATGCGCATAACAGCACAGATTCCGAGCAAGCCGTACTTACCCATTCCAGCTCCTGTTCCCCGCCCGAGCCGGATCCGTAAACGCCGAATCGAGTCGCACGGAAGCAAATACACAGCACCTTCCGGCCGGACTAGTACGATGCGCCTTCCGTACGCGCTGAACCCGTCGCTACGTCCGGCACGTCAGAGCATCCGGGAGAGCTGTACATAAGCTCCGATTCGCGCCACAAGACGATCCACGGCGACGAGACGAACAAGCCAGCGACGAGTACGAGTCGAAGCCATGAGAAACCCGAACGAGACGACCCAACCATGAATCCCATCGCGCAGGTCCTACCAATACTCTACATCTATTACCGGGACCGGTACGGACACATACGGTGCAGACGGTAAGTCAAACACCCACAACACAAACAAACGACACGTACCCGACATATGTCACACACACATAGGGATGCAGAAATGACGTACACTAGCAACAGCAGAACCATAGGGGCGGGATGGCTATCACCAATGCCATACACACCCATAGGGGGATGGATGCCTACCACTACCACCACCCCTACTGAGGGGGGCCTGGATGCCTGTCACTACTACCATCCCCACTCATAGGGGGATGGATGCCTACCACTACCACCACCCCTACTCAGGGGGGCCTGTATGCCTACCACTACCACCACCCCTACTCAGGGGGCCTGGATGCCTGTCACTACTACCATCCCCACTCATAGGGGGATGGATGCCTACCACTAACACCACCCCTACTCATGGGGGCCTGGATGCCTGTCACTACTACCATCCCCACTCATAGGGGGATGGATGCCTACCACTACCACCACCCCTACTCATGGGGGCCTGGATGCCTGTCACTACTACCATCCCCACTCATAGGGGGATGGATGCCTACCACTAACACCACCCCTACTCAGGGGGGCCTGGATGCCTACCACCACTACCATCCCCACTCATAGGATGGGTAATGCATGACACAACCAGCATACTCCAACATAAGGAATGTCAGAAAAAGACATCACCCCAACATCATGACAAGCTTGAGTAGTCTGTGTCAAATGCCTACAACACTGAACATGACAATGAACATACAATGTGACCCCCTATCACATGTGTCACACATAAATGTGTGTGGCCTCCACAATGCAAGCAGACCATGACCACTGTGGCAATGGGGTCTAAACCACCATCATCACAGTGACCACAATGTAAGTGTGGTGTCCATAGCTGAAGCCCAATTGAACATTGTGGCAATGGGGTCTAAAGCCCCATCATCACAGTGACCAAAAGGTAAGTGTGGGGTCCATAGCTGAAGCACATATTGAACATTGTGGCAATGGGGTCTAAAGCCCCATCATCACAGTGACCAAAAGGTAAGTGTGGGGTCCATAGCTGAAGCACATTTTGAACATTGTGGCAATGGGGTCTAAACCCCCATCATCACAGTGACCAAAATGTAAGTGTGGGGTCCATAGCTGAAGCACATTTTGAACATTGTGGCAATGGGGTCTAAACCCCCATCATCACAGTGTCCAAAATGTAAGTGTGGGGTCCATAGCTGAAGCACATTTTGAACATTGTGGCAATGGGGACTAAACCCCCATCATCACAGTGTCCAAAATGTAAGTGTGGGGTCCATAGCTGAAGCACATTTTGAACATTGTGGCAATGGGGTCTAAAGCCCCATCATCACAGTGACCAAAAGGTAAGTGTGGGGTCCATAGCTGAAGCACATTTTGAACATTGTGGCAATGGGGTCTAAACCCCCTTCATCACAGTGACCAAAATGCACAGTGTCCAAAATGTAAGTGTGGGGTCCATAGCTGAAGCACATTTTGAACATTGTGGCAATGAGGTCTAAACCCCCATCATCACAGTGACCAAAATGTAAGTGTGGGTTCCATAGCTGAAGCACATTTTGAACATTGTGGCAATGGGGTCTAAAACCCCATCATCACAGTGACCAAAATGTAAGTGTGAGGTCCATAGCTGAAGCACATTTTGAACATTGTGGCAATGGGGTCTAAACCCCCATCATCACAGTGTCTAAAATGTAAGTGTGGGGTCCATAGCTGAAGCACATTTTGAACATTGTGGCAATGGGGTCTAAAGCCCCATCCTCACAGTGACCAAAAGGTAAGTGTGGGGTCCATAGCTGAAGCACATTTTGAACATTGCGGCAATGGGGTCTAAACCCCCATCATCACAGTGACCAAAATGTAAGTGTGGGGTCCATAGCTGAAGCCCAATTGAACATTGTGGCAATGGATTCTAAAGCCCCATCATCACAGTGACCAAAAGGTAAGTGTTGTCATGGAAAAAGCTGCAACTGCCAAACAGCATGGATGATTCCTGGTCACACAACAACAAACACATCAGTGGCAAAGTAGTGCTTGTGTCCCATAGCAACATAGATTGGGTGAGGAAAACAGTGCAGTGCAAATAAGACATACCTTTGGCCATGTGCAGACAAACATCACCCATGGGGCTGACATTGTCAACATTTATCAATTACACAATGGCAGAAGTGACCATCATAATGCAGACCCACATATCTGCACCAATGGACACACAAATGTAGATATCCTGTGGAGACTGTAGATGTCAGGTAAACAAATACCATACCATGGCAGCAATGGGACATACAAACCGTGATTATTGTGCTGACTGATGACCTAGGAGTCCCAGGGACAGCAGGGGAAATCCACCAAACAACATACAGCCAATGGCACACTAAAGATATGCCAATGCAGTGGTGCAGATGCACAAACACAAACAGGCAGCCTCACACTGCATATCAAACACAACAGGTGATGGGGGTGTGCCAGTGTCCCCAGGCAACCCCACAACACATGAGGAGGCCTGAATCCCAATTACACAGATGTGTATACAGTGCCACACAAAAGTAACTCATGGATCGGATTTCCCTATGTGGGCAATCAGGCATTGTTAGATGAGAGGGAGCCCAAATTACACATGTCACACAAGCTTGAAGGAACAGCAACTAACACAGCAAGAGACAGACCCACCACAGCACTACTCCCAGGGACACCACATTGTGGTGACACTAGCCTGCATGATAATCCCACTGTGATGACAAAGGTAGATGTCATTCACACAGTGAACCACAGCCATGTGTCCTGAGCAAATAACTACCATCACACCTACACAAGCACAAATCAATCAGCACGGCCTGTCAGCCAAGGCCAATATGGAGGTAGGGGTCTAGCCGTTCAACAACTCACATTTGCACACACTCAACACCACACACCTTGATCTCCACCAATGTGCAGCTGTGAAGCTCACATGGACTGGTGACATTGCACATGCACCCATGACAATCCCAGGGGGGGGGTGGTGGGAACTAAGGTGTGAAACCCATCACACATGGCCAGTCAACAAGACTCGTGAATGTCTGACACACTGCACAGTACGCCGTACATGGGCATGACGTGAAATCCACCCCAATCAATGGGATCCCGGCCACAGTCACACACCAATGAAGAAGCCAAGGTGACACACAAAGAACACACATAGACAACTTCCAACATTGCAGCTCTGACCCTGAGGAGTGGCAGCAGTCACACACACAACGTGTCACAATCACTGAAAGCTACCACAAACTGTAAATTACATGACTTGTGTAACCCACAAGTGCCAAGGGGAATCCTGACTGTGTCCCATCTGCATTTGCCCACATCCCCAGCCCTGACAACAAAGACAACTAGGGATGACAACCTCATGAACATTAGTTTGCCATGCACCCACATCCCGGAGAAACCAGGTCCAAGATGCTGGATGAACACAGGACAACTCAGCAAACATCACAAACAGGAACATCCCTAGGGACACAGCCTGTGTAGGAAAAGGGAAGGGAACACACACAGACATGCTCACACAACACACAACACGGGCCCAGCCAATGTCACGGGATTACACACTGCCATGAGGGCACTCCACTCCTGTGGAAGGTCCGCTGTGCCAAACCTTGTCTGTGCACGACTCAAACATGTCAGCAGAACACTCGGTCAGTGAGTCAACAACAACAACACAATGAAGGCTCTGCTCACATCAGCCTGGGTACGGGAGTGTCACGTCAGTCATCTGCATACACCCTAAACATGTGTCAAGTAAGTTGCACTGTATACACAGATGAGTCCTTCTACATTGATGTGCTAAACTGCATGTCCAGTGGAGATGGGCACACAGTCAGGGAAATAGAAACATTGAACAGTGGTAAGCACACCAGATGTGCATCAGTGTAAGCCAAAGATGTTAATTTACAAATGCAAAACATACATCCATGTGTCAAATGCTGAACATTACACCCTCAGACTGCAGCAAAGGATGCTATAGATCCAGACTACATTAGGACACATATCCCATGGACCACATGGAGTCCATCACAGCAACACTTCATTTTCCTGATCTGAACACTATTACAACTGCAAATGCATGATGATACTCATCTACATCATGTACATCCAAAGAAAAACCACAATTAAACAAAAAGAGGCTTTATTCAGCAAATGTTAAATTAAAATTTGAAGTCCAAAAGAAACTAAGGCCAATGGCCAGTCCAAATACACAGTCCCAACAGGGTGATACATGACAACTTGTCACCCATTGCTTGCCTGCACTGGTACGGACAGGGGACATCCCCCTCGGAGGGGCATACAAGGGGCAGGCCAGGCACCGCAGGGACAGGATCAGGGGATGCCAGACGGAGGCAGTGAAGGGGTGGTGGGTGCAGGAGTGTCACCGGCAACTGCAGTGGAGGTGTCTGACTCAGTGGGGGCCGGCACCACTGTAGGGCACAACTCAGATGTTGTGGGTGCTGCAACCACTGCAGTGGGCTGGTCAGATGGAGTGGACTGGGTCCCCACTGCAGTGCCCGAGTCAGACGGGGTGGTTGTGGACTCCACTGCAGTGCATAACTCCAAGGGAGTGGAAGGGGGGCAGATGAGGTGGGCAGGACAGAGGGGGGGCCCCAGTCTCCACACCAGTGGCACAAACAGGCAGAGCGTCTGGTTTGGGGGTGGAAGAGCAAGTGGTAGGGGGGGAGGGCCTAAGCAGTTTGGGGATGCGGTATCGGTGTGTGGGGGAACCTGGGGCAGGGTGTGGCGGTGGAACCTGTGCAGTGGTGGCCTGGGGGATGGAGGAGAGAGACTGTGTGGTGGAGCTGTGTGGTGTTGGGGTCTTGCCCTTCCTGGTCCGGGGGGACTTTCAAATGGGGATCTCTGTCTGCCTGTACCTGGGGGAGGGTGTCCGGGTGTGAGGGGCACTCCCCTCTTTGTGTGGTGGTCGCCTCTTCCGCCTGGACTTCGTGTCAGGTGTATCTGTGGGGAAGAGGCCAAGCTCACAGAGGAAGAGCTTCTGGGAGGGGGGGGGGTTGCAGGTGAGGCGCTCACAGAGGTAGAGCTTCTGGGAGGGGGGGTTGCAGGTGAGGCAAGGGAAGGACTTTTGGAGGGAGAGGTATCTGAGGACTGCGCAGTGCTCGTGGATGCATGTGTGTGTGTCTGGGCCCCATCCCCTGTGAGTGAGGTATCAGTCCCCTGACTGTGCATGCGTGTGCGTCTGGATTTTGGTGTGTGTGTCTGTGTGCTGCTTGTGTCTGTGCTGGTGCGTGCCGGTGCCGGTGTGTATGTGCTTGGGACAGGTAGGGTGCTGGGTATTGTGGATGGGGCAGAGGTAGGAGGGGTGAGGGACTGTTGCAGGAGGGACACTGCTGCCGTCAGTGAGGAGGCCATGGACTGATTGGTCCGATGTAGGGCAGACATGCCAGATGACATGCCCTCCATGAATGACACCAGCTGTGTCAAAAGACCCGTGTGTGCATGGAGGACACTCAGAATTGATGTCTGCCCTACATGGATCTGTTTCAGCAAGTCCACAGACTCCACACTCAGGGCAGCAGGGGGAACAGAGGCAGGGGGTGCGGTGTCTGGCATGAAGGAGACACGCTCCCCTACACGGGAGCCTCCACGGACATGTGGGATGGGAGCAGATGGGAGGGTGGAGATGGTGGTGGTGGCGGGGACAGACTTGCTTGACGTTGCCTCTGGTCTGCTGACACCCGCCTCCACAAGGGAGTCCTCACTGGAGATGCTGTTTTCCCCAGCCGAGGTGGTGATAGCTGAGGTATCCTCAGTGTGGCTCCCCTCACCCTCCGTGCCACTGGGTCCCTCGGTCTCCCATGCAGTGGACCCAGTCTGGCTCTGCCGCTCCTCTTGGTCCATGGAGCTGTCTCCTCCTGTGGCCGTGGATGTATCTGCAAACAATCAGGATAAACAGAGCAACATTAGTCACCTGTACTGACCACACACACCACAGTAAGTACAGCACATCACAGAGCAAGCCCTGCCATCATTTGCTAGACATTGCAATTAGTGCTGACACTGATTTCAAGAAGCCCATTGTCTGCCTGACAGTCAGTCATGCCACACATATCCTACCTGTCCATACACCCATCTGTCTGCTGCCTGTTGTATGCGACTAATCATATGTGCACACATGCACCACATACACAGTTCTTGGACATCCAAGAGTATATATGGAAATGTGTCACTCCAAACACATGCCATCTCCTGCCACTGACTCAGTACATGTGTCAGGAAAAGTGATGGGCAAAGTCTCTGTTGATATGCGGGTTTTGCTTCCATCACCAGACACAATGATGTCCTCATGTCCTGATAGACAATGCAACAATGGTGTGCATGCAGGACATATCACACCACTGCTGGATCACCCTTTGCAATTGGAATGTCATGGCACAGGCCTGTCTGGCAAGTCAGTCATAACTGTCTCCTGTCACAGGGGCAGTGCATACACACAACACCAGTCTGCACTGTGTCACAATCAGGGGAGTTTTAGAAATGTAAGCCCTGTAGCTGACAGGTGCACATGTGCACCCCTGGCCACCCACATCATGAGGACTGAGATGATCCCACGTCAATCAAATGAGACAATTGAGTGACTGCAAACACAAATCCATACACATGAGCACTTCACCATCTGATGAGAATGAACCAAAGCTGCTTGCACCTCAATGTTTCTTACAACATTGTGCACAGTCAAGGGATCAGAGACTCATGCATTGACCTATGTGCAGATCCCATAGTCATAACTCAGATGGCTGGCCACCCCAAATTGTTAAACACTCCAGGAGTCCAAATAGCAAGGCCACACCACGGTGACACAGAGGCACACACCTGAGTGTACTCTTCACAATGCCCAATATGTATGCTGACACATGGGAGTGGAAGAACAGAGTGCCTTCCATGTACGGAGTAGGCATTACAGTCCTGGTCCATGTGCAACATGGTATTACCCTGAACACTAGGCAGGTGGCTATGCATGTGTCACACACATGATGTACATACTTCTGAGGCCCCTACCTTGGTCTCTGCAGCAGCATGGGTGTGTGGCACATACCCCAGACATGTGGTGAGTCAGAGCAGCAATTGGAACACATATTAAAGCCATATCCAGAGTACATGTCAGATCACAGGCAATGTGAGCAATTGTACCACCCATGCAGCCCACCACAAAGTTCCTGTAACTGATGCTGCCCCCAACTTGAACCATTGGTAACTGCAAGTACACAGTACCCAAGTGACCTAAGTCACAGACTGTAAGGGCCACACCTGTGTATCAGATGAGGAGGGGGCATGACACAAGTGAGGGACATGAGTCCAGGACGACATGACAGTTGTACTGTGGAAGTGGAACCAGGCTAAAGGAGTGCATAGAGCATGTCAGTCATAGTACACAGTTGAGGCTAGCACTTACACCCTCCTTGCTGCTGTCTGGCCTTCACTGCCTATCCAGGTCAGGGAAGACCACCGCCAGGATCCGTAGCATGTGGGGGGTCAGAGTCCGGTGTCCGCCCCTCCTGCGAGGAGGCAACAGCTTCAGCTGGACCCTTGCGATCCTCCGGGTCCAGCCCTGAAGGTCCTGCCACCTCTTCTGGCAGTTGCGGATCCTGCGCCTGTAGACCCCCACAGATCATACTGCCCGGACGATGGTCAGCCAGATCTCCTGCTTCTGGTGGGCATCAACCTGTGAGGATGACAAAGTGCAAAGGCCATTACTACACATGCAACATTTCCGTGCATCACACAGTTGGATATACATGTCTCAATCACAGGGGCATATGATCTACACAGGTAGTGCAACTATGGCTATGAACAGTTGCAAGCAGTTACTAAATGGTATCATTGCCTGGGAAGTAAAACCTTGTTTTACTTCCCAGGCAATCTCCTACGCCGACGACACCCAGCTGATCCTCTCCCTCACCAACGACCCCACTACCGCCAGAGCCAACCTGCACGACGGGATGAGAGACGTCGCCGACTGGATGAGGAACAGCCGCCTTAAACTGAACTCAGACAAGACGGAAGTCCTCATCCTGGGCTCATCACCCTCCGCCTGGGACGACTCCTGGTGGCCCCCGGCCCTGGGCACCGCACCCAAGCCAACGGACCACGCACGCAACCTGGGCTTCATCCTGGACTCCTCCCTATCAATGACCAAACAAGTCAACGCCGTCTCATCTTCATGCTTCAACACCCTGCGCATGCTCCGCAAGATCTTCAGATGGATCCCCACTGAAACCAGGAAGACCGTCACCCAGGCACTCGTCACCAGCCGACTGGACTATGGGAACACCCTCTACGCCGGAACCACAGCCAAACTTCAAAAGAGACTCCAGCGCATCCAGAACGCCTCCGCACGACTCATCCTGGACATCCCCGACACAGCCACATCACCGTACACCTGAAAGACCTGCACTGGCTCCCCGTCAGCAAGAGAATCACGTTCAGACTCCTCACCCACGCACACAAGGCCCTCCACGACCTGGGCCCAAAGTACCTCAACGACCGCATGTCCTTCTACACGCCCACACGCCAGCTACGATCAACCAGCCACGCCCTCGCCACCGTACCACGCATCCGCAGAACCACCGCCGGAGGAAGATCCTTCTCCTACCTGGCGGCCAAGACCTGGAACTCCCTCCCCACTCACCTTCGGCGAACCCAGGACCATCTCGCCTTCAGGAAGCAGCTCAAGACCTGGCTGTTCGAGCAGTAACTTACCCCCTCCCCCAGCGCCTTGAGACCCTCCCGGGTGAGTAGCGCGCTCTATAAATGCCGTGATTGATTGTTGGAATGCACTGTTACTGCACTATACCTGTTCAGTACATGTGACTACACACTTTGGGTGGTGACAACTGCTCAGTGAGCATGCTAGCCACTGGTGTACACACTGTACGTCTTGCTAGTCAGACAACATGCACAATTAGTAAGGCAGTGGACAGCACACTCACCTGCTCCCCTGGTTTCCCATGCAGCTTGCTGTACTGTAGAAGGAGGCTGTCCAGCAGGGCCTGGTTCTCCTCAGTGCTGAAGGCTGGGGCTCTATCCACAGTACGTGCCATTGCAGTAGCCAGAGGATGCAGAGAGATCAGCAGTGGTAGTGGCAGATGTCGTCCTGGAGCATGTAGTGCAGGCAAGTGAGCTCTCAGGGGAACAGCCAGCATTATATGTGTGCTGCAGAGGCAGATACTGTCCCATGTGTCCAAAGTGATAGGTCCAAGTCGTTTGCATCTTCTGAATCTGGCCAATCCATGGAATTGCACCACTTATACACGCCCATAGCATCCTTCAAAAGTTCAACTTCATGACACCCATGAATTTGCAACAATGTTGTGGGTGGCCAACTGAATTCACTGCATCCAACTCGTTAAAGCTTCGAAAACGCGTCCGTTACCATGTCAGGCCATAGCCAATGCGTGCGCACCGATCGGTCCATTGCTGTACAACGCGTATTTCGAAAAACAACACGCATCCGTCCACATCATATGCAATGTCCAATGCGTGCGCACCGATCGGTCCATTGCTGTACAACGCGTATTTCGAAAAACAACACGCATCCGTTCACATCATATGCAATGTCCAATGCGTGCGCACCGATCGGTCCATTGCTGTACAACGCGTATCCGTCCACATCATATGCAATGGCCAATGCGTGCGCACCGATGGGTCCATTGCTGTAGAACGCCGATCCGTTCAAATCATATGCAATGTCCAATGCGTGCGCACCGATCGGTCCATTGCTGTACAACGCGTATCCATTCACATCATATGCAATGTCCAATGCGTGCGCACCGGTCGGTCCATTGCTGTACAACACGTATTTCGAAAAACAACACGCATCCGTCCACATCATATGCAATGTCCAATGCGTGCGCACCGATCGGTCCATTGCTGTACAACGCGTATCCGTGCACATCATATGCAATGGCCAATGCGTGCGCACCGATGGGTCCATTGCTGTAGAACGCCGATCCGTTCAAATCATATGCAATGTCCAATGCGTGCGCACCGATCGGTCCATTGCTGTACAACGCGTATCCGTTCACATCATATGCAATGTCCAATGCGTGCGCACCGATCGGTCCATTGCTGTACAACGCGTATTTCGAAAAACAACACGCATCCGTCCACATCATATGCAATGTCCAATGTGTGCGCACCGATCGGTACATTGCTGTACAACGCGTATTTCGAAAAACAACACGCATCCATCCACATCATATGCAATGTCCAATGCGTGCACACCGATCGGTCCATTGCTGTACAACACGCATCCATCCACATCATATGCAATGGCCAATGCATGCGCACCGATGGGTCCATTGCTGTAGAACGCCGATCCGTTCAAATCATATGCAATGTCCAATGCGTGCGCACCGATCGGTCCATTGCTGTACAACGCGTATCCGTTCACATCATATGCAATGTCCAATGCGTGCGCACCGATCGGTCCATTGCTGTACAACGCGTATTTCGAAAAACAACACGCATCCGTCCACATCATATGCAATGTCCAATGCGTGCACACCGATCGGTCCATTGCTGTACAACGCGTATTTCAAAAAACAACACGCATCCGTCCACATCATATGCAATGTCCAATGCGTGCGCACCAATCGCTCCATTGCTGTACAACGCGTATTTCTAAAAACAACACGCATCCGTCCACATCATATGCAATGGCCAATGCGTGCACACGGATCGGTCCATTGCTGTACGACGCGTCCCTGTACAAGTCACTCGCATATGTCACCATGCTTGTCACTGGTGAATGTATGCCAGCCACATTTACTTGCCAGGGACTCAGGGGCACACCTACAACACCACAGCCTGTCCACACTGTATCCTGAGGCATGTAAGGCTGCATTACCTTTTCTGTGTATGGGGGTCAACATCTGGTTTTTTGGTTGGCACTTGGGGGCAGCCACTCCCAGGCTGTGCACGTGTTCATGGGGCTAGAATCCTTTGTGTGTTGTGCACATGACCACTGTGATGTGCAACTGTTCATTTCAGAGCATGTGGCATGGTCACATTTCCAGGTTGTGTATGTGTATGTCATGTCACATACCCCCTGAGTCCCATGTGGGAAGGTATGTACGTCACAGGGTGACCCATTGCCACAATTGTGATGGCCCTCCACAGTCTGTGTGCATGTTGTGTTTCCGATGTCTCTGATTCCATGTGCACAATGGGAGACAGTCTCCACATCCACGTTGTTTGTGCATGGACTTTGATGTTGTGCGTGTGTGTGTCACAGACGTCCATGTCTGTCCTGCAGAGGCAACAGGGGCCACTACCTGTGGGAGTCATGGTTGTTTTGCTGACGTGTACATGATACGCCATGTCATGCCAGTGTCCATGTGGCAATACAAGGTCCCTGGGAATCTACCTGTCAATGAGCTGTGATGCCTGTGGCACATCTGTCCTCACATGTCACTGTGGTGTGTGTTTGGAACGTGACAGCAGTACATGGGTACTGTGACACAGCCTAATGATTTCCCATAGCACAACCTGGAACTTGTTGTCAACACATGTTGAACTGTGATGTTAGATGTTGGCCATGTAGGTGCCATATATGTCCATACAGAACGGCACACACATCAGGTACTTGTGTCTCGTAATGATGTATCATGTGATATTGAGTATGGTCAATGGCACATATGTGGGGTGACTGACAATCTTTCGTTCTTCACCTATGCACTGCAGGGCACCAGCTGTCCATAGACCATTCCCCGACCTTGCAACAATGGTTGAACGTGACTGCATCCGACGGTACCGCTTCAACAGGGCGCTGATTGAGGAATTGGCGGTGCGGTTGGCCCCACATTTGCAACCTGGACGGCCATACCCTACAGCGCTGACCCCCAAGGTGAAGGTGATGGCAGCCCTACACTTCTTTGCCACTGGTACCTTTCAACACACTGTGGCGTCTGCTGGTGGGATGTCACAGACTATGTTCAGCCATGTGCTACGCAATGTTTTGGAGGCAATGTTGAGATACCTGAACCAGTACATCTATTTCCCTAAACGTCAACAACTCACTGACGTCAAGAGTGACTTCTATGCCCTGGGGAGGATGCCACATGTCATTGGCTCCATTGATGGGACACATGTGGCTTTGGTACCACCACAGGCACAAGAGCAGGCATACAGGAACAGGAAACATTACCATTCGATCAATGCTCTGGTGGTATGTCTTGCAGATATGAGCATCTCACATGTGTGTGCCCGTTTCCCCGGTTCGGCACACGATGCCTACGTGATGAGGAGTAGTCGTATCCCGAGGATGATGTCACAGATGCAGAACCAGCGTGCCTGGCTTGTCGGTGTGTACTGACTTTGTACCATTGTGTGTGTTCTGCAATGTTGTATTCCGCCCTCTTTTCCAACTCAGCTAATGTGCAATTGTCTGCATGTAGGTGACTCCGGATACCCCAACATGCCGTGGTTGCTGACACCCCTCAGGAACCCTGTGACACCAGCCCAGATGCGCTACAATGAGGCACATGGTCGGACCAGGAGAGTGATCGAGCGGACATTTGGTCTCCTGAAGAGCCGCTTCCGCTGCCTAGACAAGACAGGAGGGGCCCTCCCATATGCCCCAGCAAAGGTGTGCAAGATTGTCATCGTCTGCTGCATGCTACACAACCTGGCAGTGCGGAAGGAGTTGCCTCTCATCCTGGATGACGATGACCAACATCCGCCACCTGTGGAGGATCCTGGCCTGGGCCACGATGCCAGTGATGATGATGATGATGAGGGTGATGTCCGCACACAGCTCATCACCAACTTCTTCAGCTGAATGTGAGTATCCAGAGATGTCATGTCAATGATTTGAGTTTGCATGATATGTGTGGGTGGTGCTCTGGTGCTGTTTGAGTGTGGCCATGTGCTCCTTGACTGGATGCGTGCAGCGATGTGTCCTTACAGGTAGTCTGTACTCCCCAACAGTGTTGACATGCTAACTTGGTTTTGTGTAGGTATTTTGTTACATGTATTGGGCATGAGTATTGCAGTTCTGTCCTGTTCTTCAGTGCTTTTGACTGTGTGTCATGTCTGTCCTTCACAGGGTACTTTCAGAGTTGTTTGGTCAACTCGGATCCCCCGACACCATGATTCAGCTTTCAGGGTGGAAGCAGTCGTTTCCCTACAGGTGATGTGCCACACACCCCTGGACTTTATTTCTTCTACACTTGTTGACTGTGTGGCCACTGCCACGTGGGATTACCTTGCATTTGTAGTGGAAACAACATGTTACAAATGTGTAATAAACCTGTGCTTCACTTTGGGATGTGCGTTGTCTGTGGTCACACATCTGACTGACATTTGCTTACTGCACCTGTGGGCTAGTTAACACAGACTCTGAATAGGTGTGGTGTCTGTGCATTCCACTGTATTTCCTGGCAACATCAGTGTAGGCGATGAGTCAGATGGCCCTGGTGTCTATGTGTTGTGTAGCCCTAGTGGTGTGTCTCCCTCATATGTGTCACGTCGCCATGACTCACATGACGGTGTTGAACTTGCTGTGGCAGTTAGCATGCACAGTGTCATTTAGCAGATCATCATCTTAATGACAAAAACAACGTTGGAATCACAACAGAGGCAAGTATGGTGTATTAGTGAGTTTATTTACATACATGTGTGAGGATAGTGCACAGGATGGTGGGTGCTGTACATTGGTATTGGAATCCAAAGTTCCCAGATGAGTTGTAAGTGTTGGTAGCAGAAATGTCCTGAGTAAAGTCCACAGTCATCTGATACATTAGTCCAACTTAAACTCCCCATGTCATGTGGGAGAGTTGGGTTGCATTCGACAGGGTGAACAGTTTGCACACAAAGGAGAATTTCCAGAACAGGTGTTGGGTTCCTGGGGGATGTACATGGCCATCGGCCTCTCAGTTGTCCTTCCTCGGACGACCCCTCTTCTTTCTGGGGGGACCCTCATGTGCAGGCCGCTGCGGTGCAGAGGACTCTCCACCAGAGTCATCCTCCCTCCCTGTGGCAGTTGCAGTTGTTGCAGCACCAGATGTTGTAGGCACACAGGGAGGTGTGGACATGTTGGTGCTAATCTGGCGGAGGCATGTCAATATGTCCCTCTGCAACGCTGTCAGTTCTTCCAATGTGTCCCACTTGGACTCCATGCCAGACATGTGTGTCTCCACACGGGACATGTGTGTCTCCACACGGGACATGTGGGAGTCCAAGCGGGCATGATGGGCAGCCTGCTGCTGTTGAATGTCCTTGAGGATCCCCACTACCTGGCTGACCTCTCCGGTGCTATTCTGGTATGCATCAGAAATGCGTGCCAGTTGTGGGTCATCATGCAGTCCAGACCCCTCTGCAAACAGCGACCTCTGCCTACCACCCCTCCCACCACCCCTGGCCACACGTGCAGGAGCTGCCGTGGCACGCACAGGTGACCTTAGGCCCCCTTGGGGGTTGGTACTGGGGTTGTTGTCCGTTGCTTCACGGTGGGCTGTGGTCCCTGTGCTGTTGTCATTCAGTGTCCTTGGTCTGTCTGTGTCGGCGGGGGTGGTCTGTGTGTTGGCAGATGTTAGAGGAATGGGTGCAGGGGGTGCAGATGGTGGTCCTGCTGGTGCTGCATGATGACTCACTTCGGAGGTGCCAGGTTGGTCTTTGCCATCCGATGAGGGCAGAGGCAGTTCCACACCAGAGAGCTCAGGGTCCCCCGGAGCATGGGACAGGGACTCCTCCTCATCTGCTGCTGTGTCCCCATCATCACCTGGTTTTGGAAGAGACACACAATGTATGTTATGTTTCTGCAGGCATCAATGGTTCAAACACATGACAGTTGTGACTGTACCTCTGAATGCGGCCCTGTACATTGCATTGTCCTAAGTTGTCACAGTCAGAGGTTGATATTGGTGTGGCTCATTGTCCTGCCAACCTGATGCATTTCAATGTGGATGTTGAGGTGTGTGCATGACCAGCATTGGTGGTATTTGGTTGACATCCGGACCTCCTTCTCCCCCAGCTCAGTTATCCCACCATGAAGCATGCCACCCATGCAGTGGGTGCAGGTTGACTCTCAGGATGTCAGTCAGTGGTGTCCTGCTGTTGGTTGGTGCCCAGTTCCCAGCAGGGCCTGGTACTCCCCACAACAGAGCACCATTGTCAGACATCTTTGAAGTAGCTTTTCACTCCCTGTGAGGTGTGCATGCTTCAGTGTGAGCTTGCTGGGCCATGTGGGTGGGGGATGTTGAGCTGTGACTACCACTCCCATCATGCTATTGCCTACACCCCCCTTCCTAGCATGCACATACTTCCTTCCTTTTGACGCTGCTTCCCTGTAGGGTGGTGTGCCTGTGCTTACAGGATGGCTGACAGTGTTGTCCTGGCGTTTGTTTGGCTACAAGTCCCAAAAGTGTCCCTGTGCTTCACACAGCATAACCCAGTGTGGTTGTTCTTTGTGGGATATTTAATTAGAGTGTGAGGCATTGCATTCTCCCAGGTGAGTTGTGTGGAGTTTGTGTTAAGGGGGTGTGTGAGTAAAGCTGCTGGTAACTATGGTCAGAGATGTCAGTCCTCCTTCCCACCCAGCCAGATATCCCACCATGGAACGTGCTTCCATTGCAGGGAGTGCAAGTTGGCTTTCAGGATGTCAGTCAGTGGTGTCCTGCTGTTGGTTGTTGCAAAGTTCCCAGCAGGGCCTTGTGCTCCCCACAGCAGTACCCAGTGTCAGCCATCTTGTCAGTTCTTTTCCACTCCCTGTGATGTGAGCATGGTTCAGAGTGGTGTTGATGGGCCAATTGTGAGGGTGACCAATATCTGTGACTACCACTCCCATCATGCTATTGCCTACACCCCCTTCCCAGCATGCCCATACTTCCTTCCTTTTGAGTGGACTTCACTGTGTGTGAGTGTGACAGCAATGGCAAGATGGCTGACAGTGTGGTCCTGTTGTTTGTTGGTGCACAGTTCCCAGCAGGGCCTTGTGCTCCCCACAGCTGAGGGCAGTGTCAGACATCTTTGAAGTGGCTTTTCACTCCCTGTGAGGTGTGCATGCTTCAGTGTGAGCTTGCTGGGCCATGTGGGTGGGGGATGTTGAGCTGTGACTACCACTCCCATCATGCTATTGCCTACACCCCCTTCCCAGCATGCACATACTTCCTTCCTTTTGAGTGGACTTCACTGTGTGTGAGTGTGACAGCAATGGCAAGATGGCTGACAGTGTGGTCCTGTTGTTTGTTGGTGCACAGTTCCCAGCAGGGCCGTGTGCTCCCCACAGCTGAGGCCAGTGTCAGACATCTTTGAAGTGGCTTTTCAATCCCTGTGAGGTGTGCATGCTTCAGTGTGAGCTTGCTGGGCCATGTGGGTGGGGGATGTTGAGCTGTGACTACCACTCCCATCATGCTATTGCCTACACCCCCTTCCCAGCATGCACATACTTCCTTCCTTTTGAGTGGACTTCACTGTATGTGAGTGTGACAGCAATGGCAAGATGGCTGACAGTGTGGTCCTGTTGTTTGTTGGTGCACAGTTCCCAGCAGGGCCTTGTGCTCCCCACAGCTGAGGGCTGTGTCAGACATCTTTGAAGTGGCTTTTCACTCCCTGTGATGTGTGCATGCTTCAGTGTGAGCTTGCTGGGCCATGTGGGTGGGGGATGTTGAGCTGTGACTACCACTCCCATCATGCTATTGTCTCCACCCCCCTTCCCAGCATGCCTATACTTCCTTCCTTTTGACTCTGCTTCCCTGTGGGGTAGTGTGCCTGTGCTGACAGGATGGCTGACAGTGTTGTCCTGGTGTTTGTTTGGCTACAAGTCCCAAAAGTGTCCCTATGCTTCACACAGCATAACCCAGTGTGGTAGTTCTTTGTGGGATATTTAATTAGAGTGTGAGGCAATGCATTCTCCCAGGTGAGGTGTGTGGAGTTTGTGTTAAGGGGGTGTGTGAGAAAAGCTGCTGGTAACTATGGTCAGAGCTGTCAGTCCTCCTTCCCACCCAGGCAGATATCCCACCATGGAACGTGCTTCCATTGCAGGGAGTGCAAGTTGGCTTTCAGGATGTCAGTCAGTGGTGTCCTGCTGTTGGTTGGTGCACAGTTCCCAGCAGGGCCTTGTGCTCCCCACAGCAGTACCCAGTGTCAGCCATCTTGTCAGTTCTTTTCCACTCCCTGTGATGTGAGCATGGTTCAGAGTGGTGTTGATGGGCAAATTGTGAGGGTGACCAATATCTGTGACTACAACTCCCATCATGCTATTGGCTACACTCACTTCACCAGCATACACAGAATTCTTTCCTTTCAGTGAGCTTCCCTGTGAGGTGGTGTTCTAGTGGTGGCAAAATATCTGACTGTGTTTGTTGGTTATATTTGTGCCACTGCCTTGCTCTCTTTGTTGTTAGGTTTGTACATGTCATGACACAGTTACATGTCACTATGAGATGACATGTATTGTGTTTATCTGACTAACATACACATCTTGGGATGATTATCTTTTGGTTGCTGTGGATGTGCTAAGGGTGCATGGTTTGACTATCCCCTTGACAGTGATGGGTGTGTATTGTCACACAATATTGTGTATATTGGTTGTGTACGCACCAGGCTCTGGGATGTTTGATAGTCCATATACGCTCACTGGTGGTAGGATGGCCCGCACCTTCTCCTCCCAGGGCCTGAGGTATAGTGGTTTGGCAGGAGGGCCACTGCCGGTGCGCTGACTCAAGGCGTAATCCTTCTCGAGTAGGTCCTTGACCCTCCTGCGCACATCATACCACCTGTTCTGGATGTCTTCCTTTGTGCACAAACATGGTGATTGTGCGTTCACCCTGTCAACGATCCTCTCCCACATCTTGGTTTTCTGCGACATGGGGGTCTGTTGGACCAATGTACCAAACAACTGTGGCTCTACCCTGAGGATCTCATCTACCAGGACTTCCAATTCACTGTCTAGGAACGTTGGATTCTTCTTTGGAGGCATGGTGATGGGTGGTGGTGGGGATTGATGTGTGTGTGAGTGTGCAAGTGAGGGTGGGTGAGTGTAGGTTTTGCTGGGTGTATGTGAGGGTGCTATTTGTGAGGTGCTAATGGTGTGTGGCTTGTGTGATGGATGGGTTGTGAGTGTGTCTGTGGTTGCTGTCTGATGGTGTTCTGTGCTGGCAGGTCAGTTGAATTTGCAAAGGATCATGGTAGGGATTTGTGGCCTTTATATGGGTGGAGTTGTGGGTGTGTCCTTGTTCCATGTTTTTTCCCCCTGTATTTATTGACTTTGTCATTGCTTGTTTGGCCCTTTTTTTGAATTTTTTCCTTTGAGTTTTTTAGGCATGTAGGAGACGTTCTACTGACCGAGTAGGACGCTGCAGTTGGCTCTTTCGGGCTTCTCCGAGTCTTTCAAGCTGTGTTCCTGCTGGGTTTCATGTGCGGCGTACACGTCGGTTGCGGAGTATTGGGTTGCTTCGGCTGGGTTTTGTATGTGTGTCGGTCGTACGGCTTGGGCTCCGTGCGACTCGGTTTGGTTTTACACACATTGCATCGTACTGCGCGGGTCGGAGTTCGCGGGTACGTTTCGGTCGGGTTCATTCCTGGTGCGTGTCGGTCGGTTCGATTCGCGTAGTTTCCCGGCTGGATAGCTTGTTTCCGTGCGGTTCGGTCGTTCGGCTTGTGTTCCGTACGAGTCGGTCGTGATTCACATGCATTTCATCGTACTACGCGGATCGGGCAGCGCCGGTACGTGTCGGTCGAACAACATTCCCGTACCGAGTCGGCCGGTATGTTTTCCGGCCCGAATCGGAATCGGCCCCAGAGTCTCTGTCACGCCCTGGCACTGGAAATGCCTGATTACAACAAAGATTTTCTGCAATGAGAGAGAGAGGGCTGCACTCTCTCAGCGTTTACACAGATGCATGGAAATGCAAGGAGACCTGTAGCTTAGTTTTCTGCCACTCTTGATCCTGTAGCCACAGGACTGCCGGATGCCTTAAAGCTGTAGCTTCAGAAGATGTCAGCATTGAAAGATGTGAGAGTATTGCCATGGAACGCCATATTACTGTGTTAGTTCCTCATTCTGTGGAAATCTTGTTGACACGTACACACACTGAGCACCTGAATAACAGTCGCTTGACCAAATAAATATATTATACTTGCCGCAGAGAGTATCACCCTCAAGAAAAGTGCTCTTTTGAACCCTGCTACAATGTTACCTGTACCTGAAAATGAAAGTGATGATGGGGAAGAAGAACATGGCTGTCTCGATGTCACAGAACTGGGCACCAATCCAAGACCAGATATACACGATGAGCCACTGGCAGAGTCAGATTTAATACTGTTTGTTCACAGGTCCTGCCTGAGATACGATGGGGGAACCCTAAGAGCTGCCTATGCAGTCTGTACGGTCATGGGGGTAGTGGAAGTCTCCTGGCTTTGAGGGGTATCTTTTACACAAGTGGCTAAATTGATAGCTCTTACCAGAGTCTGCTGAGCTTCTGAGAGTGACGATATTTACTGACAGTCAAAAGAGAGGAGAACATTTGGGTTTCAGCAGATGGAAGACCTGTATTTCCAGATAGCTTGCTATCCCCAATGACTAGACATTTGCACGGCCCGCACATGTTAGGAGGGATGTCCTGTTCAGATTGTTTCAACAGAACTGGTTTAACCACCGATTCAGATTGATGGCTGAAGGATTGTGTCACTGATGTGTTGTGAGCCAACAGAGGAATGCAGGGAAAAGATCCACAGTGACATTAAGTCATATAGGAAGATCCGGAGAGCCATTCTACAGGATGTAGCTGGACTTCATTGAGATGCCTCTGTGCAACAAGCTGAGATATTTCCTGGTGATTGTGTGTATCTTCTCGAGTTGACACTTACACAACCAGGAAAAATGATAGCCTCACAGTAGCTAAGTTGTTGTTGAGGGAACGGATCCCCAGGTTCAGTTTCCTGCCTTTGCTGGAGTCAGATGTAGGAACTTATTTAAGTAATGAGATCCTGAAAATGTTGTGTGCAGCATTTCAAGTGGAGCAATGACTTCATTGCAGTTATTGGCCTGAAGCTTCAGGCATTGTGAAATAGGTGAGCAGAATGTTGAAATCCAGGTTTGCCAAGGTGTATGCATCGTCTCTAAAGTGGCTTGATTCCTGGGCCTCTGGTTTAATGCAGCATTCCTGACCAGAGGACAGGACTGTCCCCACATGAAATCATCATGGGTCGAGCAATGAGACTCCCAGCAGTGCCTGCAAATGTGCTTGTGAACATTACAGATGACCTGATTCTTGATGACTGCAAGGGACTCGCTGATGTGGTGCATACCGTGTCTCACCAGGTGGGAGCTAATTTTGTCTCACCACCTCAGAAGGAGTGCTATGACCATAGTCCTGGTGACTGGGTCTTGTTGAAGAAGCATGTTCGAACATTTGTCTGGAACCTCAATGGAAGAGACCATTGTGATGAACACTGCTAAGTGTGGGGGTCTCCCCAACTGGATCCACACTGCCCATACTCACAGAGTGGAGTTTCCGCTTTATGATGTGATAGTGCCTCTCCCAGAAGTGCATACTGCAACTGAAAAGCAGTGGGAAGAGGTTCAATGAGATAAGAAAATTGACAAGAACCTGAATCAGCATATCCTTGGCTTGACGGGGGTCTTGATGAGTAGACATCTGGGGTTGAGACAGGAGAGTCTTAGACTGTGGCACTGATTGCGCCAGATACAGACTCTGATGAAGAGCCTAATGGTGTTTCAAGTCGAGCAGAAGCTGGTGACGGTTGGCGGAAAAGGCAAGAGGGGGAGAGACTAAGGGGGTCATTATGATGGCGGGCGGATCGCCCCCGCTGGGCCGGCGGTAGTCACCGCTGGCCCGGCGGGGGCGTTCTGCCCGCCAACCTTGCCTGAATGACCCCCTGCCATATTAGGATGGCTGGGGGGTCCGCGGCGGACGGAAAGACCATCCGCCGCTTTTCCGCCGGTCGACTCGTCGACCGGCGGAAAAGGGGCATAATATGGTGGCGTGTCTGCAAGACACCGCCATCCATATTATGATGCTGGCAGAGGTATGCCTTTCCATGGCGGCATTGCCGCCTGGAAAGGCATACAGTAATTGCTATTGGGGGCCCGTTGCGGGCCCCTGGGGTGTTGGGGGGGTGGTGGGTGCACATGGGGGGTACCTATGGTACCCCCCAACATGGCGTGGACAAGGTGGTAGGCACCGCGCGGTGCCTGTCACCTTGTGCATGCCAATGCACAACGTGCATCCACATCATTGTGGCGGGAGGTGCTGTGCACCGCCCGCCACAATGTTGTGGATGGGGCATGCCACCGCCACTGTGGCGGTGGCATCCTAATGCCCACGGCGGGACCGCCACACCTCTGGCGGACGGTCCCATTCACCGTTACGGTGGCGGGCCGACTTTGTCCGCCCGCCATCGTAATGATGCCCTAAGTCTCCTGCAGAATGTGTATTGTACATTATCCCAGACAATACTGAGGATTATAATCTGAGTAACAGTGAGGACAAACAATCTACACTCAACAGATCATAAAGTGCTGGGGTAACCTATCAAGGTACTCATCTCCTGAATGGATATTCATTGTAGAAAATGACAGCAAGAGGGGATCTTGGGATTTGGAGAAAAACAATGAGATTCCAATTGAACGTCTGTGAATTTTAGCTTGTGGTTGAACTGTGTTTTGAATTTATTTGATTTGCCATTGAATAGACTGACCTGATTTGTCACTGACATGATCTCTCAACTGAATTTTGAATTTTAGTTTCAATAGAGACATTTAAATGGACTCTGTTTAGAACTAAGAATATTCCCTTGGCCCGAGGCTGCAGAAAGAGCATAAGGGTGTAATTTAGAAGATGGAGGTGGACTTAGGGAAGAATCACAAATATTTTGTAAATAATAACAGAAAATGATTTATGGACATTGTTGTGCCATTTGCACAAGTAGAAACATACAGAAGAAATCCGTTTGCTGCTATTTTCTACTCAACGGTCTGATTTTAGTGCAGTCATGAAAACTAGTAACACTAATAGACATAGGCTTATACTAGCTGGTTATTGAGAGCAGTAATCATAGGATTAATTGTTTTACTTCTAGGATTATATTCCCCTACACTTCCCAATTTAGTTGAATTTAGATCTAAGACTACCCCTAGAACCCTGATTCTTACTCACAGTAGTTAGTACACATTTGATTTTAAGACATTACATGTAGATTCATTGATAAGAGACTTCTCAAACGCCTATTTTAAGTTGCTTTGTGAATATATTGACACATAGATGCTAAAGACTGCTACGTTTGTACTCAGTTATCTGCTTCAGCTGCAGAAAGGATTAGCTACGTTCATCCCTCGTAAATATGATATTACATGTAGCCTTTTAATGAGTCTTTTATATGGAAAGGGTATTTTCAGTTTTATTTTCAAACTAAGATTTAGTGCTTTCTGAGGTTCCCATGTTTAAGCATTTGAATCGCCACCCAAATACTAAATAGATACGTTTAGCTGACTGTTTCTTTAAACCCATAGCAATGCTAGAAACTGCTTATTCTCAGAGGCATAATTTGATTTGTTCCTTAAATTATGTTGAAAAGAAATCTCTAGATTTAGTGGGAGACAGGAGAAGTGCAATTGATGCTAGATGGAGAAAAAGGAAAGGATCAAAAGTATAGAAATCAGTGGACTAAAGAAGAATTAGAACAACATCAAGAGACAGGAGGTATGACTGCACTAACTTTTGATTGGAAACACAATGGAAGCTATGTGTGCTTAGAGGTAAATCTGTAGTTCACACCAAATTTATGAGAAACAGTGATTGTGATCACATTTTATAATATGTGGAAAACTGGCCATTATTCGTGGGAGGTCAGGATCCTGTTATTACTGGTGTTTATTATGTTTGTCCCGAATATGGTATGGTACATGTTATTTGGAAATAATCTTTTCCAAAGATTTGTCATGTAAAACATCTGGATAATCCAGCGTGGGGATCACAGGTTAGAGCAAAAGGGAGCAGCAGTGGTTCTGGAATAGTTGGAGACATATTTGGTGCATTGATATATTCTGTCAGAGTAGTTTTGAATGATCTCACAATTAGAAAGTTGTCCCCAATAGTTGATAAGTAAGGTACTAGAACAGCAAATTCATCATTAGCCATGGATACTGAAATGATATCTATAAGGTCTATGGTAATCCAGAATCGCCTTGCGTCATCCTTTTCACAAAGGAGGGTGGAGTCTTGAAGATATTGAAGGTTCTGAAATGCTGCAAAGATATTTTTGATAAGTGTGAAGAGGTGAAGAGATATTTTAAGAATATTACAGGTTTAATGAGAGATTTAAAGGAGTTAGAAGCTACACGTGCATGGGAAGCAATCAGAAATTGATTTGCTGCAGTAGGCAAGTGGTTTGGCAACCTTGGGAGCAGAATATTGGACTCCATTTTGAGACCCCCTTGTGATAATTGTCCTTTGTGCAATTTACTTGTTTGTAATAGTTAAGGGTGTATAAAAGCAAAAAGGAAGGAGCAGGAATAAGAAGAAAGAGAAAGGATGTGGAACTAGATGAAAGTCCATGTAGATTTTATAATGAAATCAAATACTTGGAAAACTCTAGATGAAAATTTTTGAAAACATCAGGGTTTTGAGCTGGTCTCATCTGACAAGATACATTTGTTGATTGTGATGGCTAACATCACAATCAGAGGGGGGATTAGAGCAGCGCAATTTAGGCTCCTTCCTTACATGTCACAAATGTGCAATTATATACTAATGACTTACGTTCTATTTGCATTTACTGTGGGCCTTAACTTCATAATCATGTGTGAAGCATTTAAATGCATTAATGAAGCACAATCATTGTAGGGATTAAAGATGTATATGTGTACACTAATGTTCCATTGAAACATGTAATCAGGAACTTTTATTGATGTTTTACGTTTATTCTTCAAGTTACACATATAAACATGTATTCAAAGTGCATATTAAATGGTCAGCTAAATTAGACTGAATACAGGCCTCAATTCAAATGCATTTTTCCCAGCGCATAATTGGCTTCCATGCGCCAGTGCAGGCTACCTTGCATAGTTTTGCAAGGATGCCTGCGCTGCGGGGATCAATATTTTTGTGCAGGAAGGGACACCTTCCTGCACAAAAACAATAATTAATGGCATTTTCCTCTTTCTATGCATGCTGCAGAAAGCAGCATGCATAGAAAGAGGAAAAAACAAGGAGAAATAAAAGTTTTTTCCTTCTTGTGCCATTCAGGCTTCTGAAGCATTTCCAGTTTTACAAAATGTTGTAAATCTGGAAATGCGTCACATTCCATGGATGCTGTATGGGAACACCCACAGAAACACCCATGAAATGCCCCTTTAATGCAGAATAATGCATACCACTTAAACAACGAATGCCTAAACCACGAAGGCTAAACCACTACCAAAGCCAAACCACTATGTTCTGTACAACGAATTACTAAACCACGAAAATTAATCATTTTTCATATTTCCGGAATCTACCACTACGTTTAAAAAATCGCATGTTTGAAACACGAAAAAATGTAATTAAATTAAACAATACTTTTAAATGAAACAATTTTAATTCAATAATCTTTAAAGTATCAATCTAATAATCGGTTATTACAAGTGCTGTTCAAGTATGCGTGCCCCCACCAAGTGATTGTTCTAAAGGGCAGTCAGGCGATGCGAAGCATACTACAAACGTCTCCCTCAAAGAGAGCAATAACGATTATTAGTCATGTGGCCAAGAGACTTGCACCCAGTTATGTTACGTCAGGAGCGTTTATAAACTGGTTTAAGTCTTTAAACATCAGATCCAGGGGACGCTATAGAATCATAGTTAAGAAAGAAACAGTTCTAAACTCCAAATTGAACTGCGGCGGGCAAATGTATTCTTAGGAGCAACAGAAAACATGTATTGTTTGGAGAAACATAGGAATATTAAAATATTTTTCTAACTCCAACGGCCATTCCACAAAAAGATCTCTTAGAAACCAACACTGCCATCTACTGGCCTAACACGCCAAATTAAAACAGACTAATATTTCTACATCGTAATTAAAATCAGGAAATGTACAAATGAATGTTACACTTTCCTAAATTAATAAAAATATCCAAAAAACAACATCCTGTTCCTAATTATTTTATTATAATTGCACTTGTATTTAAGATTAATTATTTACATTTTGACACTTTCCTCTGGTTTAGTAAGTCGTGGTTCAGGTGGTCGTTGTTCGGTGTACAGTAGTGGTTAATGAGGTCGTGGTTCTGGTAAAGGTCGTGGTTAAGGATTCGTTGTTTAATACACTCGTTGTTAAGGATTCGTTGTTCAGGCTGTTTCCCGCATGAAAGGGGACCATGTTTACAACGCCATGAAAAGTCATGCAGGGTGACTTTACCTGGCCTTGTAAATATGGGCAAGCACATTGCACCGCCGGTGCGTCAAAAAAAGTGACACACCAGCGGTACAATGGGCTCTTGTAAAAAAGCCCCTATTTTTCCTACTACTCAACTCTACTTCTAGTGAACTCTGAATCATGCTGACACCTTCTATGCTCCATAAATAGAGACCCAAGGAATATGATCCTAAATCTGACTTATGTTTAGATGAGAGAAGGGAAGTTTCTTTATGGAACATTTGTTTACCTTGATCTGTTTCTTTATGTTGTGGCTGTCACAATTCTGTATCTCATTTTATTGAGGCTCAATCTACTGAGATATTTCAGCTTATCTGCTGTATAACTGTACCTCCTGAACTTATTTTTGGTTTGCTTATATACTGGATAGATTGGTAATCCAAAATAAAATCCTTTAACCATATTTGACCATTTGGGGTTGTTATTGTTGAGTCACATCGGCTTCACAAGCTAGAAATGTACTATTGATGTCTTTACAAAGGTCGATATGACCACTGGGGAAAAATCTTTTACTAAGAGATTGCGTTGTAAGTTCCAGCGCACTGTCAGGTTCATTCAGTGTAAAAATATTTGATTTTGGCACAAAGCTGTGAGGATTGCTGCGGACTCAAGGAATCTAATTGGCATATTAATTCACGGTCGTTTGGACCCTAGAGGCTGTGGGGTCACAGAGACGCTCCTCCACGCTCAGGAGCTTAGGGGCTGAGGTACCGGGGCGTCCAGTAAGTAAAACCGTGATAGAGAACCTGGAAGCACTGTAGTTAGCTGCAGAGTGAGGAGCAGCAGAGAGGAGTGCAGCAGTTTAGTACCACAGCACCAAGGTTGAGTCCAGAGTCTGCAGATGCAAACTGACTAGATTCTGGTGCAGCTTGCAGTGCTGTATGAACTCCCATTGATTTTTTGTGTTTTGTATTTGTACATTAATAATTGTTTTGTTACACCTCTAGACTTTACATATTGTCCTTAGTAAAGACTGCCTGCTCGGTGCCATAGCAACCAGGGGTTTCAGGTCTAGATAATTTAGTCATCTTGTTGTTCAGACTAACAAGTTAGTGTTAATATTCCTAAAGGTGGGCAACCGTCTAGCCATAAAAAATAATCTACAACAGGGTGAGGTGGGAGGCCTGGCCATGACGGACAGTAAAAAAACAGCTATATATCTGCCCACATTTAAATCTCTCTCTGTCAAAATCCAAATCAGCGTCTAAATTTTAAAATCAAGAAATGTAATTATAATGTGTGATAAAAAACCTTAAACAAGAATGAGAGTCTATGGAAATAGTAGACATGGACCTAGCCACCATTACAGGCCATCCACAATGGAACACAAGTTCGATACATCAAGCCTGAAACTGTAGCTAGCGAAATAGTATAAAAAGTTGTCTTATTTTTCATAAGGTCCCAAAGAAGGCTCAGGAGATCTGAAATTACAAACATTTAATAAGTCATAATATTTTTTGATTTTTGGAGTAGCTCTATTTTATGTCTTTTAAACCTCCAAGAACACCAGGGGCACACATACATACATATATATATATTATAGTTAGGACCTAGTTTCCATAGGAAAAGCTTTTTTTGACTTGCCTATAACTTTGGCGTCGTTTGACCAATCTGCATGAAATTTTCCGAAAAAAGTTTCAAAGTAAGTTCTGTGTGCCATGGAAAGTTTGGGGTGGTCCTTGCAGTGGGGCCCGAGAAATAAGGGCGCGAAATAAGGGTGCGTTTGTAATGTTAATTCCCATAGGAAGGCGTTGTTGAACCTACAGCCCTAACCGCTGAATGGAATTACACCAAATATGGCAGAAGAGTAGATGTCGTTATGCAGATTGTGTGTTTTGTTATCTGGTGCGATTCTGTTCAGTAGTTTTTGTGAAATTAAAGCCGAACAATATAGTGATATCTCTGGCCGTGCACATTTTTGCTGTGGTTTTGCAGTGATCGCAGTGAAATTGCAATGTGTTCGAGGTAAATCCTGAAAGCGTGCACCAGCGGGGATGCTCTGATTTGCTGGACACAACCTGAACAGAAAGTTGTGGTGGTTTTGCTGTGATTGTGGTTAAATCGTGACGTGTTCGAGGGAAATCACAAAGCGCGCCAGCAGGCATGCTCTGATTGGCTGAACGCAACCTGAAAAGAAAGTTGTGGACACCATTTGATGAATCGGGAATGGATCCCAGGGCTGAACATTTCTGTGAAAGCTAAGATCAGGGGTCAGGGTGGATATACTTTGACTTCATGTTTGAGAATTGGGGTTATTAGTGACACAATCTTTGTATCCAAAATTGATTTTTTTGATTGCACACGATATTCACGACCACGATGCGACCACCATTGTGGGGACATCGTGAATATTGCAGCAACACCGTGAATATTGATGAAAATATAAAAAATTTATATATTTTTACACACTTGTCGGTCACTGTAACAGACTCATGTACGCACTCACAAACTGGCTCAGGCACAAACCCACTCAGATACTAATACCGCCACTCACATACCCATTAGGTACTCATGGACCCACTTACAGACTCACTTGGAGAGTGATGCACCCACGTACAGACCTACTCAGGAACTCATGCACCCACTTACAGACCCACTCACACACTCACGTATGTACTCACAGACACATTGAGATACTCACACACCCATTGACAGACCCACTGAGACACTCATACATCCACTCATAGATCCACTCAGACACTCATACACCCACTCACACACCCATACAGTTACTAACATACTCTGTCACAGATCCTGTCACAGTCCCTCATACACTCAATGACTCACACACCCACTCATAGACTCACTTAGCTGTACATGCACCCACTCACTCACCCAAAGACATATGCAACCACTTACAGACCCACCCAGACACTCGCCCTCCCAGTCACAGACCCTCTCAGACACTCATGCATGTACCCATTCATTTACCCACTCAGTGACTTATGCTCTCACTCACAGACCCATTGAGACACTCGTACATCAACTTACAGATTCACTTATATGCCCACTCAGAGACCCACTCAGACATTCACACACTCATACAGTTACTCACTCACCCACTCACAGACCCACTCAGAGACTCATGCACCAAGTCACTCATATACTCAGGGACTCACAAATCCACTCACAGTTGCACTCAGAGCCCCACATACCCATTCACACAACCACTTAGACACTCAGACTCCCAGTCATAGACCCATTGAGAGACTTATGCACTCAAACACAGACCCGCTCAAACACTCATGTACTCACCTACTCACCCACTGAACTTTAGTGAGTGGGTTCCCTGACAGGGTACCCACATTTAGAGGCTGGGCCCCAGGGTATGGGGTTCCCGGGCTGAAATTGCCTAGGGAATTGGGCTGAGTAGGCTCTCTCCCCATTCTAAATAGGCATGGTCACGGGGAATTGGGTCCCCGGGGCAAAAATTGGCCCAGGAAAGGGGGCCACATATCCCCTCACTAAATAAAGGAAAAAAAAGATGGGCAAGATGCTGGAGGCCCCTCCCCCTTTCTCCGCCACTCTCCAAACACGGCTCCTGGCACACTGCTGGTTGGGAGATGAAGTCCCCTTAGGTCAGGAGGTCCTTGGGGCCAACATGCCCTCCTGTTACCCCCAGTAAGTCCCATTCAGCCTGATTGCTGAGAGGACTTCAGAGGCCACGGCCCCTTTATCTACCACTCTGCAAATGCACCTCCTGGCGCACTTCTGGTTGGGGGATAAAGTCCCCTTGGCTCCAGAGGTTCCATGGGGGCCAGCAAGCCCTCCTGTTACCTCCAGTAACTCCCACACAGTGGGATTGCTGAGGGGGTATCAGAGACCACGCCCCCTTTCTCCATTACTCTGCAAACCAGCCTCCTGGTGCACTGCTGGTTGGGGTATAAAATCCCCTTGGTTACAGCGGGTCCTTGGGGGCCAACTACCCCTCCTGTGACCTCCAGTAAGTCCCACAGAGCACAGTTGCTGTAAGGACTTCAGAGGCCATGCAAACGCGGCTTCTGGCTCACTACCACTTGGGAGATGAAGTCCCCTTGGCTGCTGAGGGACCTTGGAGGCCAAAAAGCCCTTCTGTTATCTCCAGTATGTCCCTTACAGCAGGATTGCTGACAGCTGGTCGGAGGTACCATCCCCTTTCTCCACCACTCTGCAAACATGACTACTAGTTAAAAAACCATAAAAATTCACTTAAAAAGGCAAAGGGTACAGGGGCGTTATAGTTAGTCAATAGAATTTGAAAAACCTTACAAATTCACCAAGAAATAAAGGTTACAGGGGAGTTTAAGTTAGGAAATAGAATTTAAAAAAACCTTAGAAATTCATTGAGAAAACCAAAGGTTACAGGTACTTTATAGTTAGGCTGAGATTTCACTCATACAAAACCAGTGAAATTCAGCTGTTATAATTACCTGAGCTAACTATAACTTATGCCCTCGCAATGCACTGCTTATGACCTCACATATTACATCACACATGACATGGTCAGTGACATCACTGATGACATCACTGATGACATCTCAAATGATGTCACTAATGACATCACTGATGATATCATCCACAGAACCACTCACACATCCACTCACACCCAGATAGAACCTCTTTATACCCACTGACACACCCACATAACTACTCACATACCTATTCACAGACCCATACCAGTACTCATATACCCACTTACTCCTCCATAGAGGCACTCACTCACTCATACAGCCACTCACACAAACATTCACTCACCCATACAGCCACGAATACAACCAGTCACTTACCCATATAGCCACTCACATAGCCACACACTCATCCATACAGCTTCTTACACACCCACATATTTAGCTATACAGTTACTCACACACCCACTCACTCAACCGTACAGCCTCTCAATACAACTACTCACCCATACAAACACTCACACACTCAATTGCACGCCCACACAACCACATACATACCCATTCACACATCCATACAAGCACTCACACATCTGCCATCTCACCTGTGCAGCCATTCATACACACTCTCCAATACAGCCACTCAAATGGCCACTCACTCACCCACACAGCCACTAGCACACTGAGTCACTCACTCATACAGCCATTCAGACTCTCACTTATTCACCCATACAGTCAGTACAAACCCACTTACCCACCCATCGAGCCACTCACACCTCCACTCACTCACTCATACAGCAGCTGACATAACCACTTACTCAGCAATACCACCACTCACACAGCATTATATTTGAGTCTGTGTGATGGTTTTGTGAAAAAACCTCTTCAATGTGGTGTTTTATATATTCACAGTGACTCTGCAGACCGCGACATCATCGGTAGTCGTGAAGTGTGCCTGTTTTTTTAAAACAGGGGGGACACATACTTAGACATATTTTAATTAATATTTGACACAAGTTGCTTATTGATATACTCTTTAAACCTAACTTGTGGTGTTATGCGTGATCGCAGCGATGCCGGAAGTTGCGATGATGCCGGTAACTGCGATGAACCTGTGTTTTTGTTAAAGTGTATAACATATATTTATACACATTACATTGTATGATCCACATATGGAATATATAGAGGTGATGGAGTTTACTTTACAGACAAAGGGAACAGGGTGTTTCTAGGCAACTGAAACTTTTCATACAGTCTTATATGTAGCTGTCTTATATACACTCTCAACACAAAGGCTCTTGTCAGACTCACCCAAGAGTCCAAAATGTTGTTCTTTTTCTTGTTAACTGATTTTTTGGAGGAATTTTTGAAATTTGCAGTGACAACACGATGATCGGGATCACGTTGCAAAATTGCAAAACAAATGCAAACATTCAACGATCACCACCACATTCAAAAATGATAACTTAAAAGATTCATTCTAACTATAACAATACACTTATTACTAGCTTACAGAACATGTTTGAACCCTACTTCCTGTTTTCGCGATGACGGCGAGATTTGCGATGCCTTCGGTAACCGCGATGAACTGGCCTTTTTAAAAATGTTTAGAGCACATATATGCACATATATCACAGTATTTTAGACACTAGGGGTTTATTGCTGTATTGTTTGTTTAGAGAGACTGTATAAAAACAATCATTTAAACTGATTTTCAGTTTTCGTGGTACGCCAGGCATCGCGAGCCCCAGGGCCCAAAAAATAATTTAAAAAAAAATCGGCAAAAATGCGCGCTGGGGTGGCGGGTTCTCGCATTTCATTTTAAGGAGGCCCTTGGGTGGGCTAGGTTCCGGGGGTATTTCTTAAAAAATAATAGCAGGGGCTCGCAGGGGTTGCGGGGGTGCGCTGGGGTCCGCGCAGCCTCGGGGCTTCACTCATGTTGGGAGGGGGGTTGCGCGGCCCCCCCTTCTGGAGCCTTCTATGTGCTTGTAACTTTGGCGTCGTTTGACGAATCTTTATGAAATTATCCAAAAAGTTTCTCTTTTTTTGATTAGCTCTTATATTGAAAGTTTGGGGGTAAATGGTGTAGGAGGGGCTGAGAAAAAGAGGGTCCTAAAACGTGTTTTCTGCATGCAATTTCCATACGAAAGTTTACAGAAGACTACAGGTGAAACTGCTGAACGGAATTACGCCAACTTTGGCAGGGAGAAAGGTGATGGTCCAGAAAGCACGCTTTTGTTTAAATGGTGTAAATCCATTCAGTAGTTTTTTAGAAATATCAAATTTTACAGATATCGATATTTGTGATTGGCTGAGGGGTTACAAGCACCAGCTTGCGGCTTATTGGCTGTGAATGGTTGAAACCAGGAAGTGATGGCAGCTATTTTGTGATTTACTCCATCAGCTTGCATCTCTCCATGTAGAAGCCATCGGGTTCATAGTTTTACCTCTGCGAGGCAACACTGGCATCTGTGTCTGTGTGAGATATGCCTTTCACGCTGCCTCTCTTCATATCACCAGGTAGCGGCTATGCCTTTAGAAGCCCGTCCGTCGGCTCGGAGCTCTGTGAGTCAATCTGTCGGTACGATCCCCTACACTACCCAAAGACTACCCAAACACCACTGCACTGTCATAAACTCTAAAACACTACCCCCAGCACGGTCCCCTACACTACCCAAACACCACTGCACTACCCTAAACCCTAAATCTACCCCCAGCACGACCTCCTACCCAAACACCACTGCACTACCCTAAACCCTAAAATACTACCCCAGCACAACCCCCTACACTACCCAAACACCACTGCATTGTCATAAACCCTAAAACACTACCCCTAGCAGGACTCCCTACACTACGCAAACACCACTGCAGTACCCTAAATCCTAAAACACTATCCCCAGCACGACCCCCTACACTACCCTAACACCACTAGACTACCCTAAACCCTAAAACACTACCCCCAGCACGACCCCCTACACTACCCAAACACCACTGTTCTACCCTAAACCCTAAAAGACTACCCCAGCACGACCCCCTACAGTACACAAACACCACTGCAGTACCGTAAACACTAAAACACTACTCCGAGGACGACCCCCTACACTACACACACACCACTGCACTACCCTAAAACACTACTGCCAGCATGACCCCTTACACTACCCAAACACCACTGCATTTTTGTAAACTCTAAAACACTACCTCCAGCACGATTCTTACACTACCCAAACACCACTGCACTACCTTAAACCCTAAAACGCTACCCCAGCACGAACCCCCAAACACTACACAAACACCACTGCACTACTCTAAATCCTAAAAGAGTACTCGCTGCATGACTTCCCACACTACAGAAACACCACTGTGCTACCCTAAATCCTAAAACACTACTCTGAGCACGACCCCCTACACTACACAAACACCACTGCACTGCCGTAAACCCTAAAACACTACTCCCAGCATGACCCCCTACACTACCCAAACACCACTGCACTGCCGTAAACCCTAAAACACTACTCCCAGCATGACCCACTACACAAACACCACTGCACTACCCTAAACCCCAAAACAGTACTCCCAGCATGACCCCTTACACTACCCAAACTTTACTGCATTGTCGTAAACTCTAAAACACTACCTCCAGAAACCATTCTTACACTGCCCAAACAGCAGTGCACTACCTTAAACCCTAAAATGCTACCTCCAGCACGAACACCCTACAGTACACAAACACCACTGTACTACCCTAAAGCATAAAACAGTACCAGTCCGTCGGTTCGCAGGTCTGGGCGGCGAGCCGTCGTGTCCCTAGCTGTACATGTGCGAGCCAGTCCGTTAGGTGATAGGTGTGTCTCTGCTAGCAGGGCCGTTGGCCCGTTGGTGTCCCCTTGCGAGTTAGACCCGAGCTCTCCCTCTGCGAGCCAGCACGCTGGTGTGCGTTTGCGAGCCGACGGCCCGTAGCTCTCCCTGTGCGAGCCGAGCCGACGGGCTGCAGCTCTCCCTCTGCGAGCCTGCCCGACGGCCCGCAGGTCTCCTTGTGCTAGCCGGATCGCAGCTGTCACTCTGCGAACCAATATTGGGAATATAAGGCGGCTCTAAAAGAGCCCTTGTGTTTATTAGTTGGAGCTACATATAAGTGCGGATGCACAGCTTCAGGTTATTCAGAAAAACTCGATTTCCCTGATCTGTGAAGTGTACTCCATCACTTCTGTAGATATCAACCATATCAAAACGTATGATGTTGTTGTAGATCGACCCCATTCTATGGTCTCTGAGGTATGCAGACACAGCTTTGTTGACATTCTTCCTAGATTTTTCAATCTGAGGACAAAATTGGTTTGACCATTTCCACTTCTGTCTTTGGCATATATTGGAAAATACAAAGACAGTTTGAGGCAAAAGCAACATCAATTGTCGAAAGGTGTCTTTCATTAGCATTTCCAAACTTACACCAGTCAATGTGCCTAGGTTGTTTCCACCACAGTGCACAATCATGAGGTCAGGGTGTTGGAGATGCAAACAGGTTTTAACCAAAGGCAACAATTGGTGCCACTTCAATCCTCTCTGTCCAAACCATTTAATGTCCACATTTTGTAAACCTAGGTCTAAGTCAATACGTCTCTGTTCTGCATACCTCTTGCACCAGAAAACATAGCTATGTCCTACGATCCACACTAGCATTTTGAAGGTATGGCTGGGAAGTATGGATAGATGTCTGTAGCTCATGCAGTCCGTTCGTAGAATAAGAGATATGTTTAAAGGTGGGGAACTACTTTTTTCTCATTCAAAACGATAACTGATTGGGAGATGAAAAGCATTGTTTTTTAAAAGTAGGGTGCACATTCGTTTTGTGGAAAAGCATCTTTGTGATTGGTTAAGAAAAAGAAGTTTAAACGTGGAGTACATATGATAGGAGAAAATTTGGTCAACTCAACCACACCTGCTACTTGCATTTGGAAGGCACTGTTCAAACTTAAAACAATCGTGAACTTTTAACCTGCACGTGCCGATAAATGTTCGATAAAATGTTGCAATAAAATATCGTTAGGTTTAAAAAAATTGATGAACTTTTAACCTGCAAATGTTGTAGAATGTTCTAGAAAGTGTGTTGATAGAATACGTTGCACTTCTGCCTTCTATGTGTCCTTGAATATTAAAAAAACTGTTTATATGGAAAATTCAAAAATAACTAAAAGAGAGAAGTTTTGCAATCTAAAGGAATAAAGGAACTATTCTAATTTGTTCTTTACATGTATTTATGTGTGGAGTAACAAAATTACAGACACAACAGCACCAGGAAGAGGAACAAGCAGGGAGTGGGGGGACGGGGGGAGATGGGCACAATGGCACACATGCACAATTAAGTACAGCACAAGTACAGACAAACCATGGCTAAAATGAAACACACCAACAAGGAGCACAAGTCACACAACCCGCCAACATCACAACACTGAACAAGCACAGAATGAAAACCACACTGCCTGAAAGGGAGAAGGGTGAACAATACCTCACATGAAGGGACATCTCACACAGAATGCAGCACACACACATAGGAAGCAGAGCACACCAACATCCAACACAATGTTGTCCAAACACAAACATTCGCAGAATCGAACACAGGACACAAATGCACTCACCTGTGGCGTACAAACGTCCAAAAGCGTCAGTACGAAACAGGCACATGAGAACGCATAAGTACAAACCCATAGTCCGGATGGGGTAGCAATTCACGTATGGCAGGCAGCCAGAGAGTCCGTGACACACACATTGGCATACAAATGAAGACACAACACATTTGGAGACAAGTGAAAATGTGGAAACTTTATTAAAAAAAGTGCGTGTCAGTACGGCCAAGAGTAGTGCCACGATATGCAGACAAATGCAGCAGCATGCCTGAATAAGGAACGTAGGAAAACGTCCATGTTCACCTCGGGGTAGTCCATCACCAACACACGTCAGTGTCAAGCAGCGTTGGTTGTCCGTGCCTCGGACATGAGTCAACACCAATGCAGCCATGTCCACTATCGTCTTGGGACATGTGACCAGATGCACAATGTGCAATGATGCGGCGGGACACGTGCAATGTGGCACATCGAGTCGTGGTTGCAGGTACCTTGTCACTCGTCCATGAACGCGAGTGCAGCTGTGTAAGCCACTATCTCTAATGAGTGATGGTTGGCCACAATATTTGACATGTCTTCGACGTAATCCATCAGCTGACCGGGACAGATGTGCTGACTCCAACCACTGTACCCAATGTGCACCAAAGCAGAATCAGGAAGTTGGTCAATTTGCTCACTGCATACTACGACACGTGCAATGTCCCAGGCCCAGTTCCCAACATGCATGCCAAACATCCATGCATGACATAAACGGGCATCACCATGACACTCCTGGTCGTGGTCCAACAGGGGGCGCACACACCCGTCGTAATCCACGTCAGCTACGCACACGTTGGAGAGGCACACGTCCATGCACCACTCGGATAGGCACGTGCGACATTGCAATACAGGTTGAACGCAGGTGACGTCCGCAATGCGGAAGCTCAGCCGGTAAGTGATCCAGAGCACTGCCAAAGGCAGTGCACCCAGGACATGCAGCAGACGTGCAAGGTATAGGTGGACGTGAATGGAGTAGACCATGTGTTCGGGATGCCCTGCCATTGTGTCAGTGGCTCTGCTTGTAGCTGCACTGGCTTTCTGTGTGCCAGTCTTGTGGATGAAATGGCACAGCTTGGTGCAAAGAGCCGGGTCTGTGTGCAATGGGTGCAGGGGTGTGGTGGGAGTACGTGTGAAGGCCATTTCACGCACGCTAACTACGATGAAGCACTTTTGAGTGTGGGATGTGTACTCGTTGTTCTCAAATCGGGCAGTGCGTAGTGTGGGAGACAGATGCAAATATTATCGTATCTATCAGGGGGGGCTGGCCACTTGCAAGTTCCTTCTCGGAGCAGCAGATGTGTTAGCACAAGAAAGCTCAGACTAAGAACCTTTCATCCCTACAGTAACTTCTCCAGCTGCATTCATACAGGATGTGTACAAAGGCCGGTCGTGGGTGTTGTGGGATGTCTGCGACCCTGGTCATCATGGATGAGATGCCCAGCACGTGGCACATGGGCGGGTTCACTGTTGTTACGTTGCCAAACAGCTGCTCCTCCCTGCCACGAGCCCCCACACTTTTGTGCGCTGCGCTGTTGTATCCCGTGCACTCCTACGGCGCACCATTGTAATGCCTATTCGCGCATGTCCTGCGGCATTCCAATCACACCGTGACACTGCCGTTTGGAGGTGGTGCATGCCACTTTACAACATCGACTGCTGCGGCCCTTGTGGCGGCCACACCAGAACACAGAGACACACTTACCGCACTTCTTGCACACGGACATGCCGGATAGGCACACCCCTGCGCTGACCTGTGTACGCCGGACCAGCACACGCCGCTTGTGCATGCAGGAGGATGCGTGCGTAGCTACATGTCCAGGCTCACTGCCAACGCTGAGGCGACGTGGTAACGTCCGCTGAAAACAGCACACAGTGATGTTGCAGGGCCCGTGCCCATCATGCTAACACAATGACCACATGGAGACACTTGCTCAGATGCGGGTTCGGGGGGCGTTGGCGGTCCTGGGGTTGTTGCGACGAGTGTTGTGGCCCTCATGGGTATTCGTGTATCATGCTCATTGACTCTATGGCACCTGTGGGTGTTCCGGTGTGGCTCTTGGCTGTGTTCCCTTTCATGCTGCAGGTAGTCGTTGTGCTTAACACCAGCAGAAAGCAGGTGTAAAATCCCTGGTGCTAACGCGGCTTATCGCCGGAATTTGTTTCGCATCGCAGTTTTTGGCTTTTGTTGTGAAAGTTGTGATGTGGTTTTTTCATGTACAGAAAAATAAACAAACTGGGCAGTGTATCCCGTCAAGATTCAGCACCTGACCCACTATTCCCAATCAATATAAATACAATGAGATTTCTTCATTGATTTTGTGTGTACACTGTAAATGCACTCACTACCACAGTGCAATTCAATACAGTATTTTAGTATTTAGAATAAATTGCAAAGGTGCACCTCGTGTGTTTTTGCACGGGAACGCATACTCTGCATCTCATTATCAGCACTTTAATGCAACTAAAGTTGAGATAATGCTAACACACTATTCAGAAGCTGGTGCAAACTGCAGGCATCACCAGTATTCCCGCGATAACTGCCCCAAAATTTAACACCATGGTGGACACCACTAAATAACAGTAATAAAAACGAGAGTAACAACCAAAAACTTTATTGAAATGTTTTTTCTTTCAAAACTTTATTTTTCCGTACATATAGAGGATAAACTAAATTTAACAAACTGAACACAAAACAACAAGGCAGAAGACTCCTGTCGGGTCCATTAATGTCGACGACACAGCCTGGAAAATAAAGCAAAAAATAAGGACGTGTGTAATGCGCATATCAAAGGAGTGAGACACAGAGAAAGAGAGAAGGAAAAAAAAGCCAGAGGGAAGGAAAGAAAGGAAGTGAGAAAGGGAGAAGGGAGAGAGAGTGAAAGAGATAGAAGGAAAGGAAGGAAGAGAGTGAGAGAGAGAGTGAAGAGAGGGAAGTGAGAGAGAGAGAGAGAGAGAGACACTGCCGCCCCTGCGCATCCATGACCAAATAATTACCTGCTGCCACCAGAGTGTCTACCAGTGGGCACTCCACGTGCCCGTGAAAGCTCCAGGGTCCGTTCCCGCCACCATGGGTTGGTGGACTTTATGTGGACCCGCTCCGCGGCCCAGCAGATCCCACACATGTCGCTGAGTCCTGAGTCATCAATGGCGGAGACCACATCAGCTTTTGGTGCCGCTAACCCTGTGCAACGCAAGTCAGCGCCACGTGGTGGTAGGCCGCTGACGGCCATACAACTTAGGGTGCGACTAACCCTGTGCAACTCAAGTCCGCGCCACGTGGTGGTAGGCCCCTGACGGCCACATCAGCTTCAGGTGGCACTAACCCTGTGCAACTCAAGTCCGCGCCACGTGGTGGTAGGCCCCTGATTGTCACATCATCTTCGGGTGACACTAACCCTGTGTAACTCAAGTCCGCGCCATGTGGTAGTAGGCCCCTGATCGCCACATCAGCTTCGGGTGGCACTAACCCTGTGCAACTCAAGTCCGCGCCACGTGGTGGTAGGCCCCTGACGGCCACATCATCTTCGGGTGACACTAACCTTGTGTAACTCAAGTCCGCGCCACGTGGTAGTAGGCCCCTGACGGCCATACAGCTCAGGGTGCGACTAACCCTCTGCACAAGTTTTCATGACTCTTTATGATTGAGACCCATGGAGCGTCTGCCATCCAGTCACCACCGGCAATAAAGGATGTGACGTTGTCGATCCATTATATTTATGTGGTCACATGGCCTGTGACGCATGTGCCGGATGGGAGTGGTCTGTGTGCAAACCTGCCCTCAGGTAGTGGCTGTGACATGTTGACAACTAGACCACTGACCTGCACACCAACAGCGAGTACGCCTGTGACAGGTAGCTATGTGGGGGGGGGTGAAAACATGTTTTCTCAATGGATTTTCCATAGGAAACTTTAGACAAGGCTACAGGTCAAACTGCTGAACGGAATTACGCCAAATTTGGTAGGGAGAAAGGTCTTGGTACAGAAAGCACGCTTTCTCGCATCGAGTGAAAATATAAAAGAAAGGTCCCAGGGCAATTTAATATACCGGAGCTGTGTCTGTGCGAGATAACCCTTTCACGCTCCCTCTGCCCAACATCACCACTTCGCAGCTATGCCATTAGAAGCCAGTCCGTCGGCTCGCAGCTGTCTACCTTTGCGAGCTAGTACGCTGCTGTGCCTGTACCTCTGCGAGCTACTACGCTGCTGTTCCTTTGGGAGCGGACGGCTCGTAGTACTGCGTCTGTGAGTCAAGCGGACGGGCCGCAGTTGTCCCTCTGCGAGCCTGGGTGCGAACTGTTCATAAGTCACACTACATAAGCATCGAAAAGCAATTTTGTGATTCAGTCCGTCAGCTGGCATCTGTCCGAGGCATTTCTGAAAACATACCGGAGTTCTTTCTGTGAGAGATACCCCTTTCACGCTGCCTCTCCCCACATCGATACCAAAGGGGATGATGGACGGAGCGCTTGAGCAAATGAAACACTCACCCCCAGTCAACTGATCTGGGTTTAATCCATCATCATTCTTTAGCTCACTCCACCACCCCAGTTCAGACATGGCCATATGCAAATCAGTCTGACCCTGTGCCTCATGGGAACAGTCCAGTCCGAACTGCCAAGCCATGTCTTCCCTGGACCGGAAACAAGCATCCTGGGACCGGTTTCGGGTTCATAACCCTCATCAGCCAGGCTATCTTGAATCCAGTGGCAAAGTGAGCAAGGGACCCACGTCTGGGCATACCCTGCCAACTTAGGGCGAACAAAGCGATACCAAAGGGGATGATGGACGGAGCGCTTGAGCAAATCAAACACTCACCCCCAGTCAACTGATCTGGGTTTAATCCATCATCATTCTTTAGCTCACTCCACCACCCCAGTTCAGACATGGCCATATGCAAATCAGTCTGACCCTGTGCCTCATGGGAACAGTCCAGCCCGAACTGCCAAGCCATGTCTTCCCTGGACCGTAAACAAGCATCCTGGGACCGGTTTCAGGTTCATAACCCTCATCAGCCAGGCTATCTTGAATCCAGTGGCAAAGTGAGCAAGGGACCCACGTCTGGGCATACCCTGCCAACTTAGGGCGAACAAAGCGATACCAAAGGGGATGATGGACGGAGCGCTTGAGCAAATCAAACACTCACCCCCAGTCAACTGATCTGGGTTTAATCCATCATCATTCTTTAGCTCACTCCACCACCCCAGTTCAGATATGGCCATATGCAAATCAGCCTGACCCTGTGCCTCATGGGAACAGTCCAGCCCAAGCCATGTCTTCCCTGGACCAGAAACAAGCATCCTGGGACCGGTTTCGGGTTCATAACCCACATCAGCAGGTAACGCACCCTCTTCCCACATTAGCAACATACCCCCAACAACCTACTTGGGCCCGGAATTGTCCGTGTGCGGTTGGACAAACAAGAATCTTAGTCATGTATAGATTTACATATAAAACATTTTATTTAAACAAAACAACAACAAATAAACCTGAAGGGAGTCTGGTGCTGTGGTCGCTGCCACGAAGTTGGGGTCACTGCAATTCAGGGCTCAGGACACAGTTCCACATGTGGGATCGGCTTGTATTGAACAGGGTTAGTGGCACCACGTGTTGCGCCTTGTGTTGTACAGGGTTAGTGGCACCACGTGTCGCCGGCCTTGCATATGGAAATATGCCTCACGGATCAAAAGGGAGTCTGGTGCTGTGGTCGCTGCCACGGACTTGGGGTCACTGCCATTCAGGACTCAGGACACAGTTCTACATGTGGGATCGGCTTGTATTGAACAGGCTTAGTGGCACCACGTGTCGCGCCGTGTGTTGAACAGGGTTAGTGGCACCATGTGTTGCCGGCTTGTGTTGAACAGGGTTAGTGGCACCACGTGTCGTGGCTTGTGTTGAACAGGGTTAGTGGCACCACGTGTCGCCGGCCTTGCATATGGAAATATGCCTCACTGATCGAAGGGAGTCTGGTGCTGTGGTCGCTGCCACGGACTTGGGGTCACTGCCATTTAGGACTCAGGACACAGTCCCACATGTGGGATCGGCTTGTGTTGAACAGGGTTAGTGGCACCACGTGTCGCCGGCTTGTGTTGAACACGGTTAGTGGCACCACGTGTCGCGGCTTGTGTTGAACAGGGTTAGTGGCAGCACGTGTGCAAAATTCGAATTGCGAGCTCTGCTGCCCACAGTGTAGACTGCTAATGAGTGTTCGTTTGCACTTGAAGATGAATTTGGTGATTGTACTAAAGCTATAACTGATATAAAAAAAGTTCTTGAAGCAAGGATACTAAAAGGATATTATGTAGGTTTTAGGCCTGTGATAGTTACTTGCCTACTGGACTCTGTAATTAATGAATCAAGACTTAATTTTAATTGTGAGCCCTGATGACCGCAGTATAGGCCAGAGGTAGCGGTCAGCAAGGGCCCATAGCCACGTGGCGTTGAGTTGAGGTGCACAGTTAGTGGCACCAGAAGCATTGAGAATGTATGAGCCTGTGATGCTGCTTGGTGCGGACGTGCCGTACTGGGAGCAACGTCTCTTGCCTACTGGACTGCGTCATCAGCAATCGCGACTGTATCTGAATTGTGAGCCCTGCTGACCGCAGTGTAGGCCAGAGGTAGCGGTGAGCAAGGGCCCACAGCCACGTGCATAGGTTGGTGGCCCCACCGGCCTGCGTAGTTCAGGTTCAGTGGCACCACGTGTCGCCGGCCTTCCATATGCAAATACACCTCACTAATCGCAGGGAGTCTGGTGCTGTGGTCGGTGCCACGAAGTTGGGGTCACTGCCATTCAGGAGTCAGGATACAGTTCCACATGTGGGATCGGCTTGTGTTGAACAGGGTTAGTGGCACCACGTGTCACGCTTTGTGTTGTACAGGGTTAGTGGCATCACCTGTGGGCGGCCTTGCATATGGAAATATGCCTCACTGATCGAAGGGAGTCTGGTGCTGTGGTCGCTGCCACGAACTTGGGTCACTGCCATTCAGGACTCAGGACACAGTTCCACATGTGGGATCGGCTTGTGTTGAACAGGGTTAGTGGCACCACGTGTCACCGGCTAGTGTTGAACAGGGTTAGTGGCACCACGTGTCGCGGCTTGTGTTGAACAGGGTTAGCGGCACCAAGTGTCCAAAATTCGAATTGCGAGCTCTGCTGCCCACAGTGTAGACTGCTAATGAGTGTTCGTTTGTACTTGAAGATGAATTTGTTGATTGTACTGAAGCTTTAACTGATATAAAAAAAGTTCTTGAAGCAAGGATACTAAAAGGATATTATGTAGATTTTAGGCCCGTGATAGTTACTTGCCTACTGGACTCTGTAATTAATGAATCAAGACTTAATTTTAATTGTGAGCCCTGATGACCGCAGTGTAGGCCAGAGGTAGCAGTCAGCAAGGGCCCACAGCCACGTGACGTTGACTTGAGCTGCACAGATTGGGAGCATACAGTCTTCTCAACCGATTATACTCTCTTACACAATTTGCATCAGCACTAATCTTGAATTATTAGCCCTGCTAACCGCATTGTAAGCCGGAGGCAGCGGTCATCAAGGGCCCACAGCCACGTGGCGTTGACTTGAGCTGCACAGAGTTAGTGGTACTTGAAGCACTTAGCGTGTGCGCAGTCAGCGATGATGCGTGGTCCGGGCTGGCCGCACTGGTAGCAATGTCTGTTGCCTACTGGACTGCATCATCTGCAATCGCGAGTCCCTCTGAATTGTGAGCCCTACTCACCGCAGTGGAGGCAGGAGGCAGCGGTGAGGAAGGGCCCACAGGCACATGTTGTTGACTTGAGCAATGTCTCTTGCCTACTGGACTGTGTCATCTGCAATCTCGACTCCATCTGAATTGTGAGCCCTACTGACCGCAGTGTAGGTCGTAGGCAGCGGTCAGGAAGGGCCCACAGCCATGTGTTGTTGACTTCAGCAATGTCTCTTGCCTACGGGACTGCGTCATCTGCAATCGCGACTCGATCTGAATTGTGAGCCTTGCTGTCCGCAGTGTATATCGAAGGCAGTAGTTTGTAGAGACATAAGTCCGCGGTGCTGTGCCGCTGGGGGCCTGTGTGGCGGAAGCCAGCGATCGGCTGAGGAGGCTGGCATTCATGTTGGCGGCCTCGTGGCAGGGTGAAGGGCGCCGCCCTGGCAGACGCTTTGGCCTTCCCACAAGTGAACCACGCCCAGAGCTCCGGCCTATTTATTCACACTCCTACGCTGAAGAGGTGTACGTCGGCCCAGCCCGGTTACGCTTATGCTTACAGGGGGGGGGGACACAGCTACATGACTGAGATCTTCCCTAGTGTTTGACGTAACATGGTTAGGTCCACTGTCCACAACACTACAAGCACCAGTAGTATTTGTGCACATGGAGAGGTGTGTGTTCTGCATACTGAGATGTTTCCAGCACATCACCGCTACACTTTGCATTGTGTGCATTGTTAAACATGGGTGAATTGCTTCTTTCACATATAGTTTGTTCACACCTGTCCCAATATTCAGCTATTGTGTGGCTGAGGGGCCATGCCATTTTCGGACAGTTCGCTGTCTTGTTCTGCGCTGTCTCGGTGGTAGAGGGGGCCTGGGTGTGGTGGTGGGTGTTGTGGCGTTCTTGGGTGTCGGAGGTGCTTGATCAGTAGGTCTATGACATGTGTTGGTCTTCAGATGTGGCTCTGGGCTGGGCTCCCTTTCATACTGTATGTAGTTGTTTAATATTTAAAAAACAAGAAGACATTATATAGTTTAAATAACAAATAAAAAAAATTACAGTAGGGAGAGGGGTGGTACGGGGGGGAGGTCCTGACGGTTGTGGCAGTGGGTGTTGTGTCTTTCTTGGGTGTCGGAAAAAACTATAGGTTAAATAAACATTATAATTAGAAGTTAGCATTAAAAAAACATTGAAATTCACTGAAAAAACCATACGTTTCAGGGACGTTATAGATAGAAATTAGTATTTAAAAAACCTTTGAAATTCACTGAAAAAACCATAGGTTTCAGGCACGTTATAGTTAGAAATTGGCATTTAAAAAAACCTTTGAAATTCACGGAAAAAACCATAGGTTTCAGGCACGTTATAGTTAGAAATTAGCATTTCAAAAACCTTAGAAATTCACTGAAAAAACCATAGGTTTCAGGGACGTTATAGTTAGTTGGACATTTCACTCATACAAAACCATAGAAATTCCACTGTTATAGTTAGTTCAGCTAACTATAACTCGCGCCCCCGCAATGCACTGCTGATGACGTCACATATTACATCATTCATGACATGGTCAGTGACATCACTGATGACATCACTGATGACATCTCAAATGACATCACTGACGACATCATCCATGTGACAATCTGATGTACCTCGTCACACACTAATATAACCTTTGATACACTCACTGTAAAATACAGACTACCATTTTCGATACCATTGACACACTAATACCAGTTACTACATACCCACTCAGTGATTCCTAGGTCTAGACACACATCTACCAATTCACCCATACAATCAGTCATACATGCAGTCACTGATCAATAGAACACTATCAAATGCACTCATACACCTATATAGACATTGACACACCAGCACTCATCCTAGTCAGTTATGTACTCATCCTAGTCACTCATGCAAAGAATCAATCACAGTTCCATTTACTCACCTACACAGTTATACACACACCACCTCATTTATTCATACAGATAGTAACGCATACTTAGTCTCTTATATAATCACTAATACAAGTATACACTCATACATACAGCCACTCTCACAATCACTGACTCTCATGTATAGTCATTTCTATACTCCAACTCTCACATACCCTGCCTTTTATATATGTACTTAGCTGGACATGTGCACTGAGACATCGATTCACTCACCAAGACGCCCATACACACACTTATCCACCCATACAACTGTTTCCACATGCACTCTTAAACTCATACACCCTGTCAATCAACCACTCACACATCTATGCACAGAGTCACACACCCCCCACCCAACCACACACACACTCAGTCTCCTATACAAATACGCAGGCAACTAATCTGTAACCCATATAGACATTGATGTAGCTACTGACCAACCGATGCAGCAGCTTACACAACAACAGACAGAGTGATACAGACATTCACACACTTTAGACACTAACCCATGTATTCAGTAAGATACATGTAATCATTCACTTAAACAGTCAGTCACACACCTACTAAATCCTCCATCCAGACACTTATACATCCATTCATTCTTCAATACAGCTTGGTATATATATAATACATATTTACATTTTAAAGAAAGCTACATTCACTGGATGATGTCCTCAGTGATGTCATTTGAGATGTCATCAGTGATGTCACTGACCATGTCATGAATGATGTAATATGTGACGTCATCAGCAGTGCATTGCGGGCGCGAGTTATAGTTAGCTGAACTAACTATAACGGTGGAATTTCTATGGTTTTGTATGAGTGAAATGTCCAACTAACTATAACGTCCCAGAAACCTATGGTTTTTTCAGTGAATTTCTAAGGTTTTTGAAATGCTAATTTCTAACTATAACGTGCCTGAAACCTATGGTTTTTTCAGTGAGTATATATATATATATATATATATATATATATATATCCTTGCTCGGCAAAAGTGAAGGAGCCAACCATCCGACAAGGGTTCAACTTCATTTATTTTCAGAGAGTCCAAATGCAATAATTCATGACACATTTCGACCCCCTCTGGGTCTTAATCACCTGGTAATGCAGAGTGCTCAGTTGTTCTAATTTTGAAACCTAACATGCATAAACACTAAGGAAATAATTGCTGTGGATCAGGTCAATGGGAAAATAAACATTTTTAGTAACATTTTTAAATGAAATATGCTAGTAATCAGTGAAAGTTCACAATACTGAGTACATTGATATATGTCCAATCACAAATGCTTGCACAACATAGCACTATCACAGTCATAGACATTGATGTATTCCATAATCAATACCAGGACCACAGTATCCATAATGCCTTTCAAGTTGCACAATTATTTCCCCATTTAATCCTTCCTGTGATGACTTTGTGTAGCATTAAAAACCATTCATAAATTGCACTGGCACTTCTCCTCATCTTAGCCTCAAAGAAGTCAATTTCATGTAGGGCTGAGTTAATGTGCCATACAACAAGGTAGGTGATGACTCCGCTTTTTAAACTTAATGTTAAAAGTCTCTCATTTTGCTTTACGTATGCACCCTCTGTAACTCATCAGTGTTTTTTCCAAACCGGTAGGACCTGAGGTAAATTTCCCCTGCAAACCCTGGCCACTTCTGTACTTTAAAATCAAAAATTGGACAGCCCTCCCATTTTTCCACAGTGGCCTCACCTCAATCCCTTGACGATTCTAAATGCCCAGCCTCTAGAGTCAGGGATAGCAAGCAGTCATCGCTGCTGCAAAATTTCAATTTTCAGCAAGGGTTTTGTGGGGGTAATTTACCTCAGCACATGCTAGCTTGGAAAAAATGCTGATGATTTATGGGGGGGGCATACGGAAAGCAAGCAGAGAAACCTTTAACATCAGTGATTCTTGTATAAGTACTGGTTTCCTAGGGACTATAGGAAGTGGGAAATCCCACTTGTTTCTATTGTTGGATACGTTTTTCATGATGGAGGCTGGGGGATAGGTGAGAGAAAAGACCACAATGTGGAGGAGCCATCAGATATGGGGGCTCCTCCCTAGCTGGCTGCTACCCAACAGATGTTGCTGCAGTATTGCATCACTAAAATACTATAAATTCATAAAATATCAAAGCACAAAAATATTGGAAATTAAATATCGATAACAAAAATACCAACTCTGCATTAAAAACCACAAATATCGTCGTTAGACATATCGATTTTTACATATATCAAAAACAAAAATATTGGAAATACAAATTTTGCTACCTTTAAATAAACCTATAATATGTCAAAAATATCGATTCACACAAAATTGACTACAATATTATCACCAATTTCATTAATCATTAATAAAAAGATAAAAAGCACTTTTCACACAAAACAATTAGTTCAAATAAACATAAAACCTGTTATACACATTTAAATTAAATAAAAATATATTATATCAACAAAATATTTAAAATTCTCCCCCCAAAAATTATATATCTAAAATACACCTAAAATAGATACGATAAACCCCTCAAAAAATTAACATTAACTACAAACACTGAACCACTAACCTAAATATTAATAAACATATCTATAAAATGTATGACCAAAAAATATCAAACTATATATTATACAAAAAAAGTAAAACCAAAATTAGCGTTTACCATAGAAGGACACAACTGATAAACAAATTTCAAACTATATTACACCAACCAATAAAAAAAAACTATAAACAACTTTAACCAATAAACACAAACAAGCAATTAAATCAACAATGTAAAAGGCACACTAATTTAAACAACTAAGGGGCATATTATCAAGCCCCTATCGCCACCACAACGTCACTTTTTGTGACGTTGTGGTGGCGATAGGGTCAGCTCCCTATTATCAAGGCAGCGGTAAGTCACTTAACGTGGCTTAAAGCCACGTTAATTGGCTTAACGCTGCCTTGATAATAGTGCCCCTTTCACACTAAATTTTGCGTGAAAGGGGCGTGCAGTGGGTGTTGCGGTGGGCGTTCCACCGCAACACCTATTCACTTTGACGCTGCCACCTAGTATCAAGAGAGGCGATAATAGGTGGCGGCGCCAAATTTAAGACCAGGAAAATCCTGGTCTTAAGGTGGCGATACGAGGAGAAATGCTTCATTTCTCCTCGTATTTTGCTTTTTCCCTGTGTAGCACACATGGAAAAAGCAAAATGCCAAGGTTTGTTTATGTACAGGAAGGTGTCCCTTCCTGTACATAAACAAACCTTTTTTTAAAATGCAATTTTGTAACTTACATGTGTGCTGCATGAAGCAGCACACATGTAAGTTACAAAATGGCATTTTAGGTTTGTTTATGTACAGGAAGGGACACTTTCCTGTACATAAACAAACCTCCCTGCTCGCAGACACCCTTGTACTCTGGTGCAAGGGTGCCTGCATTGGCGTTAAGTCGTGAGACTTAGCGCCATTGCAGGGGGAAACGCCAGGCTGCACCATATCCTTGGTAATATGGTGCATCCTGGCGCTTCCGAAGTGGCGATGAGAGGCGTTAAGCCAGGGAGGCTAACGCCTCTCTACGCCACTTCCTTGCTAATATGCGCCAAAATATTTCAAAAATGGCAAACGATGCAAGACAAGGAAACTCCACTGGATTCTCTCAACAAACCATGAAAGAAGAAATATATACATCTAAACAGCTACATAACCAAGTAAGTAATACTCATATTTAAACTAAAATATAACTGTTATAAACATAAGAAATGTAAAATAACAAATAAATATTAACACAGTCTCTAACTTTTTATCTTTTCACATAGACTTCTTCAAAGAAACACTCTACAACTGGAGAACCAATAAACTGCTAGAAAATGCAAACTATTACAAACCAACACAACGATATAAGAAATTAAGTATACATAAATAAATAACAAAATATAAACTCACCCAAATACCAAACAAAATTAAATGACCTTCAACCACTACAAACTTTCAACAAAGTACCATTTAAAATGTAACTGATGTTTCTATTGTCATTCAACATAAAGAAAGCACCTGCTCTGCATTAGAATACCCCCAACGGAAAAGCTGCAAAAACCATGTGAAACATCTCAACAGAATATACATGTAAGTATACGAAATAGAGGTAATTGCATTTTTTAACATGTTCATAACAAACGTGCTGAAGTTGAAATATAATATATATGTATAATATTACACTACTTAAAACAGATACAATGAAAGAGGCTGCCAAATTGATCACTTCTCAGAAAGGAAAGCATTTAATAAATCACAGGTGCATCATCAGAAACTATAAACTGGAAATGTACTAAATACTATTTTAATGCATGTTATGGGAGGGAGTCTACAAATGATGATATTGTAATTTGTGTAAGAGAGCACAGCTATCCCATAATGTGACAGAAATAGAAGTAAGAAATATATTGCAAGATATAAGAGTTGCAAGCACTAGCTCCCAGGAGCCCACAAGTAAAATCCTGAAAGTCATACTACCTAGAGTCCCTGAACACATAACAGGGCAACTACCAGCTAGCCCCTCTTTAAAATGTTTACTTGTACTAATCAAAAAAGCCACCAGGGACACCCAACCTGCCCCTAGAAGATACCAAGACATCAACATACCTGAACAGTTAACAATTACACATAATGAGGAACCCTTCCTTTTACATGACAATCTAGAAGAAAATCCTCTACAGCAAACAACTTAATTAAACTTAGCCAATGTAAAACCTGAATGATGGATGTAACCTTCAAAATGTGACCCAGGCCATTCACTCAGATATACACCGTACATGGGGAATATCAAAACACAAATATCCTTTTTTATATATGCCCTACTATCAAATAAACAAAGCAGCACTTACTATGAGCTCTTAAATAATATAAAGCATAAAACAAATAACTACTACCCGAAAAAATAATCATGGGCTTTGAGCAACCCATGATTGAAACTATTCTAAAAATAAACCCCCACACAAGACTGTTACTATCATTTCAACAAAGTAAATGGAGAAACCTCCAAAAATCAGCACTAAGGGCCAGATTACGAGTCTGGCGGTTTTCAGACTGTCAGACTCGTGGTGGCGTGGCAGTGATGATTAAGTCTCGGGCAGTCTGACCACACTAGGACCACCGGCTTCACCAGGGAACCACCATTCTCTGGCATAGGAGCAGTGGTCAGAGGCCATAATGTTCTTGGCGGGACTGTCAGGGGCCCGCCAAGATTATTACGAATTTCCTCTCTGACAGGCTTTTCATGGCAGAGATGAAACAAAGGGGGCCCTACAGGGCCCCCCTGTGCTTCAGACATATGTGGATGCACACAAGGGGGCATAATATGTGCCCCCTGAGTGCATGCACATAGGTTCCTGCACAGCATCCCCATTGCTGTGCCTTTTTGAAAGGCACCGCCGCCTTTTAAAGGGCACTGCAATGGGAACCGCTAAACCACCCTTCTGCCAGAACACAAATAAGTCGTAATCTGGCGGGAGGGCAGCGCAAGCTCGTAATTTGGTCCTAAGAGTAGAATATTCCATAAACAGCTAACTTGCCTTTGAAATGAAAAATAAATAGCACTAGCCTGTATCCCTGTCACAGAGGCAGCAAACCACTGCAATTTAAAAGAAAGCCCATTCTACCAACAAAATGTAGACAAATTTAGGGCCTCATGTATGAGGAATTGGTGTAGGGCAGCGCTGCAAGTCTCCTTGCTGCACGGCCCTATGCTAATGTGAAAGGGCAGGAATGCACCGTATTTATGAAATATGGTGCATTCCTGGCCTTTCCCTCTATCCCAATTTTCTGCCTAGCACCAACATAGGCAACCTTGCACCATGTTGCAGGGGTGCCTCAGTTGCAGGTAGGATTGTTTTTGTGCAGGAAAGGGCACCTTCCTGCACAAAAAAACAATCCAGAGAGGCATTTTCCTCTTTCTATGTCTGATGCAGAATGCAGCAAACAATGAAAGAGGAAAAAACACGGAGAAATAAAAATCTTTCTCCTCATTATTCCTCCTCTGGGGAGGCGTAAGGTTTTGGCACTGCCCCAGGTTTGCATGATTAAGTAAATCTGACGCAGTGTCAAAATCCATGGGCATTGCGTGGGAAAACCCACTACAACGCCCATGGAACACCTCCTTGATGCAGTGTAAGACAAGGCAGCAATTTGCGCTGTTTTGTCTTACTCCATATCTAGGAGGCCATACAAAGCCACACAGAGTGGCTTTGCCTCGCCTCACAGATATGATTCAGAGGCTTGAGCCACCAGAGCATCAAAAAAAGTGACGCTCCAGTGTTAGAATGGAAAATTATGCTTTTGCATTGTTTTACGTAAGTTAGCATTCGTGGCGCCATTTTGTGTAAGGGTGCCATTTTGTATCATAATCGAAACTAATCCTTTGCCATTTCTGAGAAATGGCCTTCTCTAGGTTATGTTTCTTCGGAGGTGAGTTTTGCTACACTAATGAATGCACTGTTCTTATTAGCGCATTCCTTTCCTGTTAGACATAGGTCTTCTCCCACTTGTCTAGTGGTGGGAACAGGCAGAGTGACCTTGAATAGTAGATAATGTGTGCCTGGCCTCAGAATCGAAACTTCCTCCTTTGTAATTTACTTTCCAGCTGCATCTCCCTGGAAAATTCCATGGTGGGCGTGCTTTCATTGGTTTCGAAGTGTACATAATGTATTGTTATGTTTACTGATGCCAGTCCCTCTGCAGCACTCCTAGCGAATGGGCAGGCAGGGCTCCGCTCTGAGTGTACTCTGAATAAACTGTTGTTGGTTTGTATTCTCTACTGTCTGACCGACTCTTCATTTGGTATGGAAGGCTGAGAGGGGGTCGTGAGTGACCCAAGTGACCCTAATCGGGTCACTTCCTTCAGTTGGTGCCCAAACAGGGACTCCTTCGGGTGAGTGACCCATCCCCTTCCCCGGACGGGGGGGGAGGTCGAGGCCATCGTCGGGTCGGACGGACGGATCAGGGATCCCTGCACTAAAGAGTTCCTGGTACTCGCAGCTGCCCCTTCTGTCCCACCGGATGGTGCCTCGCCCAGTGGTCATCCCGACTGGAGTCCTAAATGGCGAAACCCTTGGATCTGACCGGTTAGTCTGAAGAGTCGGCAGTGGAGAATCAATTCGTTTGACCTTTATATATCATGTGAGTTTGTTTTGGTTCTTTGTGGCTATGGTACCATTTTGGTTTGTATTTGGTACGGTCTAAGGACCGTCTTTTGGATAAAAACATTTGAAATTGTTTTGCCAGTCATAAATAGTAAACTTGTTTTCTTTCGAGAATGCCTGGTGTCAGTAAACTGCTTTCTCTGTGCTGTCGCTGTTGTTCTGCAGATGCTCGATTGGAAGAAGCTCAGCCAGCGCCTGCAGAAGGCACTCCAAATTTTGATATGTATGTGAAGCATGGTCTTGGCCCTATTATGTTTAGTACATTATGGCACAAATATACGAAGGACAATGCGGAATTGCAGTGGCCATTGACAGGCACTTTTGATGAACAAAAGATTGGGTATTTACAAGAACAGTTGTTTAAGAGATGAAGTAGGCAGTCTATGTTTGATTTCCTCAGAACATGGCAGAAAGCAGTTAGACAGAGGTGATTGAAGGCAGAAAAAGAGGCCCGGAAAGGGAAAATGCAGACATTGACTCAGAAGGCTGTAGCATATGATGAAGAAAAACAGGAAACGGGTGTTGAATGTGAAGATAGAAGGTTTCGATTACAAATTGATAAATCATATGTGGTTCAGGAAGAAGATGACACTTTTGTGGAAGAATTGTTAGATACTCGACCCCCGCCTCCATATGCCCCTTCAAAGAATATATCCCACTGTTCCGGTGCCCTCACAGCCGCCCGTCATGGTTGCTTCCACTGTCTCTGTCCCTCTATATACTGCTGTTATTTCAACGGCTGTGGCATCGGCTCCTCCTCTTCCTTCTGTTTCTTTGCCGTCTATGGCAACTGTGACTGTTAGAACCCCTGCCACCCCTATTGTCTCAGCGTCCCTCTCGCCAGCTCTTTCTCCTGCGACACAACAATTAGCGACGATAGTGCCTGTTACTTCTATTGCTTCTCCCACTATGGTTTTTCATCCTCCGACATTAGTAGGTAGCGGGACGTCAGTACCTGGTTTTGAGGATAGAGATTGGACGAAATTTAAGGAACGCATGGGACCGTTAGTGCGATCTGATGTGGGAGATGATGAGAAACAGGTAATAGCTAATCAGGCTGCACAGTGGGCTCGTAATCCTATTTACAGTGTAGAGGATGTCTGGGCGACTATGAGAGATTTTGAGCCCTTTATACAGCAGCATGCCCTTAAACACATGTGCACAACTTTAATTAGTCTTTGGCAACAGTGTTTTGAAGCGGAAGCACCTCAAATTTTATATGACATTAGAGATCCGGTGTATATTAGTGAATTGGGGCCAGAACAAGTTTTTGCTAATGTCACGACAATAATAGCTTATAGGGGAATACTACATGAGAAAAGTCCCATGTCGATGTCTCAGTTTCCGGTGCGGGAGGTTCATCCCATATATCATCCAGAATTGCCGGAACTAATGGTTGGCCATGGTAATATTACTAGGGCGAGGGTGGCGGCCCGTTTTCAGGAGCAATGGGTTATACTCCGTGGAAAAGAAGTGAAATTTTGTCCCTTAAGACTCATTTGCCTGATCCTAGGAAAAATCCTACTGCATATTATAAAGAATTGACCAATGCTGTCTCTTCCACTGTAATGACTCTTGCCGATATTGAAATGTTTTTAGGTTTACTGGTTCTGGTTGATATTTGGAGGCAGGTGCATACGCAAGATCATGTTGTGAAATTGGGAGGTACATGGGATGAGATTAAAGCATGGGACCGGGAAAGAAAGCCAGGTGATAAACGCTGAGCGGACATTTTAGCGTTGCCAGGCCGTATTGTTACGTATATGCATTCCCTTATTCCGCCAAGAAAAGTAGACTGGGATAAACTGTCGGCTTGTCGACAAAAGAAAGATGAGAGTGTGTCTGATTTTTTTACTCTGTTTGAAGGTACGTTTTTGGATTACAGTGGGCAGGATTTGTCTATTGAGGGAGGTTGTTTGTTAATAGATTTGTTTCTAATCTGCTTCCTGAAATTGCGACTCGATTGCAGGCCTCTGAAAGTACTTGGTCCACCTTTTCCCCTTCTGTTATTTTGAATATGGCGCAGTATTATGAGCATAGGTATAATGAGGAAAAGGAGAGGACAGAGAAAAGGCATAAGGATTTAAAGACGAAGGTGTTGTTACAGCAGGCTTTTAGAGGGAATGGTAGAGGATGTGGTGGTCCTGCCCGAGAGCTTCGATGCACTAGTAGGCAGCCTAATATGACGCCTTTGGATCCGAATCAGTGTGCGTTCTGTAAGGAGGAGGGACATTGCCGTTGCGAGTGTCCTGTGTTTTTGCAGAAGGTAGCAGTCCCTAGAGGACGAGGTTCCCGTGGACGTTGTCGTGGAGCTGGTGGGGCTGATAGGGCACAGAGTGCTGCAGCCTCACAGGGTCGTTCTGATAATAATTATTTTGATGACCCTCAGGATGGACAGTACTATCATGATGATTATGATATGGAGGAAGTGACAGGGATGTCTTACAGCTAGGACAGCCAGGGACAGAGTTGGGGACCAGTTTTGATACTTGTAGACCAGCGTGGTCCTTATGTGAAAGCGGAACTGCAAGGTTTGATTAAGGAATTTTTGGTGGACACAGGTGCGACAAAAAGTTCTGTTTCTCGAAATATGGTCCCTGGGGCGGCTCTGTCTGGCCATAATAATGTTTCGGTAGGTTTTTCTGGTATACCGGTTGTAAGCCCCATTTCAAGACCCCTTGCATTGACTATTGGTCCTTTCACTGTGGATTCGCCAATTTTGCTGACATCTAATTGTGGCGAAAATTTGATGGGTTTGGATTTGTTGAAGAAATTGCATGCTACCATTTATTATTCCCCGGTGGGTGTCTATATGACAATGGGTCCAGATGTAGCATTCGCTAAACAGCGTTTGTCCAAATATGCACCTCTTCCTGTTGAATTTGCTCATGTGCCACCCACTCTGTGGGCGACAGGTGACACAGACGTGGGACTACTGCAGATACCTCCAGTTTCGATACAAGTTAAGGATGGTGCTATTTTGCCCCATATCCCTCAGTATAAAATACCACAGGCAGGAGAGAGAGCCTTATTGCAAATTATTCAGGATTTGATTAAGAAGGGAGTGGTTGAGGAGACTACTGCTAATATTTGTAATAGCCCTATTCTTCCAATTCTTAAACAGACACCCTCAGGTTCCCTTGATGAACATGAAGATGTTTACCGTTTTGTGATTGATTTGCGCAAAGTTATAAAATAGTAGTACCCCAGTTTCCAGTGGTCCCTGACATTACTACTCTTTTGACAATGATTCCTTCCACTGCTAAATTCTTTTCTGTCATTGATTTGAAAAATGCGTTCTTCAGTATTCCTATTCATCCAGATAGCAGATATCTTTTTGGGTTCACCCTAGCTGGCAGAAGTTTTAGGTTCTGTCGAGCTCCTCAGGGCTATGCAGAGAGTCTGAGCATTTATAGCCAGGCATTAAAAGGTCAGTTGGATACCTTGTCGCTTCCCACAGGTAATGTATTGGTGCAATATGTTGATGACCTCCTTATTGCTTCCGATACTAAACAAGGTTGGAAAGACAGTACAGTTAAGTTATTGCTACATTTAGTTCAGCATGGACATAAAGTTTCTCTTTCTAAATTTCAGTATTGTCGACAGGAGGTCACCTATTTAGGTCACCTACTGTCGAAGGAGGGTAGGAGATTGACCCCTGAGCGCATCAGTACCATTGTTAAAATGCCCATCCCAAAGACTCAGAAAGATGTGCGTGCTTTTATAGGTATCACTTCCTACTGTCAGCAGTGGATACCTAACTACTCCTTACTAATCAAACCTTTGCTTGCACTAACCACTAAAGATGTGCATGAGCCCCTGCCTTGGATGCCTGAATGTCAGCAGTCTTTTTAGCAATCGAAAACTGCGCTTTGTTCAGCTCCAGTACTTGGCACCCAAGACTATAACAAGCCGTTTGTGTTGTTCGTCCATGAGATGGCTGGTTGCGCGCTTTCTGTTTTAACACAAAAATTTGGAGATAAGCAACGACTGTGTGCTTATTTCTCTGCTGTTCTTGACCCTGTCGCAAGAGCCCTCCCGAGCTGTCTAAGAGCGGTTGCGGCTGTGGCTGCCTCTATTAGACAATCGGCTGGAGTCGTACTTGATACTGATCTCACAGTCATGGTACCCCATGCTGTGGATACACTTTTGAATAAGACCAAGACACAGCACCTCACAAGTGCACGTCTGACTGGCTAAGAATTAACATTGTTCGCTAAACATATTAAGATCAAAAGATGTGCCACTCTGAATCCAGCCACTTTACTGCCCCTCCTTTCTGAGAGTGATGAGATTGATAAACATGACTGTGTCTTCCGGACAGAAAAAGAGACGAAAGGACGGGTAGACTTGAATGATGTTCCCTTATCTAACCCACAAGGGGAACTATATGTCGATGGCTCTTGTTTTAAATTACCAGATGGCACTACAACTGCTGGGTATGCTATCACTACACTGCGTACAGTAGTTGAGACATCACAAGTTCTTTATCAGTCGGCCCAAGCTGCTGAGCTTGTTGCCTTAATACGAGCTTGCGAATTGAGTGAGGGACTGGTTGTCAATATTTATACTGACAGCCAGTACGCCTTTGGAGTCACACATAACTTTGGACTACTCTGGGCAGAGAGAGGGTTTCTTACTTCGCATGGCACAAAGATTCAGCATGGGCACCTCATATTGAGGCTTTTGTATGCTTTGTCACTCCCTAAGAAATTGGCCTTAATAAAGTGTAGTGCCCACCGGAAAGTCACTGACGATGTAGGTAGGGGAAATGCTTTTGCAGATCAGACAGCTAAGGAAATAGCCCGGACTAAAATGAGAAGATTGTTTGTAGCAGGTCCCGCTAGTTGGGTGCCAGAAGTTACCATGTTTGAGGATACACTTGAGAATGTAAAGGAGATACAAAGTGAGGCCACAATAGAGGAATAAGCAATGTGGCAAGAAAGTACAGCACAATTGAACGATGAGGGATGTTGGATTGATAAGTCAGGGAAGCAGCGATGGATGTTGCCAGATGCATATGTTCTTCCTGTGGTCACAATGGCCCATGGCCCAGCCCATATTAGTGCTAAAGGTATTTACAAGTTGTTAGACCCTGTATGGCAGAATGATAATATTTTGAAAACAGCTTCACATTTAGTGAAGTACTGTATGGTGTGCATGATGCACAATCCTGGAAAGGGTACCCCTATACCACCTGGTAATTTTGCACCACCCACTTTTCCTTTTGAGGTCCTCCAGATGGATTACATCGAACTAGATAGGTGCAATAATTTTAAGTATGTTTTGGTGGTTGTCTGTGCATTCAATAAATGAGTCAAGGCTTATGCCACTAAAGACAATACAGTCGTTACGACTGCAAAGGTACTCCTGAAGGAGTTCTTTCCTCGTTTCGGCTTGCCCCGTTTGATTTGGAGTGATAACGGAAGTCATTTCAATGTCAAAGTGATTCAAATGATTTGTGATGGTTTATGTATTAAGCAGAAGTTTCATGCTACCAATCATCCACAGTCAGCAGGCTTGGTTGAGAAGTACAATGGTACTCTCAAACTTAAATTGGCAAAAATTCAGAAGACCACAGGGTTACAGTGGCCAGATGCTTTACCATTAGCTCTTTTGTCAACAAGAACAACAGCACATTCTAGGACAGGATTGTCATCGTACGAGGTCCTGTTTGGATGCCCGGCAAATGTCAGGGGTGTCCCGCGCCCTCAGCGGTTTTCAGATATTGAGTATCGGTTGTTGACAGACTATCTTTGCCAGTTAACTCAAAGTTTGCGTTCTATTCACCAACAGAACTGGGAAGCCCTGTCAGCTACACCAGAGGGGCCCGGACGCGATATGCAGCCTGGAGATTTTGTGCTGGTGCGCAACTGCCGGCTGAAAAAAAGTTTTCAGCTACGGTGTAAGGGACTGAAACAGGTCCTCGTATCTACGCGCACAGCTGTTAAAGTTGCCGGCCGAAAGAACTGGGTGCACGCGACTCATTGTCGCAGGATACCTCTAACCTAGCCCTATGATCAATGGGTGAGGCATGGAGTAGGGGACTCTGAGTGTGAGACGGTGCCTCAGTTTGTTCCCTTCAGCGATGCCAGGCTGACCTGGACCAAAACGGATGAGGAAAATGTTGAAGTGCTGAATGCATCGGTCCCTCCGGAAATACGAGCTATTCAGGAGCTGCTTTTTGCTGATCCCTCTGTGCCTGGAGTCACTAGGTACAATTTGCTCCCTCGGCTGAAGAACGGTGCACAAAAGGAGAAGTCAGATTAGATTGGGATGGACTGTGTAAGTTAGGGTGTACCTTGCTATAGTACCAATGGAGTTAGTTTAGGGTGATGTGAGATTTGTGCACTGTTTGAACATTGGACAGGATAGATCGAAAGTATCCCCTTGGGGGTACATTATCCTGGTCGACGTGGGAACCCGAGCTTAGGACAGAGCAAGCTCCACCGCCGGTGCTCAAGAGCGCCAACGTTTTGATGAACAATAGGAGCCTGTAACAGTGTGGCTCTGACGAACACTGGGAACTTGTATATTCTTCTTGCTGGCATTTCGCCCCCTTGCTTTATCATTTGCTATGCATCCCTTTGGCAGAATGGTTGCTGATGAAGAGCAGCCAGTGATTCCCCTTGTTCATACACGCATATTGTGGTCTAACCAGAAAAAGATATTATGTGCTATTCTTGTGATTCTATTGCTATTGATTCTGGGTGGGGTGTCCTGGGTTTTGGTATGTGATCAGGATGCACCGTCATGTACTGAGAATAAGGTTGTTTCCCAAATCCGCACAAAAAGGACAGCCCTGAGTAATGTATTTCTAGACACACATAAAAGATTTTTTGGAGAAGGTACAGCTTGTTATCCCACCGAATCTGTTACAAGTTTATGGACTGCTTATCCATTGTCACTTGTCAATTATACGTACATTCGCCCAGCCCACTTTGTAGAGGTAAGGGGTGAGTTTGGTATGGGGTATCCTGGCCCTTATCTGTATTACAGAAAGCCACAAGGAAAGGGGTATCCGGGGTTTGATAATAATACGTATTGTGATAATTTGTACATGAGAGAGCAGAACATTACCTTGGTGGGCTGGCATTATCAAAATCTAACAGTTACTCGAAAAGCTGGTTACTATCCCGCATGTTGTCCGATAGTAAATAGTACTGACGCATTTTTGTATGTCAATTGTTCTGGAATAATATTGTTCAAAAATACGATGTCCCTAGTGAAAAGAAAGATCCGAGGACTTTTGAAATGAACACCAGATATGCTCCTGTAGATTATCAAGGTCCACTGTATGCACACTTCCTTCCGCCCTGGGTCCAGATTCACCCCGTCTTTAGGATCACTTCCCGTTGAGGTGCAGGCATTCGAGCAGGCAGTGATTCATGAAATAGAAGCACTCACAGAAAACAACAATTCCACCTTTAGGAACCTAACAAGAGTAGAGAAACAAGCCCTTGAGGAACTAAGAGACAATCAAGATCTGGTGATAAAGCCGGCGGACAAGGGGGGAGCAATTGTTGTACAGACTAAGACTGCCTATGACATAGAATGCTTGAGACTCCTTGCTGATAGAAGAAACTATTGCATTTTGAGAAGGGATCCGACAGAAGGCATTAAAAAGAAGATTGTGTCCATAGTGGAAGAGGCAGTCCATAATGACTGGATCACGGAGTCAGAGGGGAAGTTCCTGTGCCAAGCGGACCCTGTGATACCTTATTTTTACATCCTACCTAAGGTGCATAAACCCGTGAGGCCTCCACCTGGGAGACCTATTGTGTCAGGCATAGGCTCGGTTCTCGAGCCTCTCTCACAATTTTGTGACTTCTTTTTAAGCCTGTGGTTCAATCGAGACGGGCATACCTCAAGGACACTACTGAGGTATTGCTCCTCCTTGAGGATCTTAACTTCGACGTGGAAAAAGAATTTTTGGTGGGATTGGACGTGGAATCATTATATACCAACATACCACAATTGGAGACCTTACGAGTGGTGGAGGAGATATTATTCTCATTGGATTGGAATTATTGCACACCAAGACCTTTCCTTTTACATTTAGCAGAAATTGCCTTGACCAAAAACTACTTTAAGTACAAAGACACCTATTATCTTCAGACCCATGGGACATCCATGGGTAGTGTTTTTGCTCCAAGTCTTGCGGGTCTGTATATGGCGGCATTTGAGGACCAATATATCTATGCTGCCGATAGTGTATGGATCAATAACATCAAACTATGGCGACGCTATATTGATGATGTCCTCCTGATCTGGGAGGGCAACAGACAATCCATAGAGGATTTTTTGGTCCGGCTTAATAGTCGGAATCCTTTGCTCTTTTTCACGTCGACTGTCACCAAGGAGGAACTTCCTTTCTTGGATCTTACTATTTTTCCGAAGGAAGGAGGCTTGCAAACCAAAATGTTCCATAAGCCAACCGATAGGAACAGTCTCCTTTCCTTTGAGAGTTACCATCCTAAATCCCTCAGGGAAAATCTACCAGTGGGCCAATTTTTGCGGCTCCGACGGAATTGTTCTGATAAGAAGGAGTTTAAATCAGAAGCCAGTACACTGCAACAGAAACTTTTGCAACGGAAATACCCCCGACGGACGATTAGGAGGGCACAAAAGAGAGCGAGCAATTGCCATCGGGAGACACTCCTGGAAAATGTGACACAAACACCTACAAATAGAACTATATGCGTCACTACCTTTAACACAGCCTCCAGTAAAATCCAGAAGATTGTCCAGCAGAAATGGAGTATTTTAAACTCCAATGGGTTACAACTGGAGAAGCCTCTTTTTTCCTTTAAAAGAGGACGTAACCTTAAGGATATGCTGGTCCACACTAGACCAAGAGACCCTGTTGCAAGACCAACACAAATAAGTACAAATGAATCAACATGGGCCCTCCCAAAGGTGACGGGATCGTGTGGATCGTGCGAGGTATGCCATCTTACGACTAATACTAAATCTATCGATGTCGGCCTTAATTATCCCTGGGAGCAACGGAAGCACACAAATTGCAACTCAACTTATGTCATCTATATGATGAGGTGCCCCTGTAACCTGATGTATATTGGGATGACTACTAGGAAAGTCAAAACGAGGATCATGGAACATCGATCAACTATCCGCTGTCAGAGAACATGTAGTCGTCTCACTAATCATTACAAAGAGAAAAATCATTCACCAGAAGAAATATTCTGGACGGTCTTGGATAAACCAACGATGGGAGCCTCTGTTAGGAACCCAGGGAATGCACTCTTCATAAGGGAACAGAAATGGATTTACCGGACCCATAGTCACATAGGGGGACTGAACGATGACATTCCCTGGAATAGCCTTAATAACCTCTAGCACATCGACTGTAGTATTTGCACTGAGGATTTACCACCATCTTGCAGTATACCTTTACCTTATGATCTTGTTTAGGGTACTGGATACATTATAGCTGTAGTCTACACGTATTATTCACTGTGTATCAAACACCTTCCACCACCTTCTCTCCCCCCCCTCCCCCTCCTTCCTTCCTTTCTTGCTTCACCCACCCTCCCCCCCTCCCCCTAATGAGACTCCACTAAAAAGACTCCATTGAAGCCATTCGCTATATTTTCCTTTCATCGTGTGTTTGTACAGAGACGCATAGCGATGGAAGGATGTATATGTACATATATATAGAAGAAATGTTTCTTTATATATTTATCTGCACATCGTTGGGTTTAGAGAGAAATTGGCTAAATTTTGCTTTCCACTCGGCCTTTTTTGTGTAAACACATGTATATGCGCTGTCATTGGAGAAGGGGTAATAATTCGACCAATGAGGGACTCGCGTTACTCAGTACCAACATGGAAATCGACTTCCCCGCTCTAGTGTCTCACAAAATCCCTTCCTTCCCTTTTGAACACATGACGGCGCTCGCACCCATAATGAGATCACGTGGGGCGTGGCCGCGCGTATTAAGAGAACCGTGTTTTGGCGTTTTCTCCAACCTACACGGCGGTGGTAGAGACGAGCGATTTGGCCACAGCTTACCTTGATGAAGTAAGGAGTAGATTGGGAGTTTTTAGTCCCCGGAATGGGTTAACTTTCATCCATTTGGGGTCGGGCTACTCTGTTGTTAGAGGGTTCATTTATTTTCTTGGTGGAGTTGTGTGTGGTGGTTGAGCCTTGGGGCAGGTTTTCACTTATTAACCTTGTTCAAAAACTCACGAGGGATTACGGTAAATGCTTGATGGGACAGAGTTGGTCCACGCATTTCTATTCCCTCCATGATTATTTGACCACCCCTTCCTGCAGTCGTCTTTGAGTTTCGTTGTAGGGTATATTTCTAACTTGGAAATAACGCCTTTTGTTGTTGTTTAACAATATATAACTTTTTCTTCTTTTCATATTGCATTTTTCCAACAGAGTGTGACTATAGGGAGCTGTCCTCTCTCCCCTGCCAGTTCAAGTTTAGATTGTAAATAAACTTGGTAAGCCTCATAGAAGGGTTCGATGTTTTCCTCTTTCTTACTTCTTTTTTATCCTTGGATTTTTAATCAGTATGGACTGGACCAGTATTACTCTGATACCAGCCTCTATATGCGAACTAACCGCATCTAACAGGGCTCTAATGTAGATATGTAAGAACTTAGCATGGCTCTGTCAATAGATTATTATGACTTGGAGTTGGCCTTATGCCGCGCCCTATTAAGAATGCTTTCATTATATCAGATTTGATTTAATTTTATTATTGAGGGATCACACTTGACCAGATGTTTTTCTGTATAGCACAATGAGCACAACACTGTCTTGTTTTTATTAGTTTTTATTTTGGTTCCTTGCAGGTTCCATTGTGGAGAGCAAGACGCTCTTCTTTGCATGAGTTTGGAGTAAGTTACCCAACAAAAACGTTTTCCCCTCCATCTTTGATTTATGGTGTTTTGGGTGAGAAGCGTGGGATCATACATTAGTGAAGTCCTGAGGAAAGCCGGGCAATTTGACAACTCCGGCTGAAACATGTCGACATTTTTTGCATAGTGGAGGGGATGGTGACTCATCATAGGTTTACCATACTACCATCCACAGGTCCTGTTTTGACCGTTTAAATATATCTGGACAGGGTACCCGATATTAAATTAGATTAGGGACTCCCTGGAGCCAGTTTTAACTCACTGTTTATGCTTTTATTTTCACTTTTTGATCCCTTTGCTGTTTTTCACATTCTATTCTGTGTTGTATTGTCTTCCCCTTCCCTATTGCTCCACCCCCAGCGTTGGTCGGCGCGGGGGTGTTGTTAGCAGGCCCTATGATGAAGCATGACACAGACTTCTGTGTGTGAGGGCAGTTTTAACAGTTTTGTGTGATTCCCTCAATAATAATTTTTATTAGCATTCATTTATTGTTCATACAGTCCCTCTTCTAATTAGTGGTTTCCACTGTATGCACACCCAGGATTTTATTTTCTGTCTAATGGTACTTATTCGAATGTTTATAATGGTACGGATGATGTTGCTTTAGGAATGGTGCTCCCTCTGGGTGTGCCTTGCAAGTACAGTAAGCCAAATGTAAGGTGGGTAAAAAGAACTTTAACTGCAGAGTTTTGTGATGAAGTAACAAACTTGGAAGTCAACAATTACAGTAATGGGATCACTTTTGGGTAATATTGTCTCCTCCATTATTACCTTTGGTGGTACTGCTATGGCCAGGGGTGAGAAAGCTAGAGAATATTTTGGATGTAAGCTGCAAATATTATCTAACTCTACAGTAGCAGCTTTACGTGACATCACCACCCAATTGGAAAGCATGCAAATATATTCCGAGCAGACTATATATGCTGATGATTTCATTCTAGCTAAGAGTGGTGGTGTGTGTGCGGTAGTAGGAGACCACTGTATAGTCGGGATCACTAATATGGAAAAGAACATAACCCAACACATTTTACACAACCTAGAGAATGTTAAAGGAATGGAGAGTGGGAATTGGAGTTGGTCGCTTTTTAGTAGTTGGAGTTGGATCCTTAAAAAGTGATTTACTTCATTGTGATTTTGATCTCTTGCTGTGTCCTGGTCCAGTGTCTTCCTTTATGTTGCTCGTATTGCACCACCTTTCTCTCTCATAAGAGAATATCGATTCATGATACTAATGCAACAATTATGATTCAAAAGGAATTAAAGGACCTCATGCAAATAGATGAAGGTATTTTTGAGACTTTTTCCCTCCTTACTCCTTCCCTTCCTGATGCTGAAGACATGGAGTGCTCTTAATACAGTTCACTAATGATTTATTGATTTTGCCATTATACAAAATGTTTAGCTCATGCTAAAAGGATGGTCTGTTAGAATGGAAAATTATGCTTTCGCATTGTTTTACGTAAGTTAGCATTTGCGGCGCCATTTTGTGTAAGGGTGCCATTGTGTATCAAAATCGAAACTAATCCTTTGCCATTTCCGAGAAATGGCCTTCTCTAGGTTATGTTTCTTCGGAGCTGAGTTTAACTACACTAATGAATGCACTGTTCTTATTAGCACATACTTTTCCTGTTAGACATAGGTATTCTCCCACTTGTCTAGTGGTGGGTACAGGCAGAGTGACCTTGAATAGTAGATAATGTGTGCCCGGCCTCAGAATCGAAACTTACTCCTTTGTAATTTACTGTCCAGCTGCATCTCCCTGGAAAATTCAATGGTGGGCGTGATTTCATTGGTTTTGAAGTGTACATAATGTATCGTTATGCTTACTGATGCCAGTCCCTCTGCAGCACTCCTAGCGACTGGGCAGACAGGGCTCCACTCTGAGTGTACTCTGAATAAACTGTTATTGGTTTGTATTATCTACTGTCTGACGACTCTTCATTTGGTATGGAAGGCTGAGAGGTGGTCGTAAGTGACCCGAGTGACCCTAATCAGGTCACTTCCTTCACCAGCAGCGCAAGCCTCTCATAAATAAGCCCCTTAGTCCCCTAACAGACTATGTCAAAGACACTTGGGATCGAAGACTGCATCCCTCTAGACACAGATACCAACCCAAATTCCAAAAACCATGGTGAAATGTCTATGACAGCACAGTGGCACGGGAAGCCAAAACAAACAATGCAGTGGAAGGATTGTGCAATGCCTTCCAATCTACGCTAGACAGAACTCAATCTACACTATACAAATTTAGAAAAGCATTACATTAAGCTACCTAGAACCATGAATGGAGCAATTTGCTAGGCAAATTGGCCCTGAACTGAGCAAACAAACCAAAAGAATGCACAACATTCTACAATTTAAAGGCAAATTCTTCATAAACAACAAAAGAGAAGGTTACTTAGATATCAAAGCAATAGCTTATTTTTAAAAAAAATATTAACCTACCAAAGTCCTCAAAAATTATGAGACACTCTAAACCAACATACCAAATCTATTTTTGTTTAATAATAAATATATTATGTTATGAGTTCAGTCAAATAAATATTTAAAACTCAATGTTAATAAAGGCTGATATAATCAAATACAAATATATATACATTTTTTAAAACAAATTTAACCAACACCAACTAAAATAGATAAAAGCAAACTCAATCCATCTCATAAAATTACTACACATAATCTAAGAAATTACACAAAACAATTGCATAATTTGAGATGAACAACATAATATCATAGTTCCTAACCAAAAGAAAAGACAACTTTCTGTTCTGTAGTTGTAGATCTTTCACTGTAATCAAAATTAGTAATCCACCAAAAATGAGATAAACAAATCCATAAAACCCAAACAAAAATGCAAAAATGTTACAAATCCATATGAAATCCCCTAAAGAAATCTAAAGTATCTAAGCTCCCTAAAAAACCCTAAAAGTGTTTCTAAACAAATAACTGCTCCAGAAAACCCACAAAAAAAGGAAATCAAAGTAAAAATCATTCGTTTATTATAAAGCAACGCTGATTTCCTTTAAAAAAAAAACTTGAAATCCAAATGCCCATAGAACATATTCGGACACAAAAACATCTAAAGTTAATTTTTTAAAACCCACCCGTGAAACACATTGCATTCCAAAAAATAAATTTCCATAATACTTAACCATCAATATATTTCTAATGTCATACAATGTGACATAGCATAGTTACTAAAACAGAGTACAAAAATACAAAACAACAAACTAGTGAAAAAATACTAATACAGAAAAAACACAAACAACACCGCAGGAAAGTGACTCTTTCTACATGTTTAGCCCCTACTTTTTGCCTGATGCATGATGTGATTTCGAATGCAAGTGTTCGACGCTCAACATCCTGTGATTCTGGGCAAATCACTTAATCTCCCCGTACCTAACAAAAATGAATGTGTCCTTCTGTAACGAAACTGGTGCTCATGTAAAGCGCTCTGATACCCGATGTCTCAGGTCTAGTTTGCGCTATATAAAAAAAAAAGGGCATTGGGTCCCTGCTAACCAGGCTCCCAGAGACAAGTCTCTTTCCTAAAACTGTACCATGATTGGCAGAACTTCAGCAACCCCTGTAAGTCCCAAGTAAATGGTACCCCTGGTACCTAGGGCACCGGGGCTGAAGAGGGTCCAATAGGGATCCAGCAAAAATTATGCCCCCTTAGGGACCACTCACCAAGGTCATGCACACTGCCATTGCAGGCTGCATCTCTTGTAGCAGATAATACTGAAGAGCTGACATGGAACACATCCCTGTGTGCCATGCCCAAATACACTGCATGAGATATAGGTAAGTCACCCCTACTGCAGGACTTACAACCCTAAGGCAGGGTACACTATATCCCATATATCCCATCTGCATGAGTAGTAACCCTGGGCAAAGCACTACGCTACGCTCGCGTAGTTTGCGAAGTTTGCGCTACTTCGCACAACGCGAATTGCACGTAGCACAGTGCAAACATGCGTAGCGTAGCGTAGTGCAGCGGTCATTTTTTGCTTGCTCGCGGTCCTCAACGTCAAGTTGGCGACCGCGAGCAAGCAAAATGACATCCCGGCGAGATTCTCAACGCAGGGAGGTCAGGTTTCTCATTGCGAGTGGTCGCGTATGCTCGCGACCGCTCGCGATGAGAAACTACCAGTTCGCGTTGAGAAAGCTGCCGCTCGAGTAAAAATCTACTCGAGCGGCAGTAGAAGACAGCTCGCACTGTGCAAGATGCCGTTTTCAATGATTGCACAGTGCGGACAAGCATCCAGCACTGTGCAATCATTGCGAACAGTGCACTACGCAGTTCGCGTAGTGCTACGCGTAGTTCGCGTAGTGCGGACTGCACTTTGCGTAGCTTCGCGTAGCGCTACTTCGCGAACTACGCCCAGGCTTAATGAGTAGGTTTGACCCTATGATATCTAAGTCCATTCTTGGATACTGTAAGTGCACAGGGAAGCCATTGAGAGTACATGGGCTGGATACTTATCTTCACAAGTTTTCTAGGTACATGATGGCTTCACTATACCCTAAGATGTTTGGTACCAAACTCTCATCTTAATAAATCCTAACTGATACCAGAGAAGGATTTATTAATAAATGCACATAGGAGCCCCTTCAGAAGGTCACCTGAAAACCTACCAAGCACTGGTGTGGTCTCTGACTAGTCTTAGTCAGCCAGCCACCACCAGACATGTTTCTGGCATCGTGGGGTAAGAGCCAGTGCTCTCAGAGGCCAGGAACAAAGCCTACTCTGGGCGGTAGAGCTTCACACCTCCTCCAGGCCGGGAAGATTCAAAGGCGAGACCACCTTTGAAATGCAACACAGTCATCTCCAGATAGTGGAAGATGCCAACTCCTATTTCCTGCTCCCATTTTGGTGGGAGGACATGTGGGAAAATTAGTTAGGTTAGGAGATGTGCCCACATTCAGCCAGGTGGAGCAAGTGATGTGGACACTGCTTTTCCAATTCCTCAATCTTGTGATGGTAGGAAATCAACCTATTAGGGCTAGGGTAGTGCCCCTCCCCACGCAAAGTGGTCCCTTAGAGGGTGTAGACAACCTAAAGGTAGGTAGTCCATTGGTAGTGCCCCTTCCCACAAGAAGTGGTCACTGAGAGTGTTTAGGCACCCTAAAGATAGGTAGCTCATTGGCTACCACCTGTCACCTCCTTTAATGCCCTTAAATTTAGTGTTTAGGTGGCATCCTCAGACCCTGAAGTTAGACTCAATTGACCTAAGAAGAGCAACTACAAAGAAGAGCTGCTGACCCGAGAACTGAAGCCCTGCTATAGAAAATTGGTGCCAAACCCTGCCTGCTGCTTGCCGGACTCAACAATCGTAAGGTGCTATCTTGTCCTGCAACTGTGAGGCTTCCAAGAACCCCGGAGCACCTCCAGCCTTCGACCATTTTTCAAAAACCTCCCTTGGAGTAGAGGGACTACTCCTCTGTTGCCTGCAGGCACCGAAACGCGAAGTCTGGTTTACCAAGCTGCTGCTTCCTGGTGACTCCGATGCAGCACTCAAGCCAGAAGAGGTACATCAGCTCCGAAGGGTCAGGTCTGTCCCCCCACCAAGTGAGAGGACTCCAGGACCTATTGAAGCAATGCCATGCAAATACTCATGGTACTGGACCCCCTACAAGGAGGAACAAGAAGAAAGAGTCCACAACAGTGATTTATTTTGTGAACTTTGAAAAATCATAACTTAAAAAGTACTTGGAATGAAGTTCTTGGTCTGAAATATTATATAAAAATTGATGTTATTTCTACAAATTGGTCTCGGATTTATTCTTAACTATGTGCCTCATTTATTGCCTAGCACTACCATCTGATAAGCCTAACTGCTCGTCCACACTACCACGAAAAGTGTTAGTATTATCAACTTCTGCCTCTTTATACCAGTAAGGAAACCACTACACTCTCTGTAGAGTGTATTTCATTTTAGTACACCATATAGAAAGCCAGCCTCCTACAAACGTTATAATTAACTTGTAAACTTCCGCCCTAAGTCCCACCTTCCCTCAAAACCCTATAAAAGTCCTAAAGAAAGTTCTGGCCTGTTTCAACAGACAGCGGCACCTTACTGTGACCTGGTTCCAGAAGGCTAAAAGTATCACAAATACATTACAAAATAGAAGGTAACAGCCGCTAAATGAAACAAAAAAAAGACTATCTCCCCATAGAAATGAATGGGTAATATTTAAAAATGTTGAATAAAAGGTAAAAAGAATGATTAAACATGTAAAACATATCAAACAATGTTCTAAAAGAATAAGCAAACATTGTAAAGCATAAATTGAGCACTAGTATAAAATACATAGAAATGTAAAACAGTAAACAATGATTAGAACATATCAAACAATGTTATAAATAACCTACGAAAAAAACGTAAAGCATAAATTATATAATACTATAAGATATATATACAATTATATAATATACACTAATAAAACAGGTTAAAATAATGTTGAAAATATATTTGTGAAAAAAGTTAAGAAATGTTAAAAAATGAGTGTTGTGGAAGTGTATAATATACAAATGTATATAGATATTTAACTAATAATGAAAACATGTTTTATTTCCTTAACTTTATATATTTTTACTTGAAGTATATCTGATTCAAAATATAAAACTAAAGAATAATTACAAATTTGAAACAAATAAAAATAGAAAAATGTTTGACATGTCTTAATTACACAAAATTTGAGGAATGTGTTGGACACTATGGGTGACATTTACTATTCCCACTTCATTCTAAACCAGGTTAGAGAAGGTGTTGGACATCAAAGGTTAACACTTACTCTTCACACTGCAATCTAAACCAATTTGGGGAAGGTATTGGGCACTAAAGGGGGACATTTACTATTCCCACTCCAATCTAAACATTGTGGAGTAAGGTGTTGGTCACTAAATGGGTGACATTTACTATTTCCACTCCAACCTATACCAATTTGGGGAAGGTGTTGGACACTAAAGGAACAACATTTACTATTCTCACTCCAATCTAAACCAAGTTGGAGAAGGTGTTAGACACTAAAGGGATAACGTTGACTAATCCCTCTCCAATCTAAATGAATTTGGGGAAGGTTTTGGACATTAAACAGGTGACATTTACCATTCCCACTTCAATTTAAATCAATTTGGAGAAGGTGTTGGACACCAAAAGAGGTGACATTTACTATTCCCACTCCAATCTAAACTAATTTGGGGAAGGTATTGGACACTGAAGGGGTGACATTTACTATTCCCACTCCAATCTAACCATCGGGGGTGGCTTCTCTTGAGCATAAGGGTGTTGCCCCCTTCATCTGCGGCTGCCACAGGTGTATAATTTAAATAATTCCTGATTCCTTGCTGCTGAGTTTGTTTATCGGGTTTGGGGGTAGGGTGGGGTCTATTCTGTTGCTTGGCATGGCAGCTGGCTGAAGTCCAATGGTGGTTGGGTTCTTATTTAACAGGAAATCAGAGTAGTTAGTCATGCCTTCTCAGAGACCCTACTCACATTTTAAACCGAAGACATCCACAGTGGGAAGGGAAACAAATCCACCTCAGTTGAGTAGGTATACCCTATGTATTGGCTGTAAGATATTCAAGGTTGGAGGATTAGAAGTTCCCACATTGTGCACTCTATATCTCCATAAAATTAATTTAAATAAAATAGTTTTTCTCTTCACACAATGTCAGTAAATGGAGAAGCAGGTGACGACATTGAAGAGCAGGTAGCAGCTCTAAATATTGCAGAAAATTGCAGACAGGCAGTTACTCTGAAACTATTACAACATGGCCTCCCAGCAATGGGCAGAGATGTTACCTTCCTGGTTGAGGCACACAAGGCATTCAGTACAGAGGTATTCTTCTCTTGGGTTTAATTCCCGCCTGGAGATGCACATACACAGTTGTTTCACACTTACATTGAAGATGAACCACCTGAGGAATATTTCCCATGCATGCACATAGAAGTAACATTAACTTACCAAGAGCATATTAATTGGTTTAAAGGCGCCCTACCCTGTACCAGAGAAAACGTGAGACTCTGCCTGCTCAGCAAAGGAGTGACCTGGCCGTTCTTAGCTTCATATACACCACATCCAGACATTGCTACTTTAACAGCAGCAGGAATACACACACTATATAGAGATTTAGTAAAAATTTCCAGAAATATTACACAATACATAATGAGAACATTGACAGTCCAACCTGTGAGGGCTGCTCAGGCTGCACAACCTCAATTGGCTACTACAGGTATTAACCCCAAAACGCTAAATGCCGTTATGGGAAAGATTCCCACCAGTCGGGAGCAAATCGCGTTCCGGATAGCACAGAAAACAGCACAGCTTGACGCAGATTTTACCCATACTGGCCCGCTTGAAAAACACAGAATACTAACAATTCACTTGCCAATTGGGATGGCTCCCCCGATAGAAGATTGTGTCACTTGGGGTACAATCTTCGCTGCAGTTTATACCAGAACTCATGGTACCCCTTCAATAGCAGTTATGCCAGATGTACTGAAACAAATACAGAATGAGTACGTGGCAGAGTCTGCATTAGATCTGGGAAAAATGTAATGGGGAATTTTGCACAGATATCTGCAATTATCTTAAGTAACATAAAAGGGAAGGCAGCAGCAGTGGCTAATCGCCAACGCCTGAGAGAATTCACTCCTGCACCGTAGGAGCTCGAATTGCCTAAGATTATCGAAGAAACATATGCTTCACTAGGTAGAGATAATCTGGGAGCCAGACCAGGGAAACCAATAGTTAAGAGCAGTTCTGAAAAGGATAACTCTAAGCAAGCACCCGATTCTTCAAAGAAGAAATGGGATAATAAACAAAAAATAAAATAAAACAAAACACAGTCACAGGGTGGGTCTCCTCAACAGGAACACACCGAGACAAGATACAATTTGAGAAACCGTGACTATCAGGAAGCCTGACAGGTATCAGGATACTGATACACGTTCCTCTCGTTCCTTTCAGGAGTCATCCAAAAAACTTTCAGAGAGAGAGACAGACGGTCAGAAAACAGATTGGAAGAGCAAGTCAAGCTGAAAAGGGAGACACATCGCACTTCGGACTACATCATTAAACAGGAAGATAAACAAAAGACTTCTAAACCTCAATTTAAAAAGAAGAAGGTAGCCGGGATTAAAGTTAGAAATGTCGAGGCTACTGAGGACTCTGCTTCTGAACAGGGAATGGGCAGTGACAATGCTAGACAGCCCAGCAGAAGTCACAATAGCTCATCGGAACCTGATGGATTATCTGGCGGTAGTAGTGCTGAGTGAACATATCATGATGGAAACACCTGATGCAAGGGTAAGTGTCCCACATGGTTTATACAAAATAATGCTCCAAATGGAGGGGTACATACCCAGGCAGGTAAAGGGTCTCTTTTGGGAAACCCTGAGGTATGGTTATGACATTCTTTTGGCCGAAATGAACTGGCCACCTGATTTCGTAGTGGATTGCCCAATGGGGGAAGAAGTTATTTTACCTGCTTTCTCTGACCTCATACTAGAATCAGTTAGAAAGTCATAAGCGCAGGAGTGGGCGTTAGCACTAACTCCTGCACTTTACCGCAATGATGTTGGGTGGGATGATGCCTCCCCTCATCACGAAATCCCATTGAAATCGACTCCTCAACCACAGAGACAATACTCAATAAAGCATTAACATATCATAGCAAAAATCAAAAATTGCCCACCTCAGTGTCCTATTTCTAGGGTACAAGTTGTTGAATGAAGGGAAAAGCCTGGGAGCACAGTTTTGTGAAAAATCTTCCAATGACTCTGAAAAGACTACAATCCATTTTAGGGTTTTTGAATTTTGGCAGGACATACATTTTGAATTACGCTGAAAGGGTGAAACCTTTCTTTGACATAGTTTGACCTGATTTTACAGTGTATCATTGGACACGGGAACATACAGCTATTCTGCGCTTCATACAAGCTGACTTGATAGCTTCTAAACATTTACATACACGTGTTAACACAACTAACCTGGTGATCTTTCAATGAAGGCGATTCAGTCCCCCCCCCCTCAGCACCTTGAGACCTGTCGGGTGAGTAGCTGCGCTTCACAAACCCCTGATTGATTGATTGCATACAAATCACATTTGTATACGAACGCTGTAATGCGTTTTGCACCAACTGAGCAAATACTCACAGCGGTAGAGACTGCTGTAGTGAGGGAGAGAGCATTAGCGCAGGGGAAACAGATAATTGTTGAGATCCTGGTACAAACCCTAGAGGCCATTAGAAAATAAGCATCTCACTGTAACAGATGTAGATTACAGATTTGACTCTACATTACTAACACAAGCATTCTTGCAGTACGAACAAGAATATTCTCTGCTGAATGAAATTATGCCTCTAGATCGATATGAATGTATCATTTATACCAATGTTTCTGCCCAGCCACCCATAGGAACAAAACAGCAATATTCCACGGTATGCGTAATTGTAAAGGGGCGCATGCATGATGGAAAGTTCCGTCCTGGGAAAACAGACATCACGGCGCAGCTGGCGGAACTAAAAGTTCAGATACTGGTACTACAAAATATGGATTGTGAATTCCGCACACTAATTGTGTGTGATTCATTTTACTGTGTCCAGTCCTATAACAAATATTTACATTATTAGGGCCAGAATTGATTTAGGGATTCCAAAGGTTGCACAGTAAAGCACAAGATGCTTTGGGAACAAGTGGCAAAGCTGAAAGAAATCCTGCCACTGGCTCATGTCATTCATACATTGAGTTATCAACGTGGTGGTGTTCACGTTGAAGGGAATTTGATGGTGGATGAAGCCGCCAAGGCAACAGTTTGTACTGCTGACATTGCTGCAATAATTCACTTGGATACAAGGATAGACAGAACAACTATGGTGGCAGTTAATGCCACGTACAACAGAACAGCCCTGTGAATAGACTTTCTGCTTAAGGACTCCTACAACTTGGATGCACAAAACATTCCGTATGCTCAGATTCCAGGAGTGGGGGATAGAGTTATACCAAACATTGTTCGCATATTAGGACTGATACTAGCTGCACATGAGGGTCATGGTTCCACTCACGCAGGGATAACTGCTACAGTTTAATTGCTGAAGCACCACTATTGATGGCCAGGTCTATCAAAAAAGACCAAGGACTTTGTCCTTAAATGAGACATCTGCCAGCAGATGAAAGGCTCCGCTGCAGCACGTCCATCACAGACACCTCTATTGATCTCAGACAAGCCTTTGGCTTGTGTTTGTTTGGACTACTGTGGCTTCTTACAATCAGATGGGGCTTACAAGTACATCTTGGTGGTAGAGGTTTCATGTTTCAGATTCCTGTGGGTTTGGCCACAGAGCTTGGCTTACGCTCGAACTGTTATAAAGGATTTGCGAATCTATATCGGGACATACACAATTGGCACACTACATTCCGACCAGGGTCCGGCGTTTAGCTCTCTGGATTACAAAGAAGCCATGGGAAGTTTGGGTGTGGCCTTGCAGTAATCCTTCCCCTACCATCCTGAGGGAAATGCAGTTGTAGAGAGGAAGAACTGTGACTTGAAGCAATCCTTAACAGTCTAGAGGGCACTTAACAACATGCCAAGAAAATCCGTAGGGGGTCGTACACCTTATGAATTCCAGTTTGGTGTGAGAATGTGGGCACCAGACCTCGATAGTGTCAGCACAGTGGTGGCTGAAATAACATTTGACATCAATGAACGTTTGCCTGTTTTACAGGAATTCAATGATTTCCGGGCCTTACAAAGCAACGTCCAAGTGAAATGCACCGCCACTGGAGAAGTGAAGGTATATCTGGCAAGGCCTGCCTGGGTCCCAAAGATTGGGGACGTGGTCAGAGAAAAGATGGCGGACAAAAAATAATTTGGGCCATCATACTGTACTGTACCTGTCCTGGCTGTTGAGGGTAACAGAACTGTACTTCTTTCGCCCCTTGCTGGTTGCCGAGACAAAAGGTTTGTCTCAATTGTTCTGATCAAACCACACTATGTGGCTGATTCTCAGCAGTAGGCCTCATGGGCTCCTGAGTAGCCGCTGCACTCCTCTTGCTACTTTACAGGAAGTTCAGATGGAAGCTGTAATAACGACTAAAGACTCCACTCTCCAAAGAGAAGCTGTAAAACAACATTGAAAAGATACTTCTCCCTGTTGAAAGAACTACAACTGTACAATCAACAAGTAAAGAAATTTTGATAAAAAAAATTGACGACGTCTATGTAAACATGCCACAGATCGAGCCATCAACCAGTTCTACAAAACCTGCTTAGCTGGCAAGAATAGACCGAATGGCGTCTGGCTACTTTGTGCAGTATGCCGATTTCTCATCGGATACAAGTGAACCTGGACTGCCAGCACGGCCTCTCCCTTTCAAGGTACGAATGTATGTTCCCTCTCATTGGCTGAAAAAGACTTACTTTGTTGTTCCCTAGATACATCTCTGGATTACATTTCGATTACTTTTCCTGGTACTTCGGATTGGTTTAATGACTGTCTTTTTCCTACTTCTGAATGGATACTTTCTCCCAGAAAGCTCCGAAGTACAACTCGTGAACTTGGTTCTTAAACCACAAGCATCAGCGCACCGTGAACTGAGGGCCCTGTCCCTAGCGAACATTACAGCAGTTCCAGTTCCTGAAGGAATTGTTTGGAACAGGGTGTTGTATGATGTGTACGGTCCTACTGAATTATTGCTCATGCTTCGAGAATTGGCAGCACTTTACACACTTCATCGAGGATATACTAGATACCATGATACGCAATGGTCCTTTCAATTCATCAGACCCCAATTGGAAGGGATGGTTGGTTTGGCCGACAAACACAAATAGTTGTCAATCTAGATTCCATGTTAACACCAAAGAGTTTAGGATCAAGAGGCCCGATCAGTGATATGTACAAACAGAACATTTGTGGGTGGTGACGGTATATAGTGTTGGGAAGTTATGCCTAGATTGGCTAAAAACCTCAACACTTTCCCAGGTGAAGCACCACTTGTCCCTTCTTTTTGATAACATGGATCTAAGGGATTTTTTATTCGGTTTCCTGAACCCACATCAAAAGCGCTTTTTGTACGATATATACAATGAGCTGTGGAAGATTTCTGAACAGGAAGCTGCTGAGAGATTGCACAAGTTCGACAGGGTTAACTTAGAAAAGGCTATGGCTGTGGTTGACAACGGTATGACCACATTATCATCAAGAATTTATTTACTCGACAAAAAAGTGTCTTATGCAATTGACATAATACAGCAAGACAGGTCTATTTTACAAAATGGACAGTCACAATTACTGTCAATTGTAATACTGTGCTGGACGTTACAAACGTTACGTTCTGGCCACGTGATATGGTGTTACATCAACAGTACAAGTCTGTTTTTGGCATATGATCTAAGAGAAAGACAAATATTAATGGCACGCAGAAATGCAAAATATACCATGTTGCACATTGAAAGATTAGACCAATTACCTTTCACAGGGACTGAGACACCATCCACTTACTGGATAGTCCTTGGTTACATTACCCTACCACTCACAACATTCCAATTCCAATACTGTCTCCAATACCAACTGGTAGGCAGATATGAAGCGCTAGGGGAAGGTTATGTGCATGAGTATTGGGAATTACAGTTCAGGTTTTGATGTAGGAATGGGGACACAGAGGTTTTCCTTAGTGGTTCTGATTGTGAGGATGCTTTAAGCAGTTCCTTAGTCTGCAAGGACATTTCTCTCCACGGGGCATGCAATGCTTCAGGGCAAACTTGTCTTGTTATCTGAAGGGTTCTCCAGCTGCTGTGATTCTTTCTATGTTCAGGCTGCTCTCGAATTGGAGCTATTTGATGCTGAATGATCAAGGTTGCTGCGGAATGGAACCGGGCCTTGCTCATCTAGCGACGGTTAATTTCATAGTGACTTGTTGTACACAAGTACTGTTTCCACCTGCCTGCACAGTTCAGGAGGCAGCGCTATGGCCTTTGATAAATGTTTCCAACATACAATTTGATTCTCTGAGCAAACTGAAAGCCATGTGTTACAGTTAATCCAGACAAATGTAGTTTTCTTCCAAGTTTATTTTCTGCAGCACAGCGATGCGTCCAGGCAAGAACGGCTCCCAAGAGTAACTCCTCATTTCTCTAGAACTCTTATTCAGCACTCCAAACAGAACATTTAACACAGTAGAAGAAAACATGTCTCATGAATGGAATTTTGGTATACAAGTACAAAAGGCTACTGGAAATGAATGCGTTACACGAGGGAATATAGCACCATGCTTTTTCAAAAGGATGTGGCCTTAACTTTGGCCAAAGAGATGTTTGATCTCCAGGTTGCAAGGTCCTTGTCTGAGAGCAGACACAACTACACACTAACTTCAGACTGCATTTTGGGTAGCTGGTCCAGCGTATCTTTTACATGTTTGATACAAAGGGAATAGTGCACTTTTTTAATGTATCGGCTCTGATCTGGTTAGCACCTTTCAGACGATTTTCGGAGTTATACCATCTTTCATACACTCTGAGTTGGGAAGCATTTTTGGAGGGCTCCCGATTATCCTGCTACTTGTGGCGGGAATTCTGATTCAAATTTTTCTGCTCCACAATGAACATCCCAGTTCAACCCGGAATGGAGACAGCACTGCTGGTGCTGCGTTGACGTGAGCGTATGGTATACTGCTTCGGCACACCTCGGCTTCAAGAACTGAATGAGCATTGGTTCTTATCCTTCAGGCCTGTCTGAGTTGATTGCATACAACCTGTCTTCTGCTGTCTCCTTTGCAGCCACAAATGCATTCTTAGAGCCACCCTGGGATGTTTCAGCTCCTAGTGATGCGAACAGCAGCTCTGCGTATCACTTATGGGTAACAACACCTCCCTCAGCAGCTGCTGTGGGAACTGGTTGGAATCACCTTTGCTCCATAAACCTGCTTCGAGGTGCACATCTGGGATTGTCTTCCATGGTTGTGAGCAACAGCAATGTTGCATCTACCACTTGGAACACATAAAACAAAAATTGGCTTTTCCGTGTGGGAGCAATTTGGCTGGTTTGTAAACAAAGCAAACCAAATTAGCTTTTGGTTTTGTTTTCTCTCTTCTAGGCACACTGGATTTCTGAGTGCTTGGGATTTCAAACAGTTCTTAACTCTTAAGATTTAACTCTTAAGATTTTTATGACATATTTTTAAGGGAAGCTTGCTTTTAGAGGATTTTATATCAGCTTTAAGGCTTTTTAGCTTAAATTTTATCATGGCTTCCAGACTTTTTAGAATGATTCTAGATAGCTTTTAGATGTTTTAAAGAGTAGTTTTTAATGTTTTTAAATGTTCTGCTGACTTTATAGATAGATTTTATGTATCGACGCTTAGTATGAGGAGTGCATGTTATATTCCCGAGTTAGGCCCCTGTAGCGAAGTAGCTTATTTCTTACATTGTCCTATTTTTCAGCAGTAACCTTTTGCACATATTTGCGTGTGCGAAAATGTTGGAATAGTTTCCCTGAAACTAAACTTGTTTACACATCTAGCTTTGCACAGCATTGTCACAATGCCCTGAACATCATGTTCAAGGTCTCTTTTCGCACTATGTACAAATGTCATCTCTATCTTCATCCATGAGGTGCATATCCATAACATCCCTAATCTATAGGCATAATGCAAGGCTGCTTTCTATTAAAAAAGATGGGCATCCCGATAGATTAGCAGAGGAGGCACTCCAGCTGACACCAGAGGTCCTTGCATGCTGAGAAATCACCACACAGCTGTCTGAGATCTCCTGAGGGGTGTTCAGTTCCTGACCAAGATGGGGTCCTTCATTCTCTCTCACCAGGTAATAGGGTTGGATAATCCCTTGGGGGGATTCTTGGCTCTGCACCTATAGACACTCTTTGTACACTTAAAGTAGGGTTCGCATAGTAGGAGTACTTTTCGATTACAGCCTTGTTTTTTATGCCAACATAAGGTGATGATGGACAGAGCGCTGAAACATTTCAGACACTCACCCACATTCAAAGATCTGGGTTTAATCCAACATCATTCTTTAGCTCACTTCGCCACCCCATTTCAGACCCAGCTGTATGCAAAACAGCCTTGACCCTGTGCCTCATGGGAACAGTCCAGCCCGTACTGCTAAGCCAGGTCTTCCCTAGACCAGAAACAAGCATACTGGGACCGGTTTCGTGGTAACACCCCTCATGAGCCAGGCTAGCTTGAATCCAGTGGCAAAGTGAGCAAGGGACCCACGTCTGGGCATGCCCTGCCAATTTATGGCGAACAAAGCAAACATAAGAAAATGATGGAAGGAGAGCTGAAACTTTTCAGACACTCACCCCCAGTCACAGATCTGGGATTAATCCATCATCATTTTTTAGCTCACTTTGCAACCCTAGGTCAGACCCAGCCAAATGCAAATCAGTCTTGACCCTGTGCCTAATGGGAACAGTCCAGCCGGAACTGCCAAGCCAGGTCTTACCTGGACCGTAAACAAGCATCCTGGGACCGGTTTCGCAGTAACACCACTGATCAGCCAGGCTAGCTTGAATCCAGTGGCAAAGTGAGCATGGGAAGGCCTTGCTTGGCAGTTCAGACTGGACTGTTCCCACATGGGGTGGTGAAGTGAGCTAAAGAACGATGATGGATTCAACCCAGATCTGTGACTGGGGGTGAGTGTCTGAAATGTTTCAGTGCTCCGTCCATCACCTCCTTGTGTTTGCTTTGTTTTTTATGCCAGCATACATACATTATTTTAGCACCATGGTAGAACTATATCTACTATTCACGCTTTTGGTGCTTGTAATCACTTTTATCTGCTTCTGTCTATTAATCATTGCAGCACATGTATTCTATACAAAAATAACTCTGGTTCAATAAATATATTGAAAATGTCCAACTGTGTATTCTCTGTATACTTCTCTGAGGATAAGTAAGCATGAGTGACTGAGCGAAAGATTGTGTACTGTTACCTTGATTCTTGAGGGGTCAGGGTTGTCATGTTCAGTTGTTGCCAGAAACCATTCACTCCCTGGTAGGTTAGGGGGGCGTACGGTGGCACTGTGAGCGTGCTGGTCTATAGGCCAACATATCCTGTGGGGGTGTCCGGAATCAGTCTTGGCACCAAGCCCCTAATTTATGTTGTCCAAACAATGCACACATTGGCCTTAATGGAACAGCAGGTTAGGCTGTTTTTGGACATTTTTTATCATTTCTTGAGTGCTGCTGCAGCCACAGCAGGTTCATCCATAGCTGCCAGGGGTCAGTTATGGTTAAGGTCATGGAAGGTTGATGCAGCACAAAAATCTTTCATCATGAAGATTATTTTTTCTTGTACCAAACTCTTTGGTCCTGCTTTAAATGGCATGATAAAGAGGATAGAAAACTTATGGCGCCCGCAAAGGTGATGAATAATAATTTTTGGGGGAATAAAAGAGCCTTTGGACCATCAGGGCAAAATAAATCCAGCCAGCCCTTCCATGGTAGGGGGCGAGGCCGGGGTGCCCCTACCTCAGATAAGTCCCGGTTCCAGCAGCCTGGTTCTTCTTCTCAACCCCCCGCAAAATCCTGAGTATATGGCAAGGGAACAACTTCTGGTAGGGGGTGGACCAGATCTCGCATTTTCATTGTGTATGGAAAGAGATGGTGTTAGACCATTTGATCCAAGTGGTGAAGGAAGGATTCCAGACTGGTCTTATTGCTTTGCCACCAGTTGTTTTTCAGGTGACACTGTTACTGGCAGATGGAGAAAAAAAAGAATGGCTTTACAAGAGGAGATTCAGAAGCTCTTAGTAAAAGAGACTATTATTCCAATCCCGCTTTCGCAAAGGGGACAAGGCATATATTCCATCCTGTTTCTGGTAGAAAAACATTCAAGGGAGTTCAGGCCAGTTCTGGATCTAAAGATATTGAATGCTTTAATACCCCATATAAAATTCAAGAAGGTATCACTGCAGGAGATTCTGCCCCTCCTGCTATCAATGGACTTGCTGGATGCATAACTTCGGGTGCCAATCCATCACAGATCACAATGATTCCTCTGGTTCTGTGTGCCGAGTCAGCACTATCAATTCCAAGTATTACCTTTTGGGCTGGCTTCTTTTCCAAGTGTATTTACTAAGGTGGTGGTAATAAAGGGATTCAAATTTTTCTTTATCTGGATGATTTGCTTATCTCTGCTTCTTCTTTCCTTAAGGCAAGTCAACATGTCCAGAAAGTCTTCAAGGTTCTGCAGAATCATGGATTATTGCTGAAATAGAAGAAGTTGTGTCGCACTCCAACATAGGATTTGACATTCATTAGGGCACATTTCAAAATGTAGTGGGGTGAGAATTCTTGCCATTGGAGTGAAGACATACACTGGTGGTGGAAATTCATTGTTTGTTGGAACAGAGGTTTTCACCAGTGAGATAATAGTTGCGCCTGCAAGGTCTGATGTCAGCCTCGCTCATAGTTCTGCCATGGGCACGTTTGCCTATGTACCCAATGATAAATCACTAGTTGTCAAAGGGTTGCCTATTCCATGTGGCTCCATCAAAAATTGTAACCACAGATGCCAGCCAGTTGACATGCGATGCCACTCTTGTACCTTTCAGCACAGGGAAAATGGTCAAAAGCCTCATCCGCTTGTTCCTCTAATTACAGAGAGCTGAAAGCAGTTGATTTGGGTCTGCTAGCATTTGCCCCTCAGTCAGCAGGGTATCATGCTCAAGTCAGAACAGACAATGGGATGGTCATGGGATCTGTGAATCACCAGGAAGAAACAGAGTATAGACTCTCAGTCGATTAATTTGCAGGTGGGCAGAAGCAGTACTCAGTTAATTAACAGCAATTTATTTACCAAGGAATGAGAACTGGGCAGGAGACAGTACGGTTTTTCCACCAATGACCACTTTATCTTTGACAAAGGATGTATTCCTGCAGTTGGAGAGGAGATTTGGGCCAGTGAGAATAAACTTGTTCACATAATGATTCCTTGCCAGGAGGCTTGGAAATTGGACGCCATGTCGTTCAGGTGGCCGAGGGGCCTGCTATATGTATTTTCTCCAATACCTATGATTCACAAAGGCTTGCATAAAACCAGGGAGAACAAGGCTTTAATGATTCTGATTGTTCCAGGATGGCAGGGACATCCTTAGTTTCCCCTTTTAATAGACCTAGCAGTTTAGCCTCAGCAGGAGACTCCATTTCACCAGTATCCTCTGCTGGGTTCTCTGCTTCCTTTCAGCATGCTACAGAGAATGCAACTTAACTCTTGATTGTAGAAAGGGTGAATCTGATGGCTAGAGGACGTTCAACAGTGGTAGTGGATTTGACCCAACAATCAAGGCGCCTTGCTACTCAATAGGCATATGCTCGCCATTCGGTGAACTTTATGAGATTATGCAACAATAAAGGGTTTGAATCTGATTCGGTGGAAGCGATGAGAGATTTTTTGTCAGATGGCTTTGGTTTAGGTTTGGCTACATCAACTATTCAAGCCCAGTGGGCAGCATTAAAGGCTTTTAAGAGTCCCTCGTTTGACCATCTGGAACCACTACTGGCATGGTTAGTAAAGTGTTTTTCTCTGAAAAGGCCTATGCTATTGGCTTCTTCTCCATCATGGGATTTACCATCAGTTTTACAAGCTCTACAGGGGCCTCCCTTTGAACCTTTGAAGACAGTGGAATTTAAAATCTTGAATTAAACTGGTTTTTATGGTGGCTGTAGGACATAACCATTTTGCATGGTCACCTTCCCCCACCCCAATTTTGTTCCAAAGTGATGATGGTTATGACTCTGAAGGTGCACTGGAGCCTGCTGTCCAGGTCCTTGTGCCAGTGCTCTCTCTCTAAAACTGATATGTGTGAATTGGTAATGGTAACCCCAATTGACAAAGGACTTTAACCCCCTTATAAGAACCAAGTATGTGGTACCAGTGGTACCCAGGTCATGGGTGTTAAAAGGGCCTGAAGCACTGTTTGTGCCAGCCTGAGTGACCCAAGTAAACTACTGACAGCAGGCCTGCCATTGTAGACTGCAGGAGCAATGCAAACTGCTTAAACTCAACTTGACCCTCACCATGTGTGGCAAAGTCAATGCAGTATTTTTAATACATGCCATTCACCCCTAAGGAAGGCCTACTTAGCCCAGGAGGCAGAGTGCATTATATTAAAGGTATGGACTTGTAAATGCAAGCTTATGTGTCCCTATAGTGTCCTTTACCAGTAAAGGACACTATAAGTGATAGATGGTCCATAGGATAACATGGGCTGGCACCCGGGCAAACTCGAGGTTGGCAGTTCCATTAGGGTACTGGCCTAAATGTGTCATGGTTGGTGTCAAACACTGTGCCTCCTCAACCCTGACATGAATCTTGTGTCAAGGACAACGTGGCATGCACTCAGGTGGCTACCCTAGAAGTTGCCCAGCTGGTTGCCCCAGCCTTTCCTGTGCTCAGCTGCCAGCCCACTCTTGCTGCCACCAAGACAGGAATCTGACCCCCTTGCCAGGAGGTGTGAACTCTCCCAGGAGTCAGAAACAAAGGCCTGGATGGGAAGGAGGTCTCCCCTCCCTGACAGGATGGCTAGTGAAGTGGCACATCAAACCGGTGCACTTCAAAGGCTGCACTGCCTGTGATATGCAACCAGGCTGCCTCCCAAAGAAGGTAACAGCTTTCCTCCTGCCCCCAGGCACAATTCCACCTAATTCAGGTGGGAAATGTAGGTATTCAGGAGGTGTACTCCCAGAGAAGGCTAGCCACACCTCTAGGTTAGGCTACCTGGTCTGTACAGCTATGGTAGACTTCTGAAATTTTTTAAAGTGGTAGAATAGTGGGCTCTGGGAAGAAAAAGTGACCTACTTCCCTGGATGTGGACACCTCTGGGGAATTTAGCCTCAGGGGCTTGTAGCCCGTTGGCCACTTGCGCCCACCCCCCTTGTGCCCCTAAATCTAGGATTCGGTCTGACTTGCGAAAACAGGAGCTTCAGAAAACAAAGGCAAGATACTCTGCACCCGTAGTAACCTTCCTGGAACTGCACGACCATGGCTCGTCCTGGACCTAAGTTCAGCACCCCGAGACAGAGGGACACCTTGAGAGCCAAATGAGGTTGTGTCCTGTGTTTCTGTGTATGAGGCCTGTAGTTGCCCTCGGCAGACTCTTTATAGTATTATGTAATCTGGTGGGTGCAGCTGGATGTGGTTAATAATGTTTGTTACGCAGTGTGCTCAGTTAATGGTTGCATGCTAAAGAATAAAGATGTGCAAACCAGAGCTCCATGTGGCGTGGTCTGTTGCATGGTCCCGGGCAGGGGAGGATGCTGCAACTGGCGATGAGATAGGGGATGCGGGCCACCATGGATACAAGACTGCTCTCCCTGAGAGTTTGCCGTGGTCCAGCAAATTGCTTGTGCGTGCCAGCTTCCCCCAAGAAGCAGTCTACATATGGAGCATATGAAGTCAAAGCTCAACTCCATATTTTGAGAGGCCCTTGAAGAAGGTGAAGGCCCTTAGGAGGAGCACAGTCAGTAAGCCTACAAAAAATCTACTGGTAAGGCCGAAAGAAGAGATGATGTACCACAGCATAACACAGAGCCAACACCGATACAAAGCAGAAACGCTAAGCATAGTGACAACCAGGTACGTAGAAGTGCTAAAGACAGTCCCAGCCTGGTGCAGGAAAGCACTAAAGGCAAAGACGACAAGGCATAGAGAAACTCTAAAGGCAGCGACAGTCAGGTATAATGCATAAAGTCAAGAGTGGTGAGGAGCAAGTGCAAGAAGCGAAATCATTACTTACCGTGAGGAAGGAAGATGGTGCACTCTGGCCTCAGCTCAGGAACGGCAACCAGAGTACTAGTGGGCAGGCTGATGCTTGCTGAGGTGTCACTGAAGATCAAACGCTGCCTGAACAGCATATAGTCTCAACGTCTCAACGTCAGCAGTAAACAGTACAAAATACGGTGCTGCTATGTTCCTAAAACCACCACCTCCATTCGATACCGCCAGAAATCTGAATATTGGCGCCAGATGGACTGCCTGGATCAAAATGCTTGATTACTTCCTAGATGATATAGAGAAGCAGATGACAAAAAAGATCAACAAATGCTTTAAGAACCTTGCAGGTGAAGAAGTAAAAGAAGTGATAAAGAAGACATCACAAGCTGATGAAGTATCATGCCATCAAATGAAGAAGTTGGAGGCCAAATTCAATCCAATACCGAATGTCGACTATGAGGGGTACATTTTCAACCAAGCAAGACTGCAACCTGATGAGATGATTAATGGGTTTGTTGAGAGACTTGATACACTCATAAAGCACTGCAAGTTCAGTGAATTCAATGAGGAAGAGGCATGTTTGTTAGAGTTATTGATGGTTGTCTCTCCGATTCATTCTGACGATGCATGCTGTGAGAAACACTAAGGGCCAGATGTACGTCCATTTCATTTAGCGCCTCGCAATTTGCGACTCATTGCGAGTCGCAAATTGCGAGGCGCTAAATGAAATGTACAACAGTGTGTTTAACACTGTTTGCGATTCCCAATGGGGTCGCAAATTGCGAGGCTCATTAATATTAATGAGCCTCTCGCAATTTGCGAGCCCATTGGGAATGCCAGCCCGCCCAGGGATGGTGGCCTGCTGGGCTCAGCAGACCACCATGTCTGGGACTGCTTTTATATAAAGCAGTTTTTTTTTTTTTTAAATGCAGCCCGTTTTCCTTAAAGGAAAATGGGATGCATTTGAAAAAAAAAGAATTAAACGTTTTTGTTTCATTTTTTATGGGCAGGCAGTGGTCCCTGGGACCACTGCCTGCCCTTAAAAAATAATTTTGCATGCATTTGCAAAGGGGAAGGGGGTCCCCTGGGGACCCCTTTCCATTTGCGAATGCATTACCACCTACTTGAAGTAGGTGGTAATTGCGAGTGTTTTGCGACCGCAATTGCGGTCGCAAAACATTTGTACATGGTTTTGAGACTCGCTATTTGGAAGGGAATGCCCCTTCCAAATAGCGAGTCATAAATCTATTTAGCGAGTCGCAAAAAATTGCAACTCGCTAAATAGGCTATGTACATGGCCCAATAGGTTTTTGCATGCACAAACGGGTTTGCAAACCCGTTTGCGCATGCAAAAACGGGTCGTACATCTGGCCCTAAGTTTGGAGAAAGTGCTCATGGCTGCAAGAACAGAGGAATGTGCTGATCGACAGCCTGCTGATATGGAAGATGGAACAACCAAAAGTGAATCAGCATTGAGTACGAAAAGTAAGCAGAACGACAAGGCCTACAGAGGGATGTCTCAGAAGGAAAAGAAATTGTGTTTCCAATGTAGATTCTCCTTTCCATTTGAAGGTAAATGTCCCACCATGGGGTAGATATGCAAAGGCTTTGGGAAAGAAAACCATTTCATAATGGTTTGCAAAGTGAAAGAGAAACTATGGGCCTGATTATGATGTTGGTTGGAAAGGCTCAGAACAGTATTCAGATTTTCCTAAACCGTGTCGGAACGCATCGTAATTGGTCGGTCAGAAACATTTCGGACCGACTGATTATGATGGAAAGGAAACCGTTCGGTCATTCCGAATCGGTTATGACAGGCATTCGGAAAACTCTGAGTCGGTCAAAGCAGAATCGTACAGCTCTACGGACCGCGTGTCCGATTACGATGTCCGATTCGGACAGCCTTTCTGACTCGGACCGTCCCACACAAAAAGGCTGTGGGAAACTGAATTAGGGGGCCCCTACCAGGCCCCCCTTCATCCTGAGGTCTCCGGTTGGGGGCCGTGGGGGTACCCAAGGGACCCCCCTATAGAACCATGCACAGTGTGACAGGCACAATGTGGTGCCCGCCACGGGGTGCAATGTTTTCCGAAACCACCACTTTTTTCAATGGGAGCCTGTGTTGTCGGCCAGAACATAGGCTCCCATTGAAGTCAATGGGAGACTTTCCGAACGGTGTTAGAAAGCATCATAATCGGTTGGTCGGAACCTCAGCCTGCGAGTCGGTCGGAACAGATTCCGACAAGGAGTCGGGAGGTTTAGTTTCCGACCGACATCGTATTCAGGCCCTAAGTGTGTCACTGAGAGATGAGAAGACGGACGCCTGTAAGTTCCAGAAGCACTATAGACGCTCCCACAAGGCCAAACGGCGACATCGACTAAAGCAAGTGGAAATAAAACAAAGTAGATCGTTATCCAATTCATCTTCCAAAAGTTCTTTAACCTCATCGAGTGACAGTGAGGAAGATAGATGCACAATAGTCATGTCAGTCACAGACCAACGTACGCATGTAGGATTGGCCACTTGCAAAGAAGAACACAAATCTCTAAAAGAATCGACATATAAAGCAACAACGTTCAATTGAACATTGTCCTAAAATCATTCTCAAGGTGAATGGTTGCACTACATAATTTGTTATAGACAGTGGTGCATCGATAAACATCATGCTGGCAGTAAAGTACAAAGAACTAATTCCGATACCACGTGTCAAATGGCCGAACAAAAGTGTATATATTGGCAGCTTCTAGGCCCTTGCATACACAAGGATCCTCTGAAGTGACCATGTGGCGCAAGAAAACGACAGTGCAAGTGCCAATTCATGTCCTCCAAGGTATGTCGTCGAATGCATGCTTATTAAATTTCGATACTGCTGATGACATGGGATTGATCTCTATTAACTACAACTTGAATGCTCATTCTGAAATATTGAGTACATTTCCGACATTGTTTCATGGACATGGGAAACTTAAGACAATGAATGTGCAGCTTCATATTAATGAAGACATTTGCCCTGTTTCACAGCGACACTGTTGAATTGCTTTTCACTTACAGGGAGCCATTGAGAAAGAACTAGAAACACTGTTAAAGCATGACATCATCGAGTGCTCTACTGGTCCGATGCTGTTGGTTTTACCCATTGTGATGGCGCCAAAAAAGGAAAGTGGAGGTTCAGTGCGCATTTGTGTTGATATGCAACAGGTCAACAAAACAATCAGAAGAGAAAGACATCCAGGTCCACACATTGTGGACATGATCACAAGGCTGAATGGCGTCAAAGTTTTCTTCCGCCTTGAGGTGAACAAAGGCTACCATCAACTTGAACTGGAAGAAAACTGTAGGTACATTACCACTTTTTCAACTCATGTTGGTTTATTCAGATACAAGCTTGTAACATGCTTTTAACTACAGTGATGATATATTGGTGTTTGGGGCTATTCTAAAGAAACATGATACAGCACTCACACAAGTATGCCGTCTGCTTACCAATGCTGGTCTCACACTAAATGCAAAGAAGTGTGAGTTTCACAAAAAAGACTTAAATTCTTTGGGCATATTTTCTCTGAAAAGGGAATGACTCAAGACCTCAAAAAGTTAAAAGCGTTGTTGTTGACTTGCCCCCCCCCCCCAAGATGACTTGACCATGTTGTAAATCCTTCTTCAGCATGGTCAGCTACTGCTTCAGTTACTGTGAGTTCCCCTCTAAGAGAACTAACAAAGCAAGATGTTCCATTTGAATGGTCTTTTGAATGTGACCGAAGATTCAAAAAATAAAACACGGAATTGAAATTGCAACAGAAATGGCTTACTTTGATCTGAAATAGGGTACATAGATTGTGGTAGACTCAAGCCCGGTGAGGTTGGGCCCAATCCTTGCTCAACACAATGTACAGACCGTTGCTCAGAGACACATTGTTATTATCAGAAACAACGGTTCCTGTGGAATAATAAGACTCTATATTGATAAAGAGATGCTTTACATTCGCAATGGGAAGGGTTAAAGTAATGTCAGAGGGAGAAGAAACCACATACACGTTTGTATCAGTTTCACACAGTTGCGTTTTATAATTCACAAAGAAAATATATATACAATGAGAAAAAAGAACAGTTGTGCGTGGTGTCCCCAGTGAAAACTGGAACCTAAAGCATTGGTGACATATTTGTGACAATTTTACACGGTGTAAAATTGTCACAAATTGTATATATATTTTCTTTGTGAATTATAAAACGCAACTGTGTGAAACTGATACAAAGGTGTATGTGGTTTCTTCTCCTCTGACATTACTTTAACCCTTCCCATTGCGAATGTAAAGCATCTCTTTATCAATATATAGTCCTATTATTCCACAGGAACCGTTGTTTCTGATAATAATATAACTACCCTGGTTCCTTGTGAATAGGGTCCCCTTGTCCTTTTGTCTCGACAGAGACACATTGTGGCCTATGCTAGACGGAGTCTATCTCAGACTGAACTTGCTTATTCTCAACCTGAGAAAGGAAGCTTAGGTGTAATATGGTGTGTGAACACTTCCATGTGTTTCTGTATGGAAAGCATTTCACCCTAGTCACACATCATCGGGCCTTGCTCAGCATATTCAGAAATCTTAAAGTTAAGATGTCCCCTGCATCGAGAAGTGGGGGTTGTGTCTGCAGGAGCATGATTACACTATTGTGCACAAATCAGGGAAGGATCAAAACCCTGCAGACCACTTTCCATGATTGGCGCTACAGCATCATAGTACAACATTCAAAGCGGTTGAGGCCTACATCATTTTCATAGTAAAGTCAAGTGCGCCTGCAACTCTTTCTATTGAACAGAATAGGACAGCTACTAGTACTGACAAAGACATTGTTCACCTTAAAGAAATCATTGCAATGCAATCGTGGGGGAAACATACTCGACCTCCTACAGATGATGTTAAGTACCAGAAATTTAAGAATGTTCGGGGAGAACTTTCTGTTACACATGAGGGTGTCAAACTAAGATGGGCAAGAATAGTTATCCGTGAAAGCCTGAGGCAACAGGTAACTGAACTGGCAAATGAAGGGCATCGTGACATAGACGCAACTAAAAGAGATTTCAGGGATTGAGTATGGTACCCGCGCCTTGATGAATGAGTTGAAATGGAGCTGAAAGCTTGTCATCTGTGCAACTGTCTGTCTCCCAAAATGACCCAGCACCCACTGAACATGCCTTATCTTCCTAAGCAAGCCTGAGAGAAGACTGCGGTTGACTTCTTCTGACCCCTCAATATTGGACATCATCTCACGGTAGTTGGAGTACTCATATTTTCCTCTAGTGGAAGACTTTTCATCAACCACCCATGACAAAGTCATCAAGAGGCTGGATGACCTTTTCGCAACATGGGGTGTTCCTTCATTCTCAAATCTGATAATAGTCCACCCATCAATAGCAGAGAGTTCAAAGACTTTCTTAATCATTTGAACCTCAAACATCAGAAAAGTTCACCTCTCTGGCCACAGGAAAATGGCGCAGTTGAACGATTTATAAGTACTTTAAAAAGGGTGGTTCAGCATACTGTACTGGAAAGAATTGCCCTTAAGTCAGCTTTACTCCAAGCCCTTCATGCCTACTGTTCTACACCTCATTCAACAACAGGAGAAAGTTGTGCCACATTGTTGTTCAGGAGAGCTCTTTGAGCGAAGGTAAAACAATGGACCACCAGTCGGTCAATTGACCCTGACGAGATTCATGTCACTGACACCTCTTGCAAATGCAAAATGTAGGCTTACACCAATAAGCGCCAATGTGCTAGAGACACAGCCTTCGAGAAAGGATTCTGAGTTCTTGTCAAGTAAAAGCGGACATGCAAGACTGATGCTCCATTTGATGCTGAACCGCTAAGAGAAGTGGCGAGCAAAAGGCATATGGTAACTGCCCAACAACTGGAAAATCCATAAATGGAGACTCATCACACTTTGAGCATTTGCCTCGATGTTCATCGGCTCCAAACCCCAAGTGGGGGAAATCCACCTGAATGCCGAAGTCAAGCAACCGATGCTTCCCCAGAAAGGCCAGACGAAGAGGCCTCTGCTCTATCTCGTACAACTAGATCTGGAAAATTGGTGGGAGCACCTCAACGACTCATGTAGCAGCTGTAATGTGTATATATATATTTGTTTGTACTGTTTATTTAACAAAGGGGAGATATTTTGTCCTTGTGTGTATGAGGTCTCTAGTGGTCCTCGGCAGAGTCCTTACAAGTAATACGTACTCTGGTGGGTGTGGCTGGGTGTGGCTCATAAAGTTTGTGACACAGTGCATTCAGTTAACGGTTGCATGCTGAAGAATAAAGATGTGCACACCAGAGCTCTGCATGTGGTGTGGTCTGTTACATGCTCCCTGGCTGGGGAGAAGCTATACACCTGACACCAGAACCTCAGTTCTGATTTGATTAGCAACAAGGATAAAAGACAAGACCTGTGCTTGCGACAACAGGAGCTACACAAACCAAAGGCATGATACTCTGCATCTGTGGCAACCTTCCTGGAACAGCACAACTGCGGCTTGTCCTGCACCAAAGTTTGGTTGCCCCAGAAAGACGGCATCACTAGACTCCCCTGGACTAGTGACATTAGTCCCCTGCAACTGCAGATAAAAATAAAGTGCCAAAGAATCACTGGCCATCGGGCCCTCCGAGGGATCGCCCAGAAGTCGATGGTCCAGAGCATTGTGGGAAACAGTCCTGACCTTCTCGAAGTTTCAGGCGGATACCATGTTCCCTAGGACCTCCTGACATTGAATTAACTATCTGCTGTGCTTATTTATGCCAAGACATGTTTGGCACCAGTCCGGCAACCACCCCCTTTACTCAATGCTGCTCCTTGAGGGAACTCTACAAACCCTTCATCCAACGTCAGCAGTGGCTCCATTGTTCACTTCTTACACCCTGTTCCCCACCAGCACCATGTAAGCTGTAACACCAGCTCTCCCACGACTTCCACTTCAGCACCAAGGACAGAGAGGAGAACTGTGAACCCAGGCTTCTTCAGCCCGGTAAAATCGAACTGACTGTTGTGACTTGATCCTTGGACTCACATCACCTTTACCCTGCTTGGGTTACAGGCAACTCGACCTGAAAGTGACCGATTGTCAATAGTGCTTTTTACAATTGACCACAATAATAAAGTTTGTTTGTAACATTTGGTCCTGTTCGGGATGGTATGAAACCTTTAAATTCTACTTTGAGAAGATGGATAAAGCAAGCAATTTTGGTTGGTGGCTTATGATACCCAAGGTAGGGAAGTAGTTAGTCAGATCCAGGGAAGCTCAACAAGAAGTGTTTCCACTTCCTATGCCTAATTCAAAGGAGTGTCAATGGAACAGATTTGTAACATGGTCACATGGCCGTGTCCTCATACATTTTTGGAACACTATAGGTTGGATGTGGGGGTTAGTGTTTCTAAGTCTTTTGCTAGGTTTGTATTGAATTTAAGTACAGGTTGTTAAGTATCTGAAGAGACATATTCGAAAATTGTATTAAACCTGGATTTAGCAGTTATTATTGGTGAGTGCATGTTATCAATTGGGGTAATGGATGAAGCCAAATCTAGCTTTGGTATCAGCTCGGTGTGTAAATACTGGGACGAGGAAGACGGACAAGGCAGTAAAGCCCCGGTTACTTACCAGTAACATTCATTACGCTGAGTCCAGGTCTTCCTCACCACAGTATAGTTTCCCATCCATCCCAGCTCTTTTGGGCGGCTTCATCATTTGAGGCTTTGTGTAAAACAGGATATGTACTGGGTCAACTTTGTTTTTATGCTAATTAAAGGAAGAGAAAGTTGCCCATATTAGGGGGATAGGAAACTATTATGTTAACTTTTGCTTTGGAGTTTTCCGTCATGGAGGCTAATGCTCAGTGTGAAAATACTGTGGTGAGCAAGGCCTGGACTGGGAGTAATGAAGATTACAGGGCTTTCTTTACGGTGGGTTCAATTGTAAATGGACTGTTTGGTTTTGTCTTCCCATGATCCTTAAAGGAGTGGGAAAGATATAGAGAAGCCATTGATGATAATACCTTTTAGCCAGGGACCGTATCATGATGGACTTTTCTGAAGCAATGCAGAGCTGAGCATCTGTACGGCTTAAAGTGAATTAATTTAACCAACATTTCTCTGAGTTAGTGCTTCACTTTCAGACAGCACAGCTCACAAACAGAAAGAGGCAAACCTTGTTCACTCTTTCTGAGCTGTGCAGTCTGAAAATAACACTAACAGAGAGAAACATTGGGTTAAATTAATTCATTTAGCACACTGAAGATGTTTTAAACGGGCGCTTGGCTTTCTCCTCGTTCCGCCTCACCTGGGGAGGCATAAGATTTTGACGCATTTCCAGGTTTACAAGTCTTTGTAAATCTAGGAATGCATCATAACCATGGGAGTTGCGTGGGAACACCTACCACAGAGCCCATGGAATGCCTCGCTTGCGCAAAGTAAGGCAATGCAGCGATTTCTGCTGCGCTGCACTACTCCATATTTGTGAAGTCATTCAAAGCCATGCAAAGTGGCATTGCGTGACATCATAAATATGACTGAGAGGTTTGCATCGTGCATGTACCCCGTTGCGTGGTGCAAGCATGATGCAAAGCCCTCATAAATATGCCCCTTGGGCTTTGCCAGAAGATTCAGATGTATGGCAAGCATATAGGCATAAATGGGATCCAGGGAGGCTCGAACAATTACCAACCGTGGCTTGTACTACTTTGGACAAAAGTTTTATGTCATCAGATTAGTGATAAAGAAAAATGACTGTTTGCAAGGAGGAATCCCAGGGGTACCTTCTACTGGTTACACAACTTTTCAATAAAATAGAATATGGGTAACACATAGGGGCACATTTATGAGAGCGTTGTGTCACGTTTGCACCACGCAAAATGGTACATGCGTAAGACGTAAGGCTCTGAGTCAGATTTATGAAGCCACCCAAATCCACACTGATTGGCTTTAAGTGGCCTCATAAATCTTGAGTAAGGCAATGTAGCGCAAATCGCTGTGTTTCCTTACTCTGCACAAGGGAGGCATTCCATGGGAATTGCGTTTGTTGTTCCCACACAACTTCCATGGGTTTTAATGCATTCCCAGATTTACAAGGACTTGTAAACCTTGGAATGTGTGAAAATTGTATGCCTCCCCAGGGCAGGCGTAATGAGGAGCTATATATTTTTATTTCTCCTCAATTTTTCCTCTTTCTATATGTGCTGCATTCTGCAGCACACATAGAAGGAGGAAAATGCCTCCATGGATTGTTTTCATGCAGGAATGTGCCCCTTCCTGCACAAATGCAATCCTGCCTACAACACACAGGCACCCTTTCACCATGTTCCAAGGGTGCCTGCGTTGGCACTAGGCTGCCAAAACGGCACCAAAGCAGGGGGAAAGGACAGGAATGCACCGTATTGGATATATATGGTGTATTCCTGCCCTATGCCAAAACCGCATAAACGAGGCCCATACAGTGAGAGACTTTGGTTAACGTGCAGCAGCCCCTCCACTTCCGCTCTCAGCGCTTATTCTGTAATCTAGCCATGAGATTACAACTCTGTCATACGAGGTCACTAATATTGGACCTTTGAGTGAGTGCACTATCATTGACAATTTGGAAAAAGACAATTTGTATGGAAGGTTCATATTACACACTGGGTGTAGATTGTTTTTTGTCCAAATAACGTTGCTTCTCCTGACATTAATCACGTGTCAAATGTCTCGTATGTAGGGGCAGATTTACAAGCCCCTTGCAACATGTTTACGACACCGTTGCGTCACTTCTGTGACGCAGCGGCGTCGTAAACAAAGCGCCACCATGCGACAGATTTACAACGTGACGCATCTAGTGAGATGCGTCATGTTGTAAAGCCCTGCGCTACATAATACCTGCGTCAGGTATAATGTATGCAGGGTGGGCGTTCCGTCACAAGGAAGTCCCGCAAAAGTGACGCAGTGAAATCTACAAGATTTCACTGAGTCACTTTTACGTCCCCCGCTGCATCAAAACCTTACACCTGCTTGAAGCAGGCGTAAGGAGTGACGCAGCATGTTAGGCATATAGCGCCCCTGAGCATTGCTGGAGTTGTGTCGCGCTTGCGACACGACTCCAGCAATGCACTGCCCTTACGCCAGAAGATGCGACACGCATCTGACTATCCTTGCGCCACGGTGCGTCGCCTTGTAAATGCGACGCATCCGTGGTGGCGCAAGGGTATTCCTGCGTGTCGCATCTTTACTGGCGCATCCCTGCTAATATGCAGGGATGCGCCAGTCCTTGTAAATCTGCCCCGTAGTATCTATCAGGGTCTAGTGATTAAAGAAATTATGACATCAATTTGCTGCTCTTTTATTTTGTTGAAACAACCCCATTGGTTGTTTTCTCCATGTCCAATTAGGGGGTCTCCAATGTGACCCTGTTTTGACAAAATCCATTGGTTGTCATTTCTTCAAAAATCCTAATGGAATGTTTTGGATTGATAGTGTACCACTAACAATACCCTCCATCAAATTGTCGGCCTTGGAGAATATTTCTCCTTCTAACAATATTTCTCAAGATGTATCAATCCTGTCTCTGGCAGCTGTAGCGAGTAACTACTACTATTACCCAGTTTAAATCCACACAGTACGCCAATTTCGGAGGATGAAGGCCTCAGCCAGTCTTGCTGGGATTGAAATGTGTCTCCTGAAGGTCATGGTGAATGTCAGCAAGGAGCGTTTAACCACTGGGCCATCATGTAGACCACCAAACTTCAGCAGGTTTACGAAGAACATGCCATTCTTCTCAAAATCTATAAACCAGAACGAACTAAATAATGTTCGAGTTTTTATATAGATGATTAAGTACGTGTATGTTGACCTTGAGTTAAAAGCATCATAAATACAGTGCCAGCCATCCAGATAAAAAACGTTTAGGATTACTTTAAAATGAACCGGAATTCCCAATTAAAAGTTTCACATCTGCGGTGCATTTAAAACAGTTAATCTCCTAATGAGACTTCCCAAGGAACGAGAAGTGAATTGCAGGCCAGAGCAAGGCCCGGGGGCCCGCATACAGGAGCTGGTTTTTATTTTTTTCACACGCTGAGACCGAGTCGATGTTTCGGTGAAAGTGAGAAAGAGCCAGACTGCCATCTACTGACAATCTAATTTCTCTTAGCAGAAAAAAAGCTAAACTAATGCTATATAGGAAATGTTTTTTGCTCTCGGTTAAATATTGGTAAACTGCCGATAGAAAGAAAATTAGTAAAGTGTTTGGTTTGATATAGTCTCAACAGGATAATTACAGAAAATAACCTTAAGTACTTCTTGACGTTTGTATGTCGGATTCACCGTTTAAATACAGGAGCACAAAGAAAAATGCAAACGCGGTTACTTCAGTTAGTTAAGGTTTCAAGAAACGATAAAGCAAATGCAAATCATATAACAGATAAATGGGGGTGGGGGTCGATGCTTTGTCAACCCCAGAGGCGGGTATTGATAACCTCACTGCCCGTAATGGAAACGGGAGAGGATTCCGTTATCTCTGGCAGATGAGGTAGGGAAATGCTTTCCCGAGGCATTGATCTAAACGTAACACTTACGTTTTCAAAAAAAAAAAATCAGGAACAACTACAGCGGCATTGGCATCACACTTTTTTTCGTTAACAGGTACCAACCGCGTTTCTATTCAAAGGTTGCAAATACTTAAATCGGATTGTTAGTTTCACACTTTTTTCCTCTTCAAAATCAATCTAATCACTTGCAACTAAGGGGCAGATCTACAAGAACGTGCCGCAGCGTGGCGCTGCAAGCCCTTTGGCTGCGCCACGCTGCGGCACTTTCAGAGCACAGGAATGCGACATATTTACAAGAATATGTCGCATTCCTGTGCTTCTCCCTGCGCTGGCGCACAAACAGCTGCCAGCGCCGGCGCAGGCACCCTTGCACCATGGTGCAAGGATGCCTGCGCCATGGGGAGATTGTTTCTGTGCAGGAAGGGGCACCTTTCTGCACAAAAACAATCAGTACAGGCTTTTCCTCTTTCAATGCGTTCTGCAGAATGCAGCACGCATTGAAAGAGAAAAACGAGGAGAAATGAAAACATTTCTCCTCGGTGCGTCTCGCTACGCCACCTCTAGGGTGGCGTAGCTTTCAGACGCATCTCCAGAGTTACGATTTCTCGTAATTCTGGAGATGTGTCTTGTTCCATGGGTGTTGCGTGGGAACACCCACAGCAACACCCATGGAACACCCCTTCACCGCAAAGTGCTGCGTGTGAAGGGACGGTATTTACAAGGAGAGGAAAAGTCACGCATGGTGGCTTTTCCTCTCCTTGTAAATATCGAGGAGCCCCCTGCGCCACCAGTACGTCACGAAAATTGACGTACTGGTGGCGCAGGGGGCTTGTAAATCTGCCCCTTAGAATTTACCTCGCTGCCTCTTATCCATGGTGCGTCATTAATTATGAAGTAAATTGAACTTCTAGGACCGTGCTGAAAATGCAAGCCCCGCCCACCCAGCTGGGCAAAGAAAACCGTATGGCATTACCCCCTCATAGGACCTCCTCCTCCCAATCATTACCATAGTAAGGAGCAGGGCCGGCTATAGCGCTGGTGGCGCCCTGTGCGACAATGTCTGTTGGCGCCCCCCCAATGGCCACCTCTGCCACGGATTCCCTCACCACAGCCCTTTAACAGAGCCACTCAAGTCTCCAGAACCACTGTCTCTCGGATTCATTTAGTTTTATAGAACTATTCATACCAGTGTAAGGTGTCAGAGCACTTTACATCACACACACATTGCACAGAGACAATCATAGGTGTGTAAATCAGTGTATAGGAAATGTTACAACAGACAGGACTACAAGGTGTAGTGTAGGAGTAACATGTCATCGATACTAGTAGGCAATATATTTTGAGAGTCCTTATTCTGGAAAAGCACAAATTCAGAATTTAAAATGTAACACCATTGTTAGGGTTTCTCTTTAATAACAAGAATTGTTTTCCACCTAAATAAACCCTTTTGGCAAGATTAGGATAATGAAAGACTGGGCAAAAAAAACATATAGCTCTAACATATACCTTTGAGGACAGTTAATAGCTCAATGTTCTATATTACGTTTTTGACTTACAAATGACAAGTAACAAAAAGAGCTCTCTTACAGAAGCAGTAACCCACTGACTTATTTACATTACATGCACTTTGTAATCTGCATGGTACAGGTTCTTAGCAGCAGGCATTTTAACCATCTGCGCTACCTTTGGATGTGTCAAAACGTCCAGTAGACAAACCTCCGGCCTCTTTCTAGGAACACGATAAATCCCTGGAGTTATCTTGACGTTTTAATTGATGCCTGAAAATTGCTGGAGGCCAGGAACGCGCCAGCAGGTTGGTGCTTTTAAAATGATAATATTACTTGTAAAAATAACGCCCCCACCCCAAGTCAGCGCCCGGTGCGGTGGCACCGATCGCACCGCCCTGGAGCCGGCCCTGGTAAGGAGGTCCCCACCCAACAGACCTAAAACGCTAGTCAGCTTTTTTTTTTATATACATAAGCCCCTCCCACTTGCCTCCATGCCTGCTAGTAACAAGACCAGACTCAAGAATATAGGGAGGGAGGGGACATGACTGGGATGAGGAAGACCAGAATCAGGCTAATGAAGAGTACCAATAAGTAGTGAAACATTACCCCCTCTTGGACCTCTTCGTCCCAGTCATTACCATAGTGAGGACTTCTCAAGCCTTAACACAAAAAAGAAGCTTGACACCAAAAAACACAAGTAACAACTCAAGGATTTATTAAATCAAGCTTAAGACACAGCTGGGGAAACAGCCATTACAAAGCGGCTGTTATCACGCATAGCATTTACCATGCGTGATTTTACAATGAATATGCCTTTACCACACATACCTTTACAACGAATTACATTGTAAAGGTATGAACGGTAAGGGCATATGTGTGGTACAGGTGGTAAGGACATATGCGTGGTAAAGGCAATCAGCGTCTTTACCCCAGAAGACTAAGAGACCCTCTGAAACCTGGTGAAGTCTTCCCCTTTAAAAAAAATAAAACATGACTGTCAGTCTCCAACAACTGGAACTGGTAAGGCCTCGTCCCTAGGGAGGTAAGTGGGATTGCACATGAGGGCATGGGCATAGTTGGTGCTGCAGCGTGGCTCCTGGGTCCGGTTTTAGAGCTCAGGGCTGGGATCTAGAGAGGTGGTTTTAGATTTTGAGGAAAACTCTTTACCAAGAATATGCCTTTAACATACATGCCTTTACAAAGAAATTTGTTGTAAAGACATGCATTGTAAAGGCATATGTGTGGTAAAGGCTATGCATAGTAATGGCATTCTCTTTGTAACAGCCGCATTGTAATGGCATGCATTACAATGGAATGTGTGGTTCTGTCATACATCCCACAGCAAACACAAACAGCAAAATTATCCATTGAAGCATGCAACACATCTAGCCAATAATGCTTGATAAAAGTGTGATGCGACTGCCAGGTAGCAGCTCGACAAATTTCCGGGATGGAAGCACCCGCAGCTCCAGCCCAGGAAGCGAACACAGACCTAGAGGAATGGCCCTGAACCTGAGCCAACTCCAAAGACTTATATGACTGCAAATAGCCATGCACACCCACCTACTGCTAGTGGAAGTAGACACCTTCTTCCCCTTAGTCACTGCACCAAAAGACACAAACAGAGCAGGGGATAAGCGAAACCCCTGAGTGTGCTGCAGATAAATCTGAACATCCAAAATAGGAGGAACTTCAGCATCCTCCCCCCACCCCGGGAAATCAGGAAGAATAATCTCCTGCTCCAAATGGAATTTAGAAGAAACCTTAGGGAGAAAATCTGGATCCAACTGCACACTCACCCTATCCGGCAGGAATTGTAAATAGGAACGAGTAAAGCTCCCAGTTCCCCCAACCTATGGGACGAAGTGATGGCCAAAAGAAAAGCCAATATAGCAGATAACAACACCAAATTAGCCTCCATTAAAGGCTAAAAAGGGGACAACTGGAGACCCTAAAACACATTTGGCAAGTCCCAGGAAGGAACAAGCACCCGAGACACCGTTCGACGGAGCCGAAAGCTCCACAACAAACGAACCTCCAAAGGAGCAATACCATCCAGGGCAACCCCTGACCCTCTACAGGCACGGATAGCATCCCATTGAGCAGACAGAGTTTAGGGGCAAGAATTGTCAAAATCCCATCTTTCCAGAAGTCCAGAATCTTCATCATCTCCCCAGCTACCAGATCCACCCCCTGAGAGGTACACCACCTGACAAAAGACCCCCAGTGTGTAGTGTAAGACTTACGAGTTGGATCCCTGCAGGACTTCTGAATATCCTGCACCACTAGGGAAGAATCCCAAAGATTCCAATGTTAAGCATTCAAGAGCCAAGCCGTCAGTTTCAGTTGGTGGAGATGGGGTAAGGAGAGGACTGGGAACTGAAGCGGGGATGGGATCACTGGAAACTGAACAAACCTGCCCTAGGACAGCTGAAGCAACAGAGGGAACCAAAGGTCAGAAGGCCAAAAAGGGGCAATCAGGATCACAGACACCCTTTCCACCTGAATCTTCTGAAGCACCCTTGGGAGCAGGGGAATTGTAGGAAAGGCATACAGAAGTCCCAAGGGGCAAGGAATTAATAGGGCATCCACCGCCTTTGCCTGAGGATAAACCACCTCCAAACAAAAACGGGGAAGGAGGGTATTGCAGGGAGAGGAAAAGATGTAGTTCTAGGGCTCCGCGAACCAGAGATAAATGTCCCTGAACAGTGGCACTGACAGATGGAACAGAACAGATGAAGGCAGGTTGCTGCTCAAGCCGGCCTCATGGAAATTCAATTGACTCTGAATGTAGACCGCCCTCAGAGCCCTGAGATGGCACCCCCCCCCCCCCGGAGCAAATCAGTGAGGCCAGAAGATTCAGAGGGGCACTCGGCGCCCCCCTTGGCGATTCAAATAACAATGAGCCACCTGATTGTCAGTACTAACCAACAGGTTTGTTCCATGCAACTGGTCCTGAAAGAATTGTACCACATTCCAGATTGTAGCCAACTACCGCCAATTCAAGGAACACGTGCTCTACTTCAGATACCATTGACCATTGGCTTCCAAGGGCCCCAGTGTGGTCCCCCAACCCCACAGACTGGCATCTGGCATCAACAACAGGGGAGGAGGGAGCTGGAAACTGATACCCTTCTCCAAGTTGGGAGTGTGCAGCTGCCATCCCAACTCCTGAACCAGAACTGGGGTGAGAGGAACCAGAGAATCATAATTGGCAAGGGAGGGATCCCAGTGGGACAACAGATGATTGAGAAGAGGTTTCAGGTGAAGACAAACCCAGGGAACCACCAACATGGTGGAAGCCATCAACCCCTAGACCCTCAACCAAGTTCGAGCTGGGGCTGACTCCTGAGACAAAAGGAACAACAGAAGATGTTGCAGTGTCTCTCTGCAAGAAGCAGGAAGAAAAACAGCCCCTATCTGAGTGTTGAACACAGCACCGATAAACTGCAACCGCTGAGCAGGGACCAACTGTGATTTTGCCAGGTTCAGTGTGAAGCGCAATTGCTGAAACAGGGAAATGGTTGCTTCCACTGCCAGCAGATCCCTATGGGAGAAAGGAAGCACAGATCAAGCAATCATCAAGATAGGGAAAAACAGACACCCCCAAAACTATAAAATACCCACAGCCGGAACCAACAGCTTAATAAAAGTCTGTGGAGCAGTTGATAGCCCGAAGGGTAACGCCTGAAACTGGAAATGGGCTCAGTTGAAACTGGAAATGGGCTCCATTTACAGCAAATCCCAGAAGCTGCTGGTTGTCCTGATGAACAGGGATTTGAAAATAGGCTTTCTCTAAATCCAGGGTTGGCAAACAATCTCCCTGCTGGAGCAAAGGAATGATGGACCTCAAAGTGTTCATCCGGAATGTGTTCACCGACCTGTTTAGGGCCTTTAGATCAAATATTCGGCAGAAAGAACCATCTGGTTTGTGAACCAAGAAAAGAATAGCGTAGAAGCCCAGGCCTTCTTCCGCTACCGGCACCCTGATGATGGCTCCCTTTGTGAGCAGTTTTTCCACTGCTGACAACATAGCAGTTCTCTTCAGTGTGTCATTTGACAATTGAGTATCCCAAAAGCAAATCCTTAGAGGAGGACCAACAAATGGAATCCGATGCCCATGGCTAATGATAGACAGAACCTATTGGTCGGAAACCAAATAGAACCACTGACCCTGAAACTCCCAGAGCCTATCACCTACTCTGGAATAGTCATTTCTGACTGGTTCTCTGGGACTGCTGAATCTGGTGTCGGGATTTGTTGATGAACGCGGCCCCTGACCACAAGCTTGTCCACGAAGGGGCTGAGAAAAGGATAACCTGCCTGAAAAAGTCTGGATATGAAAGAAATACTTTTTCTTCTTCACAGTCTGAAAAGGCTTCAACATCTTTTCCTTTTCAGCCGAATGTTACACCATAGTGTTCAACTCATCCCCAAACAGCTTAGGACCTTCAAATGGTAATTTATGTTTTAATGATTTCTCCGCTGCCTCCAGCAACCATGGTTTTGGCCACAGTGGCCTGCAAACAACCACTGCCGCCCATGCCAAGGAGGAAAAGGCCCACAAGGTATCAAAAGTAATTTCAAGGAAAAACTAAGCCAAAACCTCCATATGAGCCAGGATAGGTGTTGGATCCCCTTGATCCTGTATGCAGTCAAACAGTCTTTCAAAATCTTAATGACAACCTATTTGGCACAGGCAGAGTAAGTCCTGGTTCCGATCCCTAAATTAGAAGCTGCAGAAGCACAATTTAAAGCAGCCTCCACCTTCTTCTCCACCAGATCTGAAAGGGTTGATCATGAAGAGGCCATAGAGAACAAGATGGAATTAAGTTTTGGGACCTGCGGGAACTGGTCATCAAACTGTGCCAACAGATATAGCTTGCTAAAGAAGAGTGAAATACCTTGTTTATCCACATCCTTCCACTTTAGAATGGATCTCCTTTAACCCCTTAACTGCTGGGCCTTTCCCCCCCAGTGCTGAGCCCTTTTTTGGCTATTTGTAGTAGTTCGCGATTAGGCCTCTGTAACTTTTGGACCACATAAGGTATCCACGCCAAATTTGCGTCCTTTTCTTCCAACATCATGGGGATTCTAAAGGTACCCAGGGTTTGTGGATTCCCCTGGAGGGGTCCCAGATTTTAGCCAAAATACAGCTATATTTTGGTTTTTGGAGAAAAATGGGAAAAAAGTCCCGCATATAAAAGCGTCTGGGTTTTTCCCTGCAAATGGTATCAAAAAAAGGTTTGTGGGGCTGAAATCTCCATTTTCCCAGATTTTAGGGAATGACAGACTTTTGTCAGAAAACCAAAAAATTTTACACAGTTTTGGCATTTTTCTGGGACATAGCCTATTTTTGCTATTTTTTGTGCTTTCAACCTCCTTCCAGTTAATGGTAGAAATGGGTATGAAACCAATAATGGATCCTGGAAAGCCATACATTTATGAAAAGTAGACAAAATTCTGAATTCAGCAAGGGGTCATTTGTGTAGATCCTTAAAGTTTTCCTTATAGAAACTAACAGTTAAATAAAGGAAAAATTGAAAATTAGTTGAAAAAAACAGCCATTTGTGTCAACGTTTTCACCTGTAACTTCTTCTAATTATGACAGCTATTTGAAGGCAATATACCGTTATATCCGCTGGACCTTTCTGGTTGTGGGGATATATAGGACTTGTAGGTTCACCAAGAACCCGACAGAACCCAGAGCCAATAATTGAGCAACATCTTGCAATGATTTTTTTTTAAGTACCGGGTATATAGCAATTATTTTGGGAAAATGTATACATGGAAAAATTGTTATGAAAGACACCTATGTATTTCTGAAATGGGAACAAAATGTAGATTTTAGAAACAGTAGATATTTGCACATTTCCGAAATTGGGAGTACCCATACTAGCATGAGAATTATAGGTCATTTTTCAAAATGACTTATTTTTTACACATTGTCTTTCATTTGGAAGGCAGAAATGCATCGAAAGTCAATAGGTAATAACAGTTGCTCTACAATTCTGTGTTACCCTAAGTCTCCCGATAAAAATGGTACCTCACTTGTGTGGGTAGCCCTTGTGCCCACAACAGGAAATGGCTCAAAATGCAACGTGGACGTACCACATTTTCACAATGAAAAATTACCCTTTTTTTGCAAAGTGCCTAGGTGTAGTTTTTGAACCCTAGCTCTGCCGGCACCTAGGGAAACCTAGCAAACCTATACATTTTTGAAAACTAGACACCCAGGGGAATCCAGGATGGGGTGACTTGACTGCCTCCCATCAGGTTCTGTTACCCAGAATCCCTTGCAAACATAAAAAAATTGTCAAAAAAATCACATTTTCCCCACATTTCTGTGGTGGAAAGTTCTGGAATCTGCGTGGATCCACAAATTTCCACCCACCCCGCGTTCCCCAAAGTCTAACGAGAAAAATGGTACCTCACTTGTGTGGGTCGGCCTAGTGCCTGCGACAGGAAACGGCGCAAAACGCAACGTGGTCACACCTCAATTTCGCAGTGAAAAATGACCCTTTTTTGGCAAAGTGCCTAGCTGTAGTTTTTGAACCCTAGCTCTGCCGGCACCTAGGGAAACCTAGCAAACCTATACATTTTTGAAAACTAGACACCCAGGGGAATCCAGGATGGGGTGACTTGACTGCCTCCCACCAAGTTCTGTTACCCAGAATCCCTTGCAAACAGAAAAAATTGTCAAAAAAAACACATTTTCCCCACATTTCTGTGGTGGAAAGTTCTGGAATCTGCGTGGATCCACAAATTTCCACACACCCCGCGTTCCCCAAAGTCTTACGAGAAAAATGGTACCTCACTTGTGTGGGTCGGCCTAGTGCCTGCGACAGGAAACGGCGCAAAACGCAACGTGGTCACACCTCAATTTCGCAGTGAAAAATGACCCTTTTTTGGCAAAGTGCCTAGCTGTAGTTTTTGAACCCTAGCTCTGCCGGCACCTAGGGAAACCTAGCAAACCTATACATTTTTGAAAACTAGACACCCAGGGGAATCCAGGATGGGGTGACTTGACTGCCTCCCACCAGGTTCTGTTACCCAGAATCCCTTGCAAACATAAAAAATTGTCAAAAAAAACACATTTTCCCCACATTTCTGTGGTGGAAAGTTCTGGAATCTGCGTGGATCCACAAATTTCCACCCACCCTGCGTTTCACAACGTCTTACGAGAAAAATGGTACCTCACTTGTGTGGGTCGGCCTAGTGCCTGCGACAGGAAACGGCGTAAAACGCAACGCGGTCCCACCTCAATTTCGCAGTGAAAAATGACCCTTTTTTGGCAAAGTGCCTAGCTGTAGTTTTTGAACCCTACCTCTGCCGGCACCTAGGGAAACCTAGCAAGCCTATACATTTTTGAAAACTAGACACCCAGGGGAATCCAGGATGGGGTGACTTGACTGCCTCCCACCAGGTTCTGTTACCCAGAATCCCTTGCAAACATAAAAAATTGTCCAAAAAAACACATTTCCCCCACATTTCTGTGGTGGAAAGTTCTGGAATCTGCGTGGATCCACAAATTTCCACCCACCCCGCGTCCCCCAAAGTCTTACGAGAAAAATGGTACCTCACTTGTGTGGGTCGGCCTAGTGCCTGCGACAGGAAACGGCGCAAAACGCAACGTGGTCACACCTCAATTTCGCAGTGAAAAATGACCCTTTTTTGGCAAAGTGCCTAGCTGTAGTTTTTGAACCCTACCTCTGCCGGCACCTAGGGAAACCTAGCAAACCTATACATTTTTGAAAACTAGACACCCAGGGGAATCCAGGATGGGGTGACTTGACTGCCTCCCACCAGGTTCTGTTACCCAGAATCCCTTGCAAACATAAAAAATTGTCAAAAAAAACACATTTTCCCCACATTTCTGTGGTGGAAAGTTCTGGAATCTGCGTGGATCCACAAATTTCCACCCACCCCGCGTTCCCCAAAGTCTTACGAGAAGAATGGTACCTCACTTGTGTGGGTCGGCCTAGTGCCTGCGACAGGAAACGGCGCAAAACGCAACGTGGTCACACCTCAATTTCGCAGTGAAAAATGACCCTTTTTTGGCAAAGTGCCTAGCTGTAGTTTTTGAACCCTAGCTCTGCCGGCACCTAGGGAAACCTAGCAAACCTATACATTTTTGAAAACTAGACACCCAGGGGAATCCAGGATGGGGTGACTTGACTGCCTCCCACCAGGTTCTGTTACCCAGAATCCCTTGCAAACATAAAAAATTGTCCAAAAAAACACATTTTCCCCACATTTCTGTGGTGGAAAGTTCTGGAATCTGCGTGGATCCACAAATTTCCACCCACCCGGCGTTTCACAAAGTCTTACGAGAAAAATGGTACCTCACTTGTGTGGGTCGGCCTAGTGCCTGCGACAGGAAACGGCGCAAAACGCAACGCGGTCCCACCTCAATTTCGCAGTGAAAAATGACCCTTTTTTGGCAAAGTGCCTAGCTGTAGTTTTTGAACCCTACCTCTGCCGGCACCTAGGGAAACCTAGCAAGCCTATACATTTTTGAAAACTAGACACCCAGGGGAATCCAGGATGGGATGACTTGACTGCCTCCCACCAGGTTCTGTTACCCAGAATCCCTTGCAAACATAAAAATTGTCCAAAAAACACATTTCCCCCACATTTCTTTGGTGGAAAGTTCTGGAATCTGCGTGGATCCACAAATTTCCACCCACCCCGCGTCCCCCAAAGTCTTACGAGAAAAATGGTACCTCACTTGTGTGGGTCGGCCTAGTGCCTGCGACAGGAAACGGCGCAAAACGCAACGTGGTCACACCTCAATTTCGCAGTGAAAAATGACCCTTTTTTGGCAAAGTGCCTAGCTGTAGTTTTTGAACCCTACCTCTGCCGGCACCTAGGGAAACCTAGCAAACCTATACATTTTTGAAAACTAGACACCCAGGGGAATCCAGGATGGGGTGACTTGACTGCCTCCCACCAGGTTCTGTTACCCAGAATCCCTTGCAAACATAAAAAATTGTCAAAAAAAACACATTTTCCCCACATTTCTGTGGTGGAAAGTTCTGGAATCTGCGTGGATCCACAAATTTCCACCCACCCCGCGTTCCCCAAAGTCTTACGAGAAAAATGGTACCTCACTTGTGTGGGTCGGCCTAGAGCCTGCGACAGGAAACGGCGCAAACGCAACGCGGTCACACCTCAATTTCGCAGTGAAAAATGACCTTTTTTTGCAAAGTGCCTAGCTATAGTTTTTGAACCCTACCTCTGCCGGCACCTAGGGAAACCTAGCAAACCTATACATTTTTGAAAACTAGACACCCAGGGGAATCCAGGATGGGGTGACTTGACTGCCTCCCACCAGGTTCTGTTACCCAGAATCCCTTGCAAACATAAAAAATTGTCATAAAAACCACATTTTCCCCACATTTCTGTGGTGGAAAGTTCTGGAATCTGCGTGGATCCACAAATTTCCACCCACCCCACGTTCCCCAAAGTCTTACGAGAAAAATGGTACCTCACTTGTGTGGGTCGGCCTAGTGCCTGCGACAGGAAACGGCGCAAACGCAACGCGGTCACACCTCAATTTCGCAGTGAAAAATGACCTTTTTTTTGCAAAGTGCCTAGCTGTAGTTTTTGAACCCTACCTCTGCCGGCACCTAGGGAAACCTAGCAAACCTATACATTTTTGAAAACTAGACACCCAGGGGAATCCAGGATGGGGTGACTTGACTGCCTCCCACCAGGTTCTGTTACCCAGAATCCCTTGCAAACATAAAAAATTGTCAAAAAAAACACATTTTCCCCACATTTCTGTGGTGGAAAGTTCTGGAATCTGCGTGGATCCACAAATTTCCACCCACCCCGCGTCCCCCAAAGTCTTACGAGAAAAATGGTACCTCACTTGTGTGGGTCGGCCTAGTGCCTGCGACAGGAAACGGCGCAAAACGCAACGTGGTCACACCTCAATTTCGCAGTGAAAAATGACCCTTTTTGGCAAAATGCCTAGCTGTAGTTTGTGAACCCTAGCTCTGCCGGCACCTAGGGAAACCTACCAAACACACACATTTCTGAAAAGTAGACACCCGGGGGCTTCCAGGGAGGTATGGCTTGCGTGACCCCCCTTGCAAAACCAGGTGGTTTTGAGATAGGCAATTTTGAGGTCGCCTCACTACGTTGTGGGCCCTTGCCTGTCGTGGGTACTTGGGCCTCCCACACGAGTGAGGTACCATTTTTATCGGGAGACCTTGGGGAACACTGGGTGGTAGGAAATGCATGTCTGCCCGGCGATGCCACAACTTTCCCACACAAAAATGTGTGGAAAAAGTGATTTTTCCACCTAAATTCGAGGTTTGCAGGGGATTCTGGGTAAGAAAACGTTGGGGGATCCACGCAAGCCATACCTCCCTGGAACCCCCGGGTGTCTAGTTTTCAGAAATGGGTGGGTTTGATAGGTTTCCCTAGCTGGCCACCGAGCACGGGGCCAAAACCGAGGTGACCCCCTTGCAAAACCAGGTTGTTTTGTGATAGGCAATTTTAATGTCGCCTCAATACCTTTTCGGCCCTAGCCTGTCGTGGGTACTTGGGCCTCCCACACGAGTGAGGTACCATTTTTATCGGGAGACCTTGGGGAACACTGGGTGGTAGGAAATGCATGTCTGCCCGGCGATGCCACAAATTTCCCACACAAAAATGTGTGGAAATAGTGATTTTTTTCAACAAAATATGAGGCTAGCAGGGCATGTTGGGTAAAAAAACAGTGAGAACCACGCAAGTCATTCACCCTTGTACTTCCCCCTTTGTCTACTACTCAAAAATGTAATGGTTTGCCTAGGTGACGACTGAGCTAGGGCAGAAAGTCCCCTGCTACCCATTGTGGAAAAAAAAATATCTTACAAAAGGCCATTAAACAGACACAAATATAAATCTAACACTCATTTGATAAAGCTAATCCACCACTTACACAGGTTGGTTTTAGCACCTCCAGAAACGCTGGCTTCAAAGCACAAATACTTATCAAAGTATATAAATATTGAAGCCAAGCCTTCTGAAGGGGAGCCATAAAGCCACATCACGGCACCAACCACTTTATGGTCCATTCACACGCCATTCACACACCACACACAAGACTTCCGTACCGCCAGCCACGGGCCCAAACAACCATATCACTTGCACTCACACAAACATACTGCCACCATGCAAGGGCCCATCACATTTATATGCCACAAGACATAATGACTTTGACTATATTCTACCACCTGTCAAGTCTCCACCTCCTTCTTCCAGAACGTTACCGAACTCATGCCCAGTGAACCTATACTAATGACTTCCATGACAGCCACATGAGGCTCAGGAAGACATGTCTTTCATGCACCTTTAGTGCACTCACTATGCTAAATCCAACTCCTTCCAGTTTGTGGATGCAAGTTGGGGGGTGCTCGAGTATGCCGTGAAGCCCATTCCTCGAGCTGAGCAAGCATATCTACCTTTGAAACTAAGGCAAAATGCTGGAAATTTTCAAAAGGTAACATCATAAACTATGAACGGATGAATGTGAAACAAGGGTAGTCCGTGACAACGTAGCATATGTCCAATCCACCGTTATGTGCAGTGACTGTAATGCACTTATCATACAGCAAACTGACCATCTACTAAGTTCTAACGGAGGATGAACATGGCAAGCAGCATTGACCCATAAGTATTGAGTGTGAGTGTGGCAGCAATGGATTTGAATCCATGGGTGAAGAAGAAGTCAGGACGTGTATCTATACTACCTTTACTATCTGCCTTCTACCTTTGCAATATTCCTCGGAAAGCGTACCTACCGTAAGCTGTTCTAACCCGTTCGTGTGTCTGTCCTCAGAGTCCTGACTAACCCTGTCCAATTGTTAAGAGACCCTATACTAATGCCTTTCATCTCTAGCTACTTGAAGCTTGAGTGAACATTTCTGTCACGAGCTATCAATGCTCTCACAATGCTCTATCCAACTCCTTCCAGTTTGTGGATGCAAGTTGGGGGTGCCCGAGTATGCCGCAAAAACATTTCTCGAGCTGAGCAAGCATATCTACCTTTGAAACTAAGGCAAACATGCTGGAAATTTTCAAAAACTTCCTAAAGAGAACATCATAAACTACGAAGAACGGTTGAATGTGAAACACGGGTACTCCATGACAACGTGGCATATGTTCTGCCCACCAGTATGTGCAGCGTGGGGACTATAATGCACTTGTCAATTGGCGAACAGAACAACTACCACGTTCTGAAAGCAGATAAAGGTGTTGAGAAGTCCATGATTTCATGAAGTAGAGGAAGAAATATCCTGCAGCTGCTTGCGTAGTGAAGGAGTGGCCCACAGACAGTAGGTATCCATTCACACCAATTGAAAGGTTATCCTATTGGCAGCTCCACCTCAGTCAATTTCCCAGTATTTTGCTTTAGTGTGATACAACATAAAGCAAGTAGGAAAACAGAAGGCAGGCTTACTTGGGCACTGGGGACAGTAAACACGAGTCTCCTGCCTCTTTCCCTGCATCGAGCACACTTTACAACGACGACATGGTCGCTCCTTTTTGGGTGTTGCAGGAATTTTATCTGCAAAGTGTCGCTCCTGCAGCCTTGCCACGTCCTCCAGAACACATGAAGTGGAGGCTTCTGCTTCTGTAGCAGTAAGACTTTCAATTACAGACAACTGAAAGTCAAGGAAAGACATGAGTCTTCCTGTGGTGGTCTCACGATAAACAACATACGCATTGTATGTTGCCATCTGGATCAGGTGCGTAAACAGTTTCTTATACCAAGTGCGAGTTTTACGACTCGCATTGTATGGCTGAAGAACCTGGTCGTTCTTGTCCACTCCGCCCATGTACTTGTTGTAATCAAGTATACAGGTGGGCTTGTGGACTTCGGCCATCTGACCCCAAACCGTGACAGGGGAAGTGCTCTCAGCATGAATTGTAGTGAGCATGTACACATCGCGCCTATCTGAGAACTTAACTGTGAGCAGCTCGTTGGAACGCAACGCAGTGCTCTGGGATTTCTGGAGCTTCTTGCAAACAAGCTCCTGCGGGAATCCTTTGCGGCGACAACGAATTGTACCACAAGCCACGGTGCCAGCTTTGTAGAGCTCACTGAATAGCTCTACTCCTGTATAGAAATTGTCCACATAAAGGTTATAACCTTTGTGAAGAAGTGGCTGGACAAGCTCCCATACAATCTTTCCTGTGACCCCTAGCATGGGAGGGCAACCTACAGGGTTAAGAGTTGTGTCCTTCCCTGTATACACTCTCAAGCTGTACACATAGCCAGTCGAGCTCTCACACAGCATGTACAGCTTGATGCCATAGCGAGCGCGTTTGCTCGGAATGTACTGCCTAAACAGCAGCCGCCCTTTATACAAGATCAAGGACTCATCAATGGCTATATTCTTTCCAGGAGTATAAACCTCTGGAAACCTGGCAGACAAATGTTCCACGACAGGCCGAATTTTGAACAACCTGTCATAGTCTGGATGGTCCCGGGGCAATGCAGCAGAATTGTCATTGAAATGCAGCATGCGCTGCAATAGCAAAAACGATCTCTGCTCATGTATGGTGCAAAGATGGGGGTTAACCAAACCGTGCGAGTAGACCAGTAGGATAGCAAGGTTGGTTTATGCACTACCCCCATTTTAAGTGTGAGGCCCAAAAATATCTTCAACTCCCCTAGTGAAGTGGGAGTCCACTTGCGCGCCCTAGAATGAGGCCCAAGAGTGCCTCCTTGCTCCCTCAGAAATTGTTCGGCACGCAAATTTGTTTGCTGCACAATTTCGTCTAGGAAGTCAACACCAAAAAAGAGATGGAAGTAGTCAATTGGCAAAAAATTTGCCGTATCTACTTTACATCCAGCGTCACCAGTGAAAGGCGGAATTTGGGGCTGAATTAAATTGGGAGGCTGCCAAGACAGCACTCCGTCTGTGCTTGCGGCCGCACGTGCCTGCACTCTGGGTTGCTCTAACCTGTTACGGGTGTCCTGCTGCACAGACTGTGCTGGCAAAGGGACAGCACGACTGACATCGTCTCCTTCAGAATCGCTGGACGATGAGTCATCGGATGGAACTGCGCCGACTGAAAAGTCACTCCCAGATTCGGCTCCATTGTCCTCTCCCTCAGATGCTGTCTCAGTATCTGCTGTCTCAGTCTCTGATCCTGCCTCAGAGCTGGACTCCAGAACCAGATTTAGGGCCTGGGCAGCATCCATCCAACGATATGCCATCTCTGCTAGTGCCTAAACTATCCTTTTAAAACACAATCCTACGTAGAAGGCAGATAGGTTGTTGGTTTTAAAGTGTAGGTGGGTGTGTGCGCGTGAGTGAAGTGTTTAAGTCAATAATGACGAAGTCACCTTACCTTTGCGAACTCTGTACGCTCTCCAAAAAGACTAAGAAAGAGAGAAAAAAGACACAGTATTACTTTACCTTGCCACATACCCATCATCGCAGCCTTTTAGCGCTGGTGGGAGCCATTGCAACCATCATTTTGGCACCAAGATGCCTACGGGTGAACGTGTGCTTTACAATTGCACACTATGACCTCCTTTGATGCGCCCACTACCATCCTTGCAAACGTGCCCCTCATCTCTCCATAGCCCCTCTCTCACATAGACAATTAATTCCCAATGTCAGAGCGCTCAATACCTGGTGCAGGCAGCAACGGGTAGAATCCTTACCCGATATTTAAATTCAGAAACACAAAGGATGCCGCACTCCAAGACCGGTTTCAGAGTTGCTTTATTTTCACCACCACTACCACCAGTCGTGGTGAAAATAAAGCAACTCTGAAACCAATCTCTGGAGTGCGGCATCCTTTGTGTTTCTGAATATATATATATATATATATATATAGATATATATATATATCCAAGCTCCGTTTCCTTGTTTCCCAAAACGAAAAACAGCACTCGCGTGGGCCAATAAACTCTAGCAACTGCCCCGCGAGTGCTGTTTTTCTTTTGGAAACAAGGAAACAGAGCCTGGATAAATATCGCGGGCGCACCCCGCGTTTGTGAAGCACCCGTCCGCAAGTGCGCCGTTCACTGTGCATCAAGGAGCATATATATATATATATATATATATATATATATATATATATATAGCAACTGACAGTATCCCCGTGCGAGCGCGCACACATGGGACCACGGACTCAAGATTAAGCTGTAGCCAAAATGCGTGCTTACAAAAGAAAGGTGCAGCCTCAGACGCGTTTCGGACACCGACTGTGTCCTTGATCACATATATATATAAACCATTTCCGAAATCTTCATAAGAATCGGTCACCGACACAAGGGTAGCATTGCCATTCAGGCTTGACGTTTATTCGATACCTTTGCTATAATATATATATATATATACACACACACACGGACACATATATATATATATATATATATACATAGATTTTATCTCTACATATATTTATATACATCTATATACATATATCTATACATATATATGTATATGTATATAGATACATATATATATCATTCACTCTTTAGACTTATGTATATATATGTATCTATATACACATACATATGTATATAGATACATATATATACATATATCATCTACAGAGAGAAAGAGACTCTCTCTCTCTCTCTCTCTCTATATATATATATATATATATATATATATATATATAAAGAAAGATCTCTCTCTTGCTCTAATTTTTTTTATAGCTATGGCTTCCCTGGGGGGCCGATTGTGGCCCCCACGGAAAGCACATAGGTATAAAAAAAAAATGCCCCCACAGGGGGTCGGCCACTGAGCAGGAGGACCGACCCCCTGCCAATATTGCCACCATTGTACTTTTTTAAAATTATTTTTAGCATTTTTGGGGGCGATCATGCCCCCAAGGAAAGCCAACATGGGTAAATAGAAAATATGCCCCCACAGGGGAGTCGGCCACTGAGCAGGAGGACCGACCCCCTGCCAATATCGCCGCCATTTAAAAAAAAAAAAATTCGTTTTTTTTCATTTTTGGGGTGCGATCGCGCACCCCAAACAAAGCCAACTTAAAAAAAATTAAATAAATATGCCCCCGGGGGGGGGCGACCCATTACCACGAGGGCCGACCCCCAAAGACATCCCTGGTGTCTAGTGGGGTTTCCTGGCCGTGGATCGCATCACTGCCGCGATCCACGGCCAGGAAACCCTTTCAGGAAGGCCTCGTTTGAAAGGGAGACTCTCCCTTTCAAGCGAGGCCTCCCTGAAAGCTGGGAGGCCGTTTTCGGCCGGATTTCCCCATCGGAGTCGAGGGCGGCCTTACCTGCTGCTGTCCTCGGCTCCGGTGGGGAAATCAGTGACGTCAGAGCGCCTCGCGGCACGCTGACGTCACAGATGGGCGGGAGGGGGGGCGGGGGGAGACGCGGAAAGCCTTCCACGTCTCCCCCAGGGGGAATTTAAAAAAAAACAATCTCCGGTGCGATGCACCGGAGGTTTAAAGGGGGCCCTCCCTGGTGACGGCCAATGGACGTGCGCCGCACCAGGGAGGTAGTGCTTGCGTCGGCCATTGGCCGACGCAAGCACCAAAGGGGTTAATAATATCATGCACTGGCAAGTCATCCACCACAGAGACACTGTACTGGATAAAAAGCCATCATTCACCAGAGACTTAGGCTCAAAACCCAGTACCTCCTGAAGATATGGCAACATATCAGAGAAAACCTTGCCCTGCACATATCTGCCCTTAGGGGAATTGTCCATCTCATCATCACAATCCCCTTTCTGTTCTTTTGCAGGAGGCTCAGCCAAGGCAGCCTGTACTGCAGAATTATTAAATCCTGCAAATCAGCCCTGGAAATTTGCAATAAATCGTCCTCCTCCAAGTCTTGGACATACTTCATCTTGGAAACAGATTTTCCAGGCTTAAGGAGAGACTCCTCATTCTTCATAATACAACACGAGTCGATCAGCTAAACAGGAAGAACGTTGTGCCCAACAACAACATCCGATTTATACCTGTCTCCTAGCAACCAAGTCTCACTCACCATGGGACTTTGGTAGCATAAGAGATAGGTTTACCGCCTCCCCTGCAGCTCTATGCAAACAGACACGGCCATGAGGTTCAAGTGCTGCCCAGCGTACCCAAATAATGCTCCCCACCCCAGCCAAGCACTTGTGCGGTGAGAGCGGCTTCAAGCAGTTCAATAATGTGCACGCAACCGTCAAAAACCTTAATGCAGTCAGGCAGCGCGCCCTGATAGTCAAGATAGCATGAAACTGCACAGCAAACAAATTTAAACAAACCCGTATCTTACCGCAAGTTCCTAACGCGATATCTCACCTGTCTTGCGAGAGGAAACAAGCAGGCATGGAGGTGGGTGGGAGGAGCTTATCTATAAGAATAAAAAGCAGACTAGCGTGTTAGGTGCCTGTTGGGAGGCAGGACCTCCTGGCTATGACATGACTGAGATGGGGAGGACCTTAATCAGGGTAATGAAGATTACCACTAAGTAATGACACATTTCCAGCATTCTAATTGTGTTTTCCTGTATTGCTGGGGCAAGGAAACAGTAAGTATGCTAATGCGGCCTCTGATGGACCTGGGTCTTCACCTCCATGGTCCGAGATGGCCTATTTGGGAATCGGCTTGGGAGTCTGTGACTGCACCTCGTTGCTGGAGGTCATTGTCATTGTGTAAGCAACTGTCTTCATCCTGGACTGTTTTGAAAGTAATAGTTGGTGATATACCCTCCAGCATAGGTTGCAGGTGCCTGAGCTTGGTGGCAGGGGGTCCTACTGGCTTTATCAGGATCTTTATTCATGCCCTTTATTAAGCTACAGCCACTAGGAGAGCAGGTGCATGAGCTCTTGTCCCAGTCAGAGAGATATAAACAGCCAATCTACCGAGGTACGTGTGGGCATTTATATTCTGTGCTGGCAAGTTGATCTTGAATAAACTGAATTGCTAGATCTGGAAAGTGCAATTCAGCACTCTTTTCTGTGAAATCCTTTCTGGGTCTAATTGACATGGACGGCCACTGGGTTGTGAATTTAAATTCTCACAAAATAGGGACCAAAAGCTGACTGAAGGTTAAGTAATCAGAGGATGTTTTCCATTAAGCGGTGACCATTTTCACCTTCATTCCTGAACAGATAAGCGATGTTGTCAGGTCAAGATGATAACAAATATACTGGATGCTTTTGAGGCAACATTGCCAGTGGCTGTGGCATGTTGTGCATTTTTTCCATGATGACACCTTGTTCTTCTTCGCCTCATATGCAGGGAGGTACTCTGTGGAGCTGGAGGATGGTGATTTAATCTCCCCTCCTCTGATTCCATCTCCTGTCAGGGTATTTTTATTGAGCAGCCTAGTCTTGTTTTAGAAATTACTTGGAGAAAATGGTGTCCCCTTTTTTCATCTGAGATAAACGTTAAACTTTTACCTGACCTAGAGTCACAGGGTCTGGGTGTCTTGTGGGAGGATTTTTTTTGGCTTCTTCTTGGGCCTCATTTCTTTCTGCCTAGCTTCCCATTTTGGTAGATGCTGTCAAGGACTTTGTGGTGGTGCTTCTGATCCTGTTTATTTTGAGTCATACTCTTGGACCACAGTGAAGTGAGTGTTTGCTGTAATGATGACTTTCGGTATATTCTGGCTATTGGTTCCGAAGTTCGGATTGGTGCTTTGGTAATCCTTGAAATTAATGACTGGAATGAGGACAAGGGGCATCCAGGTAATGCCTCATTACTTACCAGTAATCTTTATTACTCAGTCCTACTTGTTCTCATCCTAGTCTTTATGACCAGTCAACGCTCAATTCACTGGTTGGGCCTTGGGTAAGTCAGTAAGAACACTGGGAATGCCAGTCCGTGTATGGCACCCAGCTGATTGGGTGGGGATTTCATTTTCAGAATTCTTCTTGAGTTCCTGTCTTGATGTGGGATTTATCTCACAAATAATGACTGGTATGAAAACGAGTAGGACTAGGAGTAATGAAGATTACCAATAAGTAATCGGGGCACTTTGAAATTGAAATTTGAACAACAGTACGATGGGCACACCAGAAAAAATGTATACTCATTATGAGTTAGCAGTTGAAATGTGGATCTACGACCGGTACCGGCATCATTGTGACAGCATTGTAGTACCACCCCTTTACCAGCCACTACAGGTATGAGGGCTGAAATGGCATGTTTACCACATGTTACCCAAATTCTTGACCCTTTTTTCTCACAAATCCACCAGTTTTGAGATCTGCATTGATGCAGACCTAAGTTTTGACATTGCGTATAAAATAGTTGTTGAAAAAGAAAAAAAAATATTCTGCTTACTGTAGATGCCGACTGCAGAATTAATTAAAAAAATCTACTATGCAGTCTTATTCTATTGGTTGCCACTGACAATGAAGCACAAACACAATCATTAAAATCACTTATGGAGCACTGACAACCAACAGGTTAACTGACTGATTGATTTTTAGGATTGTCTAGTGACTAAAATGTGATATTAGGATTGAAGGGGTGTGGAGGAGAATAAATACATTGCAATCTTGGTGTCCTTACAACAACCTTCTCAAGCCAACTACACAGACATGAAGCATGTCTTTTATATCGGAACATATTGAATACAAGCCTCCTGTAGGGGTTTTGTTTGGCACTCAAAGTGTGTCATTATGAAGCTACTTGTTCTATATCAGTCTGAGGACAGCTTGCAATATTGCCGATCATGTTGTACCTGTTCTGAGTGTAGGATAAGCTTTGACTGCTATTACCTGTGCTGTACCTGTTGTTCTTTACTTACTTGCTTTGTTGTAGTATACTAAATTATTTCTGCCAGGGTGATCATCTTTTCTACATTCAAGAAATGCATGCATTGCATGTGGATTGCCTACCTAATATTTGGGAGTGTAGCTTGCACTGCTGCTGTCTGCGGCAGGCTGTTCCTATTTTCTGCATTTGAAAGACCCTTGCACTGTTATTGCATGTGGTGTACATACCTGTTATTTTTGGGAGATGCTTGCACTGCTGCTATCCATGCCAAATGCCCCCCCAATATGTTTTGTGGAGGGGGTTACCTTATGGGGCAGGTAGATAGAGACAATGGGGATTCATCTGCCCTCATCAACGCATGTATGTTGGCAAGCTCAATGGAGGTGTTTGGTCAGTCAGTGATTATAGGACAGACTCAGGTTTGAGTATCGTTGTTTCCCACTGGTGGACTTTTAAACTCTTCAGGTTTACTAAAATGTTTGTTATGTTTGTTAAGTCTTAGGCAAATGGGCGCAGTTGCAAAATAAAAAAGAAGAAAATGTAGCAATCGTGTGATAAGTGTGATAGGTCTGACCCTTTATTTCACTCTGGAATGAGCACTGGACAACTTTGGTGGCTGATGTCTCAGTTTCTGACACCTCCCAATCCAGTTTCCACAGCACCAAAACCACCCTGATCTCTGCAACTGAGAACATCAGAACCCTCCTGGAATGGGGGAAACAGTGTCTCTGATCTTCCCCGACCTGCAGTGTTCAACACCATATCCCACCACACTCTCATCAAGAGACTCCACTATTTCGGCATATAGGGACATGCCCTCAAATGGATCGTATCCTTCCTGATAGGATGAACCCAGAGAATCTGCCTACCACCCTTCACTTCAGAACCGAAGAGCACCATCTGCAGCATCCCTCAAGGTTCATCCCTCAGCCCCATCCTGTTCAACACTTACATGACACCCCTGGCCAACATCGTCAGAATCAATCGCCTCAAGTTCATATCCTACACAGACGACACGCAGCTCATCCTCTCACTCTCAGAACACCCCTCCACATCAGGACCAAATTCCACAACTGCATGACGAGTGTCACCAACTGGATGAAGACCTACTGCCTGAAGCTCAACAAGGATGACACGGAAGTGCTGAGTTTTTAAAACAACACCTCTCTGTGGAATGACGCCTGGTGGCCTTTCGAACACGGATCACACCGACACCGACAGATCAGGCCTTTAACCTAAGCCCTTGCCCAAGTTTACATGCTCTCACAAATCTGGGGAAGTGTCACATCCATGAGTGTTGCGTGGGATAACCCGCTGCAATGCCCATGGAATGCCTCCTGAGTGCAGAGTAAGGCAACACAGCGATTTGCACTGTCTTGCCTTACTCCATATCCATGAGGCCATTCAAAGCCACGCATAGTGACTTTGCGTGGCCTGATAGACATGATTTTCCCCGTGGGAGTGTTACAAAACGTGATGCTCCGCTGGCACACAGGGCTCGCAAATGTGCCCTCATGTGAGATGTATTTGTTTTCTGAGGTAAAATACATTATGCTGGAAGTGGTGTTTCGTTTTAGGGATATAATTTCCTAATGTGGCTGCCTATGCCAGACTCTTTTAAAATGATTATTTATGGATTGGGATATCTTGTAGATTGGCGGATGTACCCCATGATACATTTCAGTATAATAGTGGGGTGTGCAGTGATGCTGGTTGATCACCCACCCAAATTATTTCATGTGGTGGGTGGGACTATCCAAAAGAGCGGGGCCTACTGCCCACAGTTGCATTTGTGTGCATGTGGGAACAGAGAGTGAGGCTGAGTGGTGGTATAAAGGCCTAGACACGTTCAGGTGAAAGGGGATGGCTACACCCATTCTTCAGCTCTCTCTTGTGCAACTGCTGCTATATTATTCCAATGACTAGAGGGGTTGCTGTGCTAGGGATTAGATTGACTTAGCTGGAGTCCCATAATTGGACCTGGCATGTCACAAGAAGGGGTCACCAATCATTTTAATATATCAGTATGAGAAAACTTAAAGGGCACTTCATTTAATGGGCACTTTTTCTGTTGTCAGTGATTATCAATGGAATCCCAGATCATCATCAGTCAAAAATGGATGAAATGATGAGGACTTTTTAAGGCTGGTCCTCCCACAACTCACCTCATGTGTGCTCCCCTAGCAATTGTGAGCAGTCGTTTTTGGTTGATTGGGCAGTTGTCAGTGAAACACAAACATATACAATCTTACTTTCCCAGATATATTTGGAACATAAGTGCTGGGAAGCGGGTGGGCACTTTTTCTTCCTCTGTACATAAGCACATGCAAAATCGTATCAGGGCGGCAAGAAGAATGTAGCTTGTGATAAGAGTTGTCTCGTTCATAAATATTTAAAATAAAAATAGAAATTTAGTACACTCGTAATCAAATGTCTAAAGAATGCTTATTTTGGCTAAGTGTATCAGAAGTCTTGATTTGCTTGCTTTACCATTATTTGTGTGCATTCTACACCATCCTGAGCACATTAAAAAGCACACAGCACGGTAACATAACAAACAGGGATACAGGGACCTGTTTCTGTGCTTAGGAAAGAAGGCGCGTCAAAGGGTGCTAATATCCTTATTTCTCACATGCTAAAGGGTGCCAATGGGAGTTCATAGCCCTTACATTTGTTTATGTTTACTCAACCTGAGCTATGATCCACAAATAAAGGGCAGAAATGTAACAGCTGTTAATGCCATAAGCCGGGAGCAGCAATGCCTAAGTTGTAAAGAAGAAAAACATGCAATAATTAATTTAAAATCTAAATATTGGAAATGATCTTGCATTAATTGTGGGTTTTATTTAAAAAAAACATTTGATGTTTTATTTAGTAGAACATAGTTCTCTTTGATTTTTTGGCACTTTGCTATCAATAATGTTGAAGTTGTAACTTCTGCTCAAAAATATGGTTTGCATTCTATGCAAAACAAATCGGAGCAAGCTGGGCTACTTTAGGTGTGATAAAATTAATAGGAGAGACGTATACCTGGATAAACACTGTAGTAAGGTATGGAGGGTAGGGCGACATCTTTAGGGATACGCATATGTTCTTTTAATGTTTGTGGGTTGATTGATAGCGGAAAAGGGCAACGAGTGGCGGTGGGCCTACGGCTGATGAAACCAGACATTCTATGCCTACAGGAAACACATATTCCATGGGGCAAACGCAGGGTACTGAATGAGCTTGGGTATACACTAATTGCTGCATCACGGCAGGCTGCTACAAACAGGGAAGTGGGTATCCTGGTGCTACAGGGGATTCAAGGTACGGGGAGGATACTGGCTGAGAACTTTGGTAGGTGGGTGATTGCGGAATGCTTGGTGGGGGCCGCTAAGGTCGTAATATGTACAATCTATGGATCGAATTTTGATGAGGCAGCAATATTGAAAGGGTTGAATGTTGAGCTGGCATCATGGTGTACCCCCCTGATACTATGTGGGGACTTTACGTTCATCTGGGGTGGAGTTAAACTATAATAACTATGGGGGTCGAAAACCTAATGTGTTCAAAGCACTGCAGCAGTTAGTTGTTGACCATGGATTGGTAGACGTGTGGCACACCCTGAATTATGTGGACCCAGGATACACTTTTTATTCATATCCTCACCATAAATTAGTCCGGCTTGATTATGTCTTCACATCGAAAGCACTCATATCGGGGGCAAGGATGCAGATATGGCCGAGGATTACGGCGGACCACGGTCCACTGTTGTTGGACATCCCCGCTATTAGCAAAAGAACTCCGGTAAGTTCCTTCACTTTTGACAGGAAGCTCTTACTGGACACCTCCTTTCTTAACCAAATGAAAGTCTGAGTGATACAGTTTTTGAACATCAATAGAGGTTCAACCTCTAGGGCTAAAGTATGGGATGCCCTAAAGGCTTGATTAAGAGGTGAAACTTTCAGCTATGGACTGTTTAGACAGAAACAACTCCAAATTACTATAAAGGGACTCATGGATGATCTTAGAATAGCAGAGGAAAAGCTCATTCAAGGAATTACCACAGGTATGGTGGTTAAGGCACTACAAACCGGGATAGCCTGTTGTAAAGCCAAAATTAATTTGGTGTGGAGCAAGGAAATCGCTAGCAAATACAAGCTATATAGAGAGGAGATCTACGAATATGGGGAAGCCTCAGGGCGTTGTTTGGCACAAAGGCTACGAGTTAAGGAAGCATCACAAAGAATAGGCGCTATGACGGACACTGGGGGAAATATAGTGGAAACAATGAAGGGGATTCTGGATGTATTTCATGTTTTTTATAAAGAGTTATATACGCAGAGCAAATATGATGACCAAGCTATTAAAGCCTTTTTACAATATTTTGATGTGGTAGGCCTAGGGCAGGAAGAGCAGACAATACTGGATACCCCGATTTCTATGGAGGAGATTGAGGAGGCAGTAGGTTTGTTAGCCAGGGGTAAGGCAGCGGGGCCGGATAAACTTTTGCTCAAGGTCTATGGCGCTATGTTTCAGGAGCTTAAGGGGGACATGCTTGCTGCATTTCAAGATGCACAGCGAGGGAAGGCTCCACCATCTTGGGACGAGACTAATATTGCAGTTTTTAAAAAAAAAGACAAGCCCCCGGCTTTGCCAGGGTCCTAAAGACCGATATCCCTCTTAAACTGTGATGGCAAAATGTATGCTAAAATCTTAGCAACACGACTCGCGTGAGTAATTACGCCCCTGGTTTCTATTCATCAACATGGTTTCATTCCAGGAAGGGGCACGGTCAACCACATAAATAGGGTAGTTACTTTGATAGATCTAGGTAGTGTACAACATAATAGGTTGGGTCTGATACTTCTCGATGACGAAAAGGCGTTTGACCGTGTATCCTGGAGTTTCTTATGGGCAGTTTTGCATGAGATGGGGTTCAGCCCAGGCTTTGTTAAGGCTATGTACAAGTCCCCGACTGCTAGGATTTGTATAATGGGCAAAGAATCTAATCCAGTTTGTATAACCAGGGGGACAAGGCAGGGTTGCCCATGTTCCCCGCTTCTATTCACCCTGTACATTAATCCCTTTCTGACAATGTTGGAAGAAAGCAATAAGATCAGTTTGACAGTTTGTGGGCAGTATCAGGCCCGGGTACTAGCTTATGCGGGCGATATTGCGCTGGTGACCTCAGATCCAGCGGCAGCCATTCCGGAGATTGAACGACTTGCCCATGTGTTTGGGGTGGTATCAGGGTATAAGCTCAATCCAACTAAAACACAAATTATTTGCACAAATGCGGCCTGTCCAGGAAATGCCCGGGTAACTGAGGAAGCTACGTACTTGGGTATTAAAATCAGGACGTGTGTACACGAACTAGTGGCTAGTGGAGGTTAATTGGGGAGGTATCCTGGCCAGGATCAAGCATGAATTAGACCGTCTGGAGTGTCTGCATCTCTCACTGGTGGGGAGGTGTAATGTCCTTAAAATGAACGTCTTACCCAAAGTTATGTATTATTTTAGAGCAGTACCACTTGAATTGACACAACCAGAGCTGCACAAATTACAATCTTTATGTGATAGGTTCTTATGGAGGCAAGGCAAACACCGTAGAGCCTTTAAATATATGATGCTACCTCGCAAGCGTGGGGGCTGGGCAGTCCCTAACCACATTTTATTACTACGCTTGTATCCTCCAGAATATGCGGATCTTGTTAACAGGGGAGGAAGTGGGCAGTGATGCAGAAAGGCCATCAATATATCAGTTGCTGCTGGGTTCAGCAGCCAAGAACTGTTTATTTAGGATCTTGGAACCAAGTTATTTAAAAAAAAACTCATTTTAAGGTTGTGGTGGCAGCATACAAGGTCTGGAAGGCAGTACGGAGCATATTACAGATTAAGAGGATATGTTTCTATACCCCTATGAATTCTACGACAATGCTGCCATCTGTCTTTTGGGATGTGAGAATGGAAAGATGGAGGGTCAAGGGTATAAGTCAAATAGGTGATCTGTTTGATGAGGAAGGACTTTCCTCTTTCTCTGACTTGTCGGCTAGATTTGCATTGCAAAAAACTGATTTCTTTAAATATTTGCAAGTCCGAGATTTTCTATATAACAACCAGAAGCAGAACGGGATAAGAGCTAGTCCTCTGGTTGAGGCTGTAAAATGGGCCGCTAAGATAGGTGTATTATATAGTACCCTGTTGGATACACAGCGGGATGATCTGGATGCCCAAAATGGCAAATGGAGTATTCGGCTAGGGCGGGAAGGGGAATATATGGAACACGCAATAGACATGGCTGAGAAAATCCTGGTATCAGCCAAATTGAAAGCCAAGCATTATAAGGCGATATTTAGCTTGTATCACACATCTGCGTGGATGTTGAAATGGGGTGGTTTGAACGATGGGAAATGTTTTCAGTGTGGGATGGAGAACGCGGATATTGTGCATATTATTTATGCGTGCACTTATCTAAGACAATTGAGGAGACATATCGAGGGGTTTCTGTCCGACATTACAGGAGCAGACATCCATATAACAACAGAAGTAATGTTACTTGGTGTTGGGAACACCCTGATGCGGGGACAACTGGGGCATGCATTCCGCTATTTAATATTTATGGCCACAGATGTGGCTAGGCTATGTATCGCATCAGTTTGGTTACAGAAGGAGGCTCCTTCCTTTGAGATGTGGAGGGCTAAATTTTATAATATTTATAATCTGGAATCTAGTCTCAACTCTCTTAGAACAACCAAAAGACAAAAATTGGGCATACAGATATGGGGTCCCATGATCGAGCACACAAAGTGACATAATAATTCTGTAAGCTGTACTGTATCTCGGCCTGATTCTGTGTGTTGTTTTTTTTTTTGGTGCTTATCCTCTGTACCTTCTTCTGTTACATGCTTTTCCTGTTGTAGTACGCTGTTAACTGATAGCCACTGCCCTTTGTATTGTTTCTGTATGATTTTCATGTTTTGTGCTAAAGTATGTCTATAAGGGATCTATACTGATATTTGTTATGGATTGAAAACTTAAAAAAAAAAAAAGAACAAATCGGAGCACCCTTATAACCCCTACGCCAAGTTTCAAAAGCCTGTTAAGATGGGAACTATTTCAATTAAATACAATAACAAAAGAAGCATGTCTGTCTCAAGAAGAGTTCTGGACAGTGTCCATGCTATAGGGAGAAAAAATTCTGTTTTGCACACAAAGCATAGAACAACACTAGCAAGTATAAAAAAATGTGCGTGTTTCAAATGATTGTTTGCAGTGCCACACTGGCCAAGGTGATACCCAGTGTCTTTGGGTAAAAGAAAATGAGTCAAAACTTGTGAACAAGAAAAGCGAACCGTAAAAAAGCACGCATCTAATAAATAGAAAAAACAAACAAATATCTACATTTTTGAGGAGATTATAAATCATGCCAAACCTTTTGCCTTCCTCCTCCACTTTCTGACCTCTTTTTTGCTGCTATTAGGACTCTGAGCACTTTACCACTGCTAACCAGTGCTAAAGTGTTTGTGCTCTCTCCCCTAAACATGGTAACATTGTTCATCCCCAGTTGGCGTATTTAATTTACTTATAAGTCCTTGGTAGAGTGATACACCATGTACCCAGGGCCTGTAAATTAAATGTTTTTTTTTTGTTTTTAAAAAAAATCTTTTTATTGCATTTCAAGAGAGAGCACTTTACAATGCCGCCACGCAGGGCAGCGGGTAATCGACAACCTATCAAATGCAACAAACCAAAATTGATTGTACATCTCACACTTGTCATAAGCATAGATTAATCACCACATACTACATCAAGACCACAAATCAAAGGGTGTGTGTCACATCACGATACCCTTAACCAACAGTGGTAGGATCGCCTTGGGCATTCGTTGCTAGATATTGCCTCAGTGGTTCCCAAATGTCCTTGGGCTTGGATGATGACGGTAGTTCTTCTGCATAGAGCTCGAGGTTTTCTTTGCAAAATACCATATCCCTTATCCAGTGTTCAGTGCGCGGGGCCAGGGAGCTCTCCCAGGTCAGTGCCACTCGCCGTTTTGCCAGTAATAAAGCAATCCTCAAGAATTTCCCCACCACACCCTTCACTTGTGGCACAAAACATAGCAAACAGACCGAATGTGTACACTGCAGATTCAGCTTGGATATGGCCTTGAGACACGCTATCACCCCTTCCCAGTATTGTATAACAAGATTGCATTGCCATGCCAGGTGCCAGAAATCACCATCAGAGCGACCACATCGTTTACACCTACTGCTGTCCCGAAGGCCGATTTTATGTAATTTAAGAGGTGTATGATAGACTTGGTGAAGAAATTTAAAATGGATGATTCTGAGATTCCCATTGGGGGTTAGTCTGCCAGTTAATTCACAAATGTGCTCCCAGTCTTTCGGTGTCAAGGGGGATCTAGTCCAGTGTTCCATTGAGCTAAACTGCAATCTTCCCCTCGTGCCATCTCATCTCGCACAGCCCTGTACAATTTAGTAATCAGTTTTCGCTTCGTAGGGGCTATCAGGGGGAGCTGCATGGATTGCAGTGAGGGTGATTCTATAGGAAACGATTGATAGTGTGTTCTGAGCGCTAGTCGCAGGCGATGTGTAGTAAACTGGAACAAGGGTGTTTGATTAGTGATATATTGGAGCTGCTCGGATGTAAGAAATCGCCCATCCGGAAAGAGATCCTGCATACGATCAATACCGGCTGCTGAGAGTGAGTGTATTGGACCCTTTTCTTGTGTAACTGAGAGAGACACATGGTGTGCGATCGGTAAGGCCGGGGCGTATATTGGGAGTTTGTCTGCAAGTTTACCTATATCCTGCCAAGCAGCGATGGTGGCATCCAAGGGGTTTATTTCTGTCCTGGGAGTGTGTCTACGGGTATGAGTGAGTATACCATTCAGCGGAACGGGGTGTGCATCCCCATCTTCCACTGCAACGTGAGGTGTGAAGGTGTGAGGGTGGAACCAGTGAAAGGCGTACTTCACCTGTGCACAGAGATAGTACAAGTATAAGTCTGGTGCGCAGAATCCCCCTTGGACATATCCTAGAGTAAGTGTGTTCCAGCTCACTCTATCTTGTTTTCCGCCCCATATAAGTCTGAGTAGGTGAGTTCTTATTGTGTGAAAAAAATGTTTGGGGAGTCGTATCGGGATGTTGCAGAAGAGGTATAAAAACCTCGGTAAAATAATCATTTTGATAATGGCGATGCGGTCTGCAAGGGACAGTGGTAGTGACAGCCATTTGTCCACCTGTAGTTCCAGAGAAGCACAAGCCACATCATAGTGCTCCCGCATGACAACCTCCGGATCCCGATGATCCCACACTCCAAGATATTTCACAGGCCCTGTGGTCCATATCAGCGGATATTCCATTTGCGGAGGAGTTGTCCTCGTTGTCAGAGGGATCACCACTGATTTATCCCAGTTGATCATGAGACCAGAGAACAGGCCAAATCAGATATATTCCCGCAGAACGGGGGATAAGTATTTGTGCGGTTCGCGAATAAAGAGCACCATGTCATCGGCATATAAGGATATGTCAACAGGGCGATGGTTAAAATTTAGCGCTGATTCCCTGTGCCGCTGCCGAATCACACACGCCAAGGGTTCGAGCATAAGGGCGAATAGAAGCGGCGAGAGGGGACAGCCCTGTCTAGTTCCTCTTTTGATGGAGAACGGCTCCGATGTGAACCCCCCCACCCTCACCCGCGCCGTTGGGCCAGAGATTTCAACAGCTGCACCCATCTCAAAAACACATTCGGGAATCCCATCCGCCTCAGAATATAGAACATATATCGCCATTCAATAGAATCGAATGCCTTGGCAGCATCTAACATGACCGCGGCAGCAGGGAGATCCGGATTCAATATATGTAACATAGCAAAGATGGTCCTCAGATTGTGAGAGGTAGATCGCTCCGGTATGAAGCCGGATTGATCTGGCAGCACCAGACCGGGCATCAACGGCTGAAGCTTAGTAGCCAGTATTTTTGCTAAGATTTTCGCATCCAGATTAATTAATGACAAAGGGCGGTAGGAGTCACACCGAGAGGGCTCCTTGTCTTTCTTAAGTAGTGTAATGATCAGAGCCTGCCGCAGAGATGGAGGCAGCACTCCAGATTCGTGTGCCTCCGCATACACCTCTAACAGGTAGGGTGCTAAGAGGTCCGCATATTCTTTATAAAACTCAGCCGTGAGGCCATCAGGACCCGGCGCTTTTTTGTTCGGTAGAGATCTTATCGCCGCTTTAATGTCCGACTCATCAATTGGCTGGCTGAGATACTCACGGTGACCATCCGCCAACCAAGCGCATGCAATATCAGCCAGGTACTCATCAAGATTTTTGTCATCCACACCCCCGTGAAGTGTACATCTCTGCGTAGCAGCTGCAAAATTGATTTACTATGGCTTGAGGTGTAAAGTGCTCCCCTCCTTGTGCATCTACTATTTTAGTGATGTGCTGTCCTGAATTTGAGCTTATTGGCCAGTTGGCGACCCGGTCTGCCTCCCTCCCCATATGCCCTGGCCACATGATGACGGGACAGATAGCGGGCCTCAGATTCCGCCATTGCGTTGTATTCCATGATCTGTTCGTGTATGCGGGCAAGCGTGGCGGTGCTCGGATTAGCTGCATATTCTTGTTCTAGGACGGTCAATGCGGACTCTATTTTCGAGAGTTGCCCCCTGATGTCCCGCAAGATGCCGGATGTGGTGCTGATGCACACTCCCCTCACAGTAACCTTAAAAGCCTCCCATAGAGTGGATGAGCTGTCCACAGAGCCCGCATTTAGTTCAAAATATTGCACAATCGCCTTCCGACTTGTGTCAGTGTAAAGCGGGTCCAGCAGAGCCTCAGCACGAAAGCGCCATGTGAATGGGTGGTGAGTATTGGTGGGAATACTGAGGACCAGCTTCACAGGGTTGTGATCAGACAGGGTGCAGGGTAGCGGGCCCACATACGTGACCCAATTATTAGCATCTTCACTTAAGAGCCAATAGTCCAGGCGGGGCCAGCTATTGTGTGCTGGTGTAGCGTGTGTGCCACTTCTCGTCTCCTCATTGCGTATACGCCACGCATCCACCAGCCCCATTTCAAACATAATCTCCCTTATGCACTGGGCTACTTTCATCGTGCGTGCCCCCTGTGGACTCGATTTATCTTTCGCAGGATCCAGATGCGTATTTAAATCACCCCCCCATCAAATGGCTGCTTCCGGCCAGGTGCGCAATATATTAAGCATCTGGAGAAATATCTGTGGTTCATCCAGGATAGGGCCATATATATTGATGACAGTAATCAGAGAAAGACCCAATTTCCCATGAACCATAGCGCAGCGCCCTTCAGTGTCTGTGTATGTCTTGATTGGAGTGAATGGCAGTCCCCTTTTAAACAGAATCAGAACCCCCCGTGCATACGTAGAATATGATGAAGCCAATTTATAGCCAGCCCACCTAGTAGCAATCTTAGTTTCTGATAACCCAGTGAGGTGAATCTCCTGGAGGAGAGCTATCTGAACCCCATGGCGATCAACACTTGCCGGATTTTTGGGGGGGTATTTAGCCCACGGATATTCCATGTTAGACAATGGTAACTATCGCCCTTGAGTTGCGATGACTATGCGTAGCCTAATCGAATGTTTAAACCTGACAGATATGACTACAACAGTAGTGAAGTAATGTGGCCAATATGAGAGTACAATCATATTTAACAATTCCCAACCTAGAACAATACAATCCCCCTCCCCCACCCACTTTAGTAACCCAAATTCGCCAAAGCCATTTCCCCAAAGAACCCCAAGTCCCAACATAGGGAAACAACTGCAAGAACTGGAGGTGGGGTTTACCCAGTAGGGGGGCCCTGAGGTGCAACTACTCCCAGGTGGACCAGGGAGGTGGCCGCCGCCTTGAAATACAGAGTCCCTAGGGCAGCGAGTAAAGAGTAATGGAGTTAATGGTCCTTAACAACCGCATCCACACAGACAGCATTGCAATATTCATACAGTGTGATATCAGCAAATAACCAAGATGTCAAGAACCCAGCACGTGTCTGTGGCGCACCCCGTTGTATCGTAACCAGCAGGCCCAGTCGTCAACACACTATCAAAACATTCACAGTTATTGACAGATAGGTAGGTAAGTATACAAACTATATGCCTCAATCGTCGTTGTCTAACGTGTCAGGCGGACCCTTTTTCGGGCGGCGGATGGATTTAGCAAAGTCCATAGCTTGCTTGGGGTTGGTGAAGATTCTGGCTTTGTCGTCTGTGCCTATGCGGAGACGGGCAGGGTAAAGCATGGCACATGGAATATTCTCACTAATCAACAGCTTTTTCACATTTTGGTATTCCTTCCGAGCTGCCTGAACAGTGGCTGTAAAATCCGGGAAAAAAGAGAGCGCAGTACCTTGATATGTGATGGGGGCCTTTTGCCTGGTAATACGGAGGACCGCATCCCGATCTCTAAAGTTCAACAGCCTTGCGATGATTGGCCTGAGTGGAGCTCCCGGCGGGGGGCGAGCTGCCAGAGAACGATGAGCTCTTTCTACAACAAGCATAGCCGAGAGATGCTCCGCACCACAGATGTCACGAAGCATGTTCTCCACATACGTTTCCAGCTTGCCAACATTGGTGGACTCCGGCAGACCCAAATAGCGCACATTATTGCGGCGTGAGCGCGCTTCAAGGTCTTCATTTTTGGCTTGGATGACCGCCAATATCTTTTCAATGTCACTAGTTCTAATGGTCACCTGCTGGAGCCCGTCTTCAGCGCCGGAGATGCGCTGCTCAGCCTCGCCGATCCGAACCGCCTGTTTGTCCAATTTGGCTGAAATGTTGTCCATACGGTTACTAAGAGCCTCAATTTTACCATCGATGGACTGTAGGCTAGCCTGGATGGCAGACAGGGTCTTTTCCAAAGCAGTTGGTGACGCTGATGCGGCCTCCAATTCTGAGTCAGAGACAGCAGATTGCGACAATTTCCCTGACTTGCGCAGTTCGAAGTTCAAGCGCGGCTGGGTTTTATCCGGTTTACCCATGGTGCCAGATGACCAACAATGTCAATGATTTCTGCTGTCAGTTGTTTTGCGCAAGCGCCCCACCATCAACGATACTGCGCAATTTAGTAGGTACACAATCCCAGTGCCGCCGGGAGCTAGGTTACATGAAGAGGAGGCAGTGAAGAACCAGGCCCGCTATGGTCCCCGCAAGTCACCAGCGAGCAGAGGAGGAAGAGCAGCACCGGGTCAGATGCAGGCGGTGATGGGCAAAGGAATCCACAGCGCAGCGGGTTGGCTCTCCCGGCACAAGAAATTGGTCATGGAGCCTTGACTAGATGGTGTGTCCCAATGCAGGCTACAGGGAATGCAGTATGCACGTCATATCTCACAGCAGCAGCAGTGCGAGGAAGCACCGCTCAGCCAGAGGAGTCCAGCAGGGCGAGGAGTCACTAAGGCAGGATCTCAGGGAAGGAGCGCTCCACAGGCTGCCGGGCGGGAAAGCACGCCCCGGAAGTCAGCAGACTGCAGTTTTCAGGCTCTTCGACAGTAGACAGGGCTTCCCCCGTGTACTCACCACGGTCGCGCCCAGGGGCCCCCACACCCGCCTCTCTCTGTTCGCAGCGCTGGTCCGACGCGATCTCCCCAGGCAAGGACAGGCAGCAGCCGCGACCACTACAGCAAAGACAGGCGTCCGTCAGCAACCCCAGGGCATGGACCGCAGCGCCGCAGCAACGTCTGGTCCCCCGATGGCAGGGTAGTCTCAGCACCAGTCACACTTAAGCAGCGGAGCGGGGCAGGGATGCGAGCACGCCAGTCCGTGCAAGCAGATCGGCCGCTGGCGCAGCGGCATCCGCGGAGCCCCACACGTCTCCCTTGCACCGGGGCCTCCCGATCCCAGCTCACGGCAGCCCAGAGCTCCGGGGGGGGCGAGACAGGCAGAACCCCCACCTGTGGCGATGTATCCAGCCTCTGGGAGCAGCACGTTGAATGGTGCGGGCGCCCTAGCAAGCCCCGGGCACACCCGGAGCTCCCAACCCACCTCCGAGTCTCAGGAGGCCGCCATGTTGCCGCCGGGGCCGTCACTTGGCTCAGCAAGTTCTGCGCCGAACAGGGGTCCCAACAACCACCAAATGGCTCCAAGCTGCCGTGCAGGAAATAGGTAAGTGCCTCTTCGTAATGTGAAGCGTGGATGTCGCCCAAGGAGCAGGATAAGTGCAGGATGGTGTCGGCGGCCAGCGGAGCAGCACTACAGTGCGGCCATTTCGCTGTGCGCCCTCTAGCGCCCCCCTGTAAATTAAATGTTACTAGTGGGCCCACAGCACTGATAGTGCCACCCACTGAAGTAGCCCTTTTTGCCATGTCTCAGGGCTGCTTGTATGTGCAGTTTTACACTGCCATTTCGACCTGGCAAGATAACCCTCTTGTCAGATGTTTACCTTCCCTTTTTATACATATACGTCACCACTACGGTAGGCCCTGGACAACCCAGAGGGCAAGGTGCAGTGTATTTAAGCAATTTGGCAAGTACTTTTAAGTTTTACATGTCCTGATAGTGAAAAACTCTTAAATTAATTTTTTACTACTGCAAGGCCAATGTCTCTCATAGGATAACATTGGGATTACCTCATTACATTTTATAAGTGTCATTTACAATTGGGGAGAGATAAAATCCCTAGACTATGCACTTCAAAGCCCTGTCTTTGAAGTTTCCCCCACTTCAAAGGACAAACTGGGTATAAGTAGTGGACCTCTGACACCAACACTTCAGTACACTTCTGGACATGTGAAGACTCTGGCTGGAAGGACTGCTGTGCTGCCGAAGAACTGCACTCTGCTGGACTGCTGCTTTGTTGGACTCCTGTCTTGCTGTGCTTCCCTGTTGACTACTGTTACCCTCCTTGGGTGAGAAGGACTGAACCTGCATCACTTAAACCCAGAGTGACTTCAAGGGCTAGCTGGCTAACCTCCTGATCTGAAGTCTCGGGGACACAAAAGACTTCCAACTTACCTGCTTCTGCACCTGAACTCTGCTATCTGTGAGTCTGACCTACCAAGTGGTGCCACTCCAGTCTTTGGCCCTTGGAATTGAGACCCAAGGTGTGTGCTCCAGCAATACCCATGCATCCTCAGTCGAACCGGCGCATTGGTGCCGTTGCACGGATCAGGACCGGCGCATCAACCCCACTGCAAGGATCAACACTGATGCATCGCTTCAGCTGAGGCCCGCATCTTTGACGTCGACACAGCCAGGATCATGGTACTTTTTGTTCAGCGGGCCTCATGGGGTCCCTACATCCGACCTGTGCTCCATTGCTTCTGATGGGGATTAATTAAAAAATTACTTTTTCCACAGTGAAACATTAATTTACCACCAGGACTTCAGCATAAATCATATCAAACATTTTATTCACTAAGTTTCTATGTAGTATTTCCCACTTTACATACTAAGTACCTGGAGCACTTATTAAAACAACAAAATCCCTATTACATCCAAAGAGAAAATCACAACTTTAACAAAATATCATGTCTTTAGTATTCCTTGTATTCTAACAAAATGCGGTTTAACTCATCACTATATATGAAATCCACGTGGGAGGTAGTCCTTAGATAATATCACATTAATGGGCAATCGTGTCATGCCCATTGTTTAACGTCCGTATAATTATGTCTCCTTTAGATTTATACAGATGACTCCTCCATAGAATGTTGTTTGTCGACAGGTTTCAGCCACACTCTATTTGTAGACCTCTTCAGAAGTTGGGAAGATCGAAGTACAATGCCATGGACATCCGCTACTTTGCTGTAAAGATGAGGGCATTGTTTCTGAATGGCCAGATAGAAGGGTTTTTTCAAAATATCCTCATCATACAGAGCCATAAGGACTTCAGACTCTGCAAAGTTGAAAGCTTCCTTATCTACAAGTGATGCAATTGTAATACACCAGATCCCCTTCTTGTGTCTTTTTCTTCAGTTTCACTTGTATTTCTTTGTTGTCTCTCTCTTTCCAGGTGGAGGTTCTTAAAAATCCGGTTGCCTCTCTGCCTTGTTTTCAAAGTGTAAATTCGAAAGGCGACATAATTATACGGACGTATAAACAATGGGCAGGACGAGATTGCCCATTAATGTGATATTATCCAGGTACTTAGTATGTGCAGTGGGAAATACTACACAGGAACTGTGTGAATAAAATGTTTGATATGCACATGTGCAGGCTGAGAAAAAACGTGTCTGACTCAGCCTGGCATCTATGCCCAGGTTCCACTGTGGAAGATGGAACCTTAACTAAGTGAGTATGATGAAGGCTGGAAAAAAAATCCACCTTCCTCCTCTTAAGTAGTATCATCTATTTTTCTCATTGTACACTTTATATGTGAAATTGTAATTAAAAGGTATTGGCAGGAATAAACGATGACATCAAGATCTTATTTGCTCCAGACATACAACAGAGGAGAGGTCTGAGGCGTATCCCCACATGTTTGTGTTGGGTCAGCCTCTGGCACCTGGGATGCTGTGACTGCTATACAGAATGGAGGTAAAGGTGTGCGGCTCCCATGACATGGTAGCCAGAGGAGTGGTGCTACCTAAGACATGAACTTTCCTTAAGAAGGTACTTTGCACTTTGCATTGGCTTTAACATTGGCTATTCTAGTTTGTCATCATTGTTTCATCCCTCATCTTTTTTATTTTCTTCCCTAAAATGGTTCACTTGGCCACCTGGCTCCTTGCCTGCCCTCTGGCTTCATTACTGACTCTGTTTTATCTTTGTTAATTTGCTTTCTTTCTTTTTACCTATTACTTCCAGGATTGCTAGTGACCTGGGCTTGTGTCATCCATACCATCAGCTTCCACACTCATTTTGGGTTAGGTTCCCAGGAGCTTGCAATTCTGAAGTTGGTTAGCAATATTATTGCTGTGTCAGATTATTACATATGCGTTCATGTCCATTGATGGGGCTAAATATACCTGTGTTTCATTTACATTTTACTGTGCAACTAAATTGGCTGGCAATGCTAGCTTGTTAAACCTGATTCCGAAAGATGCAAACCTAAAAAGAGTTGTGCATGATGAGAATGTAAAGGTCTGGCTATCTCATTTCTCCCTCTCTCCCTCCTATTCCATCTTGCGGGAAACATCGTTTACAACTCATGCGATACATCGCATGCTATTACAATGCAAGTCGTTACAACGACGCGTTGTAACATCGCATGCCGTTACAACGCAAGTCGTTACAACGTCTTGCTGTAGGGGGCAGAAGGTGTTGGATTTTCAATCCAACACCTTCCCTACTGTTGCACACACTGGAGTTGGAATTGTAAGTTATCCTATTCCAAACTCCAGCGCCCCCCCCCCTACAGCAAGCCGTTGTAACGACTTGCGTTGTAATGGCATGCGATGTAACAACGCGTCGTTGTAACGACTTGCGTTGTAATGGCATGCATAGAAAACGCATGCGTTGTAACGAGTGCTATTCCCACATTGCATCCAGTATTTAGTTCTGCTTCTAATATTTAACTGTTGTCAGTTCTAGTCTTTTCTGCAAGGTCGCCCAGATTCTTTGCCTTCCTCTGCATGCCTTTGCTGAACAATTGTTTGTTTGCCTTTAAGCCTCTGTGCACATTTTCCCTGCTAAACCGAGGTAAAGTGCTTGTGCTCTTCCTTTTGAACATAGTAACACTGGCCTACATCTAATTGGTACATTTAATTTACTTGTAAGTCATAGTATATGGCACTATAGGTTCCCAGTGACTGTAATTTAAATACTTCTAGTAAGCTGCAGTACTCATTATGCCTTCCACTAAAATCGCCCTTAAAACATGTCTCAGAACTCCCACTACTGCCTGTATTCCAATTTCACACTGCCACTTTGACCTGGCAAATTAAACCTTTTTCCAGGCTTAAATCTTCCTTTTTAATACTTATAAGCCACTCCTAAGGTAGGCCTTAAAGGCTCATAGGGCAGGGTGCATGGTGTTTACAAAGTAGAACTTGTGGGTTTAAGTTTTACATGTCCTGGTAGGGAAAGAATCCTAAAGTTGATTTTCACTGCTGTAAGGGTATCTCTTCCATAAACTAACACTGGGTTGCCTTATTACACTTACTAACTTCAGATTCGGAGCAGATATAGGAGTACTGTTAACACTCACATGAGTTGTAACTTAAAATTCTCTTTAATGGTAAAGTCGGAATTTAGATTATAATTTAAAAATGCCACTTTTAGAAAGTTGACATTTTTCTCCCTAAAACGTCTAGGCCCTTTTTGGGAATACCAACTGCCTAGGCCTGTTAATAGTTCCCCCATCAAGAATGTGTATTGAGCTCAGACAGTAAACACTATGACTGGGATGTAGCTGGGAGAGGGTCTATCTAGCAGGATGGCTAGGGGGAGCTGAGCCCTGCCCTGATTACATTTCAAAGGACTTTGCAACGGCACACACACAGAGAAACTTGGCATCAGGTCTGCCCTTGTCTTTGTCGCCATAGACAGTTTGGAGCCAGGTCCAGAAGAAGGGGAAGAACTGTCCAGAACCAGTTTAAGGGGTTGGATAGGGAATTCACTTCACAGAGGCTGGCATGAGGTATAAAAAGAGGACCTCAGAACCACTCATCAGAACACTCCTGGACCAATAGAAGATTCAGAAAAAGGACTGCCCTTCTGCTTGAAATACTGCATTGCTGTCTGAAGAGGGGAGACTGGATCTGCTTGTCTTTATGCCAGGTCAACCAGAGTGACTCCTCCAAGGGTCAGTTGGGTTATCTCCTGTGTGAGCTACAGGGGAACAACAAGCTTCAAGAAGCCTCCATGCAACTGCCCAGCTGACCAACTGCAACTGTACCAGCATGGGTGTGTCTGAGCCTTGCTATTAGCCTCTGCTTGAGTGAGCTCTATACGAAAGAGGTACCCCCCAGGTTCTGGACCCTTGGCTGGCATCAGTGGAAGCTTCTTTAAGAAGAAAACGGTGAAAATCCTGAAGTTGGGCTCCTCGCGACTGCAAAAAGGCCCGTTTGCACTGAAACTCTGCTACCCGGAATCTTTAGTGAGACCTGCTCTTTGTACTGACAGTGACCGTCTGCGACAACCAGCAACGCATGACCTGCACTTCTCGCTACAGCATCAACAGCCCTCAGTGACCGCCCGAAGCTCCCATGATGACAGGCTCTTCGTGCTACGGTAACCAACCCTTGTGACTCCCAAACTGCTCTTCACTGCAAAAGTCTCCTTCTCATGGCCTCCTCCAACGTGAACGGAACTCTTTGAGCTAGATTTGAGAAGTTAACTCTTCAGCTGGACTAACCTGGTCCTTGTATTCGGCATGAACTCCACTGTGGACATCCTGAACCTGTGACTTACCCTGGTCTAGCACGACCAGATAACACCAAGTGGCACTTTCGTCTTCTTGGTGCTATTTTCACAAAACACTTTAAGATTCAAGACCTCTGGTTCTGCTGATTGGAATTTTGTCATTCTGGTATTATTATATTTATTAAACTTCACTCTATTTTTCTTAATTGGTTTGAATTTTTCCTGTCCTGGGTTTTCACTTCATTACTGTTTGTGTTCTGCATGAATACTTTACACATTGTCTTGAAGTTAAACCTGACTGCTTTTGTGTCAAGCTACCACACGGTTAAGCACAGGTTAATTTAGTGACTCTTGTCAAGGACTGTGGTTGTTACCTGAGTAGGGCTTTCATCCCTCTCAACCAACAACCCAACGTCTTACAACTGCAAACTAATAGAATGACGTTCCTGGGGAACAGGGTGGGTTGTCATCAGTCTCTGCCGGACAACAATTACAAGACCTGGCAATTTGCCAGGCGAATGCTAGCAGCATGAGTTCTGATCTCAATCTGCTGCATGCTCTGGCTGAGGCTTTTAAGGATGTTCAGCAAGGTTTCAAATTGGCCCAAAGCAAACAGTCATAATTACTGGGGCGCTTGAATCAAATCTTTTCACTCACAGTGGAGTTTAGTTACTCTGCCTCTGCAACATATTGAGGATATTTCAAGAGATGCTTAAATCTCTAAGCGTTACTCAAGCATGTCTTGAAAAAATAGAGTCTGTGAATGCTCTAAATGATGGTAGTCAAATAGCGATTATAGGTGCAATATTGCTCTTTCTAGCCAATTGCCCTTCTTAACCACCACTGCCTTCCTTCTACCCCGGCTCGGGGGACATGATCGTGTTCTTGAGCACTGTTGCTTAACTATCCACTTAGAGATTGGAGAATGGACGAAGGGATTTCTTGAACTCTGGGCACCAGACGATTTGCGTCTTGCTCCCGGGGAACCTATGAGGCTTTTTTGTGTAGCCATGTGGTGAAGTTCACCTTGGGGAATCAGAGCATCACTGGTCACCTCACCTTTTTCTGCACCCAAAAAAGGCATCCTGGTTGCTTTCTTTTTGCCAGGATAACATGCACAAGAGGGCAGTTATGAAAGGGAGAGAAATAACAACCAGGTCCATCACCCAGCATTAAGAAGAGAGGGTCGGCTGTGCAAGGGAGGCAGGCTAGATCACACAACAGAGTAGCCATTTCGCTGTACTCACTGGCTGTGTGCAGTACCCTAAAATCCACAGTGTGAAAGGAAAGCACAACCTGTAAATACGAGCCAAAAGCCTGCAGCTGCGTCAAAAAAGGAGAATGGGCTGGGACAGCCGAAGAAGCCACTGAGCACTCCATAATCCAACAGTAAAGGCAACATTTTGCATATTCTCCAGAAGGTTCCCTAAGGAAGTATGGTACCAGCGCAGCATCGGGAAATTGTCTGCTTGCTGCCTGGAGCAATGGCGTGCCCTCCTGGGTAGGGAGGAAGTTTGGGATCCTAAGTCTCCCATGATTAAAATGTGGGTTCCCAGAAATGGCAGGGAACCCACAATCTAGATCAGGGGCATATTTTTGAATGTTGTGCGATCAGGCTGGTTGCTTTGCAATCTGTTTTAACTACAGAAAAGTTTATGGTCAACGCTGTAAGCCTTCCTGTTTCTATTTTAAAAGCTAATTTCAAAGGCAAAAGGATTGTTTTGTATATAGTGAAAGGTAAATATTTTAAATGTCATGGTTATACAAAGGCTTATCGTTTGAAATGAAAAATGCATTGCCAAAACTTATTGGGTTGATGCTTTCATTATGAATACTTTTACCAAGCTAGTAGACGTCTTTTTAACATTGAACAGCCACGTGCTGGTTTGAGGGTCAGGGCCTGCTGGAGTACAAATTATAACAGACTTCTTTACAGATAATAGGAAGAAACCAGTTTAAGGGGTGAGCTGAATCAATGAATCTCAAACTTATAAAGCGCACTGCAACTCGCAATGGAGCATCTTGGCGCTAAAAAGTTAAATCTGATACTCAGCGGAAAAAGGAGAGAGTGAAGGACAGATGGCTAAACAAGGGAGCTGCAGAGCGCATCAGAAGCCAGGTCTTCCAAAGCTTTTTAAATAGGGTTTCTGATTCAGTCAAAAGCAACGCGACGGGGAGTTGTGCTCTATTATAGAAACTGAGGGGCAGATTTACAAGGCCCTTGCGTCATTTTTGCACCACCGTTGCGTCACCTGTTGAGACGCAGCGGCGGCGTAAAAATGCGCCCCATTTACAACGTGAAGCATCTAGGGAGATGCGTCACGTTGTAAAGCCCTGCGTCACATTATACCTGCGTCAGGCATAATGTATGCCAGGTGGGCGTTCCCACGCAAAAAAGCATCGTAGAAGTGACGCAGTGAAATCTACAAGATTTCACTGCATCACTTTTAGGACGCCAATGCGTCAAAACCTTAGTGACGCAGGGGCAGGTTTACAAGAAAGTGACGCATCTGTAGAGATGCATCACTTTCCCTGCGCCACTCAGAGAAACCCTTGCGCCACCATGGATGCGCCGTATTTACAATACGGCGCACCATGGCGCAAGGATTGACAGATGCGTCAGAAATTCTGACGCATCTGTTGGGGCAAAAGTCACGCATTGCTGAAGTCGTGTCGCAAGCACGGCGCAACTCCAGCGATGCGTGTTGAGGCCTATTTCCACTACACTGCGTCACTACTTACGCCTGCTTCAAGCAGGTGTAAGGTTTTGACGCAGTGGCGTCCTAAAAGTGGCGCAGTGAAATCTTTTTTCACTGCGTCACTTTTACGAGGCCTTCCTGCGTGGGAACGCCCACCCTGCATACATTATACCTGACGCAGTTATAATGTGACGCAGGGCTTTACAACGTGACGCATCTCCCTAGATGCGTCACGTTGTAAATATGCCGCATTTTTTGCGCCTCCGTTGCGTAAAAAAAAGTGACGCAATGGCGGCGCAAGAAGGCGCAAGGGGCTTGTAAATCTGCCCCGCAGTGTTGTGGGAATAGGCCTCAAAATGCATGGCTGGAGTTGCGTCGTGCTTGCGACACGACTCCAGCAATGCGTGACTTTTGCCCAAACAGATGCGTCAGAATTTCTGACGCAACTGTCAATCCTTGCGCCATGGTGCGCCGTATTATAAATACGGCGCATCCATGGTGTCGCAAGGGTTTTTCAGAGTGGTGCAGGGAAAGTGACGCATCTCTACAGATGCGTCACTTTCTTGTAAATCTGCCCCTGAAATTCTACATATATTTGCAATTTTGAGTGTTGTATTTTTTCCTTTTTTTTAAATACAAAGCTCCAACTGGATAATGATTTATTGAGTGTTCTTTTGTGTGTCACTGAGTTCTGAGTTTCTAACCCATAGCTCTCTGCGGAGGAGGAAAATCCTGATTAACTTATGAATGCTGTTTGACCTCCAAAACCAAATTTCCTACACAATGGAAATTACCAAGATGAAAATCATTTTACAATAAACCAACATTGTCAATTCTTAATTTATTCTGCTTTATTTGCTTGTGTATTCACTTGTTTTGCAGATTAAACCATTCATTATGTTCGCCAAGGGATGTAAAATAATTTCTGTATATGCTGCCTGTTAAGGTTTTTTATTTTCAGTGAAGCATGAGTTAAATTCAAATTTAGATGGCGTGCAGGCAATTTTAATTATGAAATAAAAAACGTGTAAAACATGCCTCGCAAACAGTGCCATCTGCGCCCTGAGGTAATTGGGATTAGTGAAGGAAAGGAACTAAATTACATTACAACACAGTAAGTCTTCTGTCAACCGATGACTATCTACGGAATTTGTAAACCAAAATCTAAAGTAAAGCTGCTTAACTGTTTTGTGTATTCCTAATTGTGGTCGAGGGTAAGCTGCATGACAAGTTTGCAAAACATACATCAACAACAAATATCCTTCGCAAATGTAAAGCACAACATGGCAGAGGGATAGATGCTGGGCAATGAAGCATACAAATCCAGCTCATCCAATCTGTGACTGCTCCGGGTAGGCAAATAACATTCTGCTTCTATGATTGGAGCCCCGTGTGGAAAGCATGCTGCATGCTTACTAGAGTAAAGGAAAATGAAATACTCCCAATTGTTACACGTTTTCCTTGGCACAACTTTCAGTGTTTGTTGAGCCTTGTACTAGCTAATGACCGCTGATTGCAAGAGTTAAAATGCGCTCAGGCACCTACTTCAAGTAGGTGGTAAACCACTCGCAAACGGGAGGGGACCCCTTCCCCTTTGTGAGTGTGTGAGAAACAATTTTTTAAGAGCAGGCAGTGGTCCCAGGGACCACTGCCTACCCTTAAAAAATGAAACTGAAAAGTTTCATTTTTCTTTTTTGAATGCATCTCGTTTTCCTTTCAGGAAAACGGGCTGCATTTAAAAAAAAAAAACTGCTTTATTTAAAAAGCAGTCCCAGACATGATGGTCTATTGACCCCAGCAGGCCACCATCCCTGGGAGTGCTAGCCATTCCCAATAGGGTCGCAAATTGCACTTGCCTCATGAATATTGATGAGGCATGCAATTTGCGACCCCATTGGGAATCGCAAACAGTGTCTGAGACACTGTTATACATTGCATTTTGCGAGTCGCAAATCGCGAGTCGCAAAGCGATGCAATTTGCAAGTTGCAAAATGCAAGCATCGTACATCTGGCCCTAAAGGTTTAACTGCTGACTTTACAAAATGTAAATTCGCAAAACAAAGCTTGACATGTTTAGGCCATGAAGTGTCTGTTGAAGGTATTAAACCAAAAAGAGAATTGCCAGAGGTGATAGTAATGTCTCCGGCCCCCAGCAGCAAAGACGATGTCAGAGCCTTCTTAAGTCTAGTGACATTTATTCAAAGTGCATAGAAAATCTTTCTAGCAAAACATACAGCATCAGACAATCCCTCAAGAAAAAAACCAAATTTGAGTGGTTAAAAGAGTCCCAGCAGGAGTTTGACTTAGTGAAACAAGAAATTTGTACTATCATTCCCTTGCAGGGGTTTGATCCTACCTTGAAATCTATGTTCACCACCGACGCAAGCTCTAAAGGCATTGGGGCCATCATATCGCAGATAAATGAGGAGGGTAAAGAGTATGTTATGGCGTTTGGATCTCGCTCGCTCACCACCCACTGAAGAAAAATACTCAGTAATTGAGTGAGAAGCTTTAGCTTGTGTATGGGGTTAGAAAATTATAGAGCCTTCATTTGGGATAGCCATGTAGTTCTGAGGAGTGACCATAAGCCACTTACTAAAGTTCTTTCAACCAAGGGTTTATACACTGCTTTGCCACGATTGGCGAGACAATCATTAAAGTTACTAGATTTTGATTACAGCGTACAATATATGCTGGGAGTGAGAAATAAGGTAGCAGATTTTTTAAGCAGATTACCTTTATCAGGATTGGAGGATATGGGGGATGACATTGAGGAATACAGCGTAGCCAACATTGGTGATGAAATGAATGTAATCACAGCTGAAGAATGGAGCAAAGCTTATGAGGAGGATAATATATTGACCGAAGTTCAGGGTAACATTTTAGAATGGTGACCTGGAAAGGGTAATATCATGAAGGAATTGAAGGTATACTGGGAAGTGAGACAAGAATTGACAGTAGAAGATAATAAAATATTGAGGAGTGGTAGAATTATTCCTCCTTGCAGTTTACGAACTAGGATATGGACTTGTGCCGTGAAGGACACCTGGGTATAGCGAAAACAAAGAACCGGATTAAGGAATGTTACTGGTGGCCGGGTATGAATGTGTGCATTGAAAGGATGGTGAGAGATTGCATAGCTTGTCTGAATGCTGACAAAAGTCAAATTACCCTCAGACCCCTTTTATGTACTGTGAGTGTTCCAGAGATGCCTTGGGAAAAAATTAGTGTTGATATCACAGGTTCAGTCTTGGATGGTACAGTCCAGAAGTATCTGATAGTCACCCTTGACCATTTCTCGAAATGGCCAGAGGTGGAAGTAGTTGAATGTATCATTACCAATTCTGTGATTCGTTCCCTTGATAAATTGTTCTAGAGGGAAGGGTTACCGAAGTCCATTATTATTGATAATGGCATTCAATTCACTGCAGAAGCTTTTAAGAATTTTCTAATACGCAATGGCATAAAACATAATACTACTTCGCTCTATCATCCGGTAGGGAACGGCGCAGTGGAGAGATTTAACAGAGTGATTAAAGGAGGAAAAAACAACAGTTTAGAGTGGGAGATTGAATTGTTCTGTACCTTTTGGGTATTTAAAATTGCACCTTGCTCGACGACAGGGCATAGTCCGTTTGAATTAATGCGTGGCAGAACTGCATTCTCAAAGGATAATATTGGTTGGATGCCTAATACTAAAAGAGTGGTTTGGGACCCTGTGGTTATAAAAGCTAGGATTGATAAAGCTAAACAGGTGTACAAAGAGTTCTATTACACCAAACATGGATGTAAAATACCCAACCTATGGGTTGGTGACTGTGTTAAAATGAAAAAATCTGGTGTCCTAAGGAGCGGACAGAGGAGGTTTTCTAAACCGCATGTGGTTGAGAAAATATTTTGTAATTCTGTTTTGTTGAGCAACGGTAAAGTTCACCATATGAGTTCCTTAGCGGTGTGCAATAAAAAAACGAGGTAGGTATGTGATTATGGAGAAAAAACGTTTGATTGGTTGTTCCAATTCGGTTCCTGGAATTAGTATTCCTACTCAAAGTTCTACACCAGAATCTCCACTTGTGGAAACAAATGTCTCAAATGGACATAAAACAGGAAGGTTTGGAAGAGTTGTAAAGGAACCCATCAAACTGAGAGATTATATATGTGAATAAGTTCTTGCTTAACACATGGTTACTTATGCTTGTGCACATGTAATTGAAATACATCTACAGCGTGTAGAATATTGTATATTTTTAGGACTAACAATAGGGTAATATGTCATGTTAGACTTATGCTTATGTTGTGTAGGTAAAACATTTTTTTTTCTTGTTTTCAAAGGGGAAGATGTGTTGTGAACGCAGAATGCAGAGTGCTTACTGTTGTCATGACAAGCTTAGAATGTGGTCTCCTGGGGGGAAGAGAACTTTGTAAGGGCAGAGCCCGTTAGTGGAGCTTGGGATGTGTAGAAGCAACTGCGCTCTGTGCCAGGATCGTGAATAAAGTTACATAAAACAGCAATGCTGCGTTGGATTGGTCTTTACAGTGTGGTATTGCTTTATCATTCTGTTATGTTATGCAGGTTTGTAGAGCATCCTGTCAACAGGGAGTGTATCCTGCTGCTCAGCAGGTATAAGTCTAGCCAAACCTAGGGCCTACTGGGATTACTGCAAAAGCCAGGTCTTCAGCTTCTTGGAGAATTCAAAAAGTGAGGAGGCTCTTATGTGTAGTGGGAGGTCGCTCAATGCTTTTGGAGTGATATAGGAGAAGTCTTGACCACTGCATCTAGTTTTCTGTATGCGTGGGAGTTGTGCAAGTAGGAGTCGGGATGAGCAGAGGTGGGGAATGTTAGGCCATTGTCGTGTAGTGATGGAGTGAGGTTTGTAAAATACATCCTCATGAAATTAAGTAACCCCATAATAATGTATTGACTGAATGGACTAACCAACCCTGAATGCATACATTCACACAGGGGGCAATCGCAATTTATATAACATACTAAACCATGTTGGCATGAGTACATATTAACTGTTTGCGCTTTGAAAAACCGTATTAATGCATGTGTATGCTATGTTGTACATTGCACATTTTGCATGTTGTGCACAAATAACGAAAAGGTTGCTTTAAATTAATAGCTTTCGCTAGGAATTAATTAATATAGGGTATTAGTATGGTGGGAGGTAACCATAATGGGTTTCATTTCATGAACTAATATTCTTTTGTGTTTATTTTACTTTAGTAGGAGATTGGGCCTGCATGAAAATGGCCTCTTGTTTGAACCAGCATGTGGTTGTCTTGGTCGGTACGGAGAACGCATGCGCAAAGATTAGTTGCCTGCTTGCAGACTGCAGAGTGTACCAGCTGATGTAATCCGTGTGAAGGCCATGTTGACCTGTGTCCTATTGTTTATGTGCCAAGACGCGACAGCGACTGTGGGAACAGCCATCACTACGTGCAATTTGAATGTGAAGCGGATATTATAATGTACAATTGTTGCAAAATGTATAACTATGAATGTTAGTGGTATACGAATGTATTGGTCTTTAATCCTTCCTTTGTTAAAACCGGTATAGGATGGATTTGTGAGGAGAACCGGATGAGGCGACCCTAGCTTGATTTATGACAACCAATCACAGACCGAGAGACAGAGAGAGCCGGAGAGAGATCAGATGAACCTGAGGCAGTGCAGTTCGGTGTGGCACATCAGAGAGAAGAGACGATCAGAACGCACAGAATATCGAGAGAGAAGCGCACCAAGACAGAGAGAGCAGACCAGCACTAAGCCAGAGAACACTTTAGGTACGAGAACGTTGCGGGAGTGCCTGGGAGGAGACTGCGTCCGAGGAGAACTAGATCAAGGTAGATTGTATTGGGAGATTATTATTTTTTGGTTGCTAGTCTATGGCAAATCTTAGCTGTATCTGTCCTGTTAACTTTGTCCTCTGAGCCTATCTCTGTGGACCTCTTGCCACAACCTCGGCCAAGGAAGTGGTTTTCCTGATTCTTTGGTGGGTATCACCACCCTTAAGTGCTTAATTTGCAATATATGTTTGCAAGCATTTATGCTGTACCTTCTGTTCCCCACTCCTATGCACGCTTTTGATGTCAATACAAATTATTCATTTCGATTACATTGCTGGATAATTTGTTCTCTTATATGTAATCTTGTGTGTGCACTGACAATCTGAATTATGAGCAATTAAGTTTAATAAGATAAAAATCACTAACTGGATAAATGACTCTGTGGTTATTTAGTTGAAGTATTAAACTGTTTATTTAATCATAGTCACCATCAACTCTTCAACTAATGGTCCATCGACCAAAGGAAGAAGACAGTTGAGATTACGAATAGTTAGGAATATATACAAATGTTATTAATGTGAAGGGTAGTATTGTGCATAATAAAACTGACAAATTAAATCCCCCAAATCAAGCACCTGTCCTCAGGGATCATTAATGGGTAATGTGTGATGGGCCCCGTTGTTTGGTAAGCAATTTTTGTGTGAAGAGATTTCTCTTGGTCCCTGGTTCATGAGTTAGGGGTTGCGCTAGATCAGTAGTGACTTGAAAGTGTGGGCGAGGAGTTTGAATTTTGGTAGTTTCTGTATGGGGAACAAGTGGAGCTCCTTCAGATGTGGTATGATGTGAATGCAGCATGGGAAGTTTAGAGTGATTCTGGCAGCCCATTTCTAAATGGTATGGATCCTTCTGGTGAGTTTTTTGTTGATCCCAGAATAAAAAGTGTTCCTGTAGTCCAGCTTGCTTTTGACCATGGTGTGCATGACAGTTTTCCAGGTACTGATTGGGAGTCAATTGAAAATCTTTCTCAGCACTTACAGGATATAGAAGCATGATGGAGTGATGGCTTTGACTTGTGCGGTCATGTCGAGCTTGCTGTTGATGAGAATCCAGAGGTTCTTGGCTTTGTTGGGTCTAGAGTTGTTGGCCACCAGGTGGAGTCCCACAATCAAGTGGTCTTCCCGAAGATCACAATTTTAATTTTGTGGGTGTTTAGCTTTAGACAGTTGGCATTCATCCAGTGTGCAATTTCAGTCATGCTGGCATTAAACTTGATGCTGGTACTGGGCGTCGTGTCTGTGAGGGAGAGAATGAGTTGTATGTCACCTGCATAGGACAGGATATTAATGTCATAAGAGAGGATTATGCTGGGAAGAGGGATCATGTATGTGTTGAAGAAGGTTGGGCTCAGGGAGCATACTTGAAGATCTTCACAGAAGACGTCGCTGGTGTCTGAAGTGTGTGGTGTTAGGTTGACTGGCTTGGCCCTTCCAGTTGGGAGGGAGCAGATCCATCCGAGTGCGTATCCTTGGATATTGATGTCGTGTAGGCATTGAATGAGGATGGGTGAGAGACCATGTCAAATGCTGCTGAGTGGATGATATCTGCCAAGTCTCCATGTCCAGAGTTGTGCTCATTTCCATCTGTGGCATCAATGAGGGCAGTTTCCATGTTGTGGTTGGGTCTGAAACCAAACTGAATGGTTTCAAGGAGTTGGTGATCATTGAGGTGTTTGGTGAGGTGTCTGTTGATGATTTTCTCTAGGACCTTGGCTGGGAATGGTAGCAGGGAGATCCATCTGTAGTTGGTGTGCTCTGAAGGGTCCACAGAGGTTTGCTTCAGTAACAGGCAGATAATTACAGGTTTCCAAGCATCATGGAAGGTTGTGGAAGAGGTCAAGGCATTCACAATGGGTGTGAGTGTGCTGCTGATGTGCTGCAGTCCTCTGAAGTAGGCGTGGTGTGGGCAGGTGTCTGCTGGGCCCCTGAGTGCATGGGCTTCATGGTGGCAGTGTTTTCTTCTGGGGTAATGATGGGCCATTTGGTTATCATCCATTCTGTGGATAAGATCGGGAGGCCTGTGACAAGGTCTGTCAGGTCTGGATGCAGGTAATAGTTATTGTAAATGGTGGTGAAGAATTGAGTGAGGCTCTGTGATAGGGTGACAGAGTTAGAGGTGGCCACTTGTGAGTTGAAATACTTCATAATGGAAAATATTACTTTGCATCTGTTCGTTCTGTCACAGATGTATTCCTCAAGAGTGATGCATTTGGTGTTCTGGATAATTTGGTGGTAATACCTCACAGTGGATTTGAATGTGCTCTTGTATGCATTTTATGTATGTATTTGTATGTATTTGTCTGGTTCATTCTCCATTTGTGCTCCAGTTGTTTGCAGTGGCATTTCGTCAATCTGAGTTTTTATGCATACCAACTAGCCAGGGGTCTAGATTTTGTTGTACTACAGTGTTTAAGGGAGTCAGCGGAGGAGGCAACTCAATTGCTGAAATTCTTGATAGTTTTGGGCATGCTTTTGCTGTGTTTGGATCGGTGGGTTTTGAGAATGGTGCTTCAGTCCTTGTCAGTGATGCTGTTCTAGTTTCAGTGGGCTGGTCTAGCGGTGGTGCATGTGTGTTGGATTTCGATGGAGATGCTGAGCTTGATGGGGTAGTGGTCTGACCAGGAGACTAGTGTAGGCTTGTTGACTTTGATATTGTCAAAAGTGGTGAAGATAGGGTACAGGAGCTGGCTGGCAATGTGGGTAGGTCCTTTTCCTAGTTTGGTGAGGGCCAGGAATCCAAGGTCTTCGATGATTGCTTTTTCGATGAGATTGGCATGGTCATCCTGATGGACGATTAGATCCCTGAGAAGGAAGTTAAATGGTAGCACTGAGGGTGAGTAGTGCGATGAAGTTTGTAATGGTGGCTGTAAAGTTGGTGCACATTCCCATTGGCCTGTAGATAAGAGTCCCGGTTAGGGTGAAGCTGGCTGTGACATGGAGCTTGACTGAAAAGTGGTCCATGTTAGAGGATGACCTGTTTGTGGAGGAGTTTCAGTTGATGGTGTTCTTGTGCATGATAGAGATTCCTCTTCCGGGCTTGTGAAGCCTGTCTTGCCTGGTGATCTTGTAGCTGGTGTGATGACTGTGGCTGAGGAAAGATTGATCCAGGTTTTCATGGGGGAAAAGTAGGTCTGGGGCAGCAGGTCCCAGATTGCTGTGGCATGTTTGGTGAGTGAGCAGTTGTTGAGGAACCTGCATATGAGTATGGAGTGGGTGGTTGCAGAACTGTGTGTTTGTGAGAGAGTGAGATTTTGAGTGATGTAGTGTGGGTGCGGTTGGTGTTGGATGTGGGTAAATGCATGAAAACTTGCAGAAAGCATAGCAGAATGCTCCCTTGGTGTTGTGTGGTGCAGTGAGGAAGCAGCATGTGAAATGGTGGCCGGGTTGAGGAAATGGAGGGTCACAGTGGGGTAGTGGAGGGGGAAGGGAGGACCAGAGTTCCTGGTAATGGGCATGGTCCAGGTGCAGACGGGTGCATATGAACTTGCCTTTGGCGCATCTTCGGCATGCCAGCAGTATGCCTACTGCATGTGTCTCCCACGTAACCACACTGTGGCTGCCATTAAGTAGGTTCTTGGAGGGGGACGAGTGATTTCACTTCCTGGGCAAATGGCTGATGGGAACTCCAGTGATGTCATTTCCTGTGTAGATGGATGATGGGAAATCCAGTGACGTCAATTCCTGTGCAGAAGGAGCCAGAGGGATATCAGTGTAATTCTGCATGTTTCCCCCATTCCATCAGGTATTCTGTGGCAAAAGAATGTGTGGGAAAAGCTCAAGAGGTGTGTTCATTACCTCACATCTTTGAAATTCAATTGGAATGAGGACCACGGTGCTGATATGGTAAGGACTTAATAATTCTCTTACTATGTGCACTGCCCTGTGTACTTTGGAATGATCCACTGATGCCGAAAAACTATTCACATGTGGTTCCATCAGTTATCAGTTCATCTTTGGTGGTAACAGTTTTCTGTTCCTGGTCCCTTACAGACAACCACATATATATGCATGTGCATACAGGCACACAAGAAAAACACACACATGGTCTGATTCTCAAAGGTAAGTTACATTATGAAGTACATTTCACTTTTAAGTAAATTTGCTACTTTACTACCAAGTGTAATTTTACAACAAAAGTGTAACTTACATTTCTCCAATACCTCGATATAGGGGTGGAGTCAGAATAGTCCTAATTTATGACTGTAGCCTGCATATAACTTACAATCGTAATTTACATATGGTATTACGGGCGAAAACTCTGCATGGTCCTGAAGAGGAAGCCTTAACATGTAGGGTGTAAACTCTGCACATGGGAACTGCGCATGTTAATGAATAAAAGACCAAAACATCTCAATGATTAGGAAAATTATATACACCTGAAAGCAATGAGGCATACCTGACATACATTCACTTACAACCATATACACACTGCCCACAAAAGAAGATCTGTTTCTTTCCCCTTGAGCGTTTGCCTCCTGCTCCTGTGAATGCTGCTTGCTTTGGAACACTTAATCCAACAAGAATGCTGCCTGTGCTGAGGAGAAAGAGACATTTCACTGAGGAGGAGACAGTCCTTGTGGTTAATTGTATTTGTGGTGAAAATATGCAATCAACTACATGGGCTACCTCCATTCTTCCTCAGTGGAACCCAGAAGACAGCTTTCTGGCAGGAGGTCACTGATATGGCAAACACATCGAGGGAGGAGGTCCTTACCATGGGGACATAATGAAAAAACAGCAGGATGAGAGAAGGCAGGTAAAGGAGAAGATCTCCAAAAAGTTGCTTGCTAAAGTTCTTCCTGGAGGACCAACTGGAGCCCATTTTGTTCTCACCTCTCTCGAGAAGATGTGCTCTCCACCATGCACTCCCATCTGCTCTATGGGCCGTCTCTTTTAGACAAGACCAATGTGGTGCCAGGTAAGAATTAACACCACACAACCCCCTACTGTCCTTAAATATAATCTTTCTGTGTTTCATGTGCGTCTAGGTAGGCGAGTACCTGTTTTCTATTTTGCATAATATGACTTGTTCTACTGATTTAAAATATGTTTAAATACCATTACAAGTCCCAGAAGTAAAAAAGTAGGAATGGCCTAGCTAGTCATACATTGACCGTGGTAATGTAGCAGCAATGACTCAATCTCTCCAGAAATAAACCTACAAAGACTCATCCATCTCTGTACTTCAATAATACCTGCATTCCTTATTGGACTTAATATATCATATATATATGATCCAACAATACAGTCCATCAACGGAGGGCACACTTGTCAGCTGGTGCATGCGGCAAGGCTGGACTATCCTTGAAAGTATATTTCTCACCAAATCAGAAATAACGCAGCACTCTCCTGGGGATTTTGTAATTCATTTATTAGCAAGCCATCTCACTCCTCCTATGCGTTTCAACCACACAGGTCTTGATCACAGTATATAGCGATAGTCCATCTTCACTCTTACCTATTTATACTTATCTCCCACTTATCCCATTATGAGGCATTGTGGGAGTGGTAGTCATAACAAACAAAAACTTAAATTGAAGCATCATTCATCTTTTGTCAGAGTGGACTTACAAGTATCTACATATTCATGGCATATATTCTATTATGCATAATCATATTGACAGGTACGGAATGCTGTTACATTTATTACTCCAATACTAAATGTTTCATAATGTTGATCTGTTAGTTCAGTCTCATGCCATTGTGTACTAGTGACACATTCAGGCATTTACAGAGTCTGTCATATATGTATTAGTGACTACTTCAGATCACACAATTACAAGATTATCGAACTGAGTGTCCTGATCCCGCAATAACAAGATTATTGGACTTGGTGTCCCAATCCTGAAGTCTATTCCTTGGCTCAGTGCCACAATTGTAAATATGGAGTAATACGGCGATGTACTATCCATAAGTATAGTCAATGCAATCCATAGATGTAAGCCCATTTTTTTACATACCCACTGTCTACATTCATATCACTAATTAATAGGTCAATTTTATGTTCCAAAAGCAATTATATACAAAAATATTTACAGAGAAAGATGATGGAGAAATGTGTTATGTGAACAGAGTTACAGGTGAATGTACATTTCTTCGTGCCCATTCAACCCTGTGGGGATCTTAGTTTTAAACCTTATAATGAGTTGTGATTCCAAACGTCTCAGATTGAGAGTCCTGTTGCCTCCCCTCTCATGTCACGGTACTGTGGCTAGGCCCGAGTATGTCATATTCAGCCAGGTCTTTCCTTCGTTTGTCATCATATGATTTGCCACTGCGTATGTAGTATCCTTGTTCTGGGTTGCCCTGATATGTTCCAGGATACGTTTCTTCAGTGGGCATATCATGCTGCCTATGTAACGTTTCCCACATAGGCATTCAATCAGATGTACTACATATGTGTATTCACAAGTGATAGTTTCGTTGATGTTGAAGACTTTTCCTCGTGGGTCAGTGATGGTTTTCCAGTTTTTACCAATTTTGCATGCCTTGCAGCTGCTGAATTTACTGAATCCCTTTTTCAAGTTTTGTAGCCAAGTTTCTGGTTTCCTCATCACGAAGTGGCTGTTCACCAAGTTGTCAGATAGTGACGGCGCTTTTCTGAATGTTATTTGTGGTCGTGCACCAAACTTCTCTCCAATATCAGGATCTTTTTTTAGTACATTCCAGTACTTGCTCAATATTTTTTGAATTTTAAAACGTTCCTTGCTGTAGGTTAAGATTATCCTGATTGTATCATCTTTTAGTTTTTCCTTCCTTTTTTTTTTTGCTCACCAGAGTTTGAGCTCCTGTTACTCAACTTGATTTAGCTTCTCCATGTTTGATGTCGCTGAATGTATACCCTCTTTGTAGGAATCTCTGTTTGGTTTCCTTAAATTTAGATTCCATTTCTTTGACCTCAGAGCAGTTCCTTTTCATCCTTATGAACTCTCCATAGGGTATACTTTTCTTCAATGAATTCGGGTGAAAGCTCGAGCCATGGAGAACACTGTTGGTGGCTGTACTTTTCCGGAAGACTGTGGTCTGTATTTTATTTGACTCGATGTACACTTTGGTGTCCAGAAATTCTATTTCAGTGACACTGATGTTGTGAGTGAACATTAAGCCAACCTCATTGTTGTTGAGGATCGCGAAGTATTCCATTAATTCCGTTTCCGTCCCATTCCATAGAAGAAACAAATCATCTATAAATTGCAGCCAAAGTGCCACTTTGGCTGTGTGATGCTCGTTCTCTTCTCTCCAAGCTATGGTTTTTTCCCACCTCCCTATCATGAGGTTTGCATAGCTTGGAGAGAAGGAAACTCCCATGGCGGTCCCGCAGCTTTTGGAGTAAAATGTTTTGTTAAACATAAAGACTTTGTTCTTTAAACAGAGCTCGATCATTTTTATAAGAATCTGAGAGTGTTCTAGTTCTTCTATGGGCCTCTGCATTAAAAAGTACATAACAGCCTGTAGTCGATTCTTATGGCTTCTTGATGTGTAGAGGGAGGTGACATCAATGGTTACGAGCAAGTATTCTTTTTGCCATCCAGTTTCCATTAGAATTTTGAGGAAGTCACCAGTGTCTTTAATGTATGAGTTCAAGGTTAGTACAATTGGTGCCAAAACATGGTCCACATATGTGGCGATATTCTCATACAGTGACCCACAGCTTGAAATTAGGGGTCTTCCAGGTGGTCTGGTTAATGTTTTATGTACTTTAGGCAAGAAATAGATGGTGGGTATGATGGGATTGTTGTTGTTCAGGAATAAGGCCTCTTCGTCACTTAGTAGTCCTATTTCATACCATGTCTTTAATTTGCTGTTTAGTTCTACTACTAAGTCATTTATTGGGTTTCTTTTTAGTTTGGTGTAATTGGTTCTATTGTTTAATTGCCGCAAAGCTTCCTGAATGTACTCATCTTTGTCCAGGATCACTATGTTGCCACCCTTATCCGCCAGCTTGATTTCTATAAGGTTGTTGTTAGTTAGTGACTCCAATGCTTTACGTTCTTCCATAGTGAGATTTTCTTTTTTGTGACCATGTTTTACATTTTCCATTAATTCCAATTCTGACACCACTAGATCGTGAAATGTGTCTATCCGATTGCCAGGATGTAATGCTGGGCAGAATTTTGATTTATTCTTAAATTCGCTATTGATGTGTTTGTCTGTGCTGATGCACATTTCTTCCAAGACTTGAGAGTCAGATATGTTCACATCATCCATGTCATTCACTAGATCATAGGCTGTTCTTAAGTTCTTTACTTCTGAGATTGTAAATTCATTCATGAACTCCACATTTACAACTTCTTGATTCGTGGATTCTGAGATGTTATTCATGTTCTGTTTATTAAAAAACTTTGCTAATTTTAATTTGCGTACAAATTTGTAAATGTCTATCCTGGTCTCAACGTGATCATAATGTTTCTCTGGACAGAAAGTAAGGGCTTTATTAAGAAGACTTTGTTCATCCTTAGTTAACTTGTATTTGGATAGATTGATGATTAAGTTAGGTTCTGTTTTCCCTTCCTCACTTATCATTTTTTTGTTATTCTATTGCGCAGATGGTACCCCTTTGTTTTTTCCAGAGCCTCTTCTTGCCTTTCGTCGCTTCCTCTCCTTCCAGTTTGGCCTCTTCCCCTTCCTCTTCCACGTCCAGTTCCACGTCCTCTTCCCCTTCCTCTTGGTGTTTTCTGATCTAAGTATAGCAGTTTCATTTCGTCTAAAAAAGAAGTGCGACAGGTGGAGGTCGCTGATCCTTCTCCTTCACTGAAGTCAGTGTCTGATTCACTCTGCGTCGTGTTTGGGGATTCCTGTGGTATTTGTTTATTTGTATACATTTGTTGTTTCAAAGCATCAAAGCGTTTGGAAAATGTTAGTATCGCACCACACTCATAATCATGTTCATCCCTTCAATTCCGTTCTTTGCGCTCTTCCACTTCACTCTCATGTTCATCCAAATTGCGTTCCATTTCTTTTCTTAATTTTTTTAATTCCTCTTCTTGTTTGGATGCTTGGATTAGTGCCTCTAGTTCTGCTATGTTTTTATGTAGTTCCTCAATATCTTTTTTAGCATACATCACAATTATCAGCATCATGTTGGCGAACACTGCATATTATTATTCTAACATTTCTGACTTAGTGTCCGGGTGATTGGGTAATGTGAAAATTCTTAAGCCTCTTGACACTCTTCCACACTATATATTTCTCGAGTGTTATCACCTCCCAGCTTTTTGTTATTTCTTTCCTTAACATTCTTTCAAGTTGGATAAACATTTGTTTTAGTGTCATCTCTCCTGAACTCCCTGGTCTGGGATCCTCTGTTCTGTTTCTCACTGTTTTGTTGCCTTTTTGAAACATTCTTTCTGCTTTTTGTATTCATTTGGCAGCTCTTTCCTCCATGTTATAATTGGTTGGTCTCGGTAGATATCTGAAGTGCCACTCAAATGACAACTGTTACAAAGAGAGCGGATTCCGCTCGGTCCCAATGTACGAACTCGCTTTGTTCCTGGAGTTACACACTGATGGCAATGGATTTATTGCTGAAGCTCATTCATCACCGTTAGGCAGTAAAAATCCTTATCTCTGCTCTCAGCACAGCATGTGCCTATGGCAGTAAGTTTACTCGCTGCGACAACTTGGCTACAAAACTTGCAAAAAGGATTCAGTAAAAGCAGCAGCTGCAAGGCATGCAAAATTGGTAAAAACAGGAAAACCATCACTGACCTATGAGGAAAACTCTTCCACATCAACCTAACTATCACTTGTGAATCCACATATGTAGTATATCTGATTGAATGCCTATGTGGGAAACGCTACATAGGCAGCACGATATGCCCACTGAAGAAACTTATCCTGGAACATATCAGGGCAACTCAGAACAAGGATACTACATACGCAATGGCAAAGCATATGATGACACACGAAGGAAAAACCTGGCTGAATATGACATACTCGGGCCTAGCCACAGTGCCATCACATGAGAGGGGAGGCAACAGAACTCTCAATCTGAGACGTTTGGAATCACGACTCATTATAAGGTTTAAAACTAAGATCCCCACAGGGTTGAATGGGGACGAAGAAATGTACATTCACCTGTAACTCTGTTCACTTAACAAATCTCTCCATCATCTTTCTCTGTAAATATTTTTTTATATAATTGCTTTTGGAACATAAAATTGACCTATTAATTAGTGATATGAATGTAGACAGTGGGTATGTAGGAAATTTGGCTTACATCTATGGATTGCATTGACTATACTTACAGTAGTACATCGCCGTATTACTCCATATTTACATTTGTGGCTCTGAGCCAAGGAATAGACTTCAGGATTGGGACGCCAAGTCCAATAATCTTGTTATTGCGGGATTGGGACGCTCAGTCCGATAATCATGTAATTGTGTGATCTGTAGTAGTCACTAATACATATACGACAGACTCAGTAAATGCCTGAATGTGTCACTAGTACACAGTGGCATGAGACTGAACTAGCAGATCAACATTATGAAATAATTGGTATTGGAGTAATACATGTAACAGCTTGCCGTACCAGTCAATATGATTATGCATAATAGAATATATGCCATGAAATATGTAGATACTTGCAAGTCCACTCTGACAAAAGATGAATGATGCTTCAATTTAAGTTTTTGTTTGTTATGACTACCATCCCACAATGTCTCATAATGGGATAAGTAGGAGATAGGTATAAATAGGTAAAAGCGAAGATGGACTATCGCTATGGACCGTGATCAAGATCTGTGTGGTTGAAACGCGTAGGAAGAATGAGATGGCTTGCTAATACAGCTGTGTCTGAACAGGGGTGGCAAAGTGAGCTAAAGAACGATGATGGATTCAACCCAGATCTGTGACTGGGGGTGAGTGTCTGAAAAGTTTCAGCGCTTCGTCCATCATCTCCTTGTGTTTGCTTTGTTCACTCTAAGTTGGCAGGGAATGCCCAGACATGGGTCCCTTGCTCACTTTGCCACTGGATTCAAGATAGCCTGGCTGATGAGAGCTGTTAGCCCAAAACCGGTCCCAGGATGCTGGTTTCCGTTCCAGTGAAGACATGGCTTGGCGGTTCGGGCTGGACTGTTTCCATGAGGCACAGGGTCAAGACTGATTTGCATAAAGCTGTGTCTGAACTGGGGTGGCAAAATGAGCTAAAGAACGATGATGGATTCAACCCAGATCTGTGACTGGGGGTGAGTGTCTGAAAAGTTTCAGCGCTCCGTCCATCATCTCCTTGTGTTTGCTTTGTTCGCCCTAAGTTGGGTCCCTTGCTCAATTTGCCACTGGATTCAAGCTAGCCTGGCTGATGAGGGCTGTTAGCCCGAAACCGGTCCCAGGATGCTTGTTTCCGGTCCAGTGAAGACATGGCTTGGCGGTTCGGGCTGGACTGTTCCCATGAGGCACAGGGTCAAGACTGATTTGCATAAAGCTGTGTCAGAACTGGGGTGGCAAAGTGAGCTAAAGAACGATGATGGATTCAACCCAGATCTGTGACTGGGGGTGAGTGTCTGAAAAGTTTCAGCGCTCCGTCCATCATCTCCTTGTGTTTGCTTTGTTCGCCCTAAGTTGGGTCCCTTGCTCACTTTGCCACTGGATTCAAGCTAGCCTGGCTGATGAGGGCTGTTAACCCGAAACCGGTCCCAGGATGCTTGTTTCCGGTCCAGTGAAGACATGGCTTGGCGGTTCGGGCTGGACTGTTCCCATGAGGCACAGGGTCAAGACTAATTTCCATAAAGCTGTGTCTGAACTGGGGTGGCAAAGTGAGGTAAAGAACGATGACAGATTCAACCCAAATCTGTGACTGGGGGTGAGTGTCTGAAAAGTTTCAGCGCTCCGTCCATCATCTCCTTGTGTTTGCTTTGTTCACCCTAAGTTGGCAGGGTATGCCCAGATGTGGGTCCCTTGGTCACTTTGCCACTGGATTCAAGCTAGCCTGGCTGATGAGGGCTGTTAGCCCGAAACCGGTCCCAGGATGCTTGTTTCCGGTCCAGTGAAGACATGGCTTGGCAGTTCGGGCTGGACTGTTCCCATAAGGCACAGGATCAAGACTGATTTGCATAAAGCTGTGTCTGAACTGGGGTGGCAAAGTGAGCTAATGAACGATGATGGATTCAACCCAGATCTGTGACTGGGGGTGAGTGACTGAAAAGTTTCAGCGCTCCGTACATCATCTCCTTGTGTTTGCTTTGTTCGCCCTAAGTTGGCAGGGTATGCCCAGACGTGGGTCCCTTGCTCACTTTGCCACTGGATTCAAGCTATCCTGGCTGATGAGGGTTGTTAGCCCGAAACCGGTCCCAGGATTCTTGTTTCTGGTCCAGGGAAGACATGGCTTGGCAGTCCTATCTGGACTGTTCCCATGTGGCAAAGGGTCAAGACGGATTTGCATATAGCTGTGTCTGAAGTGGGGTGGCGAAGTGAGCTAAAGAACGATGATGGATTCAACCCAGATCTGTGACCGGGGGTGGAGTGTCTGAAAAGTTTCAGCCCTCCGTCCATCATCTCCTTGTGTTTGCTTTGTTCGCCCTAAGTTGGGTCCCTTGCTCACTTTGCCACTGGATTCAAGCTAGCCTGGCTGATGAGGGCTGTTAGCCCGAAACCGGTCCCAGGATGCTTGTTTCCGGTCCAGTGAAGACATGGCTTGGCGGTTCGGGCTGGACTGTTCACAGGAGGCACAGGGTCAAGACTGATTTGCATAAAGCTGTGTCTGAACTGGGATGGCAATGTGAGCTAAAGAATGATGATGGATTCAACTCAGATCTGTGACTGGGGGTGAGTGTCTGAAAAATTTCAGCGCTCCGTCCATCATCTCCTTGTGTTTGCTTTGTTCGCCCTTAGTTGGCAGGGTATGCCGAGAAGTGGGTCCCTTGCTCACTTTGCCACTGGATTCAAGCTAGCCTGGCTGATGAGGGCTGTTAGCCCGAAACCGGTCCCAGGATGCTTGTTTCCAGTCCAGTGAAGACATGGCTTGGCAGTTCGGGCTGGACTGTTCCCATAAGGCACAGGATCAAGACTGATTTGCATAAAGCTGTGTCTGAACTGGGGTGGCAAAGTGAGCTAATGAACGATGATGGATTCAACCCAGATCTGTGACTGGGGGTGAGTGTCTGAAAAGTTTCAGCGCTCCGTCCATCATCTCCTTGTGTTTGCTTTGTTCGCCCTAAGTTGGCAGGGTATGCCCAGACATGGGTCCCTTGCTCACTTTGCCACTGGATTCAAGCTAGCTTGGCTGATGAGGGCTGTTTGCCCTAAACCGGTCCGAGGATGCTTGTTTCCGGTCCAGTGAAGACATATTTGCATTAAGCTGTGTCTGAACTGGGGTGGCAAAATGAGCTAAAGAACGATGATGGATTCAACCCAGATCTGTGACTGGGGGTGAGTGTCTGAAAAGTTTCAGCGCTCCGTCCATCATCTCCTTGTGTTTGCTTTGTTCGCCCTAAGTTGGGTCCCTTGCTCAATTTGCCACTGGATTCAAGCTAGCCTGGCTGATGAGGGCTGTTAGCCCGAAACCGGTCCCAGGATGCTTGTTTCCGGTCCAGTGAAGACATGGCTTGGCGGTTCGGGCTGGACTGTTCCCATGAGGCACAGGGTCAAGACTGATTTGCATAAAGCTGTGTCAGAACTGGGGTGGCAAAGTGAGCTAAAGAACGATGATGGATTCAACCCAGATCTGTGACTGGGGGTGAGTGTCTGAAAAGTTTCAGCGCTCCGTCCATCATCTCCTTGTGTTTGCTTTGTTCGCCCTAAGTTGGGTCCCTTGCTCACTTTGCCACTGGATTCAAGCTAGCCTGGCTGATGAGGGCTGTTAACCCGAAACCGGTCCCAGGATGCTTGTTTCCGGTTCAGTGAAGACATGGCTTGGCGGTTCGGGCTGGACTGTTCCCATGAGGCACAGGGTCAAGACTAATTTCCATAAAGCTGTGTCTGAACTGGGGTGGCAAAGTGAGGTAAAGAACGATGACAGATTCAACCCAAATCTGTGACTGGGGGTGAGTGTCTGAAAAGTTTCAGCGCTCCATCCATCATCTCCTTGTGTTTGCTTTGTTCACCCTAAGTTGGCAGGGTATGCCCAGATGTGGGTCCCTTGGTCACTTTGCCACTGGATTCAAGCTAGCCTGGCTGATGAGGGCTGTTAGCCCGAAACCGGTCCCAGGATGCTTGTTTCCGGTCCAGTGAAGACATGGCTTGGCAGTTCGGGCGGGACTGTTCCCATAAGGCACAGGATCAAGACTGATTTGCATAAAGCTGTGTCTGAACTGGGGTGGCAAAGTGAGCTAATGAACGATGATGGATTCAACCCAGATCTGTGACTGGGGGTGAGTGACTGAAAAGTTTCAGCGCTCCGTACATCATCTCCTTGTGTTTGCTTTGTTCGCCCTAAGTTGGCAGGGTATGCCCAGACGTGGGTCCCTTGCTCACTTTGCCACTGGATTCAAGCTATCCTGGCTGATGAGGGTTGTTAGCCCGAAACCAGTCCCAGGATTCTTGTTTCTGGTCCAGGAAGACATGGCTTGGCAGTCCTATCTGGACTGTTCCCATGTGGCAAAGGGTCAAGACGGATTTGCATATAGCTTTGTCTGAAGTGGGGTGGCGAAGTGAGCTAAAGAACGATGATGGATTCAACTCAGATCTGTGACCGGGGGTGGAGTGTCTGAAAAGTTTCAGCGCTCCGTCCATCATTTCCTTGTGTTTGCTTTGTTCGCCCTAAGTTGGGTCCCTTGCTCACTTTGCCACTGGATTCAAGCTAGCCTGGCTGATGAGGGCTGTTAGCCTGAAACCGGTCCCAGGATGCTTGTTTCTGGTCCAGTGAAGACATGGCTTGGCGGTTCGGGCTGGACTGTTCACAGGAGGCACAGGGTCAAGACTGATTTGCATAAAGCTGTGTCTGAACTGGGATGGCAATGTGAGCTAAAGAATGATGATGGATTCAACTCAGATCTGTGACTGGGGGTGGAGTGTCTGAAAAATTTCAGCGCTCCGTCCATCATCTCCTTGTGTTTGCTTTGTTCGCCCTTAGTTGGCAGGGTATGCCGAGAAGTGGGTCCCTTGCTCACTTTGCCACTGGATTCAAGCTAGCCTGGCTGATGAGGGCTGTTAGCCCGAAACCGGTCCCAGGATGCTTGTTTCCAGTCCAGTGAAGACATGGCTTGGCAGTTCGGGCTGGACTGTTCCCATAAGGCACAGGATCAAGACTGATTTGCATAAAGCTGTGTCTGAACTGGGGTGGCAAAGTGAGCTAATGAACGATGATGGATTCAACCCAGATCTGTGACTGGGGGTGAGTGTCTGAAAAGTTTCAGCGCTCCGTCCATCATCTCCTTGTGTTTGCTTTGTTCGCCCTAAGTTGACAGGGTATGCCCAGACATGGGTCCCTTGCTCACTTTGCCACTGGATTCAAGCTAGCCTGGCTGATGAGGGCTGTTTGCCCTAAACCGGTCTGAGGATGCTTGTTTCCAGTCCAGTGAAGACATGGCTTGGTGGTTCGGGCTGGACTGTTCCCATGAGGCACAAGGTCAAGACTGATTTGCATAAAGCTGTGTCTGAACTGGGGTGGCAAAGTGAGCTAAAGAAAGATGATGGATTCAACCCGGATCTGTGACTGGGGGTGAGTGTCTGAAAAGTTTCAGCGCTCCGTCCATCATCTCCTTGTGTTTGCTTTGTTCACCCTAACTTGGCAGGGTATGCCCAGACGTGGGTCCCTTGCTCACTTTGCCACTGGATTCAAGCTAGCCTGGCTGATGAGGGCTGTTAGCCCGAAACCGGTCCCAGGATGCTTGTTTCCGGTCCAGTGAAGACATGGCTTGGCGGTTCGGGCTGGACTGTTCCCATGAGGCACAGGGTCAAGACTAATTTGCATAAAGCTGTGTCTGAACTGGGGTGGCAAAGTGAGCTAAAGAACGATGATGGATTCAACCCAAATCTGTGACTGGGGGTGAGTGTCTGAAAAGTTTCAGCGCTCCGTCCATCATCTCCTTGTGTTTGCTTTGTTCGCCCTAAGTTGGCAGGGTATGCCCAGATGTGGGTCCCTTGCTCACTTTGCCACTGAATTCAAGCTAGCCTGGCTGATGAGGGCTGTTAGCCCGAAACCGGTCCCAGGATGCTTGTTTCCGGTCCAGTGAAAACATGGCTTGGCAGTTCGGGCTGGACTGTTCCCATAAGGCACAGGATCAAGACTGATTTGCATATAGCTGTGTCTGAAGTGGGGTGGCGAAGTGAGCTAAAGAACAATGATGGATTCAACCCAGATCTGTGACCGGGGGTGGAGTGTCTGAAAAGTTTCAGCGCTCCGTCCATCATCTCCTTGTGTTTGCTTTGTTTGCCCTAAGTTGGGTCCCTTGCTCACTTTGCCACTGGATTCAAGCTAGCCTGGCTGATGAGGGCTGTTAGCCCGAAACCGGTCCCAGGATGCTTGTTTCCGGTCCAGTGAAGACATGGCTTGGCGGTTCGGGCTGGACTGTTCACAGGAGGCACAGGGTCAAGACTGATTTGCATAACGCTGTGTCTGAACTGGGATGGCAATGTGAGCTAAAGAATGATGATGGATTCAACTCAGATCTGTGACTGGGGGTGAGTGTCTGAAAAATTTCAGCGCTCCGTCCATCATCTCCTTGTGTTTGCTTTCTTCGCCCTAAGTTGGCAGGGTATGCCGAGACGTGGGTCCCTTGCTCACTTTGCCACTGGATTCAAGCTAGCCCAGCTGATGAGGGCTGTTAGCCCAAAACCGATCCCAGGATGCTTGTTATCGGTCCAGTGAAGACATGGCTTGGTGGTTTGGGCTGGAATGTTTTCATGAGGCACAGGGTCAAGACTGATTTGCATACAGCTGTGTCTGAACTGGGGTGGAAAAGTGAGCTAAAGAACGATGATGGATTCAACCCAGATCTGTGACTGGGGTGAGTGTCTGAAAAGTTTCAGCGCTCCGTCCATCATCTACTTGTGTTTGCTTTGTTCGCCCTAAGTTGGCAGGGTATGCCCAGACGTGGGTCCCTTGCTCACTTTGCCACTGGATTCAAGCTAGCCTGGCTGATGAGGGCTGTTTGTCCAAAACCGGTCCCAGGATGCTTGTTTCCGGTCCAGTGAATACATGGCTTGGCGGTTTGGGCTGGACTGTTCCCATGAGGCACAGGGTCAAGACTGATTTGCATAAAGGCGTGTCTGAACTGGGGTGGCAAAGTGAGCTAAAGAAAGATGATGGATTCAACCCAGATATGTGACTGGGGGTGAGTGTCTGAAACGTTTCAGCGCTCCGTCCATCATCTCCTTTGTGTTTGTTTGTTCGCCCTAAGTTGGCAGGGTACGTCCAGACGTGGGTCCCTTGCTCACTTTGCCACTGGATTCAAGCTAGCCTGGCTGATGAGGGCTGTTTCCCTAAACCGGTCCGAGGATGCTTGTTTCCGGTCCAGTGAAGACATGGCTTGGCGGTTCGGGCTGGACTGTTCCCATGAGGCACAGGGTCAAGACTGATTTGCATAAAGCTGTGTCTGAACTGGGGTGGCAAAGTGAGCTAAAGAACGATGATGGATTCAATCCAGATCTGTGACTGGGGGTGAGTGTCTGAAAAGTTTCAGCGCTCCGTCCATCATCTCCTTGTGTTTGCTTTGTTCACCCTAAGTTGGCAGGGTATGCCCAGACATGGGTCCCTTGCTCACTTTGCCACTGGATTCAAGCTAGCCTGGCTGATGAGGGCTGTTAGCCCGAAACCGGTCCCAGGATGCTTGTTTCGGTCCAGTGAAGACATGGCTTGGCGGTTCGGGCTGGACTGTTCCCATGAGGCACAGGGTCAAGACTGATTTGCATAAAGGCATGTCTGAACTGGGGTGGCAAAGTGAGCTAAAGAAAGATGATGGATTCAACCCAGATCTGTGACTGGGGGTGAGTGTCTGAAAAGTTTCAGCGCTCCGTCCATCATCTCCTTTGTGTTTGCTTTGTTCGCCCTAAGTTGGCAGGAGTACGCCCAGACGTGGGTCCCTTGCTCACTTTGCCACTGGATTCAAGCTAGCCTGGCTGATGAGGGCTGTTAGCCCGAAACCAGTCCTAGGATGCTTGTTTCCGGTCCAGTGAAGACATGGCTTGGCGGTTCGGGCTGGACTGTTCCCATGAGGCACAGGGTCAAGACTAATTTGCATAAAGCTGTGTCTGAACTGGGGTGGCAAAGTGAGCTAAAGAACGATGATGGATTCAACCCAAATCTGTGACTGGGGGTGAGTGTCTGAAAAGTTTCAGCGCTCCGTCCATCATCTCCTTGTGTTTGCTTTGTTCGCCCTAAGTTGGCAGGGTATGCCCAGATGTGGGTCCCTTGCTCACTTTGCCACTGGATTCAAGCTATCCTGGCTGATGAGGGTCGTTAGCCCGAAACCGGTCCCAGTATTCTTGTTTCTGGTCCAGGGAAGACATGGCTTGGCTGTCCTGTCTGGACTGTTCCCATGTGGCACAGGGTCAAGATGGATTTGCATATAGATGTGTCTGAAGTGGGGTGGCGAAGTGAGCTAAAGAACGATGATGGATTCAACCCAGATCTGTGACCGGGGGTGGAGTGTCTGAAAAGTTTCAGCGCTCCGTCCATCATCTCCTTGTGTTTGCTTTGTTCGCCCTAAGTTGGGTCCCTTGCTCACTTTGCCACTGGATTCAAGCTAGCCTGGCTGATGAGGGCTGTTAGCCCTAAACCGGTCCCAGGATGCTTGTTTCCGGTCCAGTGAAGACATGGCTTGGCGGTTCGGGCTGGACTGTTCCCATAAGGCACAGGATCAAGACTGATTTGCATATAGCTGTGTCTGAAGTGGGGTGGCAAAGTGAGCTAAAGAACGATGATGGATTCAACCCAAATCTGTGACTGGGGGTGAGTGTCTGAAAAGTTTCAGCGCTCCGTCCATCATCTCCTTGTGTTTGCTTTGTTCGCCCTAAGTTGGCAGGGTATGCCCATATGTGGGTCCCTTGCTCACTTTGCCACTGAATTCAAGCTAGCCTGGCTGATGAGGGCTGTTAGCCCGAAACCGGTCCCAGGATGCTTGTTTCCGGTCCAGTGAAAACATGGCTTGGCAGTTCGGGCTGGACTGTTCCCATAAGGCACAGGATCAAGACTGATTTGCATATAGCTGTGTCTGAAGTGGGGTGGCGAAGTGAGCTAAAGAACAATGATGGATTCAACCCAGATCTGTGACCGGGGGTGGAGTGTCTGAAAAGTTTCAGCGCTCCGTCCATCATCTCCTTGTGTTTGCTTTGTTTGCCCTAAGTTGGGTCCCTTGCTCACTTTGCCACTGGATTCAAGCTAGCCTGGCTGATGAGGGCTGTTAGCCCGAAAACCGGTCCCAGGATGCTTGTTTCCGGTCCAGTGAAGACATGGCTTGGCGGTTCGGGCTGGACTGTTCACAGGAGGCACAGGGTCAAGACTGATTTGCATAAAGCTGTGTCTGAACTGGGATGGCAATGTGAGCTAAAGAATGATGATGGATTCAACTCAGATCTGTGACTGGGGGTGAGTGTCTGAAAAATTTCAGCGCTCCGTCCATCATCTCCTTGTGTTTGCTTTCTTCGCCCTAAGTTGGCAGGGTATGCCGAGACGTGGGTCCCTTGCTCACTTTGCCACTGGATTCAAGCTAGCCCGGCTGATGAGGGCTGTTAGCCCAAAACCGATCCCAGGATGCTTGTTATCGGTCCAGTGAAGACATGGCTTGGCGGTTCGGGCTGGACTGTTCCCATGAGGCACAGGGTCAAGACTGATTTGCATAAAGGCATGTCTGAACTGGGGTGGCAAAGTGAGCTAAAGAAAGATGATGGATTCAACCCAGATCTGTGACTGGGGGTGAGTGTCTGAAAAGTTTCAGCGCTCCGTCCATCATCTCCTTTGTGTTTGCTTTGTTCGCCCTAAGTTGGCAGGGTACGCCCAGACGTGGGTCCCTTGCTCACTTTGCCACTGGATTCAAGCTAGCCTGGCTGATGAGGGCTGTTAGCCCGAAACCGGTCCTAGGATGCTTGTTTCCGGTCCAGTGAAGACATGGCTTGGCGGTTCGGGCTGGACTGTTCCCATGAGGCACAGGGTCAAGACTAATTTGCATAAAGCTGTGTCTGAACTGGGGTGGCAAAGTGAGCTAAAGAACGATGATGGATTCAACCCAAATCTGTGACTGGGGGTGAGTGTCTGAAAAGTTTCAGCGCTCCGTCCATCATCTCCTTGTGTTTGCTTTGTTCGCCCTAAGTTGGCAGGGTATGCCCAGATGTGGGTCCCTTGCTCACTTTGCCACTGAATTCAAGCTAGCCTGGCTGATGAGGGCTGTTAGCCCGAAACCGGTCCCAGGATGCTTGTTTCCGGTCCAGCGAAGACATGGCTTGGCAGTTCGGGCTGGACTGTTCCCATAAGGCACCGGATCAAGACTGATTTGCATAAAGCTGTGTCTGAACTGGGGTGGCAAAGTGAGCTAATGAACGATGATGGATTCAACCAAGATCTGTGACTGGGGGTGAGTGTCTGAAAAGTTTCAGCGCTCCGTCCATCATCTCCTTGTGTTTGCTTTGTTCGCCCTAAGTGGGCAGGGTATGCCCAGACGTGGGTCCCTTGCTCACTTTGCCACTGGATTCAAGCTATCCTGGCTGATGAGGGTTGTTAGCCCGAAACCGGTCCCAGTATTCTTGTTTCTGGTCCAGGGAAGACATGGCTTGGCTGTCCTGTCTGGACTGTTCCCATGTGGCACAGGGTCAAGATGGATTTGCATATAGCTGTGTCTGAAGTGGGGTGGCGAAGTGAGCTAAAGAACGATGATGGATTCAACCCAGATCTGTGACCGGGGGTGGAGTGTCTGAAAAGTTTCAGCGCTCCGTCCATCATCTCCTTGTGTTTGCTTTGTTCGCCCTAAGTTGGGTCCCTTGCTCACTTTGCCACTGGATTCAAGCTAGCCTGGCTGATGAGGGCTGTTAGACCGAAACCGGTCCCAGGATGCTTGTTTCCGGTCCAGTGAAGACATGGCTTGGCGGTTCGGGCTGGACTGTTCCCATAAGGCACATGATCAAGACTGATTTGCATATAGCTGTGTCTGAAGTGGGGTGGCGAAGTGAGCTAAAGAACAATGATGGATTCAAACCAGATCTGTGACCGGGGGTGGAGTGTCTGAAAAGTTTCAGCGCTCCGTCCATCATCTCCTTGTGTTTGCTTTGTTTGCCCTAAGTTGGGTCCCTTGCTCACTTTGCCACTGGATTCAAGCTAGCCTGGCTGATGAGGGCTGTTAGCCCGAAACCGGTCCCAGGATGCTTGTTTCCGGTCCAGTGAAGACATGGCTTGGCGGTTCGGGCTGGACTGTTCACAGGAGGCACAGGGTCAAGACTGATTTGCATAAAGCTGTGTCTGAACTGGGATGGCAATGTGAGCTAAAGAATGATGATGGATTCAACTCAGATCTGTGACTGGGGGTGAATGTCTGAAAAATTTCAGCGCTCCGTCCATCATCTCCTTGTGTTTGCTTTCTTCACCCTAAGTTGGCAGGGTATGCCGAGACGTGGGTCCCTTGCTCACTTTGCCACTGGATTCAAGCTAGCCCGGCTGATGAGGGCTGTTAGCCCAAAACCGATCCCAGGATGCTTGTTATCGGTCCAGTGAAGACATGGCTTGGCGGTTTGGGCTGGACTGTTTTCATGAGGCACAGGGTCAAGACTGATTTGCATACAGCTGTGTCTGAACTGGGGTGGAAAAGTGAGCTAAAGAACGATGATCGATTCAACCCAGATCTGTGACTGGGGTGAGTGTCTGAAAAGTTTCAGCGCTCCGTCCATCATCTACTTGTGTTTGCTTTGTTCGCCCTAAGTTGGCAGGGTATGCCCAGACGTGGGTCCTTTGCTCACTTTGCCACTGGATTCAAGCTAGCCTGGTTGATGAGGGCTGTTTCCCTAAACCGGTCCGAGGATGCTTGTTTCCGGTCCAGTGAAGACATGGCTTGGCGGTTCGGGCTGGACTGTTCCCATGAGGCACAAGGTCAAGACTGATTTGCATAAAGCTGTGTCTGAACTGGGGTGGCAAAGTGAGCTAAAGAACGATGATGGATTCAATCCAGATCTGTGACTGGGGGTGAGTGTCTGAAAAGTTTCAGCGCTCCGTCCATCATCTCCTTGTGTTTGCTTTGTTCACCCTAAGTTGGCAGGTTATGCCCAGACGTGGGTCCCTTGCTCACTTTGCCACTGGATTCAAGCTAGCCTGGCTGATGAGGGCTGTTAGCCCGAAACCGGTCCCAGGATGCTTGTTTCCGGTCCAGTGAAGACATGGCTTGGCGGTTCGGGCTGGACTGTTCCCATGAGGCACAGGGTCAAGACTGATTTGCATAAAGCTGTGTCTGAACTGGGGTGGCAAAGTGAGCTAAAGAACGATGATGGATTCAATCCAGATCTGTGACTGGGGGTGAGTGTCTGAAAAGTTTCAGCGCTCCGTCCATCATCTCCTTGTGTTTGCTTTGTTCACCCTAAGTTGGCAGGGTATGCCCAGACGTGGGTCCCTTGCTCACTTTGCCACTGGATTCAAGCTAGCCTGGCTGATGAGGGCTGTTAGCCCGAAACCGGTCCCAGGATGCTTGTTTCCGGTCCAGTGAAGACATGGCTTGGCGGTTTGGGCTGGACTGTTCCCATGAGGCACAGGGTCAAGACTGATTTGCATAAAGGCGTGTCTGAACTGGGGTGGCAAAGTGAGCTAAAGAAAGATGATGGATTCAACCCAGATCTGTGACTGGGGGTGAGTGTCTGAAAAGTTTCAGCGCTCCGTCCATCATCTCCTTTGTGTTTGCTTTGTTCGCCCTAAGTTGGCAGGGTACGCCCAGACGTGGGTCCCTTGCTCACTTTGCCACTGGATTCAAGCTAGCCTGGCTGATGAGGGCTGTTAGCCCGAAACCGGTCCTAGGATGCTTGTTTCCGGTCCAGAGAAGACATGGCTTGGCGGTTCGGGCTGGACTGTTCCCATGAGGCACAGGGTCAAGACTAATTTGCATAAAGCTGTGTCTGAACTGGGGTGGCAAAGTGAGCTAAAGAACGATGATGGATTCAACCCAAATCTGTGACTGGGGGTGAGTGTCTGAAAAGTTTCAGCGCTCCGTCCATCATCTCCTTGTGTTTGCTTTGTTCGCCCTAAGTTGGCAGGGTATGCCCAGATGTGGGTCCCTTGCTCACTTTGCCACTGAATTCAAGCTAGCCTGGCTGATGAGGGCTGTTAGCCCGAAACCGGTCCCAGGATGCTTGTTTCCGGTCCAGCGAAGACATGGCTTGGCAGTTCAGGCTGGACTGTTCCCATAAGGCACAGGATCAAGACTGATTTGCATAAAGCTGTGTCTGAACTGGGGTGGCAAAGTGAGCTAATGAACGATGATGGATTCAACCCAGATCTGTGACTGGGAGTGAGTGTCTGAAAAGTTTCAGCGCTCCGTCCATCATCTCCTTGTGTTTGCTTTGTTCGCCCTAAGTTGGCAGGGTATGCCCAGACGTGGGTCCCTTGCTCACTTTGCCACTGGATTCAAGCTATCCTGGCTGATGAGGGTTGTTAGCCCGAAACCGGTCCCAGTATTCTTGTTTCTGGTCCAGGGAAGACATGGCTTGGCAGTCCTGTCTGGACTGTTCCCATGTGGCACAGGGTCAAGACGGATTTGCATATAGCTGTGTCTGAAGTGGGGTGGCGAAGTGAGCTAAAGAACGATGATGGATTCAACCCAGATCTGTGACCGGGGGTGGAGTGTCTGAAAAGTTTCAGCGCTCCGTCCATCATCTCCTTGTGTTTGCTTTGTTTGCCCTAAGTTGGGTCCCTTGCTCACTTTGCCACTGGATTCAAGCTAGCCTGGCTGATGAGGGCTGTTAGCCCGAAACCGGTCCCAGGATGCTTGTTTCCGGTCCAGTGAAGACATGGCTTGGCGGTTCGGGCTGGACTGTTCCCATGAGGCACAGGGTCAAGACTGATTTGCAGAAAGCTGTGTCTGAACTGGGTTGGGAAAATGAGCTAAAGAACGATGATGGATTGAACCCAGATCTGTGACTGGGGGTGAGTGTCTGAAAAGTTTCAGCGCTCCATCCATCATCTCCTTGTGTTTTCTACCACTCCCACAATGACTCATAGTGGAATAAGTGGAAGATAGGTATAAATAGGTAAAAGTGAAGATTGACTATCGCTATGTACCGTGATCAAGACCAGTGTGGTTGAAACGCATAGGAGGAGTGAAATGGCTTGCTAATAAATGAATTACAAAATCCCCAGGAGAGTGCTGCGTTATTTCTGATTTGGTGAAAAATATACTTTCAAGGATAGCCCAGCCTTGCCGCATGCACCAGTTGACAAGTGCGCCCTCCATTGATGGACTGTATTGTTGGATCAAATTGTGCACTGAGGAGCGGCCAACATCTGTTTCCTGCTTCAAACAAATCTGAAAGCTTCTACCAGGTGGAAAATGCCGATGTGAAGGAAACACGGCCGTACACCACTAGTGAAGATGAAAATGAGAAAAACAAGGCCGGCCAGGAAACTGTTTGCACACATCCCCAAGCTTCAAGGTTAAGTGTCAGTGAATGGGGTCGGAGGACTCCGAACGACCGGGAGACTCCCAGGTGAGAGCACTGTGCGCATTTGGGAGGGTGTTGTGTTTGTCGCAGCGAGTAAACTTACTGCCATAGGCACATGCTGTGCTGAGAGCAGAGATAAGGATTTTTACTGCCTAATGGGGAGGAATGAGCTTCAGCAATAAATCCATTGCCATCAGTGTGTAACTCCAGGAACAAAGCGAGTTCGTACATTGGGAACGAGCGGAATCCGCTCTGTTTGTAACAGTTGTCAATTGAGTGGCACTTCAGATACCTACCGAGACCAACAAATTATAACATGGAGGAAAGAGCTGCCAAACTAATACAAAAAGCAGAAAGAATGTTTCAAAAAGCCAACAAAACAGTGAGAAACAGAACAGAGGATCCCAGACCCGGGAGTTCAGGAGAGATGACACTAAAACAAATGTTTATCCAACTTGAAAGAATGTTAAGGAAAGAAATAACAAAAAGCTGGGAAGTGATAACACTCGAGAAATATATAGAGTTTGGAAGAGTGGCAAGAGGCTTAAGAATTTTCACATTACCCAATCACCCGGACACTAAGTGAGAAATGTTAGAAGATTGGGGAAATAATAATATGCAGTGTTTGCGCAACATGATGCTGATAATTGTGAAGTATGCTAAAAAAGATATTGAGGAACTACATAAAAACATAGCAAAACTAGAGGCACTAATCCAAGCATCCAAACAAGAAAAGGAATCTAAAAAATTAAGAAAAGAAATGGAACGTAATTTGGATAAACATGAGAGTGAAGTGGAAGTGTGCAAAGAACGGAAATTCAGAAGGGATGAACATGATTATGAGTGTGGTGCGATACTAACATTTGCCAAACGCTTTGATGCTTTGAAACAACAAATGCATACAAATAGACAAATACCACAAGAATCCCCAAACACGACGCAGAGTGAATCAGACCCTGACTTCAGTGAAGGAGAAGGATCAGCGACCTCCACCTGTCGCACTTCTTTTTTAGACGAAATGAAACTGCTGTACTTAGATCAGAAAACACCAGGAGGAAGGGGAAGAGGACGTGTAACTGGACGTGGAAGAGGAAGGGGAAGAGGCCAAACTGGAAGGAGAGGAAGCGACGAAAGACGAGAAGAGGCTCTGGAAAAAACAAAGGGGTTCCATCTGCGCAATCGAATAACAAAAAAACGATAAGTGATGAAGGGAAAACAGAACCTAACTTAATCATCAATCTATCATGTACAAGTTAACTAAGGATGAACAAAATCTTCTAAATAAAGGCCTTACTTTCTGTCCAGAGAAACATTATGATCGCGTTGAGAACAGGATAGACATTTACAAATTGTACTCAAATTAAAATTAGCGAATTGTTTTAATAAACAGAACATGAATAACATCTCAGAATCCACGAATCAAGAAGTTGCAAATGTGGAGTCCATGAATGAATTTACAATCTCAGAGGTAAAGGACTTAAGAACAGCCTATGATCTAGTGAATGACATGGATGATGTGAACATATCTGACTCTCAAGTCTTGGAAGAAATGGGCATCAGCACAGACAAACACATCAATACCAAATTTAAGAATAAATCAAAATTCTGCCCAGCATTACATCCTGGCAATCGGATAGACTATTTCACGATCTAGTGGTGTCGGAATTGGAATTGATGGGAAATGTAAAACATGGTCGCAAAAAAGAAAATCTCACTATGGAAGAACGTAAAGCATTGGAGTCACTAACTAACAACAACCTTATAGAAATCAAGCTGGCGGATAAGGGTGGCAACATAGCGATCCTGGTCAAAGATGAGTACATTCAGGAAGCTATGCGGCAATTAAACAATAGAACCAACTACACCAAACTAAAAAGAAACCCAATCAATGACTTAGTAGTAGAACTAAACAACAAATTAAAGATATGGTATGAAAGAGGACTACTAAGTGACGAAGAGGCCCTATTCCTGAACAACGACAATCCCATCATACCCACCATCTATTTCTTGCCTAAAGTACATAAAACATTAACCAGACCACCTGGAAGACCCCTAATTTCAAGCTGTGGGTCACTGTATGAGAATATCGCCACATATGTGGACCATTTTTTGGCGCCAATTGTACTAACCTTGAACTCATACATTAAAGACACTGGTGACTTCCTCAGAATTCTAATGGAAACTGGATGACAAAAAGAATACTTGCTTGTAACCATTGATGTCACCTCCCTCTACACATCAATAAGCCATGAGATTGGTCTACAGGCTGCTATGTACTTTTTAAAGCAGAGGCCCATAGAAGAACTAGAACACACTCAGATGCTTATAGAAAAGATCGAGCTCTGTTTAAAGAACAATGTCTTTATGTTTAACAAACATTTTACTCCCAAAGCAGTGGGACTGCCATGGGAGTATCCTTCTCTCCAAGCTATGTAAACCTCATGATAGGGTGGTGGGAAAAAAACATAGCTTGGAGAGAAGAGAACGAGCATCACACAGCCAAAGTGGCACTGTGGCTGCGATTTATAGATGATTTGTTTCTTCTATGGTATGGGACGAAAAAGGAATTCATGGAATATTTCGTGATCCTCAACAACAATGAGGTTGGCTTAAAGTTCACCCACAACATCAGTGCCGTGGAAATCGAATTCCTGGACACCAAAGTGTACATTGAGTCAAATAAAATACAGACCACAGTCTTCCGGAAAAGTACAACCACCAACAGTGTTCTCCATGGCTCGAGCTTTCACCCGAAATCGTTGAAGAAAAGTATACCCTCTGGAGAGTTCATAAGGATGAAAAGGAACTGCTCTGAGGTCAAAGAAATGGAATCTAAATTTAAGGAAACCAAACAGAGATTCCTACAAAGAGGGTATAAATTCAGCGACATCAAACATGGAAAAGCAAAATCAAGGTGCGTAAGAAGAGCTCAAACTCTGGTGAGCAAAAAGGAAAAAAGGAAGGAAAACCAAAAAGACGATACAATCAGGATGATCTTAACCTACAGCAAGGAAAGTTTTAAAATTCAAAAAACAATGAGCAAGTACTGGAATGTACTAAAAAAAGATCCTGATATCGGAGAGAAGTTTGGTGCACGACCACAAATAACATTCAGAAAAGCGCCGTCACTATCTGACAACTTGTTGAACAGTCACTTCGTGATGAGGAAACCAGAAACTTGGCTACAAAACTTGCAAAAGGGATTCAGTATATGCAGCAGCTGCAAGGCATGCAAAATTGGTAAAAACAGGAAAACCATCACTGACCCACGAGGAAAAGTCTTAAACATCAACAAAACTATCACTTGTGAATCCACATATGTAGTATATCTGATCGAATGCCTATGTGGGAAACGGTACATAGGCAGCACGATATGCCCACTGAAGAAACGTATCCTGGAACATATCAGGGCAACCCAGAACAAGGATACTACATACGCAGTTGCAAAGCATATGATGACACACGAAGGAAAGACCTGGCTGAATATGACATACTCGGGCATAGCCACAGTGCCGTCACATGAGAGGGGAGGCAACAGGACTCTCTATCTGAGACGTTTGGAATCACGACTCATTATAAGGTTTAAAACTAAGATCCCCACAGGGTTGAATGGGGACGAAGAAATGTACATTCACCTGTAACTCTGTTCACATAATAAATTTCTCCATCATCTTTCTCTGTAAATATTTTATATATAATTGCTTTTGGAACATAAAATTGACCTATTAATTAGTGATATGAATGTAGACAGTGGGTATGTAGGAAAATTGGCTTACATCTATGGATTGCATTGACTATACTTACGGATTGTAGATTGCCGTATTACTCCATATTTACAATTGTGGCACTGAGCCAAGGAATAGACTTCAGGATTGGGACACCAAGTCCAATAATCTTGTTATTGCGGGATGGGGACACTCAGTCCGATAATCTTTTAATTGTGTGTTCTGTAGTAGTCACTAATACATATATGACAGACTCAGTAAATGCCTGAATGTGTCACTAGTACACAATGGCATGAGACTGAACTAACAGATCAACATTATGAAATAATTGGTATTGGAGTAATAAATGTAACAGCATGCCGTATCAGTCAATATGATTATGCATGATAGAATATATGCCATGAAATATGTAGATACTTGTAAGTCCACTCTGACAAAAGATGAATGATGTTTCAATTTAAGTTTTTGTTTGTTATGACTACCATCCCACAATGTCTCATAATGGGATAAGTAGGAGATAGGTATTAATAGTTAAAAGGGAAGATGGACTATCGCTATGTACCGTGATCAAGACCTGTGTGGTTGAAACGCGTAGGAAGAGTGAGATGGCTTGCTAATAAATTAATTACATAATCCTCAGGAGAGTGCTGCGTTATTTCTGATTTGGTGAGAAATATATATATATATAAGTATCTATATATATTCACTGAAATTACCATAGGTTTCAGGGACGTTATAGTTAGAAATTAGCATTTAAAAAACCATAGAAATTCACAAAAAAAACCACAGAATTCAGGGACTTTATAGTTAGTTGGACATTTCACTCGTACAAAACCAGAGAAATTCGGCCGTTATAGTTAGTTGAGCTAACTATAACTCGTGCCCCCGCAATGCACTGCTGATGACATCACATATTCCATCACTCATGACATGGTCAGTGACATCACTGATGACATCACTGATGACATCTCAAGTGACATCACTGATGACATCACTGATGACATCATCCAGTGACTGAATGTTTCTAAAAAGTTTAAATAGGTTTTATATATATATAGGCCAAGGTGTACTGAAAAATGAGTGGGTGTATGAGTGTCTGAATAGATGATTTTGTAGATGCGTGACTGACTGTATAAGTGAGTGATTAAACGTGTCTTACTGAATGCATGGGCTAGTGACTAAACTGTGTGAATGTTTGTATCTGTCTGTCTGTTGGTGTGTAAGCGGCTGCATGGGTTGGTGAGTAGCTACATGAGTGTCTATATGGGTTATTGATTAGTGTTCTGAGTATCTGTATGGGTGCCTGAGTGTCTGTGTGGGTGGGTGGGGGTGTGTGACTCCCTGCATGGATGTGTGAGTGGCTGATTCACTGGGTGTATGGGTTCAACAGTGCATCTGTGAGGGACTGTATGGGTGGGTCAGTGTGTGTATGGCTGTGTTGGTGAGTGAATGGATGTCTCAGTGGTACATGTGTGAGTAACTACATATGTGAAAGGCAGTATATGTGAGTGTTGGAGTATATAAATGATTATATGTGAGAGTGAGTGATTGTGAGAGTGGCTGTATGGATGAGTGTGTGCTTGTGTCAGTGATTGTATAAGAGAGTAAGTATGTGTTAGTATCTGTATAAATAAGTGAGGTGCTGTGTGTATAACTGTGTAGGTGAGTAAATGGGAGTGTAATAGATTCTTTGCATGACTGACTAGCTGTGTGAGTAACTCTATGGGTGAGTGGCGGTGTGTGAATGTCTGTATGGGTGTATGAGTGCATATGATAGTGGCTGTATTGATGAGTGACTGCATGTATGAGTGCCTGTATGGATGAGGCAGTGGATGTGTGTGTAGACCTAGGAATCAATGAGTGGGTATGTAGTAACTGGTATTGGTGTGTCTTTGGTTTCGATAATGGCAGTCTGTATTTTAGAGTGGGTGTATCAAAGGTTATATTAGGCTGTGAGGAGGTGCATCAGATGATCACGCGGATGATGTCATCAGTGATGCCATCAGTGATGTTATTTGAGATGTCATCAGTGATGTCACTGACCATGTCATGAGTGATGTAATATGTGATGTCATCAGCAGTGCATTGCGGGGGCGCGAGTTATAGTTAGCTCAACTAATTTTAACGGCTGAATTTCTATGGTTTGGTAAGAGTGAAATGTCCAACTAACTATAACGTCCCTGAACCCATTGTTTTTTCAGTGAATTTCAAAGGTTTTTAAATGCTAATTTCTAACTATAACGTCCCTGAAACCCTTGGTTTTTTGTGTGAATTTCTATGGTTTTTTAAATGCTAATTTCTAACTATAACGTCCCTGAAACCTATGGTTTTTTCAGTGAATTTCAAAGGTTTTTTAAATGCTAATTTCTAACTATAACATCCCTGAAACCTTTGGTTTTTTCAGTGAATTTCAATGGTTTTTTAAATGCTAATTTCTAACTCTAATGTCCCCCAAAAACTTTTTCATAATTTTTAAATTTTTATAAAAATAATGTGATGTTTTCTCTTTTCTAAAATATGAATTTACATTTTTTTTTTTTTTTAAAGTGGATTCGCGTACAGATTGTGTACTAGTCACGGTGGGTGAGCGCATCCAAGAATTTTACCACCATATTGGTTAAGTCGTGTACAATGCACGTTTGGTATGCAAAGGGTGCGCGGTTCTCAGCCCCACGTAACGTCACGTAAGTATTTCCGGGGGTCGCGCCAGGTGAGCGAATCCACCGCAAATTTTTAAGTTTTAAAAGTATATCTATATAACTTTAATATGTATATTATACCAAGAGATTATTTAACATAATTATAAATATCATATATTTGTAATTGGAATAAAGATATATTATTGTTAAATATATTTTTCGGGAATTGCGTCTGGTGCGCGCCGGTTGCGCGCCGGGTGCGCGAATCCCATGTGACTTCAAAAGAAAGCATTTAATTGGTTAAGAAGCTTTTTATTCTAGAATTTACAGCACCCCAACCAAATTTCTCATTCCTCCAACAACATCCTCACGAGACACACCTTTTGTGTTTTCTGCTCTTGTTGTATTTTTATGGTGTTTTTTTAAAAACTACTACAATGGCATCTTCAAATCCACCTGACAACATCCTTGGTGAAGAAGATGACTTGGAGGAACCAAGAAAACAGCAGAAGGAGAGTATCGTCTGGGCCTTCTTTACCTTTCCACCTTGTGAAAAGAAGGTGAACGCAAGAAAGGTGACCTGCACTGTGTGTGTGAACGAATCATATCTCGGAGCTCAGAGAAAAAATACTCCTGCGGTACTTCGTCGATGTTAAAGCACCTTCAAACTATGCACCCTCGTTGTCTAGCACGAGAAGAACATCGACGTGACCTGGAACATCAAGCAGAGCTCAACCGATCCAAACATTCACAAGATCTAATCTCTCGATGTGAAAGCATTTTCAAACTAAAACTGTACAATTTGTTACTAAGACTCTTCTCTTGTGAAATTTCTCCCCACATTTCCTTCAACTCTGTTTTTTCAAATTTCGTTATATATGACGTAATGTAGCGAGCAACAGCAATTGAATTATCTGCAACATACTGGATATCCATGTTTGCATTCCACATTGTCAAAATCACTGGATTGTAGTCATTAATATATTTTGAATCTTCAGTTCTTCTTATGTTGTATGTATTCTTCGGAGATTTTTGTGTTATAGTATGTCTTACTGCTGACATAAATCTATTGATTCTTCCTTTTGAAATTACTGGACGTCGGAATCCAAAACAACATTTTGTATACAATTTTCCCTTTGACTTGTATTTTCGTCGACAATATTTTCCACATCAATGACTTTGGAAACGTAAAACTTGTTCTCTTAAGCTCACTTCTCCTCCTTTTTTTGGAATGGCACAGGTAACATACTCTTCGATAAAAGAGAAACAGTTTCATTAGAATCGGTTCCAAATTTAGATGCATCCTTGATCCATAATAACATGTGTATATGAGGAGCACCTCTGGCTTGGTACTCCTTTCTCCAAAAGAAATCAGTAACTTCTCCAAGAGGTGGATTATTTTTACTGCAGATAAAAGACATCATAGCTTGAAACCTATGATTAAAATAACTGCACAGGATCCAAAGAACACAATTCTCCAGCTGTCTTCAATTCAATATTCTTGACATTTGAATTTGCTTGTCGAAGAAATTCAAGTAAATCGTTCCAAGCATATTCAGCACAGCTAAGTGTTAGAAACCACATAGTAGAACCCAAGTTTCTTAACATACATTTAATTTCACCATGACGATGATACCAATACTCATTAGTACCACGTTGACACACCATCAAATTAATTAACTGAGATCCCAAATGATCGTCTCTTTGTTGAACTTTGTCCATAAATTCCTTTGCAGAAACATGTGTAAGATGAACTCTTGTTTTCAATATGTGATTCACTGCATATGAAAGTCCAGACAAGTCACTTTCTAATAGAAGATGAAATATATATGGAATGCACTGTCGAAATCTTGGATCTTCTGAGTACAACCTTGTTGTCCGGTATTCTGAAGCTGGAATCTTTACTGCTCATTCATCATATCGTCCACCTTCTCCAGTGGGGAACAGCTGTGGAAAACAACGGGCATCTAAACTTTTTTCCTAAACACTCATGGGAGTTCCCTTTGCTTTCTTCATTTGAAATAATTCAATAGTGTTTCCAATCACTTCTTTTGAATGTAAAGGATGTATGCTGTAATGTTCGTAAATCTCTTCACTCCTGCTCTTGTCCACTTTTCTATTTGGCCAGTTGAAATTTCTGTATCTTCTTCTAAACAAAATTCCTGGTCTTCCACATTTACACTTTTATAATAAATATTGTTCTGTACAAGATATAATATAGTCTTTTGTAGTTTGCTGACATCTACTAACTCTTGCCATATTTTCCGACTCTTTGTTGGTACACCATTAACTAGAATAACTACAGGCTCACTTTCCTCTCTCTCTATACCAACAGTTTCAATATTTTAAAAAAAATCTAAAGGTAAGTACACAACTCTTCCTTTCAGGCCTCTTTGCAAATCTGTGGGAGGCAGCTTACCTGTTTTAGGCTCCATACGAACAATGGCCTGAAACGGTTGCACAGATTGAATAAGAATAGACTCATATGGATTTAAATCTGCCAGTTCCGGAGGTATAGCTACCAACTCTAAGTTGTTATGTACAGCTCTAGCTGGCATTTTGTTCTCTTCTAACTTGTGTAACAATATTTACAAATACGTTGATCAGTACCCAACTCAAAACAACCTTCCACCAACAAATAAGCACCAAATTGCTGCCACTAATCATTGCTTTCCTTTTCACTTTTTAAATATACATCAACATTCCTAGTTTGACTTCTATCATGAGTACGTCGACAACAAACACAAACATAGTTTGGTTTTTCAGATGAAACTATCTTAACCTTTGTAATTTCTTCTTCAAACTTCTCAGTACTAATAGCTTCCAACTGTGGTTCAACACCTACACTTATCAAACTCTCACTTCCTCCACACTCCTCTTGTGAATCAAAGAAACAAAACTGTATAGCATCACAAACTTTTTTTACATCCGATACTGAACCATGCAAAAGAGCTGTGTTCATTTCACTTAAAGATAATGCAGAACTTTTTACGTAGTACAATCTCCTTACTAGCTTCCGCATTTCTGTATGATGTACTGCTAAAATTCTTAAATGATGAAAAGTACTTTTACACACTTTTCTAGAAAGACAAGCCAGAGAATGACCCTGCAAGTTACTATATTTTCTCACTTTACAAGGATCTAGTCCTTGCAACATCTTAATCTTCTGTTTAATACTTTTTTTTGCATATTGTCGCAAGAAAACTTGTAATATATCAATAGATTCCTGTCGAATACTACAAATACTACTACAATCCGACGTATACACTGGAGCATGTGCACGTCTCCCTTGAACTTCTTCAGCTATTACTTCTTCCACATTTCTAGGAACCATCTTTTCTTTTTCAATCGGACAACCATCCTTTATCTCGGAACAACGACCACAGGTATCAACTGCGTGAACTAATGTATTTTGTTGAAAATAACTTTCTTCATTAAAAAAAGACTCAGTACTAGAAGTATGCTTCCATTCACCAGAAAAAGCTTTGCAAAAGTTACTTCTATCAACCAGTCTTTTTCTTTTACTTTTCTCCTTCATAAGGTGCATTGTTTTATTCAATGTTTTCATTCTCTTCAATACCAATATAAATAATTTCCCTTTCAATTCAAAAGCAGTATCTACTACACTTTCAATCTGTTGCTTCTTCTTAAATGCTGCAGATCTTTTTTATACTTTTTACAATCTTTTAATAAATTTTGAATTACTCTATTACGAAACATATGTACACGTATGTCCTTAAATTGTTTCTGTAATTTTGTCACATGTGCTTCTTTTCCATTGTGTTTCTTCATTTGCTTCTCATTTGTTCGAAAAATGTCTTTCCTCATTTGATTAGTATTTTGATTGTTCAATCTCTCCACAACTTTTTAAATAAATTGTTTAGTTCTCTTACCAGAAGCCACTTTATCCTCGGCATCTTTTTGGTGTTTTTCTAGTTCACTCGTTTTAGTTTTCATTAAGTACTTCTGTTTCCTTTGTTCTCTTCTCTTTTCATGTTTTCTTGCCATCTTTTATTTCTAATCCAAATAAAATATCTTACTAAAAAACAAACAATACTATAATTATTTTAGCACATTAATTCAAATTTCAAAATTAATAACATTTCAATTTTGAAAATTACAACTAAGCGCAAAATTACAATTACATTTCTATTGCATTTATATCTCATAAGAAGAGAAAAGTATCAAAATGAGCAAAACATCTGCAAAAACAGAAGAATAGGTGGTCACACAGCCAAAAGGAGAAAGGAAAAAAAAACAAAAGGTTCACAAACAGCAAAATGAAATACTCAAACAACACAACTGCTGAAAAATGTAAGAAATGCAGAAAGAAGGAACAGATGTACAAAAAGAAAAAAGACAGGTGCAGAAAGAGGAAAAAGAAGTGCAGAAAGAGAAAACAGTTGTAGAAAAACGCAAGTAAGGTACAGAAGCAAATAAAAGGGGTGCAGAAAGAGCAAAATGAGTTGAAAAATAAATAAAACACGTGCAGAAAGAAGGAATAGAAGTCCAGAAAAAAGCAACAGAGGTGCAGAAAAACACAAAAGAAGTGCCCAAAACAGCTAAGAGATGCAGAAATAGACACCAGAGGTGCTGAAAGAGACAAGAGAGGTGCGCAAACAAGGAAGACTAGTACCGAAAGAGGCAACACGGGTACATAAAGAAGCAAGAGAGGAGCAGAAAGAAGTAAGATAAGTGCTGTAAGAAGCAACAGAGATACAGAAAGAGAAAACATAGTTGCATAAAGAAGCAAGAGAACTCCAGAAACAATCAAGAAAAATGAAGACACAGGCAAGAGAAGTGCAGAAAAAGGCAAGAGAAGAGCACAAAGAAAAAAGAAAAGGGCAGAAGGAAAAAGAAGATGAGCAGAAAAAGCAAGACAGGTGCAGAAAGAGGCAAGAGAAGTGCAGAAAGAGGGAACAGGGATGTAGAAAGAGATAAGAGAGATGCAGAAACAGGAAACATAGGTACAGAAACAAGATAGGTGCAAAAGAGACAAGAGGGGTACAGAAAAAAGCAAGTGAAGTGCAGAAAGAAGCAAAAGAAACTGCAGAAAGAAGCAACAAACATGCAAAATGAGACAACAGTGGTGCAGAAACAGTCAACAGAGGTACACAAAGATGCAAGAGAGTTGCAGAAACAGGCAAAAGAGGTGCAGAAGCAGAGAAAAAGGGGTGCAGAAAGAAGCAAGAGAGGTGCAGAAAAACTGAACAAGGGTACAGAAAGAAGCAAGAGAAGTGCAGAAAGAAACAATAGACATGGAAAAAGAGGCATGAGAACTGCACAAAGAGTCAAGAGAATTGTAGAAACAGGCAACTGAGGTACAGAAAGACAGAAGGGGGGTTCAGAAAGAGGCAACAGAAGTACAAAAACAGGGAAGAGGGGTGTAGAAAGAGCCAAGAGGAGTGCAGAAAGAAACAAGTGAGGTGCAGAAAGAGGCAACAGAGGTGCAGAAAGAGCAAGCAAGATGCAAAACAACTAAGAGAACTGCACAAAGAGGCTAGAGAGATGCTGAAAGAGGTAAGAGGAGTAGTATGTGTATAGGTAGTTTCTCCTTAACTGTATGACTGCATGGTAGTGCCTAAGTAAAAGGATGAATGTAACAGTAACGGTAGGATCATTGCATGAATTCCTATGTGGTGCCTAACAAAATGTGTCACTAAATGGCTGCTACCTAAGTCAATAGTTCAATGCTAGAGTAGAGCCTCAATAATAGAATGAGTGCACCAATACTGCCAGGGTGATTCAATCAATCAATCAATCACAGAATTTGTAGAGCGCACTACTTACCCGCGAGGGTCTCAAGGCGCTGGGGAGAGGGAAGGGGGGGGGATGCTGCTACTGGTCGAACAGCCAGGTCTTGAGTATCCTCCTGAAGGTCAGCAGGTCTTGGGTCTTTCGTAGGCTTAGTGGAAGGGTGTTCCAGGTCTTGGCGGCGAGGTGTGAGAAGGATCTGCCGCCGGTGGTTGTTCTTCGAATGCGGGGGACGGTGGCGAGGGAGAGGTCGGCGGAGCGGAGCTGGCGGTTGGGGATGTAGAAGAAGAGCCGTCTGTTGAGGTAGGCTGGGCCAGTTTTGTGGAGTGCCTTGTGTGCGTGGGTGAGGAGTTTGAAGGTGATCCTCCTGTCGACGGGGAGCCAGTGCAGGTTCCTCAAGTGGGGGTGATGTGGCTGTGGCGTGGTACGTCGAGGATCAGTCGTGCGGAGGCGTTTTGTATGTGTTGCAGTCGCTTGATGAGCTTGGCCGGGCTCCCGCGTAGAGGGCGTTCCCATAGTCCAGTCTGCTACTGACGAGGGCCTGGGTGACTGTTCTTCTTGTGTCTGTCGGGATCCACCTGTAGATCTTGCGAAGCATGCGGAGGGTGTTGAAGCAGGAGGAGGAGACTGCGTTGACTTGCTTGGTCATGGAGAGCGTTGAGTCGAGGATGACTCCCAGGTTGCGTGCATGGTCGGTGGGTGTCGGGGCTGCTCCCAGCGTCGTTGGCCACCAGGAGTCGTCCCAGGCTGAGGTGTTGGAGCCGAGGATGAGGACCTCCGTTTTGTCCGTGTTCAGCTTTAGTCGGCTGATCTTCATCCAATCAGCGACAGCCTTCATTCCTTCATGGAGTTTGGCTTTGGCGGCGAGGGGGTCCTTGGTGAGGGAGAGGATCAGTTGAGTGTCGTCGGCGTAGGAGATAATGTTGAGGTCGTGTTGTCTGGCGATGCGTGCGAGCGGGCCATGTAGATGTTGAACAGTGTTGGGCTGAGGGACGATCCATGGGGTACGCCGCAGATGATCTCGGAGGCTTCGGATCGGAAGGGTGGGAGATGGACTCTCTGGGTTCTGCCGTCGAGGAAGGAGGTGGTCCATTCCAGGGCCTTGTCTCGGATCCCTGCGTCGTGGAGGCGTGCGCGTAGAGTGCGGTGGCAGACAGTGTCGAAGGCGGCGGAGAGGTCCAGCAGGATGAGGGCTGCGGTCTCACCATTGTCCAGCAGGATCCTGATGTCGTCGGTGGCGGCGATGAGGGCAGTCTCAGTGCTGTGGTTGCTGCGGAACCCTGATTGGGATGGGTCCAGGATGCTGTTTTCTTCGAGGTATCGGGTTAGCTGTTTGTTGACGATCTTCTCGATGACCTTGGCTGGGAACGGGAGCAGAGAGATGGGCCGGAAGTTCTTGAGGTCTCTCGGGTCCGCCTTGGGTTTTTTGAGTAGGGCGTTGGTCTCTGCGTGTTTCCAGCTCTCTGGGAAGGTCACGGTCTCGAAGGAGAGGTTGATGATGTTGCACAGGTGGGGTGCGATGGAGCTGCTGGCTTTGTTGAAGATGTGGTGCGGGAAAGGGTCTGACGGGGAGCCGGAGTGTATTGTGCTCATGGTCTTGATGGTGTCCTCGATGTTCACGCTGGCCCAGGCTGGCAGGGGGTCGTGGTCGATGGTGTGTGGTGGGTCGATCTTAGTTGGAGTTGTCTGGGTGTCGAAGCTGTCGTGGATGTCGGCGATCTTGCGGTGAAAGAAGGTGGCGAGGGAATCGCACAGGGGTTGCCACGGCGGGATGTCGTTGGTGTTGGAGCTGGGATTGGAGAGTTCCTTCACGATGTTGAAAAGCTCCTTGCTGTTGTGTGCGTTGTTGTCGAGGCGGTCTTTGAAGGAGATTCTCTTGGCGGACCTGATGAGGTGGTGGTGGTTACGGATGGCGTCTTTGTGGGCTGTGTGGCTGTCCGGTGTCTTATCGCTGTGCCATTTCTTCTCTAGTTTCCGGCAGGTGCGCTTGGAAGCTAGGAGTTCCGAGGTGAACCAGCTGGCTCTTTTGGTGGTGTTGCTGTAGGTGAGCTTTTTCAGCGGGGCGAGGGTGTTGGCAAAGTCGTCCATCCACCTTCTGAGGTTGCAGGCAGCGTCGTCGGTGTTGGATGGGTCGGAGGGAGGGCTGAGAGCGAGGGTTGCCCGGAGTTGGTCTTCGGTGACTTTGCTCCAGCAGCGGCGTGGGATCTGTTGGGTGCGGTGGTGTGTGGTGGGTTTCTGGAAGGTGAAATGGATGCAGCGGTGGTCGGTCCAGACTAGTTCCGTGGTGTGGCTGAAGGAGACGTGGGAGCTTGAGGAGAATATGGGGTCAAGCGTGTGGCCGGCGAAGTGGGTCGGTGTTGTGACGAGCTGGCTCAGGCCGAGGTTGGCGAGGCTGTCGATCAGGGTGGTGGAGTTGCTGTCGTTGTTGTTCTCCAGGTGAAAGTTCAGGTCTCTGAGGAGGATGTAGTCGGTAGAGGTCAGGGCGTGCGTGCTGATGAAGTCGGCGATGGAGTCGCTGAACTGGGGTCGGGGCCCAGGGGTCTGTAGACAAGGGTGCCTCTAAGGGTGGTGTTGGGGTCCGTGTGGATCTGGAAGTGCATGTGTTCGGCGGTGCTGAGAGTGTCGTTGGTGCTGGTCGAGACCCTGATGGTGTTCTTGTGGACGATGGCAATTCCTCCTCCTACTGCGTTGATGCGGTCTCTGCGGGTGATCTTATAGCCGTCTGGGATGGCTATGGCGATGTCGGGGCGGAGGAGTCGTTCATCCAGGTCTCTGTCAGGAAGGCGACGTCTGGTGATGATGTGTCGAGCAGGTCCCAGAGCTCGACGGCGTGTTTGCGGGCGGAGCGGGTGTTCAGCAGGATGCACCGGAGGTGGTTGAGGTCCTTCTTGGTGGGCGCCTCGGTGGCTCTGAGGCTGGTGTAGCTGCAGTTCCGGCAGGTGAAGGGACCATGGGTGCGATTCGGGGCGGCCTTGAAGCAGTTCTGCGTCCGTCCGGGGTTGAGAGCATGGAGTGTGGTGGCATCGTATCGGCGTCGGTCCTCGAGGCTGGAGCGGGGGGCGCGCGGTCCAGGGGTTCTGGCGCTGGGCGCGATCCAGTCACGGACGGGCGCAGACGGGCTTGCCTTAGGCGCGCCTTCGGCGCGCCAGCGGCGCAGCCGCACAGCGGCTGCCATTTATGGGGAGGTGGGAGGGAGGAGCAGCTGGGAGGCAGGGGCAGCGAATGGGCAGTCAGGGGCGGGGCCGCAGGGACGCAGCGGCGGGAATGGCGAGAGGCAGCGGGGGCACAGAAGGAAAACGGAGAGAAAACAACAGAAATACGGGCACAGAACAGTGGGGCAGCGAGGGGCACAGAAGGGAAAAACGGAGAGAAAACAACAGAAATACGGGCACAGAACAGTGGGGCAGCGAGGGGCACAGAAGGGAAAAGCGGAGAGAAAACAACAGAAATACGGGCACAGAACAGTGGGGCAGCGAGGGGCACAGAAGGGAAAAAAGGGGAGAAAACAACAGAAATACGGGCACAGAACAGTGGGGCAGCGAGGGGCACAGAAGGGAAAAACGGAGAGAAAACAACAGAAATACGGGCACAGAACAGTTGGGCAGCGAGGGGCACAGAAGGGAAAAACGGAGAGAAAACAACAGAAATACGTGCACAGAACAGTGGGGCAGCGAGGGGCACAGAAGGGAAATAAAGGGGAGAAAATCAACAGAAATACGGGCACAGAACAGTGGGGCAGCGAGGGGCACAGAAGGGAAAAGCGGAGAGAAAACAACAGAAATACGGGCACAGAACAGTGGGGCAGCGAGGGGCACAGAAGGGAAAAAAGGGGAGAAAATCAACAGAAATACGGGCACAGAACAGTGGGGCAGCGAGGGGCACAGAAGGGAAAACGGAGAGAAAACAACAGAAATACGGGCACAGAACAGTGGGGCAGCGAGGGGCACAGAAGGGAAAAACGGAGAGAAAACAACAGAAATACGGGCACAGAACAGTGGGGCAGCGAGGGGCACAGAAGGGAAAAAAGGGGAGAAAATCAACAGAAATACGGGCACAGAACAGTGGGGCAGCGAGGGGCACAGAAGGGAAAAACGGAGAGAAAACAACAGAAATACGGGCACAGAACAGTGGGGCAGCGAGGGGCACAGAAGGGAAAAAAGGGGAGAAAAACAACAGAAATACGGGCACAGAACAGTGGGGCAGCGAGGGGCACAGAAGGGAAAAGCGGAGAGAAAACAACAGAAATACGGGCACAGAACAGTGGGGCAGCGAGGGGCACAGAAGGGAAAAAAGGGGAGAACAAAAGCAAAGAAATACGGGCACCGAGGCCACAAGCGGAGGGGCGATCTTACCAGCAGCAGCAGCGGGCGGACAACACAGGCGGAGCTGTGTGGTGGGGGAGCGACCTACCAGGCATCAATGCATCAAAAATACCTGACAGAAACTATGACTACAAGCCTAAAGCATGGTTTATTGCATAACTGTATAGGTAGAGCTTGAGATAATACATGAATTTACGCATACTGCCTGTGTGATTCTATCACTGTAGAAGTAGTACCTGGATCAATGTATGAATGTATGGGAAATACCTCTGAGAAACTATGAGTATTAACGTAATGCTTGGACAATTACATAAGTGCATCAGTACTGTCTCAGTGAATACATCAGTGCATAGGTACTAGCTGAGGAAATGTTTGACTGGAATAGTAGTGTCTAGCTGACTATATTCCTAAAAACAAGCATGCATATGTATGTACCTTTTCCTAGTGCCATCATATGTAAAAGAAACATACAAATACATATATAACAGTGTTTTATAGCTCTACCATCTCTGTAGAAATAACACATGTGAGAATATATGTGCAAGCTGACAAATACTTGAGACATAACACTACAAAGTCCCTTAACCTTGACAGACTGCGCTTTCCATTTTAAAGAGACACCTAAAATTATACAGTATACTTGAAGTATGCATTTCCATACACCAATACAAACTAACCTAATCACTAATCCTTCTATCAACAAGATTCAAACCTCACTTTTGGGCTGCAGCTTCACTATTCAGCAACTTCTCAGTGTTGGCCCTACCAAATACAAAGCAGCAACTTTTTCAATGTGTCTGTTAAAAGTCTCACCATATTCCAGAAAGCATGCATGAATGTATCTGTACCTTTTAAAAATGGCATCATATATCAAAGAAACCTGCAAATAGAGGGGTAGTGTGTAGTGCCTGAGAGAATGGATGACTGGATGGGTAGCGCCTGAGTGAATAGTTCAGTGCAAGAGTATTGCCTGGGTGATTGCATGATAGCAGCACCTCTGAATGGGTGATCAGATCAGTGCAGGGGAAATACCTTAGACAAACCATGAGTGCAAGGCTAACGCATGGTTGAAGACAAGAGTGTATGAGTAGTGCTTGAAAGAATAAAAAAGTGCATGGGTACTGCCTCAGTGATTCTATGACTGCAGTGGTAGTAACTGGGTGATTGTATGACTGTATGAGAAGTACATGAGAGAAAATATGAGTGTAAGGGTAATGCTTGGGCCATTCTATGAGTGCATCAGTAGTGCCAGAGTGAATAGACAAGAGCATGGGTAGTGCCTGACTGAATCTTTGACTTGGATAGTAGTGCCTGGGTGATTGCACGAATCTATGCTTAATGTCTGAGGGATTACATGGCATTCATGTGTCTGTGCCTTTTCCTAATGGCATCATATATAAAAGAAACATACAGATACATGTATACCAAAATTGTATACCTCTACCATCTGTTTAGACATAACACGTAAGAGAATACATGTGCTCGTACACACATACCTCACTCATAAGACTAAAAAGTCACTTAAACTTGAAAGACTACACTTCCCATTTTAAAGAGACACCTAAAATTATGTGGCATACTTGAAGTGTACATCTCCATAGACCAATATGAGCTAACCTAATCACTAATCCCTCTGCCAACATGTCTTAAACCTCACTTTTGGGCTGCACCTTCACTATTCAGCAACTACTCAGAGTCTTGGCCCTACCAAATACAAAGCAGCAACCTTTTCAATGTGTCTGTTAAAAGTCTCACCATATTCCAGAGAGCATGCATGCATGTGTCTGTACCTTTTAAAAGTGGCATCATATATCAAAGAAACATACAAATAGATGGGTAGTGGGTATTGCCTGAGAGAATGGATGACTGGATGGGTAGCGCCTGAGTGAATAGTTCACTGCAAGAGTACTGCCTGGGTGATTGCATGATAGCAGCAGTACTGAATGGATGATTAGATTAGTGCAGGGGAAATACCTTAGACAAACCATGAGTGCAAGGCTAACGCATGGTTGAAGACAAGAGTGTATGAGTAGTGCTTGAAAGAATAAAAACATGCATAGGTACTGCCTGAGTAATTCTATGACTGCAGTGGTAGTAGCTGGATGATTGTATGAGTGTATGGGAAGTACCTGAGAGAAAATATTAGTGTAAGAGTAATGCTGGGACCATTCTATGACTGCATCAGTAGTATCAGAGTGAGTAGATGAGAGCATGGGTAGTGCCTGACTGAATGTTTGAGTGGGATAGTAGTGCCTGGATGAATGCACAAATCTATGGTAAATGACTGAGGGATTACATAGTATGCATGTGTTTGTGCCTTTTCCTAGTGGCATCATACATAAAAGAAACATACAGATACATGTATACTAGAGTTTTATACCTCTATCATATATTAAGTCATAACACGTGAGAGACTAGATGTGCAAACAGACAGATACTTCAGTCATAAGACTAAAAAGTACATTAAACTTAAAAGAGTGCACTTCCCATTTTAAAAAGACACCTACAATTATGCGGCATATTTCAAATATACAGCTCCACAGACCAATACAAGCTAAGCTAATCACTAATCCCTCTGCCAACATGTCTTAAACCTCACTTTTGGACTGCACCTTCACTATTCAGCAACTACTCAGAGTGTTTGACCTAAGCAAATACAAAGCAGCAACCTTTTCAATCTATCTGTTAAAGGTCTCACAATATTCCAGAAACCATGCATGCATGTGTCTTTACCTTTTAAAAGTGGCATCATATATCAAAGAAACATACACACTTGGATCTTTTTTTTTAAAGAAAAAATATCACTAGAAACAATAAAACAGTGCTGAATAATAGATAATACACCTTACAAATTAGTTACCCACATTTGAGGTAGTATTGCAGAATACCAAATATCAGAAACTCTTAAAAGATTTCTTTTCAACGCAAGAAATGTAATGCACCTCTCTCAGAAAGGTGAAACCAGAAATGGCAAACTTTACCTCTCTTTTTGCACTCAAATAAATGTAAGTATCAAATCGCATTGCTTCCATCATTATTTCAAATTGTAAAACACATTTCTATTGGTTAGACATATTAACCCTTTCTAACTGTCTTCAAATGGTGCCCAAACTGCTTCTGTAATTTTCTGACGTCGCAACTCCACTGCGGTGGAGCCGCGAACCCACACAGGAGTTCAAAAACGTATTTTTAATAATACTAGTATAGTTTTTCAGCAACACACTACTTCTATACATACTACTGTCTTTGAAAACCTTAATTTACTAACTTTTCACTTATATTTAAGTATCCATTTCACTTTTTAAGTCCACAGTTAAGTTTAAACCCTTCCCCCATTCTACTTAATGCCAGTTTCCATAGTAACAGTTCAAAGAACATTCAACTGTACTGGCAGGTCACAAGTTCACCGTAGTTTCAAGTTCAGCACACAAGCTTACTAATGCATACAGCAGGTGTGGTTGACTTTTGCAAAATATTACCTTATGGTATCAACTGTACCTTTCAAACATTTTCTCACAAAGAATCACAAACATGATACCTCAGCAAAGTAACATGCATCCTATTTTTGAGTGCACAATCTTGATGAACAGCCAATCACTTATCAACTTTTTAAAAAACAACATGTTCTCCACCATTTTAGATACCTCTCATTTTACCAACTGACTACCTGAGCTACAGACATCTTTTGATTACTTCCAGACATCCCTTCAAGATGCTCACAGTGTGGATTGTAGGGCACAGCTATGTTTTCTGGTGCAAAAGGTATGCTGAACGCAGAGGTATTGCCAAAGACCTAGGTTTGGAAAATGTGGACATTAAATGGATTGCAAAGAGAGGGTTCAATTGGCACCAATAAAACCTTTTTGCATCTCCAACCCCCTGACCTCATGATTGTGCACTGTGGTGGCAATGACCTAGGCATTTTGACTGGGGTAGGTCTGGAATGATAATGAAGGACACCTTTGCACAACTGATGTTGCTTTTGCCTCAAACTGTCTTTGTATACTCTAAGATATGCCAAAGACAGAAATGGAACTGGTCAAATCAATTCTGTCCACAGTTTGAGAAAGCTAGGAAGAATGTCAATAAAGATGTTTCTGCATACCTCAGAGATCATAGAATGGGGTCCATCTACAACAACAATCTACGTTTTGATATGGACGACATCTACAGAAGTGTTGGAGTGCACTTTACAGATCAAGGAAACAGAGTCTTCCTCAATAACCTTAAGCTGTGCGTCCGCACTTACATGTAGCTGCAACAAAGTCAGAATGAAAACAAGGTCTCTTTTTAGAGACACCCTATAACCCAACAGTGAATCTTATTTTTTTTAAAACATACATACTCTTTTTTTAATTTTGCTTGGAGTCGCAAACCCATCCTGGTTACACAGGGGAGCAGGCTGAGAGCCGCGATGGAGTCGCGACTCTAAGCACGAGAGAAAAAAAAAATGCCCCCATTCTTACAACTCAAATTCTGCCTTGGGGACCCCATCCCCGAAGGCCCAGCCATTTTATACTATTTAAAAAAAACAACTACCCCCCACCCCCTAAGGGCTTTTACTGCCCCAGGGACCCCATCCCCGGGGCATTCCCTTGTTTAAAAAAAAAAAAATTAATTTATCCCCGGAGGGGGGTCACGTGGCCCCCCTCCCCTGGGCCACTTTTGGTCCTGGGGACCCCATCCCCCGGGGCCGGCCCTCACTTTAGGGTCCATGGAGGGAGCCCCAATGCCCCCGCGGTCCCTGCTGCCACCCCGCCTCCTGGGGAGCCGGCATTGCTTTTGCACAAGGGGAGCTGCTGACATGCAGCTCCCTTTGTGCAAAAGCAATACTATTTGACTTCATGGAAGCGAGAGCTCTCGCTTCCATGAAGCAAAGCAGTTTGTCATGACAGTGCGGGAGCTCCTGCCCTGTCATTGCAAACTGCAATGTCCTGGGGGTGGGCACCCCGGGACATTGCCAGAGCTGGCCCTGGGGGGTGGCGGTCCCCAGGGCCATAGAGGGCTCCAGGAGGGGGGCCACGCGGCCCCCTTCTCTTTGTGAAAATAGCCCCGGGGACGTGGTGGTCCCCGGGATCGGGGGTCTGCAACGGACCCCCACATTACAATAAATAGAGCCCCGGGGAGGTGGCAGTCTCCAGGGCTTGGGGGGGGGCCTGCGAGGCCCCCCAATAATTAAATAAAGCCCCGGGGAGGTGGTGGTCCCCGGGGCTGCGGGGGCCCCCGCGGGCCACTCAATAAAAATTAATCATTGCCCGCAGGACCACCTGGGGCTCATTAAAATGAAGCATGGCATACCGCGCTTCGTTTTTTAAAAACAATTTTGGCGGGATTCGCGCAACCATCGCGAATTCTGCTGAAAAAAAAGAATACTTTTTTGGGCCCTGGGGGTCCCTGTGGAACCCCCTGACCAGGCCCAGGGGGTCAGGCTGTTTCTACCCTGCCCCCTTTTTTTTATCATTTAATACCCTTTTTTCTTCTGACTCGGTTTTGCCGAGTCACAAAATGGCTACCAACACTTCCTGGTTTGGAGTGTTGACAGCCAATCAAAATAAAGCTCGCAAATCCTCCTCGGTGCTCAGATATTAATAATTTTTATTTTTGAATTTCTCAGGAACTACTGAACGGATTTACACCATTTAGCAAAGAGTGCACTCTGGACCAAGAGCTACCTCTCTGCCAAATTTGGTGTACTTTTGTGTATTTTCGAACAAGCTGCCACATGAAGAAATTATCGGCCTCCCAAGTGGTGTTGTGGTGCTTTTATGCACCTTTGGGAGCATGTAGAAAACCGGTTTTGCTGGCTTTTCCTTTTTGATGAACTTATACTCATCCCAGCTCAGCAGTTCTTCCTGTTTCCAAACATCCAATCTTTTAAAGAATTGTTCCTTCACTCCTTCATATTCCTTCATACTGATCCTGCAGTAGCATTCACGATCATTTGGTTGGCTGAGCGCTTCTTTCTTGTACAATTCACGACCCCACAGCACAACATTTCCTCCTTTATCAGAAGGTTTAACCAGTATTCCCTCCTCTTTTTGTAATTTAATCACAGTTTTGTGAAATAAAGCTTTTTTGGGGTTCATTTTTTTTCTTCTTATGACTGGCCTCATAGTACAATTGTTTGAGATCTTTTGTTACATTTTCACCAAAGATATCCAAATTGTCTCTTGCCAGCTGTGGAATAAATCTGGAGGGTGGTCGAAATGGGGTATGATCTTCTCTTTCTAGCCCTGCGGTCATTAATTCTGCATGTTCATTGCCTTCAGGTACACTGTTTATATTCTCCATATCCAAGTTATCATAATTTAATAATGTTAGTAAGTCTGTCATTAAAGGTGCATCATTCACACTTAGGAAATTAGATTCATTTAGAGGGTCTATTGATGTTCCTTGAGTCGGTGGGTTAAGTGGAATCCGATTTGCATGCATTTTAGATAATCTGAGTTTCCGAATGAATCGATATAAATCCATTCTACTGTTAGGATAATTAAAATCATTATCATTGCAGAAGGACAGTCCTAATCCCAATATCGATTGTTCCTCTTCTGTTAAATTCACAGTACTCAAATTTATAATCGTATTATCATCGGTTACTTTTTCACTGATTTCTTCACATTGGAGCGCAGAGATCTTTTTGTTTGCCATTCTTGAGCTCCTCCTATATCCCTCACCTCCTCTTCTTTGCTTCCTCTTCCTCGGCTTCTTCCTCTCCCGCGCCCTCTCCCGGTACGATGGTCCGTTTGTTGCTCCAGATGCATAAAACGGAATTCATCTGTAACGGCAAGTCTTATATCTCTGATCCCTCTTCCACTCTGGTCTTCCTGTTCTTGTTCAGAGCCAGTATCTGAACTGGCTTCACTCTGAGAGATAACCTGTTGATCAATGAGGCCGCTTTGGATCTTTTGTCTTATTTCAGAATCAATTTTTTTTGCGAATGTATAAATTCGCCCTGATTCATAATCCAGGTGGTCGCGCAGGAACTTAGTAGCCTTTCTATCTTTTATGCGTCTTTCATATTTTCCAGCCTGATTTTCATGTCACTCCTGAATTTGCTCACTTTGGCTTTGTCTTCGCTTTTCTCCAAAATATCATTAATTTCCTTTATCTTAATAATCACATCCTGTCTCTCCTTTTCTGCATATTTAACTAAAATGCGAATCATATTCGTAGAGCTGGTCGCACTGTTCTCAGCCCATTCACATAACATCTCTGTTTGCGGATTTTCATACGTGGGGGTAATCATTATTCGTAATCCTCGAGGGACTCACCCCACTTGTAAATACTGGCGTAAAGATGCCACTTCCCACCATCGTGAGATCTCTCTTTTCTTGAGCTTCTCATACCTTGTAGTTGTCTGCTTGAATCATTGATACCCCTAGGGGCTAGAGCCCCCTTCTCTTTTTGCGATGGTAGAGCGGTTTCCTCAAAGAGTTTCAAGGCTTCCTGTTGCCTCGCTGCACATTTCTCGTCACTCATTATAAAATCCGGTGTTTTCCCTTTTGCTGGGATTCGTCTTTACTGAACTCGAGTTTAAACAACTTCTGAGTCTCTTGTTTATATTTCGCTTTACTCCCCAGCCCGACTCCCGCTGCTGCGCTCACTTTCGCCCGCTTACAGGAGTTTTGCCGCAAGTCGTACACCACAATTCCGAGATCCTCCGACCATCGGCTCCAGGTTCTTACTTGCGGTCTCCACACTCCTTTCAGCTTCTGGCAATGTTCCGATGCAGCAAAGCGGGGGCACGCCTGTCTCTTTCACAGAATTTTTTTTCAGTTTGGCGCTTCACACTGGCGTGCTTCCAAAGCGTCGGTGGGGCTGGTCATGAAACGTTTCGCCACGTTTCTAAAAATTCAAATAGGATTATCCCATTCAAAAAATAACCATCCGGCACTCTAAAAGGTACTGGCCACTCGGTAATTTATTTTTAGGACGTTCTAACATCTACGCGTTTCAGCAGTCTCACGCTGCCTTGTTCACGATGCCTGAGCGCCATGTCTTTTTCATGAAAATACTCAATACAACAGTGGACATTAATGAGGGACTTCAAACACAGTGATCTACATGCAGTCCTATTTTTCATATAAAACGGCTACCATCTTGGAACATGTTTTGTTTAAACCCATAATAATTTATACAAACAGTTCAACTTGATATTTGACCTTCGTAACATTGCTTTAAAAGAAACGGATATTTAAACACCATTACAGTTCTTGCAACATTAATGGTTTAAATAGTCAACTAATCTGGATTAATATAATTCACAGAAATGTTAATTCCTTGCGTTTTTAGTCCAGTATTTCTGTTGATCAGTTTATAATTATATCATTATCCAAGATTTTAATTTTTGTACCCGTTTCATATATTCATTGTTCGTGCAATTAGGTTCTGAGTCAAAGTGCAAGTGCAAAACTCATTCAACAATTATTAAAGAGAATACTTTTTTTGCCAGTGCATATACAGTACAATTCTTGGTCATAAAGTGCTAATGCTTAAGTGCAAATCAATCAGTTTCCTACCTGAAATGTACATACCTTTTTCTACAGTACTTATTTAAAGTGCAAGTGCTTATAAATATATTATATTATAAATATATTATATTATAACCTTTCAAGGAAAATAAAAACCTCATATATTTAAAAATGCATAAAGGAGGAGACTATTTCTAAATATAAACCATATTACTTATAAATATCTTATCTATGTAAAGGAACTACTGAATGGATTTACACCATTTAGCAAAGAGTGCACTCTGGACCAAGAGCTACCTCTCTGCCAAATTTGGTGTACTTCCGTTCAGCAGTTCGGGCTGTAGCCTGCAACAAAAGTTCCCATGGAAATTAACATGGGGAAATTCGTTTTGGGACCTCCCTTTTTTCTAGGCCCCCGCTTGACGAATCACCCTGAAACTTTCAAGACAGGAGCTGACCGGAGCGGGCCATTAGTTTTGAAAATTTTGCGAAGATTCGTCAAACGGCGCCAAAGATATTGGCAAATCAAAAAACGCTTTTCCTATGGAAACTAGGTCCTAACTATAACTACATACTGGCGTCTGCCAGTAGGTAATATATCTATATATAGATATATTATCTACTGGCGGTCACCAGTAGATAGTTATAGTTAGGACCTATTTTCCATAGGAAATCCGCAACATTCTATTTGAAATGGCGCCGGTTGACGAATCTTCGCAAAATTTTCAAACTTGTTGGGGCCCTCCGGTCCGCTCCTATCCTGAAAGTCTCGGGGTGATTCGTCAAGCAGGGGCTGAGAAAAAAGGGGGGTCCCAAAACATGTTTTCCCCATGCAATTTTCCATAGGAACCTTTAGTCGCAGCTACAGCCCGAACTGCTGAACGGAATTACACCAAATTTGGCAAAAAGGTAGCCCTTGGTTCAGAGTCGTGCCTTTTGCTTAAATGGTGTAAACACGTTCAGTAGTTCCTGAGAAAATCAAAAGTAAAATCACATATATATCTATGGCCGCGTAGGGTCCGCGTACCCTGCCGATCACGAGCTGCATGGTAATTGGCTGTCAACAGTCCAAATCAGGAAGTGTTGGCAGCCATCTTGTTCCTCGGTAGAACCGAGGAACAAGAAAGCAGTAAAACAACTGCGCAAAACGCAAAAAGGGGGCAGGGTAGAAACACCCTGACACCCTAGGCCTGCTCAGGGGGTCCTACAAGGACCCCCAGGGCCCAACATATTTTTCTTTTAAATCGGCAAAAAACGCGCTGGGTGCGCGGATCCTGCCAATAAAAAAAAACGAAGCGCGAGCTCCCGCGCTTCGTGGTTAATTGGCCCCCGGGTGGGCCAAGTCCCGGGGGCATGCAGGGGTTTAATAAATAACATGGGGGGCCTCTAAGGCCCCCAAGCCCTGGGGACCGCCACCCCCGGGGCTTTAAAAATAATGGTGGCGGGGGCACACAGCCCCCCGCAGCCCCAGGGACCGCCACCCCCGGGGCTTCTTTTTATTTTTAAATTACCTGTGTGGGGGCTCGAGCCCCCCACACGCCCGGGACCGCCACCTCCCGGGGCACTAAATAATAAAATGTGGGGGTCCGTTTAGGACCACCGAGCCCCGGGGACCACCACCTCCCGGGGATGTGCACAGGATGGGAGGGGGGCCACATGGCCCCCCTCCTGGAGCCCTTGATGGCCTTGGGGACCGCCACCCCCCAGGGCCGGCTCCTGCAGTGTCCCGGGGTGCCTACCCTCGGGACACTGCTGTTTGCAATGGCAGGATGGGAGCCTCGCGGCTCCCGTTTTGTCATTGCAAACTTGCTTTGCTTCATTGAAGCGAGAACAGGGAAACCTGCTCTCGCTTCAATGAAGCAAAGCAGATTGCTTTTCCATAAGGGGAGCTGCATGTCAGCAGCTCCCCTTATGGAAAAGCAATGCCGGCTCCCGTATGACGCGGGGTGCCGGCGGGACCGTGCGGGGATTGGGGACCCCCCCACAGTCCCCAACGAGTGGCCAGGCCCTGGGGCTATTAGTGGCCCGGGAGGGGCGCCACGCAGCCCCCCTCCCCCCCAAAAAAAGGTGAAGGCCGGCCCCGGGGCATGGGGTCCCCGGGGCCTTAAATGGCCTAAGGAGGGGGGCTACGCAGCCCCCCTCCAAATATTTTTAAAATTAATAAAAAGAGGGCATGCCCTGGGGGATGGGGTCCCCGGGGCAAATAGAGGCCCAGGGAAGGGGGGCCACGCGGCCCCCTTCCCGTTTAAAAAAAAGAAAATGCTCAGGCACTGGGGGATGGGGTCCCCGGGGCCAAAAGTGGCAGAGGGAAGGGGGGCCATGCAGCCCCCATCCCATACAAAAAAAAAGTAAAAAAAAAAAAAAAGACCGGCATCGTGCCAGAGGCCCCACCCCCTCGCTGCAGCAGTCTGCAAACGCACCCCCTGGTGCGTTTGCAGATGGGGAACGCACTCCCCTTGAATACTGGGGGTGCCTGGGGGCCAACTAGCCCACCAGGAACCTCCAGTATGCGCCAGGGAGCTGCGTTGCTGAGAGGTGTACAGAGGCCATGCCCCTTTTTACACCTCTCTGCAACGCAGCTCTGTGGCGCTTTTTGGAGGTACATGGTGGGCTACTTGGACTCCAGGGACCCTCAGGATTCAAGGGGAGTTAATCCCCCAACTTAAAACGCGCCACGGGTCGCGTTTGCACAGTGGTGAAGGGAGGGGGCGGGGCTTCAGGTGACATGTGTGCAAACAGGCCCCGTGGCGTGTTTTAAGTTCAGGAATTAATTCCTCTTCAATCCTGAGGGTCCCTGGGGGCCAACTAGCCTGAGTGCATGAATGAGTGCATGGGTAGTGCCAGCGTGATTGCAGGAGTGCAAGGGTAGTGCCTGGGTGATTGCATTAGTGCGGGAGTAGTGCCTGGGTGATTGGAGGAGTGCATAGGTAGTGCCTGGGTGATTGCATGAGTGCAGGGGTAGTGCTTGGTTGATTAGAGGAGTGCATGGGTAGTGCCTGGGTGATTGGGTGACAGAAGGCACTTACTCATCAATGAGTAAGTGCCTTCTGTGAATACCAAAATGAGTAAGTTACTCAAAATGAGTAAGTTACTCAAAATGAGATAAGTTACTCATTTTGGTATTCATAGAAGGCACTTACTCATCAATGAGTAAGTGCCTTCTGTGAATACCAAAATGAGTAAGTGCCTTCTGTGAATACCAAAATGAGTAAGTGTCTTCTGTGAATACCAAAATGGTAGTAAGTTTAGGATTTTGTCTTAAGTTAGTTCTGTGAATCGGGCCTAGTGATTTTAATATAGTATCATCATACAACAATGGGGAAAAAAACAATCAGAGAGATTGTAAAAAAAAACAAATCAGCATTGAGCATTATTTAGAATATGTGTAGCTATGTGTTTACCTATCTACAGTTTCTTAATTACATTCTTCAAGTACATTAAGTATTTTATTTCTCTCAAGTACATTTTGTAAAATGTACACTCTCATTCACATCTCGTATAATATAGACAACAAATATATAAACTATTTGTTTCTAAACACAATTTTCCAAATACAATATGAATTAGCACAAACAATAATCCATACACTAATTGTTCACATCTTCCCAATAGGTCGAATAATGTTTCCGAAACTTTTGCATTGAAAATATCCAAAATAAACTCGTTAATTCGTGTTCACATCTTTCCAATAGGCAGAATGATGTATTCAAAACTTTGGCATCAAAATTATCAGATATGAATTTGGTAATTCGTAAGGCAACCTAGATTTGAATTCCAAATGGGCATCATTGCAATGTGTCCATCCTTTATTGCACTTTAAATACACAGTATAGTGTTCAGATGTTGTAGTAGGTCCATCATGGAAAATAATAGCAACTGCTTTAAAAGTTCTTCCTGAAATTGATACTTGACTTGCCACAAAAGTTTTAATTTTGGTTTCCAATTTTCTTCCATTTGCTCTACAACATTGTAGCATTAAAAGGACATATTTTCCAAATTTTTCTAGATATAATGTTGACAACATTTCTGATTTACAATGAGAACATTTCATATCTTGATTAGCTGTTTTTACTAATTTGTTAAAAGATACTGATTTGCAATCTGGTATCGTCAAGTATACGAATCGTTCAGTGTCTATTTCAGTGGTAGAAGAAAATAAACACTATTCACATTTATGATCCCATCTGTAACTTAGTCCAAATACATTTTCAATTTCTATTCCTTCATCTTCCAATACACCAAGCATAAGGATTAGAAATTCTTGTGCATCTTGTTGTATATTGAGTGTAAATTTCAAAGAACCAGTATATATAGCCAAAAGATGTCGAATGCTAGAAGCAGTATTGATTGTACTTCTGTCAGTTACCAACTTTTGAAAAACATAATGTAGTAACGAACAGAATCTTTTTTCTCGAATTTCCATAATTTCATGATGAAGATCTTCTAGATAAAACACAACATTCACAATTACATTAGCATAGCAGTTGATACCTGAACGATTTTCTATCTGGTATCCTACAATATCATCAACAGTGTCCATTTTCTTTTTCTTTGCACCTTCATGATTCTCTTCAATTGTTTTCTTTTTTTGAATCTCAGTAGAAGGTTTGTCATATTTCCATTTTGGACACACTACACATTTCTCATATATGGGATATTCACCTAAGTTAGGAGCATAAAGTCTTCTTAACCATTATACTCTCTTACACAATTTGCATCAGCACTAATCTTTTTCTCATCAAAATCAATCAAATACAAACCAGACAATGTTCTTACTCGAGACAATGCAAAGTATTCCATTCCCTCTTTAAACACTGTACTTCCAATATTTACCAAAGCACTGTCTACACTTAAACCTTGAGATTTATGAATAGTTACTGCATACGCTAAAGACAGAGGAAACTATTTTCTATGAACATACAAGTCTTTTGCAAGCAAAAAACGTACAGCACAACACCCAATCTGTCTTACCTCTTCAATCTGATCAAATTTAATCTTCAAAAATTCAATTCCATCTCTGTTCTGAAAATTAACAAAATCAACAACTTTTTCCATTGCTCAATTTACTAAACCTTCTTCTTCATTCAAATTACGCCATAAAATTACCGGACAGTTTATACATACATGTAAATTCTTTTCTAAACCTGCAGTCTTAGATACAGACTTTTCCAAAGATTCCAATTTTGACTGTAATTTCTCTGAGAGAAGAATAGTCACTCCTTGGTGCTCCATTTTATAAATAGCTTCCATTTTCACTATTGGTTATTTTTCTAATTTCAAAAGGTATTGATTGAATATAGAACACTCTTGCAGTGTAGGCATTTGGAAAACTATAGACTTCTTTTCTCCAATTTTTTGTACATTATTTCAGGTGCTGTATTTTCGGTTGTAAACAAGTTCCTTAGTAGCCGACTTTGTAAAGCTTGTTTACCATGTTTTGTCAAAACACCAATTCTTATATCTTTAAGAATATTTCCATAATCTTCATCACTTGCTTGTCACATATTCTTAATAAGTTCTTTATATTCAAAATTTAACCAAATATTCACATTTCCAATACTTCCCAAAGATTTCCTAGTGTCTTCATGGACAAGTGTTTTTAAATCTGGTTGCCCTTTTACAGGAGTAATGGGTAGTAGATCGCAGAATACAATTACATGTTTTCCTCCAAACAGAACATCATAATCTGTTTTTAAAATCTGTTGCATTCTTAAATGTACAAAGGCAAGCATTAAGTTTGAGACCATGCTCACCTCATCAATGATTAGAAGTTTCATTTTCTTCAGTACTCTTGAAGCTTCATAACAAGCTTCTCCAGATAGCTTCTGATATTCCAATTTATTTTCATGTTCAACAGGTAGCATAAGTAATCGATGTAAAGTAATCCCTTTAATGTTGTGTGCTGCTAATCCAGTTGGAGCTGTTACAACACAAGATCAATGTGATTCACTAGTTTTGTGTAGATAACTGGTCAAAACTTTAATTAAGAAACGTTTTCCTGTTCCAGCTTGACCACTGATGTACATTAGAATAGGTTTAAATGATGTGCATTGGTATTCTTTTTTTTCATGCACCAAACCATGCTGAATCTGCCCTGTCACTTGCTGATATATTTCTTTTTGTTCAATATTTAGTTCTACTTCCAAGTTTCCCAACTGAATAATATCCTGTTGTGCTTGATGCATTGCTGTTTCTTTTTCATTCATGGCTATTGCTGCTTCATTTTCAATAATTGGTTGTCCTAGTGGATCTTGACTTAGTGGAGCAGAACTTTGACTATCTTGAGAACTGTCTCTAGCTATTTCTGCTGAAATAGTAGTTTTTTGTTCAATCTCATCATTTAACATTTGTAGATAAGTTGGGAAAATTGTGCATTGAATTCTATCTTTACATGCATTAAAAGAATCTTCATAGCAGTCAAAATCTCCAAGTAATTCCATTTCACTACGCCAAGGCTTGAAGAGTTGCAGAAGTTCTAAATAGAAAAATTCTCTTTTATCTGGAGTTTCGCAACTGAGTTTTCTATGATTAATAAGATTTCCTTTGGCATGTTTTACCAAACATCTGTCACATTCAACTACTGCATATTTTTCTTCATTTATATTTTCTGTACTATTTCTCTTAAAGCGGTAATGTTGCAGTACTTCATAGAGACATAGGTTTTCCAGATGTGGACTCCTTTTGGGATAGTATGTATCCAACATATTAGTTTTAACAATATCTGTACTTTCTGGTTCATTCAATGCTAAGTATTCAATTTCTTGTAGAGATTTCAATACTCTATTTCGTGTGGCGGAAAGACCTAGACTTACCCAAACGATTCCTCTTGACTTTGAATATAAACTGACAGAGCTCAACCGATCCGAACATTCATAGGATCCAATCTCTCCATGGGAAAGCATTTTCAAGCTAAAGCTGTACAATTTCTTACTATGATTCTTCTCTTGTGAAATTTCTTCCCACATTTCTTTCAACTCTGTCTTTTCAGATTTGGTTATATATGATGTAACATAGCGAGCAACAGCAATTGAATTATCTGCGTTATACTGGATATCCATGTCTGCCTTCCACATTGTCAAAATCACTGGATTGTAGTCATTAATATACTTTGAATCTTCAGTTCTTTTTAAGTTGTATGTATTCTACGGAGATCTTCGAGTTATAGTATGCCTTACTGCTGACATAAAACTATTGACTCTTCCTTTTGAAATTATCGGACGTGGGAATCCAAAACGTCATTTTGTATAACATTTTCCCTTTGACTTGTATTTTCGTCGACAATATTTTCCACATTGATGACTTTGAAACCGTAAAACCTGTTGTCTCAAGCTTTTTTCTCCTCCTTTTTTTAGAATGGCACAGATAACATACTCTTCGATGAAAGACAAAACACTTTCATCAGTATCAGTTCCAAATTGTGGTGCATTCTTGATCCATAATAGCATGTGTATATGAGGAGCGCCTCTGGCTTGGTACTCCTTTCTCCAAAAGAAATCAGTAACTTCTCCAAGAGGTGGATTATTTTTATTGCAGATAAAAGACATCATAGCTTGAAACCAATGATTAAAATATCTGTACACATTCACATGATCCAAGGAACACAGTTCTCCAGCTGTCTTCAATTCAATGTTTTTTACATTTGAATTTGCTTGTCATAGAAATTCAAGTAAATCGTCCCACGCATATTCAGCACAGCTAAGTGTTAGAAACCACGTAGGAGTACCTAAGTTTCTTAACATACATTTAAGTTAGCTGTGACGCCGATACCAATACTCATTAGTACCAAGTTGACACACCATCAAATTAACTAACTGAGATTCTAAATGATCGTCTCTTTGTTGAACTTTGTCCATAAATTCCTTTGCTGAAACATGTGTAAGATGAACTCCTGTTTTTAATATGTGGTTCACTGCATATGAAAGTCCAGACAAGTCACTTTCAAACAGAAGATGAAATATATATGGAATGCACTGTCGAAATCTTGGATCTTCTGAGTACAATCTTGTTGAGCGGCGTTCTGAAGCTGGAATCTGTACTGCTCGTTCATCATATCGTCCACCTTCTCCAGTGGGGAACAGCTGTGGAAAACAACAAGCTTCTAAACTTTTCTCCCATACACTCATGGGAGTTCCCTTTGCTTTCTTCATTTGAAATAATTCAATAGTGTTTCCAATCACTTCTTTTGAATGTAGAGGATGTATACTGTAATGTTCGTAAATGTCTTCACTCCTGGACTAGTCCACTTTTTTTATTTGGCCAGTTGAAATTTCTGTTTCATCTTCTAAACATATTTCCTGTTCTTCCACATTTACAGTTTTATAATAAATTTTGTTCTGTACAAGATATAATGTAGCCTTTTGAAGTTTGGTGACATCTACTAACTCTTGCCATATTTTCCGACTCTTTGTTGGTACACCATTAACTAGAATAACTAGAGGCTCACTTTCCTCTCTCTCTATATCAACAGTTTCAATATTTTTCTTAAAATCTAAAGGTAAGTACACAACTCTTCCTTTCAGACCTCTTTGTAAATCTGTTGGAGGCAGCTTACCTGTTTTAGGCTCCGTACGAACTATAGCCTGACACGGGTGCACAGATTGAATAGGAATGCACTCATATGTATTTAAATCTGCCAGTTCCGGAGCAATAGCTACCAACTCTAAGTTGTTATGTACTGCTCTAGCTGGCATTTTGTTCTCTTCTAATTTGTTGTAACAATATTTACAAATGCGTTGATCAGTACCCAACTCAAAATGACCTTCCACCAACAAATAAGCACCAAATTGCTCCCACTTATCATTGTTTTCCCTTTCACACTTTAAATACACATCAACATTCCTAGTTTTACTTCTGTAGTGAGTACGTCGACAACAAATACAAACATATTTTGGTTTTTCACATGAAAGTATCTTAAACTTTGTAATTTCTTCAGCAAACTTCTCAGTACTAATATCTTCCACCTGTTCTTCAAAACCTACACTTATCAAGCTCTCACTTTCTCTACACTCCTCTTGTGAACCAAAGAAACAAAACTGTATATCATCACAAACTTTTTTTACATCTGATACTGAACCATGCAAAAGAGCTGTGTTCATTTCACTTAAAGATAATGCAGGACTTTTCTACGTAGTATAATCTCGTTACTAACTTCCGCATTTCTGAGTGATGTACTGCTAACATTCTTAAATGATGAAAAGTATTTTTACAAACTTTTCTAGAAAGACAAGCCAGAGAATGACCCTGCAACTTAGTATATTTTCTTCCTTTACATGGATCTAGTCCTAGCAACATCTTGATCTTCTGTTTAACACTTTTTTGGGCATATTGTCGTAAGAAAACTCGTAATATATCAATAGATTCCTGTCGAATACTACAAATACTACTACAATCCCACTTATACACTGGAGCTTGTGTACTTCTCTCTTGAACTTCTTCAGCTATTACTTCTTCCACAATTCTTAGAACCATCTTTTATTTTTCAATTGGACAACCATCTTTTATCTCATAACAACGACCACTGGTATCAACTGCATGAACTAATGTATTTTGTTGAAAATAGCTTTCTTCATTAAAAAAAGGCTCAATACTAGAAGTGTGCTTCCATTCACCAGAAAAAGTTTTGCAAAAGTTACTTTTATTAACCAGTCTTTTTTTGTTGTTAATATATTTTTATTTGGCAAATTTTGCCATAAAAAGTGCCACAATACCACATACAATTAAAAGGTCAATTATACTAACAGCACAACCATAAAAACTGTATAAAATTCATTAAAATCCTGGTAAAAAGTACCGTGGGAGCAGTGCCACTCTATAAGAGAATTCTCAATTCATCACCAAGTAGAAAAAGAGTCACATATGCATATATACATTTCTCCATCCATACGGTGTTCCAGGGTTCAAAAATATTCGCAAGTCATATATTAAAATCATTTTCCTACCCCATACCCGTTTCAAATTATATTCCCAGTTCATTCATCGACTTCTGTATTGCAATAAAAAATCTTCCTATTGCACATGACACATTAAAAAATCTCATATTTATCGATAAGCTAAGTGCTTGTTCCCTACTTTCAATTTTATAGGCAATAAAAAGGGGTTTTAAAAATTCTTTCCGTTCTTCTAGGAACCACAAACAATCCATCAAAATATGTGGGCCACTGCATTTTACTTGTAATCAACATGTTCACAGACCCTGTTCATTCTTCATTGCAGATTTTATCTTCCGATCAACGTTACATGGGTTCAGGCCAACTCTAAATTTCAATAATGTATTTCTAAGCTTCGGGTTAGGCATGGCCTCAATATAGGGGAACATATGATCGTTAGTCCACCCATTTACCAAGAACTGGGTGGACGATTTGCTCCTCAAATAACATAGATCTTCTTCTCGGGCCTTAGTGTTGATAATAGCCCGTAGCACCTGCTTGGAAATCTGCTGCCCTTATTTCCATTGATCTGGGTCTAAGGAGAGTTTAGCACATAATTTATCTAACTTATGTCTAGCTTCGGACGCCCAATTCAGTTCACTTTCCTCTAATTCTCTTTTACAAAGGTTTGATATTTTGGGGGGGCCTTCTCTATTCATTCTCTGCCAGAAGTTCAGTGAAGCTTGCAATCCCCCAAAATTCCATGCTGTAAGTTGACATTCTACTCTCACTGCCTGTATCATAGTTGACGGAGGGAGACCAAGAAGCTGTTTCACGAATTTACCCTCTTCTAAATTCCAATCCACTTTGCCACCTAAGAATAAGACCTCTGCACCGTATTGGAATTGTGGGCGGACCATTGCATTAAAAGCTGATAAAATTGGCCGGAGGGCGGGGCCTCCATACTTCTGCTTAAATTGTTTGAGGCCCCATACTGAAGAGAGAGTCTTTGCTTTTAGTGACTGTAGGTGATCCCTCCAATTTAACTTACTATCGAACCACATACCCAAATATTTATATTTGTCCACTTCTTCGAAAAGTACTGTTTTGTTGATTCCGAGCGTTGCCAGAATAGTCCACAGCAGATTACGATCTACTGAGTCGAAGGCGGCTCGGAAATCAACAAAACAGCAGAACAGATTGCCTCGCACTTCCATTGCCTTTTTTGCCATTGCCCATAAACTGAGGCAATGGTCTATGGTTGAGTGGCCCTCCTTGAACCCACCTTGCTCCATTGGTATCAAATTGTACTGTTCTGCCCAGGACTTCAACACGCCTAACAATATCTTAGAGAATACTTTCTCCCCCACATCCAACAGTCTTTTTCTTTTGCTTTTCTCCTTCAAAAACTGCATTGTTTTATTCAATGTTTTCCTTCTCTTAAATACCAATATAAATCATTTTTGTTTCAATTCAAAAACAGTATCTACTATACTTTCAATCTGTTACTTCTTCTTATATGCTGCTGATCTTTTTTTATACTTTTTACAATCTTTTAATACATTTTGAATGACTCTATTACAAAACATACGTACACGTATGTGTTTAAATTGTTTCTGTCTTTTTGTCACATGTTTCTTTTCCATTGTGTTTGTTTATTTGCTTCTCCTTTGTTCTAAAAATTTATTTTCTTATTTGATTAGTATTTTGTATATCGTTTAATCTCTCCACAACTTTTTTAATAAATTGTTTAGTTCTCTTACCAGAAGACACTTTATCCTCAGCATCCTTTTGGTGTTTTTCTACTCCACTCTTTTTAGTTTTCATTAAGTACTTCTGTTTCCTTTGTTCTCTTCTCTTTTCATGTTTTCTTGCCATCCTTTATTTATAATCCAATAAAAATATCTTCCTAAAAAACAAATAATAGTTTGATTACTTTGGTACATCAATTAAAATTTTAAAATTAATAACATTTCAATTTTGAAAATAACAATTAAGCACAAAATTACAATTAAATTCCTATTGCATTTATAACACATAAAAAGAGAAAGGTATAAAACGAGCGAAAGAACTGCAAAAACGGAAGAAAAGCTGGTCACACAGCAAAAAGGAGAAAGGAAGAAAAAGAAAGGTTTAGAAACAGCAAAATGAAATACTCAAAGAACACAGCTACTGAAAAATGTAAGAAATGCAGAGAGAACCAACAGACATACAGAATGAGGCAAGAGAGGTGCAGAAAGAGGCAAAAGAAGTGCAGAAAGAGGAAAAAGAAATAGAAAAACGCAAGTAAGGTAAAGAAACAAATAAAAGGGGTGTAGAAAGAGGCAAGAGGAGTTGAAAAAGAAGTAAGAGAGGTACAGAAAGAAGGAATAGAAGTGCAGAAAGAAGCAACAGAGGTGCAGAAAGAGGCAACAGAAGTGCTGAAAGAAGCAAGAGAACTGCAGAAAAAGGGAAGATGGGTCCAGAAAGAGGCACGAGGGGTGCAGAAAGAAGCAAGTGAGATGCTGAAAGAGGCAAGAGAAGAACAGAAAGAAGCAAGAGAGGTGCAGTAAGAGGCATTGGATGAGTGCATGGGTGCTGTGTAGGAGAAAGGTTTAATGCAAGACTAGTGCTTCAGTAATTGTATGAGTATATAGGTAGTATGTGTATAGGTAGTTTCTCCTTAACTGTATGACTGCATGGGTAGTGCCTGAGTAAAAGGATGAATGTAAGAGTAATGGTAGGAACATTGGATGAGTGCATATGTAGTGCCTGACAGAATGGGTGACTGGATGGCTACTACCTAAGTGAATAGTTCAGTGCTAGAGTAGTGCCTGGATGACTGAATGAGTGCAGCAATACTGCCTGGGTGATTGCATCAGTGCATGAAAAATACCTGAGAGAAACTATGAGTGCAAGGCTAAAGCATGGTTTATTGCATGAGTGTATAGGTAGAGCTTGAGATAATGGATGAGTGCACGGATACTGCCTGTTTGATTCTATCACTGCAGAGGTAGTACCTGGATGAATGTATGAATGTATGGGAAATACCTCAGAGAAAGTATGAGTATTAAGGTAATGCTTGGACCATTGCATGAGTGCATCAGTAGTGTCTCAGTGAATACATGAGTGCATAGGTACTGGCTGAGTAAATGTTTGAGTGGAATAGTAGTGTCTAGGTGATTATATGAATGTATGGTTAATGTCTAAGTGATTAAAAGTGTGTGTAAGAAGTGCCTCCTTGATTGCATAACTGAATAAGAATTCCTAAGTGAATTCATGAGTCCAAGAGTGATATGAGCCTCTTTTCATCAGTGCACACCTAGTGCTTGAGTATATAGATGTAATTCTCACTATATTCCTGAAAGCAAGCATGCATGTGTATGTACCTTTTCCTTAAACCTCACTTTTGTGCTACAGCTTCACTACTCAGCAACTACTTAGACTGTTGGTCCTAGCCAAATGCAAAGCAGCAAGTTTTTCAAAATGTCTATTAAAAGTCTCACTATACTCCTAAAACCATGCATGCATGTATATGTAACTTTTCCTAGTGGCATCATATGTAAAAGAAACATACAGATACATGTATACCAGAGTTTTATACCTCTACCATCTGTTTAGGCATAACACGTGAGAGAATACATGTGCACGCAGACACATACCTCAGTCATAAGACTAAAAAGTACCTTAAACCTGACAGACTGCACTTCCCATTTTAAAGAGACACCTAAAATTATGCGGCATACTTGAAGTGTACTTCTCCATAGACCAATACAAGCTAACCTAATCACTAATCCCTCTGCCAACATGTCTTAAACCTCACTTTTGGACTGCAGCTTCACTATTCAGCAACTACTCAGAGAGTTGGGCCTAGCCAAATACAAAGCAGCACCTTTTCAATGTGTCTGTTAAAAGTCTCACCATATTCTAGAGAGCATGCATGCATGTGTCTGTACCCTTTTAAAAGTGTCATCATATATCAAAGAAACATACAAATAGATGGGTAGTGGGTAGTGTCTGAGAGAATGCATGACTGGATGGGTAGTGCCTGAGTGAAAAGTTAAGTTCAAGAGTACTGCCTGGGTGATTGCATGAGAGCAGCAGTACTGAAGAGGTGATTAGATCAGTGCTGGGGAAATACCTTAGACAAACCATGAGTGCAAGGCTAACACATGGTTGAAGACAAGAGTATATGAGTAGAGCTTGAAGGAATAAAAAAAGTGCATGGGTACTGCCTGAGTGATTCTATGACTGCAGTGGTAGTAAATGGATGATTGTATGAGTGTATGGGAAGTACCTGAGAGAACATATGAGTGTAAGGGTAATGCTTGGGCCATTCTATGAGTGCATCAGTAGTACCTGAGTGAGTAGACGAGAGCATGGGTAGTGCCTGACTGAATGTTTGAGTAGGATAGTAGTGCCTGGGTGATTGCACGAATCTATGGTTAATGTCTGAGGGATTACATGGCATGCATGTGTCAGTGCCTTTTCCTAGTGGCATCATATATAAAAGAAACATACAGATACATATATACCACAGTTTTATACCCCTACAATCTGTTTAGGCATAACATGTGAGAGAATACATGTGCACGCAGACACATACCTCAGTCATAAGACTAAAAAGTCCCTTAAACTTGACAGACTGCACTTCCCATTTTAAAGAGACACCTACAATTATGCGGCATACTTGAAGTGTTCATCTCCATAGACCAATACGAGCTGACCTAATCACTAATCCCTCTGCCAACATGTCTTAAACCTCACTTTTGGGCTGCAGCTTCACTATTCAGCAACTACTCAGAGTGTTGGGCCTAGCCAAATACACAGCAGCAACTTTTTCAATGTGTCTGTTAAAAAGTCTCACCATATTCCAGAGAGCAAGCATGCATGTGTCTGTACCTTTTAAAAGTAGCATCATATATCAAAGAAACGTACAAATAGATGGGTAGTGGGTAGTGCCTGAGAGAATGGATGACTGAATGGGTAGCGCCTGAGTGAAAAGTTCAGTGAAAGAGTACTGCCTGGGTGATTGCATGAGAGCAGCAGTACTGAATGGGTGATTAGATCTCTGCAGGGGAAATACCTTATACAAACCATGAGTGCAATGCTAACGCATGGTTGAAGACAAGAGTGTATGAGTAGTGCTTGAAAGAATAAAAAAGTACATGGGTACTGCCTGAGTGATTCTATGACTGCAGTGGTAGTAACTGGATGATTGTATGAGTGTATGGGAAGTACCTGAGAGAAAATATGAGTGTAAGGGTAATGCTTGGGCCATTCAATGAGTGCATCAGTAGTACCTGAGTGAGTAGATTAGAGCCTGGGTAGTGCTTGACTGAATGTTTGAGTGGGATAGTAGTGCTTGGGTGATTGCATAAATCTATGGTTAATGTCTGAGGGATTACAACTGTATATAGATAGTGCCTCCTAGATTGCATAACTAAATAAGAGCACACATCTGAATACATAACTCCAAGACTGACTTGTGCATATTTACATTACTGAATACCTAGTGCATGAGTCTAGAGATATAATTCTCACTAGATTCCAGAAAGCAAACACTAATCCTTCTACCATGTTACTATCAACAAACTATTTAAAAATCATTTAATTACAATAATACAAAGTACAATAGAGATCTGTACATTTCATAACATATTTCATACATCACATTTCTCTTACAATTTCCACACTTGGAATTGTTTGTTTTTTATATCTAAAAATATCACTAGAAACAGTAAAGCAGTGCTGAATAAATTATAATACACCTTACAAATGTGTTACTCACATTTCAGGTAGTAGTGCAGAATATCAAATATCAGAAACTCTTAAAAGATTTTCTTTTCCACACAAGAAATGTAATGCACTTCTCTCAGAAAGGTGAAACCAGTAATGGCAAACTTTCCCTCTCTTTTTGCACTCAAATAAATGTAAGTATCAAATCGCATTGCTTCCATCATTATTTCAAATTGCAAAACACATTTCTATTGGTTAGACATATTAACCCTTTCTAACTGTCTTCAAATGGTGACCAAATTGGTTCTGTAATTTTCTGGAGTTGCGACTCTACCGCGGTGCCTCAATAAAGCATTGCGACGGAACCGCGAACCCTTACGGGACTTCAAAAACCTATTTTTAATAATACTAGTAGTTTTTTAACAACACACTACTTCTACACATACTACTGTCTTAGAAAACCTTAATTTAGTAACATTTCACTTATATTTAAGTTTCCATTTCACATCTTAAATCCACAGTTAAGTTACAACCCTTCCCCCATTCTACTTAATGTCAGTTTCCATAGTAACAGTTCATGGAACATTCAACTGTACTGGCAGGTCACAAGTTCACCATAGTTTCAAGTTCAGCACACAAGCTTACTAATGCAAACAGCAGGTGTGGTTGACTTTTGCAACATATTACCTTATGGTATCTACTGTACCTTTCAAACATTTTCTAATAACGAATCACAAACATGATATCTCAGCAAACTAACATGCATCCTATTTTTGAGTGTACAATCTTGATGAACAGCCAATCACTTATCAGCGTTTTAAAAAACAACATCTTCTCCACTATTTTAGATATCTCTCATTCTACCAATTAACTACCTCAGCTACAGACATCTTTTCATTCCTTCCAGACATCCCTTCAAGATGCTCTCAGTGTGGATGGTAGGGCACAGCTATGTTTTCTGGTACAAAAGGTATGCTGAACAGAGAAGTATTGACAAAAACCTAGGTTTGCAAAATGTGGACATTAAATGGATTGCACAGAGAGGATTAAAGTGGCACCAATTGTTGCCTTTGGTTAAAACCTTTTTGTATCTCCAACCCCCTGACCTCATGATTGTGCACTGTGGTGGCAATGATAATGGATTAAACCCAGATCAGTTGACTGGGGGTGAGTGCTTGCAATGTTCAACACTCCGTCCATCATCCCCTTTGGTTTTGCTTTGTTCGCCCTAAGTTGGCAGGGTATGCCCAGACGTGGGTCCCTTGCTCACTTTGCCACTGGATTCAAGATAGCCTGGCTGATGAGGGCTGTGAGCCTGAAACCGGTCCCAGGATGCTTGTTTCCGGTCCAGGGAAGACATGGCTTGGCAGTTCGGGCTGGACTGTTCCCATGAGGCACAGGGTCAGACTGATTTGCATATTGCCATGTCTGAACTGGGGTGGCGGAGTGAGCTAAAGAATGATGATGGATTAAACCCAGATCAGTTGACTGGGGGTGAGTGCTTGCAATGTTCAACACTCCATCCATCATCCCCTTTGGTTTTGCTATGTTTAACCTAAGTTGGCAGGGTATGCCCAGACGTGGATCCCTTGCTCACTTTGCCACTGGATTCAAGATAGCCTGGCTGATGACGGCTGTAAGCCAGAAACCAGTCCCAGGATGCTTGTTTCCGGTCCAGGGAAGACATGGCTTGGCAGTTCGGGCTGGACTGTTCCCATGAGGCACAGAGTCAGACTGATTTGCATATGGCCATGTCTGAACTGGGGTGGCGGAGTGAGCTAAAGAATGATGATGGATTAAACCCAGATCAGTTGACTGGGGGTGAGTGCTTGCAATGTTCAACACTCCGCCCATCATCCCCTTTGGTTTTGCTATGTTCGTCCTAAGTTGGCAGGGTATGCCCAGACGTGGGTCCCTTGCTCACTTTGCCACTGGATTCAAGATAGCCTGGCTGATGATGGCTGTAAGCCAGAAACCAGTCCCAGGATGCTTGTTTCCGGTCCAGGGAAGACATGGCTTGGCAGTTTGGGCTGGACTGTTCCCATGAGGCACAGGGTCAGACTGATTTGCATATGGCCATGTCTGAACTGGGGTGGCGGAGTGAGCTAAAGAATGATGATGGATAAAACCCAGATCAGTTGACTGGGGGTGAGTGCTTGCAATGTTCAACACTCCGTCCATCATCCCCTTTGGTTTTGCTATGTTTGCCCTAAGTTGGCAGGGTATGCCCAGACGTGGGTCCCTTGCTCACTTTGCCACTGGATTCAAGATAGCCTGGCTGATGACGGCTGTAAGCCAGAAACCGGTCCCAGGATGCTTGTTTCCGGTCCAGGGAAGACATGGCTTGCCAGTTCGGGCTGGACTGTTCCCATGAGGAACAGGGTCTGACTGATTTGCATATGGCCATGTCTGAACTGGGGTGGAGGAGTGAGCTAAAGAATGATGATGGATTAAACCCAGATCAGTTGACTGGGGGTGAGTGCTTGCAATGTTCAACACTCCGTCCATCATCCCCTTTGGTTTTGCTATGTTCACCCTAAGTTGGCAGGGTATGCCCAGACGTGGGTCCCTTGCTAACTTTGCCACTGGATTCAAGATAGCCTGGCTGATGACGGCTGTAAGCTAGAAACCGGTCCCTGGATGCTTGTTTCTGGTCCAGGGAAGACATGACTTGGCAGTTCGGGCTGGACTGTTCCCATGAGGCACAGGGTCAGACTGATTTGCATATGGCCATGTCTGAACTGGGAGTGGCGGAGTGAGCTAAAGAATGATGATGGATTAAACCCTGATCAGTTGACTGGGGGTGAGTGCTTGCAATGTTCAACACTCCGTCCATCATCCCCTTTGGTTTTGCTATGTTCGCCCTAAGTTGGCAGGGTATGCCCAGACGTGGGTCCCTTGCTCACTTTGCCACTGGATTCAAGATAGCCTGGCTGATGACGGCTGTAAGCCAGAAACCGGTCCCAGGATGCTTGTTTCCGGTCCAGGGAAGACATGGCTTGGCAGTTCGGGCTGGACTGTTCCCATGAGGCACAGGTGCAGACTGATTTGCATATGGCCATGTCTGAACTGGGGGGGAGGAGTGAGCTAAAGAATGATGATGGATTAAACCCAGATCAGTTGACTGGGGGTGAGTGCTTGCAATGTTCAACACTCCATCCATCATCCCCTTTGGTTTTGCTATGTTCAACCTAAGTTGGCAGGGTATGCCCAGACGTGGATCCCTTGCTCACTTTGCCACTGGATTCAAGATAGCCTGGCTGATGACGGCTGTAAGGCAGAAACCGGTCCCAGGATGCTTGATTCCGGTCCAGGGAAGACATGGCTTGGCAGTTCGGGCTGGACTGTTCCCATGAGGCACAGAGTCAGACTGATTTGCATATGGCCATGTCTGAACTGGGGTGGCGGAGTGAGCTAAAGAATGATGATGGATTAAACCCAGATCAGTTGACTGGGGGTGAGTGCTTGCAATGTTCAACACTCCATCCATCATCCCCTTTGGTTTTGCTATGTTCAACCTAAGTTGGCAGGGTATGGCCAGACGTGGATCCCTTGCTCACTTTGCCACTGGATTCAAGATAGCCTGGCTGATGACGGCTGTAAGCCAGAAACCGGTCCCAGGATGCTTGTTTCCGGTCCAGGGAAGACATGGCTTGGCAGTTCGGGCTGGACTGTTCCCATGAGGCACAGAGTCAGACTGATTTGCATATGGCCATGTCTGAACTGGGGTGGCGGAGTGAGCTAAAGAATGATGATGGATTAAACCCAGATCAGTTGACTGGGGGTGAGTGCTTGCAATGTTCAACACTCCGCCCATCATCCCCTTTGGTTTTGCTATGTTCGTCCTAAGTTGGCAGGGTATGCCCAGACGTGGGTCCCTTGCTCACTTTGCCACTGGATTCAAGAAAGCCTGGCTGATGATGGCTGTAAGCCAGAAACCAGTCCCAGGATGCTTGTTTCCGGTCCAGGGAAGACATGGCTTGGCAGTTTGGGCTGGACTGTTCCCATGAGGCACAGGGTCAGACTGATTTGCATATGGCCATGTCTGAACTGGGGTGGCGGAGTGAGCTAAAGAATGATGATGGATAAAACCCAGATCAGTTGACTGGGGGTGAGTGCTTGCAATGTTCAACACTCCGTCCATCATCCCCTTTGGTTTTGCTATGGTCGCCCTAAGTTGGCAGGGTATGCCCAGACGTGGGTCCCTTGCTCACTTTGCCACTGGATTCAAGATAGCCTGGCTGATGACGGCTGTAAGCCAGAAACCGGTCCCAGGATGCTTGTTTCCGGTCCAGGGAAGACATGGCTTGCCAGTTCGGGCTGGACTGTTCCCATGAGGAACAGGGTCTGACTGATTTGCATATGGCCATGTCTGAACTGGGAGTGGAGGAGTGAGCTAAAGAATGATGATGGATTAAACCCAGATCAGTTGACTGGGGGTGAGTGCTTGCAATGTTCAACACTCCGTCCATCATCCCCTTTGGTTTTGCTATGTTCACCCTAAGTTGGCAGGGTATGCCCAGACGTGGGTCCCTTGCTAACTTTGCCACTGGATTCAAGATAGCCTGGCTGATGACGGCTGTAAGCTAGAAACCGGTCCCAGGATGCTTGTTTCTGGTCCAGGGAAGACATGACTTGGCAGTTCGGGCTGGACTGTTCCCATGAGGCACAGGGTCAGACTGATTTGCATATGGCCATGTCTGAACTGGGGTGGCGGAGTGAGCTAAAGAATGATGATGGATTAAACCCTGATCAGTTGACTGGGGGTGAGTGCTTGCAATGTTCAACACTCCGTCCATCATCCCCTTTGGTTTTGCTATGTTCGCCCTAAGTTGGCAGGGTATGCCCAGACGTGGGTCCCTTGCTCACTTTGCCACTGGATTCAAGATAGCCTGGCTGATGACGGCTGTAAGCCAGAAACCGGTCCCAGGATGCTTGTTTCCGGTCCAGGGAAGACATGGCTTGGCAGTTCGGGCTGGACTGTTCCCATGAGGCACAGGTGCAGACTGATTTGCATATGGCCATGTCTGAACTGGGGGGGAGGAGTGAGCTAAAGAATGATGATGGATTAAACCCAGATCAGTTGACTGGGGGTGAGTGCTTGCAATGTTCAACACTCCATCCATCATCCCCTTTGGTTATGCTATGTTCAACCTAAGTTGGCAGGGTATGCCCAGACGTGGATCCCTTGCTCACTTTGCCACTGGATTCAAGATAGCCTGGCTGATGACGGCTGTAAGGCAGAAACCGGTCCCAGGATGCTTGATTCCGGTCCAGGGAAGACATGGCTTGGCAGTTCAGGCTGGACTGTTCCCATGAGGCACAGAGTCAGACTGATTTGCATATGGCCATGTCTGAACTGGGGTGGCGGAGTGAGCTAAAGAATGATGATGGATTAAACCCAGATCAGTTGACTGGGGGTGAGTGCTTGCAATGTTCAACACTCCATCCATCATCCCCTTTGGTTTTGCTATGTTCAACCTAAGTTGGCAGGGTATGGCCAGACGTGGATCCCTTGCTCACTTTGCCACTGGATTCAAGATAGCCTGGCTGATGACGGCTGTAAGCCAGAAACCGGTCCCAGGATGCTTGTTTCCGGTCCAGGGAAGACATGGCTTGGCAGTTCGGGCTGGACTGTTCCCATGAGGCACAGAGTCAGACTGATTTGCATATGGCCATGTCTGAACTGGGGTAGCGGAGTGAGCTAAAGAATGATGATGGATTAAACCCAGATCAGTTGACTGGGGGTGAGTGCTTGCAATGTTCAACACTCCGCCCATCATCCCCTTTGGTTTTGCTATGTTCGTCCTAAGTTGGCAGGGTATGCCCAGACGTGGGTCCCTTGCTCACTTTGCCACTGGATTCAAGATAGCCTGGCTGATGATGGCTGTAAGCCAGAAACCAGTCCCAGGATGCTTGTTTCCGGTCCAGGGAAGACATGGCTTGGCAGTTTGGGCTGGACTGTTCCCATGAGGCACAGGGTCAGACTGATTTGCATATGGCCATGTCTGAACTGGGGTGGCGGAGTGAGCTAAAGAATGATGATGGATTAAACCCAGATCAGTTGACTGGGGGTGAGTGCTTGCAATGTTCAACACTCCGTCCATCATCCCCTTTGGTTTTGCTATGTTCGCCCTAAGTTGGCAGTGTATGCCCAGACGTGGGTCCCTTGCTCACTTTGCCACTGGATTCAGGATAGCCTGGCTGATGATGGCTGTAAGCCAGAAACCAGTCCCAGGATGCTTGTTTCCGGTCCAGGGAAGACATGGCTTGCCAGTTCGGGCTGGACTGTTCCCATGAGGCACAGGGTCAGACTGATTTGCATATGGCCATGTCTGAACTGGGGTGGAGGAGTGAGCTAAAGAATGATGATGGATTAAACCCAGATCAGTTGACTGGGGGTGAGTGCTTGCAATGTTCAACACTCCGTCCATCATCCCCTTTGGTTTTGCTATGTTCGCCCTAAGTTGGCAGGGTATGCCCAGACGTGGGTCCCTTGCTCACTTTGCCACTGGATTCAAGATAGCCTGGCTGATGATGGCTGTAAGCCAGAAACCGGTCCCAGGATGCTTGTTTCCGGTCCAGGGAAGACATGGCTTGGCAGTTCGGGCTGGACTGTTCCCATGAGGCACAGGGTCAGACTGATTTGCATATGGCCATGTCTGAACTGGGGTGGCGGAGTGAGCTAAAGAATGATGATGGATTAAACCCAGATCAGTTGACTGGGGGTGAGTGCTTGCAATGTTCAACACTCCGTCTACCATCCCCTTTGGTTTTGCTTTGTTCGCCCTAAGTTGGCAGGGTATGCCCAGACGTGGGTCCCTTGCTCACTTTGCCACTGGATTCAAGATAGCCTGGCTGATGACGGCTGTAAGCCAGAAACTGGTCCCAGGATGCTTGTTTCCGGTCCAGGGAAGACATGGCTTGCCAGTTCGGGCTGGACTGTTCCCATGAGGCACAGGGTCAGACTGATTTGCATATGGCCATGTCTGAACTGGGGTGGAGGAGTGAGCTAAAGAATGATGATGGATTAAACCCAGATCAGTTGACTGGGGGTGAGTGCTTGCAATGTTCAACACTCCGTCCATCATCCCCTTTGGTTTTGCTATGTTCGCCCTAAGTTGGCAGGGTATGCCCAGACATGGGTCCCTTGCTCACTTTGCCACTGGATTCAAGATAGCCTGGCTGATGATGGCTGTAAGCCAGAAACCGGTCCCAGGATGCTTGTTTCCAGTCCAGGGAAGACATGGCTTGGCAGTTCGGGCTGGACTGTTCCCATGAGGCACAGGTGCAGACTGATTTGCATATGGCCATGTCTGAACTGGGGTGGCGGAGTGAGCTAAAGAATGATGATGGATTAAACCCAGATCAGTTGACTGGGGGTGAGTGCTTGCAATGTTCAACACATCCTTCCATCATCACCTTTGGTTTTGGCAATGACCATGGCACATTGACTGAAGTAGGTCTGGAAATGCTAATGAAGGATACCTTTGCAGAATTGATGTTGCTTTTACCTCAAACTGTCTTTGTATTCTCTAATATATGTCAAAGACAGAAATGGACGTGGTCAAATCAATTCCGTCCACAGTTTGAGAAAGCTAGGAAGAATGTCAATAAAGCTGTTTCAGAGACCATAGTATGGGCTCCATCTATAACAGCAATCTACGTTTTGATATAGATGACATATACAGAAGTGATGGAGTTCACTTCACAGATGAAGGAAACAGAGTGTTTCTCAACAACCTTAAGCTGTGCGTTCGCACTTACAAGTAGCGGCAACAAACTCAGAATGAAAACACGGGCTCTTTTTAGAGCCACCCTATAACCCAACAGTCAATCTTATTTTTAAAAAAAACATAATACTCCTTTTTAATTTTGCCTGGAGTTGCGAACCCATCGCGGTTACATGGGCGGCCGCGCTGAGAGCCGCGATGGAGTCGCGACTCCAGGCACGTGAGAAAAAAAAATGCCCCCATTCTCATTACTCAAACTCTGCCTCAGGGACCCCATCCCCCGAGGCCCAGCCATTTAAAAAAAAAAAAAAAGCATTTATACTCCCTATGGGCATTTTTATTTGCCCTGGAGACCCCATCCCCTGGGGCATGCCCTCACATTGGGGACCACGGGGGGAGTCCCAATGGCCCCGCGGTCCCAGACGGCTCCCCGCCTCCTGTGCAGTGGCACCAGGGCTTAGGGCATGGATCCCACTGCACCCAAATTATGTTAACAAACCAGGGGATAGAGCGTCCCATTTTGCTTTGCTTGCCTTCTAGCAGATGGCATCTTGGGTTTGCTGGTATAGGTGCTCACTCCTCTGCCTAGCCTGCAACTCACCTGCGAGGCTGATTGCGTGAATATTCTACGAATTACACAGATATAATGGAAAAGTTTGCAAGTGCCTACATGGCCCACCATCAACATGTATATATATATATATATATTCACTGAAAAAACCATAGGTTTCAGGGACCTTATAGTTAGTTGGACATTTCACTCGTACAAAACCATAGAAATTCCCCCGTTATAGTTAGTTCAGCTAACTATAACTCGCGCCCCCGCAATGCACTGCTGATGACGTCACATATTACATCATTCATGACATGGTCAGTGACATTACTGATGACATCACTGATGACATCTCAAATGACATCACTGATGACATCACTGATGACATCATCCAGTGACTGTGTGTTTCTTTAAAGTTTAAATATGTATTATATATATGCCAAGGTGTATTGAAGAATGAGTGGGTGTATAAGTGTCTGGATGGAGGCTTTAGTAGGTGCGTGACTGACTGTTTAAGTGAGTGATTACATGTGTCTTACTGAATGCATGGGTTAGTGACTAAACTGTGTGAATGTCTGTATCAGTTTATCTTCTGTTGTATAAGCTGCTGCATGGGTTGGTCAGTAGCTACATGAGTGTCTATATGGGTTATTGATTGGTTGCCAGAGTATTTGTATGGGTGCCTGAGTGTGTGTGTGGGTGCGTGGGAGGTGTGTGACTCTGTGCATACATGTTTGAGTGATTGATTCACTGGCTGTATGGGTTCAATAGTGCATGTGGAAACAGCTGTATGGGTGGGTCAATGTGTTTATGGGTGTGTTACTGAGTGAATGGATGTCTCAGTGGTACATGTCCAAGTAACTACATATGTAAAAGGCAGTGTATGTGAGAGTTGGAGTATATAAATGACTATATGTGAGAGTCAGTGATTGTGAGAGTGGCTGTATAGATGAGTGTGTACTTGTATCAGTGATTGTATAAGAGAGTAATTATGTGTTTGTTTCTGTTTGAATAAGTGATCTGTTGTGTGTATAACTCTGTAGGTCAGTAAATGGAAGTGTGATTGATTATTTGCATGACTGACTAGGTGTGTGAGTAACTCTGGATGAGTGCTGGTGTGTGAGTGTCTGTGTAGGTGTATGAGTATACATGATATTGTTGTATTGATGAGTGACTGCATGTATGAGTGATTGTTTGGGTGAATGAGTAGATGTGTGTGTAGTCCTAAGAACCAGTGAGTAGATATGTAGTAAGTGGTATTGGTGTGTCTATGGTTTCAAAAATAGTATTCTGTATTTTGGAGTGGGTGTATCAAAGGTTATATTAGGGTGTGAGGACGTGCATCAGATTATCACATGGATGATGTCATCAGTGATGTCATCAGTGATGTCATTTGAGATGTCTTTAGTGATGTCATCAGTGATGTCACTGACCATGTCATGAACGATGTAATATGTGACGTCATCAGCAGTGCATTGCGGGGGCGCGAGTTATAGTTAGCTGAACTAACTATAACAGGGTAATTTCTATGGTTTTGTACGAGTGAAATGTCCAACTAACTATAACGTCCCTGAAACCTATGGTTTTTTCAGGGAATTTCTAAGGTTTTTTAAATGCTAATTTCTAACTATAATGTGCCTGAAACCTATGGTTTTTTCAGTGAATTTCAATGGTTTTTTAAATGCTAATTTCTAACTATAACATGCCTGAAACCTATGGTTTTTTTAGTGAATTTCAATGGTTTTTTAAATGCTAATTTCTAACTATGCCTACAAAGGTAGGACATGTGAAGAAAGAGGAACAAAAGCGCAGAAAGAAGCAAGACAAATGCTGAAAGAATCAACAGAAGTCCATAGAGATGAACAAAAGTGCAGGAAGAAGCAAGCGATGTGCAGAAAGAACCAACAGAGGAGCAGAAAGTCCTCCTGTGCCCCCAACTTTTTACTGACGGGTACTGGTGGTAACTGACTCTGACTAACCAGGACCGGAGCCAGTGCTATTGTAAAAGACACTTAGAATACAGTGAAAACACCTACATACACTAGGGAACACTATGCGGTGGGGTACCCCTGTGATTAGCATGACCTCCTCTGTATTTGCCATGAGTTAGTGCCTGGGTCATTGCATGAGTACATGGGTACTGAGTGGATGATTAGAGTACTGCAAGGAGAGTGCATGGTGAATTTATAAGTGCTTGGGTTTTGGAAGAGTGATTGGATAAGTACATGGTGCTGGCTGGGTGATTGGAGGAGTGCATGGGTAGTGACAAGGAGATGGCTGGACTGCATCAGTAGTGCTCAGGGGATTATAGCAGTGCATGTGTTAGTGCCTGGGTCATTGCATGAGTACATGGGTAGTGACTGGATGATTAGAGTGCTGCAAGGACAGTGCATGGTGATTTTATAACTGCTTGGGTTTTGGCGGAGTGATTGGATAAGTACATGATGCTGGATGGGTGATTGAGGAGTGCATGGGTAGTGACAGAGGGATTTCTGGACTGCATGGGTACAACCTGGGTAATTGGAGGACTGAATCAGTACTGTGTAGGTGGTTAGAGGTCTGCATGGGTAGTGTACAGGGGATTGTAGCAGTGCATGTGTTAGTGCCTGGGTCATTCCATGAGTACATGGGTACTGACTGGAAGATTAGAGTACTGCAAGGGGAGTGCATGGTGAATTTATAAGTGCTTGGGTTTTGGTGGAGTGATTGGATAAGTACATGGTGCTGGCTGCATGATTGAAAGAGTGCATGCATGGGTACTGACCGGGCGATGGCTGGACTGCATGGGTAGTGCTCAGAGGATTGTAGCAGTGCATGTGTTAGTGCCTGGGTCATTGCATGAGTACATGGGTACTGATTGGATGATTAGAGCACTGCAAGGACAGTGCATGGTGAATTTATAAGTGCCTGGGTTTTGACGGAGTGATTAGATATGTACATGGTGCTCACTGGGTGATTGGAGGAGTGAATGGGTAGTGACAGGGTGATGGCTGGACTGCATGGGTACTGCTCAGGGTATTGTAGCAGTGCATGAGTTAGTGCATGGGTCATTGCATGAGTGCATGGGTAGTGACTGGATGATTAAAGTGCTGCAACGAGAGTGCATGGTGAATTTATAAGTGCCACGCCCCTTTTTACACCTCTCTGCAACGCAACACTGTGGCGCTTACTGGACGTACCTGGTGGGTAGTTGGCCCCCAGGGACCCTCAGGATTCAAGTGGACTTAATTCCCCAACTTAAAAAGCACCACAGGGTGCGTTTGCACACTTGTCACATCAGGCCACGCCCTCTCCCTGCACCACTGTGCAAACGCGCCCCCTGGAGCATTGTAAATTGGGGGATTAAATCCCCTTGAGTCCTGAGGGTCCCTGGGGGCCAACGAGCCCACCAGCTACCTCCAGTAAGCGCCACAGAGCTGAGTTGCAGAGAGGTGTAAAAAGGGGCGTGGCCTCTCAACACCTCTCTGCAACGCAGCTCCCTGGCGCATACTGGAAGTACCTGGTGGGCTAGTTCGCCCCCAGGGAGCCTCAGGATTGAAGGGGACTTAATCCCCCAATTTACAATGTGCCAGGGGGTGTGTTTGCACACTTGCTATGTCAGGCCCCACCCCCTCCCTGCACCACCGTGCAAACGCACCCCCTGGTGCGTTTTAAGTTGGGGGATTAATTCCCCTTGAGTCCTGATGGTCCCTGGGGGCCAACTAGCCCACCAGGTACCTCCAGTAAGCGCCACAGAGCTGCATTGCAGAGAGGTGTAAAAAGGGGCGTGGCCTCTAAACACCTATCTGCAACGCAGCTCCCTGGCGCATACTGGAGGTACCTGGTGGGCTATTTGGCACCCAAGGACCCTTAGGATTGAAGGGGACTTAATCCTCCAACTCAAAACGAGCCACAGGGCGCTTTTGCACACTTGTCAAATCAGGCACGCCCCCTCCCTGCACCACTGTGCAAACGCGCCCCCTGGTGCGTTGTAAAAGTCCTGAGGGTCCCTGGGGTCCAACTAGCCCACCAGGTAGCTCCAGTAAGCGCCACAGAGCTGCGTTGCAGAGAGGTGTAAAAAGGGGCATGGCCTTGGACCACCTCTCTGCAAGGCAGCCCTGTGGCACATACTGGAGGTACCTGGTGGGCTAGTTGGCCCCCAGGGACCCCCAGTATTGAAGGGGAATTAATTCCCCATCTTAAAACGCGCCACAGGGTGCGTTTGCAGAGAGTTGCTGGGAGGGGGCGGGGCCTCCGGCAATGCCGGTCTTTTTTTTTTTTTGAAGGGGGGCTGTGTGGCCCCCCTTCTTTTTTCTTTTTTTGGGCCCTGGGGACACCATCCCCCAGGGCCTGACCCCTTTTTAAAAAAAAACAAAAAAACATCTAAACGGGAAGGGGGCGGCGTGGGCCCCCCTCCCGTAGCCAATTCCGGCCCAGGGGACCCCATCTCCCGGGGCATGGCCACATTTTTCTTTTTAGTTAAGGAGGGGAGCTACGAGGCCCCCCTCCTGAGGCCTCTATTGGCCCCGGGGACCCCATCCCCGAGGCCGGCCTTTATTTATTAATTTTTTTGGGGAGGGGGGCCACGTGGCCCCCCTCCCGGGCCACTTCTGGCCCCGGGGACCCCATCCCCTGGGGCGGCCCTATCTGTTGGGGACCGTGGGGGGAGCCCCAATGCCCACACGGTCCCGCCAGCTCCCCGCCTCCTGCGGGAGCCGGCATTGCTTTTCCACACGGGGAGCTGCTGACATGTAGCTCCCCGTGTGGAAAAGCAATCTGGTTTGAATTTTCAAAGCGAGAGCAGGTTTCCCTGCTCTCGCTTCCAAAATCCAAACCAGTGTTTGCTTTGGCAGGATGGGAGCCGCACGGCTCCCGTCCTGCCATAGCAAACAGCAGTGTCCTGGAGGTGGGCACCCCGGGACACTGCAGGAGACGGCCCTGGGGTGTGGCGGTCCCCACGGCCATCACGGGCTCCAGGAGGGGGGGCCACGCGGCCCCCCCTCCCTATGTGATTAAAGCCCCGGGGAGGTGGTGGTCCCCGGGGCTCGGGGGTCCATAACGGACCCACGCATTTCCATTTTAGTGCCCCGGGAAGGTGGCGGACCCCGGGGCGTGTGGAGGGGCTCCACACAGGATTGTTTTATTTTAGCACAGTTATGGGCAAAAATACAATCCCAACCAGAGGCCCTGCAAAGCATTATGGGACGAGATTCTAGAGTGCAGTGAATATTATAGTATTAGCTCTCAGCTGAGGCAGAGCCTCTGCCACTTGAGGAATTTTTTGATATTGGATACTATAATATTCACTGCACTCTAGAATCTCGTCCCATAATGCTTTGCAGGGCCTCTGGTTGGGATTGTATTTTTGCCCATAACTGTGCTTGGGGTGGTCCTAGGAGGATGGGACCACCACCGAATCGTTCAGCATGATGTGCTCTTTGTGTTCAAGGCATCTACTTGGTTCTCTCACTAGGTTAGGAAGGACCCCAAAATCATCACCCCTCTCACTGCTTGCAGTATTTTCATTTTCACTTTTGTGAGATGACTATATGTATTTTAGCATGTAAACATAGAGTTACTTGTTTTACCAAAGGTATGTGAGGTTTCTGTTTTATTAATTGGAATGAGACGTTACGGAGCGGAGTTTCACAAAGTTTTTGTTCAATAACTCCGCCCACCCTTAGTTATAAGAACCCTTCTTCTGTTATCTGATACTCACTATCTTTTTTTTTCTCTCTTAGCAGTGAGCCAATTTGTCCCACTGTGACTCTGTACCATATTGTATTTCGAGAGCCCAGTCCAGGTCTTTTACCAACAAGTATTCTTTCTCCCTCACCCCGCATCCCCTTCCCCTTTTTAGAATCATGTGTTCCCTACTTTCTTCCAGTGTGATATCTGAAGTAGGACCACCTACAAGGCGAAAAATTGGGAATAATGTCTCTGTCTTTCAGCCTACGGTCCAAGGGTCATGACAAATGGTGACTGTGGAAAGTTCTATTTAAGAAATAGGGCTGCTCCCTTACACCACATTGGTCTACCTAAGATGAGGTGGGGTTTAATGGTGATTCAGGCCCTGCTCACATCCCAGGAGCAGAATCTCCCTGGCGTTCACTGATGTGCTGTATGAAATAGCAAGGAACAACATTTGTGTGTACCCTATTTTGGTTTTTTGGCTGCCCCAACACAAGGAATGGAACATCTACCTCATCCTCTTCACTCACGTGAGGGTGGATCAAAGCCTGCTGTGACTGAGTCAGCTGCACCACCCACTCAAAACGTGTGCATGGCTGATGCCGTCATGCAGTTGGCCCTTAGGGTAAGGACATTGAGTGCCATGGATGTCCAAAGTCCAGAACCTGCACACATAGGCTCCTGGGCACAGCTGTAATCATTCTTTGGCAGCTCAGGCGGAAGAAGTGCTGAGTACAGCGCATAACTAAAATCCAGGTCCTCCACCCACAATCTCTGGATATGAGCTAAAGAAAGAGCCTAGTGGATACTGTGTTGCAGGAGCATCAGCGGCTTCAGTGATGTTATAGATAATGTCAGTGGTGATGTGATTTGTGGTCATCGGTGATGTATTATGTCATCTCTGACATCATTTATGTGGTCCTCAGCAGTACATGGAGAGTTATAGCACTTCTTACAAAAGGATTTTCAATTCCCACCCAACTCCAAGTCAGGGCCTAGATCCTATGAATGTGGATGCTATTGTACCTAATAGCCCATTTTGAATAAAATGAGGTAAGTATTTTTTTATCAGTGCATATTTTGGAGGACCACTCAGACATTAAGACCCTTGTACAACACGTTTTTCACTTGTGCTGTGAGAGTATTAGTAGGTCATTAAGTGAGTCAATACATGTTGATGGTGGGCCATGTAGGCACTTGCAAACTTTTCCATTATATCTGTGTAATTCGTATTCACACAAACAGCCTCTCAGGTGAGTTGCAGGCTAGGCAGAGGAGTGAGCACCTATATCAGCAAACCCAAGATGCCATATGCTAGAAGGCAAGCAAGGCAAAATGGGACCCTCTATCCCCTGGTTTGTTAACATAATTTGGGTGCAGTGGGATCCATGCCCTAAGCCCTGGTGCCACTGCACATGTTACACTAATGATATGTATGCCCCTGGGCATCTGTATATTAAGTATTTGCAGGGAAACTGCCCAGGTGACTCAGTTACCCTGTGACAATTATCCATTATTACTGAATGCAGAAAGTGTGTGTGAACTATTAGGTGTATAAACATGCAAATGGACAAGGGGAAAGGGTGTGCAATGGTGTAGACACCATGGGCCATATTATCAAGAACGGCAATAACATTATCACCGCTTTAGCGGCAGGAAACTGCTGCTGAAGCGGCGATAAGAGGCTTGATAATATGCCCTATAGAATTCAATAGAAGCCCAGGTTTGATGTCCTTCACACCAGAACCTGGGCTTCTATTGGAATTCTATAGGGCATAATATCAAGCCCCTTATCGCCGCTTTAGCGGCAGTTTCCTGCCATAAAGCGGCGATAATGTTATCGCCGTTCTTGACAATATGGCCCCATGGCTTTAGCACACTAAGGGGCTTATTTATGAGCCCATGCGTCACTTTCACGCTGCCGGTGCGTCACTTTTTGTGACGCACCAGCAGTGTAAAAAATGTGCCAGGTTGCGTCATATTTACAAAGTGACGCATCTAGGTAGATGCGTCACTTTGTAAACCCCTGCGCTACATTATACCTGCGCCAGGTATAATGTATGCAGGGGGGCGTTCTGACGCAAGAAAGGGTCGTAGAAGTGAATCTGATAGATTTCACTGCGCCATTTCTTTGACCCTAATGCGTCAATATCGAGGCAGGCGTAAGACTGACGCAGGCCCTTTCACATAGGGCTTGCCCCATGTGAAAGGACACATTGCTGGAGTTGCGTCAATTTTGTGACACACTCCAGCAATGCGTCATTTTTGCGCCTACAGATACGTCAGAAATACTGACGTATCTGTACCTCCTTGCGACATGATGCGTCATACTGTAATTATGACGCATCATTGGTGTCGCAAGGAGGGCGCAATGAAAAGTGACGCATCGCTGTTTTGACACAGCGATGCGTCACTTTTCATAAATGAGGCCCTAAATGATTGCTGATTGATGTGTGCAGGGGAAGATGTGTGAGGGGTTCAGAAATCTTGACATCAGGACTCACAAACTGCATATAAAGAGAGATGTATGTGAAGTGGGAATAAACCCCTACCTATTTCAAAATGATTGTTTTATACACAATTATGAATGTTATAAATAATTTTGGTGAACACTATTTGATATGTTTTATTCATTATTTTTGGCATTAATGCATGAAACAATTATAAGTATCCTCCCATATCTAACACTAAAATCCACTTTGATGCAGGCTCTGGACCATTAACACACATGAGAAAGAAGTCTGGTAAGACAAAGCAGGGTCCTTCAGCAACCAAACAGGGGATACACAAGAATTGTGACCTGCTCCTGTTTGATCTCTTTCAAGGGCAAACCAGCTTTATCTGTGCCTTGACGAAACCTTTTAGGAAGTATTTGACACTGTTGTGCAAGGAGGAGGGGCATCAGCCCTGAGCCTGAATGTGCAGCTGCATTCAGAGGAGGCATTCCTGCTCATTTATGTCAACCTGTCATTAAAAGAAATTTATTGTGTGGCTCCCGGAGGGAATTTCGCAGATCATTGTAATGGCTAAGTACAGGCTGAGTAGCTGCCAGAGAGCTAATACAAATTAGCTTCCAGGAGCTTCAAGCAAGGTAAAGGTAACTTTCTGAATACCTTTTAAAAATCTACCTTTACCATTGAATTGAATTTTAAATAACTATTAAACATAGTGTTTTTCTAATTTGTTTAGCTGGTCCCCAACCCAAACTAGTTAACATTTTAATCTGTACTCTGGTTTTCTATTTAGGACAGCTAGGTCTGTCACAATGAAAATAGCTTTTGGGGCCTTGTCACTGTAGGGACCTAGTGGCATTAATTTCCTACATGGCTCACTTTTAAATGCAATGTGCTGGAAAGTCACCCTGCTTGGCCTGTTCACCCCCATTGTTTTTTTAGCTGAATGGAACTGGTGGTAGCTGACTCTGACTGTGTCCTGAGCTCTGCTAGTCAGCTCCAGGGCCAGTGCTATGTTAAACAAAAACACAGACATTGAGGTACACTTATAATTGTTATGACCTACGCTATGAGTCCCTAGTAGATAATATGGCAAGGGGGTGAAAACTACCGATATGTCCCTATTACATAATAGGGCATGGCATTTTATAGGCCAGCAGCCTTTGTTGTACTTGCATGTGTGTACTGCTGAGAGCCTGAGGTCATTTTAAAAGCAACCGGGTGTTGCAGCACTGCTTTCAAAAGTAAATGTACTGCAAATATGACTTTGGTGGTATGGGCTGTTTGAAAAGGAAAATCTACCTTGTTTTTACATATTAGGTACCCCCAAGATGTACCCTAGGTGTTCCAGAGGTGGGGGGGGGATCATGCAACTATAAGTAGGATCCTTCTAAAGGATGTTTTAGAAACCCTGGTGAGTAAAAACTGCCTATGTTATTTTTTGCCAGTGTAGGAAATTCACTACAAAGTTGACGTTGGTGCTATGGGCACTGTGAACTAATAATCTAAATCGTTTTTGCATATTAGGAAGCACCCAGGTCTCCTCTATGTGTTCCAGGGATGGGGGTCCTGTAATTATGAGCAGGGGCTTCATAAAATAGGTTTTATAAACCCTGGTGAGGAAGAAATTTAACATTTCATTTTCCATATTGAAGATAGTTGGCCTTTTAGGCTAACATGGCAATATGTTATGGATGCATAACTATTGCTAGGATATTGTAATACATATCATTCAAGGACTGAACAGAATGGTATTGACAAATCCAGCAATTGGGCATTGTAGAATTTATCAAAATTTGTGCATAAAATAAGTCATAAGACTTTCTTTTCCGTAAGCCAAACTCCAACCTCTAGCACTCTTCCCTGATTGGTTGGCCCTGAGGGGATTAACCAGGCTGCCTGGATTAGGTAATAAGTGGCCTGGCCGGGCGGAGGCTATCTAATAGACAGAGCTCTGTGGGGGCACAGGAATGACAGCACAGGGGATGGGCCATAAAGCATCAACTTCAAAGGAAGAACAGGAAAAGCAAGCCTGTTAGCCAGGGCCACCCCCTCTCCCTGCCAGATAGGAGGCTTAAGATATGAATTCACAGATGTTAGTGGGAGGGTTATGGAACTAAGCCATACTTTGAGTTTGGTTTAGTTAGCTCTTTCTACTCTGCTGAAATGTAAGCCATTATGGATTTTGAGAGAATAGTGCTTTCTGGGACAAAACTATGCCATACTTTAGTGGAAGTTATCATGCTTTGGGGTGTTGCCCTGTACCTCATTGGACAGGGGTGCTCTCCTGCTTGTCACCACAGAACACGGGATAAATATGTGAGAGGTGCATAGCTTGTCAGTTGTGCTGCCTGAAACTGCAAGACGAAAGAGGATTGTCCTGCTGGAATCATGATCTACAACCAAGAGCCTGCCTGGTGAAAATTGCACCTGCTGCACTGTTGGGACTGCAGCTCTGTGGACTTTGCTTGCTTCAAGAAGGATTAAGGAGTAGACTACCTGCTGCTACATGTTAACAGAGCTTAACTGACACTTCTCCTGCCAGAGTTCCCCTTCTGGAGTGCATCTAGTGGAGTTTTAACGGGTGACCAAGTGCATTGTGGGAAATGAAGTTCAGGCATACAAAGGACCATCTAGAAGATTCCAGACCTTTGGATTTGTGCTTTGCACACTTAGAACCCACCAGGAGACGTTCTGGGAGGACCTCAAGAGGTTTGGGAAAGTTTGGGAATCTTTTTGGAAAAATCTCCAGGAAATGGCCGCCCGACCGCAAGAGCGAAGCCGGCCACCTTTAACCGCGTTCTGGCCCGGATTCCAAGTTTATTCCGCTGAAGGTCCAACTTCCAGAGTTTGACCAGGTGTTCCCTGAAAGCCAAGCATTGGAACCCTCACCGAATCCAGACTGGTGCAGAGCAGTGAATGCCCTCGGCAGAAAAAGCTCCAGAAATGTTTCTAAGTCTGAAGATAAAATTTTGACCGAGGCCTACCGCAGGGCTCCATCGCGGTCGGCCTCAAAATTTTGACTTTGTCCAGGTCAAGCACGTCTAGATGTCCAGAAGTGATGCTATTAGTTTCTAAACATTAGAAAGTGTTTACTCTTTAAAAATTCATATCTCTGGTTCCCTACATTGGACTTTCTCAGTTTTGATGCCAATTTAAAGATAAAAATGATTTTCTATTTTTATAAATTGGTGTGGGATTTTTATTGTGTGTTGTGTCTTATTCACTGTATTCATGTTTTTAAATGCTTTACATGCCTGTCTCCTAAGTTAAGCCTTTTTGCTCGGTGTCAGCTACCAAGGGTTATGCAAGGGACTCATTTATAGAGACCCTATTTCGGACCTAATCCCATCTTGGTGGCCTTGTTGCTGGTGTTAAATGCATACCTACCACTCCCTATATCACACAATACATCCCATCATGTGCACTACAAGGCATACATAGGGGTGACTTATTATTATTTAAAGGCAGATTTTGCCTTTGTAAAAAAAGGGTTATTGTCACACGTTGCTCTGCAGGTTTTACACTGCAGAAGTCAGGCTACAATGTAGCACTGAAGAAGATTCACTCTATAGATGGCACAGTAGGCGCTGCACTCTGCAAGTGGCATTTAACGTCTAGACCCTAATTGCATTTTCTACACACGGACTTATACACAAGTTAAAACAGAGCTAAAATAAAATCAGCAGAGGTAGGGTGCAGGAAAAGGTTACAAATCTGAGGTGACCATGCAGAAATGGTGGGTTTCCTGCATATTTCTACAGATATTGACATATATTTTCAGGGATTTCGGATGCCTGTAGGTATCGGTACAATTATTTAGAGACCTGATCCTTTTTTTGCTGTGACAAATACACAATTTGCTTAATTTGAGCCAGTGGATGGTGGTGGGCTCAATTTGCACTTTATTTACAGTGCTGGGATACCTTCAAATATTTTGAAGATTCACATTGGGCCTTGCCTGAAAACAGAAGCATAACATAGCAGTCATGTCGCCATGTTTACAGCATCACATAATGTTAAACATGTCCTTACAGTGAGTAGCACCTAAAAGCTATTTTCACTGTGGCAAGGCTGGCTGTTCCATAGAGAAACACTAGTAAGCGCTATTACATTTAAAATTCCTATCTTTGCCTAGGAAACACTAAGAAAAATCATTCCAGGACTCTTTCTAAAATGTATTTAAAGCTAAATTCAATGGTGAAATTGAATTAGTAATAAATAGTAAGGATGGGGTACTTTTAGAAAGTTCCCTTTTCTATGCCTAAAGCCTCTGGGGCTAATTTGCATTACCCTCTAGATGCAGACCTGTTAGTACTCAGGCCATGAATGAGGTGTAAAAACTGCTTCCAGAGCAGGAATGAAGGCCTGGGTGTGGTGAGGCTACTTTGTTCTCCTAGCATGATGGCCATTTGGGCTCTGCTCAGGAACTTACTATACTTCAAAGGGACCTCGCTTGTCACAGGCAGATGTCAGATGACACCTGAACAGGACCCTTCTTTTGTTCCCCAAGTCAGGCAGCACCAATCCCAGTGCGAGGGGTGCTGCCTGCAGAACAGGTTTAGAGTGACAACAGATTCAGGGCTGCTCATTTCCCTGGCCGCACCTTTGAGGTGGGCACACAGGCTCTCCACAAGGGGAGAAGCTTTTCACCATCTTGGATGTAGGCAGAGAGGGGCACTGTGAAACTAGAAATGCTGCAAAAATGTGTAGGGTAACTTCTGGGAACTTTTACCTTATTGGTTAGGAGGAGCCAGGAGTTACCCCCACCCATCAGCTGGTGCCAGACATAAATGTAGCATCCTCAGTACCCTACTCAGAATACTAATGGACCTGAAGAAGATCAGAAGAGGACTAAACCTGCTGTCTGAGACCTAAGAGAAGCCCTTATGGATTGAACCTGCTCCATCATGTACCCTGGACATGGACTCTAGAGGCTGACCTACTGCTCAAGCTACAGGGATCCAAAAAACTACGGGAGGCCTTTTTCTGGAAGTACCCAGCTGACCAGTGGCAAATGGATTTGGACTAAACTAAGCTTTTGGCCTATACCAGAGGCCCTGTAAGTCTATAAGTGTCCCCCCAGAGGCACTAGGAGGCTTTAGAGGTGTAGGCCTATAGTAGATTGGCACTTAAAGAACTAAGTCAGGTGGTAAAATCTTTGACCAGGATGCACCTGGTAGTGAATCCGACCTGCACTGCATTACGGTCAGCCTCAAATTGGGCCTATTTTCTGTTCTATCACAACCATTGACTGACACTGGCACTTTGTGCTTCTAGGTGCTATTTCTTATTAGTTTTTCTTATAAGTCATATCTACGGTTTCTCTTGTTTGATTTTTGTCATATTGGTGTAATTTTGTTTGTTCATTTTATTGTTTTTATTGTTTTGCATTTTGACTTTGTTACTATTTTGGTACTACATAAATTCTTGACACATTGCCCTAAGTTCTGCTTTTTTACCAGGGGGTTGAGCTCTGGTTAATTTTGTGACTTTATGGGATCACCCTGACAAGGGTTGTGATTATTCCTCGATGCAGAAAGTCAGCCACTGCAAATAATAATCCCATTTCTTACATTAATTAAGGTGGGTAATCAGCCCCTAAACTAAAAACAACTAGACACTGGGAATATTTTATTTTTACAAGGTGTATGTAATAAAGTGCCCCTTTTTGACATGGTCACCCCCACTTTTTGCCTTGTATTTAATGTGATTTGGCCTGGAAGTGCATTGGGTCCCTGCTAATCAGGTCCTCGGTGCCAGATCTCTTTCCTAAAAATATACAAATGTTTCCCCTAATTAGCAATACCTTTAGCACTCTCTTTAAGTCCCTGGTAAATGGTACACCTGGTATTTAAGACATACTAAAGGAGGGTATCTCAGGGCTGCGGCATGAATTGTGCCTTCCTAAGGGACCCTTCACCAAACACATTCAAGGCTGCCACTGCAGGGAGGCGTGGCCAGGCGCCATGAGAAATGGCCGCGAGTTAGAGGAGCTCTGAAGCCCACTCACCTTCATCACCCATTAATCCGCCACCCAGATCTGGAAATTTGAAAAAATACGATGTTGGGCGCTCTCTGGGTTTGGTGCCCCCGGATTTTGCTTGATTGCTCGTGTTCTGGCACTGGGGGAGGTGAGACGCCATGAGGCCTGCTGTGCCGGAGGAGAAGCGGCAGTGAGGGTGGAGCCTGGCCGCGTGGCAGGGCGCCTGGGGCCGGGGGTAGAGCTGTGGTGATAGTACACACGCTGCTTCTCTCCCCTTGCCCCTGGCTTAGGATCGGCCAAGTGCGGCTGCGGACGGAGGCATGGAGGAGGCCCGGGAGTACCGGGCTGTATTGGCGCCACCCCCCTGGGGCTCCAGCACAAAAGTCCTTGGTGGCGGGGGGATTGGCAGAATACCAGGACCGGCTTGGAGGAGGCTGCGGGGTACCAGCAGCCCAGTCGAGAACTGCGGAGTGCTAGGGGAACAACCGTGAAGAATCCTGCCATCCTGGCAGCCACACTAAGTGGAAGTGGGGCTTTGGCTGTCGACCTGGCATTCTGTCTGGTATAAACACTTAAGGGCAACGCCCCCTCCTTCTCCCCCCCATGGGTCTCCTGGCTGCAGGGGACATGGATAGATCGTGTGATTGTGGGGGCAGGATGGGAGTGCTTTAAGACTCTTGGCTGACCTGTGGATATAGGCTGCCTGTCTATGAGCTGTTGTTACAGTGATACCAGCAGTAACCACAGACTGCGCCTGAGGAAACCCGACAGACCGAGTGCAGTGATTAACTCCACAGTCAGGCAGCGGCAATTACCCAAAGATATTAGAGTCACAAGGAAGGTGGGTCCCCCCCAACCCCATGTCGGATATGATGGCTGGAGTCAGGGGCCAAAAGGGAACCCACCAGACCAAACATGATAAATATGCAATGCAAAAAACTCCAGAGGTTGATACATCATGCAAAGGGGATGCTTCGGCTGCGCTGGATTCGGATGGCAGAGATCCTACCCTAAAGGACATTTTTGAGGCAATTGGGGGAGTCCGCACCTCATTGGAGAACAGAATGGACTCTATCACGATAGAAGTAACACTCATTAGAGCGGACTTACAGAAAATGGGTGATAAACTCAAAACAGTGGAGGGGAATACAGCAGACCTCTAGACAGACACAAAGACTATGCAACAGCAAATTAAAGAGCTGCGATCCACCACCCACAACCTGGCACAAGCTGGATGATTATGAAGGTCGATCTCGCCGCAGCAACTTTAGAATTCTGGGGGTTCCCGAACAGGCCGGGGGCCCTCAGCCGACATCTTTTTGGAGGATCAAATCAAGAATCACCTGCAACCGAAGGGCCTTTCTAAGTTCTTTTCTGTTGAGAAAGCCCACAGAGTTCCGGGAGGTAGACCATTGTTTAACTTCCGGGACTGGGATACAGTGCTACAGACGGCCCGCTCTGCGCCACCAGTTACATATGAGAACAGCTGAATCACCTTTTTTCCTGACTTTACCATTAAGGTACAGAAACAAAGGAGGTCCTTTATGGAGATTAAGAAAATTTTGCAGGACAAGGGCATAACATACTCCATGCTGTTCCCAGCAAAGCTGCGCATTGCGGCAGAAGGGAAGACGTGGTTTTTTGATACTCCAGCTGCAGCACAGGAGTGGCTAGACGGATGGAGGATGGTTGGCGGGAACAGTCCCAGACTACGAAATTGGAGACCCAGCAGAGGACCGGTGGAGCATGGAAATCAGGGAGCGCAGGGTACCAAGAACACTGAATCGGAATGATGAAAAGGCAGGGAGGCTGCCACGATCTACTTGTTGCTTTACTCATGCCATCACGAAGTTGAAGGAGTACGGAACTAACTAATCAATATGGAGACTATATCCTTTTTGTGTAATACATATATACATAAATGCTATGCACGAATTGCGGGTGGTGGTGGATGGGGAGGGGCCGAATGGGTCACTACCCCCATGTTTTTTCTATGTATATTCCAGTTGGGGTAGGGCGACAGGCACTCTGCAAATTGCGGGGTTGGGTAGTTCTAGGCCCAGATTGCAGGGAAGCAGGGTGGGGGGTGTTAGGGAATGTTTGGGAGAGTTTTGTTAAAGTTTTAGATGACACAAGTAACAGTCATGTCAAGGTGCAGGGAGGGAAAGTGACACCCCGGTTTTGGAGCATCCTGGAGCCTACGACGAATCAACCTACATATTAAGGGGGGCTGGTGACTCCCAAGGGGCATCGCACTAGAGTCCAAATGTCCTGGGCACGCCAACGCCACCATAATGGATGTGGGAGGTGGGCTGGAGGAGAGTGTATCGATGAACCAGTATGGGCCCAACATCAGATAAGGCTCTGAGGCTCCTTTCCTGGAATGTCAATGGGATGGGAGATAAGCTAAAGCATGGGACTATACTCCAATACATAAAGAGGCACTCTCCAGATATAGACTTACTACAAGAGACACACTTAATAGGTAATACATGCAAAGCATTGAATCGATGGGGCTATATACTATTGGCCCATTCCAGTTTCTCCAATGGCTCGAGAGGGGTTGGGATACTTATGCGAACCACTTTCCCACTGAATGTGACTAACTCATGGGTAGATACACAAGGCAGATACGCTGCAGTCACAGGAAACTCGGGGGTCACCCAATTTCGATAGTATCCATGTACGTCCCTCCTTCCCTTCATAATACGGCCTTTCGGGATTTGGGTGAATTACTGTTGTGCCTCCCAGTCGGCAGACTCTTAATAGGAGGGGACTTTAATGCGACCATGTCTGGACGTTTGGACCGACACCCACCCCGTGGCCTACAGAATACACAAACACGCTTCTCTGGATTTCTGGAAGCCATGGGATTAGTAGATGAAGAAGAAGAAAGGCAGTTTACATTCCACTTAGGTGCCCACAATAGTCTTTGTAGAATAGATTATCTACTCACTCCGATGGAGCAGGCAGTGCGATTCAGAGAAGTGTGCCACTTGGGAGAGGTATCACGGACCACTCTCCTGTCTGGGCACTATACGGTGATTGAGGGTGACAACCGGGGAGGATAGCACCCATTACGTCCTGGAGTCATAAAAACCCACTTATACGAAAGGGTGTTAGGGAAACCAGAGAACTCCACTTTCAGGAGAATAAGGGCTTAATGGGGACCGCACAGACCATTTGGGAAGTGTTTAAGACAGTGGTTAGGGGTCAGGCCATCTCTCTGACCGCCGGTGTCCGGAAAGAAAAGCAGGCAGCCCTGGAAAGACTACAAAGCAACATTTTACAACTGGAGGGTGAGCTGGATGGGGAAGAATCAGAAAGTGCCCATCATAGACTGAGCATTAAAAAGAAATAATATAAAGACCTAGCGACAGAGGCCGCAAAGGCGCTGAATAGAGCCATGCAAAATAAGATTTATGAGGTCGGGGACAAGGCAGGGAACTACTCCCCTAGCTTGACAAGCGAGAACAAGCAAACAGATTAGTGTTGAAGCTAACGACAGAAGGAGGGGACACATTACGCAACCCACAATAGATAGCAAAAGAATTCGCCACACATTATGAACGAGTGTACTCTACCAACAGTACATTATCAGAAGTGGAATCCAGCGAATTACTGGCAGGCATGTCACTCCCATCCCTAACCACGGAGGATTTAACATTCTTGGAGGGGGAAATAACAAGTGACGATGTAGCACAGGCAATCAGGGAACTTAAGTCTGGAAAAGCGGGAGGACCTAATGGCTTTCCGATATAGCTCTACAAGTTGGCGGCAAACACGATTGCCCCATACCTGAAGGATATGTCTTATGAAAGTTGTGAATGTGGCAAGCTCCCTATTGACCAGCATCTAGCCAAAATAGTGGTAATCCATAAAGATGGCAAACCAAGAAATAGCTGCTCCTCATATCGCCCCATCTCCCTGCTTAACGGGAAAGCTAAAATCCTCGCCAAACTACTCACCTCGCACTTAATGCAAGTTGTCCCAAAATTAGTACACCCCGATCAAACTGGTTTTATGCTGGGGAGGAATACCTCACTTAATTTGCGCAGACTCCATGGTGTACTGGGATGGGTGAACACATTGAGAGATGTTTCGGTGGTGATGTCCCTAGATGCCAAAATGGCATTTGACACCATTGAATGGCCCTACTTATTCGCAGTAATGAGAAAGCTGAGATTTAGTCCCAATTTTGTGGCTTGGCTCAGACTTCTTTATACTGACCCACTGGCACAAGTGGTGGTCAATGGTACACTGTCCCCATCTTTCACCTTAAATAGGGGAACTATGCAGGGCTGTCCCCTGTCACTGATACTCTTTGCCCTAGTGTTGGAGCCTTTGGCTCTATGGATTCGCAGTGATCCTCTAATAAGGGGAGTCCGCTGGACAAGAGAGTGGGAGGATCGTATATCTCTCTATGCGGATGATATACTTTTGTACCTAGCCTCGCCTAAATCCTCAAAACATAGAGTGCTACATATCTTCTATATTTTTAGGAAGTACTCAGGATACATGATCAATTGGGAAAAGTCCATAATCTACATTCTGAAGGGTGAGGCTCCCCCCCCTTCTGAGGGAGTGTGAGGCAGCAATAGCCACAGATGGGGTCCGATATTTGGGAATTCATATCACCACCGACCCTACACGATTCTATAATCAGAACCTCTTGCCCCCACTGCAACGTCTGAAGAGCGATGTGCGACATTGAAAAACCCTCCCGTTATCCCTGCTGGGACGTACCGTGCTATTTAAAATGATGTCACTTCCCCGCTTCCTCTATGTACTACAAAATACGCCCTTCCCAGTCCCTACCACTTCTTTTAAAACTATTGAGGGCGAGCAGAGGGAACTCATATGGGTTGGAAAACCGCCTCAAATAGCCATGCAAAAACTGGTGAGGGGATGGTACAGCTGAGGGTTGGGACTCTCTGATATACGAAAATACTACTGGGCATCACAACTCACTGCCATCAACCATTGTATATATCGTCCACTAGATGAACCGGGATATAGAATGGACAGAATGGTTTTGCCCCGGGGAATTATGAAAGGGTGCTGTACACAACGCCAACGCGACTACACCTCACGGGCCCTACCAACCACATGGTTCAGGTCTGGCATGCAACCAACAAGAGCTTGGGCTAGGCTTCAAGGATCACACAGGCCACCCCACTTTTAGACACAGAACAACTAGGAACCTTGAGGGACAGTAAAGGATTTGATAGGTGGGATTTAATAGGTATCTCTCGAGTGGGCGACTTGTGGATGGGGGGAGAGGTGATTCCCTTTGCTCAGTTGCAGCACGAATGTGAACACTCCACCTCAGAGATGTTTAGATACATGCAGATCAGACATGCTCTCTGGGCGGCAATACCCAGGGGGGAGGTTTTCCCGGAAACATCTCCATTAGAGGACAGAATCTTAATAGGCCACATGCACCACAAGGCAATTTCCCTGTCTTATCAAAAGTTGATCAATAATGCCCATGACTCCCTCTCTTCACTCAGAGAGAAGTGGAGAAACGACATGGAGGAGCTAGAGGATGATGACTGGCAGGAGGCGCTGGCCTCCCACCGAGAGGTGGCCATTTCCTCTAGGCTCCAACTGGTGCAACTAAAAATTCTGCACAGAGTGTACCACTCGTGTCAAACACTCGCCCAAATGGGTTATAGAGAGGATTAAAAATGCAGAAGATTATGTAATCAAGAAGGCACTTTTTTTATATAATATGGTCCTGTGTACATGTTAAGCGATACTGGGAGGATATCATGGGCCGTATGGGGGAGGTACTGGATGCAAGGTTGGAGCCAGAAGCCAGATGGTGTCTTCTAAATATATGGGGTGACACAGATCTGAATAGTAAAGAAAAGACCTGGGTGATGCTGGGATTGATGATAGCCAAGTGTAACATTGCTAGAACTTGGGGATCTCCCGCAACACCAACAGTACAGGCCTGGACGCAGGACATGGACTGGTGTATGCTCACCGAAAAGACTGTATATGAAAGCTGTGGTTGCCCAAAGAAATGGGAACAGGTGTGGGGTAGGTGGAAATTATATAGGGGAGGGATATGTGCGCCTCCCCCGGGTGGTACCCGTCCCCTTGAAAGGGGAACATTAGACTAGTGCAGTTGAGAAGTGATAAAGGTAAGTGATTAAAAGGTTGCGACAACTGTGATGCTTGCTAATATTGTAAATGCTCCCTGCACCTTTATTGAGACACAACAGATTTATCGTTATTCGTTTTGTTCGTCATCAATAAAAAAGAGTTTATAAAAAAGAAAAGGCTGCCACTGCAGGCTGCGTGTTTTGGTGCAGACAAAAGTGAAAACACGACACACATTCATTTGTGCCATGTCCCCTAACACTGCATGTAGTATTTGTAAGTTACCCCTACAGCAGGCCTTACATTCTAGAGGCAGGGTGCTTAATATTACATGTGAGGTCATACCTGCATGAGCAGATATTCCCCTGTGCTGGTCAGTACCATTACTGCCAGTGCAAGTGGATAGGGAAGCCATTTAAGAACACATGCTGGACACTGGTGAAGATGAGTTCCCCAGCTACATGATGGATTCACTCAATTTAGGGATGTTTGGTATCAAACATCTCATATTAACAAACCCACACTGATTCCAATGTTGGGTTTATTAATATATGCACCCAGAGGGCACCTTAGAGGCACCCCCCCAAAAACCTACCAGCCCCTGGTGTGTTGGCTGACTAATTTCTGTCAGTCTGCCACCAGAGATGAGTGTCTGACCCTATGCACTCCAACAGGATGATCTGCTGATTAGCATTTCAGGGCAGGAGAGTTTCAAAGAAGCTACCACCTTTGAAATGCAAGTCTGGCTCCCCTGACAGAAGAGGAATCCGACCCCATTTGTCCAGAGCTATTTGGCACCTGGACAGGTAGGAAGCTTTGCTAGTCAGGTAGGCATGCCACCCTCAGGCTAATTCCACACCAAGGGTGGCGTAATCTCTGGCCTGGGCGTAGTTCGCAGAGTTTTGCCACGCGGAACTCTGTGAAATGTCAAAAAAACTCCGCCGACTTCTGCAAGTGGCAGAGTGCAGTGCGAACTGCTGTTCGCACTGGTCTTCCTGCTGCTCGGCTAGAAATTCTACCTGAGCGGTAGCTCGTGAACTTACCGTTCACTACCGTGAGCAAGGAAAAAACTCCGCTACACTAAGCGGAGTGGAATTTTCAGCACTTCGCGAGCTCCCCGAAGCATGGAGTGCAGAAAACTATGCAAACTCCGAGAACGGAGCGGACTTCACCGCCCAGGCCTATAATCTAAGGCAGACACAACTTTTATGAAGCTGCCATCTTTGTGATGGCAAACCTAGGAATTCTTGGACAGGGTTATGTTCACTTCCCACAGCCGACCTGCCTGTTGACTTCAACAATTGCGCCAAAAGACGACTTGTCCTGCAGCTGCTGAGTCCCCAAAGCCCGGGACACCTGCCAGCACTTCAACCAGGAACTAAGAACTCCTGGGAAGTAGCGGGCCTGCTTCCCTGCATCCTGCAGGCACCCCAAGACTCCTGAGAGGATTTTGTGACAACAAAAACCAGACGCCTAAGGACACCACTGCAACCGTTGTTCCAAGCCCGATTTGAAGTGGGCCACTGGTGCCATTATGGTCCAGAGCTCTCCAGAGGCTGAGACCACCATCGTTTCACCCCTGGTTTGCTCTCTGAAGTTGCCTGCAGCTTCTGCATGCAGACCCCCTCTGCCGTGACTGCTCACAGTAAGAAAAACCTGACACCTAAGGACACCTCTGCACCCATCGCCTCTGGGCCATGGAGAAGATGACAAAAGGTGTCCTACATCCCTGAGCATCGTGAGGCCTAAGCCCCCCTGCTGGTTCAGCCTGACTGGCCCCCAGTCAAAGCCTGCAGCCTCTTTAAACCATGACCAATCCCCATAGAGTACCAATGGGCATACAATGCTGGTTTGTACCCTTACACCCAGCCGCTCTAGTGCCGCTGGTGATGTTCTGCCGGTGCTGCCTTGTACCTTGACCACCACTCACCTTAACTCCTGGAGAATGCTCCCGTAAGTCGCTGTACTGTACCGGAATGCTGCACTTGCTTTTCCTCAAAGAGGATAACATTGCAGCTTCTGAAAATTGCACTGTGTTGACTTTCTAAATGGAAAAGTATTTCTTTTCTAAAACATAATTACTTACCTGAAAAAATTGCTTTTGGTGCCTAAATATATATAAAGATACATGTTATTTGTTTTAACTGGTGTGGATCTCCTTATTGAGTAGTGTGTCTCACTTATTGACTATTGTGTATATTTGTGAATTTCTTAACGTTCCACTCTGATAAGACAAAAGTCTGCTCGACCACACTACTCCCTAGAAGAGCACCTTGGGATTGCTAGAGCAAGCCCCTGCTTACTAGTAAGGGAATACTTGAACTCTTATCACGATGTACCTCTTTTTGGTATATCATATAAAGAGCCAGCTTCCTACAGTGTAGGAGCTGCCTCTTGGCCAATGGTCGCCACCAGTATTGGCCACGAATGTCCATTGTTTTCTGCTCACCCTGGGTGCAGATCAGACTTTTATTTAGGCCTAGCTGCCCACCATGCGGTGGAACACCACTAGACCCAGCAAATGGTAGCTGGCATTTGTCTGGCAGTGTATGTGAACTGTCTTTTGGCTGTCAGTGTATCTTGACTGGTGTATGTCTGGTGGTGTGTGTGTGGCTGGCAATTGGTTAATGCTGTTAATGCTTAGTGTTTGGCATACATTTGGCTGATGGCTGGGATATGGGTCACTCCTCTGGGGTGTCAATTTTTTGCCTTCGCTTTGTGCCTTTTGATGGGCAGATTGGATGTTTGTGATGTTGATCAGCCTTCAGGGGCCGACTTCATTGTGTTTTATAAAAAGTGAATAAAAAAACAAGTACATTAAAAGAATTCATGTAAAAAAATTATTTAAAAAAAATCAAAATTAAAAAATATAATTGCTGTTGTACTAGGGGACTGCCATGAGAAACCCATGGGGATTTGGGAGGCAAGGAGTGGTGCAGGTGAAAAATGAAAAAAAGTATATCATAATATTAAATGCTGTTCATACAATACATTTAGTATGAGCATTGAGCTACTAGGCCTCAAGCATATTATTAAACTGATATCAGGGAAAAGTTAAAGCAAATGAGAACAAAAAGCTTAAGCCTCTTCATACAAAATGGCTTTGAAAACTGAAAAAAGGATGGTTGCACAAAATGCCGATATGGTCAAACATCAAGCAAGGAGGCATTGCCACAACAAAGAACACAAGCAGGCCTATGACAAAAGCACACTGGCTGGCTACACAAAATGGCTGCCAGCCACATGGTCAAAAAACAACAACCAGCAAGGAGGAATGACCACAACAAAGAACACATGAAGGCCTATGGCAAAAACACACTGACTGGCTACACAAAATGGCTGCAAACCACATGGTCAAACAACAACAACCAGCAAGGAGGCATGGCCACAACAATAAACACATCTAGGCCTATGGCAAAAGCACACAGAAAATGGTCGCCAGCCACATGGTCAAACAAGAACAAGCAGCAAGGAGGGATGGCCACAACAGAGAACACATGCAGGCCTATGGAAAAAGCACACTAGCTGGCTAAACAAAATGGCCACCAACCACATGGTGAAACAAAAACAACCAGCAAGGAGGCATGGCCACAACAAAGAACACATGCAGGCCTATGGCAAAAGCACACTTGCTGCCTACACAAAATGGCCACCAGCCACATGGTCAAACAACAACAACCAGAAAGGAGGCATGGCCACAACAAACAACGCATGCAGGACTATTGCAAAAACCCACTGGCTACCTGCACAAAATGACTGCCAGCCACAAGATCAAAAAAAAGCAGGAGGCATGGAAAACAAAGAACACATGCAGGCCTATGGGCACTGACTATACAAAATGGCCCCTGGACACATGGCATGGGGAACTAAGATAAATGGTGGCCTATAGGAAGCACACTAACACACTGGCCAGACAAAGGAGGCATGGCAACACATGAGAAAACAGCATTAATTCAGCAAAGCCAAAAACGATGATTAACTGAGCTGAAAAAAAATTGACAACACACATCCTCCAAAGGCATCAAATATATTACCACACCTATAAGGTTTGCGGGAAAAAAACATGAAATACCCCAAACAAACACACATTGTATAATTTAATCCAATGCCAACCATGGCCTAAATGATGTTTAAAGTAAAAAAGATGCCACAGAAACAGTTGTTTCATGCACCCATGACTAGTACTGGGCCTTCTGGCTGGAAGTCCCATTGGCAGACTAGGCCACATAGTAAATTAATTAAATATTGCAATTTTCTTTTTAAAATGGAGAAAATTTACTGAACTATGCAACATTCTTCCTTTATAAAAGAAGAAAAAATACATGCAAAAAAATAGCTAGGACCCTACCAAAACTGCAGGCCACCCACCACAATAAATTTAAAAAATCAAATAAAAGTACAAATAAATCGTGGTGCATGCCCTCTATCAAACAAACAACACCCTTATACAACAATTTTTTAACTTACTTGCGATATCACAAAAACAAAGTCCTCAAATCCAATGATATATATGCAGCAGACAAACAGATTGATCCTTCCAGCTCCAAGTCCAAATGAGAAGTGACCAGGAGGTGGAAAAAGCACTTGGAGAAGTCTGCTGCACAGGAACAGGAATTTGGAGTCTCTGTGGCACTTCTTCCTTGTTGGAAAAAAAAAAAGTTAAATAAAAATAGGACTCCTCACACAAAACATCCACGTGAATGGTCCATTTGAGAAGTTTTTTAACTCCAAATTGTTTTTTTGAGATGATTTAGCTTCTTCTCGAGGAGAGAATCCTCTCCAGGTTGCAGCTGAGGTCGCCCGTGCTCACCTACATCCCAAAAGAAGCGCCGGAAGTTGGTGGCGTGGCCTAAAGCTGTGTTAGTGGCTGCAAAATCTTGCAGGAGCTTCCGGGTTGCTAGCAAATCTTGTGGGCTCTTGTGAGCACCCACCAAGTTTTTTTGCACTCCCCGTGTACGTGAAATGACATCACAATTGCGCCAAAGACAAAAAAAAATCATGCTCCATTGCTTAGTGCAGAGTTTATCAGTAACTCTGCGTTCTCCGTGGAACGCAGAGTTGCCGGATTCCGCAAACGCTGCAAGCAGAGCAAAGTTATACAACCATCCCCATTTTTAAAGTTTTCAGTGAAAAAAAACACCTAAAGGCAGAAAGCGCCAACTGTGGTTATCTGGTTGTGCTGGACCGGGACAAAGTATCAAGATAAGGCGAAACTCAATGGAGCATGGGCCGGCTACAGGGAACCACTTAGGCCTGCTAAACAAAGTACCTTAAATCCAGATTGCGAAGCATTGTGAGGCTCCAAGTCGCAGATGCGCAGCTCAGCTGGGGCGATGTGTCATCTCCGAGATGCAGCGAGGCTGCGCTGTCATAGAGGATCCTGTCAAAGATAACTTGTCAAAGATAACTTGCGATGCCAAGCCTGGCGTCGAGGATGTAGTGAGCAGTTGGGGCGATGTGCCGGTTCTGAGGAGCTGCTAGACTGCGATGCGGAGTCTGGTGTCTTCGGCGAGATTGCCGTCAACGAGAGATGTGAGGGCCTGCGCCAAAGATGTGTAATACAGTCAGGGTGACATGTTGGTTCTGAGGACTGCGGCGGCGATGCAGATTTTTGCAACGGTTCGGTCCACGTAGTGGCAACAATTAGTGAGTTCTGCTCAGAGATGTGCAGCACAGCAAAGAAGATGCATCAGTTCTGGTGGGTCTACAGAGACTGGCATGCACATTAGACCCACTTTCAAGGGTCCAGGTCTGGGGAGGCACCGCTTGGCAGGGTAGGCATACAGTTGGTAGAGTCCAGGTGCAGGTGCAAGGTTGTTGGAATCCTGTTATGTCCTTGACACTTTTGATCAGGAGGCCAGCCAACAAGCCCTTGGAGTCACTCTGGGTTCTGGGTTCAAGAGATGGATGTCCAGCCCTTCTCCCCAGGCAGAGGGCAGAAGGCAGCAGGGCAGCACAGCAAGACAGCAGTTCCTTCAGATCAGCAGTCCAGTAGAGTGGCAGTCCTTTTAGCAGCACAGCAGTCCTTCTTCCTGGCAGAGTATCCACAGCTCTAGAAGTGTACTGAAGATTTGCTGTCTGAAATCCTTCTTTTTTATCCTGGTGCCCTGGCTCTGGAAGGTGGGAGAGCTTCTAGACAGTAGCATTGAAGTGCAGGGAATGTCTTGGCTGAAATGAAAATGCAGGGTCATTAGGCCTTTGTGTGAAGACAGGACACAGCCAATTTAAGTGTAAGTGTGACTGTGTCCAGTTCCTCCCTCCCATCCTGCCAATGATGACCCATCTTGGCACACCTAAGTTCCTTATTGTGTGTGTTTGGCTAGGAGGAATACAGAAGACCCATTGCCACCCACACCCAGTCATGTAACCCAGAGAAAAGCTGCAGGCACCAAATAGCTAAGGCAAGAACATTGCATCTTACTAAAAGTGGCATTTTCAGTATTTTAATTTAAAAACTAACTTCGCCATCAGCTAGGATTTTAAATTTGGTTTCCAGAGACACCATACATGAATCAGTTATCTCTTCTCCTTTGGATAAGGCAACTCCAATATTATCCTATGGGAGAGATAGGCCTTGCAGTAGTGAAAAAAGTATTTGAGAGTTTTTCACTACCAGGGCATGTAAATCTTAAAAGTACTTGTCCTATCTTTTGAATACATTGCACCATGTCATCTGGGCGGTCTAGAGCCTACCCTAGGGGTGACTTACATATAATAAAAAGGATGGGTTGGGCCTGGTAAAAGGTTTATTTTATTGACAAAAAGGAGACACAAGGGAAAATGGGCGTTTATCAAAAGGTCCAGCATACATGCCCAACTATCATAAACCAAAGAAGTAGTATGCAGTTCCTGAAAAAGTTAGTGTAAGTAACCGGCAGAGAGAGGCTACGAAAAGTTTAATTTAACCAGAAAGGGGACGGGGAATTCCTCCTTTCGGATAAAGTGCCCTCACACACCCAGCCTGCTGGGTGTCATGCTTCATCATTGGGCATGCTCCTCGTCGGGTCGGCGGTGCAATACCCGACGGGCACCCTCAGTGGGGGCTCTTTGGCGGAGATCTTTTTAACCTTGCCATATGGTGCGTGTGTGTGAGGGGCTCTAAAGTGTAGAGGTGTAACAAGTGAAAAGGTGCATTAAAACAGGGGACGGTGGTCAGGGCCACTTCTTTAATAATCCTGCCTCCTACCCTGATTAAAAAGGTGTATCGCGGCTAGCTACAGTAATGTTGCAGCTAGTGGCAATAGTCAGGTCGTCAGGTCAACATGTTTCTTGCCTATCAGATCCCGTAATGGGATCAAGCGGCAATTCTTCAGGACCAAGGGATAAATAGAACATTTTAAAACAGTGGTACAAGATCTACACTGATGTTAGGTATGGTGGTGTAATAACCTCAAAATTACCAGTTCACAAGCACCATCGGCTGAAGGTCCGTAGGTGCTGTAGCCAATCTAGAAAAGAAAAACATTTGTGAAAACAACCGGTCACTTATTTAACAAAACATGAGCACAATTGGTGTCAATTCCAGTGCTGTTGATTATGATAGGCTCTGACCACATGGGATCTAGTTAGCCCCAAAGGTTGTGTGAGTCATACAGTGAACTCGAATCATTCCAGGTAAAAACAATTGAAAATTAAAATAGCAGCAGAGATAAAATAGGGATAGCTGTCAAGGAAAATGGCGCATGGACTCCCATTCTGGCCACTCACCTAATAAATAAGTAGAAATGGCCACATCGGTCATCGGCAGTAAAATGAGCGCGTTTAATCAACGCGTGGTTTCCTAGATGCAGGAATGTAGAGAAGCTCATTGTAATTGAGACATTCTTAACGAGTGAGAAAAACAGGCATGGTAGACCCTGAAAGACCCAGCGTTCAATAGTCATACAAGCGGTGTATCACCCACAAATTATTCATAGTCAAGGTGAATTACCTACAAGAACTCATTATGCACCCAGTCGGGTATGGTAGCAGGTGCGGAGGTGGCGGTGGGGTATCCTCCACTGTAGGAGGTATCCCGTTTAGCCTAAACTCACCACCGCGTCCCTCCCAGATTTGGCAGGTGAAAGCCCAATGGTGCAAAGAGACTAGGTAATCACTAATACCTTGACAATATAAACTTGTTAGGGGTGGCGAGATGACCACAAGTTTGCTTGCTATCTAGCGTTGGTGGGTCTTACCTTGGTCAACGATTCCGTAACAACAAGGGATGGTTACTTACAGAGACTCGCGCCCACTCGGCGGAAAACCTAACCCAGACTGCCGAACCCGGAAGGATACTGTCAGCACGATTCTTGCTGCAGATAACTTGACTGAATAGGTGCGTCTGGGCGGCGTCACGCTCTTGGTGTGGTCACTAGAATGTAAGACACCCTCGTGTGAAAGGTATTAATGGCGGCCATCTTGGGTGAATAAAAATTCTTAACTCCAAATTCTGCGCCATATTGGAAAGGTGTAAAAAATGAAGAAACGCTGCAATATGGAAAATAGTACATTCCAGCTGGTTTACAGGAATGGTGGTCATAACAGAACTAGAAGCGCCATCAATAGGTGACGTTGAGGAGTGATAAATCACTCCCTACTAGTAATTACGAAATGGTACGGAGACAAAGTGTCGTAACAGTTGTGACAATCAAATTTAAGAGTTATTAATGGCGCTCCAAGGAATGTCTTCGTTCAGGCCATTTTTGTCAGAACACAATCGATGTACCCAGCGTTGTTCAATTTTAAACAGGGTCGAGGGGTTGATCACAGTATGAGCCTCCAACACCACCCACCTCAGAGATTCACATGAGTGGTTGGCGCTAAGGAAATGAGTGTACAGTCGTGTGGTGGTTTTGCGACACCTGATGTTGCTTTTGTGCTCAGTAATCCGGGTTTTAACAGGTCTAGTTGTCATTCCCACATATCGAAGGCCACACGGGCAGGACAACAGATAAATACAGTTCGCTGTGTTACAGTTAGTGTGTCTCCTCATGTGCCAAGTGAAATTATCATTCAAGAATATCTCTTTAGTTTGTTTTGTCTGAGGGCACACTGAACAAGACCCACAGGGTAATGACCCACGACAGGAGGTAAATCCCATAGGTTTCTCTGAGTTGGATTAGTCTTGGGCTTTGGTCTTGTATGTACTAATAGGTCTTTCAGATTGCTCGTTCTTTTAAATGCAAATCTCGGGGTTGGTAGTGTGAGATTACCTGTATTCAAAATCCCCCAATGTTTGCGAATGGCATTTCTAATCTGTGTGGACGCTGGGGTGTAGGACGTAACACATGTTATTACATCTGCTGGAATTTTTTCTTTCTTTTCCAACAAGGCCTCTCTATTGTTATTTCTTGCTCTTTTCATGGCCACAGACACAGAGCGTTGTGGGTACTCTCTTTGCGTAAGTCTAACGCTAGTTTAACAGCCTCTGATTTATAGTCATCTACTGACGTACAATTCCTCCTAATCCGAAGAAATTGGCCAAATGGGAGGTTGTTCTTTAAAGCCCTTGGGTGGTAACTACTAAAAAGTAAAAGGCTATTACAGTCAGTAGGTTTCTTGTGTAAAGTAGTAGTTAAGGTGCCTGACGAAAGATTTATATTCAGGTCTAAGAAGGGCACTGTTGAATTGGAGATATTATGTGTGAATTTCAGATAGGGGTTCAAGGTATTAATCCATTGACAGAATTGCTCACAGCTATTCTTATCCCCTTTCCAAAAAACCAGAACATCGTCGATGTATCTTTTCCACACAGCCAAGTTGTTAACATAGGGGTTGCTGTGGTGCAAAATAAATCTAGATTCAAAAGCTGCCACATAGAGACAGGCCACACTAGGAGAGAATGTGCTACCCATGGAAGTGCCTTGTATTTGGTGGTACAGGCTTTGGTTATATTCAAAGAAATTTTCTGTCAATGCCAGGGTAGCACATTCTATCACAAATGGTATTGGTGTGGGCGATGTCCAGTCAGATGAACTCAGTACATCCTCAATGACCTCTAGAGTGGCGCGTTGGGGTATGTTGGTATATAGTGCTTCCACATCTAGGGTCATTATGAAATCAATTTCATTTTGGTTGGGGCAGTCATCGATAAGTTGCAGTACCGATGTAGTGTCCAGTAAAAATGCTGGAGTCTGTTTCACTAGTGGTTGTAAGAAATAGTCGCAAAATGTAGACAGAGGTTCCAGCAGAGATCCTATTCCTGATACAATAGGCCTACCAGGTACCGGGCTGATGCCCTTGTGCACCTTGGGTAGGATGTAAAAGTATGGTGTTTTCGGATTTTTTGTTATCAAAAATTCAGACTCATTTTTTGAAATCCACCCCTCTATCTCTGCAGTAAAAACCATCGTCGATATTATGGTGGATAGTCTTTTAGTAGGATTCTCAGTGATAAGGGTGTAGTACCGTTCATTGTTAAGTTGACGTAAACACTCAGTGTTATAGTTAACAGTAGACATTATTACAGTTGCACCCCCCTTATCTGCCTGCTTTATGGTAACAGTAGGGTCATCAGCTAAAGACTTGACGGCTGCCCATTCCACCTTAGATAGATTATTAAAGGGCACATTTTGATTGATGTCTTTAAGTTCCTTGAGCACAGCCTGCTCAAAGGTGAGGACCTCATTAGGTACCATACTACTATTAGGGGTAAAGGTAGAAGGATTCCGCAGTCCTGTGTCCTTGTTTTCTAGTCTAGGTTTGTCAAGAAGAAAGCATTAAGTCTAACTTTGCGAAAGAGATTGTGGATTTCGCAGTGGTCTCTAAAATGGTCTGTTCTAGGTGTGGGGACAAAACCGAGGCCTTTCCATAGGACCTCGTGTTCTGTTGTAGTCAAGTGTCTGTGTGAGAGGTTAATGATTAAGTCTTTTTCCCTCTCGACACACTCCTTGTCTCTGGATTCTTCGGGGGTTGGTCCTGCCAATGTACCTGTTTGTTGTTGCTTCTTCGCCGCCCTCTTCCTCTGCCCCAGCCTCTTCCTAAAAAAGACTGGTTATCAACAGGGAAGAACGGAGGTGGGCCTTGGGGGTATCCTTGTGGACCTACGTGAAACCCGGGTAATTCCAGGCAGGATGGCCTTGAAAGGGTGGCAATGGATAGCCATAATAGTTAGGCGTGTACGTCTGTTAGGTGTGCCGCCCCAGCTCCCTGTACTGGAATCACTATTGGACGATGAGGAACCCCTCCTTGTTTCAGTACCACTTTCATCTGAGGAGTAACCGGTTTTGTTAGTAGTGAAATCCACCTTTAAATAGGGTTAAACTTTTTCCTTATCAAACCGATTAATATCCTTCTGTAGTTTGCTGATCTTTTGTTTCATCAGAAACTCTCTGTTGTCACTTATTTCTTGATTTATTTCTAATAGCTTGCATTTAAACGCAGTGTTTTAGTTAGCTCGATTTAAGACTACCTTCAGCTATTTGGATACGAGCTAACAAGGCGTCAGCTATTCTCTTAGCTGTATTAATGATCAAGATAAGAAGATCCCTGGTACACTTCAAGAGACCAGGGACCATTCCTTCTTAAACACAGGATCGTCAAGAAAGAGACGGGGAAAATTATTCACAATCAGGCCGTTGGGGGCAATATTGGCCCTGAGGTATTCTGTCATTATAGCCCCGTGGAGAGTGGTTTTAAGCCATTCTTTTTTGAGCGCACTAAGGGAAGCCCAATCCTCCGATTGGCTTCCTGATGCTAGTTGCCTTCAGTTCCCAAGATTGAAGGTGTTTTCAAAATTTCTGCTGCTATCTCCTCACCGAAACTCAAGCCCTGAGTTTCCTCCATGGTAAACAAAGATAAGATGTATCGGTCCAGGACACAAGGTTAGTGTGCCCGGTATCCTAAAGTCTCGCGGTCAAAAGACCGTGCTAATACTATTGACAAAAAGGGAGACACAAGGGAAAATGGGCGTTTATCAAAAGGTCCAGCATACATGCCCAACTATCATAAACCAAAGAAGTAGTATGCAGTTCCTGAAAAAGTTAGTGTAAGTAACCGGCAGAGAGAGGCTACGAAAAGTTTAATTTAACCAGAAAGGGGACGGGGAATTCCTCCTTTCGGATAAAGTGCCCTCACACACCCAGCCTGCTGGGTGTCATGCTTCATCATTGGGCATGCTCCTCGTCGGGTCGGCGGTGCAAGGTTTATTTTGCCAGGTCAAAATGGCGGTTGAGCCGGCACACACAGTCTCTGCATTGGCAGGACTGAGACATGTTTAAAGGGCTACTTAAGTGGGCGGCACAATTAGTACTGCAAACCGACTAGTAGGATTTAATTTACAGGCCCGGGCACTTATAGTAACACTTTACTATGGGCTTATAAGTAAATTAAATGTGCCAATTAGGCATACGCCAATCTAACCATGTTTATAGGAGAGAGCACATGCACTTTAGCACTGGACAGCAAAGAACAAGGTCTGAAAAAATTGAGGAGGAAGGCAAAAAGTTGGGGGGAAGACCACCCTAAGGCTGACAGTTCTAACATATGTCCCTCCAGTTGAAAGTGGGGAGAACTACTCACCCCCCTGGGAGTTCTCATTAGTGAGGCGGAAGAACCTGGATAGACCATCAGATTTGGCATGGTCTGACCTAGGATGATGTTCCACCGTAAAGTCTTTTCCCTGTAAGGAGGTGGACCACCTCAGTAGTTTGGGATCTTCACCCCTCATTTGCATGAGCCATCTGAGGGGTCTTTGGTCTGTCTGAATCCAGAAGTGAGTCACAAAGAGCTATGGTCTCAGCTTCTTCAATGCCTAGACCACCGCAAAAGCCTTCCTCTCAATCACATTCTTCCTTGGTTCCCATGGAAGTAACCCCCGGCTACTGAAAGATACTGGTTAGTCTAGGGCCTCTGTATTCAACTGTGCTAAGATCACCTCTATGCTGTGCTCTGAAGCGTCTGTCTGCACTATGAACTTCTTAGAGAAGTCAGGAGTCTTGAATACGGGTGCTCTACAAATGGCCTCATTGAGGGTATCAAAGGCTTTCTACCAGTCTTCTGCCCAGATCACCTGTCTGGGCTGCTTCTTTGAAGTCAGCTCTGTTAAGGGGCAATAATGGTGCCATATCCTTAAACAAACCTCCTATAGGCTCAGGAAGATCCTCACCTCTGTCTTTGTTTTGGGAGGTTGTCAGGCCAGGATCGTCTCAATCTTGGCCTGGAGGGATTGCACCTTAAATTTTGAACCATGCCCTATCTGGTACTTACTGACCTTGACAGTCACGCCCGCCTGCTACAAGTCCTGAAGCATCTCCTGGGGGTGGGGCAGGTACTCCTTCCAGCTGGAGCTATAGACAGCTATGCCGTCCATGTAGGCAGCACAGAATGCCTCCTTCACAGCCAGAAGCCTGTTGGCCAAACTCTGAAAAGTGGTAGGGGCATTTTGGAAACCAAAGGGCATCACCCTAAACTAGAAGTGGCCTTCTGTGGTTGAGAATGCAGACCTCTTGTATTGCACCCTCTGTCAGAGCAATCGGCTAGTACCCTGATGACAAATCGAAAGAACTGAATAATTTGACAGTGCCTAGCCTGTCTATGAGCTCTTCAGTTCAGAGGACGAGGTGTCTGTCAGCCTTTGTGATGAAATTGAGTCCCCTGTAATTCACACAGAGCCTCAGTTCTGGAGTGGATTACGGTGGGGCAGCTTTGGTTACCAGCACCTCATGACTGGACCAGGGACGGATGGAGGGTTCAGTTACCCCTAACCTCAGTATCTTGGAGACCTGCTCTTTGATGCTGGACCTCACTTTATCTGACAGCCTGTAGATCTTATTTTTAAGAGATGGACTGTCTCCAGTGTCAATGTCATGGAACCACAGATGTGTGAGTCCGGGGGTAAGGGAGAACAGAGAAGTGATCTACCCCAGTAACTGGTGATAGTCACTCTCTGTTCTGTGGTCAGTTAAGGAGAGAGGTTAACACCCTCCACTGACCCAACGTGCTCCTTGATGGACAGGAGGTCAGATAGAGGCTTGGCTACCTCTTCCACTCCTAATCTGTCACTAGGAGTATGCTCATTTGGACTTCTCAAAATGTGGTTTGAGGCGGTTCTTGTGGAGCACCCTTAAGGGGTTTCTAGGGGTCTTATGATTCACTAAGTAGGTGGAATCCCCCATCTTCTTACTTACCTCATATGGGGCTGTCCAGTGATCCATAACTCACACCTTCTAGCCAGGTTGAAATCTACCAGAGTCGCCATTTGTTCATGCCAGAGCTTCATAACTTCTTGACGGGCCTCAAGATTACTTTTCACCTTCTTCCAGAAGAAATGCATCAGGTTGCAGAGGGCCAGCATGCAGCCGATAACATTGTGAGGGGGTTTCCTGGCAGCTTGCTTTCACCCCTCTCTCACAAGGCTAAGAGGCCCCCTAACAGGGTGGCCATAGAGGAGTTCAAAGGGACTAAACCCAAACCCCATTGGTGGAACTTCCCTGTAGGCAAAGAAAAGGCATGGAAGGAGGACGTCCCACTTACACCTCATGGTCTCAGGTAGGTCCATTATCATGCCATTCAGGGTCTTGTTGAAACTCTCCACAAGACTATTTGTTTGGGGGTGATAGGGTGTGGAGAACCTCTACGTTACCCCACACTCCTCTCACATGGACTTCATGTATGCTGCATGAACTTTGTGCCTATGTCAGACACTGCCTCTTTGGGGAACACCACACAGGTAAAAATAGCCATCATGGCCCTTACCACTGCAGGTGCAGTCACCAAGCTCAGTTGGAGGGCCTCTGGGTAGCGAGTGGCATGGTCAACCAGGATCAACCGGTTGCCTAAAGCTGTCTTGGGGTCCAAGGCCAATAATGTTGACACTTACCCTCTCAAAGGGAGTGCCAATGGCAGGTAAATGGGTCAGGTGAGCCTAGAGCTTATTCCCTGACTTCCCATTGGCCTGGCAAGTGGGACAGGACATACAGAATGCATCTGAGGCTGCCTTCATCCGAGGCCAAGAGAAGTGGGCAACAAGGTCATGAGCAAAACCCAATAGGAAGGTCATGTAACACTGGAGGACCACCAGCATGCAGACTGCCTAAGATCCAGGATCCTTAAGCTCGCTATATAGGAGGTCATTCTTCCAATAGATCAGGTGATCTCCAGAGGTGTCACCTGTTGCCTGGGCATCAGCTGCCACCTCAAGCTCCCACGAGTGGGACAGTCTTTTTATGCCTTGCAGAATACCTTCCTGGTGGGCCCATCCTCAACTTGCCAACCAGCAAGCTCAGGCAGGTCGCCCAGAGCAGCAGTGTCCTCCCAGTGGCAGTCTCCTCCCCGGTTGGCTTGGAGGCATCCCGTCAGGTGCCCTGTCAACCTTGACCATGGGACCTTCAGGAGCTGATTTCCCATGGCCCTTGCTCCCCTACTTCTTGACAGCTGTATGGGCCATTGTTCCAGGCTCCAGGCACCCTTGACTCCTTTCCTGGGGAGCCATGGACCCTGTGGTCATACAGAGCAATTCAAGCAATCCCAACATCTCCAAATGTGATCGAAGCTATACCTCCCTCCAGATAGTGTGCTCAGGATACTGCCCAACAGACAACCTACAGGTATGGCAGGGCTCACAGCTGCTTTGAGAGAACCTGAGACCTCCCTCCACTCAAAGGGAACCAGATCCACCTGTAGATGGCTCTTGCGATTGTCGGCAACTATGACTTGGTGGAATGTGATAGGTAGAACCTGCCTTGAGGGCACCAGCTGACACCTTGCAGAAGTCATGCTGGCTCCTGTGTCCCTCACAGCCTCCACCCGTTGCCCATTCATTGTGACCTACTGCCTGTACTTAGAAGTATTGTCAGCCATATGGGCTTTTGGAACCGTCACCTAATCCCCCAGGAAAACTAGGGTCGCCTCTGTCTGCTCCCCAAAACTAACTGGGACTACCTCCTCTTCAAGTGCTACATTTGCCAACCCAGGTGTCTGTCTAGCAGTGGGAGGCTGTGCCCTCTTGGAACATTTAGAGTCACCCTTGGAGTGCCCATACTTATAACACTTGTTGCATTGGGGTACAAAGCTTCCTGTCTGCTTGTCAAAGAACCCCTTCTTCATAGGCTCAGACTGGTACTGGTTACCACTACCCCCTTGAGAATTATTTTTGGGGCCTTTAAGAACTCCATATTTTTAAGTCCCCCCCCCCCCTTTCTTCTGGTGGGACCCCTGATCACCCTTGTGGGAGTCTACATCAGATACCTTTTTGGACACTGGTGCTGGGCCAGAGGTCTGCCTCCTGAGTGAGCTTCCTGGGGTCAGTCAGTTTGATGTCAACCAGGTGCTGGTGTAGGTCTGTAAAACAAATACTGAGCATGTGCTCTCTCAGAATTAGATTGTACAGCCCATTATAGTCATTAACTTTGCTGCCCCACACCCAACTGATCAGTACCTTGCTGGGGTAGTCCACCAAATCTACCCAGGATTGATTGGGGAGCTTCTGGTTGTCCCTGAACCTTTGGTGGTATTTTTCAGGGGTGAACCCAAACTTGTCTATCAAGATGGCTTTCACCGGAGAGTATTGGGTTTGGTCCCCAATCTCTGTAGTATGAAGTGTTTCCTGCCCCGCTGTAGGCATGTGTTTCCTCAAATGACCCACCCAGTGCTCTTTTGTGATCTTGTGAACTCTCAGGACTACCTCATAAGCCAAAAAACACTTATTAATGTCATCTCCAATGACATAATTGGGCACCAAATCCTTGGGGATGCAGGCCTTTTTGTCTCCTTCAAACACTGCAGGTATGCTGCCGCAATCACTGCTGGACTATGCCTGCCTGGCCTTGAGATTCGGCTCTTTCAAACTCAGTTCAAGAGGCAGTAGTAACTTTTTATCTTTCAAAGCCCTCTCAGCCTTTAGCCTTCTTTTGTCTGCCTCCCTGGCCAGTTTCGTTTCCACCATCCCAAGTCTAGCCATTTCCTGCTTGAACTTTCTCTCCTCCCTTCTTTCCATCAGCTCCTCTGTGGACGGGCCACAGGAAGATACACTGCTCCCTGCCCTGGCCTGTAGCTCCAAATTAGGGATAAAGCCATCCCCTTCAGCAGACTGATGGCCCTCAGGACTGAGGTCCAAATCCTCTCTTTGGCTGTCTACCTCCTTTAGTTCCTGTAGCCAGTGACTGGTGGACTTCCACCCAGGCCCTCAGCGCCTTTTGCAATCCCACCTTCCTGGAGGTGCTCTTGGTCGAGTCCGCTCTCTTTACAGAATTCTTTGAGCTGGGACACTGTGTACGACTCCATTTTCGATGGCTCAAACTCCATGTTTGAAGAGGGGGATTCAGACACAGCAGACAGAGAGAAACTTGTGGAAAGTCAAAAAAGCATATTAGGGAGAATTTAACTTGAATTAGTGTTATATTATTTATGTGGGGTGGTAGTGTAACACAAAATTACTGTATGGCATTGCACAAACACATGTCCAATCCTCACCGTTAAACACCTGTGTAAGAAATGTTGGTTTACTGGGGTGTGAGCCCCAGTGGCGGCTCGCAGAGGGAGTGCTGCGGGGTGGGGGAGGGGCAGGGTGGGGGGGTAGTGGACTCTGACATACGGCGGAACGGAGTAAAATAAGTAAATAAATAAATAAAACAATTTACCTTGCGCGCGCTGCATCGCCGAGACCGAGAAACATGTCCGGTGGAGCTGTTTAGGCAGCTATAGAGGAGATTGGCTTTGGCTTCACCCCTGCGGCCATCACCTACCCAGCCGGACATTGGACACAGTTCATACTCGTCTCTCTGCTGTGTTTCCTCCCCCCCGCCTCCTCCCTCCACGTTCTTGTGGCTACCTCCCCCTTCCAGCCTGTCTGCCTGACCCGATCTGCATTCCTTACCCCCTTTTTACCATTCCCCCTCTACCTTCCATGCCTCATTGAACGTGTATCTTGGCTATGCCATGCGCTATTTACTCATGTTATTGTTTTAATCACTATTTTTCTCCCATGTTATACTTGGCTCCTGTCACTGATGTAATTTTGTAACTCGTAACTCGCTGATCCTCATGTAAAGCGCTCTGATACATCCGGGTCTAGCCAGCGCTATATAAAACTCTGCAAATAAAATAAAAAAAATAATAAACAATTCAGGATTTTGTGAACCAACCTATTAGTAGATAGGTCAGCTAGCAAAATCAGATTCTATTTGCAAAATGTTGGGGTGTAACGTGCGACCACTTTTTGTGAATGGAATCTTAGTACATCTGGCCCTTGATTCTGTGAAGCCAGCTCAAACAACCCCCTCCTATCTGTTTCTGCCAGATCATACCCACCCAACAAATTATACCAAATCTACCCACAAAGATTGTAGGCATTAGCAACTCTCACTCTCTTTCACTCCACTCCATAAAAGCTGCTACACAATTGGAGCATTCAAATTGGCAGGTTGCGGTGCGTATGATTCAAGTGGGCAGGGGTGGGTGATGGTTTGTAAAGAAAATGTTGGTTTACGGCACTAACACTTTTAAACTAAGCTCTCGGAATGCCCACTCCTCTATCTAGTTGTGGACAAGTGCTAATGGGCTTAGATTTGGTAAGCAGTTTGAATATGTAGACTGTTAGCAGGTGTCATAATTTGTGTGATCAAGTAATTTCCAATAGAATGAATCAAATGCTATGTTTTCCCAGCATGAACTTAAGGAAACTTTGCTCTTAGAGACAAGGTCAGCACAATACGCTCAAAGTGTAGGAATTAACTGGATATCTTGTGTCCCTCTAAAACTATTTTTTGGTAGGTTCTGTTACCTATCAGTAGCCTCCGAAACAGAGTATCTTTGAAGAAAATATGCTTTTTAGGTTTTTGTATTTATTTACATGTCTACTTACCTCTATTCGGCCGTATTCCGTAGTTTACTACCCCCCACCCTCACCCTCCCCCGCCCCACGTCACCGCCCGGCAGCACTCCCACCACGGGCCGCTACTGCCTGTAATAGATATGTTGCTACAAGTACAATATTATATCAGCATTCTGAGGTCATCTGTGGTACTGTACTGAACATATAAGCACATATTTGAGCATATTTTCCACTCTAAATTTAATGTGGGAAATCTTTATTAATTCATGATAATGCACGATTTGCACATATCTCTTTTGCTACTTTTCGGTATTGGCGATGAAGACCACTCCGTTTAAAAAGGCTAGCCCATATTAAGTACATAAGGCACGGCAAATAATTCCTCTCAAGCCCTCTAAAAACAAATGTTACAGCCTAACTTAATGTACATTTTCTTTTTTTCCGAAACTTTGTCACAAGTACTTGAGTTTTGGGATAAAGGGTGTCTGCGTGGTTGATCCAGTTTGAAAGGACTCTTTAAAATTATAACTTTAAAAAAACAATTATGTATTCGACAACATGGCCTTCCACTTGTGATGACCAAAAAATGCTTCTCCTGGATACGAAACACTGCTACTTCACGTCTGCTTCCTCTTATCACATGAAAACGTCTATTTTTTTCGCCTCAGGTGCTCCAGAGGTACCATCTAAAGAAAACTAATGGCCAGACGTTTGGCCCAGATAGAGTGAAGCTTAGTGCGAGTTCAAGCCTTTGAATTACCACTTCGTAAACAATTTCATTTCGCCCTGCCAGAGAAACGCAAATGGAGATATTCTTATTTTCTTGGCAGATGGAAAATATGAACTTTTATCTAAGCCGCGCCACGCGGGTCAAACATTTCAGTTGTTTGCTCAACACATGCAAAGGCTTCACATTATGAGGAAAATATGCCTTTGGCACCATTTTTCGCTCTCTCCTTTTTAAATTAACGAGCTTGAAAGTGCACTTATATAAAACGAGGAGAAAAAAAATCATTATCAAAAGTTCACAGCAATAAAATATATATGAGCTACTGTGACATAAATATTTAATTAAATCTTGCTTCAGTATTAATTTGTCCTGCTATAAAGTGTTATGAAAAATGTACACCTTCTGTGCATAATTGTGCATGAAGTTACAGGGGAGATGAAGCTGGGAAATAAAAACAGAAAAAAACATAAGAAGTGAAATCAATGAAAGAAATATAGGCATCTTAATATTTTACTTCTTTCCAATGGACTTTTTATTTGAAATTTGAACTGAGGTGGAAATCATTTCAAATTAAATAGAAACTTAATTGTTTGGTCTCTTTGTTGTATCAGCCAGAAAAGAATTAAACAAGTAGGGACTGAACGAATTACTTGTCCTTGGTGTCAAGCTTCTGCTTTGTGTTGACAACGTTTGCCACCATATCAAGAAAGCGGTTTTCTGGAGGTGGTCATATGTGACAAAAAGTTCTGGCATATTTGTTGTGTTGTATTGTTGTGGCGGCGGTGCTTGTGTTGTGTTTTTTAAGCTGTTGCATTTCTGTGCTGCATTATTTTATTGTATTTTGTTGCATTGTACTGTGGTTATTATGCTGTGCTGTGATTTGAACTTTTTGTTGTATGGTGCACTTTTATCTTTTAGATGTACTGCAATGTTGATTTGTGTTATATACATTTTATGTTCTGTTGTTTGCGTCACAAATGTCAACATATGTAACTACATATCCAGCCAACACCGGCACATATCTTTAAAATTCCTGAAACAAACAACATGTACCACGGTATAGAATTGAAAATACCCTGCACCAGTTTTTCAGCTATTTAAGACATCAGACAGGTCACAATTGTAGCAGAGATCTTTATAAAATTTGCATTCCTAGGACTCACTTTAACTCTTGCAGCTCATGGGTCAGATCACAAACCATTTTTGACTACAATAATTCAATGACCTTGATGATACATCAGGCAGTGCTTGGTACAAACACCTTTTAACACTGTAGTATGAAAGCAGGTTTATGAAGATGTATAGTATGATGTATGTATATATATATGTATGTATATCTGCTCTCTCGCATCTTCTTGTGTGTTGTATGCTGTTGTGTTTTTGGGCTGCATTATTGCATTGTTTTGCTGTGTCATTTGTAACTGTTGTGCTGTGTTCTGCTTTCTTTTTTTTGTTTGTTTTAGTTGATTTGTTTTGTTGCTTGTTTTTCTAGTATAGTGTTATCTATTATTTACTTAAAAATGTCAATAAATTATGCTACATTTCAAACCAAAAGCAACACATTCCATAAAAGTTCCACTCACAAAAACATTTACCTCTGTCCAAGGTCGTAAAATACCACTCCTCCAGCTTTTAACTATTTAAGACACTAGTCAGTCCAAGACAGTGGGAGAGACCTTTCTGAAATTAGCAATCTCAGTGTTTAATTTATGTGATTCAGTTCACCATCTATAAAATGGTTCATTTGGCCTCTGGTCCACTCTCAATAACAGGTTACCCGTCTGGACAAGTCAAATTTTCTCTCACTCTGGGGCATATGTACAAGGTGATTGCTCCACCGGAACGTCACTATTATCGACATTCCGGTGGCGCAATGCCCTGCTCCACATTTACAAAGTGGTGTTAAGCCACTTTTTGTGGCTTAACGACGCTTTGTAAATAAGGTTCCCTTTCATGCAGGTATCTGTGTGAAAGGGGCATGCAATTGGTGTTGCTTTGGGCGTTCCACTTCAACACTCATTGCTTTTTGACTGTAGCCCAGATTTAGGAGGATCTGTAAATCTGAGGCAGTACTAAAAACTAACACCATGCAAATGTAGGCGTTAGATTGGTGCAACGAGGAGAAATACTTTAATTCACCTTGTTTTTTCTTTTTCTATGTGTGCTGCATTCTGCAGCACACATAGAAAGAGCAAAACGCCATTAATAATTGTTTTTGTGCATGAAGGTGTCCCTTCATGCACAAAAACAATAATTAAATAATAGCGATTTGCTACTTCTATGTGTGCCGCAAAAAGCAGCACAAGTAGAAAAAGCAAATCGCCATTATTGTTTATGTGCAGGAAGGAACACCTTTTTGCGCATAAAAAATCATCCCTGCAACGCAGACACCCTTGCACTATGGCGCAAGGGTGTCTGTGTTGGTGCTAGGCAGCTATTTGTAGCGCCAGCGCTAGTGAAAACACAGGAGTGCGCAATATTCTTGCAAATATGGCGCAGCTCCGTGTTTTGGAAATGATACAGTGCAGCGCTGAAAAATTTCCTTGTCTATATGCCCCTCTGTTTTTTGCAGTTCAATGTTTTTTTCCCGCTAGGATAGATGTGAATAGTGCTATTCTGTTTGGACTCATCTCACTGAAAACTAATTTTAATTCAGAAGCTGGATTAGGGAACAGTTGCTGTAAACTGAGCACAATGCACAGAATCTGGACCATAATCAGTGGATTCAACTTTCCTAAATCATTTTTTTAAAATTTTGATCCATCCCAAGATATCTGTTCTGCAATAGGTAGTATAGTAGCTTCAGATCACTGGTGGCTCCATGTCACTTGTAGCAAGAATATTAGAACTCCTTGCTTTCAAAGAGCTAAATTTTCAATTCACTGTCGTATTCCATTGCTCCATGAGTGTAGAACTCTGGGGCATATTATCAAGACCGGCGATAAAATTATCGCCATTTTAGCGGCAGGAAACTGCAGCTAAAACGGCGATAATGGGCTTGATAATATGCGTTATGGAATTCCAATAGAAGCCCAGGTTAGATGTCCTGCACATCTAACATGGGCTTCTATTGGAATTCTATAACGCATATTAGCAAGCCCATTATCGCTGCATTTAGCGGCAGTTTCCTGCCGCTAAAACGGCGATAATTTTATCGCCGGTCTTGATAATATGCCCCTCTATCTTTTGAAAATTCGCCTGCCCAAATCTGATCTTTTTCCTAAAGACCTCCAAATTGTTTTAATTTATTCCAAAAAGATATTTTGTAAAAAACGTATTCTCCACTTTCAATTTCCAGCAGACTGATACCTTCAACCTCTAAGCACTTTTTTATTTCTATTTGAATTTCACCTCCAACGTTTGTCTTTTAATTCACACATTTGTGGTTCAAAATTGTTGATTTTATTTTGAACCACACTCAGTGCTCATCAATACCGAGCAGCATTATGCTAAAAGTAAAATAAACTGAGTAAGGTAAAGGAGAGATATTACATAAAGTACTTGTGGAGCAAAAGTCAAGTAGAAAAACATGGACTTAGGGACCGCATTAGCTGAATAAGTAAAAAGGAAAGTATTCACCAGTCAGAGTAATGGACCAGGGACCAGCCTTTGAATGATAAAAATAGATTCTTACACCCTTGAGAGATGTTTCTTGTGTTGTCATTTGCCAATATCACAATAAGCTCTCTATTGGTTGTAGGAAAAGGTCAAACCTGGAACCTTCGAGGAATTGTTTTCGTTGATGATTTTCAGTAATGAAGATACATCTATGGTTTGAAAAATCCAAATAATACTCGCTTACTGGAATTGTTTGTAGCTAGCTGACTGGTGGTTCATGGAGAAATGATCCTGCTTAATGCTTGTGATAACCGTGAAGTCACTATAGGGTGCCCATTTAGGTATAGTACAATAATGGATGATGTGAAAATCCTGTTATGCTATGTTTTTCAACTGCCTATAAAATAGGAAAGCACTGTTCAATAATGTGCCACCTACGTGTTTGTTGCCTTTGTCATCATGTTGTAGCTTGTAGATGGAAAACACAATGGGGCATATTATCAACGTGATTATCGCCGCTTTAGCAAGACTTTTTCCCGCTAAAGCGGCGATAATTCAATCGCCCTATTAGCAAGCTGTCGCTAACTGCTGTTAGCGACAGCTTCTAGGCGATAGCGACCGGGTTGGGTGCCGCTTTGCATGCCAGCGATATTTATCGCTAATGGCATGCAAAGTAGGCGTTCCCAACCTAAAAGCGACTGGAAACAGTCGCTAAGGTCGCTATCGCCTATTAGCGAGCAGGGGAGGTGATTAACGAACCAGCGCTAAACACGTTTAGCGCTTGTTTGTTAACGCCTGGTCCAGACCTGACTTAGCCATGTAATCCAATGGGAGGTGGATTACATGGCTAAATCCCCTCGCCCTATTAGCAAGCTAACACTGGTCACAGTGCGAATATCGCTTGTTTTCAAGCGATATTCACACTGTTCTCCAGGGTTTCTATCGCTTTGGAGATAAGCGTTGCTGATAGCACGCTATCTCCGCGATAGAAACCTGCGATAGCCGGCGATAATTATCCTAGCGCTATCTGCGCTTAGCGATAATTATCGCCGGTTATTGCTAATAGGCCCCAATATTTGTTTCAAACAAAGGTCAAAGTACTAGGGAGATAAACTTGTGAGGGGAATTCAGGGTGATCTACAGGGGTGTAATGCAGGCCGCTGCAGGCCTTACAGTATACCGAGGCCTCGACCCTACAGGGCTCCTAACTCTTCAGGGGGCCCCATTCAGCCCAAGACCATTGGATATATGTAACATATAGAAGGCACAGAACCCGTCCATAACATTCTGCTGGTGCACCCCATCAGTTTTTGTTGCACCATTGGTCAACTAAAATGTCTTATTGTTCAAAAAAACTCATTACTATTTCAGGGATAAACCTACACAACATTAAAAACTGCTCACATAATTACTCACCCATAAAGGAGCTTTCAGCATGTTTCAGTATAAACAAAGGGGCATATTATCAAGAACGGCGATAAAATTATCGCCGCTTAGCGGCAGAAAACTGCCGCTAAAGCGGCGATAATGGGCTTGATAATATGCCTGGAGAATTCAATAGAAGCCCATGTTGACACCAGAACATGGGCTTCTATTGAAATTCTCAAGGCATATTATCAAGCCCATTATCGCCGCTTTAGCGGCTGATTTTCTGCCGCTAAAGCGGTGATAATTTGTAACTCCGTTCTTGATAATATGCCCCCACGTTTTTAAATACAGCTCTTTCTTTAGGATTATACATGAAAGCTGAACAATTTAATTGCAATCAGCTACCAATGTTAGCTCTACCTTCCTAGCGGTCTAATTCTATAGGCTGCTCAGCCTGTTGTATCTGAAACCCTTTACTCTTGGCTACATGATTAAATACTTTTCTCTTATGCCTACAACACAGTCGACGAGTATAATACAGTATTTCACTTACAGGTTTCAATAAACCTTCACATGTTTGAGAAAGCATTGTTTTTATGCTAGCTGAGCTAAAATAAATATGTAATATGGAAATTCCTAATGACTAAGTTGTAAAACGTTCCAAAAATGCCATCTCAGGGTTGTGGTGATACTTTAAAACAACTTTGACTTCCGCCTTTTGCTTATGATTTCGCCAGGCCACCTTGAAGGCGATATCGGACCATATTACACAGCTCACCCTTTATGTATCAAAATTCAGTGGTATATAACCCCATTTTTCACAGGAATTGTGAAATATGGGTTTAATTATTATGATGCATTTCCCAAACCACTATGCAGGGTTTTTAATCAAGTATACTAGGATTATGCCACAATAGAGGTCTACATTATCTGGCAGGATTATTTAAATTATGCATCAAGAAAAGACAGTCTATAGAGCTTTATTCAGTACGGGGCATATTAACAAGGGCCGGCGATAAATATCGCAAAGCGCGCTTAGTGCTTGCATATTTATGGCCGGCTATCTCTGGAATTTATCGCCCGGTTAGCGCGTTATCAACAACGCGGATCGCCGAGGCGATAAAAATTCCAGAGATAGTGTGGATATCGCCATTTTCCATGGTGGAAAACGGCGATATCCTTGATGATAGGGCCTCTTAGCCACAGAATCCACCCCCCATGTTAAGTATGCCTTAGTCAGGAATTTAACAGACATTAAATTCCTGCGTTAAGTCATACTTAACGCAATTTAAAAAATCGCTACCCTTCCTTGTTAATATCGCGAAGCTGCCTTCGCGATATTTTCCCTGGTTGGTTTCACAGCCACGCCTACTTTGCATCTCATTAGCGATGCAAAGTTAGGCGTGCTGGAAACGGGCGCTAAGTCAGCAAAACACGCGATAGCGTGTCTTTGCTGATAAGGCGATGAAATTATCGCCGCTTTTCGCCCGAAAACGGACGCAAAAGCGGCGATAATTTTATAGCACCGCCTTGATAATATGCCCCCAAATTCTTTAGAAGTGTTAGATTGAACCATTTGAGAAAGAAACAACGTTTTTGTTGAAATCTACAAACAATGCTGCAAATTATATGGTAAGTCAGGTAACTCTATAATTATGAGTTAAACACCACAGTGACAGGATTGTTTAAGTCCATTGGCTCTGAATATTGTTTATTATTTTATCGACACCCTATTCATGAAAGTTACAAAAAAAACTTTCTAATTCCAATCAGTGTTCATTGTTAGCTGCGCTTTGACGATAACAATTTCAAAAGTCTCTACCCTCTGCAAATAGAATGTTTTTTTTTATCGGTGCAGAAGTTTTCCCAAATGCTACATTCTTAGGGGCAGATTTACAAGCCCCCTGCGCCACCAGTACGTCACTTTTCGTGACGTACTGGTGGCGCAGGGGGCTCCTCGATATTTACAAGGAGAGAAAAGCCACCATGCGTGACTTTTCCTCTCCTTGTAAATACCGATCCCTTCACACGCAGCACTTTGCGTTGAAGGGGCGTTCCATGGGTGTTGCTGTGGGTGTTCCCACGCAGCACCCATGGAACAAGACACATCTCCAGATTTACGAGAAATCGTAACTCTGGAGATGCGATGTGAATGCTACGCCACCCTAGAGGTGGCGTAGCGAGACTTACCGAGGAGAAATGTTTTCATTTCTCCTCGTTTTTCCTCTTTCAATGCGTGCTGCATTCTGCAGCACGCATTGAAGAGGAAAAGCCTGTACTGATTGTTTTGTGCAGAAAGGTGCCCCTTCCTGCACAAAACAATCTCCCATGGCGCAGGCACCCTTGCACCATGGTGCAAGGGTGCCTGCGCCGGCGCTTAGCAGCTGTTTGTGCGCCAGCGCAGGGAGAACACAGGAATGCGACATATTCTTGTAAATATGTCGCATTCCTGTGCTCTGAAAGTGCCGCAGCGTGGCGCAGCCAAAGGGCTTGCAGCGCCACGCTGCGGCACTTTCTTGTAGATCTGCCCCTTAGTTTTATAGTAATTTTCTCTTCTTTCTTTGAAGATAACAAAACCATGTAGTTCACTATTTAATGAACTTTTTAAATAAACACTACTTTGTATCAAATAACCCCTGTTAAAGCTAAGTATCCTAAAATAAGCATGCAGTATTATAGAAAATGCTTAATAGAAAACATGTGTACTATGGTCTGTTATTGTAAGTCAGTGTGCTGATGAATTTTAGAAATCACCACACCTTCAGCCCTGAAGTGTATGATGTCATCAGAGTATGTTAATGGCAATATTGGCTCACTGAAAAGAAACAAAGATTAAAGTGATGTTATAGTTAGGTGAAAACATCAGACATAATGTCACATTTTAAACCTGAAAATCACAGAAACCTACCATTTATAGTGGTTATGAATATTATATAAATATTTATTTAAATGCTGTTCATAAGTTTATTTACAGTCAGCCAAATACAGCCACAGGGCCAACATGTGTTTTGAAGAGAAGAATGCATCATCAGGGTTTAGTCCTGGAGGGTGAGGCACCGGGCAATATGTCTTTCTTAAACCTAATTGTGGCTTATATTTTTCTGTTCCCTCTCTACTGCTAATGGGTGTATTATTTTGCAAAGGGCTTGGACTCCATTGGGGTGTTCGGTATGTGAAGGGAGTGAGCTCTCCATGAATAATTGTGCAGGGGGGCAAACACCATGAGCAGTAGAAACCTGATGACTCATATCTGTTTTATTGCCCACATGAGGTGGGCTTTCCCCAAAGTGTACTGTGTAGGGTAAAGCCTGTGCATAGGAGGACCATGGATCAACTAAGGGGGCTTGTGTCTGCGCCATTTAGTACTTACTTTCATATTGGAAAAGCTGTACTAGTATATAGAGTAATTTCAACAGCAGTAGATTGTGTGATGTCATCAGTGATCTCTTCAATAATTTCATTTGAGATGTCATCAGTGATGCCGCCGATGATGTCATTTAACATGCCATGAGTGACATAATATGGGAGGTCATAAGCACTGCATGATGTTTCAGTGGTTTTTCTGGTTTAAAACATAGGGGCATATTAGCAAGACCCACGTTAAAATTATCGCCGTTTTAGCGGCAGGAAACTGCCGCTAAAGCGGCGATAATGAGCTGCTAATATGCGTTATAGAATTCAATAGAAGCCCATGTTAGATGTGCAGGACATCTAACCTGGGCTTCTATTGGAATTCCATAACGCATATTAGCAAGCCCATTATCGCTCGTTTTAGCGGCAGTTTCCTGCCGCTAAAACGGCGATAATTTTAACGTGGGTCTTGCTAATATGCCCCATAATGTTATGACTGACATTTTCACCAAATTTTAACCTAACTTTAGCCTTTGGTTTTCTCATTGAATTTCTAAGGGTTTTTGTAACATAAAGTTAGATATTATTACCATACCTAATTTTAGAAACAGGGGTCTCTAGTTGGCATTGGTTTGCAACCTGTTCAAGTAGGAACCCTTATTCTAGTCAGGGTAAGGGATTTACACAGCCAAGATAAGCCCTGCTCACCCCTTTGGTTGCTTGGCACGTGCAGTCAGGCTTATCTCAGAGGCAATGTGTAAAGTATTTGTACATAAAACATACAGTATCACAGCACAAACACTACAAATTGATACCACACCAGTTTAGAAAAATAACCAATTTTTATCTAAACCAAACAAGACCAAAACGACAAAAATCCAACATACATAAGAAGAAATATCACTTCTTAAAGGTTTAGCCAGTTAAGTCCATAGAACTCTACGGATGCTTTGATTTTAGCATAAAGTACCTTTGATGCTACAAAATCTGAGATGACTAACAGCCGCAGAGGAGGGAAGCGTCAAAAACACAAGTGATGCTTTGATTCCTGAGTCCCAGGGGACTGGAGGAGTCAGTTCTGTTGCAAGGCAGAAGAAGTGTTGCTTCGATTCCTTACTGTGAAGGGAAGTGATGCGTCATTCCTGACATGCAGCCTCAGTTCCTTGCTGCGGGGTGACATCGCTGGAGACTTGGAGCACAGGTGCGATGCGCGGAAAATCTAGGCACGCTGGGTCGATGCGGCATGAACCAGACGTTGCATCTATTCTCCCAGCCGCGGGCAGGTGATGTGTCGATTCATCCAGACGCACAGCAGGGCCTGTGTCAGAGTCGGAAACACCATGCTCAGGACTCAGGCTTAGGTGAACCTTCAGCAGCATGACAGATGCTGCATCGATTCTTCAGCTGCATCTCGGCAATGCGTTGGTTTTTCAACTGCAGGGCGATGCATGGATTTTCAGTATTTGAAGCAGCTAATCCAACTCCAAGGGGACAGAACTGGGATTGGCACCACTTTGCAGGTTAGAACTCCCAGCCTAGGAGTTCAGTGGAGCTTCAGATGAAGTCTTTTATGGCCCTGAGACTTCCAACAGGAGGCTAGCATACACAAGCCCTTGGGGAACCTTGACAAGCAGGATAAGAAAGTAAAGTCCAGACCTTCTACTGCTCAAGACAGAAACAGCAAGCAGCAGGCCAGCACAACACAGAAACAAGCAGAGTGGCAGTTCCCTTCCTATAGCTTCTCCAGCTCTTTTTGGCAGAATCTTCTCTTGATCCAGAAGTGTTCTTAAAATGTGGGGTTGAAGGTCCAGTACTTATATCCCTTTCCGCCTTTGAAGTAGCTATACTTCCAAGGATAGTCTTTGTAGTGCACAGATCCTTCCTTGCCCTGACCTGGCTACAGACACACTACAGGGGGTTGGAGACAGCCTTGTGTGAGGACAGGCACAGCCCTATGCAGGTGTCAGTGATGGGGCGTAGCTAGCCACCGATGGAGTTAGTAGCACTCTTCAGAGCGCCACTCGGCTGAGCCCCCATCCAGCATCATCCTGTCATACACAGGTAGACCAGAGACCTCCTGAGTCCCCCTGGAGCTGGAGTCCCACCAGCAGGCCTGGGTGCACAGCTACATGCAACCTCCGTGACTGTAATTACTGCAGCTGCAGTGACATGGGGACAAGGGCCGGTGAGAAAATGGCTGCCGACCGGTGAGGCAGCAATCCACAGTAAAGCCCGGACCCAACGCTGGTGCATTGAGTGGGCCTGCGAAAAGGCGGAGGGGACCAGAGCATAACCAGGTCCCCCCCCAGGCGACTACTGACCTGCCATCAAGCTGCGGGACAGCTGAGTGGCACTGGGGGCCTCATAGCTGGACGAAGAAATAGAGGCCGAGACTTTCGGTCCTCCTTTACAGAGCGGCGGGACTGGACCTGCCCTGCACCAAGAGTCCTGCCATCTAAAGCCACGATAGGCAGGCTGAGGGATCGGCGCCTGGCCCTGAGGAGGAGAGTCCCCTCTCCCTAAGACTGCAGGGCCTTGGTGAAGGTGGGGCTGTGCAGACTGATACTGAGACTAGCTGAGAGCCTGCAACAGGTCTCGGCCACGTGAAGCAGGGAGAGAGTGGCCGCACAAGGCTCACCAGAGACAGGCCGAGAGCGGGTGCCCCACCCACAATAGTGCAGCCCAGGGCAAGCAGCTGACGTGGCCTGTGTAGGAAGGCCACAGGAGAGCCTGCTTAGTTTGGCATCACGTACTGAAGCTCCTGCCACACCCAGATAAAGGGAGCAAAGCTCCTGGAGACAAAGAGCAGGAACTGGTTCAGTATACCCCCTGGCAGACTGAGAGGGAAGTGATACAACGTGCAGGCAACAAACTACCAAGAGATATAGAGACCATGCTGTTTGTCTTTCCAACTTTTAGAGTGAGGGGAGGAAAGACCCTGCCGGCAGCCACTTGACTGTGGGACCAACAGTAGAGATGTGCCAGTCATGTAAGACTCAGCTATGGTGCAGGGCTGGTGAAACATAAACTAGAGGCAACACGAGATTCTCCTGGTGGAGGGAATGGGCTACTGAGACTCCACCAGGAGCTGCTGGGTGATGGCCTGGTTATATTTTATAAAGCTGCGACATGCACTTGGAAGCAGTGGGGAGACGTGCCAACGAGAACGCAATGGGCAAAACCTCCCGTAGACGAGAACCAGTCCCTTCATTTTCATATAGCCTACATGCTATCACAGCAACTAGAATGGCACTAGAGACTAAGATAGAGACCCTGAGCTCTGACTTGGGGCTCTAACGAGATGACCACAAGCAATTGGTGGAGAGGGTCACCACCACAGACCGGGTCATAGCAGACAAATCGCCCACACTTGCCATGACAGTGGAATGCCTGCAAGCTATGGAATCCAAAATCCGCAACCTGGAACTCAGAGCAGAAGATGCTGTAAGCCACTCGCACCGCAACAACATATGAGTGATGGGGCTGCTGGAGAAAATCGAAGGTGTGGACATGGTTGAGTACCTCGAGCGGTGTATACAAACTGAAGTGGCCCAGGAAGGCCTCTCCACCTTTTTCGCTCACGAACGAGCACAACGAGTACGGGCACGTCGCCCATGCTGGGAGCCCTGCTGTGACCAGTAGTGGTGTGCCTACACTACAAAAATCGAGATCACATTCTGGCCCAAGCCAGCCACAGAGGAGAACTCCAAGTCGGGAATGCAGAAGTGCAGGTTTTACTGGACTTCTCTCGCCAGGTGCATGGAAAAGAGCCTCATTCCAAGAGGCTAAGCACCAGCTGCGCCAACTTGGCTTCCCACATACCATGTTCTTCCTGGCCAGGCTAAGGGTTGTAGCACAAGATGGCACTAAATTCTTCCAAACATCGGAAGAAACCTGGAACTGGCTGGAGCACCGTCCATGACAGGAGACCACAGACAGACCACGAAAGCAGCATACCAGCCGCTCCTGCTCTAATTGTGGGAAGAAGCAGAGTAGCCTGGCGGCACCGTCACAGGCTGAAGCGCAATTAGAGCGGCTGAACGTGGCAGAGATGGTGGTGCAAATCAGTGGAGGAAACACCGGCCCATCGGCGCTGGAGAGAAGAGATCCAATACGAGCCTTGGACTCAGATCGTGAATCGATTAGTTCAACAACCTCAAGCCTAGTCCTTCCTAAGGTGACCTCAAGAGCTTCTGACAATATCATATGTCCAACTAAGCTGTGTCACTTGGGCACAGTGAGGGGACAACAGGAACTTCTCTAAGTTGCACTGGAACACTGAAAACCAAGAAGCCTTTCTCTTATTAAGGTCTACACTGAGACATCCTACAGAGTTTGCTGATGAAGGGGAGAATGCCAGAGGGGAGCCCTTACCCACCCCCCTCTACACTTCAACAGTGGGGGAACTCCAGTGATAGATTGACTCAGGTTATAGTTTTGGATGGGGGTGATTGTCTACTTGTCCTGGGGAGCAAGAGTTGGGTAACTTGTTTTTGGTGTCTTTGCTGGGGAGTTCTGAGTCACATTGCATTGCAAGTTATAATTGTGCTATTTAGAGACATGCTGCAGGCTGATGGGGGGGATTTGGGGAAGGAGACACAGACACACCTAACACCCTCATAACAAGTGGCAGGTACATCAACGTACAAATGCATATCCTGGAACATATGTGGCATGCACACTATGCCAAATAGTTATAAATTGTTCTCCTTCCTCAATAGAAGAGGAGCACAGATAGCGATGCTGTAAGAGACAGACCTCACAGTGAAAGAAGGGCAGGCAAGACAGCGCTGATAGTGAGACCAGGCATTTTATCCCACGTACTCTGCATATGCTAGAGGGGTTATGATCTGGATTTGATTGGGGGTTCTGTTTCAGCACATAGACACCTTGACAGACCCTGAGGGCCACTACATAGTGGTGAGAGGCCGACTGGAGAGTCAGGCATTTACCATCACAAATGTATATGCCCCTAATACTGAACAGGCAACCTTCTATATGCGCCTAATGTGCTGTCTGGCCCCATATCTGATGTCTCCTACGATCAGGGGAGGGACTTCAATTGTGTGGCTGATGTGCATTTAGATAGATCTCAACCAGCAATACGTGATTCTCAGATGGTGCACACGGCCCGGGCCTTCGAGGCCTGGCGCTCCCAATGGGGACTGGTCGACTCCTCGAGAACCCTGCCCCCCCACAGCTGAGATTATTCTTACTTCTCTGCCCTACATGAGGTTCATGTCCACCTAGACACCTCTTTATGCACTCCAGATACACAAATCTCAGTCCAGACGGTTGTATACTTGGCCCGAACGATATTGGACTACAACCCGGTCCTCCTCAGCTTGAGATAGACCCATCCTAGGTCCTGGAGGCTCCAGCCAGACTCATCAAGAGATCAATTCTTATGGGAAGGGATCTGAGGGAAGATAGTCCAATATTTCAATGACATTGATGAACAGCCTCCTCCCCTCTAGTGGAGTGGGATGCCTTCAAGGCTGTCCCACGGAGCCAGTGCAAAGCGGAAGCCAAAGGGATTGGACATACACGCCAGAAGGAAGTACTGACTGCGGAGGGAGACCTTAGGGAGCTTGAACAGAGGCGGCCGGGACACCCAGAACTCCAATCAGAGTTACAGGGTGCCAAAGAGGAAGTAGCGAAACAGACTGAAAGACTTCAATGTTTTAACTTTAAAGAGTATATGGACAGACACACCCCGAGCATGACAAGTCGGGGTCCCTGCTGGCATGGCTGGTGAACCCGGCCAGCAGAGGTTCGTCTGTTCTTGAGCTAGAAGACACTGAGGGGAACAGGAAATTCACACAGGAGGGGATCAATGATATATTTGCCCAGTACTATTCCAGTCTCTACCGTAGCGCCCCAACGTGAGCCACTGATGCAGTCCGGAACTACCTGGAGGGGATACAACTGCTGCAGTTGGGAGGAGAAGAGGCTGAGGCACTGAGGGAAGACATTTCCTCCCAGGAAGTGAGAGCGGCCATTAAACATATGGCGCATAACAAAACTCCAGGAATTGATGGCTTTCCGGGTGAGTTCTATGACGAATACTTGGGAAAACTGGCACCGCGACTGGTGTCACTGTACCCCGTGGCTCGGACTGCAGAGAAGTTGCCTGACAGCACCAGGGAGGCACTCATAATACCAGTTCTAAAACCACGGAAGCCAGCCCACGACCACACGGCCTACAGACTGTTGTCAATGCTAAATATTGACTATAAAATATTGAATAAGATATTGGAAGCCAGGCTCTTGCCCCACAAGCCAAAACGAAGCCACCCAGACCAGGCGGGTTTCATCTAAGGGTGGGCAAAGCACTACGCTACGCTCGCGTAGTTTGCGAAGTTTGCGCTACTTCGCACTACGCGAATTGCACGTAGCACAGTGCAAACACGCGTAGCGTAGTGCAGCGGTCATTTTTGCTTGCTCGCGGTCCTCAACGTCAAGTTGGCGACCGCTAGCAAGCAAAATGACATCCCAGCGAGACTTTTTCTCGTTCGCGATCAGCAACATCAAGTTGCCGATCGCAAGCGTGGAAAATAAACCTCCCGGCGAGATTCTCAACGTGGGGAGGTCAGGTTTCTCATTGCGAGTGGTCGCGTATGCTCGCGACCGCTCGCGATGAGAAACTACCAGTCAGCGTTGAGAAAGCTGCCGCTCGAGTAAAAATCTACTCGAGCGGCAGTAAAGACAGCTCGCACTGTGCAAGATGCCGTTTTCAATGATTGCACAGTGCGGACAAGCATCCGGCACTGTGCAATCATCGCGAACAGCGCACTCACGCAGTTCGCGTAGTGCTATGCGTAGCTCGCGTAGTGCGAAGTGCACTTCGCATACCTTCGCGTAGCGCTACTTCGCGAACTACGCCCAGGGTTAGTTTCATCCTGGGCCGGAATACAGCCTTTATTATCAGGCAACTCCTGGCCATTCTAGACATCGACGATTATGATAAGACCACATCGGCTGTGTTCACAGTGGCTATAGAGAAGCCATTTGACAGCCTCGAATGGCACTTCCTATAGGAGGTGCTGCGCAAGGTGGGCCTAGGTGGGGGATTCCTAGCATGGACAAGGTTTTTGTATGTGAACCCGATGGCCAGAGTACGCACGAGGAGGACTATTTCTTCAGGTCAGAGGGTGGAGCCGGGAACGCAACAGGGATGCCCCCTGTTCCCCCTACTCTTGGCGCTAGCTATGGAGCCTTTAGCCTGCTGTGCATGAATGGGGTGAGATTATCATGGTCTCGCAGAGCGGGACATGCAACACCACATTGCCTTGTGTGCAGACGACCTCCTGATATTCCTTTGAGACACGAAAGAGGATCTGAGGGGAGAAAGGAATATGCTGGAATGCTTTTGCCTTCCATCGGGCCTAAGAGTAAATTCGCAGAAATCCTGACTCTTACCTGCGATGCCCAGGAGGTGTCCCCCAGATGAGTTGGGCCACCTCCAGTCAGAACCCAGATGCATGAGGTACCTAGGGGTAAGGATATATCACGATACCTCTGACCTATTGGAGAGAAATGTGGGTAGAGTGATCTGGTCCCTTTACTCATCCATGGAGTTCTGGAAAACATTGCCATTATCAGTGGCGGGCAGGGTGGCCCTTCTGAGATGGTGGCGCTGCCAAGGCTGCTATACTACTTCGGCACACTTCTGGAGTGGATACCCCGGATGGTGTTCCGGGACTTGGATTCACAGATCAAATCATTTATTTGGGGGCTAGGCCACCGACGAGTGGCACTGGCCACGCTGCAGTGCTCCACAGCGACTGGAAGAATGGCAGTACCGGACTTTAAGGTGTACTATATTGCGGCACAACTAAACTGGCTGATCCAGTGGCTGGCATCCAGAAGGAATCCGTACAAGGCCATGAGTCCATTTACGCCGGCATCCTCTGACCTCACACCTGGTACACTGAAGAGCTCAGAGTCATGATCCGGTGCTGGACTAGATATTTGCAAAAGACTCGTAGTAGAACTCCGTACTCTGCTGACCTACCCCTCTGCATGCTTCGACACTTGCCGCATGGTGGAAACTGGACGGGCCTTGACCCCTGGGTTGCAGCGGAGGGCGACTCAAGTGGGGGACCTCTTTCAAGTCTCTGAGATACTCATGTTTGCTGAGTTTCGCGCTGAATTTGATCTGCTTCAAAGTCATTTTCTCTTGCATAGCGCTCTCACTACAGTGTTCAGAAAACACTGGGGTACCGGATCAGCAGAACCACAGGCACTGAACTGCTACAGATATGCGGCCTTATCGGCGGGCACAGTCAAAATAGTCTTGTGTCTTTATAAAGCAATTTGAAATGATCTTCAACGACCACCAGAACGATTACAAACACAATGAGAGGAGGACCTGGGAATCCGATTCCTGAGGCGGACTGGGATACCATAGTGGAAACAACACCAAAGGCATCGCGGAATGCACGGTTCAAGTTAATTAATTACTATATTCTGAATACGGTGTACCTTACCCCAATGAGAACTAGAAGATATTTCCAGATGGAGGAGGCAACTTGTCCCCGATATGGAAAAAGGCAGGCACATAATCTTCACATTTTCTGGGAGTGCCCTATTCTGAGCGCCTTTTGGGAGGAGTTCTTGAATATAGTCAAAGCTGTCACTGACAGGGAGATTCAATGCACCCCAGGTCACTGCCTACTAGAATGGTTCCCACACACAGCCAAAATCAAAGTCACAGGGAAATTCCAAGACCTTGTATATGTCCTGGCCAAACGAGAAATCACCAGGAACTGGAAGTTGATGGGAGGGCCTTGGATAATAACATGGAGGAGGGAACTGGAAAAATGGGTGGGATGTGAAGGAAGAATACTCCTGATGGAAGTACAGCAAGGCATAGGCTCAATGGACGCAGCCAGGGCCTGTGGAGGGCTAGTCGATGAGCTAATAGCACTGGACTCAGATGCTGCTGCAGCCTTGCCCTCAAGATCTCCGCATCTGGAGCAGAACAGAGATGGAATGGACCAAGTTACACACCACGCCCCCCATCTCCCAAATCTGTATAGCTTGCATGTACCTACACACGACGATGTCTAAAAATGCACACTCATACCATATACAGTGACAAAATTGAAGCGATGAACCGACTCAAGGTGAGAGGGAGGGGATGGAGTTGAGAATGTTTGCTGCGAAAAGAAACAGGGAGAACAACGGCATTAAACTGACTTATTATCATGCATGCAATGTATAATGATGATGCAATACATGTGTAAAACGCCAATAAAATCTAGTTTAAGCAAAATGCAGGCGTCAGTGGCAACTCCTCCCATCACTCTAGTACCGGAAGGCCCATCAGCCTGGTGATGGACAATCAGGACATGCAAAGCACACCTCAACTTCCTTTGTGTGACTGTCTAGAGTGAATGCACAAACAGACAACTGTCAGTCTACACCAGACGTAAATTCTACAGGCAGGCAGAGGCACAGAATGGTATAGCAAGAAAATGTACACTTTCAAAAACTAGTAAAAAACTAAGCCAACATATAGTCATAAATGCAGGAAGCAGAAGCAAGAAGCCTGGGGAAACCACACCAAGGTCTAAGACCTAACTATAACGTCACTGTAACCTTTGGATTTTTCAGGGAATTTCTAGAGATTTTTTAATGTACTGTAAAATCTTATTACCATGCCTATTTATTAATATCACTTCAACCTTTGTTTTTTTCAATGTTATTCTAAGTTTTTTTAAACATAAACTAAGATCTTCCTACCATACATAACTATATCATCTCTTTGGATCTTCCTATGTCAGAATTGTCTGGATTTTGGGTTGGAGAGGTTGCACATGGACTTCACCTACCTGGTGGCCCATGTATGCTACAGACCCTTCCTCTAACTGGCACTTATTTGCCTTGATAGTCAGCCATACCTGTTGAAGGACTTGAAGCACTTCCTTGAGGTTGACCAGGTGATCCTCCCAAGTAGAACTGAAGACAGCTATATCAGCCATATATGCTTCTCTATTCACCAATCTCTGGAAGGTGGCAGGTGCATATTTCAACGCAAAGGTCATCACCTGGAATTGAAAGTGGCCTTCTGGGGTTGAAAAGGCAGACCTCTCCGTGGCTCCTTGTGCGAGGGCTATCTGCCAATAATCCAAAGTCAGGTCAAAGGTGCTCATGTATTTTGCAGCTCCCAACTTATCAATGAGCTCATCAGTCTTGGTGAATGTATTTAGGCCTCTGTAGTCCACACAGAATCTTAACTCTTGTTTTCCTCCTTTTGGATGTGGTTTGGTCACCAGAACTACTGGGCTAGCCCAAGGGCAACTAGAAGGCTCAATCACCCCCAACTCTAGCATTTGTGCAACCTCTGTTTTAATGCTAGACTTGACTTGGTCTGACAGTTTGTATATTTTAATTTTGACAAGTAAAGTGTCACCGAGATCCACATCATGGGTGCATCATGTTGTCGAACCTGGGGTCAAGTAAATCAAGTCAGAAAGCTGTCCAGGCAAGTAGTAACAGTCTTTCTGATGCTGACTGGTCAAAGTGGTGGAGAGAACTACTCCCTCCACTGAACCATCTTTGACATTGGTTGACATCAGGTCTGGGAGAGGTTCACTTTTTTCCTCTTCTCCGCCATCTGTCATGAGCATTGTAATGTCTGCTCTGTCATGATGTAACTTGAGCCTATTCACATTTATCATGTGTCTTGGGGTACTTAAGTCTACCAATTGCCCAGTCTGGTGTTCTACAGGGAAACCCTTTGGTCAAACCAGTGCCTGACAAGCTTCTGGGTGGCCTCCAAGTTGCCCTTTTCATGTATTCAGGCATCCTTGAGTGAAGGCCTAGTACATAATCTAGGATGTCCTGTTTGAGCTCTTTGAGAGGTCTCTCCCAACCTTCTCTTACCAAACTTAAGGGACCCCTTACAGTGTTTCCAAAGAGTAGTTCAAAGGGACCAGGCCCTCTAGAGTGGGACAAGTCTTATGTCCCTTGCTTAAGTCCTCTCTGGAGGAACCACCTGCTCCTTGAAGTTCTGTCAGGTCAAGCCAGTCCTTCAGGGCAGCACCCTCCTCTTCAGAGACCAGGCTTTTCCCTTGAGGGTTAGGCTCCTTCTGGATCTGTGAACTTTTGGAAGAGGCCTTCCCAGGCTTCCTCCCTCTCCTCTTGGTACTAGGGACTTGGTTCACACTTTTAGTATCCACAGTCCCTTTCCTTTTCCTTAAGGCCTTCTGTGCTCTAGTGGAGACACAAACCCACACATGGAGACCCAACATTGCTGCATGTGTGATCCTCTCCACATCTGCCCAGTAGAAGTTACCAATTGCCCAATAGGCACTGTACTGGGATGGCAGGGGATACAGCTACTTTCTTAGGACCTGTAACGCCTCCCCACTCAAAGTCTACCACAGCTATGGCATGTGACTTCGTAACATTGTCAGAGCTAATAATCTCAGGCACTTAATCATTAGGATATGGCTTCAGGAAACTAGCTTGGCCAAACGATGGTTATGCCTGAACCTGTATCCCTCAAGGCTTGGCTTTCCATCCAATTGGTTCTTGGCCACTGCATGTACATTACCATACTGGCAGGCCAGTGGACCGGGCGTTCAATTCCCTAACCACCCAGGGAAACTAATGTGACTTCAGTGTAACCCCTGTAATCCCCAGGGACAACTTACATCCCAATCCCTACACTGGCAATTCCCTTTTTTCTTTTTCCATACAGGATCCCCTTTCTTGTGCCGTGGCTGACTACGGTCATAGCACACCCCAGCCTTTGATGCATCAAAGTTCTTTCCCTGATACCCCCTCCCTTTGAATTGGGATGTGGCTCTGGGATCCCCACCTTGGGCATCTTTTGGGGTCTCTTTAGGTTTTTCTTTTTTTTAAACTTGGCCCCATATTCCCCTTGGAGGAGGGCTTGTCCCACCTTTTTGTATTCAGCACTTTGGGGCTTCTTGGGCACTGTAGTACATATCCACTCATCAGCTATCTTCACCAGATCTCTAGGGTGAGATAGGTTAGGGTCTACCAGATGCTGGTGTAACCTCTCTGAGGTACAATTTGTAAGTATGTGCTCTTTTACCACTAAATTGTATAGGCCCTCATAGGTATATGCCTTGTTACCCTTAATCGAGCCTTCCAATGACTGCACAGAGGCATCTATAAAATAAACCCATGTCTGTGTTGACCCCTTCTGTGTGCTACTAATCCTTTGTCTATACTCTTCTGTGGTAAGACCAAACAGCTCAATGAGTGCCTCTCTCATGTGGGTGTAAGACTCTGCTACCTCATCGTCAATTAATGTATTAGTTTCCAAAGTAAGGACCCCCAGTGTTGTGCACTCACCCTCCTCATCATAAGAGCTCTCTCAAAGGAGGCTAGCGATTTGTCTGTGACATCCCCCTCTGTGTATTTTGGAACAATACCCTTCGGCAACCTGGGATCATAGGCACCACCTGTGATTACCTCTCCTTCCCTGTTGCTGCCATCATGATCTTGGGATTACATCGCCAGGTTGGCCCTACTCTCTGTTAGGGCCAGTTTTTTTTCTCTTTTTGAAGGACCAACTTCCTCTCCTGCATCTCAAGGAGGTTGAGTTGGGCTGTCAGATTCTGTGGTCTCATCACTGAGGAAGGGCACCTTTCATTCCCAGACAGGGTGTTGACTCTTGAATGAATTGTGGGGACTCTACTCGCATTGAACCCAGTCAGTTCTTTGAATTCCGCATCACCCCCCTCTACTCCACTGTCAGTGGGGGTCATCTCCTCTTCTAGATGGATCTGGGCCCTCCTTGATTTCTCCCAAGCGTTGAGGGCTTTCTCGAGATCCTCTTTAGATGCAGTATTCCCTGGGAAAATGTTTCTCTCCCTGCACAGTGGCCTCAGGATATTGATCTTGAGTGTGGGAACGCAGTCAAGTCAATTTCCCTGCTCTACATCTTTGAAGACTTGTAGTAAAGGATTTGGGTGCAGTATATGATATGGCTGTGGGGCCTTATCGTGGAGTACACTCGCAAATACCATTTTGGGCCCAGTCACTCTCATTTACTTAACCTTAGCTCAACCCTGGGTAACTATGGCTGTGAGCAGTAAGGCTTTACAATTGAATTTAGCGTAAAGCATTTAGCAGCACCAAACAACCAAATAAGTATGTCACACACCAAGAAAGAGAGGCAACAACAATTTATAAATATTGTGAACATTTTTATGAATTTTTAGAGATCTTCATCATCAACATTGTGAGAGGCTGGCCTGGTATATGATGTCCACTTATGTAAGTAGGCACCCTGCACCGTCCAGACAACCCATATGGTGATTTAAGAGGTCTTAGACAACCTTAGAAAGCTCTCTTAGTGGTAGCTGTGGAGAGCAGCCTTCAGGCTTAGTCCAGAGGAGTGTAAAGCAGCTTGTTTAACCAGAATGCAATCTTATAGGTATAGATTAAGTGAAAAAGAACCACACAAGGTATTTATAAAAATATGTATTTATTATATAATACTCTCTAACACATACAAATGTCTCCTACCCGGAGATATGCACAATGCACACAATACTTTGCATAAAAATCACGTAAATAGCACAAAATACACATTGACCCCAGAGGGGGACCAAACCATATACTAAGAAAGTGGTATAAGAACCATGACTCGGGTCAAGACAATGTTGAGAAGACATAGAAGTGCTGTGGACCCAAGGAACCACCCAAGGTGAGAGACTAGGAGCCCCATGGAGATCATGTGCAGTGTGGGAACACGACCGCGATTTCCGTACAAATCAACATGTAAGTCGCGGTTGGAGTTTTAAAGATTAAGGACCCTTCCCAGTGGACCCAGAAGAAACCCCATGGAAGACAGAAGGTTGGAGAGCCACCCCACCCGTGGATACCCTACTACTCACATTACCCACACCAGGGAAGCCGGGTGCATAGGTGTAAAGTGGTGTCGGAAATCGCTGTTGAACCCAATAGAGGACTTCAGGAAAGTGCCGCTGCTGGAGAAGGAGAAAGTGTCCGGTAGAATCCGAAGGTGGATTCAGGATGAGAAGTACCTGCAAGCAGGAGGGACAGAGTCTATGTCACTCAGGAATGACCAGGAGATCTGGAAGACGAATGCCCACCGATGTCGGGTGTTGCAGGAGAGTTGACGGTGACCTTGACTCTGCAGCTGTGAGGACCAGGCAATGTTGAGGAAGACCAGGAGCCATGCACGATCTTTCCCATGTCGGATTTCGAGAGTTGAGGGGTGGGTGTCTAGCGGGAGCACCAACAAGCCTTGGCAACTGCAAACAATGTAGCAGTCGAAGTAGATGCAATGTTGGGACCAGCAAGGGACAGGGGACTCACCACAAGCAGGGGAGTCAGGGCAGGCCCCGAGCAATCAGGGGAGCCCAAAAGAAACAAAGGTGACCCTCAACAGGACCCACAGGCCGGAGGCATTTGAGTCACAAAAGGACCTCGAGCAGCTCACCAAAAGATGCAGGCCACAGTGCAAATGATGTGATGTGGACAAAGACTTTAGTCACTAGAGATGCTTGAGGTTGGGGCTACTTGGAGCCCGCAGATCTTGGTGGAAGGAAGCAACAAGCCTTTGCAACTGCAAGCTCCCACGAGGGATACTGGCCTCAAACTTGGTGAGAGGAATCATACCTGGTGCCTGGAATCATACCTTCCACACCGTTTTGATACCAAACATGATAGGATTCGTTGCAGCCAAATTCGATATGGTCATCGCGTAATTACGCGGTGCCCCTCTATATGGTATATGGCTGCTTCACTTCCAATCGGGAGAATGGACTCCGTAGGTGGTAGGGGTGTCCTACTCATGCAGGGGCACCCTCACACTTAGAACCAAGCACCCTGCCTTCAGGATTGCAAAGGCCTGCTATCGGGGTGACTTATAGTTTTTAGGTGCGGTGACCCTAGATATAGGAAACCTATATCTTTCGTAAGTGGTGCTAGCACCAGCTTACACAGGCTGCAATGGCAGGCCTGTAGTTGCATTTTGAATGATCTCCCATGCGTGGCATAATGCATGCTTCAGCCCATGGGGGACCTCTGGGGTACCTATGCCCTGGGTACCTTAGTACCATATACTAGGGACTGATAAGGGTACCCCAGTATCCAATCTGGCATGTACCTAAGTACTAACCACAACAATTTAAGGGAGAAAGCAGAGAGACTGGGGTCCTGATTAGCAGGATCCCAGTCAGACTAGTCAGTAACAGCTTAGCATCCGGCAAAAAGTGGGGGTAACCATAAAAGCAGATCCTACTGTCCTACAAACATCCACTGGAGGGTTGCAGAGATACAGATTTTAGATGTTTGTATCACTTTTAAATGCAAAAGCAAACAAGCATTGGTCAACAAAATGTTTGTAAACTTTTCAAAAGTTTAAAAGAGTTCGAGTGGGTACTCAGGCCTGAGTTGGGTGACCAAATCTAGTAGGGAAAAGGTCTAGGGGGCCAGACAGGATACTTTGGACAGTTACTGGGCCACCAGAGCATTTTTAAGGCAAGTTCCAAACTTTACAGGATGACCGCCATAGACATCAATAGAGTGGTCCTGATGTTGAGGATACAAGCAAAAGATGCTCAACGGATGCTCTGGTTGAGTTGCAGTCCACAGGGGTGTCTTTGTAGTTATCCCTTGGCCTACGGGTGATGTGGGGTGACTTTGGCCACAGATGTCGGGATACCTTAAAGTCCTCTATGTTGCAGTAGCAGGACAACCGATGCTGCACTAGTGATCTCCTTGCACCGCAGTTGGGGCAAAATCATTAGGTGGGGGTTTGTGTCCCTTGAGTACAACAAATCCAGACTTTGATAGCACCCCCAGGTCCGACAGACACTGGTGCAACTTTTGGCTATCTCGGATTTGTCCTTTTGTGCGCCCAGCGACTTGTAGCAGCAAGACTTCTGCAGTGGCTGCCAACTTGCTGGCTTGGGCTTCTTCATCTCTTGTATCCCTGGACCTGGTTCCAGGGGATCAACCAACTGATCCTTGGAGTCACTGCTGTAGGTTTGGCCTGGGAATCAACTTTTCCCTGAGCCAGGAGCTGCAGGCACAGTCCAAACTTTGCTAGCCCATAATGCAGCAAGTGCAGTACTTCCAACAGTGCAGCCTCTCTTTGTGCACTTTTAAGAGCAGCAGGGCAGTCCTTCTGCAGTCCTCTCTCTGAATTAAGCATGATCTGAGAAGGTGGGTGTCAGGGGTGCCACATTTATCCCAGTAAAGAGCCCCAGGGGACCAAACAGTCACTAGTCAATGACCTTTAAAGCTTGCCTTTTGGGCTAACAACCTGAGTGGCCATCCTGGGACAGGAGGTCTCACCTCACTCTGCAGCAACAGCCTTTGTTCCTAGGAACCATTCATACATCGCCCCAGGCAGTCAGAAAGCTGTAATATGTGCCTGGACCTCTGTGAGGTCACTGGACTAGCTGGAGTGCAGAGTGGCAACTTGCACCATAGTGTAAGGGTGTCTGCATTGTAGGCAGAATTGTTTTTGTGCAGGAAGGGGCTTTATTCATAATGCAGCACACATAGAAAGAGGAAAAAGCAAGGAGAAATAAAGATATTTCTCCTTGTTGCGCCTCCCCTGGGGATGCACATGGATTTGACACATCCCCTGGTTTACAGGCTCTTATAAATCTGGGGATGTGTCAACTTGCACCGTAGTGTAAGGGTGTCTGCATTGTAGGCAGAATTGTTTTTGTGCAGGAAGGGGCTTTATTCATAATGCAGCACACATAGAAAGAGGAAAAAGCAAGGAGAAATAAAGATATTTCTCCTCGTTGCGCCTCCCCTGGGGATGCATATGGTTTTGACACATCCCCTGGTTTACAGGCTCTTATAAATCTGGGGATGTGTCAAAATTCATGGGTGTTTGCTTGGGAATGCAGAGCAAGGCAGCGCAGTGATTTGCACTGCCTTGCCTTATTCTGTATCTATGAAGCCATTCAAAGCTACGCAAAGTGGCTTTATGTGGCCTCATAGATATGGTTGAAAGGTTTGCGTAACCAATGTGTCACTAACAATGATGCAACGGTGGTGCAAGCCTTTCATAAATATGCCCCTTAGTCTGTAGTGGCAGGCTGGAGTCCATTTTGTCCTTGTCATGTTCAGGGTGGCACAACCAGTGCTGCAGGCCTGGGTGAGCACTTTGTCTTACATGCCTTGGGTACTATATACTAGGGACTTACAAGTAAGTCAGTACTTACCAATTTGGTGTATCCAATTTAACAAATCTTTTATATAGGGTTAGAACATTGGCACTGAGGTCTGGTTAGCAGGTCTCATTGCACTCTCAAAGTAGAAAATCCAGCAGCATCAGTCTAGAAATGTGGGGGTGAACATGCAAAAGAGGCATTTCCTTACACAGCAAAGTTATTAACAAAACCAAAAACACTCTTACTATGGAAGTCTGAGCTAATTATAACTACACGGTGGCACTAGAGTTATTAACAAATCAGAAATCTCTCTTTCTTTGCAAAGTCTGACCCAACTATAACTATATATATATTTTTTTTACATGTCAGATTCATATGCTAGGCTGGCGCGAGGTTCTGTCCTTTCCACATATAAATCGTTCAAAACAGTCTTTCGTTTTCACTGAGGAAAGGAAGGTTAAAGCGGGATTAGCTTTGGTTATAACACATTAACATATTTTAAAAAAACCTTAGAAATACACTGAAAAAAGTGAAGTTATGGTGAACAAATACACCAGACAAAAATGTTGATATTTGAAAGTTATGGTTAGGACTTCAATACATTACTTGCACAACAGATGTGCAAACTGAATCCTTCACACAAGATGAAATGCTCTTGACCTCACCCTTGATGTATCAGATGCAATTACAAATGTTGTAAATAGTCTTACAGATTGAAGTAAATATCACATTATCCTTGAGACTGTGAGGGCAGTATTACTATTGATGGATTTATTTATTTGAGTATGTATTGTTGTTTAATTGAGTTCTGCTTTTAAGTATTGTTACTTATAGGGATAAATACTGTGAGGTCATAAACATTTAATTTAGTGTGTGAGCTATGGTTTTTGTAACTGTTAGCATGCTCTATACCTTTGTTTTGGCTTTGAAATCCCTGCAAGGGTTTAGTGTTTATATTATTAATCTCACACAATGGGCTTTGCTCTTTATATAACCTGCCTGATGCTAAGATTGAGGCTTAAACATAACAGGCCTCATTTATGGCATTTTGGCGTAGGGCAGCGCAGCAAGGCACCCTGATGCGCTGCCTTACGCAAAAGTGAAAGGACAGGAATGAAAAATATTTAGGCAATATAGTGCATTCATGTCCTTTGTGCCCACGCTGATGCCGTTTAGGCAGCCTAGCGCTAACGTAAGCACCCTTGCACCATGGTGCAAGGGTGCCTCTGTTGCATGAAGGACTGTTTTTGTGAAGGAAGGGGCACCTTCCTGCACAAAAACAATCCTACGAGGCATTTTCCTCTTTCTATGTGTGCTGCAGAATGCAGCACGCATGGAAAGAGGAAAAAACAAGGAGAAATTAGCATATTTCTCCTTGTTACACCTCACCTCGGGAGGCATACGGATTTGACGCTGCCTCAGGTTTACATCACTTTCCTAAATCTGGGGCAGCATCAAAAATTCATGAGTGTTGCCAGGGAAAACCCACGGCAATGCCCATGGAATGCCTACCGGGTGCAGGGGAAGGTGATGCAGCAATTTGTGCTGCATCGCCTTACTCTTGATTTGTGAGGCAATTCAAACCCATGCAGGGCGGCTTTGCATGGCTTCATACATTTTTATGAGAGCCCTGCATCCCACATGCACCACTTTACATGGTGCAAAAGTCATGAAGGGCTCTCATAAGTAAGCCCATCAATCCTGGGCATGCACTCATGAAAAATAATCTACCTTGACTCACTAAACTTCACATATAGTAGGCATTTACCCGATGTACAGCAATAGAAATAGAAAACACCTGAAAAACCTGCATGTGAATGCTAGACGCAATGATGTGCCTCACAGAATTAGACTGCCTGGTAATGCTGCAGCACAAATTGATGTTGTTATTGTGTACACTTTTGTTTTTTCCGCTATAACTGCATGTAATGACAGCATCATGACAATCCTCCTACAAAAATACTGTCCAAATTATGGTTTATCCTTTAATGATACAGAAGCTGACGTGAACCTAAAAAGGCTTGCAATTACCATTTAATTAGGAAACAAACATTTTTCAAGCGATCTTACATGTGCAGTTTTTTTTTAAAGTCATCATATGCAGCCAAATGTACTCCTATCAAATTGAAAGCATTTCTGTGTCTGGTTTGTTTTCTTTCTTGTTTTCAAGTGTTTCAATTGCTAATTGCCCTGAACAACTTCAATAGCAAACTTAGCCTGAGCGGAACACACTTCAACTGATTATGTGCAAAATAGGCAAATACAAATGTCTAGAGTCGGCTATAACTCTTAGAGTGTACCAAGAACAAAAATATTTTTAAAGATACAGAAAACTAAGAATCATATTTTTCAATGTTTTCCTTCGCCCTTGCTCCACCCAAGGGGATGCAGGGTGACGCAAAATCTAGAGTGAGATTTGCCAAGCCATGCAAGGCCTCCTTGTGCGGTCCCGCTTGGCTTGGCAAACCAAGAGTAATGCAAGGCAGAGTAAGTCAATGTCTTGTGTTCTATGCCCGAAAAAGCATTCCATGGGTTAAGAGTGTGTGTTCATATGCATCCACCCATGGATTTTGGCACATTCTCAGATTGACCAAGACTGGTAAACCTGGGAATGCGTCAAAATGCTATGCCTTCCAAGGGGAGGGGCAGCAACGAGAAATATCTTTATTTCTCCTCTTTGTTACCTCTTTCTAAATTTTCTGGATTATTAGAAAGGGGAAAATGCCTCTGAGAATTATTTTTGTGCAGGAATGCATTAAAACAATCCTGCCTAAATGCAGGCACCCTTGCACCATGGTGCAAGGGTGTCTTGTTGGCGCAAGGCAGCACATTGTGTGCCAGCACAAGAAGAGGACAGGAATGTGCCATATATTGGTAAATATGGCGCATTCTAGCCCTCTTCCTTTCACTCAGCGCAGTGCAGCAGGTTGTCTTGCTGCATTGTGTTGCGTAAAAGTATGATGTGGGTTAAATGTGCCCTTGAGTGCAGGACAGTCCTATTCTTGGGTCACCCAATGGAGAGTACTAGAATTTCGCTCTTAACATCTCTTTTAACATCTGCACCATGAAGCCTGAGGTGCTTTCACCCGAAAAGTTTTGCATAAGAAAAAACTTATTTCATAGTTCAAAATCTCCTCATTAACTCATGGATCACTGTGAAGATACATATAAATCTGTGATACGATGTTGGACACCTCTGCAACTTTCGTAGATACTTGAGTATTCTGTAATGATGATGGTGAATCCAAATACACAAAGGTTGAAGAGAGGATGCTTGCAATAAGTCTAACCACTGGCGATGGCTTGGGGAGCATTCCAACCCATTGCTCATTTTCACACCAGCCACTTCAGATTAGACCCAGCCATATGCATGTCAGTCTTCACCCTGCTCCAATAAGAGCAGTCCAGCCCCAGTGACTGTCATTGTGGTTAGGTGGGGCAAAGGAGGCTTTATAACTTCTAGTGTTCAGTGGAAATAGAGAAGAGATACAAACTGCTTAACTCGTAGTTCTTTAACTAGCATGTACTGGACAATAAAAATATAATGATGTACAACACGTTATGAGTGGACCTGCTGTAAAAGGTAATCAATCATATTTTAACATATCTGTGTGACTTGTTTAAATTGTTGCTCGCTGGTCGATGCCTTGCCAAACAGTGAAGACAGACTTAGGGCCCGATTCTGATGCGGGTTGGAAAAGCTTCCCGACCGAATCGGTTGGGAAATGGTTTCCGACCCACTCGGATCGGGAAAGTCCGACCGGCGGAGTAGGATGCATCCGGATGCTTCCAGATACGATTTGGTTGAACTCCCATTGACTTCAATGGGAACATTTGTTCCTAACCGCATCAGAATTGGGCCCTCGGTCGGGAAGACACGTTCCCGATCCGATTTGGAAGGAGCAAATGCCGTTAGGAGGCCTTCCTAACCGCATCAGAATCAGGCCCTCGGTCGGGAAGCTTTTCCAACCCGCATCAGAATCGGGCCCTTAGTGGTGAAAGGGATGCTGCCACACCCATTTCTCACAGTGCTTCCGGAGTGTGAGTCCTGATTTGCATTTTACCGAATGCCATCCTGTTTTCAGACCTTCACTCTGAAAACAGTTCTAGTGACTCCGTTGCCAAGACAACCTAGCCTTTAATAATTTGATTGTTAATGTGAGCATCATTGAATTGGCATATTGTAACATCGGAATGTTGCCCTTATATTAAATTGTAAAACTGTGAGAGCAAGTGCCTGATTTTTGTTGTTGCTGTTGTTATTATTATTATTGTTGTTGTTGTTGTTATTGTTGTTGTTATTATTATTAATAATATTATCATCATAATCATCATCAATAAAAATAATCATCATCCTTGTATTGGGAATAATATCAGTAACAGTATGATTTTTTCAGATTTTCTGAGGCAATGACCCTGCACATTTCGGAGATAGGGTCCACTTCAATAATGACGCTTCTGATGCGTCTAGGTGAACAAGGAAGAGACTCCCATCCGTGCGTAAAGCGCGTGGTGGCACGTGACATTAGTGTAATCAATATTCACTGTACTGCCCATTCTTCCAACATGCCTTGATTAAATTCTTCGGAACACGCGCTTCGAGGAGTTCAAATATATCTTCCTGGACACACATAACAGAGCTGTACCTACAGTCAAAAACGTAACGCCATCAATCTAAGAGCCACATTAAAAGGAGAATGAAGAGCGGCTCTCTCCCTCGGGCCTCGGCAGGAGATGCACTGATTGGAGTGGTTTAAGTTAACTATTTATGGATGTCATTGTTGGCCACAAAACACAGATGTAAACAGCTTTTATGCGACTGTAAATTAGATGAGTCATAAAGTAAGAACTTCCACGCTGGCAACTTGGACAAAGCTCTCATTCAGAAATGATTTATTGAAGCTATTATGCGTGCAGATATTAGCTACAGATTCATTTAAGCTTGTCAGAAACGCTGTATGGTCAAAACATGTTTGCAATGCAAAAATGGCGAGGACACCATGATATATCGCATGTTTCTACATGCCTGTTCGGGCTTGGTGATGCTTATTTAAGTTTTTTTTATTTTTATGAAATGACTGCTCTGTTCCATCAGTATTTTATTCCATGCATTTGTATCTTTTAACATGGTACTAACAGAACCTCTATCTGTAATATATACTCCGTGTTTATAGGACAGTACGACAATAAGGAAAACAAAATTCATTAAACCCATAAAACATCCCCAAAAAAGGCGAGTGACTAGTTATTATCACCGAGAGATGAGGGGCGGCCAGATTTAACATTGGCCTGATCACAGCACAGCAGATCGACTGTGCAGCGTCTACTAAGTGAATTAGCCAGTGAGTCTGTGAGGTGTGTATGGTTCATTGAGATGCTGCCTTACGGCCAAGTCAATGATAGTGGATTACTTCCGTGAATCTCAACGATCGTTTGCAAATGAAGTGACGGAGGTCCGGAAATGACATCAGATCTTGATTTCTGCAGCCACTCTCCTAATGTGCTGTCATTGCAAATCCTCTTGAAGGGACACCAGCCAGTTGGACAATAAGGAGCTCATTGCACAAGGGGCAGGGTAGGAGAGTGTGTCAGCCCTTGAGACTACTGCCTGACCCCCTAATACGCACAGATATTTCCCCACAGTGAAATCTGTCCTAAATGACAGTTGCACCTTTCGAATGGTTGCCAACAGACAAGTGCCTTCTGCAACAATGCAGCACAAAATGGTGGTTGCAGAGTGTCTGTGCTGACTGTTTAGGTTAGTCAGGTGTATAATATTATCTGTAATTGGGACTGAGGAGTTAGGAGATTGGGTAGGGTGACCAACTGGCATGGGTGCAAATTCAGGACAGTGAGTGTAAAAATTCAGGACAAAGGGTCAAAATTCAGGACAAAAATTCAGGACAGGAGGTCGAAATTCAGGACAAAAGGTAAGTTTTACAGACACATCAGAGGAGGTTGCGCAATAGTATATAAGTAAGTAAATAGACAACCACTTAAGAACAAGTGAAAATAAGTTTATATTAGGTTGAGCCAATTGTGCACTTCATGGTTTTCAGTATGCGCGCAGCTTTGAGCAAATGTGCAGGTCTTTTGTGGTAACAAAACCGCCCCCACCCCACCTTTCCAGCCTCCCAGGAAATCGCCTCATGGCCAGTCCGGCCTTGCAACCACCCTCCAATGGTGCCCCTCATCTTCACAAAGACCCTCTCTCATGTGTATTTAATTTCTTTTATAGAGCTACTCATCCCAAGTAAGTAGGACAGGGTGTCGGAGTGCGTTACATCACACACATATTCTATAGAGACAATGACTCATACAAAATGCAACAGTCAATGTATAGGGGGTTACAAGGTGTAATCATTCTTTCATCCATCATTCAATCTTTCACCATTCATTCTGTCCTTCTATCTGTGTGCCAATCCATATCAATATTAAACCATTTGCAAACCTATCCATTATCTATCCATCCATCATTCCACTCATCTATCCCTCCATCCACCCTTTCACTCATCCATCCCTCCATTCCTCCTTTCACCCTACGCATTCGTACACCTCATCCATCCACTCTTCCACTCATCCATCCATTCACTCATCCATCCAGCCATTTAACCTTTCACCAATCCAGCCATCCTTTCACTTACTCATTCATCCACCCAGTCACTCATCCTTCCACCCATTCACTCTTTCAGTCATCCATCCTCCCTTTCTCTCTCCATCCCCCTTTAACTTAGTCATCCATCCACCCATCCATCTACTCATCCACTCATGAATCCATCCATTGACCCTATCACTCATCCATCCATCCATCCTCTCATCCATCCACCCTTTCACTCCGTCACTCATCCATCCATCCTTTCTCTCATCCATCCACCCTTTTACTCCTTCACTCATCTATCCACCCTTTTGTCCATTTCCCCTACCTTTCACTCACTCATCCAGCCTTACATCCACCCTTTCACTCATCCATCCATTCATCCTTTCACTTATCAATTCACCAATCCTCCCATCAGTTCACTCATCCATCCACCCATTCACTCACCTATCATCCACCCTTTTACTCATCCATCCATTTACCCGTCCATCTACCCTTCCACCCATACATCCATGTATTTACCTTCGCTCATCAATCCGTCCACTCACTCATCCGTCCATACTTTCTCTCATTATCCATCCATTCACCCTTTCATTCATCCATTCACCCTTTCACTAATCCATCCAGCCATCCACCCATCCCTTCACTTACTCACTTTTTCACATTAATTATGAGCTGAGCCTTTGTCTGCAGAGTTGCAGACAGAAGAGGCCCATCAAGGACTTCACCCTGCTATAGTTCCTAAAGCAAGCGGTGGGGCGGGGGAGGGCTCACTATGCCCCTGTACATAGGAAATGTGAAAAAGTGGAAGTCATGAGTCATGCATGAAGCACAGTGCCACTGTGACATGGTGTTGTTTCCAGGGTTTTAAGTGGGATGAAAAACTGGGGGAGGTCTCTCAATGTAATTAAGGGCATAGCGTAAAACACCTAAGCTAAAAATCTGTGCTTAGCATAGTGTGCCGCCCGACTGGTAATTTGCTGCTTCTTTCATTGCATCCAGATATATAACACAAGTAGCGCTACATCTACAAGCCAGGACTATTGGCTTTGTCAATGGTTGTCAGTTGCATAAAATAAAAAGCAGCAACCATGGCTTTGTTGAATATAACACTGAAAATGTGTCCGTTTTAAAATGATGAGACAGTAAAAGACCCATAACCCTTTTTTTTTTTTTAAACTTGTTTCACCGCCTTCTTTTCATGAACCTGATTCTCGTGTAGCAGCATTGGCGTTTTTGTGCTTTTCACCACCTGACTGAATGCCCTGCCCTAGACCGAGGCAGGAGGAGGCCCACCACATGCAGTAAGAGCACAGACTGTCCCATTGTCATTCTGTATGTGGCAATCAGCCCATACAGAATGACAATGGGTAGGTGGGGCTTGTCTTGCGCTCAGAGGCTGAGTGCGTGGCGGCCCCATCAGGGAGCTGACGCTTCTGGCAGGCGAACAGTGATGTTCCCCAATGCCTAAAATTACGGACAAAAGGCGTCCGTAAAAGGGATCGTCACGGACAACGGACACGAGGTCCAAATTACGGACGGTCCGTGAAATTTACGGACGGTTGGTCACCCTAAGATTGGGTGTGGATTTCTATGGCCCTTCTTCCTCCGTGAATGGCTAAAATGAATAATGAAGTGAGGGTGAGTGATGATGTTTAATTGGTCAGAATGATTGCTCCGCCCCTACTCCCTTGTTTTAACTTTTTATTTTAATTTGGCAGTTGCATGCAGCCTGATGCAAATTTATTCTGTTTATGTTATATATATATATATTTCTCATATATCATATCATTTCATTTGAATTAATTTCCAGTAAAAACCACAAGTCAGGAAGTTTTGTGGCCAGGCGCAGCTGGCCACCGGTCGTTTATTTATGTTGCCTGCAGCCTTTTGTTTAGCTTAACGCACTCATTCATAGAGCTTTAGTGTTTCTATCTCGCTTCTACCAATGCCCCCTCCTCTTCTGGTGGGTTATTTCATTGTTACCACTGTGCTTCCGCGCATGATATGCCAAATGCGTGCTAAAAGCAAGCTTGTATGTGCCTCGACAGGGCCAGGAACCCTACCCCATTCAATTTCCAGCACTTACTTACACTGCAGCTGAATTACTTTCCTCTAAGACTTCATTCAAGATAAGCTCTTGTGCCCTCTCTTGTAATATGATCCACGGCCACATCTCATGTTGCTTTTGCAGCTTTTCCACCTTGGCTCCTCTTCCTTAGAGCATTTGTCCATGACCATTAATGATCCCACACACAATTCGCCCTTGATCACTTTCAGTCTTACTTGCAATTCTGTTATCTATACTTTTCAGCTATTTTACTGTAAATATTAGATGTGTTCCAAAACACCAAGTCGACATCCATGACTTTATTGATACCCATGGGCCTGATGCTCTGCCTAACAGAGATCTGGTTTCCGGGAGTCCTCTGCGCATGATGTTGCTGCTGCTGTCCCTCCTGGGCTTCTCCATTGGACACTGGGACCGCCCCTTTAAAATGGGAGGCAGCTTTGCTGCCATCTTCAGTTTGTACATATCCTGCACCCTCATTCACACGCCTGCCTTCCACCTGACCCAATGTCTCCTTTCACCCTTAAACTCAACCCTACCTCGTAGTTCGCCGTTGCCCTGATTATCCATTCAGCAAGCCCTCAAAAATATATCAGCCATCTTACTGGCACCTCATATTTTAAAAGCTTGCAAATTCATCATGCTTGGGGATCTTCAGTTCCGTCTCGAAAAAACTGGGGCGCATATTAGCAAGACCCACGTTAATATTATCGCCGTTTTAGCGGCAGGAAACTGCCGCTAAAACGGCAATAATGGGCTTGCTAATATGCGTTATGGAATTCCAATAGAAGCCCAGGTTAGATGTGCAGGACATCTAACCTGGGCTTCTATTGGAATTCCATAACGCATATTAGCAAGCCCATTATCGCCGTTTTAGCGGCAGTTTCCTGCCGCTAAAACGGCGATAATTTTAACGTGGGTCTTGCTAATATGCCCCTAGATCACTCAGATCACTCAGGAATACCAGTTCTTGTTGAAGCATTTGCCACCTAAGGATTTTATTAAACTATCTCTCTTCCTACTCATTTAGCTTGTCATATTCTTGACCCTTTTTCCTATAATCTCTTTCATTTAGGCAGACCGTTTTGCAGTACCTTTTTTTCATGGTGGTCTGCTCTCCTCCAGCGAAGCGCAAGAAGAGCAGTAAACAATCCAGATTAACAGTTACTATGGCAGTTTCCCCAGCTTTGCACCCTTGTGACCTTCCATGTTCCCTTAACCCCTCTTCCCAGGGAACTGACTTGGACTTAAACTCTCTTTTTTCCCGGATGTCAGATCTTCTCAGCACCATTTCAGCTTCCAGTCTTTCTCCTGTGCTTGAGCATCTGTCTGCAATAGAAAGGAAATTGAGTGAGATTGTGGGGTCTGAACATGGCGTACTTGCAGGGAGAAACCTAATTGTGTTTTGGAACCTTGGACCACTCATATTCCAACCTCTGTGGATGTCAGCAGGTTCCTGCGTCATTCCTGCTAGCTTTCTTATCAGTCTTGCATGCCACCTCCCCATCAGGCTCTTTCGTGCACTCGACCTTGATGGAGCAGGGTTTTGAGAAAATAAAACCTGCTCGGATTGAACCCTCAGTAACATATTTTAACAGTGTGCGGTGAAGATTTTTATCAATAAATGCTAAAACATGGGGTAATGCTTATGCGAATGCGTAAACTAATGTGTGTACTAATGCATGAGACTAGGCTGCAATGTTGCTTCAATAATAAAAATGAATGCTGCTTTTGTGCACGTTAATAATATTTGGCTATGAATAACACAGGTTGTGCATGGATTAGTGCAAATGCTGGGATGGTGCACAAAATGAAATTACATTTCATGAAAATAATAAATGTTTGTGTTCTGTTCTCGTAGAAATACAAGCATGGGCCTACACTTCTGCATGCCAGTTTTGGGTTAATTCTTGCTGAAGAAAAAAGAATATGAAATAAATGGGCTTTGAATGAGGAGAGAATGCAAAAGCATAGAAATGTCCTTCACGATGTGCTGACTGTCTGTCAAGGTTGTGGAAGAAGGAGGATACTGATAAACAAGTGGAAACGTACAACTTCCTCATGAGATGGCAGAGGCGAACAAAAGAGGCGTAGAGACTTGCAACATGAAGAATATGTAATATGATTGTTTTCAAAGTTGTTTCCTGAGAAAGATCTGTCGTCATGTTGAAAATCTAAAACAACAAGCTAGTGAATAAAAGTGATAAAAGTGATCACGCTGAGAGTGGTGTGATAGAACACCCCCATTATTAGCCAATGAGAGACAGAGTTTGGTTGGTAAATGAAACAAATGTGGGTTGGACATTTAGGTTTTAGGGTATAACTGAAGGTCCCTGGTGGGAGTGGTTGGGGTTGGCTGGTGTTTAGCTAGCGGGAGATCGTCGCTGTCGTCGGTTTGCTGTTTCCAGATAGGGGCCTACCTGTTTCCGGATCCCTGACTAAAACTTTGTCACTTGACTCTACTTGAGTGGCCTTTCTGCCCTGACTGGCCAGTGGGGTAGATTTCCCTGTTTCTTACTTGGGTTAGTATAGATAATCTCCTTAATTTGCATTTTCATTTGCAAATGTATTTTGTCTCTGAAACTTTTCTCTCTCTTCGCCTATCCACTCCTTCAATGCATTGTTCATTTGAAATGAGTTTGAATTATACATTGCCAATGTATTCTCTTTGTGATAATCCATGATTTGCATTTTCGTGTAACTGTACTTGATGAGCATTTATTTTTTACATTATTTTACGATAAACAACATAAACTACACACTGAGTCTGTTATTATTTATTAGTATAGATGCATAGATTTAGTACTTATTATTGACATCAACTATTGTTGCAGGGATTCTGCACATATACAGAACTATGCACAGGAAAACGGGACCTCAGTGAATAGGGGTGTACCAACCTACCACATTAGTACCCAAAATCCCAAACCGACATGCTATAGTGTCTCATTTGTTCTCCGACTAACAGTGAAGCTACCAATGATTAGACAACCCAGAACACTACACTCCCGACTCTATCAGGAATCGCGGGAGCCAGACAACTCTTTTGCTCACTCACTCATACTTGTCCACAATGCGAGTAATCAGAGTCACGGTATAATTTAAAATGTTTATTTCAACTAACACGCTCTATGGTACAGTACACATGCCATTACTAGCAGCAAAATGCATAAACACAATATAGTCAGCATTGTCACAATTCCATAGAATATAAACGGGGATATCATTTTGTAAAGGCAGTGGAAAAGGGCTACAATACCTAACCACCCTCCCCGTGGTAAGAAATAGTTTATTATAAAAAAGAAGAACTCTGGGCTTTGTCAGCAGACCCCATACCTCAAGGCCTAGATGAAAGGTTTACATCTCAGGACAATCACAGCTCTTCTCTCCGGAAAAAAATCTCTCCAAGTGCCTGCACCACGTGTTGCTTGCAATATTAAAGCATACAATTTTCAGTAGTGCAGCTGTGTGTCATGTTATGTCTAGGTGCGAGGGACTGACCAGAACAGAATAACAAGGGGCATTATTGATCCACCTTGTACATCGTGTGTAGACTAAACCTCAGAGCACAGCAGAGAACGCGAAAAGCAGACAGTTCTCATGTAAAAGAGCACAAACAGAGTATTGCGAAATCTATGCATGCAGTGTCATGCGCAAAGCAGCCTCATGGCAGCAAATCTCATGCTAACTTAGCAGATGTCAACAATGGACCCACAATCCATACTACACCCTTCCCCTGGTAAGACCTTTGCATGTAGACATCGTACGAAAACAGAGTTAAAAAAATGTGAGCAGAGTTCTATAGTGTGATTGAAAGAAAAAAAAAACATTAGGAAAAAAAATAAGGTCGTTTAAAGGGCCTCAGAAATCCAAGGACTGGTGAATTTAATCCATCAGTGTGTAGGAGCAATAAAATGCAATACCTTCCAGAAGAAAATCATTGCTGTTGGTAGAAAAAAGGGACGCCATCCAGTTCATCAAATGGAACGAACAGGTGTGCTCCTCATATGCAGGTGCCTCCATTAGCATTTCCGGACAACTTGTGTGATATTCGATGTAACTTTGAAGTAGGAGATCCTGCGCAGCCTCACAGACGTCCCATTGAGCCGAGATACCAAGTGTAGCTGCAAGCGCCATAAAGCCAACCCCAGAACAGTCCCGCTCATGGGCCACTAAGGGACCCATCAGCCGGTCGAAATCCAGGTCCGGACATGACGAATTGGAGAGGCACAAATCCAATGCCCACGTAAACGTACATTGTAGACATGAAAAATCAGGTTGCACGCAAGTGAAGTATGGAAAGCGGAAGGACAACCCATAAGACACACTGAGAGCTGCCAGTGGTAGTGCACCGAAGCATTCATGCATACGATCACGGAGCAATTGCAGCCGATCTTGTCTGTGCAGTACTAAAAGGGGAGCAGCCATTGCGCAGCAGACACAGTAGAAGCAGGATTCCAGCAGCTAACACCAGTATTAGAGGGAAGCCACCAAAGACGCTGGAAAAGATAGAATGAATAAATGCAGGTATAACACCAAATATTGTCTGAAAAGAGGTCACAAGGCCAGAGCCGACAGCTTTAAAAAAATGAGCAAGGCCACTTGTGTCAGACGCATTAAATATGCGGTGTATTAGCTCCCCAAAATGTAGTGGGAGATTAGTTGTTAAAAGAGTTTGAATTTCACTAGCAGCACTAGCCACCTGCAGGTTGAAGGTTTCTCGTGCGGAAGTAAGGGCGACTTCTTGTTGGGTCAAAAGTGCCTTTAATCTGCTCAACTTGTTGAAATCTGCTTTCAAAGTTAGTATGGAAGGCCAAATTGAGTTATCAAGCTGCCCACGCGGGGGAGGAAAAAGCACATTTTTACAACAAATTACGCGCTGTGAAACCGTTACTATGTATGGTATGCCAGCAAGCCACAGTATTCTTGGTTATTTAGAATAAGATAACTACCGTTAGTAAGCAGAGTGAACGTGGGAATTATTGCGGGAACCGGATTACCCTTTAAAACACATGCAAGGTTCGGAGCGGACATATTACATGCTCCGTGCAACTTGATATTTTTGCAAACAAGGGAATGACCCACTGTAGAATCACAGTCCTCCCCTGTAAGGTATACTTCAGTTTCTTCCCGCAAACATCGGTACGTAAAAGGCAAAGACCACAGTTCATGCAGAAATGCGCTACCCAGGGGTTCAAAGAGGCCTAACAGATAATGTTTCATACAGGAGCTGAATTGGAACAGGGAGAATGGCAAAGATATGACCCCATGAATTAGCCAAACAGCAGTGTCCATTTCCGCTACAGAAAAGGGCAAAGGGTCTATTTTTTCTATATGTAGAAGAGTGTAAGTTGCATCTTTCATGTACATGAACTGCTGTTTGTCAGTTAAATTAAATGGTAAAAACAAAGCAGTCGCATTTAAATAATCCCATGGTACTTTTCCCATTTTTAGAGTTTGCAAAGTCCATGCGAATTGCATGACAGAACGCAATTGATTCTGACCATGATATAACAGAGACACATCTTCTTGCACAATATCAATAACAGAAGAAACAATGTTATCTAGTGTGTAAATGCGGGAAGATAGTGTGTTAATACTATTATTGACAACAGCTAGAACCTTTTCTAAGTTCGCTTGGTCAATTTCCCGCAGACGTGACGCCATTTCAATCTGTGAAAGTTTCCATAGTTCATTGTAAACTGCGTAATAGAATCTATTTGTTCTAGGAACCCTGGGTCCCAAGATAAAGTCAGCCAAATTAATGTTGATGGACAACAACGATAAATGTTGTTTAACGGACGATAGTGTAGAGTGCTGCAACCACTGTTGACATAATTTTCCAACCGAATAGGTTGTTATTGAATGTACATCTGGAAATCGTGGGTCGGGTCTGTCATGCATATAACCAGAATTGGTGTTATGAAAACGAAGTTGGCAGGCATTCGAACTCATCTGCCAAACTCGCCAACCTAAATAATCCAATTTAGAGACATCAAAAGTGTTATTTTGAAATAAAGATTGTAAGGCTTCAATGGTATAATTTGTGTATATGCGCCAATTATTATACTCAGCTATAGAAGGAATGGCAGGGGCGTTTAACTTTTTTGCAGTTGCCAAACCAAAGCAAGTCGTTTGGTAAACGGTTTCATTTAAAAACAAAATTTGTGTTGGGGTGAGGCAGGCACGATGTAAGGCTTCAGTGCCTCGCACCTGCCAGGACCTGGAACCCAAGATCGATTTCAAATCAACGGTGGCCCTCCAATGATCATAATCCTTGACAGACAGATCATGTCTGAAAGAATTTGAATAAATCAATTTTGTATGGGTCAACATTACTTTAGGAGTTGATGGAACATTTAATTTAAAATAATACGACTCGGGTGTTGACCTATCAAAGTCTGTAAAATATGTAAATTTGTCTCTAAGAGTTTTCGAACTACCTTTTAATGGTGCAAGACAATGTTCCCACTGTGTGTAATTGACAACAGGACGTAATGTGTTAGTCTTATGTAGGAAATGATATCCATAATGTTGATAACAGAATAAATCAGCATAATTGGCAGAATTTAAATATAAATCTTCAGCATCAAAAGCAGCATAATATTTCAAATCGGAAAACAATGATTGTATTACATGCACATCCCAGTCGTCTGAGCGTATGTCCTTTGTTACCACATCGCCCATGGAGACTCGAAATACGTATGGAATGTTAATAATTTCCGTCGGCCCATGGACCTGATAATCCACTTTGTCCCAGATGATGCCATCCGCAACCGGAAATGCTGAAACGTTAACAAGAGTTTGGTCACGCTTCATGATGTGGGAAGATGACTGAGGGGGCAAAATACCATCAACCAAGTCCACAGCAGAGTGTTCAGGTAAGTAGTGACCATTAATGAGTAGGAAAAACACTGTCACAAACCCAATTGACATAAAAAGAAAAATTGTGATCAAAATTAACCAGATGTATGTCCAGGGAGGGACCAAATAAGTCTGTTTAAACCAGGAAACAAAAATAGACAATTTGGTAGGGCCAATTGAAATGGTGGAAGACGAGTCAAAAGAAAAATTGTCATGGTGTAACGAGCCTTCAGGCAAGCCATGCAAAGACTCACTTTTGGGATAAGCATACTCAACGTCCTCGTTGCAGGAGGGAGCAGGAGGGACAGATAAATTGTCAACAACAGGGTCCATCTCAATGACAGTGTCATTAGGTGAGCTAAAAGATGCGCTAACCCCAGGATTTCTCGAAATTGTGGGACACGAAACAGCAGGCATCACACTATTCAGAATCAGCCAGATGTTGTAGCTTGACATTGTTAGTGGAGATGTATCTGTTGTCTTTGCGACCAGGAAGCGGTGGTAAAATGACTGTACGAGTGCCCTTCAAGCCAAGCACTGGAACCGGTGCACGATAAGAGGGACCAAATTCTTTTTTGTTCTCCAACTTCTCTCGGACCAGATCACCAACTTTTGGAAGCCAGCCGGCCACCGGAATCAGCAGTGCAGCATCTGTTGCCGAAGGCAAATGTTCAGTAGCAAGACCGGCACGGGGCTCCTGTAGGTCCAGTAACATAGTAGAATGATTATCTACGTCAAAGGTCGCGGCTGCTGCCACAACGTCTAGACCATCAAGGTCTCGCACAAACATTTTCAATCAATCAATCAGGAGTTTGTTAAAGCGCGACTACTCACCCGTAAGGGTCTCAAGGCGCTAGGGGTGGGGGGGGGGTGCAGGTTCCATTCCATCAAGGAGGGGGTCTGTCGAAGAGCCAGGTTTTGAGGTTTCTTGCGAAGATGGGGAGCGATGTTGTCTGTCTGAGGTGGAGCGGAAGGGCGTTCCATGCTTTGGCTGCGAGGAAGGAGAAGGAGCGGCCTCCCGATCTGGTCTTTCTGGTGCGAGGGACCACGGCGTAGGAGAGCTGGGCTGATCGTAGGGTCCTTTGGGGTGCGTGGAATTTGAGTCGGCTGTTCAGGTATGCTGGTCCGGTGCCGTGGAGGGCCTTTTGTGCGTGGGTGAGCATCTTAAAGGTGATTCTCGCCTCGACGGGGAGCCAGTGGAGTGTGCGCAGGTGCTGGGAAATGTGGCAGTGTTTTGGCAGGTTGAGGACCAGTCTTGCGGCGGCGTTCTGGATGTTCTGTAGCTTGCGGATGAGGTTTTTGTTTATTCCGGCGTAGAGTGCGTTGCCGTAGTCGAGTCTGCTGGTGACCAGGGCGTGAGTGACTGTCTTTCGGTGTTCGAGGGGGATCCATTTGAAGGTCTTACGAAGGAGGCGGAGGGTGTGGAAGCAGGAAGACGAGACAGAGTTGATCTGGCGGTCCATTTTGAGCTCGGAGTCCAGGATGATTCCCAGGTTGCGTGCGTGGTCTGTGGGGGTTGGCGGGTTTCCGAGGGCGGGGGGCCACCAGGTGTCGCTCCAGGCGTCGGGGTTTGGGCCCATGATGAGTACTTCTGTTTTGTTGGTGTTTAGTTATAGGCAGCTGTTTTTCATCCATTTGGCGACGGCTTCCATGCCTTCTCGAAAGTTGCGTCTGGTGGTGTTGGGCTCGTTGGATAGGGAGAGGATGAGCTGGGTGTCGTCTGCGTATGACACAATGTTGAGTCCGTAGGTTCTGACGATGGGGGCAAGTGGAGCCATGTAGACGTTGAAGAGCATCGGGCTGAGGGAGGAGCCTGGGGACTCCGCAGGTGGTAGGTGTGGGGTCCGAGAGGAAAGGGGGAGTCTGACCCGCTGCGTCCTGCCGGAGAGGAAGGAGCAGATCCAGTCGAGGGCCTTGTCCTGGATTCCTGCGTCGTAGAGTCTGCGTATTAGGGTGCGGTGGGAGACTGTGTCGAACGCCGCCGATAGGTCGAGGAGGATGAGGGCTACTGTTTCTCCTTTGTCCAGTAGGGTGCGGATGTCGTCTGTTGCGGCGAGGAGGGCGGTTTCCGTACTGTGGTTTTTTCTGAAGCCGTATTGGGAGGAGTCGAGGCTGTTGTGTTCTTCAATGAATGTGGCGAGTTGGCTGTTGATGGCTTTCTCGATGACTTTCGCTGGGAACGGGAGCAGGGAGATGGGTCTGAAGTTTTTGAGGTCGGTGGGGTCCGCTGAGGGTTTCTTTAGGAGGGGGTTGACCTCGGCGTGTTTCCAGTCGTCGGGGAACGAGGCGGTCACCAGGGAGCGGTTGATGGTGTGGCAGAGCATGGGTGCGATGGTGTCGGCGGCTCTGTTGAAGATGTGGTGGGGGCAGGGGTCCGTGGGGGCCCCTGAGTGGATTGACTTCATTGTCTTCAGTGTGTCTTCGGTGGTGAGGGCTGTCCAGTCATCAATCGCTGGTTTCCGGCTGTCGGGGTGGTTGGTGAGGGTTCAGTGTGTTGGTTGTCTTCGTCGAAGTTGTCGTAGATGCTCTTGATTTTGTGGTGGAAAAAGGTGCTGAGTTTGTCGCAGAGGTCTTGTGAGGGAGGGATGTCGGTAGACTCGCTGGTGGGTTGGGCGAACTCCTTGATGATGCTGAAGAGTTCCTTGCTGTTGTGCGCGTGGGTGGAGATTCTCTCTTCAATCGCTTTTTCCTCGTTTCTCTGATGAGTTGATGGTGGGCGTTGGTGGCGGCTCTGAAGTTGTTGTGGGCTTCTGTGGATTTGGTGTTCCTCCAGGCCTTTTCGAGGCGGCGGCATGTGCGTCTGGACTCTCAAAGTTCGGTGGTAAACCATCTGGCTTTCTTGGCGCGGGTATTGTTGTTTTTCTTGAGGGGGCTATGGTGTTGGTGCTGTCCGAGATCCATATATGCAGGGTTCGGGCTGCGGTGTTGGGGTCGTCGTTTTCCGCGATGGTTGGGGTTGAGTTGTTGAGTGAGGAGGTGAGCTGGTCGTCAGTGATTTTGGTCCAGTTTCTTCGTGGAAGCAGGTGCTGGTGTCTGTGGATGGTGGGTGTTCTGAAGGTGAAGTGGACGCGACGATGGTCGGTCCTTGGGAGTTCGGTGGTTTGGCTGAAGGTGATGGAGTTTCCTGTAGTGAAGAGGGGGTCGAGGGTGTGTCCTGCTGAGTGCGTGGGCTCGGTCACGATCTGGCGGGGTCCAATGTTGTTGAGGTTGTCCAGGAAGGATGTGGTGTTGGGGTCCAGTTGGTTGTCGAGGTGGAAGTTGAGGTCTCCCAGCAGGGTGTAGTTGGTGGATGCGATGGCCTGCGGGGAGATAATGTCCATGATGGAGTTGGCGAAGGGTCCGCGGGGTCCAGGGGGTCGGTAGATGAGGCCATTTTGATGCCAAAGAGCATCTCGTATGGGGTCCGCCCACCCAGAGGTCTTCTAGGGAGATTATTAAGTGCACGTTGAACCCCATACAAGTGGGCCAGCCAGTTCCTGCCAGTACCTAAGACTCTAGCTGTCAAGGATTGCTTTAAGTCACGGTTCATTCGCTCCACAATTGAATTGCCCTCAGGCCTGTATGGAGACGGAAACTGCACTAGCACCCCCATTGACTTAATCGCATCCCTGGATGCCTTAGATGCGATCGCAGGACCTTGGTCTGAATGAAAGGTGCCACATGCAAAAATCCGTACAAAGACACGCAAATCCCTGATGATATTTCGAGCGTCAGCACTGCGTTGTGGCCAAACCCAAAGGAATCTAGTGCACAAATCAACTGCAACCAAAATTTATTTATATGCAGTATCAGAAGTAAAAGGACCGCAGTGATCAAGATAAACCCAGGCAGAGGGGTGATTCGTAATGCAAAGCTGTGTTTGTGGCGGATGTGTTACCGTAGAAGGCTTGATTTGTTGACAGATGTCACACAAAAGCACATAAGTATTGGTCTGGTTCTATGAACCACGCCACCAATAAAGTTGCTGCAAGATAGAAACAGTCGCGGACACTCCAGCATGGGCCGAAGCCATACCTTCGTGTGCGGTTTTGATCAAAGTGTGTCTGCGGTCAACGTTGGCAATCAGCCGATCTCCAACGTCAGGTATTCTAGCAAAAGGAACTTTTTCAGGAGTTAACTGATAAGAATACTTTGAAGGGAAACCCTGTGGATAATTAGAGCCCTCCACAGTTGCAGCAATTGCTGCCAAAATGTCATTATCAATTTTAGTCATGGACCTTGTAACGGCTGCTACGGAACACGTGGCTACTGCAGATTTGGCTGCTTCATCAGCCAAAGAATTCCCAAGAGCGTGTGCTCCCACACGCTGATGGCCAAGAGTATGTATAACATGTGTGAGTGGCAGACGTTGTTTAAGATCCGCCACTCGAACCCAAAGCGTTTTATGCTTAATTGTGCTGCCTTTAGAATCTCGATAGTCATTTTGAGACCAAAAGAATAAGTTGTCATTGAAAGACTGAACACAGTAGTAAGAATCGTGCACAATGAGCGTAGAAACACTCGGATCTGCAAACTCGAGATCAAGAACCAAAGCGCGCAGCTCGGCAAATTGGGCAGTACAGTCCCCTAGCGCCTGTGTATGCACTATACTAGACTTGAATTCTCCATTCATCATCACACCATCCTCAATAGCACAAGCTGCTGAATAAGCATGTTTAGAACCAGTGGCCGTTTGCGCCGAACCATCGGTGTAGATGATACACGTGTACTCCTCTAAGGGAAGCAAAGACAGAGGAGGTGGATGAACGTGTTCATACTGCAAGAACCCCTGTGTCTGAAGTGAGGGGTCAAAGATAAGCGTGACATCCGGAGACGTCAAAGAAGTAGCCCATTGTATACAACGGGGATGTAATGCTTTAGAGTTTGGTACACTCGCCTTTGTTACTGCTTCCAAAGCAGGGAAAGCTGTACCCACTAAAATACATTTCCCTTGTGCCAGTGCGCATTCCTTTAGGATCGCCATTTGCACAGCTGTCAAAACTTTTTCGACAGAGGAAAACAGCATTTTGGTTGAAGTGTACAAATGTGATTTGTATGCAATAGGCACTGTGTTGACCTCATTGTACGTTAAGTAAGTGAAACCCATTATGCTTGGCACGATTTGTATCACCAGGTTTATGTGGTTGTCCCATGTCAACAAGTACTTAGATTCAAGTAGATCAGACTGCAAAGATAGCAGAATAGCAGAATGTTCCGGAAGCCAGCTGGCCCTTGAAAAGGTAGGTTGTATCAAAGCATAAAGAGGCTTGATACGCTGGGCATATTCGGGAATATAAGACCTCCCGAAATTCAAAAATCCCAGCTAAGACTGAAGTTTTTTCAGGGTAGTCGGAGATTGCAAGCGTACGCATTTCTCCAGAAAGTAGGCTGCCAAGCCCCGACCTTCATTATTGAGCTCATAGCCCAAAAACAACACCGCATAGCAAGCGATGTGTGATTTAGCAAAATTAAATTTGTATCCATAGTCCGCAAACTGAAGGATGATGCGGTCAACACGGCATAGATGCGGCCACAATTCGTCGTCTGTGAGATAAATATCATCAACATACGAGTATGCATTTGGGTCTATGCTGTCCAACAAAGAGACAACACGCACGGCGAAAACCCCGTGGCTATTCTTATACCCCGTAGGTAAACGTCAACATTTTTTCTGTTTTCCACCGGCTGTGAATGCGGTCCATTGACTACATTCAGGGGCCAGGTTATGGCTGTAAAAGCCATTGGAAATGTCAAGTGTCATTTTATATTTTTTACGCACTATACTGTCCACAAGAGCAGAGCTATGGGTATTCTGTACCGCACAACTACGACAATGAGAGTTCAAATGCCGGTAATCCAAAACTATGCAATAAGACCCATCGGGTTTGGACACAGTAAAAAGAGGATTATTCATCGGTGACACACATGTCTCAATCACTCCTTGATACTCCAACTCAGTTAGAACATCAGAAATGGGACCTTTGGCTTCCCGCCGGATGGGATATTGGGGTTGAGGTTGAGGCATAGACCGCAATGGAATCTCATGTGGCAGAGAATCTTTATCCCAGCCCACTTGATTACGGTACACTGCCGGCGCCAGGGCCAAAGCCCACTCAACTTCAAAAGCCTCTGCATGCTCCTTGAGGACGTAACACGAAAAACTAGGAAGAATCACGTCCTCCCCCCTTGATGCGGCCAGTACAAAAGGTGGGGTCCAATCTGCCTCTGCTAACAAAATGTCATAGGAAGCGGTCAGATTCTCCCCAAAAATCCCTGTGACCACACGTTCAATGTCACCTTCAATTTGAAAAACTATATTATACAGCCTATCCGGGGGGGGGGCAACCCGGGTGTCAGCTGTCTCTACTGTAATGAAAGTTTCAGTTGCTGTCACCTCCAGACAAGGACGCAGTACCTCCCGCACTATGGTAACTTCTGCTGCGCTGTCGAGCAGAGTCACCGCCCAAGTCCAATCCAGCAGTCGGCTTCTCACCGTTTGAGGCATATCTCGCTGTCAAAGCGGCAACCTTTTTCTTTGGAAATGGGGGACGGAAGCGTGGTTGCTCCTCTAGTTTCCCCTTGACGTCAAATTGATGAGGCTGATCACGTCCCTGTTGTGCAGGCTGACTCTTGCCACGATCCTGGCGATCTCCTCCACCGACTTGAGAGCCAAATGTGTCCTATAAAGAATGAGGAGAATGTTGATCAGGGACTTGAAACCTATCAGGAGACTTAATTTTCACGCGGTCACGCAAGTCATAAGTACGCTCAGAAGTGTCAGGTGTCGGTGAACCAGCATGCGAACCCTGCTTCTGTTGTTGCTGCCCCTGTTTTTTATTTTTCTGGTTCTTTTGGGGAAAGAACGGGCGTCCATCTTTTTCTGTCTGGACTTTTTGTGTAGTTTGAGATTGAGTTTGCATTTGAGTAAAAGGCTTAACTCCCAAACTATTGCGGCCTATGGTCTTATAAGCCTTTGCAATAATTTTTGGTAATTCGCATGGTTTGTCTACATCAGGGACAGCCTCCAAGCGATTTGCCATTTGAAAGCTTACCGCATCGCCCTTGACATTTGCAAGGATCATATCTGCAACCACGCCGAACACCCCCACCAATCGCATCCCCAGCTCCACAGCCGCTTCGGCTCCATGTTCATCTTGAACACGTTTAATCACTGTAGGGAGCACGGTCATGGAAGGCGTGCCGAAACACTTCGAATATACCGCTGCAAACACCTTGCCCCAGGTGTTACAATCAGCCAACTCGGGAAGTAAGTCCTTTGGCAAACTAATAGTCAATATCCTGTGTTTCTCCACAGGAGATGTGTTCGGAAAAACAGCCTCAATCTGGCCAAATTTTTCAGCAAGCCAATAAGGTAATTCATCCTTGTTCTTTGGACGCTTGCCCATCACTGAATTTACCATAACGGGACTGATGGTCACACCACCGGGTCCAGTAGGTTGCGCAGCAACTCCAGGTGGTCCCACCTGAAAGTTGCGCGACATGAACTGTATAACAGCTCTATGCATGCGTATCAACAATGTATTTAACACGTGCAGTTCTGCAAGCGTCGCCGTTGTCAAATGACGTGGAAGTGGGGTATACCCACCCAAAACGGGCCACGTGGCCTCATCTATCGAGAAAGGACCAAAAGGTACCGGCGTTGTTGGGTGAGGAAGGGCGCCATTAAACCAAATTTGGTGTTGCCAAGCTGTAAGTGGAACCTCTAGAGCCTGATAGGGCTGATAAGCATTAGGAAGGGCCGTATGCGTATATTCGTGAAACAAGTTATCTGCTCCATCCACCACCGGGAGGTGACCCAAGAATAAAACACTTCAAAGCGGTAAACCGCATCTGCTTCTACTACAAAATCAGCGCTACACCAGCATTAGGGACTCCATTCTGAGTCAAATAAGCCGTGAGTGCTGCCCTATTAGCGGCCGGAATTGGGACCGCCATAACTGTTAATAAGGAACAACAACCTAGAGTGCGGCAGCACAATAATGGGTTTAATATAAAGAGAAACCTTTTAAAACTTCAAGCTTGAAAGAACCTATAAAAACATCAATATAGGAGGTTACACCGTCACAGCTGTCTCCGGAAACAGAAGTGAGGGTATTGTGGACAAGCACAGGCCCTACTCAAGCGTCTCGCAGATAAGAACCAGAACAAACGTTGGTGGCGCCATGTGGCAGGGATTCTGCACATATACAGAACTATGCGCAGGAAAACGGGACCTCAGTGAATAGGGGTGTACCAACCTACCACATTAGTACCCAAAATCCCAAACCGACTAGCTATAGTGTCTCATTCATTCTCCGACTAACAGCGAAGCTACCAATGATTAGACAACTCAGAACACGACACTCCCGACTCTCTCAGGAATTGCGGTAGCCAGACAACTCTTTCACTCACTCACTCATACTTGTCCACAATGCGAGTAATCAGAATCACGGTATAGTTTAAAATGTTTATTTCAACTAACGCGCTCTATGGTACAGTACACGTGCCATTACTAGCAGCAAAATGCATACACACAATATAGTCAGCATTGTCACAATTCCATAGAATATAAACGGGGATATCATGTTGTAAAGGCAGTGGAAAAGGTCTACAATACCCAACTACCCTCCCCGTGGTTAGAAATAGTTTATTATAAAAAAGAAGACCTCTGGGCTTTGTCAGCAGACTCCATACCTCAAGGCCTAGATGAAAGGTTCACATCTCAGGACAATCACAGCTCTTCTCTCCGGAAAGAAATCTCTCCAAGTGCCTGCACTACATGTGTTCCTTGCAATATTAAAGCATACGATTTTCAGTAGTGCAGCTGTGTGTCATGTTATGTCTAGGTGCGAGGGACTGACCAGAACAGAATAACAAGGGGCATTATTGATCGACCTTGTACATCGTGTGCAGACTAAACCTCAGAGCACAGCAGAGAACGCGAAAAGCAGACAGTTCTCATGTAAAAGAGCACAGAGTCTTGCGAAATCTATGCATGCAGTGTCGTGCGCAAAAGCAGCCTCATGGCAGCGAAGCTCATGCTAACTTAGCAGATGTCAACAATGGACCCACAATCCATACTACACTATTGAACTTTAGGTTCATCGCCACATTTATTAATAAGGAGAAATGCAGGTTCTAAAGTGTATTTAGTGAGTTAGGAATAAACTTGCATCCCACTGAACCCCAGCGTGAAGGGATTAAGTTGAGTAGTGTAAATGGGCCTGTGTTTGTGAAAATTATCGATCCCTGATCACTGGATCAACCTACTCTACCAGTCTCAGCGAGCTAATTGGCCCACTCCTCTGCGTTACATTTACCACCGGCTGCCTGTCCCTATGTTGTGGTCTGAGATAATGTCCCTAAACGTGACCCACAGGCCACGCACAGGCCACTGAGAGCACCAACCAGCTAATGAATAAGGTCACTCACTGGTTCCTTACCCATGTCCAATGCAAAGCAAACTTGTTTTCATGTATTTTTCACAGAGTGGCTTGGGTGGGCCACATGGAAAAGGAGTTTGAAGGAGATTGTGTGATTGTTAATTTCACTAATACGCTTGTTGCAGGTGATCTCATTCGTACTTCTTATCAAGACTTGGTCAGGCCAAGCGAAGTGAAGGCTTTGCTACTGGGATATTTTTTATAGAGACCTGGGACCAAGGGTCGGTGTCATGAGGAGGAGGCGTGCCCTCCCATCCCCACCCAGTGTAACATATTCTGTGAACATCAACAATATTTTTTATTTCTGTCTGGGGTGTGCAATATTGATTGACTTAATACCTCTACCATATTCTCAGCTGAATGTGACATTGAAAGTAACACCCTTTTTGGGGAGCCCACAGCGCCACCTGCCAATGACCCAATTTTGGGAGTTATTTGTTGTCGTCATTCCAGGACACTTTCTGATACTTCCTGATAAGTTAACAAGGTCAAACTGTTGAGCTGGAACGTCTCTGGGCTAGCAGCTAAACTCCAAATAAAGAACTAGGTAGACTTCATATCTCTATATGATATTGTTATTCTGCAGGAGATCTGGACTCCCAGGGGCCTAATTTGTGATGGTTTTACTTGCCTTTCTATTCCTGCTACACCATCAGTGATGGGTAGGGACAGGGCTGGGTTAGCTGTTTGGTTTAAGACCACTCTCAACTGTTTTATTTCGCCTGTTCCTACCACCAATAGGCTTTTTCAGGTGTTTACTGTTAAGTGGACCAATTTTCTGAGTTTTGTTTTAATTAATTTTTACAATGATAACTTTCCACTAATGTTAATCCCAATTTTGTATCTCTTTTATTTGTGAGCTGGAATCTAGTTTAAGGTATTCAGACACTGGTCTGAATGCTATTTTAGCAGGGGACTTTAATGCCAATCTTGTCACTGAGGGGGATGGATCAGCGGCCTCAGGTCCTCAGTTTTCTATCTATCACTCATTGGCTGTCTCCACCCACCCTAGGGATTACAGAGGTTTGAATTTGCCCCTTTTATCTGCTTAAGCATGACTGTTGCAACATGTTTGCATGGGCTGTGCTTGGGTGTCTGAAGATTCCCACTTTTGTTGGAGGAGCAGGTTTGTCTACCATTGATTATATTTTCGCCAGCAGGAATTTGTCAGATCTTATCAAGGATGGGATGATTATCCCTAGTCCTTTTAGTGACCATAATTGACTTTCTATTATGCTTGCCCAGCACCCACCCTCGGGTCATCACTGTGTGATGCTCTAATTTATTTCCAAGAAATGAGGGACTTAGACTAGTGTGGAGGTCTACCAACCTGAACGAGGTCCAACGCAGATGCTGTGCTAATCATCTGACCCTGTTTATTGATTGTCTCAGTCCCATCAGCAAATCAGATTGCAGCGTGGATACCTTTGTTTCCTTAGGCCGTACTATTAGATCCCATTTTTAGAAACCCATATCCTGTGATAAGAAATCTGTGCATTCTTTGTTTGATATGTCATGCAAGGAGGTCCAGAGCTGCCTCTTTAGTGCTTTAAGGGCAACCCCTAGGGATAGGGTGCTACAAACTGGCAATTATCAAGAGGAAGGCCGAATTGAGGGATGAAGCTTGGTCTACCCTGATAAGCAGGGCAAGAGATACCAGTTTGTTTTGGAACACAGTCAACAATAGCAAAATTCTGCAATCTGAAACTAATCTCATCTGTGCGAATATTAGCGCAGATTCTTCGGTTGAGCACTTTGGCCAGGTGTACCACTCAGCCGACCCTGTTAGAAGGGAACTTGACTCAAATTTGCCCATGTAACCTTTAGGTATTGAATTTACCATAGAAGAAGTCACAGAGGCAATCCGTGACAGTCCTAGGTCCAAAGCCCCGGGACCCGATGGGGTCCATATGGACCTTTACAAACTGGAGGTGGATTTATGGGTACCCCCTATAACCTATTTTGTCAATGCTGCCTGCAAGAGTGGCATTCCGGAGTCTTGATGTTCAACCATTAACAAGCCAATTTTTTAAAAAGGTATCAGGGCCTCCCCTAGCTGCCATAGACCTATCTCCCTCATTGATTCCACAGTAAAAGTAATTGGCAAAGAAGTGCTCAATAGAATCATGTCTTGGTCTACCTAGAATCGCATTATTTCTCCTTTATGCAGATGACACTGTGCTACTATCTAGAACACCTAAAGGCCTCCAGATTCTTTTAGATACTTTTGCAACTTTTTTGGATGTTCTAGGCCTGTTTATGAAATCAGCCAAATCTTTTGCTATGGCTTGGAGTTCTAAACATCTGAATCTACAAACTCTCATGTTGTGGGGTACCTTCATTACAAGAATGCATGAATTTCCTTATCTAGGGTTCATATTTGACTCCCCGGGATCTTGGGGCCCGTGTTTGAGACAGAGGAGACTTCAATCAATAAATCAATAAATAAATATCTTTATTCCGTCAACTAAGACCATAAAAGTACATGTTGAAAGCAAGTAAAAACATCAAAGTATAATAATAAAAACATTAAGATTAAATATAAAATATTTAGTAGCAGTTCTTAAATTCCCGCATTCAGACCTATAAATTCATGAAGCATATTATTTTCTTAAAATCAGCTCTGGATAATAAAATTAGAACAGCGAAACAAATTGTTGTACACTCATGGCGTTGTCAGAAAAACATCTCTTTTGGTGCAACATAAAAGATCTCCCACTATAAAGAGGGCATAAAAACAGTGATCTGGGGAATGCAAACAAAGAGCAGAATAACATAAAAGTACCTAGGGGCATATTATCAAGAACGGCGTTAAAATTATCGCCGGTTTAGCGGCAGAAAACTGCCACTAAAGCTGCGATAATGGGCTTGATAATGCCCTGGAGAATTTCAATAGAAGCCCATGTTCAAACCAGAACATGGACTTCTATTGGAATTCTCAAGGGCATATTATCAAGCCCATTATCGCCGCTTTAGCAGCAGTTTTCTGCCGCTAAACCGGCGATAAATTTTAACGCCGTTCTTGATAATATGCCCCTGAGTGGTTTGGCAGGACACCCCGTCGGAGGGACAGCTCGGGAGAGAAACAAACAATGTTCTTGTGATAGGAAAAGCCCTTAGATAGTGAATCATATTTAGTTTGAGGCGAGAGAGATAAAACTTATGTTCAGAGGCTTTGACCCACGTTATGTAGGGCTCCGTGCCATTACTATTGGAAAGCAATAAGTAATATTGGACTGTTACCATATCAATTGCTTTCCCAAGTCTCAGCTTTTCTTCATGCTCTAGAAACTTTGTCATGATCTGCGTCTTAGAGTGGGAGTTAATGTTGTCTGTGTTTGCCCATAAAGTATTCAAACCAAGATCTTGGAGAGTGATTTTAAAGTAATTTAAACAAGGAATGATTTGCACATTACTTTTCTTTCAGACAGTCTTCCACGATACCACTGGTAAACTTTAACTCAGGGGCAGACCAAATGATGGCCCATAGCAGGAGGGGGGCTATGCCTACCAAGTCTTCTAGGAATCCTAACCCCAATTTGTTGTGGGTAATCGGGCTAGTGGTATATATAGGGAGTCCTAAAAGTCTATTCAGAAATCTATTCTCTTCTGACTGAAGAGTCTTCACAGAAGAGTACCCCCATACTCCTGCTCCATAGGCAGCCACTGGCAAACATTTGCTTTTAAACAGCATGACTATTTTTTTGGGTGGTTTGTGCACACATTTCTTGGCAAATGTAAAAACTGTTTCACATGCCGCTTCCATTGCTTGTGACCTCTGCATTATTAATTGCTCCTAGCTCATATTGACAGAAAATAAATTTCCAAAATAGCTCAAATTAGATATATTCTTTATAGGAGTCCCTCAAATAAAGAATTTTTGGAACAAGAATTTTTGGATCACTAATAAATAACCATGATTTACTATTAAAAGTGTGGGCAAAGAATTCCACTCCGCCGGCGGAGTACGCAGAGTTTTGCCCACTTCGCGCTCCGCGCGGAGTTCTGGAAAAATCCACGAAATGACACGGAGCGGAGGTTTTTTCTGTCAAGCGGCTCGTCATTGGTAAGTTGGCGATCGCTCGCAATAAAAAAATCACACACTAGACCTCCTCCCGGTGAGATTTCTCATCGTGGGCGGTCATGGCAGGTCGGGACCGCTCACATTGAGAAAGCTGCCATTCTTGTTGAGGAAGCAGCCACTCGAGTAGAATATCTACTCAAGCTGCAGAAAGCTGCAGCATCCTCTGACATGACAGTAGTGCCGTTCGAGCTAATTTTGATGTGTAAGACAAACTCCTGGCGCTAAAATTCAGTTTGAGCAGCACAACTTAACAGACTCTGCTGCTGGCGGAACTCCGCAAAGCACGGCAGAGTTTTTCTGCCACTTCGCGGAGTTAAGCATAGTGAAACTCTGCCCAGGCTTATTTATTATGGTTGACCTGCATAAAGGAATGAAAACCATTCGAAAGAATTCGCAGGCCATTTGTGGTGCTTGCTAAGAGCATTGCGTCATCCGCGTACAAAAGTACGGGGATCGAACTCATGCCCATTGTGGGTATATCATGCGTAAGGGGCTTTAGAAAAAGCATCAAGGGCGTTAATGTAAAATAAAAAAGTGGCCAGTATGTAGCCTTGTATGACCCCCCCGGGTGACTTGAATAGGGGTGTCTGGTTACCTGCCTGTTTGTATCGTACCCTCTTGTTAGTGTCTTGGTGTAAGCTTCTGAAAACCATCAATTGGGGGGATTAACCTCTGCACGTTCCATAATGCCCCATAATATATCTCTATCCACTAGGTCAAAGGCAGAGAGGAGGTCCATAAAAGCCAAGTGCATGGCTCCTCTCTTCACCTTGGCAAATTTGCCAAGAATAAGGGACAAATTAAGTGCTTGCTCTAAAGTGCACAATTCTGGGCGGAACCCATATTGGGCTTCCATAAAGAAGGATTTCTCTTCTGCCCAGGCTTCCAGTTTCCCTAAGATCACTCTCCCAAAAATCTTAGCAGAGGAGTTGATAAGCAAAATAAGCCTTTAATTTGACGGGACATTTTTATCTCCTTTCTTGTCAATGGGAACTGTCACAGATTATTTCCAAAAGTCAACTGGGCCTTTAAAGACCTAGGGGGTCGATTCCGATGTCGGCCGGAAGCGCACCTAACAGTATTCGTCCGGATAAAATACGAGCCGAACGCGTGTTTTCCGACCGACTCGAACACTCTACCGAACGAACAAGTACGATGCGCATAACAGCCCAGATTCCGAGCGAGCCGTACTTACCCATTCCAGCTCCTGTTCCCCGCCCGAGCCGGATCCGTAAACGCCGAATCGAGTCGCACGGAACCAAATACACAGCACCTTCCGGCCGGACGAGTACGATGCGTCTCCCGTACGCGCCGAACTCGTCGCTACGTACGGCACGTTTGAGCATCCGGGAGAGCTGCACATAAGCTCCGATACGCGCCACAAGACGATCCACGGCGACGAGACGAACAGGCCAGCGACGAGTACGAGTCGAAGACACGAGAAACCCGAACGAGACGAAGCAACCATGAATCCCATCGCGCAGGTCCTACCAATACTCTACATCTATTACCGGGACCAGCACGGACGCGTACGGCGCAGACGGTAAGTCAAACACCCACAACACAAACAAACGACACGTACCCAAAATATGTCACACACACATAGGGATGCACAAATGACATACACAAGCAACAGCAGAACCATAGGGGTGGGATGGCCAACACCAATGCCATACACACCCATAGGGGGATGGATGCCTACCACCAACACCACCCTACAACTACCCCTACTCATGGGTGGCTAGATGCCTGCCACCCCCCCACACTCATGGGGGCTGGATGCCTACCACTACTACCATCCCCACCCATAGGGGGCTGGATGGCTACCACTACTACCATCCCCACTCATGGGTGGCTAGATGCCTGCCACCACCCCCCACTCATGGGGGGCTGGATGCCTGTCACTACTGCCATCCCCACTCATGGGGGATGGATGGCTGCCACTAACACCACCCCCACTCAGGGTGGGCTGGTTGCCTACCACTACTACCATCCCCACTCATGGGGGGCTGGATGGCTGCCACTACTACCATCCCCACTCATGGGGGGCTGGATGGCTGCCACTACTACCATCCCCACTCATGGGGTGCTGGATGCCTACCACTACTACCATCCCCACCCATAGGGGATGGATGCCTACCACTAACACCACCCCCACTCAGGGTGGGCTGGATGCCTACCACTACTACCATCCCCACTCATGGGGGGCTGGATGGCTGCCACTACTACCATCCCCACCCATAGGGGGCTGGATGCCTACCACTACTACCATCCCCACTCATGGATGGCTAGATGCCTGCCACCACCACCCCACTCATGGGGGCTGGATGCCTGTCACTACTGCCATCCCCACTCATGGGGGATGGATGGCTGCCACTACTACCATCCCCACTCATGGGGGCTGGATGGCTGCCACTACTACCATCCCCACTCATGGGGGGCTGGATGCCTACCACTACTACCATCCCCACCCATAGGGGGATGGATGCCTACCACTAACACCACCCCCACTCAGGGTGGGCTGGATGCCTACCACTACTACCATCCCCACTCATGGGGGGCTGGATGGCTGCCACTACTACCATCCCCATCCATAGGGGGCTGGATGCCTACCACTACTACCCTCCCCACTCATGGGGGGCTGGATGGCTGCCACTACTACCATCCCCACCCATAGGGGGCTGGATGCCTACCACTACTATCATCCCCACTCATGGGTGGCTAGATGCCTGCCACCACCCCCCCCACTCATGGGGGGCTGGATGCCTGTCACTACTGCCATCCCCACTCATGGGGGGATGGATGGCTGCCACTAACACCACCCCCACTCAGGGTGGGCTGGATGCCTACCACTATGACCATCCCCACCCATAGGGGGCTGGATGCCTACCACTACTACCATCCCCACTCATGGGTGGCTAGATGCCTGCCACCACCACCCCCACTCATGGGGGGCTGGATGCCTGTCACTGCTGCCATCCCCACTCATGGGGGGATGGATGGCTGCCACTACTACCATCCTCACTCATGGGGGGCTGGATGGCTGCCACTACTACCATCCCCACTCATGGGGGGCTGGATGCCTACCACTACTACCATCCCCACCCATAGGGGGATGGATGCCTACCACTAACACCACCCCCACTCAGGGTGGGCTGGATGCCTACCACTACTACCATCCCCACTCATGGGGGCTGGATGGCTGCCACTACTACCATCCCCACCCATAGGGGCTGGATGGCTGCCACTACTACCATCCCCACCCATAGGGGGCTGGCTGCCTACCACTACTACCATCCCCACTCATGGGTGGCTAGATGCCTGCCACCACCCCCCCACTCATGGGGGGCTGGATGCCTACCACTACTACCATCCCCACCCATAGGGGGATGGATGCCTACCACTAACACCACCCCCACTCAGGGTGGGCTGGATGCCTACCACTACTACCATCCCCACTCATGGGGGCTGGATGGCTGCCACTACTACCATCCCCACTCATGGGGGGCTGGATGCCTACCACTACTACCATCTCCACCCATAGGGGGATGGATGCCTACCACTACTACCATCCCCACTCATGGGGGGCTGGATGGCTGTCACTACTACCATCCCCACCCATAGGGGGCTGGATGCCTACCACTACTACCATCCCCACTCATGGGTGGCTAGATGCCTGCCACCACCCCCCCCCACTCATGGGGGCTGGATGCCTGTCACTACTGCCATCCCCACTCATGGGGGCTGGATGCCTACCACTACTACCATCCCCACTCATGGGGGGCAGGATGCCTGTCACTACTACCATCCCCACTCATGGGGGCTGGATGCCTACCACTACTACCATCCCCACTCATGGGGGGCTGGATGCCTACCACTACTACCATCCCCACTCATGGGGGCAGGATGCCTGTCACTACAACCACCCCTACTCATAGGACGGGTAATGCATGACACAACTAGCATACTCCCACATAAGACTGTCTGTAAATTACATCCCACCCCCAACACCATGACAAGCGTGTGTGGTCTGTGTCAAATGCATAAAACACTGAACATGACATTAAACATACAATGTGACCCCCTAACACATGTGTCACACATAATTGTGTGTGTGGCCTACACAATGCAAGCAGACCATGACCACAGTGCCCAAAAGGTAAGTGTGTGCACCTTAGCTGAAGCACATTTTGAACAGTGTGGCAATGGGGCCCTAAGCCCCATCACCACAGTGCCCAAAAGGTAAGTGTGTGCTCCATAGCTGAAGCACATTTTGAACAGTGTGGCAATGGGGCCCTAAGCCCCATCACCACAGTGCCCAAAAGGTAAGTGTGTGCTCCATAGCTGAAGCACATTTTGAACAGTGTGGCAATGGGGCCCTAAGCCCCATCACCACAGTGCCCAAAAGGTAAGTGTGTGCTCCATAGCTGAAGCACATTTTGAACAGTGTGGCAATGGGGCGCTAAGCCCCATCACCACAGTGGCCAAAAGGTAAGTGTGTGCACCATAGCTGAAGCACATTTTGAACAGTGTGGCAATGGGGCCCTAAGCCCCATCACCACAGTGGCCAAAGGTAAGTGTGTGCTCCATAGCTGAAGCACATTTTGAACAGTGTGGCAATGGGGCCCTAAGCCCCATCACCACAGTGCCCAAAAGGTAAGTGTAGTCCTGGTAAAAGCTGCTAAACCAAAAATGCAGGGATTATTCCTGGCCACACAACACCAAACACTACAGTGGCATTGTAGTGCTTGTGTCCCATAGCAACATAGATTGTGTGAGGCAAGCAGTGCAGTGCCAATGACACATCGTTCTAGCCATGTGAACACAAACATCAGCCATGGGGGCCCACATTGTCTACATTCACAAATAACACAATGACAGAAGTGAGCATCATAATGCAGACCCACATATCTGCAGCAATGGACACACAAATGTAGATATCCTGTGGAGACTGTAGATGTCATGTGAACAAATACCATACCATGGCAGCAATGGGACATACTAACCATGATCAATGTGCTGACTGATGACCTAGCAGTCCCAGGGCCAGCAGGGGAAAGCCAACAAACAACATACAGCCAATGGCAAACTAAAGATATGCCAATGCAGTGGTGCAAATGCACAAACACAAACAGGCAGACTCACGCTGCATATCATACACAACAGGTGAGGGGGGTTGTGTGCCAGTGTCCCCAGGCAAACACACAACACATGAGGAGGCCAGATTCACTAATACACAGATGTCAACACAGTCACATATAAAAATAACTCAGGGATTGGATTCCCCTATGTGGGCAAACAGGCGTTGTGAGATGAGAGGGAGCCCAAATTACACATGTCACACAAGCTTGTAGGACCAGCAACAAACACAGCAAGAGACAGAACCACCACAGCACTCCCCCCAGGGACCCCACATTGTGGTGACACTAGCCTGCATGACAATCACACTGTGATGGCAAAGGTAGATGTCATCCACACTGTGAACCACATCCATGTGTCCTGAGCAACAAACAACCATCACACCTATACAAGCACAAAACACTCAGCATGGCCTGTTGCCAAGGACAACATGGAGGTAGTGCCCCAGCCGTGCAACAACTCACATTTGCACACACTCAACGACACACACCTTGAACTCCACCAATGTGCAGCAGTGAAGCTCACATGGACTGCTGACATTGCACATGCACCCATGAAAATCCCAGTGGTGGTGGGGGAAATAAGGTGCAGAAACCCATCACACATGGCCAGTCAACAATACTTGTGAATGTCTGACACACTGCACAGTATGCCGTACATGGGCATGACGTCAAATCCACCCCAAACAATGGGATCCTGGCCATAGTCACACACCAATGAAGAAGCCAAGCTGACCCACAAAGGACACACATAGACAACTTCCAACATTGCAGCTCTGACCCTGAGGAGTGGCAGCAGTCACACACACAACGTGTCACAATCACTGAAAGCATACACAAACAGAAAATCACATTACTCGTGTAACCAACAGGTGCCAAGAGGAATCTTGACTGTGTCCCATCTGCGTTTGCCCACATCCCCAGCCCTGACAACAAAGACAACTAGGGATGACAACCTCATTAACATTAGTTCGCCATGCACCCACATCCCGGAGAAACCAGGTCCAAGATGCTGGATGAACACAGAACAACTCAGCAAGCATCACAAACAGGAACATCCGTAGGACACAGCCTGTGTAGGAAAAGGAGAAGGGTACATGCACAGACATGCCTACACAACACACAACACGGGCACAGCCTATATCACGGAATCACGCACTGCCATGAGGGCACTCTACTCCTGTGGAAGGTCAGCTGTGCCAAACCTTGTCTGTGCACGACTCAAACCTGTCAGCAGAACACTCGGTCAGTGAGTCAACAACTACAACACACTGAAGGCTCTGCTCATATCAGCCTGGGCACGGGAGTGTCACGTCAGTCATCTGCATACACCCAAGACACGTGTCAAGCAACTTGCACTGTGTACACAGATGAGTCCTCCAAATTTGATGTGCCAAACTGCATGTCCATTGGAGACGGGCACACAGTCAGGGTACTAGGAACATTGGACAGTGGTAAGCCCACCAGATGTGCATCAGTCTAGGACAAAGATGGTAATCTACAAATGCTCAACGTACATCCCTGTGTCAAATGCTGAACATTACACCCTCAGACTGCAGCAAAGGATGCTATAGATCCAGACTAGATTAGGACACATATCCCATGGACCACATGGAGCCCATCACAGCAAAACTTAATTTACCTGATCTGAACACTATTACAAAAGCAAATGCATGATTCCACACATCTACATCATGTACCTCCAAAGATTAACCACAAGTAAACAAAAAGAGGCTTTATTCAGCAAGTGTGCAACTCAAATCAAAAGTCCAAAATAAACTAAGGACAATGGCCAGTCCAAATATACAGTCCCAACAGGGTGACGTGTGACAACTTGTCAACAATTGCTTGCCTGCACAGGTACGGACAGGGGACATCCCCCTTGGAGGGGCATACGGGGGCAGGCCAGGCACCGCAGGGACAGGATCAGGGGATGCCAGAAGGAGGCAGTGAAGGGGAGGCGGGTGCAGGAGTGTCACCGGTAACTGCAGTGGAGGGGTCTGACTCAGGGGGGGCTGGCACCACCGCAGGGCTCAAGTCAGATGGTGTTGGTGCTGCAACCACTGCAGTGGGCTGGTCAGATGGAGTGGACTGGGTCCCCAATGCAGTGCCCGAGTCAGACGGGGTGGTTGTGGACTCCACCGCAGTGCATGACTCCAAGGTAGTGGAAGGGGGGCAGAAGAGCTGTGCAGGACAGAGGGGGGACACGGTCTCCACACCAGTGGCACAAACAGGCAGAGCGTCTGGTTTGGGGGTGGAAGAGCAAGTGGCAGGGGGAGGGCCTAAGCAGTTTGGGGATGCAGTATCGGTGTGTGGGGGAACCTGGGGCAGGGTGTGGCGGTGGAACCTGTGGAGTGGTGGCCTGGGGGATGGAGGTGAGAGACTGGGTGGTTGACTTGCAGGGCGGTGGCGGGGTCTTGCTCTTCCGGGACCGGGGGACTTGCGGGTGGGGGGCTCACTCTGCCTGCGCCTGGGGGAGGGTGTCCGGGGGCGAGGGGCACTCCCCTCTGTGTGGGTGGACTTCCTCTTCCCCCGGTATGCTGGATCAGCGGGATTGGAGGGGAAGAGGCCGATGTCACTGAGGAAGAGCTGCTGATCAGTTGGGGTTGCAGGTGAGGCAAGGGAAGGGGTCTTGGAGGGAGAGGATCTTGAGGATTGCGGAGTGACTGTGGTTGCCTGTGTGTGTGTGTGTTCCCCATCCCCTGTGTCTGTGGTATCAGTCCCCTGAGGATGCTTGTGTGCACGTCTTGCCTTTCTCTTGGGTGTGTCTGTGCTGCTCGTGTCTGTGTGTTTGGGTGACTGTGCAGGTGTGCATGTGCTTTGGACAGGTAGGGGGGCAGGAAGTGTGGATGGGGCAGAGGTGGGAGGGGTGAGGGACTGTTGGAGGAGGGACACTGCTGCCGTCAGGGAGGAGTCCATGGACTTATTGCTCCTCTGTAGGGCAGACATACCCGCCGAGATGCCCTCCATGAACGACACCAGCTGTGTCAACAGAGTGGTGTGTGCATGGAGGACACTCAGCATTGCTGTCTGCCCTACATGGAGCTGCCGAAGGAGGTACACAGACTCCTCATTCAGGGCAGCAGGGGACACAGGGGCAGGGGGTGCGGTGCCTGGCACGAAGGAGACACGCTCCCGAGTACAGGAGCCTCCACGGACCTCAGGAATGGGAGCCAATGGGAGGGCGGTGGTGGTGGTGGTGGCGGGGCCAGACACACTAGCTGGCCTTTGGTGGCTGCTGACACCCGCCTCCACAAGGGAGTCATCCTCCGAGCTGCTGTGGTCCTCAGCTGAGGTGGATGGTGCTGAGGACTCCTCGGTGTGGCTCCCCTCGCCCTCCGTGCCACTGGGTCCCTCTGACCACTCGTCCAATGCTGACCCAGTCTGGCTCCGCTGCTCCTCCTGGTCCGTGGAGCTGCCCCCTCCTGTGGCCGTGGATGTATCTGCAAACAATTAGGGAAACAGACAAACATCAGTCACCTGCACTGACCGCACACACCACAGTAAGTACAGCACATTACAGAGCAAACCCTGGCATCCTTAGTTGAACATTGCCTAAAGTCCCCACACAGATTCGGGAAGCCAATTGTCAGTCTGATGGTCAACCATGGGACTCACACCCCTCCTGCCCTTGCACCCATCTGTCTGGTGCCTGTCTGATGGTAAGAACCCAGTGCGGACACATGCACCACCTACACAGTTGTTGGACATTGCAGGGAACACGGTGAAGTATGTGAACATGCACACATCACATCTCTTGCCACTGAGTCAGTGCAGGTGTCCGGATAAAGGGATGGCCAGAGTCTAAATAGAAATGCATGTGATGCATACCAGCACCAGACACCTTGATGCACCCATGTCCGGATAGTCAATGCCACAATGGGGTGCATGTTGCATATGTCACTCCCCTGCAGGATCAGTCTCAGGAAGTTTAATGCCATGACACAGGAATGCGTGCAAAGTCATACATTACTGTCTCAAGTCACATGGCCATGGCAGCCTGCCAACAACAGTCTGCACTGTGTCACAATCCGAGGGCATGGGGAATGCAAGTTATGTGACTGACAAGTGCACATGTCCATCCCCAAAATACCACATCATCTGTACTACTATTTGTCCACGTCATACCAACTGGACATATGGGGGACATGAAACACAACTCTCTGAACATGTGCACCTCACAGTGTGCTGTGAATCACAACACAGCTGCCTGAAAGTCACAGTCGCAAACCCCTGTGTGCACAGTCAAGTGATCAGACACCTATAAGTCACAGAAGTATCGTCTATCATGGTGACATCTCAGATGGCATGCTGAGCCCTAACCCATAAACATACCAGTAGTCCTGACAACGAAGACACAGCACAATGAGACAGAGGCAGACACCTGAGGGTACATTTCACTGATCACAACATGCCAGATGATACACGGGAGTGGGAGTACAGAGTGTATTGCATGCCCTGGAGTAGGCATGACTGTCCAGCTCCACCTGTAAGAGGGATGAGTCCTGGACAGTAGGCAGGTGACTAAGCATGTGTGACACACTGGATACACATACTCCTGAGGCCCAAACATTGTTCCCACCATCAGCATGGGTGTGTGGCAAATTCCCCAGGGACATGTGGTGAGTCAGAGCAGCAAGCGGACCACATATCAAAGTTACACCCAGATCACATGTCAGAACTTAGGCATTGTGTAAGCAATTGAGCCACCCCTTAATCGCACAACATAGTCACAGGAACAAATGCTGTCCCCCACCTTGAGCAAAGCAAAATGCAATGACACAGTCCCCAAATGACACAATTTCCCGACTATAAGGGCCACACATATGCGTATCAGAGGAGAAGTGGGCATGTCACAAATGAGGGACTTGGGTCCTGGACCACATGACTGATGTACTGTGGAAGTTTAACCAGGCCAGAGGAGGGCACATAGCATGTCAGACAAAGTGCACAGTGCAGTCATGGACTCACGCCCTCCTTGCTGCTGTCTGTCCTTCAGCTGCCCATCCTGGTCAGGGAAGACCACGGCCAGGATCCGGAGCATGTGGGGGGTCAGGGTCCGGTGTCCGCCCCTCCTGCGAGGAGGTGACAGCTTCAGCTGGACCCTTGCGATCCTCCGGGTCCAGCCACGAAGGTCCTGCCACCTCTTCTGGCAGTTGCGGATCCCGCGCCTGTAGACCCCCACGGATCTTACTTTCCGGGCGATGGTCAGCCAAATTTCCTGCTTCTGGTGGGCACCAACCTGTGAGGATGACAAAGTGAAAAGGTCATTACTACACATGCAACATATACGTGCATCACACAGTTGGATATACATGTCTCAATCACAGGGGCATATGATGTACACAGGCAGTGCAACAATGGCTATGAACAGTTTGCCATCAGTCACTACATGGTATCATTGCATGGGAAGTAAACCTAGTTGGAATGCACTGTTACTGCACTGTACCAGTTCAGGGCATGTAACTACACACTTTGGGGTGTGACAACTACTCAGTGGGCATGCTAGCCAGTGGTGTGCACACTGAAAGCCCTGCTAGTCAGACAACATGCACAATTAGTGAGGCAGTGGACAGCACACTCACCTGCTCCCCTGGTTTCCCATACAGCTTGCTGTACTGTGGAAGGAGGCTGTCCAGCAGGGCCTGGTTCTCCTCAAGGCTGAAGGCTGGGGCTCTATCACACAGTACGTGCCATTGCAGGAGCCAGAGGATGCATAAACAGCAGCAGTGTTGGTGGCAGATGTCGTCCTGGAGCATGTAGTGCAGGCAAGTGAGCTCTCAGGGGAACAGCCAGCATTATATGTGTGCTGCAGAGGCAGATACTGTCCCATGTGTCCAAAGTGATAGGTCCAAGTCGTTTGCATCTTCTGAATTTGACCAATCCATGGAATAGCAGCACTAATACACGCCCACAGCATCCTTCAAATCTTCAACTTCATGACACCCATGATTTTGCAACATTGTTGTGGCTGGCCAACTGAATTCACTGCATCAGACTCGTTGGAGCTTCGAAAACACGTCCGTTGCCATGCCAGGCCCCAGCCAATGTGTGCGCACCGTTCTGTCCATTGCTGTACAACGCGTACCAGGCATACAACGCGTACCCGCTCACATACAATGCAATGGGCCGGCCGGGCACACCGATTGGTCCATTGCTCTACAACGCGTACCCGCTCACATACAATGCAATGGGCCGACCGGGCACACCGATCGGTCCATTGCTGTACAACGCATACCAGGCATACAACGCGTACCCGCTCACATACAATGCAATGGGCCGACCGGGCACACCGATCGGTCCATTGCTCTACAACGCGTACCAGGCATACAACGTGTACCCGCTCACATACATTGCAATGGGCCGGCCGGGCACACCGATCGGTCCATTGCTGTACAACGCGTACCAGGCATACAACGCGTACCCGCTCACATACAATGCAATGGGCCGACCGGGCACACCGATCGGTCCATTGCTCTACAACGCGTACCCGCTCACATACAATGCAATGGGCCGACCGGGCACACCGATCGGTCCATTGCTGTACAACGCGTACCAGGCATACAACGCGTACCCGCTCACATAGAATGCAATGGGCCGACCGGGCACACCGATCGGTCCATTGCTCTACAACGCGTACCAGGCATACAACGCGTACCCGCTCACATACAATGCAATGGGCCGGCCGGGCACACCGATCGGTCCATTGCTCTACAACGCTGCACCCGCTCACATACAATGCAATGGTCCGACCAGGCACACCGATCGGTCCATTGCTGTACAACGCGTACCAGGCATACAACGCGTACCCGCTCACATACAATGCAATGGGCCGGCCGGGCACACCGATCGGTCCATTGCTCTACAACGCGTACCAGGCATACAACGCGTACCCGCTCACATACAATGCAATGGGCCGGCCGGGCACACCGATCGGTCCATTGCTCTACAACGCGTACCCGCTCACATACAATGCAATGGGCCAACTGGGCACACCGATCGGTCCATTGCTGTACAACACGTACCAGGCATACAACGCGTACCCGCTCACATACAATGCAATGGGCCGGCCGGGCACACCGATCGGTCCATTGCTCTACAACGCGTACCAGGCATACAACGCGTACCCGCTCACATACAATGCAATGGGCCAACCGGGCACACCGATCGGTCCATTGCTCTACAACACGTCCCTGGACAGGTCACATGCATCTGTCACCATGCTGGTCACTGGTGAACCTATGCCAGCCACATTTACTTTCCAGGGACTCAGGGGCACACCTACAACACCACACCCAGTCCACACTGTATATAAGGCATGTGTGGCAGCATAACCTTATCTGTGTATGGGGGTGAACATGTGGATTTTGGGGTGGCACTTGGGGGCAGACACACCCAGGCTGTGCACGTGTTCATGGGGACAGGGTCCTTTGTGTGTTGTGCACCTGACCACTGTGGTGTGCAACTTTTCATTTCTGAGCATGTGTCATGGTCACATTTCCAGGTTGTGTATGTGTATGACATGTCACATACCCCCAGGCTCACATGTGGGAAGGCATGTACGTCACAGGGTGGCCCATTCCAACAATAGTGATGTCCCTCCACAGTCTGTGTGCATGTTGTGTATCACATGTCTCTGACTCCATGTGCACAATGGGAGACAGTCTCCACATCCACGTGGTTTGTGCATGAACTTTGATGGTGTGTGTGTGTGTGTCACAGACATCCATGTCTGTCCTGCAGAGGCTACAGGGGCCACTACCTGTGGGTGTCATGTTTGTTTTTCCTACGTGTACATGATACGCCATTTCATGCCAGTGTCCATGTGGCAAGACAGGGTCCCTGGGAATCTACCTGTCAATGAGCTGTGATGCCTGTGGAGCATCTGTCCAGACATGTCACTGTGGTATGTGTGTGGAACGTGAGAGCAGTTAATGGGTACTGTGACACAGCCTAATGGTGTCCCATAGCGCACCCTGGAACCTGTTGTCAACACTTGTTGAACAGAGATGTTAGATAATGTCCATGTAGGTGCCATATATGTCCAAACGGAACGACACACACATCAAGTACATGTGTTTGTTAATGATGTATCATGTGAAATTGAGTATGGTGAACGGCACATAGGTGGGGTGACTGACAATCTTGCTTTCTTCACCTATGCACTGCAGGGCTCCTGCTGTCCATCGACCATTCCCAGACCTGGCAACGATGGTGGAACGTGACAGCATCCAACGGTACCGCTTCACCAGGCAGCTGATTGAGGATTTGGCAGTGCGGTTGGACCCACATTTGCAGCCTGGCCGGCCGTATCCTACAGCGCTGACCCCCAAGGTGAAGGTGATGGCAGCCCTACACTTCTTTGCCACCGGTACCTTTCAACACACTGTGGCAACTACTGGTGGGATGTCACAGACTATGTTCAGCCGTGTGCTACGCAATGTTTTGGGGGCAATGTTGAGATACCTCAACCAGTACATCTATTTCCCAACACGTCAACGACTCACTGACGTCAAGAGTGACTTCTATGCCCTGGGGAGGATGCCACATGTAATTGGCTCCATTGATGGGACACATGTGGCTTTGATACCACAACACGCACATGAGCAGGCATACCGGAACCGTAAACATTACCATTCGATCAATGCTCTGGTGGTATGTCTTGCAGATATGACCATCTCACATGTGTGTGCCCATTTCCCCGGTTCGGCACACAATGCCTACGTGATGAGGAGTAGTCACATCCCGAGGATGATGTCACAGATGCCGAACCAGCGTGCCTGGCTTGTTGGTGTGTACTGACTTTGTACCATTGTGTGTGTTCTGCTATGTTGTTTTCCGCACACATTTTCAAATCGGCTAATGTGCAATTGTCTGTCTGTAGGTGACTCGGGATACCCCAACATGCTGTGGTTGCTGATACCCCTCAGGAACCCTGTGACACCAGCCCAGATGCGCTACAATGAGGCACATGGTCGGACGAGGAGGGTGATTGAGCGGACCTTTGGTCTCCTGAAGAGCCGCTTCCGCTGCCTGGACAAGACAGGAGGGGCCCTCCCATATGCCCCAGCAAAGGTGTGCCAGATTGTCATCGTCTGCTGCATGCTACACAACCTGGCAGTGCGGAAGGAGTTGCCTCTCATCCTGGATGACGATGACCAACGTCCGCCACCTGTGGAAGATCCTGGCCTGGGTCACGATGCCAGTGAAGATGATGATGATGATGTCCGCACACAGCTCATCACCAACTTCTTCAGCTGAATGTGAGTCTCCAGAGGGTTGTAATGTCAATGATTTGAGTTTGCATGATATGTGTGTGTGGTGCTCTGGTGCTGTTTGAGTGTGGCCATGTGCTACTTGACTGGATGCGTGCAGCGATGTGTCCTTGCAGGTGGTCTGTACTGCCCAACAGTGTTGACATGCTAACTTGGTTTTGTGTAGTTATCTCGTGACATGTATTGTGCATGAGTATTGCCGTTCTGTGCTGTTCTTCAGTGGTTTTGACTGTGTGTCATGTCTGTCCTTCACAGGGTGCTGCCGGAGTTGTCTGATCAACTTGGATCCCCCGAATCCATGATTCAACTTCCAAGGAGGAAGCAGTCGTTTCTCTACAGGTGATGTGCCACACACCCCTGGACTTTCTATCTTCTGCACTTTTTGACTTTGTGGCCACAGCCAGGTTGGATTAGCTTGCATTTGTAGTGGAAACAACATGTTGCAAATGTGTAATAAACCTGTGCTTCACTTTGGGATGTGCGTTGTCTGTAGTCACACTTCTGACTGACATTTGCTTACTGCACCTGTAGTTTAGTTGACAGTGACTGTGAATAGGTGGCGTGTCTGTGCATTCCACTGTATTTCGTTGCAACATCAGTATAGGTGATGAGTCTGATGGCCCTGGTGTGTATGTGTTGTGTGGCCCTAGTGGTGTGTCTCCTCATATGTGTCACGTCGCCATGACTGACATGACGGTGTTGGACTTGCTGTAGCAGTTAGCATGCACAGTGTCATTTAGCAGATCACCATCTACATGACAAAAACCACGTTGGAATCACAACAGAGGCAGATATGGTGTATTGGTGAGTTTATTTACATACAGGTGTGAGGATGGTGCACAGGATGGTGGGTGCTGTACATAGAAATTGGAATCCAAAGTTCCCATGTGTATTGGAAGTCTTGGTAGCTGAAATGTCCAGAGTAAAGTCCACAGTCATCTCATAAATTTGGCCAACTAGAGCTCCCCATGTCATGTGGGAGAGTTGGGTTGGCTTCGACAGGGCGTGCAGTTTGCACACAGAGGAAAAGTTCCAGAACAGATGTTGGCTTCCTGGAGGATGTAGATGGCCATCGGCCTCTCAGTTTGGCCTCCTCGGACGGCCCCTCTTCTTGGGGGGGGACCCTCAGGTGCAGGCTGCGGCGGTGCAGGGGACTCTCTGCCAGAGTCCTCCTCCCTCCCCGTGGCATTTGCAGTTGTTTCAGCAGCAGTTGTTGTGGGCACACAGGGAGGTGAGGCCATGTTGGTGCTGATCTGGCGGAGGCATGTCAGTATGTCCCTATGCACCGCTGTCAGTTGTTCCAATGTGTCCCACTTGGACTCCATGCCAGACATGTGTGTCTCGACACGTGACATGTGTGTCTCAACATGTGACATGTGTGTGTCGACACGGGACATGTGGGAGTCCAAGCGGGCATGATGGGCAGCCTGCTGTTGTTGTATGTCCTTGAGGATCCCCACTACCTGGCTGACCTCTCCGGTGCTAGTCTGGTACACATCCGCGATGCGTGCCAGTTGTGGATCATCATGCAGTCCAGACCCCTCTGAAAAGAGCGACCTATGTCTACCATCCCTCCCACCACCCCTGGCGACACGTGCAGGACCTGCGGTGGCACGCACAGGTGACCGTGGGCACACTTGGGTGTTGTTCCTGGGCTCGTTGTCACCAGCTCCAGTTTGGGCCTGGGCCCCTGCGCTGTTGTCATCTGTGGTCCTTGGTCTGTCCGTGTTGGCAGGGGTGGCCTGTGTGTTGGCAGTTGTTGGAGGGGTGGGTGCCGGGGGTGCAGATGTTGGTCCTGCTGGTGCTGCATGATGACTCACACCGGAGGGTCCAGCTGGTTCTTCGCCATCCGAGGTGTGCAGTGGCTGATCCACACCAGTGAGCTCAGTGTTCCCCGGAGCCTGGGACAGGGACTCCTCCTCGTCTGCTGCTGTGTCCCCATCATCACCTGTTTTGGGGAGAGACACAGATTGTATGTTATGTTTCTACTGGCATCAATTGTTCAAACACCTGACAGTTGTGACTGTACCTCTGGATGTGGGCCAGGACATTGCATTCTCCTAAATTGTGACAGTCAGAGAGTGATATTGGTGTAGCACATTGTCCTGCCAACCTGTGGCATGTCAATGTGAATGTTGAGGTGTGTGCATGACCAGCATTGGTGGTATTTGGTTGCCATCCAGGCCTCCTTCTCCCCCAGCCCAGTTATCCCACCATGAAGCGTGCTTCCACTGCAGGGAGTGCAAGTTGTCTTTCAGGATGTCAGTCAGTGGTGTCCTGCTGTTGGTTGTTGCACAGTTCCCAGCAGGGCCTTGTGCTCCCCCAGCAGTACCCAGTGTCAGCCATCTTGTGAGTCCTTTTCCACTCCCTGTGATGTGAGCATGGTTGAGAGTGGTGTTGATGGGCCAATTGTGAGGGTGAGCAATATCTGTGCCTACAACTTCCATCATGCTATTGCCTCCACCCCCTTCCCAGCATGCCCATCCTTCCTTCCTTTTGACTCTGCTTCCCTGTGGGGTGGGGTGCCTGTGCTGACAGGATGGCTGGGAGTGTTGTCCTGGCAGTTGTTTGGCTACAAGTCCCAAGAGTGTCCCTGTGCTTCACACAGCATAACCCAGGGTGGTGGTTCTTTGTGGGATCTTCAGTTAGGATGTGAGGCATTGCATTCTCCCAGGTGGGTTATGTGGAGTTAGTGTTGAGGGTGTGTGTGAGGGGAGGTGCTTGTAACTATGGTCAGTGCTGTGAGTCCTCCTTCCCACCCAGCCAGATATCCCACCATGGGACGTGCTTCCATTGCAGGGAGTGCAAGTTGTCTTTCAGGATGTCAGTCAGTGGTGTCCTGCTGTTGGTTGTTGCACAGTTCCCAGCAGGGCCTTGTGCTCCCCCAGCAGTACCCAGTGTCAGCCATCTTGTGAGTCCTTTTCCACTCCCTGTGATGTGAGCATGGTTGAGAGTGGTGTTGATGGGCCAATTGTGAGGGTGAGCAATATCTGTGCCTACAACTCCCATCATGCTATTGCCTCCACCCCCTTCCCAGCATGCCCATCCTTCCTTCCTTTTGACTCTGCTTCCCTGTGGGGTGGGGTGCCTGTGCTGACAGGATGGCTGGGAGTGTTGTCCTGGCAGTTGTTTGGCTACAAGTCCCAAGAGTGTCCCTGTGCTTCACACAGCATAACCCAGGGTGGTGGTTCTTTGTGGGATCTTCAGTTAGGATGTGAGGCATTGCATTCTCCCAGGTGGGTTATGTGGAGTTAGTGTTGAGGGTGTGTGTGAGGGGAGGTGCTTGTAACTATGGTCAGTGCTGTGAGTCCTCCTTCCCACCCAGCCAGATATCCCACCATGGGACGTGCTTCCATGGCAGGGAGTGCAAGTTGTCTTTCAGGATGTCAGTCAGTGGTGTCCTGCTGTTGGTTGTTGCACAGTTCCCAGCAGGGCCTTGTGCTCCCCCCAGCAGTACCCAATGTCAGCCATCTTGTGAGTCCTTTTCCACTCCCTGTGATGTGAGCATGGTTGAGAGTGGTGTTGATGGGCCAATTGTGAGGGTGAGCAATATCTGTGCCTACAACTCCCATCATGCTATTGCCTCCACCCCCCTTCCCAGCATGCCCATCCTTCCTTCCTTTTGACTCTGCTTCCCTGTGGGGTGGGGTGCCTGTGCTGACAGGATGGCTGGGAGTGTTGTCCTGGCAGTTGTTTGGCTACAAGTCCCAAGAGTGTTCCTGTGCTCCACACAGCATAACCCAGGGTGGTGGTTCTTTGTAGGATCTTCAGTTAGGATGTGAGGTATTGCATTCTCCCAGGTGGGTTATGTGGAGTTAGTGTTGAGGGGGTGTGTGAGGGGAGGTGCTTGTAACTATGGTCAGTGCTGTGAGTCCTCCTTCCCACCCAGCCAGATATCCCACCATGGGACGTGCTTCCATTGCAGGGAGTGCAAGTTGTCTTTCAGGATGTCAGTCAGTGGTGTCCTGCTGTTGGTTGTTGCACAGTTCCCAGCAGGGCCTTGTGCTCCCTCCAGCAGTACCCAGTGTCAGCCATCTTGTGAGTCCTTTTCCACTCCCTGTGATGTGAGCATGGTTGAGAGTGGTGTTGATGGGCCAATTGTGAGGGTGAGCAATATCTGTGCCTACAACTCCCATCATGCTATTGCCTCCACCCCCTTCCCAGCATGCCCATCCTTCCTTCCTTTTGACTCTGCTTCCCTGTGGGGTGGGGTGCCTGTGCTGACAGGATGGCTGGGAGTGTTGTCCTGGCAGTTGTTTGGCTACAAGTCCCAAGAGTGTCCCTGTGCTTCACACAGCATAACCCAGGGTGGTGGTTCTTTGTGGGATCTTCAGTTAGGATGTGAGGCATTGCATTCTCCCAGGTGGGTTATGTGGAGTTAGTGTTGAGGGTGTGTGTGAGGGGAGGTGCTTGTAACTATGGTCAGTGCTGTGAGTCCTCCTTCCCACCCAGCCAGATATCCCACCATGGGACGGGCTTCCATTGCAGGGAGTGCAAGTTATCTTTCAGGATGTCAGTCAGTTGTGTCCTGCTGTTGGTTGTTGCACAGTTCCCAGCTGGGCCTTGTGCTCCCCCAGCAGTACCCAGTGTCAGCCATCTTGTGAGTCCTTTTCCACTCCCTGTGATGTGAGCATGGTTGAGAGTGGTGTTGATGGGCCAATTGTGAGGGTGAGCAATATCTGTGCCTACAACTCCCATCATGCTATTGCCTCCACCCCCTTCCCAGCATGCCCATCCTTCCTTCCTTTTGACTCTGCTTCCCTGTGGGGTGGGGTGCCTGTGCTGACAGGATGGCTGGGAGTGTTGTCCTGGCAGTTGTTTGGCTACAAGTCCCAAGAGTGTCCCTGTGCTTCACACAGCATAACCCAGGGTGGTGCTTCTTTGTGGAATCTTCAGTTAGGATGTGAGGCATTGCATTCTCCCAGGTGGGTTATGTGGAGTTAGTGTTGAGGGGGTGTGTGAGGGGAGGTGCTTGTAACTATGGTCAGTGCTGTGAGTCCTCCTTCCCACCCAGCCAGATATCCCACCATGGGACGTGCTTCCATTGCAGGGAGTGCAAGTTGTCTTTCAGGATGTCAGTCAGTGGTGTCCTGCTGTTGGTTGTTGCACAGTTCCCAGCAGGGCCTTGTGCTCCCCCAGCAGTACCCAGTGTCAGCCATCTTGTGAGTCCTTTTCCACTCCCTGTGATTTGAGCATGGTTGAGAGTGGTGTTGATGGGCCAATTGTGAGGGTGAGCAATATCTGTGCCTACAACTCCCATCATGCTATTGCCTCCACCCCCTTCCCAGCATGCCCATCCTTCCTTCCTTTTGACTCTGCTTCCCTGTGGGGTGGGGTGCCTGTGCTGACAGGATGGCTGGGAGTGTTGTCCTGGCAGTTGTTTGGCTACAAATCCCAAGAGTGTCCCTGTGCTTCACACAGCATAACCCAGGGTGGTGGTTCTTTGTGGGATCTTCAGTTAGGATGTGAGGCATTGCATTCTCCCAGGTGGGTTATGTGGAGTTAGTGTTGAGGGGTGTGTGAGGGGAGGTGCTTGTAACTATGGTCAGTGCTGTGAGTCCTCCTTCCCACCCAGCCAGATATCCCACCATGGGACGTGCTTCCATTGCAGGGAGTGCAAGTTGTCTTTCAGGATGTCAGTCAGTGGTGTCCTGCTGTTGGTTGTTGCACAGTTCCCAGCTGGGCCTTGTGCTCCCCACAGCAGTACCCAGTGTCAGCCATCTTGTCAGTTGTTTTCCACTCCCTGTGATGTGAGCATGGTTCAGAGTGGTGTTGATGGGCCAATTGTGGGTGTGACCAATATCTGTGCCTACAACTCCCATCCTGCTATTGCCTACACCCCCTTCCCAGCATGCCCATCCTTCCTTCCTTTTGAGTGGACTTCACTGTGTGTGAGTGTGACAGCAATGGCAAGATGGCTGACAGTGTGGTCCTGTTGTTTGTTGGTGCCCAGTTCCCAGCAGGGCCTTGTGCTCCCCACAGCTGTGGCCAGTGTCAGACATATTTGAAGTGGCTTTTGACTCCCTGTGAGGTGTGCATGCTTCAGTGCTAACTTGCTGGGCCATGTGGGTGTGAGATGTTGATCTGTGACTACCACTCCCATCATGCTATTGCCTACACCCCCTTCCCAGCATGCCCATCCTTCCTTCCTTTTGAGTGGACTTCAGTGTGTGTGAGTGTGACAGCAATGGCAAGATGGCTGACAGTGTGGTCCTGTTGTTTGTTGGTGCCCAGTTCCCAGCAGGGCCTTGTGCTCCCCACAGCAGTAGCCAGTGTCAGCCATCTTGTCAGTTGTTTTCCACTCCCTGTGATGTGAGCATGGTTCAGAGTGGTGTTGATGGGCCAATTGTGGGTGTGACCAATATCTGTGACTACCACTCCCATCATGCTCTTGGCTACACTGACTTGACCAGCATACACAGAATTCCTTCCTTTCAGTGAGCTTCCCTGTGAGGTGGTGTTCTAGTGGTGGGTAAATATCTGGGAGTATTTGTTGGTTCTATTTGCGCCACTGCCTTGCTGTATTTGTTGTTAGGTTTGTAGATGTCATGACACAGTTACATATCACTATGAGATGGCAGGTATTGTGTTTGTCTGACTAGCATTCACATCTTGGGATGGATATCTTTTGGTTGCTGTGTATTTGCTAAGTGTGCATGGTTTGCCTATCCCCTTGACTGTGATGTGTGTGTGTTGTCACACCATATTGTGTATATTAGTTGTGTACTCACCAGGCTCTGGGATGTCTGTTAGTCCGTATACGCTCACTGGTGGTAGGATGGCCCGCACCTTCTCCTCCCAGGGCCTGAGGTATACTGGTTTTGCAGGAGGGCCACTGCCGGTGTGCTGGCTGAGGAGGTAGTCCTTTTTGAGTAGGTCCCTGACCCTCCTGCGCACATCATAGCACCTGTTCTGGATGTCTTCCTTTGTGCGCAAACATGGTGATTGTGCGTTGACCCTGTCGACAATCCTCGCCCACATCTTGGTTTTCTGCGACATGGGGGTCTGTTGTACCAATGTACCAAACAACTGTGGCTCTACCCTGAGGATCTCGTCTACCAGGACTTCCAATTCACAATCTAGGAACTTATGGTTCTTCTTTGGGGGCATGGTGATGGGTGGTGGTGGTGATTGATGTGTGTGTGTGTGCAAGTGGGGGGTGTGAGTGTAGGTTTAGCTGGGTGTGTGTGAGGGTGCTATTTGTAGGTGTGGTAATGGTGTGTGGCTTGTGTGATGTATGAGCTGTGAGTGTGTCTGTGGTTGCTGTGTGATGGTGTTCTGTCTGGCAGGTCAGTGGAATTTGCAAGGGATCATGGTAGGGATTTGTGGCCTTTATGTAGGTGGAGTTGGAGGTGTGTCCTTGTTCCATTTTTTTTTCCTCCCTGTATTTATTGGCTTAGTAGTTGCTTGTTTGGCCCTTTTTTTAAAAAAATTTCCTTGGTGTTTTTGGTGCATGTAGGAGTCGTTCTTGTGTCCGAGTAGGACGCTGCAGTTGTCTGGTGCGATCTTGTCCGACTCGTTCCCACTGTGTGTCAGCTAGGTTTCATATGCGGCATACGAGTCGGTCGCGTAGTATTGGGTTGCTTCGGCTGGGTTTTGTATGCGTGCCGGTCGTACGGCTTGTGCTCCGGGCGAGTCGGTCGTGTTTTGCACGCACAGCATCGTACTATGCGGGTCGGAGTTCGCGGGTACGTTTCGTTCGGGTTCAATCCGAGTGCGTGTCGGTCGGTTCGTTTTGCGTGGTTTCCTGGCCGGATGGCTTGTTTCCGTCCGGCTCGGTCGGTCGTTTTGTATTCCGTCCGAGTCTGTCGGATTTCACATGCATTTCATTGTACTACCCGGGTCGTGCGGCGCCAGTCCGAGTCGGTCGGACTAAATTCCCGTACCGAGTCGGTCGGTATGTTTTCCGGCCTGAATCGGAATCGGCCCCTAAGGATAAGAAGAAATTTGTGATCAGAGGTGCCCAAAGATCTAGGTTATGCTTAAAGAGGAGGCTTAGAGGCAGAGGAGACTTTAGTTCTGCAGCTCAATTGGCTCCCTTTTTAGTTTATTCTCCAAGATCTGTAATAAGCCTATTGCCCCCATGGCTGAGCTATACAAAAGGAAGTGTTTACCCGTCATAACTTATGGCTTTGGCTTGTGGGGCCATAAGGCAATTAGGTCTCTACAGGCCACGGAGAACAGAGTCTGCAGATGTATTGTGGGTGTCCCGCCACTGTCGCTGATGTACGCAGTCCACAAGGGTATATCGTACATTGATGATGAAATTAATCTGGTGCCGTTGATGTTATGTGTTCGATCTACAGTAACCTTGAAGTTCCTCTTCACAAGATAATCATATTGGATTGCTTATCATATAATAGGGGCTCTTGTATCCCCTGGCTAAGGTACATTAAGGATATTTGCAATAAGTTTGACAGACTAGATAGATTCCTCCAGCCAGCCAGCATTACTATTAGGGATACAAATTGGGCCAAATCCAGGTTTAAGGACCTAAGAATGGAGGAAAGAGAATCGTTGGAGCTTAAACAATTAGCCAAATTGGAAGTACCACTTAGTTCAAACCACATTAGAGTTGGAACCAAATTTGGAGCTGGTGCCAAAAACCTGGGATAGGGTACTACTGACAAGATTTAGACTGGGCCAGATTAAGAGCCAACTATCCTTTCCTTTGGGCCAGTATAATCCAAATGTTACTTTGGTCTGTCCCTGTGATGAGTATTCCCCGCAAACTTTGTACGTTTTATTGTTGTTTTACCAAAAAGGTTTCTAATCCCCCTTCTCAAAAGAGCCTCAGTTACTAGGAACACACCAGTCCTTTCATTCCTACAGAAGCTCCCTTCCCTGGAAGTTCGCCTTGGGGTGGTTTCTTTTTTGAAGTGTGCGTCCTTCAGCATAGACAAACCTTATTGTTACAGCTGTTTTGACTTTTGCTGTAACTTTTATAGAGTGTTGGTCTGTCGCAGCACTCGCTGCGAAGTGCTGTATGTAAATTTGGTGTTAGTCTGGTTGCTTTTGGCAATGAGAGGCATTTTTTTCATTATTTTGTTTGAACTGTGCACTTTGGTTGATGACATTGATCCATGCCACAATTATTTGTTTGAAGCAAAATGTTCCTCTGTGTCTGTCATTTGTATTTTTAATATTTTCTTGTTGTAGGAAAAGATTTTAAAATGTTTTAATGTATATATGCTTTTTTGGTTTGTACTTATGTACCGAATAAAGAGAAATTGAAATTTAATTGATATTTTTTCATTTGTCAAAGTACTGCTGAACCCTCCAGCCTGCAAAAATAAGATTCGGTGTTCTCAGGATCTCTAGTCATATCTCTCCACTTTTTTCCAGGACAAAGTTGCTAAAATCTACTCCACCTTCCCCAAATAAGATTATTTTAACTCAGTACTCAGTATCCTATTCTCTCAAGCATCCACCAGTTCTTTCTAACTAACTTTCTCTCTCAGTTCCTGCACTATCGTGTGAGAATATTCTTACATCACTTAGCGCCATCAGATCTCGCTTCCTGCTAGTATTGTGTTTTCCCTTTGAGAAAACAACCTCTTTGCACGACCACTCCCATTTTTGAAGGACAGACACCGCTGGATTTTTAACTCTGCACACTGGGGTACTGCGGTCCAGACCTCAGAACATGTATATCACCCTTACAACATGGTAAAATTTGCTTTCCCAATTGGCATATTTAACTTTCCAGTAAGGTTGTAGTATATGGGTCAGGAAAATACACCAATGGCAAACAAGTTTAAATGTCATCTGTGGACTGCAGCACTTATTGTGCCATCCACTTGGCTTATAAGGAAACCAAAGCTCCTGGCCTACATGTGTAGCTTCACTTCTGCAGCTTTTAAAACTGCCTGCAAATCCATCCAAATAGCCATTTTTGACAGAAAGGATCAATATTTCTAAATATTAAATATGTCACCAATAGGTATGCCTTGTAGCCCACAAGGTAGGGTGCCTACTGTTCAAAATTAAAACATGTAAGAATTTCATTTTGTCATGTTACTACAGTGACTAGTCCCCAGAAGTTATTTTCACACTACATGGCTATAGCTGTTCTTATGAGGAAAAATAATGATCAATTAAAATTCACTTTCTGCTAACTTGGGCTTGGGGTACGCTACAGAAATGATTCAATCTCTGTGTGTTAAATCCAATTCAATGGTGAAGTTAGAGTTTTTATAAATTAACAGGAAAAGTAACTTTCACAAAGTTAGACTGCCTCCCAGAAGCTCCTGTGGCTAATTAGGCTTAGCCTGCTCAAAGCTGACATTTCAGTGCTACATTTCGTGAGGTGTGAACTACTACTCTCCAAGCAGAGAATATGGCTTGGGCCAGGCAGATGGCTTGGGTGAGGAATGTGACCCAGCCTAACTAAAGCAGGGAAGTGTTTTGACTTTTAGAATGCTTTAATGTTGATAAATACTATACACATTTTCCCAAGTTAAGCCTATCTGCTCCATGCCATAGCTACCAGGCGTTAAGCCCAGGTTTAAACTATTGAAAATGTGCACTCGACCTGATAGAATTTTGGGACTTATTACTTTGGTAGGACTCACATCCTACCCAACTAATAAGTCCTTTTCTTACATTCCTCATATCTTCTCTTTAGCTGGGCATGCTACCTACATAATATGTTCCTCAAGTCAGCCACAGCTCATAACATCTGGAAACAGGTGCCAGTTGTGCTATTACTTAAAACGCATCCTGCAGATCCAATGTAATTATTCCCCAATATCTTTGCTGCATTTCCCTATGAAAAGTTTGGAAAAAAGCGATCATAATCAATTGTCACACCATCTGAAAGCAAATACCTGTTTCACTCAATCTTTTTTCTTCCTGCAACCTAGCACTGAAACAGTATTTTTAGTTATGTTGGACGGTGCAGAGACAGAATATCGAATCAACAATATCGACTTGCACAAATATTGAGGGTCAGAAATATCGACATACAGATTCTAGTGGTCAAGAATATCGATTTTAGGTAAGTAATATTGATGTTAAAAATATTGAAGTGATTAATGTCGTTTGCAAAAATATAGTTGTTAAAAATAACGTTTGTTTATTAATGTTATGTATTTTCGTATTTATTTTATATGTATGTGTTGTATATTTTTTTGTAAAAGAATTGTTTGTATTTTTAATGTATGTGTTACATTTTTAGTAGGTATTAAATTGTTTTTTATTTGAATTTGCGTTTTTAGTTCAGTAGCGGGTTGTTTATAGGGGAATAGGGTGGGAAGTAATTTAATTAGATTACATTTATTGATTATTTTTTATTTATTATTATTTGTTTAATTGAGATGTGATAGTGTTAAATGTGTAAAGTAATTTATTATTAATTAATTAAAATTGGTTGTTAATTAATTTACATTAATTAATTGGTAATTAATTATGGTAATTGTTTCATTACTTCTAGGTGTTTATAGGTGTTAAGGGTGGGAAGTATTTTTTTAATTGATGAATTAATAATTGGCTGTTAATTAATTTTAATTAATTAATTGGTAATTCATTATGGTAATTGTTTCATTACTTCTAGGTGTTTATAGGTGTTAAGGGTGGGAAGTATTTTTTTAATTGATGAATTAATAATTGGCTGTTAATTAATTTTAATTAATTAATTGGTAATTAATTATGGTAATTGTTTAATTAATTTTAGGTGTGTGTTTTGGTGTTTATAGGTGTTAAGGGTGGGAAAGAATTTATTTTTAATTGATGAATTAACAATTGGGTGTTAATTAATTTTCATTAATTAATTATGGTAATTGTGTAATTAATTTTAGGTGTATGTTTTTGTGTTTATAGGAGTAAAGGGTGGGAATTAATTTGTATTTAATTAATTATTATATAGTTGTTAATAAATGTTAATTATTTGATATGTATTTTGGGTAATTGTTTAATTTTGTGTCTGTTGTTTTTACTTTTAAAGGGGTAAAGGGTGGGTATTAAATACATTTTAATTACTTTATTATTAGTTGTTGATAGTAATAGTTTTTAATTTATAAATACGTTTTAATTGTGTTTTATTATTTTAGAGTTTAATTTAGGTGTGTGTTGTGGATATCATAGTGTTAAAGTGTCTCTAGTCAATTAATGTTTATTAGTTCTTTTTTAAATTAATAGTAGTTTTTAAATGCATTATTAATTATGTTAATATAGCAAAAAAATAATTAGGAATGTTGAGGTGTTTTGTTATTGATGTGGTGTTATAGGGTAGGAAATATTATAAATACATTTATGTATTAATTAATTTATTGGTTTGTAAATATTTTCTAGTTTAAAATACTTTTATTTTATACATTTATTTATTGTGTTATATTATATATTATTTGTAGGTTTTTTATATGTAATTAATATTATAATATTTTTAAATTTTATATATTTAATATATTTGATTTTTTATTTCTAAATATTGTTTATTTTTTAATGATTTTTAAGAATTTTTAATGTTTTTTATTTTTGTTTTAACTATTTGAGTTTGAATAGTAATCTTTGTCTCTTCACTATCCAACACTTTCCCTACAGTTGCATTCACTGGAGTGGGAATAACTTATTTTACCCCTCTGCTATCCAACAGTTATTCTACTATTGCATTCAGTGGAGTGGGAATAGTCATTTTTACACCGCAGCTATCCAACACTTTCCCTACTGTTTCACTGTTTGGAGTGGGAATAGTAATGTTTTCCCCTCCGCTATCCAACACTTTTCCTACTGTTGCACTCACTGGAGTGGGAATATGAATGAATGAATACTTTATTGTATGATTACCTAAAATCGTTAACAAATGCAATGCATGTTACTATCATAGTTAAAACAGTAGGTTAATAAAAAGCATCTAAAAAAGCATTTAAAATGAGGTGATATTTAAAAGAGAAAAACATCTAGAGACATATGCATCTGTTGATCAGTCAATGCCCTGATATTAGTTCATCTTAACTAGTCGGGCTTAGTGCAAGATCACTAATGGCCATAACGTGCTGTGTTATTAATTGCTAAACGAAAGTAGCACTGTTCTTGACCATTAGATTTAGCCCAGAGACATTAATGGTGATGTAGATGCTCATCGGCAGTCGGCATGTAGATTGTTATTATGCTGTTATTTTTCGTACATTGAGTTTGGCATAAGATCTTTCCAGCAGCGGCAAAAAACTTCCCGGCACGTGCAAGCTCCATTGGTACTGTCGTGGTATATATGTGCGTTAAAGCCTCCTTGCATGTTCCTACTTTATTTAGGTTGAACATTGCCCTTAAGTATTTGCGCCTCGGGCTTACCAAGGCTGGACAACAACAGATGACATGCTCTGCTGATTCTGTGTGGTATTTACACAGACGACATCCTCTATTTCCAATTGGTGTGGATTTCCAATGTGCCCTATAGTCCTTTATTGGTAGAGTTAGCAGCCTGGTCTTCAGAACATTTTGAAGAGCTTGTCTGCCCAGGCCAGCTTTCAGGTATGGTTGGCATAGTGTGGCTTCATGTGATTTGACAAGGCCCTCTGCGCCACGGATAGCTTTGATCGTTTCTAAGTCCTGGTTCCTTGAGATGATCTTTCCCTGTTTTTTTAACAGGTTTTTTAGGCTAGCTGTTGGCAGCTGTAATATTGTTGTGTGATCGGCTGTCAGGCATAGTGTTTTGTTAGCTGATGCAAGGTACCTAGCCCAACGACTAGTTTGGTCCGTGAAGAGTATTTGAAGTGCTTCCCTCATGGTACCCGGGCTAGCCTTGTTCACACAGTGATACAGCTTCACTATGTCTTTTTTGCATTCTATGTCCATTGATGTTAAGTTAAATTCAAGTCGGATCAGTGTACGCCTTGTCGAGAATGGCAGCCTAAAAACCTTCCTGAAAGCCATGATATGCAAATGCTCCAATTTATCGGACAATAAGCCCGGGAAGGCCAGTTGACCATAGCTAATTGTTGAAAATAGCTTGGCTTGTATTACTCTTCGGATGCCCTCCGTTGAATGGCTCACAAGATTCTGGTGTATTTTGCATAGGGCGTGTGTGACCTTAGCCGATTTTGTCTCCAGTGATTTGACCTGGGGTATTGTTCTACCAGTATCTGAGAATTGTACACCCAGGTAGGTATACTTATTTGCGGTTGCAATTCTTAGTGGTCCGATGTTCCAGCCCAGCAAGGATTTTTTGGGTTTATGTCCAAAAACCAATACTTTGGTTTTATTTGCATTGGTTTGGAGTTTATTTTCTATGTTGTAAAGATGCAGAGTCTCCAGAGCCCTTTTCATGCCTATTCTGGTTTGGTCCAGGATGACAAGGTCGTCCGCGTATTGCATAATAGGTATTCTAAGATGACCCAATTTGGGTGGGAAGATATTGGTTTTTGAGAGTGCAACTCCCAGGTCCGCAGTGTATAGGTTAAACAGTGTCGGTGCAATCACACAACCCTGTTTTAACCCTTTGTTCGTATAAATCTTGGCGGTTGCGTGAGTCTGTGTGAGCTTAGTACGGACCCATGTACCAGTGTGGAGGGACATCATGGCCGCCAAAAGTTTCCTTGGTATACCCCACTTCGCAAGTTTTGCCCACAATATGTTGCGGTCGATGCCATCAAAAGCAGCACTATAGTCAACGAAGCAGGCGTATAGGGGTGGGGTTGCACCCTCTGTGGGAGTGGGAATAGTAACTTTCACCCCTCCGCTATCCAACACTTTCTCTACTGTTGGACTCTTTGATGTGGGAATAGTAATTTTTACTCCTCCGCTATTCAATACTTTCCCTACTGTTGCACTCTTTGGTGTGGGAATAGTAATTTTTACTCCTCCGCTATCCAATACTTTCCCTACTGTTGCATTCTTTGGAGTGGGAATAGTAATTTTTTCCCCTCCGCTATCCAACACTTTACCTACTGTTGCACTCATTGGAGTGGGAATAGTAATTTTTACCCCTCCACTATCCAACACTTTCCTTACTGTTGCACTCACTGGAGTGCGAATAGTAATTTTTACCTCTCCGCTATCCAACACTTTCCTTACTGTTGCATTCACTGGAGTGGAAATAGTAATTTTTTCCCCTCCACTATCTAACACTTGCCCTACTGTTGCTCTCGCTGGAGTGGGAATTGTAATTTTTACCCCTCCACTATCCAACACTTTCCCTACTGTTGCACTCTTTGGAGTGGGATTAGTAATTTTTACTCCTCCGCTATCCTATACTTTTCCTACTGTTGCATTCTTTGGAGTGGGAATAGTAATGTTTTTCCCTCCGCTATCCAACACTTTCCCTACTGTTTCTCTCACTGGAGTGGGAAAAGTAATTTTTACCCGTCTGCTATCCAACACTTTCCCTACTGTTGCACTCACTGGAGTTGGAATAGTAAATTTAATTATTTTGCTATCCAACACTTTCCCTACTGTTGCACTGATTGTATTGGGAAATTTTATTTTAAATATTTTCTAATAGTTTAATGTTTTAAATTATTGTAGAATGTTTTTTTATATTTTAAATTATTGATATATATATATATTTTATTTTTATATAATTTTAAAGTTTTAAAATAAATTAAAGAAAATAGTTTATTAATTATTTTAAAGTAAATATATATATATGTACAAATTATTATGTTTGCGTGTTTATTTTTTTAAATTAAGTTTATTTGTTATATTTTGTTAAAATGTATATTAAATGTAATTTATGTTGTTAAAATTAATATTAATATTTAATATATTTGATATATCTTACTTTATTTGATATGTGTATTTAAATCAATATTTTTTACATCAATATTTTTGATTCAATATTTTTGTACTTACCTGTGTAGGTATGGGAGTCGATATTTTTGTATTCTATTGTTGTTTTTCGATATTTTTAACATCGATGTTTTTGTCATCGATATTCTATCAGTGAACCATGTTGGAATACCTTAGATCTGTTTTGGATCAGCCTGGCAATGCTGCCCTCGTCCTACTTGATCTGTCAGCAGACTTTGGCACAGTCTCATTTACCATCCTTATCTCGCACATCTTTAGCAATGGTATTTGTAACCAAGCCCTTACTATGTTGTACTCTTTCCTCGCCTCTCTAACAAAACTTAATAGATTCTGTTCCTTCACTCTGCTCTTCATTAGTCCTCATCACCTGCAGGGTCCCTCAAGGCTCTTCCCTCAGCCCTACTGTTTTCAATAACTACCTTTGGCTCCTGCCATTGGATTTATTGGTTTTGAACTATTGTCTTATGTAGGCAAAACTCAAATAACTATTCCTAAAAGCAATAATATCTTCTTCATCAAGACAAATTCCATACCTGCTTTACTTCAGTTGAGATTGGATGAATAACAGCTGCCGTAAGTTCAACAGCAAACAAGAATAAAGGGGCAAATTAGCAAGGGCATTTACGCCGCTTTAGCGGCACTTTCTGCCGCTAAAGCGGCGATATTATTATCGCCCAATAAACAAGCTGTCGCTAACTGCTGTTAGCGACAGCTTACTGGCAATAGCACCTGCTTTCTCTCCGCTTTGCATGTCAGCGATAATCATCGCTAATGACATGCAAAGTGGGCGTTCCTCACATAATCCTGAGTGAAATCCCTCGCCAACACAACATCGCCCTATTAACAACGCTGGTCAAGCGACAATAAAAGCTGCACTGACCGCGATTATCGCCGGAAATTAACACCTGCTCCACACCCCGACTTAGCTATGTCCACAATGGGAGGTGGATTGACATGTTAAATCCACACTCCCCTATCAGCTAGGATTTCCGTAGCGCACTGCCATTACTGCAGCTTTTCCTGCGCAGATGCCGATTATCGCCGTCTATCGCTGGAATGTACATCGCCATTGTGCAAAGCGTTGCTAATACGCCGCTAAAATGGCGATGTATTCCAGCGATAGGCGGCGATAATGCAAATCGCGCTAAGCGCGATTTGCGATAATTAGCGCAGGTCCTTGCTAATATGCCCCAAAGTTCTTATTTTTGGTAAGTTCCATCTACTCTTTGATTTCTGATATATTGACCCTCAGAACTTGGCCCTACCCCACCATTATTTCCTGTGCTAGGCATTCTGGAAAACAGCCTTAACAACGAAGGCTAAACAACAAGATGTCTTTACAAAGAAGGCTTTATAATGAAAAAGCCTTAACAACGAAAGTCTTCTATAACAATTTTTATTAATAGTTTCTGATGAGTGACTGCATCTATACGTGCTTCTGTAGCTGTCTCAATAGCTGAAACAGAAGATTTATGCTTTTCTGAACATGTATGTCAGTTTCTTTAGGGATGGCAGACTCTATGTAGTATTTGGCATAGGGTCATGCAAGTGCACAAGTACCTTAGTGAACTGGAAAAAACATTTCCCATGTTTTAAGCAAAACCAGCATGCTTTATAGCAAACCTTCAGCATCTCTCCCATTTTTTATAGAGTATTTCTCAACATGAATGAGAAGGCTAGGTCAGTACTTGCCAGCACATCTGCGAGATTGTAGGAGTACGCCTGTAGCAGAGCCATGAGACGTTTAAGTAAATGTGCTAGTATATGACAGTCCATTTTAGTATCTCTGTGACTCTCTAAATATCAATGTAAGTGGCTATAAACAAACACCTCAGTGCCTGTGTTACAGAAAAGAGAGCAATATCGATGTGACTACAACTATCTTTGAATCTGCTGCATGCACAAGTAGTTTCTGTGTAAGCGACTGAATGTATATGTGCTTCTGTAGCTGTCTGACAAAGCAGCGTAACAGAACTACAACACATGGAATTCAAAGAAAAACACCCTTTGAGAACAGCACATCATATATACACATGTAAATATTTCCACATCTTCTAATGCCTTGCAAACTAAAACTTTAACTCTTAATCCAGTGGCATAGGCAGGGTGTCATCACTGAGGGGGGTGACAAAATGGCAAAAATATGTGTTTTTGACACATATTTTTGCCATTTTGTCAAGCCGGGGGTGATAAGAAATCACTGAGGGGGGTGACAAAATGGCAAAAATATGTGTAACAGATTGTGAACCAAACTTCTCACACACACTTAGGGGGTCATTAGGATGGCGGGCGGATCGCCACCGCCGGCTCGGCGGTGGCGATCTGCCCGCCATCCCAACTAGATTTACCCCCGCCATATTATTATGGCGGGGGTATCGCGGCGGACGCAAAGTGCGTCCGCCGCTTTTCCGCCGGTCGGTAATCGTTACGATTACTGGCCGGGCGGACTTGGCCACTAATATGGTGGCGGTGCCTACCAGGCACCGCCATTCATATTAGGATGGGTGTGGTAACTGGCCTTTCCATGGCGGCGATGCCGCCATGGAAAGGTTGGCGGGTATGTGCTTTGGGGGCCCGTTGTGGGTCCTCAGGTGGGGTGGGGGGTGCACTTGGGGGGTACCCATGGTACCCCCCTGCATACCCATGCACAAGGTGGCAGGCACTGCACGGTGCCTGCCACGTTGTGTGTGGGAATGCGCAACATGCCATTTCACCATTGGGGCGGGTGCTGCTTACAGCAGCACCCGCCGCAATGTTAGAAATGCGGAATGCGACCGCCAGGGTGGCGGTCGCATCCTAATTGGTGGAGCGGGACGGACTCACGTATGGCGGACGGTCCCAGCACCGCTAGGATGGCGGGCGGACTACAGTCCTAATGACCCCTTAGTCTGCAAATCAGACAAATTAAACATTCTCATACACTCAAAGCGACTTACCTACCTGTTATTAAACATACAAAGCCACTCATACATTACCTCATTTAGTATAAATATTTTATCAAAAGTATTTGGTATTCTCTTATAACATTCCCACATACACATACCTTTTCAATCATGTTTTCTCCAAATTAAATGTACTTCATATACCTTAAAATTGAGTTTGTTGATCAAATATTATTTTTTGGTCTTATCAGATAGAGACAATACTGTAAGGAAATGCAAAAGCTAAGCACAAGAATGGCACACCACTCTTACACAAAGCAACCAGTAATCAGCAGCATTTTCAACTTTGCACCCTCTGATAGTGCGGAAGGCAGCAAATTAAAACATAACCGTAATTTTTTTTATTTTGTCACTTCACTCCTGAATGGTTAGTATGTGTTAACCCTTTAATGCTCTTTATAAAGAAGCCCAATATGTGTGGGTGTTTTTCACACTTCTGACATTGGGCTACATTTGGGTGATATTTGTGCCACATTTGGGGGCCCATTAGGATGTCGGGCGGAAGCACTACCGCCGTGCTGGCGGATGCAAAAACCACCAGTTACCGCCTGCACGCAGCAGTCCACACGCCCGCCCGATTACGATGCGAAAAGTCAGCCAAACACCGCCGGCAAGCCAGCGACACCGTCCGCCATCAAAGTGCGCCCGTACACGTAGCGGCGCAGCACAATTGACACACACCGTCCGACGAAACACGTACCGCCCGGCGTACAAATTACGATGCCGCACACAAACTGAACCCACGGCTAAGAGACACCGTACGTCAAACCGAAGCGGTAACACGAACGCCGAGCACGGACACCGAAGAAGCGGCACCCCCGAGCATGAATCCAGCACTGCAGGCCCTCCCTATGCTCTATCTGATGCACCACCAAGGACGCAACGTACCGCGAAGACGCAGGTAGGCACACATACAACAAGTGCACACAAACAGCGCACACAGTGCAAGGGCGGAAAAAGCGGACAACCCCCCACCCCCGCGTGTACACGACACATCTACCATAGCATCCACATATGACACACAGGCCAAATTGTAACATCTCGTAACACATGTGTACACACCACCTGGGACTAGGAACCAACCACCCCGTCACGGCCCCAAAGCGGCGATGACGCTGCCACACATGCGCACAACGCAGAGGCCAACCGCAGCGCCATGCATGCGTCGCACACAGACACAGGGACACAACCAAGCAGCACACACACCAGCCCCACCCCGAACGCACATGACACGTGACAGGCCTGCCACAGACATGTCCCCAACGCCCAATTCACGGACAACACCCAACGTCACACAACCGACGCACACATGTCAGTGAAGTCACGCAACAGCAGGACACACCCCAGTTCAACAAACATGGCGAAGCACACAGCGGCAGCAACACCAACTAGGAGAAGCAGGGCCCCTTCGGGAAGAGGAACGCCAGTACCACACTGAAACACCCATACCACCCTGCACATATGAACAAGACATACAAAACGGAACACCAAAGAGCCCGGGGACCGACAACAGGTGGCCCAAGAATAACACTCACACACAAGGCCCAACGCAGAGCGGAAAGGCAGCCTGGCGCCCACACAAGGGAGAGCAGACAGCACTGAATGACCTTCCATTCCAACTCCGAAACCACAGCCCTACGAAAGAAGCTGGTGAATACAGCCATTGTCCAATAAAGGCATGCAGAGGAGACCGACCACAGGGCAGATAGCGCATATCACAGAAGAACACAACGGACGGGAAAGAATAAAGAAAACACTCCCCCATGTCGGCCCCATGCAAGTTAATTGGAAGGAGTCACACATCACTGACCTTGAACTGTCTGAGAAGCATGTGGGATGAGGGCCCGTGTCCTCCGCACAAGCCAACAGAACACAAGTCCTGTCTCCCTACGACTACACAGAGCTCACAGCAACCTCGGAGCGTGCACATTGCAGACTGCACACACAGCCGGAGCACGCCACCACAACGCACCGCTGCAAAATGGCAACCGCAACACACCTACCCAACTACGCCGGACAGGTCAAGCTGTACAAAACCAACCTGATACATATATTGGGATGCGAACTCCTGTCCCTGCTGAACGTAAGTTACCGACTGACTTACCGCATCACATTGTTCAGCTGCGTCATACCCGTCTTCTACTGTCGGAGGTGTCCCTACCAGCATCCCGTGGAGATGTGTCTCTCCAACCCGGCATGTCTAAAGGCGGACCTGCTAGTACTACTCCTCCCTCTGGACGCACACGACAGGGCCTGCTCTGCCTATGGGGGCATGGCGTATGTGGCCAACATCGCACCCGCACTGAAATGGGACCACTGTGCCTCCACACGACGGATCATCGAGCACAGCTACATCGAATGTCACCCAGCATGCCCCATCATGGTCCTCCAAGGGACAACTTACGAACAACACCTTGACAGCCACCATCCGCTACATTGGCTGACAAACATAAACACCACCAATGACATGGAAGCCCTGCTGGACGGCATCGCATACCTGACAACCTGTAAATTCGTCGGACCCCAACGCAGGTTCCCCAATTGACCTATGATGTCCAACCCCGCACCCATGCTTAGCTTCCGCACGGACTGGCCAGTCACCACCACAACAGCCATACCAAACGACCGGCAACAATTACCACACCATCAACGACATCGCCATGACATCGGATATGACCGGGACATGCACACTGTTCCCCATCACATCCAGGAACACCGCATGCATCGTGGGAGGCAGTGGCATGGGGTCTGTGTATCGCACCCACATGGACGGAACTGCACGAACAACCAGGACACGACATGGATCCAGCGCCCATGGACACACACACCGCTCAGTGGACATGAATAGGTCGCCTGGAGTCTGTGGGTGCTGCACCCCTCCCACCCCCGCCCCGGGAATCCCATACCAGGACCTTTGCACGGACGACAAGTGCAAACAACAACAACACGACCCCAGTGACTGTGACATGTCCAGTAACCACCACATTGCAACAACAAGTGGCACGCCGCTGCATGCACGCAAGCACATGCCCTGATGTCATCTCACATGCACGCGTGCATGAGGAACAACCGCAGCAAACCTGTCACATGGAACTGAGATGGACTGTGCCCATGATGCCAAGCGGTCTGGTAGGCTACTTGTATACCGTCTGTGTCAAAGTCCGCAGCTCCGCAGCTATACGTAAATGTACATTAGCACAGCCTTGGCCAAGCAGATGTGACTCTGAAGCCCACATCCCACATGCAACAGCCAATCACATGTAACCCCACACCCTATCCCATTTGTAATCATGCTCAGTATATCCTCAACATGTATTCCGCTGCCAGTAGTGTCCACTATACTGCATCACAGAGGACAGAAGACTCAATATAATGTTTGAAACCAAAACTGTCTCTGCTGACTCATTTCACAAGTACGAATGAGAGAGGATGAGAGTATGTGAAGTACACGGCAGTCGTGACATGACCATGTAGTCCACTGGTATTGGATGTCAACGCAAATGAGTAGCACAACTGTGGAAGACCCACATGTGTCGTGTGAAGTCGTATGGACGCAGTGCTCAGGTGGGTGGGTGCGACGGGTAGATGCGCACATGCCAAGTTGGAGCACGCCGTGTTGGGAGGGGTCATGAACAGTACACCACCGCTTCCCTGGGCATTGTGAGAGGACACCTGTCGGGGGAAGTGAACACGTGTGTGCACAGCAGCCGGGCACACGAACAATGCGGAACCAGGCGCACACGTCAGCCCACCCTCCGTGGACTAGCTGGATCCTGTTGTGCGCCCGCCATGCCCCTTGACAAGGCACACACAGCCCCAGTCGACCAGGTGTAACCCCAACATAGTCAATCCGCACAGGCGATACAGGGCACGGGATGGCAGTGGAGCATGGTGTGTGAGAGGTCTCCTCGCGCTCCTCCTGGTCATATCACGCAGGCAATAGAACCTCAACGTGTAGCATGGCACAAGTCAAATGGAAGTGTAGGGGGGACGCACCTCAGCACGAGCAGCACTGACGTCATGGGAGGTGGCTCGCACCATCCCATCCATTGCCCATTATACCAACCACGCCACATGCCATTGCGACTAAGTGCAAGCGCGTGCGCCACCACCCCCGAGCCCTCCCCAGAGAGGCCAAAGAGTGAATGTGTGGGCCATCAGTCACAGACGGACGCGGCCTGGCCGCAAGGGCAGCCACAGCCACTGGGTGTCGCAGGTGGCGGATCCGGAAGGCGAAGACTGTGATGCATAGTCCATGCAGGCCGGGTCTCCATTTGGGGCACCACGCAGGTGGACGGCGTCCCGCCACACATCATACCCTGAGACAGCCCACTCGTGCAACTGGACCCACACATACACTCCTTGCCCTCTCTGGTGCGAGCTTGGGGCTGCCTGTGCAAGCGCTAGCCTCGCAGGTGCACATGCATATTGGGGGAGCGAGGGGAGGACATGAGGGCTGGGGCGAAGATGACTGTATCACTGTCAGTGAGTACAAGGGATGACCCAGATGTGGAAAGGAAGAGACGTGTCCCGTGTGTACTGCAACTAGTCGCCAATCCAACTACCCCCCATGTCCGGAATGTAAGCCCGCACCTAGGCCCGCCCATCCGCCACATCGAATATACCACCAGCACAACAACCTTCCCATTCGAAACACTGACTGGGGGTGGCGACCAGTGAACAAACATGTGTAGCCTACCCACGCGTACATGTGGGCCCTCCATGATCCATGTCACCTGCGGCAAAGTCATGACATGCGCAATGAGGGAAGTGAGGTGAGCTGTCCGCCCCACGCACAGAAGGTGCATCAGCTCCACAGACCCAGCAGCGAGTCCAGCAGGGGTCACATGTGCAGGGGCAGCTGTGCCTGGTGTGAAGGCACATGCACATGGACAGCACATCGACCAATGTGTAGTCTGCCCACATCTACAGTCCATCATCATGCAGACATAGGAATTGTACACAGGGCAACACATCTTAGTGGGTGCACCCACCGTGACCAACAATGCGCAATCATCGACGTACCCGCCCTGTGCATGGCCCCCCACCCAACGGAGGCACATCCAGTGCCACCATCCCACACACACAAGCCTTCCACGGAACATGCTGTGTCCAATGGTCAGTACAGAGTCAGCGCCCATCTGGTGGATCCTGAACAGGAGACACATGCACACACATGATAGCTCCCACTATGTACGTCTGCCACCTGGCACGTGCAATGTAACCTCTCACCTGTGACGTGTGACTGCAAGCACACAGCCGTCTTGGCATGGGGCTGTCAATGTGGACACCTGTCAATGTTTCGGGAGGTGTGATCCGTACAGTGCTGTACATAGGGTGCAGTGCTGACACCTACTACTGTCTCATATCCCCTCGTGCCACAGGTCCCACTTGTTTTGGCCACTCAGCCTGTGCCCACATCGTCGTCGTCGTGTGCCATACTCATCCAGCCTCGGAAGCAGTGCCATGCTCAGCAGACATTCATGTTGCCGTGGCGTTGCCGCTTGACGAATATGCAGTCAGTCCCCATCAGCACGCCCCGCAAGTCATTGGGGCCTAGATCCCCATGTGCATGACCATGGCAGTGGTTTGCATCACTAGCCATTGCCATTGGTGGGAGACCTGTGTAAGTGTATTGTGGCCGTGCCGTCCCTGCTTGACAGCTGGGCTGTGACTCATGTGCTTGCTCAGTCATGTCAGTGATGTGAATGCGAAATTGCTATGTGTTGTGTTGCTCTGACATGTGTCCACTGCCATCTTCCCTAGGCGGAGACCGAACATTGACCGCCCATACCAATTGCTGGCGGACATGGAGGATACTGAGGTCATAAGGAAGTTTCGGCTGGACAGGCCAACCCTGCATCGACTGTGTGCCATGTTGGAACCCCATCTCCGTCCCCGCAGGGTGTATCCGACAGCATTCACCCCCACGGCTAAGGTGATGGCCGCCATGCATTTCTTCGCCACTGGGTCATTCCAGCACACAGTGGGCAGTGGAGGAGGGATGTCCCAGCCCATGTTCAGCAAGGTGCTGAGGGATGTACTGGCAGCCATGATGCTGTACCGAAACAGGTACATCAGATTCCCCAGGGCTCGTGAATTGGCGGCAGTGAAGGGTGCATTCTATGCCCTTGGCAGGATCCCACACGTCGTTGGTGCCATTGATTGCACACATGTTGGCCTTGTTCCACCACAGGCCACTGAGCACCTGTACCGCAACAGGAAGCACACGCACTCCCTGAATGTGCAAGTGGTGTGCCTTGCGGACATGGTGATAACCCACGTGTGTGCAAAGTTCCCAGGCTCGGCCCATGACGCACACGTAATGCGCAACAGCATCTTGCCACGACTGATGTCCAATCTGCAACAGGATCGTGGCTGTATTGTCGGTGAGTATGTGGAGTGGTGTAGCGTGCTGGTTGTGCGATGCTGTCCCCTGTCCAGTTGGAATAGCAACGGTTCTCTGTGTCCCTCACACCCAGGTGACTCTGCGTACCCGAATGGGGCATGGCTGCTCAGTCCATTGAGGAATCCTCGCACCCCAGCAGACGATCGCTACAATGAGGCACATGGGAGGACCAGACGTGTGGTCGAGCGTACCTTTGGCCTCCTCAAGTCCAGGTTCAGGTGCCTGGACCGCACCGGGGGTGTGCTGGCGTACTCCCCACAGAAGGTGTGCCAGATAGTGGTGGCGTGCTGCATGCTGCACAATCTGGCCATTCGGAAGCAGATCCCCCTCATTGTGGATGACGGAGATCAACCAGGGCCCCAGCCCGCAGACCAGGACAGCTCGAGTGAGGAGGACAGCGGAGAGGAGGAAGCTGGGAATGTGCGCCAGCAGCTCATCGCCCGCTACTTCACTTAACGGTGAGTGTCCATGTACGACGGCTGATGTGTCTGTATTTGTGCAGGTGTGTGTGTGCTGTGTCAGGGTGGCCTTTTGTTCACTGCGTGCTGTGTGTCAACGCTCCATGCCCAGGTTAGTATGCCACTGATGGTGGCTGTGGCATTGTGCCCTATTGCTCTGTGCGATGTGTGTACATTGCTTGTAGTTGTTGACATGTACTGTGTGATGGGTGTGTGACACACTCATTGAATGTGCTCCTGTTCTGTCTCCCACCCCTAGGTCCCTACAGGCCCTCCGGTTCCATTGCCATGCCACGCATCAGGTGCCGTTCCGCTCAAGGTGGCCGTTGTATTCCGTACAATTAAAACACAGGGCACAGACAGCAGTTTGTGGAAGAGGTGCATTTATTTCAAACTGTGACATGTGATTGTGTGTAAGGTGATGACAAAAGTGGTGCGTGCAGTGACAATGAGCTGTCGGTCATGGCTGCGTGATGCTCAGGGTGTACCCACTGGTTCTATGTCCATAGTCCAACACACACATGCCATCCAGATGGCTGTATGGAGTGGGATCGTAGTCCAAGTCAATGCAGTGGGTGGTCAAGGAAGGCTGGCTGGCTGCCTCACTTGCGTCTGGAGCGTGCGAAGTCCTCCCGGGAGATCTGTTTACACTTCGGACGGCCCCTTCCACGTTTGCGAGGGGGTGCCTGCTTGCGACATGCTGGTGGTTGAGGTGTGCTCACTGGCTGTGGACGCAGGGGAACTGGACACTGCTGCTCGACCCTGTGCCCCGGCAGGTGGTGGCGGAGGGGGAGCTGCTGTCCCTGGCTGTGACCTCACCGCCACCACCAGCTGGCCCATGAGGTCCACGAGTTGGCCCATACGGGCGTCCATGGACCTCAGCACCCCCAGCACCTCACGCGTGTCTGTAGCTGACCTGGCCCATTGTCCTTGGGCCTCTTCATAGGCCCCAAGGACTCTGGCCATTTGAGGCAGGGCATGGCTCCCAGGGGAGGCTGGCGTTTCCCTGACCCTGCTCCTCCTACCAGTCCTGCTGCCACCGGCCTGCCCACTAGCCACATTGCTCACCACGGTCCTCGCCCTGGCTCCCAGGGTGGATCCAGTCGTCCGGGCCACCACCTGCGCTGGGGCTGGGGCCAGCGAAGACGTGGTGGCGGTTGCGGCAGTGGTAGTGGCCGCAATGACCGTGGGTGTGGCCGCAATGACCGTGGGTGTGGCCGCAATGCCCGTGGGTGTGGCCGCAATGACCGTGGGTGTGGCCGCAACGACAGTGGCAGCAGGGGGCTGGGAATGTTCAGCAGCCCTGGATGATGGGTTGGTGGGTAGGAGGGGTCCTGGGGAGCAGCTGGGCCCTGCCACACTAGATGGGCCTGCTTGGTGGTCCGTGTCCGAAGAGGAGGACAGATCCTCCACATCCGTGTGTCCTCGTTGGGGGCTTGTAGGCTGGCTGTGCTGGCTGCTGTCTCCATCCCCAGCATCCAGCAGTTCGTCACCTGTGGAGAGAATGAGATTTGTTATTGTGTTGCACCTGGCGAAGTCTGTATTGGTTGTCTGACATTCTCCGTTCGTGCACTCTCGTGCACGTGTGTCCCGGAGGCGGGTGTGTGGCTGTACAATCTGTTGTTGTGTGTGCTTGGCAATGGGACTGTGTGCTGTGCACATGTGGCATGGGACGGATTGGCTATGCCGATGGGTGTGTTGCTGTGCTCCTACTTATTGTGACTCTGGTGTATGCGGGCTCCAGGCCCATCCTGGGTCTGGTTTGTACTTTGCTTTTGGGGTGCATATGGAACGCTTAGGAACGCATTTGGCAACATGGGGGTCATGCCCCAGGAACGCATTTGGGATGGAATATGCTTTTGGGGTGCAAATGGAACGCTTAGGAACGCATATGGCAACATGGGGGTCATGCCCCAGAAACGCATTTGGGATGGAATATGCTTTTGGGCTACATGCTGTGAGCCATGGGTGCCGAACGTGACATGTGTTGTGGCAGCATGACAGTGCATGGTCTGAGGTGTGTGCATGCCTGACATACCCTGCATATTTGCTGTCTGTTGTGATTACTGGACATGGCATTGGACGCATCGTTATGAGTGTGTGATGGTTGTGTGCCACCCGACGTATTGCAGTTGTCCCATCTCCTTGGTGTGCGTGCTGCCCTGTGCCATGTGCATCACTGCAGTGCTCGGGGGGTGTGGCCCATGTTGTGTGTTGTTGCTCACAGTGTGGCGTGCGCTTCATTGACTTCTGGCACATGGTTGGTCATGGGCATGTATCTTAGCGTGACTGCTGTATGTGTGGCAGCTGTGCGGATGACATGCCTTTCATGAGACTGGGGCTGACGGATGGGATGGATGGTATGTTGTATGTGCATGGTGTGTCTGTGTGTTTGATGGGTTCAGTGGTGTTCGTGTGCATTTATGTTGTTCCGCTCTGTTGCGTCTAGTGTTGTTTGTCTTACATAGGCGTAGTTGTGGGGTGTGTGGTTGACAGGCAGTAGGGGCTACATGGACAGGACTTCAATGGTGTTTCGGTTGTGTGTGATGGGTTGCACAGTGGCTGCCGTGTGGTACTATATTCAGTGTGGCTTGTGCATGCAGACGTGGCTCCTTGGGTGTTGCTGTGTCTGTGATGGGTCATGTGGGGTGTGAGTCTGTGGTTCATGTCCGTGTGCACATTGTTCACTTGTTCGTGACAGTGGGCGGTGCTGCGTGTTCGTCTGCTACGTAACATGTCCCATGTGTTGGTCATGTTACGGTCCTCATGCCTCCAGTAATCCAGCCCTGTCCAGTTTCCCACCTGCAGGTTGTTCGTGCGTGCACTGTACTGGATGCCACATGGTTCTAAGCGGGGGTGCTCCATGTTGCAGGTCTGTGGGGGTGGGGGCGATGTTGTGGGTCGTGGTGATGGCTGGACACCCACTGACACCGATTGTTGTGGACCGTGATGTCTACCTTTCGGCTGTCGGTGTGCACTGCGGTGGCTGACACGTGGGTGTGGGGTGTGGGGGATGCTCCTCCTTGCTGTGCTGTGGGACTAGGGGCCTGGTGTGTGTTGTACTTGAGCTGTCCACCCTCCCACCCACTGCACTTTGTGTTCCTGCCACTTACCTGTTACTTGTCGGTTAGTGCAGCTATGGCGGACACATGGGTGTGGTGGGTGCTCGTTGTGGCGCTTCTGGCATACTTGGGGACCTGTTGGTGGTTACGTGGCTGGCTGAGTGTACCATGCCCCCACGTATCTTACAGTTGTTAGGTTTGGGCTGTGTGTGGTGGTGTCTGTTGCATGTGTGTGTGATGTGTTGTGTATTGTGTGCTGGACATGGGGGTGTTTGTCCCTGGGAGCTGTGGCATGGTGGTAGTGCATGTGAGTACATAGCGGTGTGCTGGTATACATTAGTTTGTACTTACCAGCCTCCACTCCCCTGCTAATCCGGCGAGGATCTCCGGATGTATAATGACTCGCACCTTCTCCTCCCACGCTTTGAAGGTCTTGAAGAGCGCGGGATTCCCTCCGCCAGTGACGGCAGCCAGCTCTCTGTTCTTGCTCTCCTTCTTCTTGACCAGGCTCTTGATGTCATTCCACCGTTTGTTGATTTCAACTCTGTTCCTGGGCAGGGTCCCGACTGCATTGACCTGGTCTACGATCCGGTTCCACATTCTGTTTCTGGTGGCTAGTGGTGTGTGCTGGACCAGGTTCCCATAGATTTGTGGGTGCACCTTGATAATCTCGTCGACCATGACCGTCAGCTCAATGGGCGTGAACTTGGGCATTCTTTGTGGTGCCATGGTGTTTGTGGTGCTGGTGCAGTGTGTGTTGTGTAATGTGCAGGGGGTTTGTGGTGCCGGTGTTTGGTGGTGGTGGTGGTGGTGGTGGTGGTGTGATGTGTGCGTTTCTGTGGTGTGCTGCTGTCCTTGCTGTGTCACTGTGTCCTCTCCTCTCCTCTCTAGTTTGCAATGTTGCAAGGGGTTGTGGTCTGTGGGAGTGCTGCTTTTGTACTTACCTATGTGGGTGTGTCCTCATGGTCTGTTGTTTTCAGGTGTGTTGTGTCTGGTGTTCTGGCCTTTGTATTTTTTGTTTGTCCAGGGGGGTGTTTTCGGGATGTGTACTGTGCTTGTGTATTTGTGCGTGCCTTGCTGTGTGGACTTGTTGGCCATGTTGTGTGCGATTGTTTTTGTCAGCGGATGGTTTCTGTGCAGGGACGTGGGCGCCATGGCTTCTGCCGTGTCAATTCTCATCGGCGTTGTTTGCGCTGGCGGGCGGTATATTTGTGGTTTACCCGCGCTCATGGCGGTGCGATCGTAATTTCACGTGCGGTGTGTCGGCCGTGAGGGCGGGCGGTTTTGTGTTGTCGTGCGTGTTTCCGTCCGTGGCGGGCGGTTTGACTCCGACTCTGACGAGGGCGGGCGGTATCTTGTGTGGTTTTTCCGCCGATGGCGGTTTTCGGTTTGTGTAATCGTAATGGCGTGGTCGGTGTTCAGACGGTGTGTGCGGGCGGATTTTTGCCGCTTTCATGCCTGGCGGATTTTTTCACGCCCGGTATCGTAATGGGCCTTTTGGTCTCCGTTCTCTCTGCTGGCCACCTTGGGAGACTTATTTTTTATGAAGCTCCCAAATCTCCTCATTTACTGTAGTATCCTCAGTAGAAAATGTTTTCAGTTTTCCACTTCGATTCCATCTAGATTGCAGTCAGATGTGCCACACTTTTTGATTCAATCAAGATGGCTTCAGGTGTGTCATACTTTTGTCATAAGTAAGACTCTTAGCGCTGTAGCTGTTCTTTAGAAACTCTGGGAGGCTGCAGTAGAACATATGGGAATCAACTGACAGGCTGCTGCTGTTGGGAGTACATGTTTTATTGAGAATGTTAGACTTCATTCTCATGTGGCTGACATAGTGTGAATTTATAGAAAATATGCTCTCATTATAGCTTCTGGAGCACCGTCTATAACCTCTATGGGAAAATCAAGAAAAAACTGTTTTCGCTCAAACATTATTGATGTACTCCCAGCAGAAGGCTTTTTCACAGGGGAAAATCATCTTAGGACACACCACAATTCCTAAAATTAGTATTGTACCATCAACAAATCATTTCTTCTTGTTGTGACCCTCGAAACCTGCCATTCACTTACATGCATCTAAATTGGGTATTATTAAGTATATTTGCCCCAAGATGGCTACCAGCACTTTCTTTTTTTAAGTGCTGACAAACAATCAGATCTCACTGTGAGATCTGTGCTTAGGCTCCACCCAGATATCCTTATTTGCTTTCCCTTAAATTTCTCAGGGACTTTGCACAACAAGACTCACTATGACACTTTTTTGGGAAAAGTTCATGAAGATACGTCAAACAACGCCAAAGATATAGCCAAGTCAAAAAACACTTTTTCTATAGAAACATGGGCCTAACTATAACTGCCTACTGTCGGCCGGCTGCCATTAGGTAATATATATATATAACGGACGTGGTCAAAACGCGTTCTTTTGTCACGAGAAAATAAACTTCTGCATAACTGATTGAGTGGGCTCGTGGATTTGCTTCCTTGATATATATATATATATATATATATATATATATATATATATATATATATATATATATATATATATATATATATATATATATATATATATATATATATGTGTGTGTGTGTGATCAAGGCCGCAGGTCGGTGGCCGAAAAGCGTCATATGGACCTTGTTCTTACGGAATAAATCTTCACACTAACTGGAGTCTGTGCCTGTGTGTTTTTCCTGTGTGGTAGAACCTGGGATCTCTCTGCAATATATATATATATACCTACATTTTTGTGGTAAAGGCATCTGTGTTAAAGGCATATCTGTTGTAAGCAGAATCCGTTGTAAAAGACTTTCGTGGTAAAAGCATTTTGGTTTAAAATCATTGTTGCAAAGCCATTTGTTGTACTGGCAGCCGTTGTTCCGACATACAACCAGGTATTCTATGTGACCTTAATTTGTCCTTTTTGCCCCAAGTCAGTTGAGTGGTTGTTGCTTGCTTTCTTCTACTGAGAATGCTAAAAACGCCATATCTTTTCTTGCTTTTTAAGTATAAAAGACAGCAGTCCTGGCCTAATTGTCTCCTGTCTTGACATAAAGGAGTTTACTGCTAAGATACCATGATTCATGAGATCATGACAGAATGCCTAGCTGATATAGGTATCAGAGGTGTTGCCCTTTTTACTACCTTGTGGCATTCCCCAGGGTTCATCGTTGTGTCTGACATTGTTTAGTGTCTATGTGGCTCCCCTGACAAGAAGGATTCGCTTGTTTGGTTTTACTCCAGTAGCCTACGCAGATGACACACAAATTATGGTATCTATCTAGAATGATATTGACAAAACGGCATCTCATTTCAATAACAGCATAGGTGCAATTGAACGTTGGATGAAAAATAAGAGCCTTATGCTGAATTCGGACAAAGCTGAGGACCTACTCTTTGGTAAGGACAAAGTTGTTTGGGATGAAACTTGGTGGCCACAATCACTTGGTGCACCGCCCAACCTGGTAGCCTCAGTTTGGAACTTACGAATAATATTTGACCATAGTTTGACCTTTTGTGCTCAAATCAACAAACTTACGTCTGCCTGCTTTTTAATGTTGTGCACCTTAAGCAAAGTTCCTATTCATTCCTTATAATCTTCAAAAGTCTGTGGTCACTGCCTTAGTTTTGTCTAATTTGGACTTCCGTAATGCGCTATATGTAGGCATTCATTAACGCGCTTAAAAGAAACTTCAATGCCTACAAAATGTGGTAGCTCGCTTATTGAAAAATATTCCTAATTTTAAGCCAGTCTTCAAGGCTTTATCAGAGCTCCACTGGCTCCCTGTGAGAAAGAGAGTGATATTTAAGGCCTTATGCATGGCACACAAGACTCTGTATGGCGACAGCCCAGCATACTTGAAAAAAAGTTCTCTTGGTACTCTACCAGGCGAAACTTCATTCTGAAAATTCTAAAACTGTTAATGTCCCCAATGTCAGAAAAAAGAAGTGGGGTAGCAGGAGCTTCATCCACACTATGGCACACCTTGGAACAATCTACCCGTCCAGCTAAGAGGTCAACCTAGCTTATACAGTGTTAGGAAACATCTTAAAACTTAGGGCCCCATTATGATGGCGGGCGGACTATGTCCGCCCGCAACCGTAACGGAAAACGGGACCGACCGCCAGAGGTGCGGTGGTCCTGCCAGGCCAATTAAGATGTGCCCGCCACACTGGCGGGCGCATCCTCGACTTTAACATTGCGGCGGGCGGTGCTGTAAGCAGCACCCGCCGCACTGTTAAAGTCCATGTTGTGCATTGCCATGCACAACGTGACAGGCACCGCGCGGTGCCTGACACCTTGTGCATGGCAATGAAGGGGGTACCATAGGTACCCCCAGTGCAGCCACCCACTTCCTCGGGGCCCGCAATGGGCCCCCAAAGTAATTTCCCGCATGCCTTTCCATGGCGGGGTCTTCGCCATGGAAAGGCATTCCCACCGCAGGCATCATAATATGCAAGGCACCGCCACCATGTTATGGGCTTTTTCCGCCCGGCCGGCAATCGTAACGATTGCCGACCAGCGGAAAAGCGGCAGACGGTCTTTCCATCCGCCGCGGTACCCCTCGTCATACTAATATGGCGGGGGTAAAACAGGAACAGATGGCGGGCGGATCGCCACCGCCGGGCCGGCGGTGGCGATCCGCCCGCCATCCTAATAGGCCCCTAAGTTATTCTCTCAAACATTCGATCAGCTCTGGGACTTCTGGTTCAAATGACCGCTCCTTGATCCTCTATCATCCTACATGTAGACTCAGCGCCAAGATGCCTATGACATCCGTGCGCTATATAAAACACAATAGAGATGGATTCTAACACAGAGCATTCAGTACATTCTCCCTACATTATATAGCATGAACTAAGGTCTGCTTATATACTGAGTAATATTGGTAGCAAGATAGTTCAACAATTGAAACAATGGCAAGAGCATTAAGTATTGTTGCCAAGCTTTCACCCACTTTGGTGGCATGCTTCGTCATAAGGCTTGCCTGTCACCACAGTAAGAGAGGTTATTAACTGATGTGGGCTCCATAATAATTTGTGCTCCTACTGAAAACTAGCAGCTCTTTTTCAGTAACTCCAATAGTGATGCTGGTTTTATAATTTAACACCACTGTTACCTAAATGAGTACATTACATATTGATACACTATTATATTTCTCTAGTCATCTAAAGTTGAAGAGACCAACACAATTGCAAAATTACATAATAATAAGCCCAGCATAAATTATTTCTGTCTTGCTGAAGAAAAGATTAAAATCCTGACAAATGAGTTGTGCCTTATTTAAGCCCTAGGACATATGTCTTAACCTATGGTCTGTGGATTCCTGGGCGTCTGCAACATCCATTCAGGGTGTCCACAGACCCATATTGATCTCTAACCATTATTTTCTGCCAATAAAAATGTTGATTTCAATATTTTCATAGAAGTGGCTCCTACTTCTATACTAATCAAGTAGCAATAATACTTACTTAAAGTGTACTGCATAACCCCCCAATGCCTTAAATATATGTATTAATAGGAAACGTTAAACAAAATAATCATAAGCATTTAAAAAATGTTTTAGTCAGAAGGGTGTTACTAGTTCAGGACTGATCCATTCTTTTAACCATTCAGTGATCCACGCATGCATGCACAGGTAGACTTCCCAAATGGCCCTTCCATGCCACATGTTCTGCCATCCACTGCTTTACATGGGTAGGCACTTACAGACTTAAACCAACTAAACACTTGCATTGGGAAGGAGGCATACCTCTACTTTTCAGCAGAGCTGAAATACTTAACAAGAGGCAGATGAACTCGGTCTTAATGAGTACCTGGTATTCTAGCTTTCACGCAACCACTATTTTGTCACCATTTTGCACAAAGATTCTGCATGGTATCCAGCACAGTCATACCAAACTCGATTGCTGCCATGTGTCTCTCAGAGTTCATTTACTACTTATGTCCACCACTTCTGCTGAGGCCTATGATTTAGCATGATTTACTATTAATTCGTGAACACCATCTGTGTCTTTTACCAGTGTGTTGTTGCTCTCATATTTAAACATGCAGTTGTGCAGGCAAGTAGATGTTCTGAATTCATCTAGTGTGTACTTGTTTATGTATTTTCTATCTAAAATAATTGTGATGCCAGAAATGGCTTGGGGTTCCTTGGCTTCCAGTTGTGATTCAATAGGGTCGACAGAAGTCAAAATGTTAGGAACCACTGCCCTAGTTCAAACGCTTTCTGACATCTAACCTCAAGTACAGTTCTTTACATTTCTTCAATGCCAATGACCCTTTATCCACACTTCTACCTACGAATGTATAATGTCTAAGGTGAGTGTGTCGTGCAATAAATGTGTGTGTGTGATACATTACTAGTTACTAATGTATCACTCTGGTTCGGTTGAGAGATAATACTGTCAATCATAGTCGCTGGAAGTACGGGTGCAGGGGTGCTGCAGCACCTCCAAATAACCGTGCTGGAGTTCAAAAGGTGAATATGCAATAAAGATGCCTTTACTTTTGTTTTTATCTTGACACAGTTGCAGTGCATTCAAAGACAGGTTAATATGTCAGGGTGTGTCTTTTGACACATTCCTGCTTATTCTTTTAACAAGGAAATTGGTGTTTACCTTTCTATAACTGCAGAATTGGAGCATTTTATAAAGTGAACTATCTGACAATCTTACTGGGTTACTGAAGGTGAAAGTAAGGCTGTAAAATAGCAGTTTTTGTTCTAACACACAACAACATTAAAATTATCGTAAATGAACTACTCAGATATTTAAAAAAAGATCAGTATTTAGGAAAACACAAATGTAATTCTGTAATTTTTGTAATTCTTAAGTGTAATGAAAACAAAAAATGTATTAGGATCAAAATAAATCAAGACACTTACTGATGTGCAAATGATAAATAATTGCTGAAACTCAATTTTCACACCTAATCGTTTGTGCTCCATGTTCTATCAGTAAAACAGCATATCAGTATGAAATATGTTGCCACTTGAATGGAAAATGTGCTGTCATCTAAAGTAAGACACCAGCTACATACTACACACCAATACTACTCACCTGCCTAGTAGGTGTGGCTCATTTACTATCCTTGCTGTATGTGTGACGCTTGGATTTTTCACAATACTATGACATCAGTGATGTACAATAAAGGCAGCACCCCCTCTCTGAAATTGTTCCAGCTCCACTGCTGTCAACTTCCGGTCCGTAGTCCAAAGAAGGAACTAAGGGGCTCATTATGATGGCGGAAGGACCGCCACCGCCGGGCCGGCGGTGGCGGTCCTTCCGCCATCACAATGAAAATTCCCACCGCCAAATTAGGATGGCGGTGGGAATCATGAAGGTACCGTGGCAGACGGAAAATCCGTCCGCCATGGTCCCCCAAGGCGGTCCTTTTCCGCCCGCCTTGCGGAACACGGAACCAGGGCAACATTGCGGCGGTGCCATGCAGGCACTGCCGTAATGTTCATGATGTGCCCTTCCGCCTGTCTTTTTGCGGTGGATATCCCGCCGCAAAGGACAGGCGGAGACTGGCTTTGGGAGCCCCCTCTGTGTGTGTGGTGGGGGTGCACTGGGGGGTACCCATGGTGCCCCCCTGCATTCCCATGCACAAGGTGGCAGGCACCTCGTGGTGCTGCCAAGTTGTGCATGGGAATGCACATCGTGGCATTTTGGCATTGAGAACTGTGCTGCAGCCAGCAGCACCGCCCGCAATGTTAAAAGGCCTGGATGCGCCCGCCATACTGGGGGGCGCATCCTAATTGGGCTGGTGGGACCGCCGCACTTCTGGCGGTCCCATCACCGTTATGATGGCCATCATTATGAGCCCCTAAGTTGCAACAGAGAGTAAAGATGAAGTCCAGATGGGTCGCTTTGTTAGCTTTATTGTCAGTTGGAAACTGTATTTACCCTACTGGTTTGGCCACAACTTCCCTAAATTGATCAAGCAGCTCAGATATTAAGAATATTATCTCGCAAATCAGATTGGCTAATTAGTATCAGAATATCGTCTTGTTAGACTTGGTATTACCACTACATTCAATGCTCGCCAGGATTTTATTCCATATCTTGTTAATGTTGAAAGCACATTTTGCTCGTGCACAAACTTATAAAAGCCTTCTGTGCTGTTACAAATTGCCTCCTGGTTCTCAATTTGCATTTTCGATAGCAATCATCTCACACTTGAAACTGTGTGCTTGTGGCAAGCACAATGGGTGTGGCAGGCACCTTCTTACATTTTTGATTTACAAAGTAAGGTAGCAGGCGCGCCATCTATTTGCTTCTCATTTCCATCCATGAATTTCGTGAAGAAATTTGAACCCTCTGACATGCGCGGGGGCGGGGCCTGATAGTATACCCACGTGGCTGATAGGTGCCAATGAGTACAAATGCAGAGAGTGCATGCCTGCCTCTCTAATACATGCAGAGGGCCATTCTGAATATCCGAAGGAAGCGCTTGCAGGACACGGTGTGAGGAGATGTAGTCAACCACTGTGATCAGTTCACAACTCACTGCTTCTGTTTAATTTCTCAAAAGAAAACTGCATTGACATAAAGGGAAAATAATTGAATTTGAATTTAATAACAAAATCCTCCTTCCTAAGTAGATATTTCTTTCTACTGTGTTTCAAAGGCAGATTCCTTCAGGAGAAAATCATTCAAATTACCATGGGTTTGCATGTTTTGCTCAAAGCTATGAATAAAATATTGAACGCAACTGGATTGCATTTTAAAGATTAATTATAATGGTTATGCTAAGTCTACAGTTAAAGAGTATTTCATGATAATTTTGTGAATCAATTAAGCATGGCTGGCTGAATTTTACTTGCGAAGTTAAGAGTAGACAGGTGCCTTGTTTATTTTGATGTTTAAACGATTTGCATCCACTTATCATCCGTGGGTATTTGCTGAGGTCAAATGCACTACCTTCCTCTACTGACAGTGTGGCAAAATAATTTTTTTAAGTACAGATTTGTACATTACTTCACAAGCGCTGCCTGGAAAGTTATGGACTTCTTTGCACTTGGTGAATTTCTCTCTGGAGAAATCCACAGGCTCCCTCAATCTTTCTTAAAGGCTACAAAAATCGGAAGATGGAGTTGTTCTGAATCTCATACCAGCCGCAAAGGATTCTCTGCCAGATGACAATCTTGCAAGACTTGCACAGTGCATCTGTCTTACATAAGTAAAGAGCAGGTATGAGTAAGGTTTAATTTTCAGTGAAGCAAACATTCTCAAAATAGATGAAACCAAGCTCCCTGGTGAATGTACAATGGGTAATAGATGTTGCTGTTGTTGGAAGAAGGAGATTTGGGTTCAGACAGACCGGAGGTCGCGTTCTGGGTTTATGGGTCGAGATCTATATGAGACATGACAAATTGGAGCATATATGACCGGGCAGAGGATATCCAGACTCTAGTCGGGAGTGTTCACATAAATGTCCTCCAGGAAAGGAATGGAGCCCAACCAGTGAAAGACATAGGGAGAAAATAATTCTAAAATAGTAAAGATAAAAAAACACGAACTAAAGTTCTATAAGTATAAAAAATTACTTTTGTGAAGCGTTTCAATATGACAGATGTGATTTTAGATACTGAGGTGTTGCACCTTGTCGTTTTTGCAGGGTCACACCCAATCTTTTTGTCTTCCTCCTCCTACTTTTTGCTGAATTTGCTTTGTTGGCTATAGAACTCTTTGCACTTTTCCACTGCTAATCAATGCTAAAGTGCATGTGCTCTCACTTTAAAACATGGTAGAATTGGTTTATACTCAATAGGCATCTTAATTTACTTATAAGTCCCTAGTAAAGTTACACTGCATGTGCCAAGGGCCTGTAAATTAAAACCTACTAGTGGGTCTGCAGCATCGATTGTTCGACCCACTTAAGTAGCCCTTTGCACATATCTCAGGCCTGCTATTGCAGAGCCTGTTTGTGTAATTTAAAGTGCCATTTTGACCTGGCAAAATAAACCTTTTGCCAGTCTCAAATCTTCTTTTTCTACACATATAAGTCACCCCTAGTGTAGGCCCTGAAATTTACCAGGGGCAGGGTGCAGTGTATTTAAGAAGTTGAACATGTACTTACGTTTTACATGTCCTGGTAGTGAAAAACACTTAAATTTGTTTTTCACTATTGTAAGGCATATCTTTCCCATAGGATAACATTGGAGTTCCTTATTACATTTTATAAGTGTCATTTTCAAATGGGAAAAGTAAATCAGTTCATATTTGGTGTCTCTGGAATCGCATTTTAAAATCCTAACTTATGGATAAGTCGTATTTTAAATTGCATTTCTGAAAATGCCACTTTTAGAAAGTTGACATGGTCTTGCCTTAGCCATTTGGTGCCTATAGCCTGTCTCTGAGTCACATAACTGAGTGTGGGGGACAGTTGGGCTTTGTGTATTCCTTCTAGACAGCCAAACAGAATAGAAGCATAGGTGTGCTTGGATGGGCCATCACTGGCAGGATGGGAGGGAGGAACTGGGCACAGCCTCACTAACACTTGGCTAGGCCACACCCAAAGGGCTGCATACCTCCTGTAGTTAGTCTGGAACCAGGGCAAGACAGGCAGGACATCTGTGCACTTCGAAGGCATGCCTTTAGAATCTTCTCCCCACTTCAAAGTCACAACTGTGTATAAAAGAAGGCCCTCTTCATTATGCTTCTGGACCTGTGGATACTTTGCCAAGAAGAAGGACTGCTGTGCTTCTACAAGCACTGCCACTCTGCTGGACTGCTGCTCAAAAGGAACTGCTGCCCTTCTGTGCTTACCTGCTGCCTGCTACCCTCTTGCCTGTGGAAGAAGAACTGGACCTGCAACTTCATCTTGAATCCAGAACCCAAGAGTAACTCAAAGGACTAGTCTTCTGGCCTCCTCGTCTGAGCCTCAAGGACATAAAAGGCTTCCCAACAGCTCCTGGACCCATCTTCAGTAAGTTCTTTGACCCTTGGTGTGGCTCTTGAGCTTCTGAACTCAAACTTTTAGGCTCTTCACGACCACAAACAGGCCCGTTCACATCAGAACCACTCCTCTTGCACCACAAATCACATGAGCCACCGCCAGTCATCTCCTTGCACAGCAGCATCGACACCCCACAGGGGCCATCAAGATGAAGCTCCAGCCTGACTGTTAGTGATGCCCGGCCTGCTTTTTGTACCACAGCAACGACCACTCACCACACTCTCCTTGCTCCTCGTCACCCTCTCCAATGCTAATGAGACTCTTAGTACAAAACTTGATAAGGTAAAATTTCAGCTGGAATAATCTGGAACTGTATCCGACCGACGCTTCATCACCGTCAGCATGAACATTTGACTTTGACCTGGTCCAGCATGACCAGATAGCCACACTTGCCGCTTTTCGCTTTTAGGTGCTATTTTACAGTTCATTCTTTAAAAATAAATAACTCCAGTTCTACTGATTGGATTTTTGTTGTTTTGGGCTTGTTATTTAAAATTAAATTAAGCTCTCTTTTTCTATCCTGGGTCTAGAAATTGGGTTGTTGGTTAACTGGGGTATGAGACCTGGTCAAGAAGCAACCACAATCCTAGTCAGGTCAAGGCACAAGCAAATCCTTGTGCTCACCCTCTGGTAGCTTGGCACAGAGCAGGCTTAACTTAGAGGCAATGTGTAAAGTATTTGCGCAACACTTCAAACAGTAGCACAGTGAAAACATTACACTAAAAGGATCCCTCACCAGGTTGGAAAAATAGATGTGAATTTAATAAATTAAACAAGATCAAAATGAAAAACAATTGTAGAACCACAGTTATTGAATTGTAAAGTTTATAGTGAGAAATAGCTTCGCAAAGCATAAAGAGCTATTGCAAGTATCTGGTCACACCATACCAGGACAAAGTCACAAGTTTAGACCTACTAATATGGCGCATGGGCTGACTACAGGAACCTAATTAGGCTCACATAACAGGGTACCTTAAATCCTGATAATGGAGCATTGCGTGACTCCGCGTCGAAGATGCTTCTCGCAGCTGAGGCAATGCGTCGGTTCTGAGATGTGGCAAGGCTGTGGCACAAGGTCCTGTTCGTTGACATCGAGGACCCCATCAACTCAGCTTGCATTGTGAAGTCCAGTGTCTGGGATGCCATGCCCAATTGAGGCGATTCATCAATTCCGATGAGCAGTGAAGCTGCGATGTGGAGTTTTGTCATAGTTGTTAAGGCTACCGCCAACAAAAATGTGAAGACCTGCACCAGGGAAAGTGTCATTCAGTAGTGATTTCAAAGATGATGCCTTGGTCCCAAGAGCTGTTGCTGCTATGCAAATCTTTTGTGACGGTTCCGATCCACATAGCAGCAGCGATGGGTTGGTTCTGCTCAGGGAAGCGCCGCTCAGCCAAGGAGATGCATCGGTTCTGCCTGGGTATACGTCGCTCACGAGAGAAGATGCGTTGGTTCTGCTGGCAAGCAAATTAGGCCCTCTTCCAAGGGTCCAGGACTGGGGTGGCATCACTTGGCAGGGTAGACTCACAGATGGCAGAGTCCAGATGCAGGTGGTTGGAAGCCTGTACATGTCCCGGAGGCTTCAGGTCAGGAGGCCAGTCAACTAGCCCTTGGATTCACTCAGGGGTCTGGGTTCAAGAGATACATCTCTAGTCCTTCTCACCCAGGCAAGAAGGCATCAGGCAGCAGATCAGCACAGCAGGAGTCCAGCAGAGTGCAGTCCAGCAGAGTGGCATTCATTCCACAGCACAGCAGTCCTTCTTCCTGGCAGAGTACCCACAGGTCTAGAAGTTTCCTCATGTGATGGTGTCTGAGGTCCTTCTTTTATACAGAGTTGTGCCTTTGAAGTGGGGAGAATCTTCTAGAGGCACACCTTTGAAGTGCCATCCCTGCACTGGCTTATTACTAACTACAGGGGCTATGCAGCCCTCTGTGTGGTGACAGGATGCAGCATATTCAGTTGTGAGTGAATCTGGGTCCAGCTCCCCTCCCATACTGCAAGTGATGGCCCATTCAGTGACACCCAAACTCCCATTGTTTGTGTTTATCTAGTAGGCATACATAAAGCCCAGCTGCCAACTACACCTAGTCATGTAACCAAAGGCAGGCTGCAGGCTCCAAATGGCTAAGACCATAAAAATGCAAGCATTCTAATAGTGGTATTTTCAGAATTTTAATTTAAAATATGACTTCACCATAAGTTAGGATTTTAAATTAGGATTCCAGAGGCACCAAACTCAAACCAGTTATATCTTCCCATTTGGAAATTACACTAATACAATGTAATAATGTAATCCCAATGTTATTTTATGGGAGATATAGTCCTTGCTGTAGAGAAAAATGTATTTAAGAGTTTTTCACTAACAGGATATGTAAAACTTAAAAGTACACATCCTGCTTTTAAATACATTGCACCCTGACCTCTAGGCTGTCCAGGGCCGACTCTAGGGGTGAATTATCTGTATTAAAAAGGAAGGTTTGGCCCTGGAAAAAGATTTATTTAACCAGGTCAAAATGGCAGTTTGACGGCACACAGAGGCTCTGTAACAGTAGGATTGAGACGGGAAGCAACTTTTATCAAACAGTCATTACCACACATTACCTTTACCCTGCCTTCATTGCCATGCAATGCCTTTATAGAGCATTGCTTTTACCATGCAAGTCTTTGCCACACATATGCCTTTACCACACTTGCCTTTACAGTGAAAATGTAAGTATATGTCAGGTAAGTGAAACCCGTATCAGTGATGTCATCAGTGATGTCATTTGAGATGTCATGAGTGATGTCATGAGTGATGTCACTGAGCATGTCGTGAGTGATGTAATATGCGACATCATCAGCAGTGCATTGCGGGGGCACGAGTTATAGTTAGCTCTACTAACTATAACAGCCGAATTTCTCTGGTTTGATATGAGTGAAATATCCAACTAACTATAACGTCCCTGCAACCTATGGTTTTTTCAGTGAATTTCTAAGGTTTTTTAAATGCTAATTTCTAACTATATCGTCCCTAAAACCTATGTTTTTTTCAGTGAATTTCTAAGGTTTTTTAAATGCTAATTTCTAACTATAACGTCCCTAAAATCTATGGTTTTTTCAGTGAATTTCTAAGGTTTTTTAAATGCTAATTTCTAACTATAACATAGCAGTCGCGTTTGCAGAGTGGTGTAGAAAGGTGAGCGTGGCCTCCGAACACCTCTTAGCAATCCCACTGTGTGGGATTTACTGGAGGTAACAGGAGGGGTAGTTAGCCCCCAACGCCAACCTTGGGGACCAACTACCCCTCCTATTACCTCTAGTAGGTCCCACACAGTAGGATTGCTAACTTCTTATTCCAGGCACGCCCCCTTTCTCCACCACTCTACAGACGCACCTCCTGGTGCGTTCTGGGTTGGGGGCTTAACTCCCCTTGAATCCTGAGGGTCCCTGGGGGCCAGCTAGCCCACCAGGTACGTCCAGTAAGCCCCACACAGCTGGATTGCTGAGAGTGGTCTGAGGCCACGCCCCCTTTTTACACCACACTGCAAACGTACCTCCTGGTGCACTACTGCTCAGGGGATGAAGTATGCTTGTGTCCTGAGGTCCTCAGGACACAAGAGGACCTTATCGCCCCACCAGCAGTGTGCCAAGAGGCGCGTTTGCAGAGTGGTGTAAAAAGGGGCATGGCCTCGGACCACCTCTCTGCAAACCAGCTCTCTGGCGCTTACTGGGGATACCTGGTGGGCTAGTTGGCCCCCAGGGACCCTCAGTATTCAAGGGGACTTAATTCCCCAACTTACAACGCGCCAGCAGCGCGTTTGCAGAGAGTTGCACGGAGGGGGCGGGGCCTCCGGCGAGATGCCGTTTATTTTTCCATATTGCTTTAGAAGGGGGGCTGTGTGGCCCCCCTTCTTGTACTATTTTTGGGGCCCTGGAGACCCCATCCCCCTGGGCCTGACCCCTTTTTTATAAAAAAAAAGAAAAAATACGGGAAAGGGGCCGAGCGGCCCTCCTCCCGACGCCAATTTCGGCCCCAGGGACCCCATCTCCCAGGGCATGGCCTCCTTTTCAAAATTTAACTATTGGGAAGGGGGGCCGATTGGCCCCCCCTTCTCTAGGCCACTATTGGCCCCGGGGACCCCATCCCCCGGGGCCTGTCTGCCGTTTTTTCTTTTTTCTTTTTTTTAATTACAAGGGAGGGGGGCCGCGTGGCCCCCCTCCCGGGCCACTTCTGGCCCTGGGGACCCCATCCCCCGGGGCCGGCCCTTTGCGTTGGGGACCATGGGGGAGCCCCAATGCCCCCATGGTCCCGCCGGCTCACCGCCTCTTGCAGGAGCCGGCATTGCTTTTGCACACGGGGAGCTGCTGACATGCATCTCCCCTTGTGCAAAAGCAATCTGCTTTGGTTTTTGGAAGCGAGAGTATTGCAATTTAGAATTTAATATTTATATTTTTAGTTTTTTGGGGATGGGGTATCTCAAATTGTTAATAATATTTTATTTAAATATTGTATTTTATTAATAAAAAAATTGAAAATTTTATTTTTCAAGATTTTTGAACACATTTTTAAAATATTTGTGTTGAATTTTTAATTTTGATAAAAAATTGATAAATGTTAGTTTTTTCATAGTTTTAATTTTTTAAATATTTTTATTTATTTATAATTTTTAAATTATTTAGCAGTTTCCTTTAGTTTTTTTGTTTTGGAGTTAGGAATAGTAATTTTTTCGGGGTTTATTATCCAGCACTTTTCCTGAGTTTAGTTGGTTTTGGAGTTGGAATAGTAATTTCTAATGGTTTATTGTCCAGCACTTGCCTGAGTTTAGTTGGTTTTGGAGTTGGAATAGTAATTTGTTTTGGTTTATTATTAGGGCTCCCGGTTTTATGGTATTTATTTTTTTAACATTTCCGTCTGTATTTATCCATGTTTATTTTTGGGCCATTTTATCTGTATTTATCTATATTTATCCATATTTATTTTGTGTTTTGCATATAAACGTAGTTGTAAAACTGTACATTTCCATATTTATTTAAATGATAGACGCGCACTCATACTTTGATGTCTGTCGTATTTTGGCTATTTAAGTTGCCAAATATTACATAACAGTACATATACTGGCAAATATTAGCATTATACCACAAATGTATGTTGGATAATGCAGTTATTAAAAGAAATTTCATCCTGTTTTTTAATTTCCCATGCTGTCCATCTGCTCATCTGTTGGGCTATAATTCATGAAAGATAGCACGAAGAGTCACTTAAAAGAAGCACATTTTCTGTATTTATCCATTTTTAAAAATAAATGCAGACAGAAAGCACATTGTTTTCCGTCTGTATTTATCTGTAAAAATCCGTAAAAACGGAAAGCAGGGAGCCTTATTTATTATCCAGCCCTTTCCTTGAATTTAGTTGGTTTTGGAGTTGGAATAGTAATTTCTTTTTATTTATTGTCCAGCAGTTTTCTGAGTTTAGTTGGTTTTGAAGTTGGAATAATAATTTTTATGGTTTATTATCCAGCAGTTTCCCTTGAGTTTAGTTGGTTTTGGAGTTAGGAATAGTAAGTTTTTATGGTTATTATGTAGTTTTTTTAGAGTTTATATGTATATTGAAATAAAAAAGGAGACATATGTTAGTTTTTATTGTTAGCGTTTTTATGTGCAAACACATGTATTTTTTTTCTTGTTCACAATTACATTGTTTTTATTTGGTTTTGTTATACTATTTTTGAAAATATTGAAGAACATGAAATTTTGATGTTATTCAGAATTTGATTATAAAGTATAATGTATTTTTAACATATATTTTTAATGTACATTTGCAAAATGTAAAATATATTTTTACATACATATTTTTTGTAACAGTGTTGAAAAATGATACATTTTTCTGAAGTCTAATCATGTAATAGTAAAGCAAATATATTTTCAGTTCCTTCATTATGAATGTTTTGATTTTTATTATTTATCATTTTTTATGAAAAAGTAAACATTTTAGTATATTTCTTTTTCGTTTTTTTAATACTTTTTATATAATTTTAATTTTGTTGTACAATTATATATGTATTTTACAAAGATATATTTTTTACATTTTGTTTGTATTATTTAGTATATTCAATATTATTATTAGAAAATTATTTTTAATATATTAAATAATTTACATTTATTTTACAAATATATTTTTGCATCATATTTTTTTCATTAAACATTGTTATATTGGTTGCACATTTACAATAGTTTTATTGTAATTTTATATTTTGAAGGTGAGTACATCAAACAGGATAGGGGCGAGGTAGTAGTAGTGTAGTTAGATTTGTTAGTGCATTAATTGTTCCTTTTTGGTGTAGTTAGATGTTGTTTTGGTAGTTTAGTGTTTTATGTGTTTGACGTAGTGTTGAAGAGAAGTAAAGTGTTATGTAGTATTAGTTATGTGTTGTTTAATTCTGTGTTTTTTTCCCCATGGATCAGCACAAGTTCACAATAAATTCGAAAGTACATACTAAACAAATCATATAAAGCATACTTAATGTTATATAAAACATCAAAGATTGTAAGGCATAAAAAATAGTAAAAAAAGAAAATAAAAAGTCCAAACATTTTTAAGCAAGCAGAAAAAAAAGGAGAGGCATAAGAGCAAACAAAGAAAACGAGAGACGAGAAGGGCTAACTTAAGTCAGATATCAGCGATGATCTAAATTCATGACTGACATTGAGTTATAATCCCCATGGATGCACCATCCCATTAAAATAAATTGGCCTAAATGATTGCGATTAAAATTACTATTTATCCTTCCCTCTTGCCAGCAATGCCCATATACTCTGCCCCAGCCTTTTCGCTTTTTTACCCTTCCTCTCATAAATGGCCCTTTCCATTGTATGTATTGAGAGTAAGCGCGACAGCCATTGATGAAAAGTGGGGGGAAGGGGGTCGAGCCAGGCCGAAGCTATACTCATCCGTAAAACAGCCATAGCCACAAAGAGAAATTTATTAGCCATATCATTCCGTTCGCTGCTACTTACTCCCAGTAATACCAAGACAGGTGTTATCATGATTTTTAGCCCCAGTGACATATCTAAAAATCTCATAATAGATTCTAGCAGACACTGAAGGCGTGGGCAAGCCACAAACATATGCACGAGGTCTGCTGCCACCACACCACACCGTGCACAGTTAATCCCTGAGAGCCCACCCCACTGCCTTATCCTTGCTGGGGTATAATATAATGCGAAAACTGTTTTATAATGTTGTGCTTGAAGCCCGGCAGAGCACAAAACCGTCTGAGCTAAATCCAAAGATTCTGCCAGCTCCTCTTGTGTGGCTCCCACTCGTTCCACCCATTTATTCTCATGCTTAACTAAATCATCTTGCTTTAATTCAATCAACTCAATATACAATAGCCTAATAGTACCCTTAGTACTGCCTCTAATAATATCTAAGACTTTATTTCTACTGAATCTGCTGAACCCCCCCAATTTTTTACCAAAAAAGCTGCGCAACTGTAGATATTTAAAGAAGCTACACCTTTCCAGCCCATATTCCAATTGAATATCCCCAAACTGACGAACCCCTTCTTGCGTTATTAAGTCCCCAGCTATCCGAACTCCCTTCATTGCCCAGGAGGCCATTACCTCATCTGAGAAAATATCCGGGAGTGTAGGATTTTTGTAGAGCAGGGTGTAGTAGTTGAATCTCCCCACACCAATCGTCTTTTTTTAGTGCCAACCAGATATTAAATGCCGCGACAAGGGTCTTAAATTTGGTCCTTTTATAATAGCTATGCTCTGTAAATTAAAAAAAACAATTTTCAGCCTGATCCCCCAATAAAAGCTTATAAACATCCGGGATTTCAGTTTCCCTGTCTTTATCCCGGGAAGATGCACCAAACAGTATACCCATATATTGAAGAGCAGCAGGTCAGTAATAACTGCGAAAATCCGGGACTGAGAACCCACCTCTCTCTAGTGGTAAACACATAAAACGGAGAGCCCTCCTGGTTTTACCCTGTGCCCAAATAAAACGATTAACTATACTTTCCAAAGCAATAAACCAATGTTTTGAGAATTCCAGCGGGATTGCCCTAAACAGATAAAGAATTTTGGGCAAAAACATAATTTTCACCAAATTGCACCGCCCTACCAGTGAAAAATGAAGATTATTTAACCTATTAAAATCACCTTTCGCCTTCCTGAGTATTGGTTCGATGTTCTTGGCTACTAAGTTCTCTAGGTCAGACATAATCGATATTCCCAAATATACTCCTGAATCTGTAACGCGTGGATCCTCAAAGTTAACAAACTGATTCAATATAACTTGGGTCTTAGTTCCATTTAAGGCATACCCAGAGTATCTGCCAAACTCTTGTGCTATGAACTCAACCGCAGTTAATGCAGAGGAGGGTTCAGCTGTAAGAATAGCGACATCGTCAGCATAGGCTAACACTTTAGATTCAATACCCTGACAAATTATTGGGGGGATTCCATTGCTAGCCACAAATAACCGAATTAGCGGATCCATGTATATAGCAAATAGCAGGGGAGAAGCTGGACACCCCTGCTGCGTCCCCCGCTGTATAGCAAAAGATTGTGTATATACACCATTTAGCCTCAGACGAGCTGTGGGTGTTGAATAAAGTACCTGAATAGTTTTAATAAAGTCCTCCCCCAGCCCAAACCATCTCATTGATTCCCATAAGAACCCCCAGGAGACCCTATCAAATGCTTTTTCAGCATCAAGCAACAAGGCAGACATAGGGTCTCCTGAGGTCTCTGTTGCATCAAAAAGTGTTATCACTCGCCGTACATGCTGCATGGTCCCGCGACCCATTATAAAACCGTGTTGACATGGATGAATACTTTTCTTTATAATTTTATTTAACCTTGTGGCCATAGTTTTCAAAAAAAAATTCACATCGCTATTCAATAATGTTATGGGGCGGTATGAACCTGGCTCCCTCGGTGGCTTGTCTTTTTTTTTAAAAACCACAACATCCGCTCCAGCCTAAGACTCAGGTGCGGGCCCCCCCTTTGAGCCTTCAAAATTACCTCACACAGATCCGGTCCAATAATATCTATAAATGTTTTATAAAACTCCAGCGGGATCTGATCTGGGCCGACCGCCTTGCCGGAAGGTAAATCTTGTAGGGCTCTCGTTATCTCTTCTTGAGACAAGGCACATTCCAAGTTCTCCCTATCAACAGGATTGACTTTATTTACAGCTATTCTATCTAAATATTTTCGTATTTCCAATGGCGTCTCTAATAAATCTTCAGTATATAAATGTTGGTAAAAGAGCCTAAACATTTCTCGAATCCCTGAGGAATCTGTTATTACCCTCTTATTCCTGTCGTAGATTTCGGAGATCTGGCCGGCCACCGTTTTCTGTCTGGCTCTTACTGCCAGTGTGTGCCCCACCCGCTCATTATATTCATAACAATGCTCTCTTTTTGCCAGGTAAGTTTCTGCAGCCTTGGCGGCGATATGTTCGCCCGCCTCAGCCTTTTTTATAGCAAGCTGGAGTATTACCTCGTCGGACGGCCTGCCCAGACTAAGAGTAGTAGCCAATACCTCTTCCAGTTTAATTAGATTAATTTTAACCTCTTCCTCCCGTTGTCGCTCCTTCTTCTGTCGATGCAAACTATAGCTGGTAGTCTCCCCTCTAACCCCCGCGTTAAAAGCATCCCAGACTATTCCTATATTTTCACTCCCTCGGTTAAACTCCCAAAATTCTTTAATCCAGCCTTTCATATATAGGACATACTCTGGATCATATAGCAACCTCCGCTCGAAGGTCCATCCCCGAGGTTGCTTCCCCCCCCGAAAAGCTAACTGTAAGAATTAATGGGTTGTGATCACATAATAACCGCGGGTGCAGTTCTATACTGGAGTTGGGGAGAAGGTGGTGGGAGACAAAAAAATAGTCTAGACGAGAGATAGCCTTGTGAGGTGTGGAAAAAAATGTACTGCCAGGATCGGTAGGCTTCAAATATGCCCACATATCAGTTAAACCATTATTCGTTATTAGGTTATTTAACGCACTACCAACCCTTCTTTTCCTGCCCGAATAATTCCTTCCTAAAGCGCCCCATTGGACCCCCAAACCATTAATATTGAAGTCCCCGCAGATAACCATTGGGGAGGGCCACAAAGCTAAATTTGAATCTAAAAATTCAAAGATTTCCGGATCATCCCCCGTAGATCCATAAAGAGAACACAATGTAAATCTATTGCCATTTAATAAACATTCTAATAGCGCCCACCGCCCCCATTGATCTCCAGACTTTCTTACAACTTTAACATCGGTCCTCCGAGTAAGAATTGCCACCCCTCTTGTACGCGAGCCTTGTGTTGTGTGTACCAAGAGTTTATATCCTAGTTGTTCCAAAATAGGAGCTCTACAACTTTCTATACGCGTCTTCTTGAACACAGAGGAAATCTACCCGCAAAGTTTTAAGCCAGGTAGCCACCTTATACCTCTTATGTTGATCATTCAATCCACAGATATTCACTGTCGCAATCCATAAATTCATGATTTAGAATTCTCTCTTTCCTTGTAAGTAATCCCCTCCAAACCGCCCGCTTTAAAGCTCATAATGTTTCCTTTAGCATCCATCACTCTCTTTTGCCCATCACCGTAAAACCACTTCGAAACATCTTGCATCCACCTCCTCAACTCTTTCCTAACCCTCACTAATCGTGCAAGCTCACATTGTGCTGATCCGGAACCAACCCCCACCAAAAGGCCACCCCCCAACCCCCACCCCCCCCTACACCCCTTACAGGCAACTAGGTCAACCATGACCTAGTTGTGGCAGCTGAACTTTCATCTCAGGCAGTGCCGACCCACCCCCCCCCTAGAAGCCCCCTTTAGATCTACTAGTAGGTACCTTGGGTGAACCACAAAAATAAATCCATCAACTGTAAACCCCATATTCCCAAAATTCCAACTCATAGAACACAAATATTTATGCAAAGAAAAAGAGCTAAAAGCGCTCCCCAAAATCCATTGATCAATGATTATTGCCCCTCCCGGATCCAGTATTGACTGTGACTATTTGCCCCAGCCTCTCAGTTAGCTCAGTAAGAAATTCCTGGGCCTTCACCTCAGAAAAAAAAATTCTGACCTTTCCCTGTTGGAGAACCTTAAGCCTAGCAGGAAATAGGAGAAAGGCTTTGCAGCCCGGTCCTTGAAAGGGGGTTATCATTTGTCGAAGTCTCCATCTCCGCTCGACCGTTGTGTGGCAAAAATCCGGCCGAGCGAAGAAGGTGTGCCCTCAAATGATCGCTTTGAGTCTGGTCTTGCCTTGTCTATTATAGCCTGTCTTAACAGATAATTGCCCACGAAGATTAAGATGGCTCTTGGTCACTCCCCTTGGCTTTTTGCATAAGCTTTCCTAAACATTGAAAAGCGGTGAGCCCGCTGAATTTCCACCTCCCAGTTCCACTGGGCGAGATCCGGAAAGGCGCCCTTCAACAATGTGACAACAAAGGCCATAATGTTCTCTCCCTCAGTATTTTCTTCCAGGCCCAACAGCCGTACATTGTTGCGGCGCTGCCGGTTCTCAAATTCCTCGAGCTTCAAACAAACATCCAAGGATTGCTTCTCTTGCATGACCTTAAATGATTGAAATTTATCGACTTCCACCTCCACAGCAGCAGTTTGTTCTTCAACATGGGTAACCCGTTCCGAGATATCGGTACACACCTTGTTCATCTTACGAATGGCCCCCTGCAATTTCTTGGTGGCTACTAGTGATCTTTTACTCTCCTGCCGTGCCTCCCCCTGCATTTGTTTTAAAGTGGAATATAATAAATCCAGTGTTGTAGCAGGAAATGAAATGAAATGAAAAGGACACTTATAAAGCGCATGGCTACCCGGAGGCCTCCCAGAGCTGTGCATAATCAGTAATCAGGGACAGATGTTATTAAAGAAACAGAGGAGTTTTCAGTTGCCTTCGGAAGACAAGGTGGCTGGGCTCCATGCGGAGGTGAAGAGGTAGTGCATTCCAGAGTCTAGCTGCATTGAGGGAGAAAAGACGACCACCGCTTCTGGACCTCTTGATTCTGGGGACTTCAACTAAGTGAAGTTCGTCCGAGCGGAGTTTCCTACTCGCTTTATAGGGCCGAATCATGGTCGAGATTAGGGGAGGTCCATTGCCCTGCAGAGACTTGAGTGGGGGGAGGTACACTACCAATTTCGTTAGATCCTCCTATGCCTCCTATGCCAGTTTGGCCCGTATTTCCTATATCAGGCCCGCTACTGGTACCCGCTGTCAGGACAGATGCGGAGTAGTCCCATTCCAGCTTCCGAGTGGCGGAGTCTGAAGATCTCATTTTAGTCTTAGTCCGTCGCCTTGAGTTTACAGATCGACTGTGGTGCAAGTTCTGCGTGGCGGAAGACTCCCCAGAGGCCGTTTCTTGAGCAGATTCCAGCTCACTAACCTCTGATGTCATCGTTCAGCGAGAAGAATTTTTCTCCTTCTGGGGAGAACAAAGGGGCACTCTGCCAAGGGATTATTGCACCATGGTTGATCTGACCTCCTGGAGCACCGCTGGTGTGACAGCGATCGCTAGCCTGAATGTCTAGCTGTGCCTGGACTTGACAGCATGCACCATCTGGGGAAATATCTCCTCCGCCCTCGTTAATGCAGTCCTTATTCATTGTGTCATCACTGTCGCTGAGTACCTTACGAGCCATCCCTCCACCCGCGGAAATCCGGGATACTGTAGCCCCAACCTCATCAGTCTCATTCAAACTAATAACCAACGGGGGCTCACCCACTGTTGTTGTATCCACCTGGCTCACTCCACTCTGTTCCTGACCAAGGTTTGTGGGTTTTGTTGATTGAGGGGGAGAACTACCTGGCCCAGAATCCTCCTGGACATTCTCAGCGGTCTCAGCAGGCATGATGCGTGACAAGTGAGAGACAGGATTACCTGGCGAGAGGAAAAGACTATCTTCACATTTTATGCGAGTCGAGATTGCATCTGGGAGACCGGGGGGGTCAACGGCACCTGAGGGCATCTCAGCTGCCGTCGGAGCCATCATTAGAGCCGGAGCCGTCGTTAGACCAAATGCCTCCAGAACTGAGGGCTGCCGCCGCACCCCATCTCCAGCAGCAGCGCCGACAACGCGTCGCCTGGTACCGCCTGCCACACCAACATCTTTTGCCTTGGAAATATCCTCATTCTTTTTTGGGTGCCCCCGCGTCGGAGCTGACCCGCGCTGGACGCCGCTTCCATCATGCCATCCTTCAGGCCCCCCTTGACCTCCTTCACAGCCTCCCTTGTAGCCCCTGCGTCTTTCGCAGTTTTGCTCGCCTTCGGAGCCATCCTGGATCTCAGTATAGATGCAAGGCGCTGGATACATATGGGGATCTGCCACAGAGTAAGAGTCAGAGTCCACCGTTGCAGCCGTGGCAGCCACGCCAGCCGAGAGCCACCACGGAGAGCAAGGTAAGAGTAATCCCCTGCCCAGCGAGCATCAGAAGTCTGCACGGTCCACCCAAGCATATCCGTTGGAGCTGCTAGACATTTCACAGGGTTTTCGCAGGGGAGAGCAGAGTCAGAGCCGCCTTCCTTGAGGTCAGTCAGCGGCCATCTTGCCTTCGTTGTTTAATTATGTTATGTTGTATTTAATGTTGATATTAATGAGTGTGGGTTTGTACATGTTATTGTGGGAGGATGCTCTTATTTTTCTTTACAGGTTTCCTGATTTGTAACAAACCGTTTCTTTTTTAAAAAAAGGAAAATGTATTTTGTTTCTTTGAAACAAGTTACTTTTTTACATTTCCTTTTAATATTTGGGTTTGTTGGAGCGTTTTTTTTTTTTAAAGCTTATTTTCGGGTTTTTTCGGGTTTTGTTATTAAGAGGATTGCGTCGTTGGAGCCTTTTTTCTACAGTTGTATTTTTGCATTTTTTGGGGGCTTTCTTTTCCGATTTACTCGTTTTTCGATTTATTTATTATGGATTTGTTCATTTTCAAGGACCGTCTACTGTGACATAACTAAGGGGCCCATTACGATACCCGGCGTAAAAAAATCCGCCAGGCATGGAAGCGGCAAAAATCCGCCCGCACACACCGTCTGAACACCGACCACGCCATTACGATTACACAAACCGAAACCGCCATCGGCGGAAAATCACACAAGATACCATCCGCCATCGTCCGAGTCGGAGTCAAACCGCCCGCCACGGACGGAAACACGCACGACAACACAAAACCGCCCGCCTCACGCCCGACACACCGCACGTGAGATTACGATCGCACCGCCATGAGCGCGGGAAAACTACAAATATACCGCCCGCCAGCGCAAACAACGCCGATGAGAACCGACACGGCAGAAGCCATGGCGCCCACGTCCCTGCACAGAAACCATCCGCTGACGATAACAATCGCACACAACATGGCCAACAAGTCCACACAGCAAGGCACGCACAAATACACAAGCACAGTACACATCCCGAAAACACCCGCCCCTGGACAAACAAAAACTACAAAGGCCAGAACCCCAGACACAACACACCTGAAAACAACAGACCATGAGGACACACCCACATAGGTAAGTACAAAAGCAGCACTCCCACAGACCACAACCCCTTGCAACATTGCAAACTAGAGAGGAGAGGAGAGGACACAGTGACACAGCAAGGACAGCAGCACACCACAGAAACGCACACATCACAACCACCACCACCACCACCACCACCAAACACCGGCACCACAAACCCCTGCACATTACACAACACACACCGCACCAGCACCACAAACACCATGGCACCACAAAGAATGCCCAAGTTCACGCCCATGGAGCTGACGGTCATGGTCGACGAGATCATCAAGGTGCACCCACAAATCTATGGGAACCTGGTCCAGCACACACCACTAGCCACCAGAAAGAGAATGTGGAACCGGATCGTAGACCAGGTCAATGCAGCCGGGACCTTGCCCAGGAACAGAGTCGAAATAAACAAACGGTGGAATGACGTCAAGAGCCTGGTCAAGAAGAAGGAGAGCAAGAACAGAGAGCTGGCTGCCGTCACTGGCGGAGGGAATCCCGCGCTCTTCAAGACCTTCAAAGCGTGGGAGGAGAAGGTGCGAGTCATCATACATCCCGAGATCCTCGCCGGATTAGCAGGGGGAGTGGAGGCTGGTAAGTACAAACTAATGTATACCAGCACACCGCTATGTACTCACATGCACTACCACCATGCCACAGCTCCCAGGGACAAACACCCCCATGTCCAGCACACAATACACAACACATCACACACACATGCAACAGACACCACCACACACAGCCCAAACCGAACAACTGTAAGATGCGTGGGGACATGTGTACACTCAGCCAGCCACGTAACCACCAACAGGTCCCCAAATATGCCAGAAGCGCCACAACGAGCACCCACCACACCCATGTGTCCGCCATAGCTGCACTAACCGACAAGTAACAGGTAAGTGGCAGGAACACAAAGTGCAGTGGGTGGGAGGGTGGACAGCCCAAGTACAAAACACACCAGGCCCCTAGTCCCACAGCACAGCAAGGAGGCGCATCCCCACACCCCACAGCCACGTGTCAGCCACCGCAGTGCACAACGACAGCCGAAAGGTAGACATCACGGTCCACAGCAATCGGTGTCAGTGGGTGTCCAGCCACCACCACGACCCACAACACCCCCCCACCCCCACAGACCTGCAACATGGAGCACCCCCGCTTAGAACCATGTGGCATCCAGTACAGTGCACGCACGAACAACCTGCAGGTGGGAAACTGGACAGGGCTGGATTACTGGAGGCATGAGGACCGTGAACACGACCAACACATGGGACATGTCACGTAGCAGACGAACACGCAGCACCGCCCACCGTCACGAACAAGTGAACAATGTGCACACGGACATGAACCACAGACTCACACCCCACATGACCCATCACAAACACAGCAACACCCAAGGAGCCACGTCTGCATGCACAAGCCACACTGAATATAGTACCACACGGCAGCCACTGTACAACCCATCACACACAACCGAAACACCATTGAAGTCCTGTCCATGTAGCCCCTACTGCCTGTCAACCACACACCCCACAACTACGCCTATGTAAGATAAACAACACTAGACGCAACAGAGCGGAACAACATAAATGCACACGAACACCACTGAACCCATCAAACACACAGACACACCATGCACCATGCACATACAACATACAACATACCATCCATCCCATCCGTCAGCCCCAGTCTCATGAAAGGCATGTCATCCGCACAGCTGCCACACATACAGCAGTCACGCTAAGATACATGCCCATGACCAACCATGTGCCAGAAGTCAATGAAGCGCACGACACACTGTGAGCAACAACACACAACATGGGCCACACCCCCCGAGCACTGCAGTGATGCACATGGCACAGGGCAGCACGCACACCAAGGAGATGGGACAACTGCAATACGTTGGCTGGCACACAACCATCACTCACTCATAACGATGCGTCCAATGCCATGTCCAGTAATCACAACAGACAGCAAATATGCAGGCCATGTCAAGCATGCACACACCTCAAACCATGCACTGTCATGCTGCCACAACACATGTCACGTTCGGCACCCATGGCTCACAGCATGTACCCCAAAAGCATATTCCATCCCAAATGCGAATCTGGGGCATGGCCCCCATGTTGCCATATGCGTTCCTAAGCGTCCCATCTGAACACCAAAAGCAAAGTACAAACCAGACCCAGGATGGGCCAGGAGCCCGCATACACCAGAGTCACAATAAGTAGGGGCACAGCAACACACCCATCGGCATGGCCAATCCGTCCCATGCCACATGTGCACAGCACACAGTCCCATTGTCAAGCACACACAACTACAAATGCTACAGCCACACACACGCCTCCGGGAAACCCATGTACGAGATTGCACGAACTGTTAATGTCAGACGACAAATACATACTTCGCCAGGTGCAACACAATAACAAATCTCATTCTCTCCACAGGTGACGAACTGCTGGATGCTGGGGATGGAGACAGCAGCCAGCACAGCCAGCCTACAAGCCCCCAACGAGGACACACGGATGTGGAGGATCTGTCCTCCTCTTCGGACACGGACCACCAAGCAGGCCCATCTGGTGTGGCAGGGCCCAGCCGCTCCCCAGGACCCCTCCTACCCACCAACCCATCATCCAGGGCTGCTGAACATTCCCAGCCCCCTGCTGCCACTGTCGTTGCGGCCACACCCACGGTCATTGCGGCCACACCCACGGTCATTGCGGCCACACCCACGGTCATTGCGGCCACTACCATTGCCGCAACCGCCACCATCGCCGCACCGACCACCACCGCCGCCACCACCACCACGTCTTCGCTGGCACCAGCCCCAGCGCAGGTGGTGGCCCGGCCGACTGGATCCACCCTGGGAGCCACAGCGAGGACCGTGGTGAGCAATGTGGCTAGTGGGCAGGCCGGTGGCAGCAGTACTGGTAGGAGGAGCAGGGTCAGGGAAACGCAAGTCTCCCTGGGAGCCATGCCCTGCCTCAAATGGCCAGAGTCCTTGGGGCCTATGAAGAGGCCCAAGAACAATGGGTCAGGTCTGCTTCAGACACGCGGGAGGTGCTGGGGGTGCTGAGGTCCATGGACGCCCGTATGGGCCAACTCGTGGACCTCATGGGCCAGCTGGTGGTGGCGGTGAGGTCACAGCCAGGGACAGCAGCTCCACCACCGCCACCACCTGCCGGGGCGCAGGGTCGAGCAGCAGTGTCCAGTACCCCTGCGTCCACAGCCAGTGAGCACACCTCACCCCCACCAGCAGGTCGCCACCACACACCCCCTCCCAAACGTGGAAGGGGCCGTCCGAAGTACAAACAGATCTCCCGGGAGGACTACGCACGCTCCAGACGCAAGTGAGGCAGCCAGCCAGCCTTCCTTGACCACCCACTGCATTGACTTGGACTACGATCCCACTCCACACAGCCATCTGGATGGCATGTGTCTGTTGGACCATGGACATGGAACAAGTGGGTACACCCTGAGCATCACGCAGCCGTGACCGACAGCTCATTGTCACTGCACGCACCACTTTTGTCATCACCTCGCACACAATCACATGTCACAGTTTGAAATAAATGCACCTCTTACACAAACTGCTGTTTGTGCCCTGTGTTTTATTTGTACGGAATACAACGGCCACCTTGGGCGGAAAGGCACCTGATGCGTGGCATGGCAATGAAACCGGAGGGACCTGTAGGGACCTAGGGGTGGGAGACAGAACAGGAGCACATTCAATGAGTGTGTCACACACCCATCACACAGTACATGTCAACAACTACAAGCAATGTACACACATCGCACAGAGCAATAGGGCACAATGCCACAGCCACCAACAGTGGCATACTACCCTGGCCATGGAGCGTTGACACACAGCACGCAGTGAACAAACGGCCACCCTGACACAGCACACACACACCTGCACAGATACAGCCACATCAGCCGTCGTACATGGACACTCACCGTCAAGTGAAGTAGTGGGCGATGAGCTGCTGCCGCACATTACCAGCTTCCTCCTCTCCGCTGTCCTCCTCACTCGAGCTGTCCTGGTCTGCGGGCTGGGGCCCTGGTTGATCTCCGTCATCCACGATGAGGGGGATCTGCTTCCGAATGGCCAGATTGTGCAGCATGCAGCACGCCACCACTATCTGGCACACCTTCTGTGGGGAGTACGCCAGCGCACCCTCGGTGCGGTCCAGGCACCTGAACCTGGACTTGAGGAGGCCAAAGGTACGCTCGACCACACGTCTGGTCCTCCCATGTGCCTCATTGTAGCGATCGTCTGCTGGGGTGCGAGGATTCCTCAATGGACTGAGCAGCCATGCCCCATTCGGGTACACAGAGTCACCTGGGTGTGAGGGACACAGAGAACCGTTGCTATTCCAACTGGACAGGGGACAGCATCGCACAACCAGCACGCTACACCACTCCACATACTCACCGACAATACAGCCACGATCCTGTTGCAGATTGGACATCAGTCGTGGCAAGATGCTGTTGCGCATTATGTGTGCGTCATGGGCCGAGCCTGGGAACTTTGCACACACGTGGGTGATCACCATGTCCGCAAGGCACACCACTTGCACATTCAGGGAGTGCGTGTGCTTCCTGTTGCGGCACAGGTGCTCAGTGGCCTGTGGTGGAACAAGGCCAACATGTGTGCAGTCAATGGCTCCAACGACGTGTGGGATTCTGCCAAGGGCATAGAATGCACCCTTCACTGCCGCCAATTCACGAGCCCTGGGGAAGCGGATGTACCTGTTTCGGCACAGCATCATGGCTGCCAGTACATCCCTCAGCACCTTGCTGAACATGGGCTGGGACATCCCTCCTCCACTGCCCACTGTGTGCTGGAATGACCCAGTGGCGAAGAAATGCATGGCGGCCATCACCTTAGCCGTGGGGTGACAGCTGTCGGATACACCCTGCGGGGACGGAGATGGGGTTCCAACATGGCACACAGTCGATGCAGGGTTGGCCTGTCCAGCCGAAACTTCCTAATGACCTCTGTATCGTCCATGTCCGCCAGCAATTGGTATGGGCGGTCAATGTTCGGTCTCCGCCTAGGGAAAATGGCAGTGGACACATGTCAAAGCAACACAACACATAGCAATTTCGCATACACATCACTGACATGACTGAGCAAGCACATGAGCCACAGCCCAGCTGTCAAGCTGGGACGGCACGGCCACAATACACTTACACAGGTCTCCCAACAATGGCAATGGCTAGTGATACAAACCACTGCCATGTGCATGCACATGGGGATCTAGGCCCCAATGACTTGCGGGGCGTGCTGATGGGGACTGACTGCATATTCGTCAAGCGGCAACGCCACGGCAACATGAATGTCTGCTGAGCATGGAACTGCTTCCGAGGCTGGATGAGTATGGCACACGACGACGACGATGTGGGCACAGGCTGAGCGGCCAAAACAAGTGGGACCTGTGGCACGAGGGGATATGAGACAGTAGTAGGTGTCAGCACTGCACCCTATGTACAGTACTGTACGGATCACACCTCCCGAAACATTGACAGGTGTCCACATTGACAGCCCCATGCCAAGACGGCTGTGTGCTTGCAGTCACACGTCACAGGTGAGAGGTTACATTGCACGTGCCAGGTGGCAGACGTACATAGTGGGAGCTGGCATGTGTGTGCATGTGTCTCCTGTTCAGGATCCACCAGATGGGCGCTGACTCTGTACTGACCATTGGACACAGCATGTTCCGTGGAAGGCTTGTGTGTGTGGGATGGTGGCACTGGATGTGCCTCCGTTGGGTGGGGGCCATGCACAGGGCGGGTACGTCGATGATTGCGCATTGTTGGTCACGGTGGGTGCACCCACTCAGATGTGTTGCCCTGTGTTCAATTCCTATGTCCGCATGATGATGGACTGTAGATGTGGGCAGACTACACATTGGTCGATGTGCTGTCTATATGCATGTGCCTTCACACCAGGCACAGCTGCCCCTGCACATGTGACCCCTGCTGGACTCGCTGCTGGGTCTGTGGAGCTGATGCACCTTCTGTGCGTGGGGCGGACAGCTCTCCTCACTTCCCTCATTGCGCATGTCATGACTTTGCCGCAGGTGACATGGATCATGGAGGGCCCACATGTACGCGTGGGTAGGCTACACATGATTGTTCACTGGTCGCCACCCCCAGTCAGTGTTTCGAATGGGAAGGTTGTCGTGCTGGTGGTATATTCGATGTGGCGGATGGGCGGGCCTAGGTGCGGGCTTACATTCCGGACATGGGGGTAGTTGGATTGGCGACTAGTTGCAGTACACACGGGACACGTCTCTTCCTTTCCACATCTGGGTCATCCCTTGTACTCACTGACAGTGATACAGTCATCTTCGCCCCAGCCCTCATGTCCTCCCCTCGCTCCCCCAATATGCATGTGCACCTGCGAGGCTAGCGCTTGCACAGGCAGCCCCAAGCTCGCACCAGAGAGGGCAAGGAGTGTATGTGTGGGTCCAGTTGCACGAGTGGGCTGTCTCAGGGTATGATGTGTTGCGGGACGCCGTCCACCTGCGTGGTGCCCCAAATGGAGACCCGGCCTGCATGGACTATGCATCACAGTCTTCGCCTTCCGGATCCGCCACCTGCGACACCCAGTGGCTGTGGCTGCCCTTGCGGCCATGCCGCGTCCGTCTGTGACTGATGGCCCACACATTCACTCTTTGGCCTCTCTGGGGAGGGCTCGGGGTGGTGGCGCACGCGCTTGCACTTAGTCGCAATGGCATGTGGCGTGGTTGGTATAATGGGCAATGGATGGGATGGTGCGAGCCACCTCCCGTGACGTCAGTGCTGCTCGTGCTGTGGTGCGTCCCCCTACACTTCCATTTGACTTGTGCCATGCTAGACGTTGAGGTTCTATTGCCTGCGTGATATGACCAGGAGGAGCGCGAGGAGACCTCTCACACACCATGCTCCACTGCCATCCCGTGCCCTGTATCGCCTGTGCGGATTGACTATGTTGGGGTTACACCTGGTCGACTGGGGCTGTTTGTGCCTTGTCAAGGGGCATGGCGGGCGCACAACAGGATCCAGCTTGTCCACAGAGGGTGGGCTGAGGTGCGCCTGGTACCGCTTTGTACGTGTGCCCGGCTGCTGTGCACACACGTGTTCACTCCCCCGACAGGTGTCCTCTCACAATGCCCAGGGAAGCGGTGGTGTACTGTTCATGACCCCTCCCGACACGGCGTGCTCCAACTTGGCATGTGCGCATCTACCCGTCACACCCACCCACCTGAGCACTGCGTCCATACGACTTCACACGACACATGTGTGTCTTCCACAGTTGTGCTACTCATTTGCGTTGACATCCAATACCAGTGGACTACATGGTCATGTCACGACTGCCGTGTACTTCACATACTCTCATCCTCTCTCATTCGTACTTGTGAAATGAGTCAGCGGAGACAGTTTTGGTTTCAAACATTATATTGAGTCTTCTGTCCTCTGTGATGCAGTATAGTGGACACTACTGGCAGCGGAATACATGTTGAGGATATACTGAGCATGATTGCAAATGGGATAGGGTGTGGGGTTACATGTGATTGGCTGTTGCATGTGGGATGTGGGCTTCAGAGTTACATCTGCTTGGCCAAGGCTGTGCTAATGTACATTTACGTATAGCTGCGGAGCTGCGGACTTTGACACAGACGGTATACATGTAGCCTACCAGACCGCTTGGCATCATGGGCACAGTCCATCTCAGTTCCATGTGACAGGTTTGCTGCGGTTGTTCCTCATGCACGCGTGCATGTGAGATGACATCAGGGCATGTGCTTGCGTGCATGCAGCGGCGTGCCACTTGTTGTTGCAATGTGGTGGTTACTGGACATGTCACAGTCACTGGGGTCGTGTTGTTGTTGTATGCACTTGTCGTCCATGCAAAGGTCCTGGTATGGGATTCCCGGGCGGGGGTGGGAGGGGTGCAGCACCCACAGACTCCAGGCGACCTATTCATGTCCACTGAGCGGTGTGTGTGTCCATGGGCGCTGGATCCATGTCGTGTCCTGGTTGTTCGTGCAGTTCCGTCCATGTGGGTGCGATACACAGACCCCATGCCACTGCCTCCCACGATGCATGCGGTGTTCCTGGATGTGATGGGGAACAGTGTGCATGTCCCGGTCATATCCGATGTCATGGCGATGTCGTTGATGGTGTGGTAACAGTTGCCGGTCGTTTGGTATGGCTGTTGTGGTGGTGACTGGCCAGATCCGTGCGGAAGCTAAGCATGGGTGCGGGGTTGGACATCATAGGTCAATCGGGGAACCTGCGTTGTGGTCCGACGAATTTACAGGTTGTCAGGTATGCGATGCCGCCCAGCAGGGCTTCCATGTCATTGGTGGTGTACATGTTTGCCAGCCAATGTAGCGGATGGTGGCTGTCAAGGTGTTGTTCGTAAGTTGTCCCTTGGAGGACCATGATGGGGCATGCTGGGTGACATTCGATGTAGCTGTTCTCGATGATCCGTCGTGTGGAGGCACAGTGGTCCCATTTCAGTGCGGGTGCGATGTTGGCCACATACGCCATGCCCCCATAGGCAGAGCAGGCCCTGTCGTGTGCGTCCAGAGGGAGGAGTAGTGGTAGCAGGTCCGCCTTTAGACATGCCGGGTTGGAGAGGCATATCTCCACGGGATGCTGGTAGGGACACCTCCGACAGTAGAAGACGGGCATGACGCAGCTGAACAATGTGATGCGGTAAGTCAGTCGGTAACTTACGTTCAGCAGGGACAGGAGATCGCATCCCAATATATGTATCAGGTTGGTTTTGTACAGCTTGAGCTGTCCGGCGTAGTTGGGTAGGTGTGTTGCGGTTGCCATTTCGCAGCGGTGCGTTGTGGTGGCGTGCTCCGGCTGTGTGTGCAGTCTGCAATGTGCACGCTCCGAGGTTGCTGTGAGCTCTGTGTAGTCGTAGGGGACAGGACTTGTGTTCTGTTGGCTTGTTTGGAGGACACGGGCCCTCATCCCACATGCTTCTCAGACAGTTCAAGGTCAGTGATGTGTGACTCCTTCCAATTAACTTGCATGTGGCCGACATGGGGGAGTGTTTTCTTCTTTCTTCCCCGTCCGTTGTGTGCTTCTGTGATATGCGCTATCTGCCCTGTGGTCGGTCTCCTCGGCATGCCTGTGTTGGTCTTTTCTTGGACAATGGCTGTATTCACCGGCTTCTTTCGTAGGGCTGTGGTTTCGGAGTTGGAATGGAAGGTCATTCAGTGCTGTCTGCTCTCCCTTGTGTGGGCGGCAGGCTGCCTTTCCGCTCTGCGTTGGGCCTTGTGTGTGAATGTTATTCTTGGGCCACCTGTTGTCGGTCCCCGGGCTCTTTGGTGTTCCGTTTTATATGTCTTGTTCATATGTGCAGGGTGGTATGGGTGTTTCAGTGTGGTACTGGCGTTCCTCTTCCCGAAGGGGCCCTGCTTCTCCTAGTTGGTGTTGCCGCCGCTGTGTGCTTCGCCATGTTTGTTACACTGGGGTGTGTCCTGCTGTTGCGTGACTTCACTGACATGTGTGCGTCGGTTGTGTGGCGTTGGGTGTTGTCCGTGAATTGGGCGTTGGGGACATGTCTGTGGCAGGCCTGTCACGTGTCATGTGCGTTCGGGGTGGGGCTGATGTGTGTGCTGCTTGGTTGTGTCCCTGTGTCTGTGTGCGACGCATGCATGGCGCTGCGGTTGGCCTCTGCGTTGTGCGCATGTGTGGCGGCGTCATCGCCGCTTTGGGGCCGTGACGGGGTCGTTGGTTCCTAGTCCCAGGTGGTGTGTACACATGTGTTGCGCGATGTTACGATTTGGCCTGTGTGTCATATGTGGATGCAATGGTGGATGTGTAGTGTACACGCGCTGGGGGTTGTCCGCTTTTTCCGCCCTTGCACTGTGTGCGCTGTTTGCGTGCACTTGTTGTGTGTGTGCCTACCTGCGTCTCCGCGGCACGTTGCGTCCTTGGTGGTGCATCAGCAAGAGCATGGGGAGGGCCTGCAGTGCTGGATTCATGCTCGGGGAGCCGCTTCTTCGTTGTCCGTGCTCGGCGTCCGTGTTACCGCTTCGGTTTGTCGTACGGTATCTCTTGGCCGTGGGAGCCGTTTGTTTGTGGCATCGTAATTTATGCGCCGGGCGGGACGTGTTTTCGCCGGACGGTGTGTGTCAGTTAGCTGCGCCGCTACGTGTACGGGCGCACTTTGATGGCGGACGGTGTTGCTGGCTTGCCGGCGGTGTTTGGCCTACTTTTCGCATCGTAATTGGGCGGGCGTGTGGACTGCTGCGTGCCGGCGGTAACTGGTGGTTTTTGCATCCGCCAGCACGGCGGTTGTGCTTCCGCCCGCCATCGTAATGACCCCCTAAGTTATTTTTTATTATTATGGGTGGGAAATGTTTTTGGTTACATTTGGTTTGTTTGTTTCTTTTTTATTTTAATAATTATATTATATCATATATTTATATGTACCTTTTTAATTTTTAAATGACATAATTATAATTATTAATTTAAAAAAGAGTAGAATTCTGTTGTTTAAATGTTTTGTGATTTTAAAATGCCTTTGATGTTTAGCATTGTTTTTTGTTTAAAGTATAGATTTAGCAATCATGTCTAGGTATTCTAGCCCTAGTCGAGTTTTGTGTTGTAGGTATTCATACATTATTTTTGTTTGCTTACTGAGTTTAGGGCCTATTTTAGGGGCTGATTACGACGGTGGGCGGAAGCACATCCGCGGTGGTGGCGGAAAATGCCCTTTTCCACACTCCAGCAGCGGTCCTCCCATCCGCCATATTACAATGGGCAAACTTAGCCCATTTTCCGTCATTGCGGAGTCAGGTGAACCGCCAGAAGTTTGCGCCCGCCACCGCGGCGGAGGGAGCCAATAGAGACTCACCGCCGTGCGGAATGACGTCCCGTCTGCCGTACAAATTACGATGCCGCAATCAGCCCATCACACCGCAACGGAGAATCCACCCACCCAGAGACAGCGGAAGCATGACAGCGGAGCGCGAAACCAGACTCCCGGTCCCCTCCACCCGGTCCTGAGCACAATGGATCCAGCTCTACAAGCCTTGCCGGTGCTGTACCTCCTCCACGACCAGCAAATGAGACACTGTCGCGGACAACGCCGCAGGTACACAAGATCACAACTCCGCACACAACCACAACACACAACTCCTGTGCTGACACACGGTTACTGTCCACATCAGACTCTCTGGTGGGGACAGGAACATAATTCCCAGTGTACCCACACATGTCCCACCTGTCAGAAACTCACCCCTCCGCATCTGGGTCACACAGCAACTGCGAAATCACTGCAATGTCCCCGTCAAGTCACCGCAGCGGTGAAGACGCGGGAAAACATGTGTATAATGTAGTAGGCAGGGCCTGCACCAGGCATGGGCAGTCCACCCAGATTCACAGGGCTCCATGTTCACCCTTCCCACACTACGCTTCCCACACCCATATGGGCACATGCTGTGTGCTCCTCTTGTGCCCCCCCTGCCCAATTAATCTGCCAGGTGTAGCCAGAACTCGCACCGCACACATCAAAGGACAAGGGAAATTGACTTGGAAGGTGGGGGTGAAGAGGAACACCCTGCACAGAAGCTCAGGGGCTGGACAACCCTCCTCCTCCTCACACCTACCTTCCACACATGTGAAGCAAACTGAGTATAATTACCAAATGAAGACTCACACTGCATATGAACATCCACTCAACTGTACACACTGCCTGTCACAAAACTCAGAAACACCCAACACTGACACCCAGCCACATACCCATACCATAGGTCACTAGCAATGGAGGACAAGAAATGGGCCAGCCAAAAGTGAAGTGGACAGTGCTGGAAAATCATGCAGTAAGCCACATAGCATCTATACATCACATGCAAGAGAAGGAACATATCACAGCACCCTTAGGCCATGACATCAGACATGGGTGGCACAGTGAGTGAAATTAAACCATAGTGACCTCTGTGTAACAACTCAGGGAGACATCAAGGCAAGCCATGCATAGGCACAGGAATGATAGGAAGTGTCTGAAGTCATACAGTGACTAGCCACACATCTGTGTCAACTTACTTGACATGTGTATGTCATCAGCACAACACACACAGTTCATTGTCACACTCCCTGACTGTCAAACACAAGTAGGACCTTCACACATACCCCTCTTCTACTCACCTCACACCTGCAACACTCAACACCTGTGAGAAACACACATAATGGTCAAAATTATGTCCTGTGACTTCAATGACAACCAATCAAACTCACTGTGGTGCATCCAAAAACATCACACTCACACTCAGGGATGGCTGAACCAATGCTGACACAAAAACAATAGCCAAACACAAAGCTCACAAACAACATCCACAGAAGTCCAACAAGCACAGACATGTGCAACCAAACAGTGGAAAGGCAATGTGACCCTAGACAGAACAGGAGTACACAACATTGTCACTCAGGACCAATGCACAGACACCATACCCCAACACAAACAAGAATTGCATCATCAAAAAACAAGCATGAACACCAACTAGGATCAATGGGACAATCCGCTAACACAGACAGAGACACCACACCACTCATCAAGTGAACATGATGGCATAGTGTACCACAAGCATGCATATGCACAATCCTGACAAGTGACAGTTCAAAAATAGGAGGACAAACCACCAATATGCACTCAAAACAAGCTCAGGAACAAGAAGCCACCTTGCTGCATGTGACAGACACACAAGTTAAGCACACTACACTTGCAACACACATCTGAATGTATCACACACCAACAACAACTCACACACAATGTTATGCAAAGAGAACATCACACACACATGGCATCTGCCAGTAGAAAGAGCCAACACAGGCCAAACACTGCATACATCCACAACAGATGCACACACCAATCCATTACATTGCAAACTCAGCTGGACATCTGGGAGATGCACACCAGGCAAGTACAAGGCAACATACACCCACAACACTGCATGCACACCAAGCAGTGTGTGCACAACAACCAAACCAGTAGCACACATATCAGAGTGCCACACCATGAACTCCCACAACACAAATCATTACAGCACACCGAGAACATTACACTCAGGAAGGGTAGCAGTACCTCAGAAAACACACATACAGCTTACCCATCACCCACAGATGCACATCTCAGGGAAACCCTGATGCAAACAACATGACTAGAGGACTGTGCTGATCAAACATATGCACTGCACATGAGCAACCATGACAGCAAACCAGTAGAAGAAAATAACAGATAACTAATTGGGAAACTGTCCTGAGTGGCACATTGGTCCTGTACACAGATCAGCCTCACACAGAACAGTGTCACACTATGAAGTGGTGGGGAAGCTCACACACTGGCAAGACATGGGTTGGAAGACATTAGATTGAAGTGGTGTGTACTTCAGTAGTGGACAGGTAAGGAGTGTACAGTACACAAACACATACATGAGTCACTCACAATGTGTAGGCATCAGAAGCACATATAGGGGATGGCATGACTCCACATACCACATACCATACTGGAGTCATAAATGGGTCAAGTGACAGCAATGCATGAGAAAAGCTCACAAAAAATGTCAGTGTGGCTGAACAGGTTTGCACAGTGAGCACAAACAGTAACAAGACACATGGCTGATCAACAATACACAACACAGACTTGGCAGTCACACACTCTACATACTCACAACTGGCAGCAACAACAAGTAGGTGTCCCCCAGGAGTGCAAGGACTCACCAACACACTGCACAGTGCCCAACCTACAACTCCTTCATGTGCCCACAATCTGAAGCACATGGCAGAGAATTGAAACAAACAGGCACTCATTACCTGGATCAGACATGTGTTCAGTTGGCATTGCTGGGGCACACACATCAACACCACTGACAATGACAGCCCATTCACATTGTATGAGCACTCAAGTTCACATATCCAAATGTATCCATGTGACTAAGAAGACAGGCCTACACAAGATGACCACACATCAACACTGCTGTTCACACATCAACAAAGATCCCACAGATATGATGGACTCTGGCCAGCCCGCAAGTAATCCTGTGGATAGAATTCACCTCTGTTCTGGTATTGCATCCTAACATGACATTTGTACAATTTAGCAAACCTGACCATAGAATGATTAGTATAAGAGTAGATCATCACAAACAACCATCATTGCACCCTCAAGCCTCAGAGTCCAGAAGAACTAAAGTGGCTGTCACCTCTGGCAAACTCTGAAAAAATGAAACAAGCAATTGGCAATGTTAAAGTGGCATACAGAGCATGTGTCACATTAAACCATACCTATACATAAAATCTTTTATTTAGCAAGGACATAGACAAAGCAGACAACAGGAGTAACTGTCTTTATTACATATTACCCAGCTAGGCATCAAAAGTACAAAACAGTAAGGCCATTGGCCAGTCCATAGTTCAAAGTATGTACATGTGTTCATGAGAAACTGCACAGGGAATGGGCATCCAAAGTGACAAACAGCAAGGCCAGTGGCCAGTCCATAGTTCAAAGTAGGCACATGTGGGCATGGGAAACTGCACAGGGAATGGGCATCCAAAGTGACAAACAGCAAGGCCATTGGCCAGTACAAATCTAAAGTAGACACATGTGTGCATTGGAAACTGCACAGTGAATGGGCATCCACAGTGACAAAACAGCAAGGCCATTGGCCAGTCCATGGCGCTAAGTAGGCACATGTGTGCATGGGAAACTGCACAGGGAATGGGCATCCAAAGTGACAAACAGCAAGGCCATTGGCCAGTCCATGGCTCTAAGTAGGCACATGTGTGCATTGGAAACTGCACATGGAATGGGCATCCAAAGTAACAAACAGCAAGGCTATTGGCCAGTCCATGGCTCTAAGTAGGCACATGTGTGCATGGGAAACTGCACAGGGAATGGGCATCGAAAGTGACAAACAGCAAGGCCATTGGCCAGTCCATGGCTCCAAGTAGGCACATGTGTGCATGAGAACCTGCACAGGGAATGGGCATCCAAAGTGACAAACAGCAAGGCCAGTGGCCAGTCCATAGTTCAAAGTATGTACATGTGTGCATAAGAACCTGCACAGGGAATGGGCATCCAAAGTGACAAACAGCAAGGCCAGTGGCCAGTCCATAGTTCAAAGTATGTACATGTGTGCATGAGAACCTGCACATGGAATGGGTAACACCGTACACTGCCAAGGGACTCACCACAGCTCGGGGGACACAAATGAGCAGTCCAGGCACCGCTGTGGGAGAGATGGGTTTAGATGGGGGACTTTGCCTCAGCCCTGGCTGTCAGTTGAACTGGGAGGTGGCTGATTGTCGGAGCCAGTTGGGGGACTGGACCTGGGTGAGAGAGGAGCAGCTGAGGTAGAGGCATCAGTGGCTTTGTGAGCAGGAGGGCTGCTTGGACCGGGTGGGATGGTGGCACGGGGAGGCAGAGACATGCTGCAGTGAGACACAGTGTGTGAGGGAGAATGTGGAGGGCTGCCTTTCCACTTCTTGGGGATTCGATAGGTAAGAATTGTCTTGGTAGGAGTGGGAAGTGGGGCGGGCACAACAGACTCACTCCCCACCAAAGGTGCATCACGTGCAGGTCGCTCTCCCTGTGGGGATTTGCTGGATCTGGTGTTACGCTTGAGCTGGCCTTGCCTTTTCCCCTCCATCTCCTGTTGACCAGGTGAACCCCTAACATTGCTCTCCTGTCCCAGGTTCACAGGGGTGTGGGTGGGAGTTGAGGTTGTGGGTGAATCTGCCTTTGAGATCTGTTTTTGCGGGCTCTTTGCAGGCACCAGCTTCACAGCAGGCAGGGCAACTGTGTGTTTGTCTTTGGGAGCAGGTTTGGGGACGGGAGTGTCCTTGGATGGGGCTGATTTGGATGCATGTGAGCCTGAGGCCTGCTTCTTGGCTTGATGGCCCGGAGTGTCAAGTGAAGGGCTTTTGCCTTTGTGCTCCTGTGTGCCTGGTTTTTGTTTTGGGGATGGTGTCTGTGCTCTGGGCCGCTTGGAGTGCTGCTGTTGTCTGCTGCGTGTTGAGTACTTGGAGTCTGAGGGCTGTGGTGTGTGGTCACTCTCATGAGATGTTGCCACTGGCAGGGTGGTTGCCGAAGGGACTGGAGCTGGACTCTGAGCCTGTGACAACTGAATGGCTGCCGTCACTGTGGAGGACAAAGACTGGACAGTTCTGTGTAGCCCACCCACATCAGAATGAATCCCCTCCATGAAGGCAACTACCTGTGCCAACTTCTTGTCATGATCCTGGAATGCATTCAGGAGAGTAGTCTGACCCACACACAGCTGGCGCAAAAGGTCCACCGCCTCAACACTGAGGGCAGCAGCGGAGACAGGGGCAGGGGCAGCGGTGCCTGGGGGCAAGGACACTCTACCCTTCTTACTGCTGCGGGCACAGGCAGCACTAGTGGTAGTAGCCAGGAGGGTGGGCACTGGACGATGTGTGGTGGAAGAAGAGGCCAATTTCCCACTCCCTGTGTCCGCCAACATCGAGGAGTCACCGCTGGAGTCAGATAATGTTGAGGTTGGTGTTTCCGGCCGTGAATCTTCAAGGGCACTCCTGTCACCCTCTGAGGCGCTGGACACATCAGAGTCAGTGTGCTCATGTGTAGCAGTCGTGCCAGATGCCTCACCACTGGTGTCTGTCCCCTGTCCTTCTGTGCCCTTGGTAGATGCTGCAAAAGAAAGAGACGTAGGTTCAGTATGGTGCCATACTCACAAACATCACATGCAAGCAAAGCACATAACTAGAACATGATACCCCCATGTTGCACACCACCCTGTGCAGTCTGCAGGTGCAACCTTAATGCAAAACTCAGAAGATGCATGGAAACATGCATAGTTGTCATCAATGACCCAGGTGACGTTCACACAGCCAAATAGCTGGCCCGTGCCTCCTGGTAACCTGACATACTGATTACTGTAAGCACACCTACGTGTCTGTAGGTGAGATAGATGTACATCTCAACATGTTGTCACAGTCACATACGGAGTCACTTTAAGGGGCCAACACAGATACTGACTCAAGAATGTCCACATATTATGCCCATGAGCTACAGATGTCCACCATGTTGTGCCTTGAAGCACAACGACTGTTGCACATTGGTGTCAGATGTGTAGTCCTCACAATTTCGAAGTCAGGCACTGCACCGATCGAAGAAAGCAGTAAGCACACTAAGATGAGGCACACTGCTGTACACTTCCCGGTGATGTCTATGACACCCATAATGCAGCAGATATCAGAAGGCCACATCTCATCTTGCAATGACAAGGGCTATTATCCAAAACACATGAGGCAGTACACGTAGCAAAAATGCATGACAGCTGCACTCATCACAGAGGCCACTTACAAGCCATTGCATCACACTAGAAACATCACAGAGCTCCGCACTTGCTCAGGGTTGGGGTACATGCAGTCACTCACACCGAAAGTCACCCTTCGCAGAATATTCACCCCCAACTTGCTGCTGATGGGCCCTCAAACGTCCATACAGCTCTGGCTGTGTCACTGCCAAGATGCGGGCCATTAGTGGTGTCATGCTCCTGCGCGCCAACCTGCCAGTCCAAAGGAGCAGCCCCAGCGTCATCTCTGCCACGTCAAAGAAACTTTTTCCTGTTCCTGCTTGACCAATAATGTACAATAAAATAGGTTGAAATGACGAACATTGGCATTCTTTTTTTTGATGGAGGAAAATCATGTTCTACCTGTTGTTTGACTTGTAGATATATTTATTTTTGTTCAATATTTTGTTGTTCCTCTAACTTTTCAAACTGAATATTGTGATGTTGTGCTTTCTGCATTGCAGTTTCTACCTCATTCATGGTTATTGCTGCTTCATTTTCAAAGATTGGTTGTCCCAGTGGATATTTACTCATTGGACCTGAATGTTGACTGCTTTGTGAACTTTCTCTGGCTATTTCAGATGCAATATTTCCTTCTTGTTCAATCTCATCATTTAACATTTGTAAGTAAGTTGGAAAAATTGTACACTGAATGCTGTCTTTAGTTGCATTAAAAGAATCTTCATTGCAGTTAAAATCTCTAAGTAATTCTGTTTCACTACGCCAAGGCTTGAACGGTTGCAGAAGTGCTAAATAGAAAAATTCTCTCTTAGTTGCAGTTTCACAACTCAGTTTTCTGTGGTTAATAAGATTCCCTTTGACATGTTTCACTAAACATCCACCACATCCAATTACTGCATATTTTTCTTCTTTTATATTTCCTCTAACATTCTTTTTAAACCTATAATGTTGAAGTATTTCATACAGACATCGGTTTTCAAGATGCGGACTCCTTTTGGGATTGTATGTATCCAACATATTAGTTTGACAATATCAGTACTTTCTGGATCATACTGTGCTAAGTATTGGATTGCTTGTAAAGATTTCAATAATCTATTTCGTGTGGAGGCTAGACCTAGACTTATCCAAATGATTCCTCTTGACTTTGAATACAAACTGGGTGCGCTCAGGTGATTCGAACATTTGTATGATCTGATCTCTCTATGAGAAAGCATTTTTAAGCTGAAGCTGTACTCTTTTCTGCCGAAATGTCTTCCCACATTTCATTCATCTCTGGCTTTTCAGATTTTGTAATATATCATGTGACATAAAGAGCAACAGCAATTGAATTGTCTGCAACAAACTGAATATCCATGTTTGTATTACACATTTTTAAAATAACTGAATTGTAGTCATTAATGTACTTTGAAGCTTCTGTTCTTCTTGAGTTGTATATATTCTTGGGAGATTTTCGAGTTCATGTATGTCTTACTGCTGAAAAAAACTATTTACTCTTCCTTTATAAATTATAGGACGTGGGAATCCAAAACAACATTTTGTATAAAATGTTCCTTTACATTTATATTTCTGTCGACAGTATTTCTCACATCTATGACTTTGAAAGCATAAAAATTGTTGTCTCAAGATCTTTTCTCCTCCTTCTCTTGGAATGACACATGAAACATACTGTTCAATGAAAGACAAACCAGCTTCATCACTATCTGTTCCAAATTTTGATGCATTCTTTTTCCATAGTAGCATGTGTATATGAGGAACACCTCTGGCTTGGTACTCTTTTTGCCAAACGAAATCAGTTACTTCTCAAGCGGTGCAACACTTTTATTGCATATAAATGACATCATAGCTTGAAACCTATGAATAAAATATCTGCAGACATTTACAGGATCCAAACAACAGAGTTCTCCAGCTGTCTTCAGTTCAATGTTTTTTACATTTGAATTTGCTTCCCGAAGGAATTCAAGTAAATCATCCCACGCATATTCAGCACAGCTAAGTGTTAGAAACCATGTAGGTGTACCTAGGTTTCTTAACATTCATTTAAGTTTACCATGATGTTGATACCAATATTAATTGGTGCCACATTGGCATGCCCTCAAATTGATTAACTGAGATTCAACATTTTCATCTTTCTTCAACTTTGTCCACAAACTCTTTTACAGAAACATGTTGAAGATGATCTCCTGTTTTTAATATATGGTTTACTGCAAATGAAAGTGCAGACAAATCACTTTCAAACAGAAGATAAAATATATATGGAATGCACTGCTGAAATCTTGGATCTTCACAATACATTCTTGTTGATTGGTATTCTGAAGCTAGAATCCATACAGATTGCTCATCAAACGTCCACCTTCTCCAGTGGGGTACAGCTGTGGAAAACAATGAGCATCTAAACTTTTTCCCATTCGCTCATAGGAGGGAGTTCCCTTTTTTTCTTTCATTTGAAATAATTCAATACTGTTTCCTATGATTTTTTTCGAATGCAGAGGATGTATAATATAATGTTCATAAGTTTCTTCATTCCTGGACTTGTCCCCTTTTTCAATGTTGCCACTTGAGATTAGTGTTTCATCTTGTAAGCATATTACATGTTCATCAACATTTAAATTCTTATAATAAATATTATTCTGTACCAGGTATAATGTAGCCTTTCGAAGTTTATTAACATCTACAAACTCTTGCCAGATTTTTCTACTCTTTGTTGGTACACCATTTACTAGAATAACTACTGGCTCATTTTCCCCTCTCTCTACACCACCAGTTTCAATGTTTTTCTTAAAATCTAAAGGTAAATGCACAACTGTTCCTTTGAGACCTTTCTGTAAATCTGTTGGTGGCAGCTTACCTGTTTTGGGCTACATACGAACTATGGACTGAAATGGGTGACAGATTGAATAAGAATAGACTAATATACATTTAAATCTGCCAGTTCCTGAGAAATAGGTACCAACTTTAAGTTGCTATGTACTGCTCTAGCTGGTATTTAGTTTTCTTCTTATTTGTTGTAACAGTACTTACAAATGACTTGATCACTGGCCAACTCAAACTGACGTTGTACAAACAAATAAAAACCAAAACTGCTCCCACTTATCATTGTTTTCTTTTTCACTTTTTAAATACAAATCAACATTCCTAGTTTGACTTCTATAGTGAGTACATCGACAACAAATACAAATATAGTTTGCTTTTTCAAACAAAACTGTGCTAAACTTTGTCATTTCTTCTGCAAAATCATCAATACAAATCTCTTTCTCCTGTTCTTCAACACCTCCACTTATAAAACTCTCAGTTTCTCTGCACTCCTCTTCAGAACCAAAGAAAACGAAACTGTATGTCATCACAAACTTTCTGTACATCTGATACAGAACTGTGCAAAAGAGCTGTATTCATTTCACTTAAACATAATGCCGGAGTTTTTACACAGTAAAGTCTCCTTGCTAACTTCCTCATTTCAGAGTGGTGCACAGCTAACATTCTTAAATGATGAAAAATACTTTGGCACACTTTTCTTGAAAGACAAGCCAGAGAATGACCCTTTCTTATTTTACATGGATCTAGTCCTTGCAACATCTTAATCTTCTGTTTAACACTTTTTTTTGGCATATTCTCGTAAAAAATATAAAATAATATGTCAATAGATTCCTGTCGAATACTGAAAATACTGCAACAATCCCAGTTAAATACAGGAGCTTGTGTACACCTCCCTTAAACTTATTCAGCTATTACTTCTTCCACATTCTAGGAACCATTTTTTTCCTTTGGAATGGGAGAGCCATCTTTCACCTCATAGCATCGACCACTAGTATCAACTTCATGTACTAATGTGTTCTCTTGAAAACAGCTTTCTTCATTAAAGAAAGACTGTGTGCTTCCATTCACCAGTAAACGTTTTACAAAAGTTACTTCTATTAACAAGTCTTTTTCTTTTCTCCTTCATAAACATCATTGTTTTATCCAATGTTCTCATTCTCTTCAATATTATTATAAATAATTTTCGTTTCAAATCAAAAGCTCTTTCTACTACACTTTCAATATGTTGCTTTTTCTTATAAGCTGCTACTCTTCTTTTATATTTTTTAAAAATGTTAATACATTTTGAATTACTCTACTTCTAAACATTCTTCTTCTTATATCCTTATACTCTTTCTGCCATCTTGTGATATGCGTTGTTTTACTATAATTTGAAGTTCCTTCAGCATGACAAATTCTGTTTTGTTTCTGATTCGTTGTTAAACTTTTCTTTTTCTTTTCAACATATTCCACTTTTTTCAATCTTTGTAAAATAGTTTTAAGAAACTGTCTAGTTCTCTTACCAGAAGATTTTTTTCCTGTATAACCTTGCGTACATCATCTAGTTTCTTCTTTTCACTCTTCTTAAGGTAGTACCGTTTTCTTTGTTCTCTTCTCTTTTCATGTTTACTTGCCATCTTCAATTTGCTTTTTTCAAATAAAGTAAATATCTAAAAAACAAAAAACTGTTTCAATAGTTTGTTGCATCAATTCATAATTTTAAATGATTTACATATTAATATTCATAATAATTGATAAGCAGTTGCTTACAATTACATTGCCATTGTCTCAATTAAAAATAAATATGTAGGATATCTAAGTATGCACATTAGCAAAGGTGAAAATGGTTGAAACTCTGGGAGAAAACTTTTAGAAATTACTATACACTATTATTTTCTAAATTTGTGTACAAGAAGATGTATGCATTACTTTCTGCTCATTATAAAGGGCAGTCAGACTTTTTACTCTATATTCCAGTGCTTCTGTGATGCCTACCTAGGTAAATGATCTAAACTTCAGTGAGTGACTTCTGTAGTAGACTGAAAACATTTGTCCAGCTGTATGTTAACCTACATAGTTTTTAAGTTAGGGTCATCAATTGCACAATACGTGTGAGAATAAATGTAGAAGTGGAGACAGCTCAGACTTGATAGCATGCAGATATTCCAAGTTGACAGGGTGCACTTTCGTTTAAAGCAGATACTAAAATGTATACTGCCTACATCAAGTGTACCTTTACAGAGACTCATATGAACTAGCATATACAATAATCCATCTGACAACATGCTTTAAAGCTCACTTTTCTTTTGTAGTTTCATTATTCACTGACAGTTCACAATGACAGGCCTAGGCAAATATCAAAGGCTGACTCTTCTCATGTCACTGTTGTAACTCTCAGCATCTTTCTCAAGACATCAATGTGTACGTCTCTGCCTTTTTGAGGTGACATGATACATCAAAAGAATCCTATAAATACTAGAATACCTCTATTTCATACCACACACTCTAAATTTGTGTAGAAAAAGATGCATGCATTACTTTCACCACATTAGACAGGGCAGGTGGGTATTGAACTCTGTAATCGAAGGCTTCTGTGACACCTACATAGGTAACAAATCTCTGCTTCTGTGACTGAATGCTGTAGTAGGACTGACAATATTTGTTCACCTAGATGATAAGCTACATAGTTTTTAAGTTAGGGTCATCAGCTGCATAATACGTGTCCGAATACATGTAGAAGTAGAGACAGACCTCAGTCATGATAGCATGCAGATATTCGAACTTGACAGAGTGCACTTTCGGTTTAAAGCAGACACCTAAATTTATACGGCCTACTTCAAGTGTACCTTTCCAGAGACTCATATGTACTAGCATGTACAATAATCCATCTGCCAACATGTTTTAAACCTCACTTTTCTCTTGCACCTTCATTATTCACTAACAGCTCACAATAGAAGCCTATAGATACTAAAAATCCTCAGTTGCACACCACTTGCTCTCTCAATTTTTGTAGAAGAAAATGTATGGTTTACTTTCTGCTCATTATACAGGACAAAGCAAACACAAGGAGATGATGTACAGAGCGCTGAAACTTTTCAGACACTCACCCCCAGTCACAGATCTGGGTTGAATCCATCATCATTCTTTAGCTCACTTCGCCACCTCAGTTCAGACCCAGCTATATGCAAATCAGTCTTGACCCTGTGCCTCATGGGAATAGTCCAGCCCGAACTGCCAAGCCAGGTCTTCCCTGAACCGGAAACAAGCATCCTGGGACCGATTTCTGGGTAACACCCTTCATCAGCCAGGCTAGCTTGAATCAAGTGGCAAAGTGAGCAAGGGACCCACGTCTGGGCATACCCTGCCAACTTAGGGCGAACAAAGCAAACACAAGGAGATGATGGACGGAGCGCTGAAACTTTTCAGACACTCACCCCCAGTCACAGATCTGGGTTGAATCCATCATCATTCTTTAGCTCACTTTGCCACCTCAGTTCAGACCCAGCTATATGCAAATCAGTCTTGACCCTGTGCCTCATGGGAACAGTCCTGCCCGAACTACCAAGCCAGGTCTACCCTGAATCGGAAACAAGCATCCTGCGACTGGTTTCTGGGTAACACCCTCCATTAGCCAGGCTAGCTTGAATCCAGTGGCAAAGTGAGCAAGGGACCCTCTCTATGCCACTGGAGTCAAGCTATCCTGGCTGATGAGGGGTGAAACCCCAAAACCGGTCATAGGATGCTTGTTTCCAGTCCAGGGAGGACCTGACCTGGCAGTTCGGGCTGGATTGTTCCCATTGGGTGCAGGGTCAAGACTAATTTGCATATGGCTGGGTACTAACTGGAATGGCATGGTGAGCAAAAAAACGATGGATTTAGGCCAAGATCTCTGTACTGGGGTGAATGTATGACATTGTTCTGCATTCTGTCCATCAATTGTTCTTTTTGCATTTGTCACTCTGAGTGGTACGGGTATGCCCAGACATGGGTCCCGTGCTCTCCATGCCACTGGAGTCAAGCTATCCTGGCTGATGAGGGGTGAAACCCTGAAACCAGTCCTAGGATGTTTGTTTCCAGTCCAGAGAGGACCTGGCCTGGCAGTTCGGGCTGGACTGTTCCCATTGGGTGCAGGGTCAAGACTGATTTGCATATGGCTGGGTCCAAACTGGAATGGCATGGTGAGCAAAAAAACGATGGATTTAGGCCCAGATCTCTGTACTGGGGTGAATGTATGACATTGTTCTGCATTCTGTCCATCAATTGTTCTTTTTGCATTATACAGGACAGGCAAAGTATTGAACTCTGTATTGAAGTACTACTGTGATGTCTACCTAGGTAAGACATCCAGGCTTCTGCAACTGAATGCTGTACTAGCTCAAGCAAAATTTGTGCAGAGGTATGATAAACTTTATACTTTTAAACATATTTCATGTATATATGATGTTACAATGCAAACTATTACAACGCATACTTTTACAACGTGATTTTTACAATGAAACTTCCATTACAATGCATGCTATTACAATACAAGTAATTTCAACACATGTATCATTGTACTGCCCGCGTTGTAATGGATGTTTCAAACACAGAGAGGTATATGGACTGGGATACAGGTTAATACATCTGCCAACATGTTTTAAACCTCAGTTTTCTCACAACATTTATTACAGACTCAGGAACCACACATATTAGTATGCACAACCTATTTCAATCTTCATTTCAGTGCAATCATACAGACTACAATACAGGTTCCTATATTTGATAACATATTTTGAACCTTACATTCTCCAATGCTTCTCAAACTTTATAAATACTGCATCTCAAAGTTAAAAATGTCATTACAAACACTGAAGCACTCCTACACAATACATAACACACCTTACACATTTGTAACTCACCTCTGAAATACTTTTGTACGATATGAAAATATCAGAAACTCCTAAATAATCTTCTTTCCCACACAATACATGTGATGCACCACTCTCAACAAAGTAAAACCAGTAATGGCAAACTTTCACTCTCATTTTGCACAGAAATTAATGTAAGTAACAAATCAAAATACTCCCTTCATGTTTTTCAAATTCTAAAACCCATTTCTTTTGGATACACATATTAATCCTTTATTGCTCTCGTCTAAAAGTGCCCAATCTGGTTCTGTAATTTACTAGAGTCGTGACTCCACCACGGTGCCGCTGTATACGGTCACGAAGGAGTCGCGAACCCTTACGGGAGTTCAAAAACCTATTACCAATAATACTAGTATTATTTTTTAAGAACATACCACTTCTAAACATAGTACTGATTTGGGAAATCTTTACAAGCAAATCACATATATATAAATTTCCATTTCATATTTTAAAACCACAGATAACTTTCAACCCTTCCCCCATTCTGCTTAATCTTAGTTTCCATAGTAACACTTTCTGCAACATTCAACTGTACCAGCAGGTCACAAGTTCAGCATATTTTTAAATTCAGCACACTAGCTTACAAATGCAAATAGCAGGTGTGGTTGACTTTTGCAAATATTAGCTTATCCAGTCTACTGTACCTCTCAAACTTTTTTCTATAACCAATCAGAAAGATACTTGTTCTGCAAAGTTACATGCAACCTATTTTTGAGTACATAATGTTTATGAACAGCCAATCACTTATCTGCTTTTTCTAAAACAACATATTCTCCACCATTTTAGATACCTTTCATTGTACCAACTGACTTACTCGGCTACAGACGTCTTTTGATTTTTTCCACACATCCCTTCAAAATGCTTACAGTATGGATTGTAGGGCACAGCTATATTTTCTGGGGCAAAAGGTATGCACGATGTGGATATTAAATGAGTTGCGCAGAGAGGATTAAAGTGGCACCAATTGATGCCTTTGGTTAAAAGCTTTTTGCATCTCCAACCCCCAACCCTCATGATTGTGCACTGTGGTGGCAATGACCTAGACACATTGACTGGAGTAGAATGGAAATCCTAATGAAGGCTGCCTTTGCACAACTGATGTTGCTTTTCCCTCACAGTGCCTTTGTATATACTCTAATATATGCCAAAGACAGAAATGGAAGTGGTCAAATCAATTCTGTCCAAAGATTGACAAAGCTAGAAAGCATGTTAATAAAGCTGTTTCTGCTTACCTCAGAGACCACAACATGGGATCTATCTAGAACAACAATCTACCTTTCGACATGCTTGACATCTACAAAAGTTATTGAGTTCACTTCACAGATGAAGGGAACAGGGTATTTCTCAACAACCTCAAGCTGTGCATCTGCACTTACATGTAGCTGCAACAAAGTCATAATGAACACAACGGCTCTTCTTAGAGCCACCCTATAACCCAACAGTGAAAGATATATATTTTTAAACATATATACTCTTTAAAAATATTTACCGGATTCACGAACCCGTCACAAAACCATAAAACAACAGCACACATTCAATGTACTACAACACATTTCACTTTTCAACTATAACTTTAAATTTGGATATTTTAATGTAATTTCTAATTTTGTCAATTATAATGTGATTATGAAGTTCACTCTCACTATCTCTATTATATAGTTCACAACGCCCAATGTCACATTCCTCACCGAGACCTGGACCAACGCCAGCTCTGCACCCAACATCACAACCACCATCCCCGACGGATACAAGATCCTAAGAAAAGACCGCCCCAACCGCCCAGGATGAGGCCGCACCATCATCCACAAAAGCTACTCTGACTCACAACCACCAACTCAGATGACGCCTCGCCCCTCATGGAACATATCCACTTCCTGATCCAGCCCAACCCCAGAACGACGCTCCGCGGAACACTTGCCTACAGACCTCCTGGACCCTGGGCCCCCTTTATCAACGTCATCACTGACCACATCACAACGCACGCCCTCACCTCTACAGACTACATACTACTCGGAGACTTAAACTTCCACATGGACAACCACAGCGATCCCAACACCACTGCCCTCCTGTAGAACCTCACCAACATAGGACTGAAGCAACTGGTCTCCACCCCCACTCACACAGCCAGACACACACTCGACCCCCTCTTCCCTGGAGGAAACAACATTCGCTTCAGCCACACCAGAACTGCTCTGGACAGACCACCATTGCATCCACTTCTCCTTTACGAAACCTACCGCACACAAGCACACGCGCCACCTCCCATGCAGATGCTGGAACAAAGTCTCCGAAGAACACCTCACCTCCGCCCTCACCTGCACTCCTCCCCCAACTATGACAGACGCCAACACAACCGCAAGAAACCTCCACCAATGGATCGCCTACTCCACCAACACTCTCGCCCCCCTCCAGAACACCATGAGATGACACAACAAGAAAGAAAACTGGGTCACCACGTATGTCCAAGAATCCAAGCGCTCCTGCCGACGACTGGAGAAGACGTGGAGAAACAGCAAAACACTAGAAGCCATCACAACACACCATAAACAAAGAAAAACTTTGTCCAAGACATAATCCTCTCCAACGCCCACAACGCCAAGGAACTCTTTGCCATCATAAAGGAATGCGCCAAACCCAACAGTGAAGCAACCTATGTCCTTCCCTCCCAAGACCTCTGCAACAACCTCAGCACCTTCTTTCACCTCAAGATCAAGAAGCTCTACGACAAAGTTGACGACCAAGACAATGGCACCATCGCAACTCCCTCCCCCAATGACGCCATCCAACAGACCCTTCTTGACTGGACCCCTCTCACCACAGAGGACACCTTAAAGACAATGAAGAGCATCCATTCCAGAGCACCTTCTGATCCCTGCCCACCCTGCCATCGCACCCGAGCTACGCCGAACTATCAACTGCTCCCTCGAGACCGCCACAATCCCTGACAACTGGAAGCCCGCCGAAGTCAATCCCCTCCTAAATAAGCCCTCCGCAGACCCGAAAGACCTCAAGAATTTCAGGCCCATCTCACTGCTTTCTTTTGCCGCCAAAGTCATCGAAAAGGCCGTCAACACCCAGCTAGCACACTTCATAGAAACCAACAGCATCCTAGACACCTCTCAATCTGGATTCCGCAGCAACCACAGCACCGAGACAACCCACTCACTGCCACTGATGACATCTGCACACTCCTCAACCAAGGCCACATGCCAGCCCTCATCCTCCTGGACCCATCGGCAGCCTTCAACACCATTTCCCACCGCACTCTCCACAATGCCGGATACAATCTTTCCTCTAAGGCAGAACACAGAGAATGAGACTCCTGCCCTTCCTATCAGACCCAACAGAGATCAGATGCGGAATACCCCAAGGATCCTCCCTCAGCCCCACTCTCTTCAACGTTTACATGGCCCCCCCTCTTAACCATCATCAGAAACCATGGGCTCAACATCGTCTCCTACGCCGACGACACCCAGCTCATCCTCTCCCTCACCATGGAACCCGATATCACAAGGCACATCTTCCAAAAAGGTATGGAAGCTGTTGTGACCTGGATGAGCAACAGCTGCCTGAAGCTCAGCTCAGAAAAAACATTAGTCCTCGTCCTCAGCTCCACCCCATCCGCATGGAACAACACCTGGTGGCCCCCCGCCCTCAGAAACCCACCCACCCCAACAGGCCATGCACGCAACCTCTGCATCATTCTCGACTCTTCACTCACCATGAATCACCAGATCAACGCCGTATCGTCTGCTTGCTTCAACACCCTCCACATACTTTGCAAGATGTTCAAGTGGATCCCCCAATTCCAGAAAAACCATCACCCACGCACTCATCACCAGCTGACTGGACTACGGAAACGCTCTCTATGCCAGAATCAACAAAAAACTCCTCCGCAAACTCCAGACCGTCCAAAACATCGCAGCCAGACTTATCCTCCACATCCCATGACACAACCACATCACCCAACACCTCCGCAACCTCCACTAGTTACCCGTCGAAAGAAGAATAACCTTCAAGCTGCTCACACACACCTACAAAGCCCTCCACAATACCGGACCCCAATACCTCATCAATCGAATCTCCTTCCACGCCCCCAAGAGAAACTTCCGCTCAGCCGTCTACAGGACAAAATCAGGGGGAAGATCCTTCTCCTACCTCACAGCCAAGACCTGGAACAAAATCCCCATTCACCTCCAACGAAGTCCGACACTGCACCAATTCAGAAAGGACATCAAGACCTGGCTCTTTGAATGACCCTAACGGAGCTCCTCACACCCCCCCGCCAGCTCCTTGAGACCCTCACAGGTGAGTAGTGCTCTCCACAACCCTGATTGAAACCCTGATTGAACTGTAAGAGTACCTCTGGAATTGTACAATATTTAATTATTTAAGGTAGATCCGCGACTGGGGGACCACACTGAGCGCCATGATAGGGTCGCGACTCCTAACACGTGAGAAAAATATATATATTATTATTTAACGCCCCCGCACTTCTCTGGGACGATTTCGGCCCCTGGGCCCCCATCATTTGGCCTGTCCACATTTTTTTAAACATTTATTTTCAAAGGAGGGGGGCTTAGCGGCCCCCCCGGGCCATTTTTGGCCCCGGGGACCCCATCCCCCAGGACCAGGCCATTTCTTTTTTCTTTTAAAGGAGGGGGGCAGTGTGGCTCCCCTCCCCAGGCTGGTTTTGGCCCCAGGTACCCCATCCACCGGGGCCCGGCCATTTAAAAAAAATAAAAAAATGGTAGGGGGGCCGAGTAGTCCCCCTCCTGGGCCATTTTCATCCCCGGGACCCCATCCCCCGGGGCATGGCCACCTACTTCAGGACCACGGTAATGGCCGGGTCCCGTTTCCTGCAGGAGCTGGCATTGTTTTTTACCCCAAAGGAGATGCTAAGAAGCAGCTCCCTTGGGGTAAAAAGCAAAGAGTGCTCGCTTTGAACAAGCAAGAGCAAAGTGCTCTCACTAGGTCAAAGCGAGCATACTTGTTTGCTATGGGATGGCGGGAGCACTGCTCCTGTCATCCCATAGCAAACTGCAATGTCCAGGGGTGGGCACCCCGGGACATTGCTGGAGCTGGCCCTGGGGGGTAGCGGTCCCCAGGGCCATTTATGGCTCCAGGAGGGGGGCTGCAGGACAGGCAGCCCCCTCTATCCCTGGGGAGATAGTGGGGCTGCCTGGGGGGGCTGGAGCCCCCCTTGCATTTTAATTATAATAAAGCCCCGGGGAGGTGTCGGTCCCCAGGGCTTCCCGCACAGGCCTCCGCATTACTTTTTAATTGTCCCCGGGACCTGGCCTGCCTGGGGGCCTAAAGTAAATTTATAAAGTCATTTTTTTAACGTTTCTACTGGATTCACGGATGCACCGCTAATCCCACCAAAATGTTTAAAAAAAATCTATTTGGGGCCCTTGGGGTCCCTGTAGGACCCCCTGAACAGGCCTAGGGGGTCAGGGTCTTTCTACCCTGCCCCCTTTTCTTCCTTTTTAAGGTTTTTGCTAGTGAATCGGTTCAACCGAGTCACAAGATGGCTGCCAACGCTTCCTGGTTTGAAGTGTTGGCAGCCATGCAGATCGCAGGCTCGAGATCAGGAGAGTTTGCGGATCCTCCACGGCCACAGTTGTATATCTGAGAAATCTTTAAATTTCTCAGAAACTACTGAACGGATTTACATCTCTGGACCAAGAACTACCTTTCTGCCAAATTTGGTGTCATTCTGTTCAGCAGTTCAGGCTGTAGCTGCGTCAACCGTTTCCTATGGAAATTAACATGGAGAAAAAGCGTTTTGGAACCCCCCCTTTTTCTCAGCCCCCATTCAACGAATCATCCTGAAACTTTCAACACAGCAGCTGGCCTGACCGTCCCATTAGTTTTTCCTATAGAATCAAGGTCCTAACTATAACTACCGACTGGTGACCGCCAGTAGGTAATATATATATATATTTATATATAAATATATATATATTACCTACTGGAGGTAGGTAGTTATAGTTAGGACCTTGTTTCTATTCAAAAAGCGTTTTTTCTTTTGCCAATATCTTTGGCCCGGTTGATGAATCTTCGCAAAATTTTCAAAACTAATGGTTCACTCAGGTCAGCTCCTGTCCTGAAAGTTTCGGGGTGATTCGTCAAGCGGGGGCCGAGAAAAAAGGGGGGTCCCAAAATGCATTTTCCCCATGATATTCTCCTTAGGAATTTTTGGAACAAGCTACAGCCCGAACTGCTGAACGGAATTACATCAAATTTGGCAAAAATGTAGCTCTTGGTTCAGAAAGCGACCTTTTTTTTAAATGGTGTAAATCCGTTCAGTAGTTCCTGAGAAACTCAAAAAATAAAAATATCGATATCTGAGCACCGAGGAGCGTTCGCGAACCCTCCCGAGCACAAGCTTCATTCTGATTGGCTGCCAACACTCCAAACCATAATGTGTTGGCAGCCATCTTGTGACTCAGCAACTGAGTCACAAGAAAATAATAAAAAAAAGATGAAAAACAAGAAAAGGGGGCAGGGTAGAAACACCCTGCCCCCCTAGGCCTACTCAGGGCCAAAAAAAGCATTTTTTTTTTAAGCGGCTGAATTCGCGCTGGGTGCGTGATTCCGGCCAAGAAAATAAAAAAAAGACGAAGCACAGGCTTCTGCGCTTTGTTTTCCTTAAGCTCACGGGTGGGCCAGGTCCCGGGGGCAATGTGGAATTAAATAGCGGGGGCCCCCGCAGCCCTGGGGACCGCCACCTCCCCGGGGCTTGTAAAATAATGCATGGGGGGCTCCTGACCCCCCACACTGACCCGGGGACTGCCACCTCCCCGGGGCATTCAATATTATTGGCGGGGGGCCTTGTGGGACCCCAAGCCCCGGGGACCGCCACCTCCCCGGGGCTTAAATTAATATAAAAAAGTGTGCCCCATCCACACTGCCCTGGGGACCACCACCTCCCCGGGGCATACACTAATTTAAATGCGGGGGTCTGTAGCAGGCCCCAGGGACCACCACCTCCCCGGGGTTTGAAAATGTAGGGAGGGGGGCCGCTTGGCCCCCCTCCTGGAGCCCTTCATGGCCCTGGGGACCGCCGCCCCCCAGGGCTGGCTCCTGCAATGTCCTGGGATGCCCACCCCCAGGACATTGCTGTTTGCAATGACATGGTGGGAGCCGTGCGGCTCCCGCCCTGTCATTGCAAACACTGCTTTGCTTGTTGGAAGCGGGAGCAGGAAACCTGCTCTCGCTTCCAACAAGCAAAGTAGAATTGCTTTTGGGCAAGGGGAGCTGCATGTTGGCAGCTCCCTTTACCCAAAATCAATGCCGGCTCCTGCAGGAGGCGGGGGGCCAGCTGGGAGCGTGGGGGCATTGGGGCTACCCCCGCAGTCCCCAACTTGAGAGCTGGCCCCGGGGGATGGGGTCCCCGGGGCCATAAGTGGCCCGGGAGGGGGGCCACTTAGCTCCCTCCCTTTTAATTAATTATTTAAAAAAAAGAAAACGGAAGGCTGGCCCCGGGGGATGGGGTCCCCGGGCCATAATTGGCATTAGGAGGGGGGCCACGTGGCCCCGCTCCTCAAAAAAAAACAGGCTGGCCGGGCCTCAGGGGATGGGGTCCCGGGGGCCAGAAGTGGCCAAGGGAAGGGGGGCTATGAGACCCCCCTCCCATACTATTTTTTTTTTTTTTTTTAAACAAGGCAATGCGCCTTGGGGTCCCCGGGGCCATTATAGGCCTCAGGAGGAGGGCCACGTGGCCTCCCTCCAAAATAAAAATAAAAAAAATGCTGGCCATGCCCCGGGGGATGGGGTCCCCCGGGCCGAAATCAGCCTCGGGAGGGGGGCCGCGCGGCCACCCCTTCCTGTTTTTTTTAAATATATATATTTTTTTAAAAAGGGTCAGGCCCTGGGGGATGGGGTCCCCAGGGCCCCAAAAATACTAAAAGAAGAGGGGCCACACAGCCCCCTTCTAAAAATATATTTTTAAAAAAGCCGGCATCTGGCCGGACGCCCCGCCCCATCCCTGCATGACTCTGCAAACGCGCCCCCTGGTGCGTTCCAAGTTGGGGAATTAAGTCCCCTTGAACACTGAGGGTCCCTGGGGGCCAACTAGCCCACCAGGTACCTCCAGTAAGTGCCACACAGCTGGATTGCAGAGAGGTGGTCTGAGGCTACGCCCCTTTTTACACCACTCTGCAAACGCGCCTCTTGGCACACTGCTGGTGGGGCAATGAGGTCCTCCTGTGTCCTGAGGACCTCAGGACACAAGTGGACGTCATCCTGCGAGCTACATACCCACTCAGTGATTCCTAGGTCTACACACAACACAGTCACTCATACATGCAGTCACTCATCAATACAGCACTATCATATGCATTCATACACCTATACAGACACTCAAATACCGCCACTCACCCATAGAGTTATTCACTTACCTAGTCAGTCATGCAAAGAATCAATCGCACTCCCATTTACTCACCTATACAGTTATACACACACCACCTCACTTATTCATACAGATACTAACACACTTACTCTCTTATACAATCACTGATACAAGCACACACTCATCCATACAGCCACTCTCACAATCACTCACTCTCACATATAGTCATTTATATAATCCAACACTCACATATACTGCCTTTTACATATGTAGTTACTCACACATGTACCACTGAGATATCCATTCACTTACCAATACACCCATACACACACTCACCCACACATACAGTACATCACAGATGCACTCTTGAACCCATACACCCAGTGAATCACCCACTCACACGTCTATGCACAGAGTCACACACCCCCACCTACCCACACAGACACTCAGGCACCCATGCAGATACTCAGACAATCAATCAATAACCCATATACACACTCATTTAGCTACTCACCAACCCATGCAACTGTTTACACACTAACTGACAGACTGATACAGACCTTTACACAGTTTAGTCACTAACCCATGCATTCAGTAAGACACGTTTAATCACTCACTTATACAGTCAGTCATGCACCTACTAAGTCATCCATACAGACACTCATACACCCACTCATTCTTCAATACATCTTGGCATTTATATATATAAAACATATTTAAACTTTACAGAAACACACAGTCACTGGATGATGTCATCAGTGATGTCATCAGTGATGTCATTTGAGATGTCATCAGTGATGTCACTGACCATGTCATGAATGATGTAATATGTGACGTCATCAGCAGTGCATTGTGGGAAGCGAGTTATACTTAGCTGAACTAATTATAACGGCCGAATTTCTCTGGTTGTGTACGAGTGAAATGTCCAACTACCTATAACGTCCCTGAAACCTATGGTTTTTTCAGTGAATTTCAAAGGTTTTTTAAATGCTAATTTCTAACTATAACGTCCCTGTAACCTATGGTTTTTCAGTGAATATATATATATATATATATATATATATATATATATATATATATATATATATATATATATTCATTCACTGAAAAACCATAGGTTTCAGGGACGTTATAGTTAGTTGGACATTTCACTCGTAAAAAACAGAGAAATTCGGCCGTTATAGTTAGTTCTGTGCATGTGAAGTCCATTAAAGGTGGACTGTGGTTGGTCGGTCCTGATACTCTGTGCACGGAAGTCCATGTAAGGTGGACTCTGGTTGGTTAGCCCTGCTGCTCTGTGCATGTGAAGTCCATTAAAGGTGGACTGTGGTGGGTGATGCTATTCTGTGCACGGAAGTCCATTAAAGGTGGACTGTGGTTGGTCGGTCCTGTTACTCTGCGCACGGAAGTCCATGTAAGGTGGACTCTGGTTGGTAAGCCCTGCTGCCCTGTGCATGTGAAGTCCATTAAAGGTGGACTGTGGTTGGTCGGTCCTGCTACTCTGTGCATATGAAGTCCATTAAAGGTGGACTCTGGTTGGTTAGCCCTGCTGCTCTGTGCATGTGAAGTCCATTAAAGGTGGACTGTGGTGGGTGATGCTATTCTGTGCACGGAAGTCCATTAAAGGTGGACTGTATTTGGTTGGTCCTGCTACTCTGTACACGGAAGTCCATGTAAGGTGGACTCTGGTTGGTTAGCCCTGCTGCTCTGTGCATGTGAAGTCCATTAAAGGTGGACTGTGGTTGGTTGGTCCTGCTACTCTATGCATGTGAAGTCCATTAAAGGTGCACTGTGGTTGGTCAGTGCTTTCACTCTGGGCATGCGAAGTCCATTAAAAGTGAAATATGACACTGCTCTGTGCACGCGAAGTAAAGTGGACTGTGGTTGGTCCTGCTTATCTGTGTACCTGAAGTCCATTATATAGAAGAACACGACTGCGGATGCCGCCGCTCTGTTTGTGCACGTGAGGCCAATTAAAAGTGGATTGGGGTGAGCGATGCTGCTTTTGTGCACCTAGAGCCCGTAGCTGGTCTTTTCTGTGAAGCCTATTATTATACAGGAACGTGACAGTGGATGCGAGTAGCCTATTAAGGGTGGACTGCACTACTCTGCTGGTGAAGCCCATTAAAAGTGGACTGTGGTGGGTGACGCTGATCTGTGTGTGCACATGAAGGCCCATTTAAAGTGGACACTGAACTGTACCGCTCCGCTGTGCGTGGGAAGCTATCTCTTATACAGGAACACGGGATGAATGATGCTGCTCTGTGTGTGCACGAGTAGCCAGCGTGCACAAAAAAGTGTAAACAGCATGGCGCTTTCCTCCTCACCATTGTCGAACGCTGTGTTGGAATCTGCCCGGTGCCCCGGGGGTCCCCATTAGGAGCCCGGCCCCCACTCCTAGGACACTCTCCTTAAGTGAAAGACTTAAACTAGGCCTCGGCTTACAGCCTCCTGGGACCCTGACTGACTTTTGAGCTAAATGAGTGAAGTATTTTAAATAAACATTCCTGGGCGAAGGGGGTGCCGAGACTGAGAAATGCATAATTTCGTTCTGTAGAGTCACAGAGGAAGGAGCCAGGGCCCCTCGATACAGACGCACAAGTGCAAATGATAAATGGCCAGAAAGACGCAGTAGGCGGATCTGTTTGTAAAAAGGATCCCAGAGTCCGCCGTTTGATAGCAAGCTGAGGGAAACTGGGGTGAGTAACTGGTTGTATGTGACCATCAGTCCATGACGGATTAGAGCTGACAAACAATCGAATGCTGTGCTTAGAGCCTGCAGTAAAATGTACTAAAAAATTTGAAAGCGCCCAGAAACGCGTGCCCTTTCCTAGTGCTTGATTTAAGTAACCAGTTATCTGACGTGACACCTTTAATGCCTGTTATGCGGCTATTTGACTCTAGAAATCACTTTTAACATGGTTGCTGTTAAAGAACACGTGTGATGTACACACGTTAAACTGGCACACACATTCTTTGTATCGCCAGATGGTAGAAAATCCGGATTTTGTGTTACATGTTAATTATTTAACAAAGCAAACTGAAAAGCCATGTCACATGGGAATAAAAGTTGCATCAATTTTTTTCTTTTTTGGACTTAGTTTTCCTGGGGGTGTCCAGCAGAACTAGAGAAACAGACACATGTGCGCCCAACCGAGTACAGAGGTGTTATCAAGGGCTGACGTTCGCTTACTTTCACTAAGGGTTGATAGAGCGTTGCTATTTCAACCACTTCACAGCGCTACAACTCCTAAATCCCCATTGACAGATGAGGGCAGCAGAAGAAACTGTTTTGGTTTAACCAAGGGCTTCCCCCTCACACCAGCTGAACCGTCTTGTTGTGTTTTGTAAGCACATGTATTTACGTGTGTTCTTTCCTCGGCTCGTGAACCTTAACCCGTCTGGTTGAAGAAAGCGCCTCTCACCAGACACGTCTTAAAACACGCGGAAAGCACCCGAGGCCCTCGCACCGGCGATGCTAGTGCTGTGAAGGTTGCTTGACTGGTGATAACATTGCTATCGTGTTTCAGGGGTGGGCGGGCACTCTCTCCCCTTTCACTTCTGGTCTGTAGTGCACGCTCTGCTGCTACCCTAAAAGAGGCTGAAGCCTGGCGGTATTTCAAACAGAGCGCCATCTGCTGGCCGCGGGGGCTACAGCAGCCATCTCCCCTGACATTCCACAGCCCTGGCCGCAGAGCTAGGAGCTCTTAGCTAGCTGTGACCTCGTGGCTGCAGGCCCGGGAGCCCCTGTTTGTTTACTCGCCGATGTGTCCTACTGCTCGCCACCGCATCGCGAGAGGGGCCGACGCTCCGCTTCCTATCAGAAGCCCGTGGGCTGAGGCAATCAGCTTCCCAGATTACTTGTATTTAATGCACAATGCATCATAAAACAAATCCCTCATCCTGACAGGAAGAAAATAGCACAGCTCATAGCACGAGCTGCTCCAATTTATGGCTAAATTAGAAAAAAAAGAGCTCCCAACAATGGGCCACTTTAAGAAGTGCAGGAAATGAACGGTCAGAGAACCGGGGGCTGTCGGAGGTTCTCAAGCAGCGTGCAGCCTGGGAAGCCGCGGCCCGGCCTGTGGTTGCTCACAGATGATTGTTCCTGCCCTACCTACTACAGCTGTGTGATCCTGCACAGAACAATGGCGATTATCCCAATGGCGGGTCAATGTCACAGATAGCAGGGCAGTGAGAAGCAACGATCATAATCGCCTGTCGTGACCCCCTTCCCCTTAATGCATAGTTCTGGTGTGGGAAAAGTACCCAGACACTAATCGCGCAATAACCACTCCACGCTGTCAGTTAGCGTAAAAGGCCATTTTATTAGGACAGGGTTGACAACCATACTTAAACATAACAACAATAAACATATAACAATCCCCAACCTCATGTCTTTCATCCATCAACCACTCCCACACTCCAGTTACTCATTCCCGATTCACTCAGCGACCTCTTCCCTTATACCATTCGCTTCCTCACTTCTCTTTCAACCTCCTCCAGCATCTCCAGCCATCACACTCCTGCATGCCGCACCCCCATCATGCACCTGTATCCCCCTCCCCGGAAGAGTGAGTATGCCCGTCAAAGACTCCCCACCCCTCCCAAGTACTGCTAGCACAAAACCTCAACCCGTCCTAAACTGGCACGCTATTAAAAGCAAATACCCTTTCCCACTCCTAAAAACATGTAGGGTGCGAGGGTGGTCAAAACTTTTCCTAACCCTTCCCTAATCGGCGCTGGGGACAGGAAGAGGAAGAACTTCCTCTCCTGCCCCCTATAAAACCTTACCCTAAACCCCACCCCTAAGCCACCCCTAAACTACCTAACACCCTGTCCTATCTATCGCGCGAACACCCCGGGGGAAGACTGGTCTGCCGACCTCACTTCCCCCGGGGGCCATATCGCACAATAACCACGCCACGCTGTCAGTTAGCGTAAAAGGCCATTTTATTAGGACAGGGTTGACAACCATACTTAAACATAACAACAATAAACATCTAACAATCCCCAACCTCATGTCTTTCATCCATCAACCACTCCCACACTCCAGTTACTCATTCCCTATTCACTCAGCGACCTCTTCCCTTATACCATTCACTTCCTCACTTCTCTTTCAACCTCCTCCAGCATCTCCAGCCATCGCACTCCTGCATGCCGCACCCCCATCATGCACCTGTATCCCCCTCCCCGGAAGGGTGAGTATGCCCGTCATAGACTCCCCACCCCTCCCAAGTACTGCCAACCAGGGAGCCCCCGGAGGGCGGTTACCTGCCCCACCCAGCTCACGTGCACCTTTCGCCCTCAAACCCGTCTGCACCAAATAGACTCGTTCCACAGCTTACTGATGACATCCCTCATCTCCATCATGTAATATGCATTACCCATGTGAGAAAGGTGCACTCCATCATCGCGAAAAAGCAGTGGCTCCTCGAGCCGCAATCCCACATGAGCAATTACTTTAATACCGTTGTTCCCACAAAAAAACTCTCATTGCTCGATTCAATTTCCGTCTCGCTTTTTCAACTGCAGCGGGCTTCAGCGGCACCCGCCAAATCTGTCGTGGTACAAACTCAGTCCATACAATACAGGCGCCTGCCAGATTGCTCCTCATGCCAGATCCCGTTGCATCAAATGTAGCAGGGACACGCCGGTTTGTTTGATTAAGTCATTTTCCCCTAAGTGGATAACCAGCATGTCCGGGCAGCCCCTTTGAGCCACCTTTTTCGTCAGCCAGGGCAACAATGCTCCCCAGCGCATCCCGCTCTTACCCCACCAGTGTACCTCATGGTGGCTGCTCCGCAGGCCCAGGCTATAGCCGTACCCCTGCCTGTCCGCATATTTTGATGCCCAATGAACAAAAGAGTGTCCGACAATCCAGGTAACCGTCTTGGCTCCCGGACCCCCAACGCAACCTACGAAGAGAAAAATTGATTAATACAACGGAACCAACACACAACTACCCCTACAACAGACCTACGTTTTACCCCATGTCCGCACCTGACTTCATTTGCGCACATAGCATTCGAGGCAGCGAGACCTCCAACGCCCAATCCGTTTAATCGTGTCCCAGGACCAACCCAGACGCGCTGCCGCCAACGCCGCGCCAATACGAAAATGAATGCGTCCCATACCTAGCAGGGTCCCTGCCCTCGTGCCTCAATGCGATCCGTAACACCGCAAGCAGCTGAAAAGCTGTCACCCTCTTCTGAGAAGCATGACAAAAAATTTCCCCAGCTATCTTCTGTGTCCTCTGACAAAATTCTCTCCACTCCCGCACCGGGCATGTCCCCACGCATCCACTTTCGCCCAGCCCCACCCACTTGCCCCTCCCAACCTGGTCCGTCTTAGAACAACCCAACCAAATACCCAGACGCGTCCCATCCAAACGCACATCCTCAAACACCCTACCCGCTTTGCCCCTCGCCCCCACCAACTCAGAAACCCGGAAAGCCCCAAAGAACATCCAAATCATCCACAAACGGAACAGTGCCACCTCATATTCATCTTAACAACAATGCGGCAGCTCAGCCAGCAGGCTTTGCAACAAGTCAAAAGTAATCGCCTCTCTAGGCGCCTCCCCTCCCTCACCCCTTTCCCGACCCCAACCTTTCAACATTCTGCTCAGCAAATCACTCTTAGCAGGATCAAAACCCATACATAACATGCTGTAAAAAGAAATCCCCGCAAGCTTCCCTGCAATCGTAGTCTGTGACAATCCTTTATCAATGCAGTCCAAAACAAAACAAATGACTCCCTGTTCACATTCTTGACTGGACATGCGCCATGTCTCCCTGGTCCATCCCAGAAACGCGCGAATTCAGACCACGCCAACCTGTAATAGCGCTTCATGGAGTCAGCTATGTATTTTTCGACCAGGCCCACTACTCTCACTCCCCCCAGGCCCAGATACCATCCGGCACCTTGGTCTTGCAAGCCTCCGCTCCCGGCGCCAGCCGTCTGAAACGCTGCCACTGCGAACGAGACAATACATCCGCAATGTCATTGCTTGCACTTGGGACATGTTGCACGCAAAACAGCACATTCAATCGCAAGCATTGCAGCATAAAACTTCTCGCACTCGCAGGTCCCTTGCCTTCTGATTGTTCACCAAGTCCACTACAGTCCTGTTGTCCACGTGAAATAATACTGACCTGTTCCGGAACTCTGGGCCCCACACCTCTAGCGCAACCAGCAGTGGAAAAATTCTAGGAAGGCAATACTCCTGCCCTGCTGTAGCCAATGTACTGGCCACTGTTCCACGCACCACTTCCCGTCCCAGAAGATCCCAAAACCAGAAGCACCTGCGGCGTCAGAGAAGAGTTGCACCTGCCAAACCATCTTGTCATCCACAAAATCCAGCGACACACCGTTGAAGTCAGACAAAAAACTCTGCCACACCCGCAGGTCCGCCCTAACCCCCATCGAAATCCTGACTCTGTGATGAGGGAGCACCGCCCCTGACATGGCCATGCCAAGACGTCTGCAGAAAGTCCTCCCAGTGCGCACTACCCGGCACGCAAAGTTCAACAACCCCAGGAGACGTTGCACCAACCGCAGATCAATCTTTTTCTCCCCAATCACATGCAGCAGAAACGCCTGGATGTCTGTCACCTTCTGCTCCGGTAACCGGGCCAACCAAGCGACCGAATCCAATTCAATGCCTAGAAATGTCAGACAGCAGCTGGGCCCAGCTGTTTTTTCCGGGGCCAAAGGAACCCCGAAATCCCGGTCCAGTCCTTGGAACTGACTAAGGGCCCACTCGCACTCACCAGACCGTGCTCTCCCGATGAACAGAAAATCATCCAAATTGTGAGACACCTTCCGATGCCCGCTCCTGTCCATAAATGCCCACTGCAGGAAAGAACTGAATGTCTCAAACAAAGCACAGGAAATCGCACAACCCATGGGCAAGACCTTGTCAACAAAAATGGCCCCCTCGAACTGCATCCCCAGCAGGGAGAAATCTGCAGGGTGAATGGGAAGGAGGCGAAAGGCTGACTTTATGTCACATTTTGCCAATTCAGCCCCCCGCCCACACACCCGCACCAAACTGATCGCATCGTCAGCTGAAGCATACAAAACTCTGGAATCCTCTTCAGCAATGAAATCATTCACAGATCTCCCTTCCGGCCAGGACAAATGATGAATCAGCCTGAACTCCCCGGGTTCCTTCTTGGGCACCACACCCAAAGGTGATATAATGAGGTCTGAGACTGGCCAATCCTCAAATGGGCCCACAATTCTGCCTTCCAACACTTCTTTCTGTAACTTAGCTGCAACTACACTCGGCAATTCTTTCGCTGACTTCAAGTTCTCCGCCCATCTCTGCTCCCGGGGGCCTTGATAACCCATCCGAAAACCCTCTGTAAAACCCCAATGAATCTTCAAAGCCGCCTCTCTATCGGGGTACCTAGAGAGCCATGGACCCATGGCCCCCACGTCAACCGGTGTAGGAGCCCTTGGGCCCAGCTTGCCCCTGTCCTTTTGTAACCCGCCACTGCTCAGAGGGCGTGGCCAAAGTGAAACATTGCATGAGAGGGTGGCGTCCGCCGCACTTGGAACACTCATGCTTGAATCTGCAGGGGTGCCGTGTGCAGAAACCCTTGTTAAAGTTCCAGCAGGTGCCCGTATTAACCCCTGTCGGCTTGGGCTCCTGGCCCGTAGACCCAGAGTAAGTGCCCTGTCCTCCCGTTCCAGTGGAAACACCCTGCCCGCCCGCCCCAGACTGGGCGGGACGTGACTGAAAAGGCCGGTATGTGACTGGCAGGCCACTGGCCGTATGCGTAGATGCCGACGACTGAGTGGAGGACATCAACTGCATCCAGAGTTCTTGGTCTACCTCCCCCCAGGGTTTATCCGGGTTGACGCTAATCCTAGCCCTGAACTCCTCGTCGTAACTGAGCCACGCGAAACCACCGAAATGCATCTGAGCTTTCCGGATAATGTCCATATACTTAAGCATAGCTATAGCCCTGTCTAAATGCTTCTCACAATATATACTCGCGTAGATCAGAAACGCTGACTTCCAATTTTCCATATTAACCGGTACCCTCGGCCTCCTAGTCAACTCCCACTCCTTTAGAACCCTCCTTTGCCTGTATCTCTCTGTGCAATAGCTTGAAAACATCTACATACACGTGTTTCCATATTCTCGACCTAGTCTTTTCAGATAAATGTGACCCCAGTGGCATTGCCAAACCCATGTACGGTAACTTCTTGCGATGCTTGTCCTCCCCCTTTTCGTCCTTCCCTGCTTGGTCCTCCGTCTTGTCAGTCTGAACGCTTGCTCCTACCAGTTGCTTACCCCCCCACTGGCTCCAACACCGACTTGGCAGGCGCTCCTGGGTCCCTCACCAACCCATCCCCCACACCCACCGCCCGGCAGGCCTTCTTCCGCCCTCCCTTGGGGACATCATCCCAAGCAACCCACCAGGCATCCTCACCTGATAAATTTGTGGGCACCTCCCGGTCCTTCCCTCTGGCGTCCGCCATCTTCTGACTCGCCTTTTAGCTCCCACTGGTGCTGGCCTGTGGCGCCTGCAAAATACCAAACTTTCCTGTTGCCGTCTTGGCCCTCCCCCAATCCCGCACTTCACCTTCCTCCAACTCATCACTGTCCTCAGCATAATCCAGTTGTTCCTCATTCTCAACCTCCACAGGCGCCCCCAGCACTTCACGCACCGCTCTCTTTCCCTTTCACACCAGGCACAACCTCACAATACGGAGCTGTTGATGCCCGCTCCCTCGGTGGAGGGCAGGCCGCCGCGGAACCCCCTGCTACTTCTGTCTGGCGTCTGGAGGCCGTCTTGCACCCCGCCGGCCCACCCATGCATCTGCCAGCCTCCACCGCTGGCTTGCGCCCCCCCAGACCGTCTAAGCCTGAGGGGGCCCCAGCGCCATCAGGTCTCTGTGCCGTCATGGCAGTCCCTACAACTTCCGCCCAGACCCACCGGCCTCGGGACCCAGAGGTCCCTCGGCCATGCCCAAGCCCCGCCTTCTCATCAAAAAAGTGCGCCGGGGGCCCATCCCCCGTGCGCACCCCCCCAACCTGTCTCCCTGGCTGCGCACAACACCTGCCTCTTCAATTCGGTCTCCTCTATAATGTGCCGCTGGTCGCGAATCCGCTCTTCCAGCGACATGCTTGCCCACCTATCTGCCAAGGGCCCCTGGCTCAAAACACCTGAACTTGGCCCCCGGGCCCGAGAAGGGCCGGGGGCGCTGCCACCTGCGGGTTCTAAAGGACAGGGTGGCAGGGTGACCCTCATGGACCCTTTCCCTTTGACCCCTTTAAAGCACTCCCCCCCAGCCTGCAAGACAAATCTACTGGCTGCTCCCCCAGCCACCATCCTCCCCCCACAGACTCACTGCCTGACAGCACTTGGGCAAAATCCTCAGCTGCAGGCTCCTCAACTTCACCTTAATCCCCTCCCTCCTCCCCACTTGTATCACTCTGCTCCCAGGACATGCCCCCCGGTTCCTGCCCATCAACTGCGACCCACCTGGAGCAGTTCTAGCTGCCTCGTCCTCAGACGCATGTTGCTCGGCCACTGCAGCCCCGCCCCTCCCCCCTGGCCCTGCTTTCACATGCAGCATGGCCGTGTCACTCTGCAGACACGTGGGGAGGCTCTTACGCCAGCCCCCACGCTTACTATGATCCGCTTGCCCCATACCGCGCCCCCACCCAGCAGTACCTTTTTTGGGCAGTGGTGGCTCTTCTTGGCATGCCACCACCGCCACGGCCACACCTGCTGATGAGGACCGAGGCGTGCGGGTCATCCCGACCCACGCCTGGTCCAACACTCCGACCCGCAGGAGATCCATTCTCCAGGCCCGGCCCAGCACCAGCGATGCGGCGCGAACCGCCACTGCATCGGGCTCCGCCATCGCGTGTCCTCTGTTGAGTGCACCGTCGTCGGGGCCTCACACCTGCTGCTGGGGCACCCTCACAAACTTCAGGGGACTGTACAAATTAACGCACACCAGGTCACCGGTGGCGGGACGCTCCCGCCGCAATCGACAGATTGGGCCTGCTATTGAAACTACTCTGGCCAACCAAAAAACTTGCTACCTAACTACCACTCAAAACTTTTCCTAACCCTTCCCTAACGGCGCTGGGGACAGGAAGAGGAAGAACTTCCTCTCCTGCCCCCTATAAAACCTTACCCTAAACCCCACCCCTAAGCCCACTCCTAAACTACCTAACACCCTGTCCTATCTATCGCGCTGAACACCCCGGGGGAAGACTGGTCTGCCGACCTCACTTCCCCGGGGCCGCATTAAAAATATAATAAAACAACTCCGGAGAGGTTTCGCAAGTAAAGAAAATAAAGCGGAGCGGAGGCCACTCCGAAGTGAGTGCATAAAGTGCCAGGGGGCAGATTTAGAAGCCCCTTGCGCCACTTTTGCGTCACTTTTCCCATGTTAAAAATGACGCAAAAGTGGCGCAAGGGCCTTGTAAATAAGCCCCCAGGTCTCCCAAAATTAACGCAGCCCAGGAGATCGGTTCACACCGTTTAAACAATACTGCACAAATCGTAAAGCTGTTACATGTAAAAGCGTTTCATTAAGTGGCCATCGAACTGCCATTTTATTTTGAAAAATAAATTTCTTGTTTCCATCTCCCCAAAATTATACTTTTACTGGTACTTACATATACATATGCCTACAAGCAACAACAAATATATGATAATGTTTTACTTTTATAGGTGCGTATACATTAACTTCTGTCCATTGATTCTAATGGAATAACTTAGGGGCATATTAGCAAGACCGGCGATAAAATTATCGCCGTTTTAGCGGCAGGAAGCTGCCGCTAAAACGGCGATAATGGGCTTGCTAATATGCGTATGGAATTCAATAGAAGCCCAGGTTAGATGTCCTGCACATCTAACCTGGGCTTCTATTGAATTCTATAACGCATATTAGCAAGCCCATTATCGCCGTTTTAGCGGCAGTTTCCTGCCGCTAACACAGCGATAATTTTATCGCCGGTCTTGCTAATATGCCCCTTAATTTTTTTAAAGCTTTTACATACCTTTAGACAAATATATATTATATATCAACCACGAAATTCATGCGAAATAGCAATTCGTAGATATTTTAATACATAGTCATTTGGTATATATATAAACCGATATACATCAAATAATTGTTTTTTTAATTGAAAAACGAAAGACAAGTCTTCTCCACTGAAATCTTGATGTCCGTTCTTACTGTCTACCTGAGCTAAGCCCATTGCAATAATGCAAGATTGCCTTTGGTTTAACATAGCTGCCTTTCCTGTGCTGGGTCAGCGGTAAATCCGTCTGCTGACCTCGCTCCTATAAATAACAGGTTCAAGCAGCAAAACACGTGCGAGCAATTACACCCTATTCAAAACACAGCAAGCGTAACAACTGGGGCAGGATTGCGCCTATTTTTTTTTATGTACTTTTTGTACGACATCCGTTTCAAACTCCGAGGCTTGTATGCACCACTCAGATGGTATTTTATGGAAACCCTGTAGGGGCATATTACCAACAATGGGCGCTAAATATCGCTATGCGCGAGTAGCGCGATTTTACTTATCGCCGGCTATCGCTGGATTTTATCGCCCGGGTAGCGCGTTATCAACAACGCTTATCACCCAGGTGATAAAAATCAAGCGATAGCCGGCTAAATGCGGGAATATCGCTGGAAATCCAGCAATATTCCTGCAGCGATAGGGAATTACTTGTAAATAGCCCATGGTGGTTGTAGCCTGAGATTCCACCCCCCATTACACGTATAGCTAAGTCTGAATTTCTGCAGACGTTAGCTATCAGCGATAACCGCGGTTAGCGCGGGTTTTGACATCGCTATGGGTGTCAGGGCAGGCCTTGTAAATACCGCGATGTGCGGTTAGCGACTTATTCCCTGTGGTTTTGCTCGGAACGCCTACTTTGCATCTCATTAGAGATGCAATGCAAGGCGTAAGCAAAACCTGTGCTACGACAAGGAAACACGCGCTAGCGTGTCCTTGCTGATACTGCAATGCCATTATCGCCACTTTTCGGCCGAAAACGGCCGCTAAAGCGGCGATAATGGGCTTGTTAATATGCCCCTAAGTTTGAAAACAAGCACAGGCTGCCTGCAGTTCCCTGGCTCCCATGAGCAGCCAGCCCACCTGACTCGGTAAGTTTGTAGTCACACCTCATCTCTGGCCGTGGCTTGGACTGCACACGCACACACAGCACATACAGGCACATTACAGCACACCCAGCCCCCTCCCCCACGCAGGCATCCTGCACAGGTCGAAGCGGACAGGACATACCTGACGAGCCTGTATCCCAGGCGACCTTTAGGTGACCTGCCCGTTGGAGGAGGCTGTCACTTTAAAAGAGTCCAGGGAGAGGCTCCTCCGGCTGCCTCCGATTGCTCTGAAGAGTGCCCCTTTCCCTCTTTCTGGATAGATGGACGAGCAGGTCTTCTTTAAAGAGTCCCTGGGTGACACGGGGCGCCCTCAGAGCGGGGCATGCCGGGCAGGGATGGCTGACAGAGTGCCCCCTTAACAGATAGCGAGAGGACCAACAGATAGCGAGAGGACCAGGGCAGGGTGTGAGTCACCTGAAGTGATATAGACAGACAGTGAATGGTGGAAGCAACTGGGATAGCTGGGTGGCGGGACAACCTCAGAACCACCCGTCCAGGTGAGGGGGATAGGATACTGCCTCATAGTGTCGGATACCCCAACAGGCAGAGTGTGATAGAGGCAGCGAAGTGATAGAGCCAGATAGTGGAAAGCCAGGTTGGAAGCTCATTGGACCTCTGGGTGACGGGACATCCCAGACCCTCCCGCCAGGATGACAGAGGAGCAGAGAGTGCCTCTGAGGGGCGGGACATCTCTGGAGACAGTGAGAGAAGCAGGCAGTCTGAAAGTGGCAGTGAAGTGATTTAGACAGCTAGTGGAAAGGAAAGGTGGAAGCTCCTCTGATCTCTGGGTGACGGGGCACACCAGACCCCCCAGCTGACAGTTGAGTAGAGTGCCTCTGAAGGGTGGGGAATCTCTGTAGACATTGAGAGAAGCAGGCAGAGTGTGGGGGAGGCAGCAAAGTGACAGAGACAGTGAAAGGTGGATGCTTCTCGGATGTCTGTGTGAAGGGATCCCCTCCCCCACAGCTGACAGAGTCCACTCGTGGGTGGGCTGTCTCAGCTGACAGTGATAGAAGCAGGCAGTGTGAGGGAGTGACAGTGTGAAGTGATAGAGACAGATAGTGAAACCTGAAAGGTGGACGCTCCTTGGATGTGTGGCGGCGGCGCAGCCCCAGACCCTCATTCCGCCCGGTTGACAGGCGAGTAGATTCTTCTCCGCCGGGATATCTCCGCAGAGTGAGAGAGTGACCGACAGTGAAAGTTGTCCACTCCTCGGATGTCTGGGTGACCGGATACCCCCAGAGCTCACATGCGAGCAGCGAGTTCACTTGGGCGGGCTGTCTCTGCAGACAATGCAGGGAAAGGAACCCGAGGCTGAAGGCATGACCAACTTCACTTCCTCCTCTCACAACTCCAAGTCCACAGCCCTGGAAGCAGGACAGGAGCCGATCTGGGCACGGGATGAGCCCAGCAGAGAGCAGCACCGGGCCAGGGGAGGGACCTTCTGAGCAGCACACGCCATCCGGGATCAGTGGATCCAACCCTGCACTGCTAGGAATCTACTTATGAACCTCCCTACATCCACCCTACGTCTTGCTGGAATCCATTCTTAAACTTCACACAGATCCACTCTTGTACCTCTGCGCGTGAATAAAGCCTTCAAAACTGCACACACAATCACTGGCCGAGCATGTAGCACGCACATGTTAAAACGATAAAATGCGTAATGTGTAGGGGAGGGGGTTGTCGGAGGCAGTCAGATACACAGGATGGAAAGTCAGACTGAATTGATTGAATATTCAAATTGCATTTGAATAAGGATTGCCCCGGGAGGTGGTGGTCCCCGGGCTGCGGGGACCCGCGGCCCCCACTTCATTATTAAATATTGCCCTCGGGACCTGGCCCACCCAGGGGCTTTAAGAAAACAAAGTGCAGGAGCCTGCGCTTCATTTTTTTTATTTTGTCGGCCGGATTCACTCACCCAGCGCAAGTTCGGCCGATTTAAAAAAAAAAAAATGCTTTCTTTGGCCCTGGGGGTCGCAGGCCTAGGGGTCAGGGTGTTTGTACCCTGCCCCTTTTCTTGTTTTTCACCTTTTTTTTACTTTTTCTTGTGACTCGGTTACCGAGTCACAGTTGGCTGCCAACACTTCCTGGTTTGGAGTGTTGGCAGCCAATCAGAAGTCAGCTCGTGCTCGGGAGGAGTCGCGACTCCTCCTCGGTGCTCAGATATCGAAAGTTTTCTTTTTTAATTTCTCAGGAACTACCAAACGGATTTACACCATTTAAAAAAAAGGTCACTTTCTGAACCAAGAGCTACCTTTTGCCAAATTTGGTGTAATTCCGTTCAGCAGTTCGGGCTGTAGCCTGTTCCAATTTTTCCTAAGGAAATTAACATGGGGAAAATGCATTTTGGGACCCCCCTTTTTTCTCGGCCCCCGCTTGATGAATCACCCTGAAACTTTAAAGACAGGAGCTGACTGGAGCGCCCCATCAGTTTTGAAAATTTCGCGAAGATTTGTCAAACGGCGCCAAAGATATTGGCAAAAGAAAAAACGCTTTTCCTATGGAAACTAGGTCCTACCTATAACTACCTACTGGCGACTGCCAGTAGGTAATATATATATATATATATTTGCACATGAATTTTTCAGGGGTCCTCACAATAGGAATAATGTAATTTTAGCGTTTTGTTTTGGCATTATTTATACAAATATATGTTGGGAGTTCTTAGCAAAGTATTAACATTGATGTTTTATGATTGCTTTTAACACACCCGCATTTATGTGTTTTAATGTGTCATTTAAATGCTATGTGCTATGTACTATGTATGCTAATATTTAAATGTATTTATACAGATCAGTTGTACAATTTGTACACAGTAGCGAGAGTGTGGGACCATTGTTTACAAATTGTGTATTTATTGCTGCTTACTTATGTACTGTAGTATGGAAATTCAGACGGGTAGTCTGTCTTCTCTATTTAGTTGAGCACTTAGCACTTTAAATTCAGGGAGGAAATGATGGTAAATCATGTGATCAAGGCCCTGCGAGGCCGAAAAAGCGTCATGGCAGCACAGCACAAACAATAAAGAATTCGCACAAGATAAGAGGAGTCTGTTTCCATTTTTGGATTCAGCATTGCAGGAATTAACAGCAAAAAAGGATAAACTTACAATATATATATATACATAAAGATGTTCATAACCAGAATTCAGGGCTTTTGAAATATTTTGTGGTAGACGCAGTCTTACCATTGAGAAGGGGTGGTAATCGTGAATCACTCCTCCGGACATTAGAGACAAGATATATCTTAGAACTGGATAGTAAGGTTCCTTCTGGTATGAACTCGAGTGAAGATTTTTATACTTGCCTGTAATCATATGTTGCCCTCTTTTTCTCCTTTGGAGTATGATGAAAATTCTGTTACTTGTTTACATTTTATCAATATGCTGCTTCCTATTTTTAACCTTGTTGAATGGTTTGCACTTTGCACTTTATTAGGTGGCACTGTAAGGAAAGTTATATTTAGCACTAGCACTTTACGGGATTGCATAGAAACATGGTCGATGCCCACTTAGGGCTTTATTTAGCTTTCAGCCATACAAGATTCATGTTAATAGATGGCTTATTATGGTCTATAACGGAATCCACCCTATATTGTAATATAGATGTAGGGTATGGAAGGTTCATGATTAATATCAATTTATTTTAACTTGGTGTTTTTATGACCTTTTTAAATCTTTGCCCGTTATTTATATAATTGTGTATAACAATACTGTGCGATTATAGGTGATGCTTTTAAATGAATTAATTTTAAGTATTCACATTGTGTATATGAAGGTACATATATTTATATAGTGTATATTCTGTGTATTTATATATTTATATATTTATATTTACATATTTCTATGTTGGTATGTTTATTTATATCACCATGTGCAATATTACAAATATACAAATCACTATTAGGGCAGGCTGTAAGAATTTAAATTTGCTAAAAGAAAGACCTGAGATTGAATGTTTCTTCTATGTTTAGCTGTCATGTGACAGGTCACGAGTATTTGCACTAGGCACTTTAAAAAGGTATGGCACTACGCAGCGCGTTATGTGAACAAGACCTCTGGTAGGTCGAAACGCGTCGTGGCGGTGGTGCGGGGCATCTACAATAAAATATTTCACCTAGCACCAAGTAAAGGGTCCGGTTTCGTCTTTTCCATGCGGACTGGATGTTGTTGGCGAACTCCATTCGATATTACCGGTACTGTGTTGCTTCTGCAGTACTAACGTGACCCCTCCTCCAACCTGGGCCGAGCAGCAGGAAGCAGAGCTTGTCCGGTTCTTCCGGAAAAGGATTCATTACTCCAGCAAGGAGCAAGCTGCGGCAGCCCCCGGACAATACAGCATTGTCGTGCCTGGAAAAAACGAGGACAGCGGAGCCCATTCAGTCGACTGGAGCAGAAACTGAACTATCGTTAAGGTAGGACCTTCTTTAAGAGTCCGGTGAGGAGTGTGTGTGACGCAGCATAGACATTGATTCTGGCAGCGTGTGTCACAAACAATTAACGAGCCCGTAAAATTAGCACCATGTCTGCCGACGCGCTGCGAAGCCGTGAGGAGGCAGCAGATGAACTATTTGATGATTCCCCGGCTGGGGAAATAGCAGTAACAGAACGTACGAGTACTGCACGAACAGGGCAACCCAATGCGAAAGATTTATTTAAGAAGTTAGAAAAGCTCATGCGAGCTGAACAGGCTAAATGGTGGGAACACAAATCCCTAACAAGGTACCTGGATGTTGGACGTATTCCAAGAGGTTTGCGGATCATGCTGGCGCCCAGCTATGAGCAACCTGATCCCAATATGTTGACTGAGTGGGCTACTTGCAATCTGGAATCATCGCGGAGACTCGTGGAAATTCTTGTGAAATATGCAGCAAGTGACCGCATCAAGTTACAAGTTCAGATTGAAGAAATTGAAAATGAAATTACGGAATTACAAAGTACTGACAATTTTAAAAACAGCAGGAAGATATGCTTGCACGTTTACTCAAAGATGAGGAAATTATTAAAAAACGTAAGGCTTACAAATATCAGAGGGACAAAATAGATTATCAAAATGGCCAAGTATTCACCTTTGCGCGAAAGTATGATGCAGTGAGAGTAAAAAGTAGAGAAGGCCTACCATCTATGAAACCAACCAGTATGGGAAGCTTGACACCAGCCTCTACCTCAGCATCCGAGCTAAGCTCTGCTTTGGAAAGTGAATCTGATAATGAACAACCTAGAGCTAGCTCAGAATTGGGGTTTACCAGAATGTCATTGGCTCAAGAGCTCGATTGTCTCCGTCAAGATCGGAGACAAACATTACGTCCCCGGATGCCAAGAAAACAAAATGCCAAAGAAACAATCAAAAACGCAGAGAAAGACGTCAATGTCGTGGCAGGCGGAAAACAGCCTTACAACAAGAAATCGGCAAATGCGAGGTGGAAACGCAACTGAAAACAAACAGTGCCATTGCCAATTCTAATGCAGTGATCAATTTGTCTAATATCAATCTTAACATGGCTGAGAAACAAATCCTCGCACTCGGCCTTTCATATAGTCCCGAGAGTAACTTCAATTATGCTGAAACACGCATGGACGTTTTCAGATTCATCCGCAAATTGAAATTAAAGAAATATCATCAGTTACAGACTAAGCCTAACAAAAATCCTCGGATACAACCCACAGTGAGCAGCATTAGTCCAACATTGCTGGTGGCAGGTGATGTGGATTTGTTATTAGATTTGCACCAACTTCAAGGAGAACAATATAATGGTGACAATTCCAGGGAGCTGGAAAGAATCGGTGATACAATCCACACACCCTTTAAGCCCAAATCAACTTTTCAACCGGTTATGCTCCATGACAATTTGGATACTTTCCATGAGCAAATAACAACAGATTTGAAAAAACTATACAAGACCACAATATGCGCCCAACGAAATGTCAGCCGGAAAAACAATTCCTATTTTCAACTAATGAGAAAATTGCAAGAACATGATAGCATAATTGTGAGACAATCTGATAAAGGGGGAAATGTGGTCTTATGGCCAAGAGACATGTATATGGAGGAAGCTATGTCCCAGCTTAATGACAAGGACTGTTATCGGAGAAGTGATATGCAATGTGTCAGGCAGGCTCAAAACAACTATTATGCTAAACTTTTAGCATGGAAAAGTGGAGGTTTAATTAGCTTAGACGAGTTTAAGTTTTTAAAAAATGATCACCCCACAATTCCTGCTTTATATTTTATTCCAAAAGTTCACAAGTCTAGAGATAAACCGCCTGGCAGACCTATTATATCTGCATGCAATAGTCTAATGGAAAAACTTCCAAATTTGTCGATTATTTCTTACAGAGCTTTGTACGTGCGTTACCTTCCTATTTACAAGACACAAGTGATTTTTTGCGTAAGTTAAAGGAGGTTAAATGGGATTCAGATTGTATTTTAATAACATTAGACGCTACGTCACTATACACTAGCATAAGGCATCAGGATGGCATAAAAGCCATCGAGCATTTTTTGAACAAACGACCAATGAGCCTATATATGCATAACAAGATGCTAGTCGACATGATAGTGACTTGTCTGGAAAACAACTTTTTCCTATTTAATAATCAAGTATACCAGCAAACCAGAGGTGTTGCAATGGGGGCTTGCTTCTCCCCAAGTTATGCCTGTTTACACATGGGGCTTTGGGAGGAGCAGGTCCTAACCAACACCTTTGCTGAAATTATGAACCAACACATAGGTTGCTGGTATAGATATATTGATGATCTGTTCCTAATCTGGAGAGGCCCTGAAGATCTGGCACTCCAGTTTATTGAGCAGATCAACTCTAATAACCTCAACTTACATTTCACCGCGACCATAAGTAAAGAAAGGGTTTACTTTTTAGATGTTGAGGTGTTTATTGGGGAAGGAAAAGTGGAATCCAAATTACACAGGAAACCCACGGCTGGGAATACGGTGTTACATGCTACCAGCCATCACCCTAGACACCTTGTCCAGAGCATACCCTATGGTGAGATGCTGCGTATTAAACGCATTTGCAGCACCTCGGATGAATGTTTTCTAGCCCAACAAGAGAGTAGGGACAGATTCCTGGCCAGGGGTTATACAGCCCGAACTATAGATACTGCCATTGCCAAAACCAACAATGTCACAAGGGAAGACACTCTTGCAGTTAAACCCTCTATTGAGAGCGATGACAATTTATCTTTAGAACAGACTACGCGTATGATCCTTACATTTAATTCTCAGCATGGACAAATTCGAAAAATCCTTAACAAAAATTGGGCATTGGTACGCAATGATCCAATATTAGGAGAGTCAACTTCCATAACCCCAGATATCACATTTAGAAAGGCAAGATCTATGAGTGACATGTTAGTAAAAAGCTGCCCAGAAGTGATAACACCTAAAAACTGGCTGTCTGCTCGCAGGGGTTTTGTGAAATGTCCATCATGTAAGGCATGCAAATATGCAGTCAGTACTACTTCATATACTTGTCCCTTTAGAACAGAAGCTGTACTGATTACAAAATTTCTGACTTGTAAAACGGAATATGCAGTATATGTGCTGGAGTGTCCCTGTGGCCTGAGGTATGTGGGGAGCACTAAGCTGCAGGTCCACAAGAGGATACTCCAGCACATCAGGGCTATTAATAACTATGATCCCCTGTACCCCGTTGCCAGGCATTTTAAAGATGTTCATAACCAGAATTCAGGGCTTTTGAAATATTTTGTGGTAGACGCAGTCTTACCATTGAGAAGGGGTGGTAATCGTGAATCACTCCTCCGGACATTAGAGACAAGATATATCTTAGAACTGGATAGTAAGGTTCCTTCTGGGATGAACTCGAGTGAAGATTTTTATACTTGCCTGTAATCATATGTTGCCCTCTTTTTCTCCTTTGGAGTATGATGAAAATTCTGTTACTTGTTTACATTTTATCAATATGCTGCTTCCTATTTTTAACCTTGTTGAATGGTTTGCACTTTGCACTTTATTAGGTGGCACTGTAAGGAAAGTTATATTTAGCACTAGCACTTTACGGGATTGCATAGAAACATGGTCGATGCCCACTTAGGGCTTTATTTAGCTTTCAGCCATACAAGATTCATGTTAATAGATGGCTTATTATGGTCTATAACGGAATCCACCCTATATTGTAATATAGATGTAGGGTATGGAAGGTTCATGATTAATATCAATTTATTTTAACTTGGTGTTTTTATGACCTTTTTAAATCTTTGCCCGTTATTTATATAATTGTGTATAACAATACTGTGCGATTATAGGTGATGCTTTTAAATGAATTAATTTTAAGTATTCACATTGTGTATATGAAGGTACATATATTTATATAGTGTATATTCTGTGTATTTATATATTTATATATTTATATTTACATATTTCTATGTTGGTATGTTTATTTATATCACCATGTGCAATATTACAAATATACAAATCACTATTAGGGCAGGCTGTAAGAATTTAAATTTGCTAAAAGAAAGACCTGAGATTGAATGTTTCTTCTATGTTTAGCTGTCATGTGACAGGTCACGAGTATTTGCACTAGGCACTTTAAAAAGGTATGGCACTACGCAGCTGCGTTATGTGAACAAGACCTCTGGTAGGTCGAAACGCGTCGTGGCGGTGGTGCGGGGCATCTACAATAAAATATTTCACCTAGCACCAAGTAAAGGGTCCGGTTTCGTCTTTTCCATGCGGACTGGATGTTGTTGGCGAACTCCATTCGATATATATATATATATATACTATTTGAGGGCATGACGTATACTGCCCCATTATGAGTGTGCATTTTTAACCATTAATATCACTAAGCATTTTATGATTCTAGTACTGTATCCAGAGTTAAAGGATTATATGCTCATATACTCAGTTGAATGCACTTTAATAGACGATTAAGTACTGTTAGAATTATGCACCTTTAATCAGGGATACCATCTAACATTTTACATTCCTAGTACTGTATACGAATTTAAATGTTTACAAACTTAGCAGAATGCACTTTAATACATGATGACGCACTTTAACTGCATAGAAGTTCTTGAAAAGATCCTAATAGCAGGTTCAACTCTTCAAGGTGTGTGAATAGATTTTCTTACTTTAAAATCTGTATATGTATGCTCTTATGGCATGAATATTAGAAAAATCATCCCCATTTTGAGAACATTCTTGCAAAGCAATCCTGGAGGTCGCATATTCTACAAAATCTGACTTGTCTTCCCCCTGCTTTATCCCGAAGTCTTAACTTCTAAACATTTCTTTCAGTATTCTTTAGTCCCAGTTAATAACCTTCCCTTGGACATCATGATTGTCTTTATTTTAGCACCTCGGAATAAGAGCATAAAATCCCCACAAGCCCCTCAATATTCCCCTTCTGAGAGGTGAGGACGCACTAATTGGTTACTTTTATTTGTCTCCAGTGATATTGGAGAATGAGAAAATGGGAGGGGAATAAGCTAGAGCATCACAATATATAATATTTGTTTATTTTACAGTGGTTGTTTGTAATCTAAAATTGGGCAGTTCGCAACATCACTGTCACTCATGTAGAAAATTGGTACTTTACCGATAATTAGAGTGACAAGGCAAACTAAGCATTTCATGAATTATTCAAAACTGCTCTCAAACACTGTTATTGATATGGCACTTTGGGGCTGTGTGTTTAAGTATGTGGGGCTAGGTAACACATCACTAAATATTTGTGAAAAGAGTTGTCTGTGTAGTAAAAAATGTAAAAAATATGTGTGTCCTTTTAAGTCAAGGTGCTGATTTTGTAGGGAGTTTTCCCTTTAAAAATGTTGTCTACACACTGAAACTATATGACCCTGTTGAAGGCTCCGGCCGAAACGCGTTGGTCTCTTTTCTGCACTGATGGTGGATGATATATATATGAAAAAAAAAAGACTTACAAGCTCGTTGGTGCCTGGCTGTGCTGCTTTTCCTTGTCCCCGGATCATGGGGAGGTCCGTTTGGAAAGTTGTTGGAGATATATATATATATATATATATATATATATATATATATATATATATATATATATATATATATATATATATATATATGTATATATATATATAAAGGCTCCAAGTTTGCCCGCAGGCAGGACCGCACTCTCCAGCACTCGACCGGCGGGTAAGGTTAACAGCTGCAATTCCATGTGTTTACAGTCCTTGTGTCAATGATCACTGCCTGACGCGTTTCTGGGCTTCTCGCCTCATCAGAGGCTTGACATCCGGTTCGTGCATATGGACACACCCACTTATATTCACAATTAACAGCCCTCAGATGGGCTACTCGAATGAGTGCAACGCGATGGTTTGTGGGGCTGGTAGTCCATTTTCCAGATGGTTGCACGATGATAATAACTACTGTCACTTTTAAGCCCTCAATGGGCCTGGAATTACATGTTAGCCATTAATCCCTGGGTTGCTGGTTCACTTGCAGGACTCCAAAAATTAGAAGCTCCGTGGCCCCCAGTCCTCACGGGGTGGTGCGAGTCCTCGCGGCCGGGCAGCCGCGTACAACATAAAGGCTCCAAGTTTGCCCGCAGGCAGGACCGCACTCTCCAGCACTCGACCGGCGGGTAAGGTTAACAGCTGCAATTCCATGTGTTTACAGTCCTTGTGTCAATGATCACAGCCTGACGCATTTCTGGGCTTCTCGCCCTCATCAGAGGCTTGACATTGGTTCGTGCATATGGACACACCCACTTATATTCACAATTAACAGCCCTCAGATGGGCTACTCGAATGAGTGCAACGCGATGGTTTGTGGGGCTGGTAGTCCATTTTCCAGATGGTTGCACGATGATAATAACTACTGTCACTTTTAAGCCCTCAATGGGCCTGGAATTACATGTTAGCCATTAATCCCTGCGTTGCTGGTTCACTTGCAGGACTCCAAAAATTAGAAGCTCCGTGGCCCCCAGTCCTCACGGGGTGGTGCGAGTCCTCGCGGCCGGGCAGCCGCGTACAACATAAAGGCTCCAAGTTTGCCCACAGGCAGGACCGCACTCTCCAGCACTCGACCGGCGGGTAAGGTTAACAGCTGCAATTCCATGTGTTTACAGTCCTTGTGTCAATGATCACAGCCTGACGCATTTCTGGGCTTCTCGCCCTCATCAGAGGCTTGACATCCGGTTCGTGCATATGGACACACCCACTTATATTCACAATTAACAGCCCTCAGATGGGCTACTCGAATGAGTGCAACGCGATGATTTGTGGGGCTGGTAGTCCATTTTCCAGATGGCTGCACGATGATAATAACTACTGTCACTTTTAAGCCCTCAATGGGCCTGGAATTACATGTTAGCCATTAATCCCTGCGTTGCTGGTCCACTTGTAGGACTCCAAAAATTAGAAGCTCCGTGGCCCCCAGTCCTCACGGGGTGGTGCGAGTCCTCGCGGCCGGGCAGCCGCGCACAACATAAAGGCTCCAAGTTTGCCCGCAGGCAGGACCGCACTGTCTGGGGGCCACAGGGCTTCGAATATTCGGAGTCCTGAGAGTGGACCAGCAACGCAGGGATCAATGGCTATTCCGCAGTTCCAGGCCCATCGTTGGCTTTAAAGTGACAGTGTTCATCATTTTCGTGCAACCATTTGGATAATGGACTACCAGTCCCACAAGTCATAGCGTGGCACTCATCTGTGTGGCCCATCGAGGGCGGTTAATTGTGCATAAAGTGGGTGTGTCCATATGCACGAACCTGTTGTTAAGCCTCTGATGAAGGGCGAGAGCCCAGAAACGCGTCAGGCTGTGATCATTAACACCAGGACTGTAAACACGTGGAGTTGCAGTGTTTAGCCTCATCACTGATGACATCTCAAATGACATCACTGATGACATCACTGATGACATCATCCACGTGATAATCTGATGCACCTCCTCACACCCTAATATAACCTTTGATACACCCACTCTAAATTACAGACTGCCATTCGCAAAACCATAGACACTCCAACACCAATAACTACATACCCACTCACTGATTCTTAGGTCTACACACACATCCACTCACTCACCCGTACAGTCACTCATACTTACGGTCACTCAGTACAGGACTATCATATGCACTCATACTCCTATATAGACACTCAAACACCGCCACTCATCCATAGAGGTACTCACACACCTAGTCAGTCATGCAAATAATTAAACACACTGCCATTTACTCACCTATACAGTTATACACACACCAGCTCACTTACTCATACAAATACTAGCACATTCTTACGCTCTTATACAATCACTGATACAAGCACACACTCATCCATACAGTCACTCTCACAATCACACACTCTCGCTTATAGCTATTTATATACTCCAACACACATATATACTGCCTTTCACATATGTAGTTACTCACACATGTACCACTGGGACATACATTCACTCACTAACACACTCTTACCCACCCATACAGTCTATCACAGATGCACTCTTGAAACCATCCACCCAGTGAATCACCCACTCACACATCTATGCACAGAGTCGCACACACCCCACCCACACAAACACTCAGGCACCCACACAGATACTCAGACAACCAATCAATAACTCATATAGACACTCATGTAGCTATTCACAAACCCATGCAGCCACTTACACAGCAACAGACAGACAGATACAGACATTCACCCAGTTTAGTCACTAACCCTTGCATTCAGTAAGATACGTTTAATCACTCACTTATAGAGTCAGTCACGCACCTACTTTAATCCTTCATCCACACACTTATACACCCACTCATTCTTCAATACACCTTTCCCTATATATTAAAAATATTTAAACTTTACAGAAACACACAGTCACTGGATGATGTCATCAGTGATGTCATTTGGGATGTCATCAGTGATGTCATCAGTGATGTCACTGACCATGTCATGAGTGATGTAATATGTGACGTCATCAGCAGTGCATTGCGGGGGCGCGAGTTATAGTTAGATGAACTAACTATAACGGGGGAATTTCTATGGTTTTGTACGAGTGAAATGTCCAACTAACTATAACTGTCCCTAAAACCTATGGTTTTTTCAGTGAATTTTAAAGGTTTTTTAAATGCTAATTTCTAACTATAACGTGTCCGAAACCTATGGTTTTTTCAGTGAATATATATATATATATATATATATATATATATATATATATATATATATATATATAGTAGGTAGTTATAATTAGTAATGATTAGGACCTACTTTCCATAGGAAAAGCATTTTTTAACTTGCCTATAATTTTGGCGTTGTTTGACCAATCTTCATGAAATTTTCCCAAAAAAGTGTCAAAGTAGGTTCTGTGTGTCATGGAAAGTTTATTGGTAATCCGTGCATTGAGGACCGAGAAATAGGGGCGCAAAATAAGGATGTATTTGTAATGTTAATTCCCATAGTAACGCTTTGTTGAACCTACAGCCCAAACTGCTGGACAAAATTGCACCAAACTTGGCAGAAAGGCAGATGTTGTTACGCAGATTGTGCTTTCTGTTATTTGTTGCAAATCCTTTCAGTAGTTTTTGAGAAATTAAAGCCAAATTTATAGTGAGATCTCTGGCCATGGATATTTGGTGGTGATTTCGCAATGGTCGCAGATATCTTGCAACGATTTTGCGGTGAATCAGGAATGCACACACCAGTGGGAATGCTCTGATTGTCTGGATGCAACCTGAACAGAAAGTTGTGGCAACCATTTTATTGAGTGGGAATGGTTCCCGGGGCTGGAAATTTCTGTGAAAGCTAACATAAGGGGTCAGGGTGGAGGTACTCTGACCCCATGTTTGAGAAATGAGGGTGTTAGTGACACAAGTTATGTGTCCAAAATTGATTTTTTTCAACGTGTGCGATATTCGTGATGACGATGCGACCGCCAGTGCTGTCCCCGTGTACCATCGAGGGGACATCGGGAAAATATTGCGGCGACACCGTGAATATTGTGAAAATATAAAAATAAATATTTATATATTTGTACACACTCAGCGGTCAGTGTCACAAACTCATGTGCGCAGTTACAAACTCACTCTGATACTTATACACCCATTCACATTCCCACTCACATACTTATGCATCCAGTCACATACCCACTCAGATACTCATGCACCCACTCACATACCCATTCAGGCACTCCTGCACCCACTTACAGACTCACTTGGAGAGTGACGCACCCATGTACAGACCTGCTCATAGACTCACGCACCTACTTAGAGACGCACTCATAGACTCATGTACACAGTCTCATACCCACTTAGAGACTCTTATACACACTCACAGACCCACCTGGGCACTCATGCACCATCTCACAGACCCACTTGGTTAGTCATGCACCCTCTTACAGATTCACTCGGAGAGTCATGTACCATGTGCAGACCCACTCAGAGATTCACGCAGCCACTTTCAGACCCTCTCACACACTCAGGAAGATATCTGAGATCACACTCAAAACGTGTCGTAATTTTTCTTTCTACATCACTAACCATGATTTCTAAGACAAAATGAACCCCCTCATTGTGTTTCTTTCTAAATTAAATGTTTTAAGTTTTACCAGGTTGATTCAATCAAGATGGCTTCAGACGTGCCATACGTTTGTCATAAGTAAGACTGTTAGTGCTCTAGCTGTTCTTTAGAACACTCTGGGAGGCTGCAGTAGAACAATCGGGAATCAACTGACAGGCTGCTCCTGTTTAAGTACAACAAGTAGATAGCTGAGATCTCACTTAAAACGTGTCCTAATTGTTCTTTCTATAGCATTAACCATACTTTCTATGAGAAAATGAATCCCCCTAATTGTGTTTCTTTCTAAAGTAAATGTTTTAAGTTTTACCAGTTTGATTCAATCAAGATGGCTTCAGGTGTGTCATACTTTTGTCATAAGTAAGACTGTTAGCGCTCTAGCTGTTCTTTAGAACACTCTGGAAGGGATCGCTGATATAACATCGACTTTATTTAAAATCGAACTACAAAAATATTGAGTCAACAATATCGTATACAAAAATATCGACACCCAATACGCACAACAAAAATAGTACAAACATCGATAAAAAATATTGTTAATTTTTTTTCGATGATAAGAATATTGACAACAAAAATAAAAAGCACAAAAATATCGATAACATTAAAAAATAAAATATAAAAACCAAAAACATCAATATAAATAATATGGACAACACAAACATTGATAATATACATATAAATTATACCGAAAATAACAATAATATTTAAACATAAAAATAAACTATTTTCAATAATATAATGAAATAACATATTCCAAACATTATAAACAAATACAAAAAAATTACAAAATTAATAAAATTAAATAAAATGAATATACACTGAAAATCCAAAACCAAATAAATAAACAAACAATACAACATAGAAAATATCCCAAGCACCAAAAATAAACAAACATAAATATATATCATATATAAAAAAATAACATATACATTTTAATACCAATAATAAACAAAACATAAACAAACATTAAATAAACATAACAAATATTAAACAAATTAAATAGTAACTGCCAACAATTCAAAAAAGCTATCTCGACCAATAAATTTAAACCAACCCCAACACAAACCAATAGAAAACTCTAACTAATTAAATAAACACTATAAAAGCAATCAATTAATTAACACAAAATTTACCATATAACGGACAAACACGGAGGAAGCACTGAGCCTTTGCAAGCCAGAAAAAAGAACAAAAAAGTACTACACAATTAACTATTCAGAAAAACTCTCATTAAAGGTAAGAACAAAACTTTGTAACTAAATAAATAAAATTAGCTTACATTTTATTTTACTAAAAGTATAGCATGTTTACCTTTATATGTCACAGATTAAACTTCACTAAGACACCACATAGAAAATTCAAAACAAAGATTTACATCCAAAACAATAAAAGCAACATTAAAAAGATATTTAACAAAGTAAGTATATGACTTAACCAACACATAAAGGAAACAAATTAAAACTAATACATTTAATAAAAAAGCAAAACATAGCTAACAAATAATTTTCTCGTAACAGCTTCTACAGAAGTCAACAAAACAACAACATCAAAGAAAGAAACTTCATCAACTAAAAATAGTAAGTATATTTTTTTACAACTAAATAAAAATAAAGACTAAATAATAGAAATAATCAAATTAACTGAAACTATAACGTTTTCCTTTATGTTTCACAGATTACACTGCACTAAAACTCCACCTAAAAAACTCAAAACAATGATCAACTTCGAAAACAAGGACAAAATCGACATTAAAGAAAAATATAAAACTAAGGGGCTCATTACGATGGCTGGCAGAGGCACATCCGCGGTGCTGGCGGTGGCGGAAAATGTAATTTTCCGCACTCCAGCAGCGATCCTCGCGCCCGCCATATTACAATGGGCAAACATAGCCAATTTCCGTCCGGTGAAGAGTGATGTGAACCGTCAGAAATTTGCGCCCGGCACCGCGACAGAGGGAGCCAATAGAGACCCACCGCCGTGCAGAATGATGTCCCGTCCGCCGTACAAATTACGATGCCGCAAAGAGCCCATCACACCGCAGCGGAGAAAACACCCACTCAGAGATGGCGGAAGCACAACAGCGGAGCGCGAAACCAGGCTCCCGGTCCCCTCTACCCGGTCCTGACCTCAATGGATCCAGCTCTTCAAGCCTTTCTGGTGCTGTACCTCATCCACTACCAGCAAGTAATGCACCGTCGCGGACAGCGCCGCAGGTACGCAAAAACACAACTCCGCACACAACCACAACACACAACTCCTGTGCTGACATACGGTTCCTGTCCACATCAGACACTCTGGTGGGGACAGGAACATATCCCCCAGTGTACCCACACATGACCTGCCTGATAGAAACTCATCCCTCCGCATCCGGGTCACCCATCAACCGCGAAATCACTGCAATGTCCCGGTCACGTCACCGCAGGGGTGAAGACGCAGGAAAACCTGCGCACAATGTAGTAGGCGAGGCCGGCGCCAGGCATGGGCAGTCCACAAAGATTTACAGGGCTCCACCTTCACCCTTCCCACACTACGCTTCCCACACCCATTTGTCAACATGCTGTGTGCTCCTCCTGTGCCTCCCCTGCATAATTAATCTGCAAGGTGTAGCCAGACCTTGCACCTCACACACCAAAGGACAACGGAGCCTGACTTGGAAGGTGGGAGTGAATAGGAACACCCTGCACAGAAGCTCAGGGGCTGGACAACCCTACTCCTCACACCTACCTCCCACTCATGTGAAGCAAACTGAGCATGGGTACAAAATGAAGACTCACACTGCCTATGAACATCCACTGAACTGTTCACACTGCCTGTCAAGTCACACACAAACACCCAACCCTGACACCCAGCCACATACTCATACCATAGGTCAGCAGCAATGGAGGACACGAAATGGCCCAGCCAAAAGGGAAGTGTACAGTGCTGGAAAACCATGGAGCAAGCCACATAGCATGTGTACATCACATGCAAGAGAAGGAACATATCACACCACCCTTAGGCCATCAAATCAGACATGGGTGGCACAGTGAGTGAAATTAAACCAAAGTGACCTCTATGCAACATCTCAGGGAGACATCAAGGCAAGCCATGCATAGGCACAGGAATGATAGTAAGTGTCTGAAGTCATACAGTGACCAGCCACACATCTGTGTCAACTCACTTGATATGTGTATGTCAATAGCACAACACACATGGCTCTTTGTCACACTCCCTGACTGTCAAACACAAGTAGGACCTTCACACATGCCCCTCACCTACTCACCTCACACCTGCAACACTCCACACCAGTGAGAAACACACATATTGGTGCAAATAAGGTCCTGTGAGTTCACTGACAACCAAACACACACCCGCTGCTGCATCCACAAACATCACACTCACACTCACTAATGCCTGAACCAATGGTGACACAAAAACAAAAGTCAAACACAAAGCTCACAAACAACATCCACAGAAGTCCAACAAGCCCAGACATGTGCAACCAAACAGTGGAAAGGCAATGTGACCCTAGACAGAACAGGAGTACACAACATTGTCACTCAGGGCCAATGCACAGACACCATACCCCAACACAAACAAGAATTGCATCATCAAAAAACACTCATGAACACCAACTGGGAACAATGGGACAATCAGCTAACACAGACAGAGACACCACACCAGTCATCAAGTGAACATGGTGTCATAGTGTACCACAAGCATGCAATTGCACAATCCTGACAAGTGACAGGCCCAAAATAGGAGGACAAACCATTAGTGTGCACTCAAAACAAGCTCATGAACAGGAATCCACCTTGCTGCATGTGACAGACACACAAGTAATGCACACTACACTTGCAACACACATCTGAATGTATCACACAGCAACAACTACTCACACACAATGTCATGCAAATAGAACATCACACACACATAGCATCTGTCAGTAGAAAGAGCCAACACAGGCCAAACACTGCATACATCCACAACAAAAACCCAACAGATGCACAGACCAATGCATCACATTGCAAACCCAGCTGGACATCAGGGGGATGCACACCAGGCAAGTACAAGGCAACATACACTGACAGCACTGCATGCACACCAAGAAGTCTGTGCACGCCAACCAAACCAGTAGCACACATATCTGAGTGCCACACCATGAACTCCCACAACACAAATCATCACAGCACAAACATAACATCACACTCAGGAAGGGTAGCAGAACCTCAGCAAACACACATACAGCTTACCCATCACCCACAGACGCACAACTCAGAGAAACCCAGATGCAAACAACATGACTAGAGGACTGTGCTGCTCAAACATATGCACTGCACATGAGCAACCATGACAGCAAACCAGTAGAAGAAAATGGCACATAGCTAATTTGGAAACTGTCCTGAGTGTCACATTGGTCCTGTACACAGTTCAGCCTCACACTGCATAGTGTCACACTATGAAGTTGTGGGGAGGCTCACACACTGGCAAGCCATGGGGAGGAAGACATGAGATTGAAGTGGTGTGTACGTCAGTAGTGGACAGGTGAGGAGTGCACAGAACACAAACACATAGAGGAGTTACTCACAATGTGTAGGCATCAGAAGCACATATAGGGGATGGCATGACTCCACATACCACATACCATTCTGGAGCCACAAATGGGTCAAGTGACAGCAATGCATGAGAAAACTCACAAATAATGTCAGTGTGGCTGAACAGGTCTGCACAGTGAGCACAAACAGTAACAAGACACATGGCTGATCAAAAAAACACAACACAGACTTGTCAGTCACACACTCTGCATACTCACAACTGACAGCAACAACAAGTAGGTGTCCCCCAGGAGTGCAAGGACACACCAACACACTGCACAGTGCACAATCTACAACTCCAACATGTGCCCACAATCTGAAGCACATGGCAGACAATTGAAACAAACAGACACTCATTACCTGGATCACACATGTGTGCAGTTGGCATTGCAGGGGCACACACACTTCAACACTACTGACAATGACAGCCCATTCACACTGTATGACCACTCAAGTTCACATATCCAAATATACCCATGTGACTAGGAAGTCAGGCATACACAAGATGACCACACATCAACACTGCTGTACACACACCAAGAAAGATCACACAGATATGATGGACCCTGGCCACCCCGCAAGTAATCCTGTGGATAGAATTCACCTCTGTTGTGGTATTGCAGCATAACATGACATGTGTACGATTTAGCAAACATGACCATAGAATGATTAGGATAACAGTAGATTATCACAACCACCCATCATTGCACCCTCAAGCCTCAGAGTCAATAAGAACAAAAGGGCCTGTCACCTCTGGCAAACTCTGAAAAAGTAAAACAAGCAATTGGCAATGTTAAAGTGGCATACAGAGCATGTGTCACATGCAACCATACCCATACAGCACACATTTCATTTAGCAAGGACACTGACAAAGCAGACAACAGGAGTAACTGTCTTTATTACATATTACCCAGATAGGCATCAAAAGTAGCAAACAGCAAGGCCATTGGCCAGTCCATAGTTCAAAGTATGTACATGTGTGTATGAGAACCTGCACAGGGAATGGGAATCCAAAGTGACAAACAGCAAGGCCATTGGCCAGTCCATAGTTCAAAGTATGTACATGTGTGCATGAGAACCTGCACAGGGAATGGGCATCCAAAGTGACAAACAGCAAGGCCATTGGCCAGTCCATAGTTCAAAGTATGTACATGTGTGCATGAGAACCTGTACAGGGAATGGGCATCCAAAGTGACAAACAGCAAGGCCATAGGCCAGTCCATAGTTCAAAGTATGTACGTGTGTGCATGAGAACCTGCACAGGGAATGGGTAATACCGTACACTGCCATGGGAATTAACACAGCTCGGGGGATACAAATGGGCAGTCCAGGCACCGCTGTGGGAGAGATGGGTTTGGGAGGGGAACTTTGCCTCAGACTTGGCTGTCAGTTGAACTGGGAGGTGGCTGATTGTCGTGGCCAGTTGGAGGACTGGACCTGGGAGAGAGAGGACCAGCTGAGGTAGAAGCATCAGTGGCTTTGTGAGCTGGAGGGCTGCTTGGACCGGGTGGCATGGTGGCACGGGGAGGAGGAGACATGCTGCCGTGAGCCACAGTGTGCGAGGGAGAATGTGGAGGGCTGCCTTTCCACTTCTTGGGGATTCAATAGGTAATAATTGTCTTGGTAGGAGTGGGAAGTGGGGCGGGCACAACAGCCTCACTCTCCTCCAAAGGTGCATCATGTGCAGGTGGCTCTCCCTGTGGGGATTTGCTGGTTCTGGTGTTATGCTTGGGCTGGCCTTGCCTTTTCCCCTCCATCTCCTGTTGACCAGGTGAACCCCCCACATTGCTCTCCTGTCCCAGCTTCACAGGGGTGTGGGTGGGAGTTGAGGTTGTGGGTGAATCTGCCTTAGAGAGCTGTTTGTGCAGACTCTTTGCAGGCACCAGCTTCACAGCAGGCAGGGCAGCTGTGTGTGTGTCTTTGGGAGCAGGTTTGGGGACAGAAGTGTCCTTGGATGGGGCTGATTTGGATGCATGTGAGCCTGAGGCCTGCTTCTTGGCCTGATGGCCCTTGAGTGTCACCTGAAGGGATTTTGCCTTTGCGCTCCTGTGTGCTTGTTTTTTGTTTTGGGATGGTGTCTGTGCTCTGGGCCGCTTGGAGTGCTGCTGTTGTGTGCTGCGTGTTGAGTACTTGGAGCCTGAGGGCTGTGGTGTGCGGTCACTCTCGTCAGATGTTGCCACTGGCAGGGTGGTTGCCGAAGGGACTGGAGCTGGACTCTGAGCCTGTGACAGCTGAATGGCTGCCATCACTGTGGAGGACAAAGACTGGACAGTTCTGTGTAGCCCACCCACGTCAGAATGAATGCCCTCCATGAAGGCAACTACCTCTGCCAACTTCTTGTCATGTTCCTGGAAGGCATTCAGGAGAGTAGTCTGACCCACACACAGCTGGCGCAAAAGGTCCAACGCCTCAACACTGAGGGCAGTAGGGGAGACAGGGGCAGGGGCAGCAGTGCCTGGGGGGAAGGACACTCTACCCTTCTTACTGCTGCGGGCACGGGCAGCACTAGTGGTAGTAGCCGGGAGGGTGGGCACTGGACGATGTGTGGTGAAAGAAGAGGCAGATTTCCCACTCCCTGTGCCCGCCAACATCGAGGAGTCACCGCTGGTGTCAGATGATGTTGAGGTTGGTGTTTCTGGGCGTGATTCTTCCAGGGCACTCCTGTCCCCCTCTGAGGCGCTGGTCACATCAGTGTCAGTGTGCTCATGTGTAGCAGTCGTGCCAGATGCCTCACCACTGGTGTCTGTCCCCTGTCCTTCTGTGCCCTCGGTAGATGCTGCAAAAGACAGAGACGTAGGTTCAGTATAGTGCCATATTCACAAACATCATATGCAAGCAAAGCACAAAACTAGAATATGATACCCCCATGTTGCACACCACCCTGTGCAGTCTGCATGTGCAACCTTAATGCAAAATCTCAGAAGATGCATGGAAACATGCATAGTTGGCATTAATGACCCAGGTGACGTTCACACAGCCAAATAGCTGGCCCGTGCCTCCTGGTAACCTGACATACTGATTTCTGGAAGCATACCTAGGTGCCTGTAGGTGAGATAGATGTACATCTCAACATGTTGTCACAGTCACATACGGAGTCACATTAAGGGGACAACACAGATACTGACTCCAGAATGTCCTCATACTATGGCCATGAGCTACTGATGTCCACCATGTTGTGCTTTGAAGCACAACGACCGTTGCACATTGGTGTCAGATGTGTAGTTCTCACAATTTCCAAGTCAGGCACTGCACACATCGACGAAAGCACACTAAGATGAGGCACACTGCTGTTCACTTCCCGGTGATGTCTATCAATCAATCAATCAATCAATCACAGAATTTGTAGAGCGCACTACTTACCCGCGAGGGTCTCAAGGCGCTGGGGAGAGGGAAGGGGGGGGGTGCTGGTACTGGTCGAACAGCCAGGTCTTGAGTAGCCTCCTGAAGGTCAGCAGGTCTTGGGTCTGTCGTAGGCTTAGTGGAAGGGTGTTCCAGGTCTTGGCGGCGAGGTGTGAGAAGGATCTGCCGCCGGTGGTTGTTCTTCGAATGCGAGGGACGGTGGCGAGGGAGAGGTCGGTGGAGCGGAGCTGGCGGTTGGGGACGTAGAAGAAGAGTCGTCTGTTGAGGTAGGCTGGGCCAGTTTTGTGGAGTGCCTTGTGTGCGTGGATGAGGAGTTTGAAGGTGATCCTCCTGTCGACGGGGAGCCAGTGCAGGTTCCTCAAGTGGGGGGTGATGTGGCTGTGACGTGGTACGTCAAGGATCAGGCGTGCGGAGGCGTTTTGTATGCGTTGCAGTCGCTTGATGAGCTTGGCCGGGGCTCCCGCGTAGAGGGCGTTCCCATAGTCAAGTCTGCTACTGATGAGGGCCTGGGTGACTGTTCTTCTTGTGTCTGTCGGGATCCACCTGTAGATCTTGCGAAGCATGCGGAGGGTGTTGAAGCAGGAGGAGGAGACTGCGTTGACTTGCTTGGCCATGGAGAGCGTTGAGTCGAGGATGACTCCCAGGTTGCGTGCGTGGTCGGTGGGTGTCGGGGCTGCTCCCAGCGTCATTGGCCACCAGGAGTCGTCCCAGGCTGAGGGGTTGGAGCCGAGGATGAGGACCTCCGTCTTGTCCGTGTTCAGCTTTAGTCGGCTGATCTTCATCCAATCGGCGACGGCCTTCATTCCTTCATGGAGATTGGTTTTGGCGGCGAGGGGGTCCTTGGTGAGGGAGAGGATCAGTTGAGTGTCGTCGGCGTAGGAGATAAGTGTTGAGGTCGTGCTGTCTGGCGATGCGTGCGAGCGGGGCCATGTAGATGTTGAACAGTGTTGGGCTGAGGGAAGATCCCTGGGGTACGCCGCAGATGATCTCGGAGGCTTCGGATCGGAAAGGTGGGAGGCGGACTCTCTGGGTTCTGCCGTCGAGGAAGGAGGTGGTCCATTCCAGGGCCTTGTCTCGGATCCCTGCGTCGTGGAGGCGTGCGCGTAGAGTGCGGTGGCAGACAGTGTCTAAGGCGGCGGAGAGGTCCAGCAGGATGAGGGCTGCGGTCTCACCATTGTCCAGCAGGATCCTGATGTCGCCGGTGGCGGCGATGAGGGCAGTCTCAGTGCTGTGGTTGCTGCGGAACCCTGATTGGGATGGGTCCAGGATGCTGTTTTCTTCGAGGTATCGGGTTAGCTGTTTGTTGACGATCTTCTCGATGACCTTGGCTGGGAACGGAAGCAGGGAGATGGGCCGGAAGTTCTTGAGGTCTCTCGGGTCCGCCTTGGGTTTTTGAGTAGGGCGTTGATCTCTGCGTGTTTCCAGCTCTCTGGGAAGGTCGCGGTCTCGAAGGAGAGATTGATGACGTTGCACAGGTGGGGTGCGATGGAGCTGCTGGCTTTGTTGAAGATGTGGTGCGGGAAAGGGTCTGACGGGGAGCCGGAGTGTATTGTGCACATGGTCTTGATGGTGTCCTCGATGTTCACGCTGGCCCAGGCTGGCAGGGGGTCGTGGTCGATGGTGTGTGGCGGGTCTGGTGCATCGATCTTAGTTGGGGCTGTCTGGGTGTTGAAGCTGTCGTGGATGTCGGCGATCTTGCGGTGAAAGAAGGTGGCGAGGGAATCGCACAGGGGTTGCGACGGCGGGATGTCGTTGGTGTTGGAGCTGGGATTGGAGAGTTCCTTCACGATGTTGAAAAGCTCCTTGCTGTTGTGTGCGTTGTTGTCGAGGCGGTCTTTGAAGGAGATTCTCATGGCGGACCTGAGGAGGTGGTGGTGGTTACGGATGGCGTCTTTGTGGGCTGTGTGGCTGTCCGGTGTCTTATCACTGTGCCATTTCTTCTCTAGTTTCAGGCAGGTACGCTTGGAAGCTAGGAGTTCCGAGGTGAACCAGCTGGCTCTTTTGGTGGTGTCGCTGTAGGTGAGCTTTTTCAGCGGGGCGAGGGTGTTGGCACAGTCGTCCATCCATCGTCTGAGGTTGCAGGCAGCGTCGTCGGTGTTGGATGGGTCGGAGGGAGGGCTGAGAGCGAGGGTTGCCCGAAGTTGGTCTTCGGTGACTTTGCTCCAGCAGCAGCGTGGGATCTGTTGGGTGCGGTGGTGTGTGGTGGGTTTCTGGAAGGTGAAATGGATGCAGCGGTGGTCGGTCCAGAGGAGTTCCGTGGTGTGGCTGAAGGAGACGTGGGAGCTTGAGGAGAAGATGGGGTCAAGCGTGTGGCCGGCGGAGTGGGTCGGTGTTGTGACGAGCTGGCTCAGACCGAGGTTGGCGAGGCTGTCGATCAGGGTGGTGGAGTTGCTGTCGTTGTTGTTCTCCAGGTGAAAGTTCAGGTCTCCGAGGAGGATGTAGTCGGTAGAGGTCAGGGCGTGCGTGCTGATGAAGTCGGCGATGGAGTCGCTGAACTGGGGTCGGGGTCCAGGGGGTCTGTAGACAAGGGTGCCTCTAAGGGTGGTGTTGGGGTCCGTGTGGATCTGGAAGTGCATGTGTTCGGCGGTGCTGAGAGTGTCGTTGGTGCTGGTCGAGACCCTGATGGTGTTCTTGTGGACGATGGCGATTCCTCCTCCTACTGCATTGATGCGGTCTCTGCGGGTGATCTTATAGCCGTCTGGGATGGCTATGGCGATGTCGGGGGCGGAGGAGTCGTTCATCCAGGTCTCAGTCAAGGAAGGCGACGTCTGGTGATGATGTGTCGAGCAGGTCCCAGAGCTCGACGGCGTGTTTGCGTGTGGAGCGGGTGTTCAGTAGGATGCACCGGAGGTGGTTGAGGTCCTTCTTGGCGGGCGCCTCGGTGGCTCTGAGGCTGGTGTAGCTGCAGTTCCGGCAGGTGAAGGGGCCATGGGTGCGTTTCGGGGCGGCCTTGAAGCAGTTGTGTGTCCGTCCGGGGTTGAGAGTGTGGAGTGTGGTGGCATCGTATCGGCGTCGATCCTCGAGGCTGGAGTGGGGGGCGCGCGGCCCAGGGGTTCTGGTGCTCTGTGCGGTCCAGTCGCGGACGGGCGCAGACGGGCTTGCCTTAGGCGCGCCTTTGGCGCGCCAGCGGCACGGCCGCGCAGCGGCCGCCATATATGGGGAGGTGGGAGGGAGGAGCAGTGAATGGGCAGTCAGGGGGGCGGGGCCGCAGGGGACGCAGCGGCGTGAATGGAGAGAGGCAGCGAGGGGCACCGAAGGCTAAATGGGCACAAGGGGGGTGGGGCAGCGAGGGAAAAACAGAAGAAAACACGGGCACAGTACAGTGGGGCAGCGAGGGCACAGAAGGCAAAATGGACAAAAAACAGAAGAAAACACGGGCACAGTACAGTGGGGCAGCAAGGGCACAGAAGGCAAAATGGACAAAACAGAAGAAAACACGGGCACAGTACAGTGGGGCAGCGAGGGCACAGAAGGCAAAATGGACAAAAAACAGAAGAAAACACGGGCACAGTACAGTGGGGCAGCGAGGGCACAGAAGGCAAAATGGACAAAAACCAGAAGAAAACACGGGCACAGTACAGTGAGGCAGCGAAGGCACAGAAGGCAAAATGGACAAAAAACAGAAGAAAACACGGGCACAGTACAGTGGGGCAGCGAGGGCACAGAAGGCAAAATGGACAAAAAACAGAAGAAAACACGGGCACAGTACAGTGGGGCAGCGAGGGCACAGAAGGCAAAATGGACAAAAACCAGAAGAAAACACGGGCACAGTACAGTGGGGCAGCGAGGGCACAGAAGGCAAAATGGACAAAAAACAGAAGAAAACACGGGCACAGTACAGTGAGGCAGCGAGGGCACAGAAGGCAAAATGGACAAAACAGAAGAAAACACGGGCACCGAGGCCACAAGCGGAGGGGCGAGCTACCAGCAGCAGCAGCGGGCGGACAGCACAGGCGGAGCTGTGTGGTGGGGAGCGACCTACCTGGCAAGGTCAAGGGTCGCTCTCCTCAGCGCAGCGGCCGCCATATATGGGGAGGTGGGAGGGAGGAGCAGCGAATGGGCAGTCAGGGGGGCGGGGCCGCAGGGGATGCAGTGGCGGGAATTGAGAGAGGCAGCGAGGGGCACAGAAGGCAAAATGGGCACAAGGGGGGTGGGGGCAGCGAGGGAAAAACAGAAGAAAACACGGGCACAGTACAGTGGGGCAGCGAGGGCACAGAAGGCAAAATGGACAAAAAACAGAAGAAAACACGGGCACAGTACAGTGGGGCAGCGAGGGCACAGAAGGCAAAATGGACAAAAAACAGAAGAAAACACGGGCACAGTACAGTGGGGCAGCGAGGGCACAGAAGGCAAAATGGACAAAAAACAGAAGAAAACACGGGCACAGTACAGTGAGGCAGCGAGGGCACAGAAGGCAAAATGGACAAAACAGAAGAAAACACGGGCACCGAGGCCACAAGCGGAAGGGCGAGCTTACCAGCAGCAGCAGGCGGACAGCACAGGTGGAGCTGTGTGGTGGGGGAGCAACCTACCTGGCAAGGACACCCATAATGCAGCAGATGTCATAAGGCCACATCTCATCTTACACTGCCAAGGGCCATTATATTAAACACATGAGAAAGTACATGTAGCAAAAATGCATGACAGCTGCACTCAACACAGAGGCCACTTACAAGCCATTGCATCACACTAGAAACATCACAGAGCTCCGCACAGGCTCAGGGTTGAGATACATGCAGTCACTCACACCCAAAGTCACCCATCGCAGAATACTCACCCCCAACTTGCTGCTGATGGGCCCTCAAACGTCCATCCAGCTCTGGCTGTGTCACTGCCAAGATGCGGGCCATTAGTGGTGTCATGCTCCTGCGCGCCAACCTTCTAGTCCGAGGGAGCAGCCCCAGCGTCATCTCTGCCACGTTAATGCTCAGCCGGCAGATGTCATCCCACCTCTTGTGACAGTGTGTGTGCCGTCGGTTGGAGACACCCAGAGCCTGCACCTTGCATGCAATGGCCCTCCATAAGGCCTTACGCTGGCAGACTTTAAGCTGCAGGCATGGGAGACAAGAAGCGGAAGTTTCAGTGTCACTGGGTTATGTACCACTGTGTCTCAGTACAGGATCATGCACAAACTTAGCAGAGCTATACAGATATGTTTAGCATAGGCCATACAGCATGACACGTAGTACATCAGCATCAGATAATTGCATAGAAATGCATGCAGGTATGAGGATGGACACAGTACCTGGCCATCTCACACAGATGCAGAACGCCAGCACAGAAAGCAATGTGAATAAGGCCCTCATCTGCGATGCAGTATGTGAGGGAGCAAGACATACATTACATTTAAAATGATGTGTCGGGGCAGACTCACTGTGACCAACACTACACACCCCTCAATGTCCTTGGCCTGTGAATGGCTCACTGTGTCATGGAGGTCACATTTCTTACATTCTCACACCCTTCTCACAAGGTCAGTCTTGTGCAATCCACAGGCCTAAGATGGAACATTGATGAATAGGGTGGCAGACAACACATATGTCTCACTCTGTCCATTTACTGATGTGTCCCGATCAAATTGGGCAGTATCTGTGCAGGCCAGGGGGACTCACACTGAGGTAAAACGTGGGCCATCAGAACATTCACATGCATGTACAATATGAGAGGGCAAACAGTGCCTACACATGCGAGTCAGTACACATAATGAAAACAAGGGAAGGAGGATGTTTCAGGAGTACATTAATATGATGTGTCATAGGTGCATTTCCACCAAGAGTGTCACCCTCAGGCATTTCATCTTGTGCATAATGCTTACATATCCATGGTAGCAATATTAGAAATGGACACACATCCTTCAGTACCCTTTGGACGAAACACATTTGTAATGTCACAAATGAACATGTGAAAACCTCATGGACTCTGACATCCATTAGCACAGGCAATGTTGGTTCTGACTTCCACTTTCCAAACCAGCATTGTTACTGTATGGCTGTAAAACACTGCATGTCCCTCCCATCCTGAAATGCAGCCATGGATCTGTGGAAAATAGGCTACAAGATACATTGACATGAAGTTAGCATGCTAGGCAGTATATCACACAAACTTGCACTCACAGGCACATACTACAGCAGATCAACTTCATGTGTGCACTCTTTGCACTCTCCAGATTTCACTCTGAAACACTTACCATTACATCAGGACTTACCATTACATCAGGAGCACCATATAGCCTCCCATACTGTGAAAGCACCTCGTCCACCAGGACCTCCAGCTCCTCCGTGGTGAAGGGACGGGCCCTGATGTTCTCAGTTCTCGCCATCACTGGGTCCAGGAGACAGGTACAGCAGCAGTTGTTGGTGATGAATGTCAGGCAGCAGTGTCTGGATGCAGTGGAAATGTGTGGCTCGCTCCCAGATATATATAGGCCCCTGGGGTTGTTTCAGTGGTACTCAGATGCTGCAATTGGTGTTCCAGATCAGCTTTTTCCAAATGTAACCAATGACCGGCCCCGCGGTAACCGAGCACGTATACCGCGATTTTCAAAATTGTATTTCACTACCGCGATTGTGGTTCCCATTGGCTGAATGGGCATGGGCATTGGCGGTGTCACACCACGGGGCCCAGGCGGTCGCTACCACAATCGTGCATCTTTCAATTGTAACCAATGACCGCCCCGGGGTAGCGGAGCACTCCCACCGCAATTTTCAAAATTGTGTTTCACTACCGCGAATGCGGTTCCCATTGGCTGAATGGGCAAGGGCATTGGCGGTGACACACCGCGGGGCCCATGCGGTTGCTACCGCGAATTGGCATCTTCACCTTGGTGCCAATGGCCGTGATTGCGGTGGCGGTGCACGCTTACGGCACCTATGGACACATCATGCTGTGGAAATGTCAATGGCCAGTTCTCAGCATTGAACAGTAGACACATAATATGAATCATGCCACCAGATAGTGTAATTCAATTCTAGTGTGACATTTAACTCACTGATGACTACACATGCCATGTCAGGGCACAGGATTACATGCATTGGCATGTACTCCCTCCCATGTCACTTATGATGTTGTTGTGCATGTACACAGATCTGTTGTGTGATGGACTCTCAAATATGTACACATGTCAATGTGTGAGATGGTTAAGCAACCCACAGTAATGATGGACTGACTACATAATGTGCATATTTCACTGTGTAGATTGCTGGACTCATGTTTACACTAGATCTTTATGCACACACTGTGCTCATTGTGTTGGTAATGTGTGCCCTGTCCGACTTACGCAAGAAGGTGTGGCAGGTACAACAGCTATGTAGAAGCCAGCAGTGTTGCTGTTTCAGACATGTGCTGTGTCAACTACTCTCAGGGCTGGTGACACAAGATGTTGGAATGTACATTTTGGCATTCACATAGTCTGAATCTGTTTTTGGGGTACTCACTATGTAAATACTGGACATGTGTACAACTACTTTAGATCAAGGTGTCTCTACCTGTGACTTGTGCTTTAAGCTGTAGTTTTAGGCCAGTCATTGTTGGCTCTGTGTCAGTCAAAACGTAAGATGTTGGACACATCTCATAGGGGAATTGAATTGACATGTGTCCCCTTTCATCTTACCTAGGAGGCTACCAAATGTGCATCGTCCAGTCACATTGCTTGCGGACATGGAGGATGAGGACATCATACGGAAATTCCGTTTGGATCGACCTACCCTTCAGGACCTATGTGCTCAGTTGGAGCCCCATCTGAGGCCTCGCAGAACCTATCCAACTGCTTTGACACCAACATGTAAGGTGATGGCGGCCCTGCATTTCTTTGCAACTGGTTTGTTCCAGTACACGGTGGCTAGCGCAGGTGGGATGTCTCAACCAATGTTCAGCATGGTGCTACTTGATGTCCTGTCCGGTATGATGACCTACAAGGACAGCTACATCCATTTTCCCAGGAGACAAGAATTGGCAGCTGTGAAGGGTGATTTTTATGACCTTGCCCACAACCCTAATGTTGTTGGTGGCATTGACTGCACACATGTTGGCCTGGTTCCACCACAGGCACATGAGCACATCTACAGGAACAGGAAGCATTTCCATTCCATTAATGTGCAGGTGGCATGCCAAGCGGATATGATTATCTCCCATGTCTGTGCCAAATTTCCAGGATCAGCACATGACTCCTACATACTGCGTAACAGCATCGTACCACAGCTGATGGCAAATCTGCATCCGGACCGTGCGTGGATTGTGGGTGAGTACGCAGAGTCAAGTAGCGTGCTGTATGTGTGACATGCTGTCCTCTGCCACAGTGATATTACAAAATTGGTCTGTGTATCTCACACCTAGGTGACTCTGCATATCCCAACCGGCCTTGGTTGCTGAGCCCACTGAGGAATCCCAGGACCCCGGGTGAAGTCCACTACAATGAGGCCCATGGGAGGACACGTCGTGTGGTGGAGTGTACTTTTGGGCTTCTGAAGTCTCGATTTCGGTGCCTGGACAAGACCGGAGGGGCACTGATGTACTCTCCCCAAAAGGTGTGTCAGATCGTAGTTTAATGCTGCATGCTCCACAACCTGGCCTTGCGCAAAGAGATCCCCCTGATCCTGGACGATGATGAGCAGCAGATGAAAACCCACACATGTCCAGTGAGGAGGATAGTGGAGAGGAGGAAGGTGTCGACCTGCGTCAACAGCTCATCAACCGCTACTTCCCTTGAGTGTGAGTGACATTGTACAACAGTGCCATTGTCTGCTGTCTTTGATGGTAGTGAAAAGGCCTAGGTGAGCTTTTTGACTACTGCCTGTTGTTGGCTCTGTGCTGATGGCTGATGTTTGTGGCACAGTGTAGTCATGACCAGCCACATGACGTCTATGTTGATGTTGTTGCTCATTGTAATGTGGGCTGGGTTGTGTACCTTGATGACTAGTGTTGTGTACTGCCATCACCTGACAAGTAAATGTCGTTCTCTTGTGTCTTTCTAAGTCCCTTCACCCTCTCAATGCCTCATCACAATCAGAGCTTCTGGTACAGTGGAATCAGAGTTAACATTGTACATCCTGTGATAAACATGGAGCTGACACAAAGACATAGGTGTGTAAGGAGTGTTTATTTACAAAGAGTGTTTGTGAAAGACAAGTGATGTTTGAGAAAATGGTGCTAGGTGAATTAATGAGTTGTCTAGTCACGATGGTAAACGAGACAATAGAGTAGTCACCACATTGATGAGGTGACACAGTCCAACAGACACCTGCCATCAAGATGGCAGTGTGGATAAGGATACTCAAGAAAGTCAATGTGAAGGTGAAGAGAGGTGCCATCATGGCTGGCTGTTTGACTTACGTTTGGCGGGTGCTTTGCCACGTGATACTCCTGTGGTGTTTTTCGGATGGCCCCTTTTGCGTTTTTCAGGGGGGGGCCTCTGCTGCAGGCTCAGCGGTGTCTGAGGAGTCATCTTGTTGCAGCTCACCCCTCTCTGTGGCCGCAGCTGGGGTGGTGTGAGTATCATCCTGCGTGCCACTGGAGGGAGGTTGAGCTGTCCTTTGGGCCGCATGACTGTCCCTCAGAAAACCCACAAGCTGGCCCATGAGGTCCACGATTTGGCCCATACGCGTGTCCATGGACCTCTGCAGCAGGCTGAACTCATGCATTTCTTCCAGTACCTGGCCCATGTTTCCCTGGCTTTGTTCATATACACCAAGGACACTGGCGATGTTGGGCAGAGCTTCGGTCCCAGTGTCCTGTCGATTCTGTCCCCCAGTTGCCCTCCCACCTGCCCTGTTGTCCCGGAACTGTGGTGTTGCCACTCACCGCACCCGCAGACTCTGCCTGCCCTCCTCTGATTGTGTGATGGTGTTGGTATCCACTGAGGCAGGGAGAGTGTTGCAGGCAGCACTAGTGGTGGTGGTGGTTGAGGCCGCACAGGTCGGTGCAGCAGGGCTCAGCGTGGTAGTTGTTGTTGAGGTGGTGGTGGTGTGGACAGTTGGGGCCTGGGACGTGGTGCGCCCTGCCAGTCCAGATGGGCCAGGTTCGGTGTCCGCATCCGAGAAACTTAGGGAGTCAGCATCCGAGAGTCCATGTTCAAGGGGGGGGGAGACTGGCTCTGCAGGTCGGTGTTGTCTTCTGCAGCAGTCAATTGTGGATCTCCTGTTGGACAGAGGTGAAATGGTCATTGGAGTGCAACCCACAAGCATGGTGTTGGACGTTTGGATGTTACATGGGATACACTACACAGTTTACATTGTTATCACTTTGTAGGTCTGCAAGTACTGAGCATCATGACATGATGTGGAGGGACATACATTACTTGTCCATGGTATGACAGGTCGATGAATACCATGTTCCACGTACAGATTGTGTGATTACAAGGACATGTTGGCATGTAACGACTAGCAGCACAACAACTTTATGAGATGCATCTTTTGTGTTTGCTCTGCATGGTAAACATTACATCTGATCAAGAACTAGCCATTGTTATCCTATGCATACCTTTGTCATGTCATGTACTTTACTTTTATTTACCAACTGACCATGCATGTTTTTTGTGTTCATATGGGCCTTGCTGCTCTGCCACCATGGCACTGACACATAGCATTCATTGCTGTGCATGATTGTGCCCTGGTTTTCTTCACAATGTAAATTTGTGAGTCAGACATTTATTTCTGTGACAGTTACGTACGCTTGGCTGTCTGCACACTGGAAGTGGCTATTGGATCTGTGGCAAGTTGGACGACATGTGAGGGCTGGTGTGGTCATATGGATCCATGCTTTTTGTGAGGACTGGCAGGGTGTATGCACTGTCTACCTACCTGTTCTGTGACAGAGTTGAGGGGAATTGCTGCCACATGGTTCTGGGTGTGGGGGCCAAGGGTGCCTGGTGGGAGTTGTAGTGCAGTCTACCCACCCACATACACCCCTCCCTGTTAGGATGGCTACCTACCTGTTAGTTTGAGGAGTGCAATACAATGGCTGCCACATGGTTGTGGATGGGGGGAGTGCTCCATCCTGCTCAGAGGTGAGACTAGAGAGCATGAGGGGGCTATCTACCTGTGAGTTTGAGGAGTGCAATACAATGGCTGCCACATGGTTGTGGGTGGGGGGAGTGCTCCATCTTGCTGAGCTGTGGGACAAGGGACCTGGTGGGAGGTGTATTGGTGGCTTCCCACCCACAAACCCCCTCCCTGTTAAGATGGCTACCTACCTGGTAGTTTGAAGAGAGCAATGCAATGCATACCACATGGTTGTGGGTGTGGGGAGGACTCCATCCTGCTGAGCTGTGGGACAAGGGGGCCTGGTGGGAGTTGGAGTGCTGGCTTCCTACCCACATACCACCTCCCTGTCAAGATGGCTGCCTCCCTGTGAAGTGTAGCAGAGGAAGGGAATAGGCTACACATGGCTCTTGGATGGGGGAGTGTTCCATCCTGCTCAGGGGTGGGACAAGAAAGCATAAGATGGCTACCTACCTGTTTGGTGAAGGTGAGCAATGCAATGGCTGCCACATGCTTCTGGCTGGGGGGGAGTGCTCCATCCTGCTGAGCTGTGGGACAAGAGGACCTGGTGGGAGTTGGAGTGCTGGCTTCCCACACACAAACCCCCCTCCCTGTTAAGATGGCTACCTGCCTGGTAGTTTGATGAGGGCAATGCAATGGCTGACACATGGTTGTGGGTGTGGGGAGTACTCCATCCTGCTCAGCTGTGGGACAAGGGGGTCTGGTGGGAGTTGGAGTGCTGGCTTCCCACACACAAACCCCCCTCCCTGTTAAGATGGCTACCTACCTGTTAGTTTGATGAGGGCAATGCAATGGCTGACACATGGTTGTGGGTGTGGGGAGTACTCCATCCTGCTCAGCTGTGGGACAAGGGGGCCTGGTGGTAGTTGGAGTGCTGGCTTCCCACACACAAACCCCCCTCTCTGTTCAGATGGCTACCTACCTGTTAGTTTGATAAGGGCAATGCAATGGCTGACACATGGTTGTGGGTGTGGGGTAGAGTGTTACATCCTGCTCAGCTTTGGGACTGGGGTGTATGGTGGGAGTTGTAGTGCTGGCTGCCTGTACACATGCCCCCATGGAAATATTGCTAGCTACTTTTGGGGTGAATCAGAGGGAGTAAATGTTGGATCTGTGAGACATGTGTTGGGGAGAGTGTGGTGCACATGAGTGCATTTGGGCCTAGGAAGTGTAGCTTTCTAGTTGTGCAAGACAGTACATAGCAGTGTAATGGGAGACATTTGTTGGTACTTACCAGCCTCCACTCCCCCGGGGATTCCTGTGAGACTCTCTGGATGCAGTGTGGCAAGCACCTTCTCCTCCCATTCAGTGAATGTTCATGGTGGAATGGGAGGGCCACCGCCAGTCATCTGAGCCAGCTTGCGGTTCTTGTTGTTCTTCTCTTTCACATTGGCTTTGAGGTCATTCCACCGCCTCCTGATCTCCTTCTGGGAGCGCGGGATGGTCCCTACTGCATTGACCTTGTTGACTATCCTTGCCCACATTTGATTTTTAGTGGCTTGTGGTGTCTGTTGGATCAGGCTTCCAAACAAATGTGGTTCTACTCTGATTACCTCATCTACCATGACTGACAACTCATTGTCAGTGAATTTGGGTATTTTCTTCTGTGCCATGGTGTGTGATGTGCTAATGGGTTGAAGGTGCAGGTGTGAAGGTGGTGGTGGTAATGTGTGTGGTGTGTGTGTGTTGTTGTGATGGTGTGATGTGTGCAGATTTGCCTCTCCTTGGTGCTGTGGGGTTGGGCCCTTCAGTGCTAGAGTTGTGCAAAGGATTGTGGTCAGGGAAGGGGCTGGTTTTATGGTCAGCTATGTGGGTGGGTCAACATGGAGTATTCCTGTCAGGTGTGTTGTGTGGGTTGACCTGGGATTTGTAGTTTTTATTTGCCATGGGGATGTGTCATTGGGGTGTGTTAGGTGTTTTGTGAGGCTGAGCCAGAATAATGGCCACACTTGGTGGCCTTGTTGTGTTTTATTTTTTTTAACCGGCATTTATCTTCCGGAGTGACCGCGGCGGTCAGAATATGGCAGCCCTTCCGCCGGATCTCCCATTCATCAATAGTTGCGATCGCGCCAGTCGGAATGCAACAGCCCTTCCGCCGGCTCTCCCATTCACCAATGGTTGTGATCGCGGCAGTCGGAAAAAGCTGATCGTTCCGCTGTCACCGCAATGGTATCCTAATTCAACATGCGGTCACTCCGCTGGCCGTGCGGAGGTTTTGGGTGTTTCCGCTGCAAGACCGACCGCCGCGTACAGATTTACACATGCTCCGCACTCTCCCGGCGGTCTTTTGTGGAATCCGCCCGCCGCGGTTGGATTTTTCTGGTGGTTCATCCTAATCTGACCTCCGGTTTTCCCGCAGTACATGCGGACGGTTAATTTCCGCTACCACGGCGGTCGGAGTGTTTTTCCGACCGCCATCGTAATCGGCCCCTTAGTTAGGGATTGCTCTAGCCGTAGCTCTTGATAGCTCTGTTCTTTTCTGATGGCTTCTATTAGTTTGTGTAAGGTTGGTTATCCTCTTCCTATTGTGGCTTGGAAGGCATTGTGCCATCCTCCCACCATATTATTAGTTTTAGCTTTTTGAGCTAGGGTGCTATCATAGATGTTCCACCAGGGGATTTGGAACTTTTGTTGCCTACGGTGTCCTGACCTATGTAGCCTTCAAGTGTCTTCAAAGTAGTCTGGGAAGGGAGTTAGTTTTGTTTCGTTTTCTTGGTAGAAAAGGCTTTCAAGAAGTATGTTGTAGTGGTTAGCTACTTCAGTTGTTGGTACATAGGTCAGGTCTATTAATGTTTTGATTTGATAGGCAAAGTTGCTATTGGCGGCGTAATCTATACTTAGGGCCCGATTACGATGCGGTTATGAAAGCATTGCCACCTAGGGCCAGATTACGATGCAGTTAGGAAGGCCTCCTAATGGCATTTGCTCCTTCCGAATCAGATCGGGAACATGTCTTCCTGACCGAGGGCCAGATTACGATGCAGTTAGGAACATAGGCTCCCATAGAAGTCAATGGGAGTCCAACCAAATCGTATCTGGAAGCATCCGGATGCATCATACTCGGTCGGTCAGACTCCCCTGATCCGAGTCAGTCAGAAACCATTTCCATACCGATTCAATCGGGAAGATTTCCTAGCCGCATTGTAATCGGGCCCTAGGAGTAGATTTTTGTATGTGTCACCAGATAATTTGGATGAAGTGATAATAGCAACCTTGTATTGCAGTGTGTAAGTATATTTTTAAAATTACTGAATCACTGCTTGTTCAAAGTCAATGATTATTTTTTGTGGGAGGTAGTTGTCGGTGTGCTGTTTTATTAATGTAAGGAGCTCTATGTAGGTGGTATTTTGCTTATCGGGGAGTATTGCTTATATGAAGGGGATGTTAGTGTCTTCATATTCTCCGTGGATGGTATAGAGTTGTTAAAAAGGCTTGGGGCAAACTTTGAATGTACCATCCATCATCCACGTTTCGCAGTTTTTTAATTTTTGTATGTTGTTGTTGTTAGCAAAGATAATAATTCGTTTTTCATGACTGTTATTGTCATGAGGATGAATTTCTCATTTTTGTGGGTGACAGTGTATTCAGGTAAGATTTATTTTTCTGCAAAAGCATGGGGGTGGGTGGTGTTTGAGCATTAGCTCTTTTAGTTCTGGCTATTAATCTTTTTAGAGTGGGAATGGACGGTAGTTGTCCTGTGACATGTTCAGGAACCCTAGTTAATAAGTTTTTTAGTATTTGGGTACTGGTCTGTTAGGAGCTGGTGCTTGCTTCTCTGATTGTTTCTAGAGCATCTCTGAGCTCGATTTCTGTCACTTTGGGGGGATGGTTGTGTTCCCTGACATTAACTACATTTGTTTCTACTGTTGTGGCTCTCCCACAGCAACAATTGGAGTAGTATTTACTACATTTCCAATGGGTTTTGTTTCCTGTTATTTTTTCTTGCGTATTAGTATAGCCCATGTAGCACAGAAGCAGTTTTCCCTTTTGTGATGTGATGAATTTTGCTCTTTCTACCATTTTTTTGTCTATCTGTGAATATATATATATATATATTTTTCACATAGGATCACAGCTTGCAGCAAAAATCATCCAGCACTCCATGAGGTAATAATCATATATATTCACTGAAAAACCATAGGTTTCAGGCACGTTATAGTTAGAAATTAGCATTTAAAAACCTTAGAAATTCACTGAAAAAACCATAGGTTTTAGGGACGTTATAGTTAGTTGGACATTTCACTCGTATAAAACCAAAGAAATTCCCCCGTTATAGTTAGTTCAGCTAACTATAACTCGTGCCCCCGCAATGCACTGCTGATGACGTCACATATTACATCACTCATGACATGGTCAGTGACATCACTCATGACATCACTGATGGCATCACTGATGGCATCACTGATGGCATCATCCAGTGACTGTGTGTTTCTGTAAAGTTTAAATATGTTTAATATATATAGGCCAAGGCGTATTGAAGAATGAGTGGGTGTATAAGTGTCTGAATGGATGATTTAGTAGGTGCATGACTGACTCTATAAGTGAGTGATTAAACGTATCTTACTGAATGCATGGGTTAGTGACTAAACTGTGTGAATGTCTGTATCCGTCTGTCTGTTGCTGTGTAAGCGGCTGCATGGGTTTGTGAATAGCTACATGAGTGTCTATATGGGTTATTGATTCGTTGTCTGAGTATCTATATGGGTGCCTGAGTGTTTGTGTGGGTGGGGTGTGTGTGACTCTGTGCATAGATGTGTGAGTGGGTGATTCACTGGGTGCATGGTTTCAAGAGTGCATCTGTGATGGACTGTAGGGTGGGTGAGTGTGTGTATGGGTGTGTTAGTGAGTGAATGTATATCTCAGTGGTACATGTGTGAGTAACTACATATGTGAAAGGCAGTATATATGTGTGTTGGAGGATATAAATGGCTATAAGTGAGAGTGTGTGATTGTGAGAGTGGCTGTATGGATGCGTGTGTGCTTGTATCAGTTATTGTATAAGAGCGTAAGAATGTGCTAGTATCTGTATGAGTAAGTGAGCTGGTGTGTGTATAACTGTATAGGTGAGTAAATGGGAGTGTGATTAATTATTTGCATGACTGACTAGGTGTGTGAGTAACTCTATGGATGAGTGGCGGTGTGTGAGTGTCTATATAGGTGTATGAGTGCATATGATAGTCCTGTACTGAGTGACCGTAAGCATGAGTGACTGTACGGGTGAGTGAGTGGATGTGTGTGTAGACCTAAGAATCAGTGAGTTGGTATGTAGTTATTGGTGTTGGAGTGTCTATGGTTTTGAGAATGGCAGTCTGTAATTTAGAGTGGGTGTATCAAAGGTTATATTAGGGTGTGAGAAGATGCATCAAATTATCACATGGATGATGTCATCAGTGATGTCATTTGAGATGTCATCAGTGATGTCACTGACCATGTCATGAGTGATGTAATATGTGACGTCATCTGCAGTGCATTGCGGGGCCGCGAGTTATAGTTAGCTGAACTAACTATAACGGGGGAATTTCTATGGTTTTGTATGAGTGAAATCTCCAACTAACTATAACGTCCCTAAAACCTATGGTTTTTTCAGTGAATTTCTAAGGTTTTTTAAATGCTAATTTCTAACTATAACGTGCCTGAAACCTATGATTTTTTCAGTGAATTTCAAAGGTTTTTTAAATGCCAATTTCTAACTATAACGTGCCTGAAACCTATGGTTTTTTAAGTGAATTTCAAAGGTTTTTTAAATGCTAGTTTCTAACTATGCCTACAGAGGTAGGACATGTGAAGAAAGAGGAACAAACGCACAGAAAGAAGCAAAAGAAATGCAGAAAGAAGCAACAGAAGTCCACAAAGACGAAGAAAATTGCAGGAAGTAGCAAGACATGTGCAGAAAGAACCAACAGAGGAGCAAAAAGAGGCCTTGTTGCAAAATCATCCTGTGCCCCCAACTTTTTCTAACGGGTACTGGTGGTAACTGACTCAGACTAACCAGGCCTAGAGCCAGTGCTATGCTAAAAGACACTTAGAATACAGTGAAAACACCTACATACACTAGGGAACACTATGCGTTGGGGTACCCCTGTGATTAGCATGACCTCCTCTGTAAGGCCCTAGTACATAATAGGGCAGGGGGATTAAAACTACCTCTAAGTCAGAGGTGCAGAAAGATGCTTCTTTAAGTAGTAGTCACGTTTGCAGAGTGGTGGAGAAAGGGTGCTGGGCATTCGACCAGCGCTCAGGAATTCCGCTGCGTAGGACTTGCAGGAGGTACCAGGAGGGATTCTTGGCCCCCAAACTCCCTCAGGACTAAATTGGACTTCATCCCCCATCCCGTAGTCTGCCATGAGGCGCGTTTGCAGAGTGGTAGAGAAAGGGGGTCATGGGCTCCGAAGACATCTTAGCAATCCCACTGTGTGGGACTTACTGGAGGTAACAAGAGGGGTAGTTGGCCCCCAAGGACATCCTTGGGGGCCAACTTCCCCTCCTATTACCTCCAGTCAGTCCCACACAGCAGCACTGGTAAGTACTCGTACCAGGCCACGCCACTTTGCCCACCACTCTTCAAACGCGTTCCCTGGCGCGCTCTTGGATGCGGATTGAAGTCCCCTTCACTGCTGGGGGTCCTTTAGGGGCCAACTAGCCTACCTTTTACCTCCAGTAAGCCCCACGCAGTGGGATTGGTGAGAGGTAGACAAAGGCCATGCCCCCTTTCTCCACCACTCTGCAAACGCGCCCCCTGGCGCGTTGTTAGTTGGGGAATTAATTAAACTTGAATACTGAGGGTCCCTGGGGGCCAACTAGCCCACCAAGTACCTCCAATATGGGCCACAGAGCTGCATTGCAGAGAGGTGGTCTGAGGCCACGCTCCTTTTTACACCACTCCGCAACGCAGCTCTGTGGCTGGAAAAGCAATCTGGTTTCCTGCTCTCTCTTCCAAAACCCAAACCACAGTTTGCTATGACAGGGCGGGAGCCGCGATGCTCCCACCCTGCCATAGCAAACAGCAGTGTCCCGGGGGTGGGCACCCCGGGACACTGCAGGAGCTGGCCCTAGGGTGTGGCGGTCCCCAGGGCCATCATGTTCTCCAGGAGGGGGGCCGCACGGCCCCCCTCCCAACGTGTGCAAAGCCCCGGGGAGGTGGTGGTCCCTGGGGCTCGGGGGTCCGTAACGGACCCCCGCATTTACATACTTAGTGCCCTGGGGAGGTGGCGGTCCCCGGGGCGTGTGGGGGGCTCGAGCACACAGGTTCATTTAAAAAAAAAAAAAAGCCCCGGGGGTGGCGGTCCCCGGGGCTGCGGGGGGGCCGTGTGCCCCCGCAAATATTTAAGAAAAGCACCGGGGGTGGCGCTCCCCAGGCAAACCGCCCTTCTTCATGTGCAGTCTGATTCAAAATTGATGGCGTGCAGATGACCAGCGTTTTCCCTCTTTTATTGCCATGACTCTAAAAAATAGATAATTACAAAGCATTATGGGGCTGGTAGTTCTATATTAAATCAACCCCAAATGGGGTGCCGTCATCAATCACCATTCGTAGAATTTAAAAACAATTTAATGGGGAAAAAATGTCATGCGGGAATGCAAATGCAGTTCAAGGCATCTCCTGCTCAACGCCGCCGCTTGAATTCCTGGCGGCAGCGGACCCGCAATGTTATTGCAGTGCTGCCATCCGTGACCGGGGCAGGTCACTTAGATTCCAAAAACAAGGTTACCCCTGGGGTGGAGGCACACTCAGGATCGCACAGGTCCAGCAAACATAACCCCTCAAATCTGCTGCCGACGCGTTTCGGGCAAACCGACCTTCTTCATGGGCAGCCTCCGATTCAAAATTGATGACGTGCAGATGACCATATATATATATTTATTAATTATACAGTCTTGAATAGTAAAAATGTTTGTACAATTATTATATTTGAACATAAACTTATACTTGTCTTGCTTTAATTTTCTTTTTGGATATTTTATCAATGGTTGTGGTTGATTCACTGGTTTCTTTTTTTCTGTTGGTTTAAAAGTAAATGTTATTTATTTTAAAGTGTTACATTTAATTTGATTATTTTGTTTATTTAGTTTCTATTTTATTTAGTTGATAAAAAAATACTCACTATTTTTAGTTGATTAAGTTTATTTCGTTGATGTTGTTGTTTTGTTGAAGTTTGTAGAAGCTGTGAAGAGAAAAGTATTTGTTAGTTATATTTAGCTTTTTTATTTAATTTGTTTTTTATTAGTTTGCTCTATTTGTTAGTAAATGTATCTACCTACTTAGGGGGTCATTACGATGGCATAACGATAGCCACCGCCGGGCTGGCGGTGGCGACCGTTACGCCATCATAACGTGAATTACCCACCGCCATATCACGATGGCGATGGGTATTGCGGCGGACGGAAAGTCCGTCTGCCGCTTTTCCGCCAGTCGGCAATCGTTACGATAGCCGGCCGGGCGGAGCTGGGGCACAATATTGTGCACCGCCATCCATATTATGATGGTTGATTTCCAGGGCCATTCCATGGTGGCGACGTCGCCATGGAAAGGCTGGCGGGGATTTGCTTTGGGGGCCCGTTGCGGGCCCCCGGGGGGTGGGGGGGTACACTTGGGGGGTACCCATGGTACCCCCCTGCATGTCCATGCACAAGGTGGCAGGCACCGGTGGCAGTCGCATCATGATTAGGATGGCGGGACCGCCGCATGTCTGGCGGCCGGTCCCGTTACCGCTAGGGTCCACCTGCCATCCTAATAGGCCCCTTAGTTTTATATTTTTCTTTAATGTTGATTTTGTCTTTGTTTTCAAAGTTGATCGTTGTTTTGTGTCTTTTAGGTGGAGTTTTAGTGAAGTGTAATCTGTGAAAAATAAAGGAAAACATTATAGTTTTTGTTAATTTGATTATTTCTATTATTTAGTCTTTATTTTTATTTAGTTGTAAAAAAAATATACTTACTATTTTTAGTTGACGTTTATTTCGTTGATGTTGTTATTTTGTTGACTTCTGTAGAAGCTGTTAAAAGAAAAGCATTTGTTAGCTATGTTTTGCTTTTTTATTAAATGTATTAGTTTTAATTTGTTTACTTTATTTGTTGGTTAAGTCAAATACTTACTTTGTTATATGCTATTTTAATGTTGTTTTTATTGTTGTTTTAGATATAAATCTTTGTTTTGAATTTTCTAGGTGGTGTTTTAGGGAAGTTTAATATGTGATATATAAAGGTACAAATGTTATAGATATAGTTATTTTTTTAAGCTAATTTTATTTAGTTAGTTACAAAGTTTTTCTTTTACCTTTAATGAGAGTTTTTCTGAATAGTTGATTGTGTAGTTCTTTTTTCTGTCTTGCAAAGGTTTATGCTTCCTGCGTGTTTGTCCGTTATATGGTAAATTTTGTGTTACTTAATTGATTGCTTTTATAGTGTTTATTTAATTAGTTAGAGTTTTCTTTTGGCTTGTGTTGGTGTAGTTGAAATTTATTGGTCGAGATAGCTTTTTTTAATTTTTTGGCAGTTACTATTTAATTTGTTTAATATTTATGTTTATTTAACGTTTGTTTTTATTTTTTAAAATTGTTATTAAAATGTATATGTAGATAAATGTTATATATTTCTTTATATATGCTATATATTTTTGTTTGCTTATTTTTGGTATTTGTGATTTTTTATGTTGTATTGTTTGTTAATTTATTTGTTTTTGGATTTTCAGTGTATTCGTTTTATTTAATTTTATTAATTTTTTTATATTTTTTAGTGTTTGTTTATAATGTTTGGAATATGTTATTTCATGATATTATTGAAAATAGTTTATTTTTATGTTTTAATATTATTGTTATTTTGGGTATAGTTTATATATATATTATCGATGTTTGTGTTGTCGATATTATTTATATCGATGTTTTTGTTGTGTTATATTTTATTTTAATGTTATCAATATTTTTGTGTTCTTTATTTTTGTTGTCGATATTTTTATCATCAAAATATTTTTTGACAATATTTTATTTTTGATGTTTGTGTTATTTCTGTTTTGTGTATTGGGTGTCGATATTTTTGTATACGATATTGTTGACTCGATATTTTTGTAGTTCGATGTTATAGGAGTCGATGTTGTATCAGTGATCCCTTCCAGAGTGTTCTAAAGAACAGCTAGAGCGCTAACAGTCTTACTTATGACAAAAGTATGACACACCTGAAGCCATCTTGATTGATTCAAACTGGTAAAACTTAAAACATATAATTTAGAAGGAAACACAATTAGGGGGATTCATTTTCTCATAGAAAGTATGATTAATGCTGTAGAAAGAAAAATTAGGACACGTTTTAAGTGAGATCTCAACTATCTTCTTGTTGTACTTCAACAGGAGCAAACTGTCAGTTGATTTCCGTATGTTCTACTGCAGCCTCCCAAAGTGTTCTAAAGAACAGCTAGAGCGCTAACAGTCCTACTTATGACAAACGTATGGCACATCTGAAGCCATCTTTATTGAATCAAACTGGTAAAACTTAAAACATTTAATTTAGAAAGAAACACAATGAGAGGGTTCATTTTGTCTTAGAAATCGTGGTTAGTGCTGTAGAAAGAAAAATTGCGACACGTTTTAAGTGTGATCTCAGAATTTTTCCTGAGTGTGTGAGTGGGTCTGAAAGTGGGTGCGTGATTCTCTGAGTGGGTCTGTACATGGGTACATGACTCTCCGAGTGAGTCTGTAAGCGGGTGCATGAGTGCCCAGGTGGGTCTGTGAGTGGGTGTAAGAGTCTCTCAGTGGGTATGAGACTGTGTACATAAGTCTATGAGTGGGTCTCTAAGTAGGTGTGTGAGTCTCTGAGCTGGTCTGTACATGGGTGCGTCACTCTCTGAGTGAGTCTGTAAGTGGATGCAGGAATACCTGAATTAATATGTGAGTGGGTGCATGAGTATCTGAGTGGGTATGTTACTGGATGCATAAGTGTGTGAGTGGGAATGTGAATGGGTGTATAAGTGTCTGAGTGAGTTTGTGAGTGCGCACATGAGTTTGTGACAGTGACCGGTGAGTGTGTACAAATATTTAAATATTTATTTTTATATTTTCACAATATTCACGGTATCGCAGCAATATTTTCCTGATGTTCCCTCAATTGTACATAGGGGGCCATGCTGGCGGTCGCATAGTGATCGCGAATATCGCACGCGGTTAAACAAAACAATTTTGGACAAATAACTTGTGTTACTAACACCCTCATTTCTCAAACATGGGGTCAGAATACCTCCACTCTGACCCCTTATGTTAGTTTTCACAGAAATTTCCTGCCCCGGGAACCGTTCCCAATCTACAAGATGGCTGCCGCAACTTTCTGTTCAAGTTGCATCTAGACAATCAGAGCATTCCTACTGGTGTGTGCATTCGTGATTCACCGCAAAATTGTTGCGAAATATCCCCAACCATTGCAAAATCACCACAAAATATCCTCGGCCAGAGATCAAACTATAAATTTGGCTTTAATTTCTCAAAAACTGCTGAAAGGATTTGCACCAAAAAACAGAAAGCACAATCTGCATAAGAACATTTTCCTTTCTGTCAAGTTTGGTGCAATTTCATCCAGCGGTTTGGGCTGTAGGTTCTACAAAGCGTTCCTATGGGAATTAACATTACAAATGCAACCTTATTTTGCGCCCCTATTTCTCGGTCCTCACTGCACGGAACACCAATAAACGTTCCATGACACACAGAACCTACTTTGACACTTTTTGGGAAAAATTCATGAAGATTGGTCAAACAACGGCAAAGTTATAGGCAAGTTAAAAAATGCTTTTCCTATGGAAAGTAGGTCCTAATTATAACTACCTACTATGAATATATATATATATATATATATTCACTGAAAAAACCATAGGTTTCAGACACGTTATAGTTAGAAATTTGCATTTAAAAAACCTTTGAAATTCACTGAAAAAACCATAGGTTTTAGGGACAGTTATAGTTAGTTGGACATTGCACTCGTACAAAACCCGTGAAATTCCCCCGTTATAGTTAGTTCAGCTAACTATAACTCGCGCCCCCGCAATGCACTGCTGATGACGTCACATATTACATCACTCATGACATGGTCAGTGACATCACTGATGACATCACTGATGACATCTCAAATGACATCACTGATGACATCATGCAGTGACTGTGTGTTTCTATAAAGTTTAAATATGTTTAATATATATGCCAAGGTGTATTGAATAATGAGTGGGTGTATAAGTGTCTGGATGGATGATTTAGTAGGTGCGTGACTGACTCTATATGTGAGTGATTAAACGTATCTTACTAAATGCATGGGTTAGTGACTAAACTGTGTGAATGTCTTTATCCGTCTGTCTGTTGGTGTGTAAGTGGCTGCATGGGTTTGTAAATAGCTACATGAGTGTCTATGTGTTATTGATTGGTTGTCTGAGTATCTGTATGGGTGCCTGAGTGTTTGTGTGGATGGGGTGTGTGTGGCTGCACATAGATGTATCAGTGCGTGATTCACTGGGTGCATGGTTTCAAGAGTGCATCTGTGATGGACTGTATGGGTGGGTGAGTGTGTGTATGGGTGTGTTAGTGAGTGAATGTATATCTCAGTGGTACATGTGTGAGTAACTACATATGTGAAAGGCAGTATATATGTGTGTTGGAGTATATAAATAGCTATAAGCGAGAGTGTGTGATTGTGATTGTGAGAGTGACTGTATGGATGAGTGTGTGCTTGTATCAGTGATTGTATATGAGCGTAAGAATGTGCTAGTATTTGTATGAGTAAGTGAGCTGGTGTGTGTATAACTGTATAGGTGAGTAAATGGCAGTGTGATTAATTATTTGCATGACTGACTAGGTGTGTGAGTACCTCTATGGATGAGTGTCTATGTAGGTGTATGAGTGCATATGATAGTCCTGTACTGAGTGACCGTAAGTATGAGTGACTGTACGGGTGAGTGAGTGGATGTGTGTGTAGACCTAAGAATCAGTGAGTGGGTATGTAGTTATTGGTGTTGGAGTGTCTATGGTTTTGAGAATGGCAGTCTGTAATTTACAGTGGGTGTATCAAAAGTTATATTAGGGTGTGAGAAGATGAATGAAATTATCACATGGATGATGTCATCAGTGATGTCATTTGAGATGTCATCAGTGATATCATCAGTGATGTCACTGACCATGTCATGAGTGATGTAATATGTGACGTCATCAGCAGTGCATTGTGGGGGCGAGTTATAGTTAGCTGAACTAACTATAACGGGGAATTTCACGGGTTTTGTAAGAGTGCAATGTCCAACTAACTATAACTGTCCCTAAAACCTATGGTTTTTTCAGTGAATTTCAAAGGTTTTTTAAATGCAAATTTCTAACTATAACGTGTCTGAAACCTATGGTTTTTTCAGTGAATTTCAAAGGTTTTTTAAATGCTAATTTCTAACTATAACGTGCCTGAAACCTATGGTTTTTTCAGTGAATTTCAAAGGTTTTTTAAATGCTAATTTCTAACTATAACGTGTCTGAAACCTATGGTTTTTTCAGTGAATTTCAAAGGTTTTTTAAATGCTAATTTCTAACTATAACGTGCCTGAAACCTATGGTTTTTACAGTGCATAGAATCACCAATGTTATCCTATGGCAGGAAATTCACTTAGCAGGTAACTAGTGTTATCGTTACTTTTTCTTACTCAGTGGTGGATCCTGGATCCAGCACTGGTGCATCTCCTGTAAACAGTTGAAAGAATGCGTTTAAGTTATACAGGCGATTTTTAATGAATATTTGTAGTTTGTGAAAATCGACACTTTGAAACTTTTCTGCTGAAAACCAGACAATGGATTCCTATGGAAGGAAATACAAGTTACTGGTAAGTACGGTTAGAATTACTTTTCAGGGTCAGTGCTGGGCTAAAAGATGCAGCACTGAGGTCTCTCCTGATAACAGGTGAGTAAATCGGAATTCGTATTTCGGCTGATTTTAGAGGAATATTATAAAGTTCCAAAACTCCACACTTAGAAGAATTTCCAAGTGAAACCAGACAATGGATATCCTATCGAAGGAAATACAAGTTACTGGTAAGTACGGTTAGAATTACTTTTCAGGGTCAGTGCTGGGCTAAAAGATGCAGCACTGGGTTCTCTCCTGATAACAGGTGAGTAAATCGGAATTCGTAGTTCGGCTGATTTTAGAGGAATATTATAAAGTTCCAAAACTCCACACTTAGAAGAATTTCCAAGTGAAACCAGTCAATGATATCCTATGGAAGGAATTCAAGTTACTGGTAAGTACGGTTAAAATTACTTTTCAGGATCAGTACTGGGCTGAAAGATGCATCACTGAGGTCTCTCCTGATAACAGGTGAGTAAATCGGAATTCGTAGTTCGGTTGATTTTAGAGGAATATTTGTATGTTTCAAAAATCGACACAGAAACTTTTTCAGCAAAAAGCAGACAATGATATCCTATGGAAGGAAATTCAAGTTACTGGTAAGTACGGTTAAAATTACTTTTCAAGATCAGTACTGGGCTGAAAGATGCAGCACTGAGGTCTCTCCTGATAACAGGTGAGTAAATCGGAATTCGTATTTTGGCTGATTTTAGAGAAATATTATAAAGTTCCAAAACTCCACACTTAGAAGAATTTCCAAGTGAAACCAGACAATGCATATCCTATGGAAGGAAATACAAGTTACTGGTAAGTACGGTTAGAATTACTTTTCAGGGTCAGTGCTGGGCTAAAAGATGCAGCACTGGGTTCTCTCCTGATAACAGGTGAGTAAATCGGAATTCGTAGTTCGGCTGATTTTAGAGGAATATTATAAAGTTCCAAAACTCCACACTTAGAAGAATTTCCAAGTGAAACCAGACAATGGATTCCTATGGAAGGAAATACAAGTTACTGGTAAGTACGGTTAGAATTACTTTTCAGGATCAGTACTGGGCTGAAAGATGCAGCACTGAGGTCTCTCCTGATAACAGGTGAGTAAATCAAAATTCGTAGTTCGGTTGATTTTAGAGGAATATTTGTATGTTTCAAAAATCGACACTTAGAAACTTTTTCAGCAAAAAGCAGACAATGATATCCTATGGAAGGAATTTCAAGTTACTGGTAAGTACGGTTAAAATTACTTTTCAGGATCAGTACTGGGCTGAAAGATGCAGCACTGAGGTCTCTCCTGATAACAGGTGAGTAAATCGGAATTCGTAGTTCGGTTGATTTTAGAGGAATATTTGTATGTTTCAAAAATCGACACTTAGAAACTTTTTCAGCAAAAAGCAGACAATGATATCCTATGGAAGGAAATTCAAGTTACTGGTAAGTACGGTTAAAATTACTTTTCAAGATCAGTACTGGGCTGAAAGATGCAGCACTGAGGTCTCTCCTGATAACAGGTGAGTAAATCGGAATTCGTATTTCGGCTGATTTTAGAGGAATATTATAAAGTTCCAAAACTCCACACTTAGAAGAATTTCCAAGAGAAACCAGACAATGGATATCCTATGGAAGGAAATTCAAGTTACTGGTAAGTACGGTTAGAATTACTTTTCAGGGTCAGTGCTGGGCTGAAAGATGCAGCACTGAGGTTCTCTCCTGATATCAGGTGAGTAAATCGGAATTCATAGTTCGGCTGATTTTAGAGGAATATTATAAAGTTCCAAAACTCCACACTTAGAAGAATTTCCAAGTGAAACCAGACAATGGATATCCTATGGAAGGAAATACAAGTTACTGGTAAGTACGGTTAGAATTACTTTTCAGGATCAGTACTGGGCTGAAAGATGCAGCACTGAGGTCTCTCCTGATAACAGGTGATTAAATCGGAATTCGTATTTCGGCTGATTTTAGAGGAATATTATAAAGTTCCAAAACTCCACACTTAGAAGAATTTCCAAGTGAAACCAGACAATGGATATCCTATGGAAGGAAATACAAGTTACTGGTAAGTACGGTTAGAATTACTTTTCAGGGTCAGTGCTGGGCTGAAAGATGCAGCACTGAGGTTCTCTCCTGATAACAGGTGAGTAAATCGGAATTCGTAGTTCGGCTGATTTTAGAGGAATATTATAAAGTTCCAAAACTCCACACTTAGAAGAATTTCCAAGTGAAACCAGACAATGGATATCCTATGGAAGGAAATATCAAGTTACTGGTAAGTACGGTTAGAATTACTTTTCAGGATCAGTACTGGGCTGAAAGATGCAGCACTGAGGTCTCTCCTGATAACAGGTGAGTAAATCGGAATTCGTAGTTCGGTTGATTTTAGAGGAATATTTGTATGTTTCAAAAATCGACACTTAGAAACTTTTTCAGCAAAAAGCAGACAATGATATCCTATGGAAGGAAATTCAAGTTACTGGTAAGTACGGTTAAAATTACTTTTCAGGATCAGTACTGGGCTGAAAGATGCAGCACTGAGGTCTCTCCTGATAACAGGTGAGTAAATCGGAATTCGTAGTTCGGCTGATTTTAGAGGAATATTTGTATGTTTCAAAAATCGACACTTAGAAACTTTTTCAGCAAAAAGCAGACAATGATATCCTATGGAAGGAAATTCAAGTTACTGGTAAGTACGGTTAAAATTACTTTTCAGGATCAGTACTGGGCTGAAAGATGCAGCACTGAGGTCTCTCCTGATAACAGGTGAGTAAATCGGAATTCGTATTTCGGCTGATTTTAGAGGAATATTATAAAGTTCCAAAACTCCACACTTAGAAGAATTTCCAAGTGAAACCAGTCAATGATTAGCCTATGGAAGGAAATTCAAGTTACTGGTAAGTACGGTTAAAATTACTTTTCAGGATCAGTACTGGGCTGAAAGATGCAGCACTGAGGTCTCTCCTGATAACAGGTGAGTAAATCGGAATTCGTATTTCGGCTGATTTTAGAGGAATATTTATAAAGTTCCAAAACTCCACACTTAGAAGAATTTTCCAAGTGAAACGCAGACAATGATATCCTATGGAAGGAAATTCAAGTTACTGGTAAGTACGGTTAAAATTACTTTTCAGGATCAGTACTGGGCTGAAAGATGCAGCACTGAGGTCTCTCCTGATAACAGGTGAGTAAATCGGAATTCGTAGTTCGGTTGATTTTAGAGGAATATTTGTATGTTTCAAAAATCGACACTTAGAAACTTTTTCAGCAAAAAGCAGACAATGATATCCTATGGAAGGAAATTCAAGTTACTGGTAAGTACGGTTAAAATTACTTTTCAGGATCAGTACTGGGCTGAAAGATGCAGCACTGAGGTCTCTCCTGATAACAGGTGAGTAAATCGGAATTCGTATTTCGGCTGATTTTAGAGGAATATTATAAAGTTCCAAAACTCCACACTTAGAAGAATGTCCAAGTGAAACCAGACAATGGATATCCTATGGAAGGAAATACAAGTTACTGGTAAGTACGGTTAGAATTACTTTTCAGGATCAGTACTGGGCTGAAAGATGCAGCACTGAGGTTCTCTCCTGATAACAGGTGAGTAAATCGGAATTCATAGTTCGGCTGATTTTAGAGGAATATTATAAAGTTCCAAAACTCCACACTTAGAAGAATTTCCAAGTGAAACCAGACAATGGATATCCTATGGAAGGAAATACAAGTTACTGGTAAGTACGGTTAGAATTACTTTTCAGGATCAGTACTGGGCTGAAAGATGCAGCACTGAGGTCTCTCCTGATAACAGGTGATTAAATCGGAATTCGTATTTCGGCTGATTTTAGAGGAATATTATAAAGTTCCAAAACTCCACACTTAGAAGAATTTCCAAGTGAAACCAGACAATGGATATCCTATGGAAGGAAATACAAGTTACTGGTAAGTACGGTTAGAATTACTTTTCAGGGTCAGTGCTGGGCTGAAAGATGCAGCACTGAGGTTCTCTCCTGATAACAGGTGAGTAAATCGGAATTCGTAGTTCGGCTGATTTTAGAGGAATATTATAAAGTTCCAAAACTCCACACTTAGAAGAATTTCCAAGTGAAACCAGACAATGGATATCCTATGGAAGGAAATACAAGTTACTGGTAAGTACGGTTAGAATTACTTTTCAGGATCAGTACTGGGCTGAAAGATGCAGCACTGAGGTCTCTCCTGATAACAGGTGAGTAAATCGGAATTCGTAGTTCGGTTGATTTTAGAGGAATATTTGTATGTTTCAAAAATCGACATTTCGAAACTTTTTCAGCAAAAAGCAGACAATGATATCCTATGGAAGGAATTTCAAGTTACTGGTAAGTACGGTTAAAATTACTTTTCAGGATCAGTACTGGGCTGAAAGATGCAGCACTGAGGTCTCTCCTGATAACAGGTGAGTAAATCGGAATTCGTAGTTCGGTTGATTTTAGAGGAATATTTGTATGTTTCAAAAATCGACACTTAGAAACTTTTTCAGCAAAAAGCAGACAATGATACCCTATGGAAGGAAATTCAAGTTACTGGTAAGTACGGTTAAAATTACTTTTCAAGATCAGTACTGGGCTGAAAGATGCAGCACTGAGGTCTCTCCTGATAACAGGTGAGTAAATCGGAATTCGTATTTCGGCTGATTTTAGAGGAATATTATAAAGTTCCAAAACTCCACACTTAGAAGAATTTCCAAGTGAAACCAGACAATGGATATCCTATGGAAGGAAATTCAAGTTACTGGTAAGTACGGTTAGAATTACTTTTCAGGATCAGTACTGGGCTGAAAGATGCAGCACTGAGGTTCTCTCCTGATAACAGGTGAGTAAATCGGAATTCGTAGTTCGGCTGATTTTAGAGGAATATTATAAAGTTCCAAAACTCCACACTTAGAAGAATTTCCAAGTGAAACCAGACAATGATATCCTATGGAAGGAAATTCAAGTTACTGGTAAGTACGGTTAAAATTACTTTTCAGGATCAGTACTGGGCTGAAAGATGCAGCACTGAGGTCTCTCCTGATAACAGGTGAGTAAATCGGAATTCGTAGTTCGGTTGATTTTAGAGGAATATTTGTATGTTTCAAAAATCGACACTTAGAAACTTTTTCAGCAAAAAGCAGACAATGATATCCTATGGAAGGAAATTCAAGTTACTGGTAAGTACGGTTAAAATTACTTTTCAGGATCAGTACTGGGCTGAAAGATGCAGCACTGAGGTCTCTCCTGATAACAGGTGAGTAAATCGGAATTCGTATTTCGGCTGATTTTAGAGGAATATTATAAAGTTCCAAAACTCCACACTTAGAAGAATTTCCAAGTGAAACCAGACAATGGATATCCTATGGAAGGAAATTCAAGTTACTGGTAAGTACGGTTAAAATTACTTTTCAGGATCAGTACTGGGCTGAAAGATGCAGCACTGAGGTCTCTCCTGATAACAGGTGAGTAAATCGGAATTCGTAGTTCGGCTGATTTTAGAGGAATATTATAAAGTTCCAAAACTCCACACTTAGAAGAATTTCCAAGTGAAACCAGACAATGATATCCTATGGAAGGAAATTCAAGTTACTGGTAAGTACGGTTAAAATTACTTTTCAGGATCAGTACTGGGCTGAAAGATGCAGCACTGAGGTCTCTCCTGATAACAGGTGAGTAAATCGGAATTCGTATTTCGGCTGATTTTAGAGGAATATTATATAAGTTCCAAAACTCCACACTTAGAAGAATTTCCAAGTGAAACCAGACAATGATATCCTATGGAAGGAAATTCAAGTTACTGGTAAGTACGGTTAAAATTACTTTTCAGGATCAGTACTGGGCTGAAAGATGCAGCACTGAGGTCTCTCCTGATAACAGGTGAGTAAATCGGAATTCGTAGTTCGGCTGATTTTAGAGGAATATTATAAAGTTCCAAAACTCCACACTTAGAAGAATTTCCAAGTGAAACCAGACAATGATATCCTATGGAAGGAAATTCAAGTTACTGGTAAGTACGGTTAAAATTACTTTTCAGGATCAGTACTGGGCTGAAAGATGCAGCACTGAGGTCTCTCCTGATAACAGGTGAGTAAATCGGAATTCGTAGTTCGGTTGATTTTAGAGGAATATTTGTATGTTTCAAAAATCGACACTTAGAAACTTTTTCAGCAAAAAGCAGACAATGATATCCTATGGAAGGAAATTCAAGTTACTGGTAAGTACGGTTAAAATTACTTTTCAGGATCAGTACTGGGCTGAAAGATGCAGCACTGAGGTCTCTCCTGATAACAGGTGAGTAAATCGGAATTCGTATTTCGGCTGATTTTAGAGGAATATTATAAAGTTCCAAAACTCCACACTTAGAAGAATGTCCAAGTGAAACCAGACAATGGATATCCTATGGAAGGAAATTCAAGTTACTGGTAAGTACGGTTAGAATTACTTTTCAGGATCAGTGCTGGGCTGAAAGATGCAGCACTGAGGTCTCTCCTGATAACAGGTGAGTAAATCGGAATTCATAGTTCGGCTGATTTTAGAGGAATATTATAAAGTTCCAAAACTCCACACTTAGAAGAATTTCCAAGTGAAACCAGACAATGGATTCCTATGGAAGGAAATACAAGTTACTGGTAAGTACGGTTAGAATTACTTTTCAGGATCAGTACTGGGTTGAAAGATGCAACACTGAGGTCTCTCCTGATAACAGGTGATTAAATCGGAATTCGTATTTCGGCTAATTTTAGAGGAATATTATATAAGTTCCAAAACTCCACACTTAGAAGAATTTCCAAGTGAAACCAGACAATGGATATCCTATGGAAGGAAATACAAGTAACTGGTAAGTACGGTTAGAATTACTTTTCAGGGTCAGTGCTGGGCTGAAAGATGCAGCACTGAGGTTCTCTACTGATAACAGGTGAGTAAATCGGAATTCGTATTTCGGCTGATTTTAGAGGAATATTATAAAGTTCCAAAACTCCACACTTAGAAGAATTTCCAAGTGAAACCAGTCAATGATATCCTATGGAAGGAAATTCAAGTTACTGGTAAGTACGGTTAAAATTACTTTTCAGGATCAGTACTGGGCTGAAAGATGCAGCACTGAGGTCTCTCCTGATAACAGGTGAGTAAATCGGAATTCGTAGTTCGGCTGATTTTAGAGGAATATTTGCACAATGGTGAAGGGAGGGGGCGGGGCCTGAGGTGACATCTGTGCAAACGCACCCCGTGGCGCGTTTTAAGTTGGGGGATTAAGTCCCCTTGAATCATGAGGGTCCTTGGGGTCCAACTAGCCCACCCTGTACCTCCAGTATGCGCCAGGAGCTGCGTTGCAGAGAGGTGTTCAGAGGCCACGCCCTTTTTGCACCTCTCTGCAATGCAGCTCTGTGGCGTTTCTGGACGTACCTGTTGGGCTAGATGGCCCCCAGGGACCTCAGGATTGAAGGGGATTTAATTCCCCATCTTAAAACGCGCCACGGGGCCTGTTTGCACACATGTCACCTGAAGCCCCGCCCCCTCCTTTCACCACTGTGCAAACCCACCCCGTGGCGCATTTTAAGTTGGGGGATTAAGTCCCCTTGAATCCTGAGGGTCCCTGGAGTCCAACTAGCCCACCATGTACTTCTAAAAGCGCCACAGAGCTGCGTTGCAGAGAGGTGTAAAAGGGGCGTGGCCTCTGTACACCTCTCTGCAACGCAGCCCCTGGCGCATACTGGAGGTTCCTGGTGGGCTAGTTGGCCCTCAGGGACCCCCAGTATTCAAGGGGAATTACTTCCCTTTCTTAAAACGCGCCAGGGGGCGCGTTTGCAGAGTACTGCAGGGAGGGGGCGGGCCTCCGGCACGATGCCGGTCGTTTTTTTTTTTCACATTTTTTTAATGGGAGGGGGCTGCGTGGCCCCCTTCCCTTGGCCACTTTTGGCCCCGGGACCCCATCCCCGTTGCCTGTGCATTTTAGTTTTTTTTTAAATAAAAAAAAAAACGGGGAGGGGGCCGCGTGGCCCCCTTCCCTGGGCCTGTATTGGCCCCGGGGACCCCATCCCCCGGGACATGCCCTCGATTTTTTAAAATTATTTTGGAGGGGGCTGCGTGGCCCCCCTCCTCAGGCCATTTAAGGCCCCGGGGACCCCATCCCCGGGGCCGGCCTTGCCCCTTTTTAAAAAAAAATCTTTTATTTGAGGAGGGGGGCTGCGTGGCCCCCCTCCCTGGCCACTTATGGCCCCGGGGACCCCATCCTCCGGGGCCTGGCCTCTGTTTGGGGACTGTGGGGGGGTCCCCAATCCCCCCACAGTCCCAGCCGGCTCCCCGCCTCCTGCGCGAGCCGGCATTGCTTTCCACATGGGGAGCAGCTAACATGCTGCTCCCCATGTGGAAAGCAATGGGTTTGCATTTTGAAAGAGAGAGCAGGTTTCCTGCTCTCTCTCTCAAAATGCAAACCAAGTTTGCTATGACAGGACGGGAGCCGCGAGGCTCCCGTCCTGTCATAGCAAACTACAGTGTCCCGGGGTAGGCACCCCGGGACACTGCAGGAGCCGGCCCTGGGGGGTGGCGGTCCCCAGGGCCATCAAGGGCTCCAGGAGGGGGCCGCGCGGCCCCCTCCCTTGAATTGCACAGCCCCGGAGAGGTGGTGGTCCCCGGGCTCTGGGGTCCATAACGGACCCCCACATTTATTTTCTATGTGCCCCGGGGAGGTGGTGGTCCCCAGGGCGTGTGGGGGGGCTGGAGCCCCCCCATATATTATTTAAAATTTAAAAAAGAAGCCCCGGGGGTGGCGGTCCCCGGGGCTGCGGGAGGGCAGGAGAGCCCTCCCGCACCATTTTTTTTATTAAGCCCCGGGGGGTGGCGGTCCCCGGGGCTTGGGGGGCCTTAGAGGCCCCCCATATAAACAATAAACCCACCCCCGCATGCCCCCGGGACTTGGACCACCCAGGGGCAAATTTGAATCGAAGCGCGGGAGACCGCGCTTCAATTTTTTTTTTTTCTCGGCGGGATTCGCGCCCCCTGAGCGCATCCCGACGATTTTTTTTTTTTTAAATGCTTTTTTCTGCCCAGGGGGTCCTTGTGGGACCCCCTGAGCAGACCTAGGGGGTCAGGGTGTTTCTACCCTGCCCCCTTTGTGCGTTTTGCGCACTTGTTTCTTCTGTTTTTTTTTTCTAATCGGCAGGATCCGCGCACCCTGAGCGCATCCTGCCGATTTTTTTTAAAAAAAAATGCTTTTTTCTGCCCAGGGGGTCCTTGTGGGACCCCCTGAGCAGACCTAGGGGTCAGGGTGTTTCTACCCTGCTCCCTTTGCGCTTTGCGCACTTGTTTCTGTCCCTCGGTTTCTACCGAGGACAAAATGGCTGCCAACACTTCCTGATTTGGAGTGTTGACAGCCACTTGACAGCCAATTAGCATGCAGCTCGTGTTCGGGAGGGTACGCGGACCCTACTCGGCCATAGATATATATGTGACTTAACTTTTGATTTTCTCAGGAACTACTGAACGGATTTACACCATTTAACAAAAAGGGTTCTTTCTGAACCAAGAACTACCTCTTTGCCACATTTGGTGTAATTCCGTTCAGCCGTTCTGGCTGTAGCCGTGTCTAAAGTTTCCTATGGGAAAATGAATGGGGAAAACACGTTTTGGGACCCCCCTTTTTTCTCGGCCCCCGCTTGACGAATCACCCTGAGACTTTCAGGGTAGGAGCGGACCGGAGCGGGCCATAAAGTTTGAAAATTTCGCGAAGATTCGTCAACCGACGCAAGAGTTATTTCAAATAGAATGTCACGGATTTCCTATGGAAAATAGGTCCTAACTATAACTATCTACTGGCGACCGCCAGTAGATAATATTTATATATATATATATATATATATATATATATATATATATATATATATATATATATATATATATTCACTGAAAAAACCATAGGTTTCAGGCACGTTATAGTTAGAAATTAGCATTTAAAAACCCTAGAAATTCACTGAAAAAACCATAGGTTACAGGGATGTTATAGGTAGTTGGCCATTTCACTCGTACAAAACCAGCGAAATTCCACCGTTATAGTTTGTTCAGCTAACTATAACTCGTGCCCCCGCAATGCACTGCTGATGACGTCACATATTACATCATTCATGACATGGTCAGTGACATCACTGATGACATCTCAAATGACATCACTGATGACATCATCCACGTGGAAATCTGATGCACTTCCTCACACCCAAATATAACCTTTGATACACCCACTCTAAAATACAGACTACCATTTTCGAAACCATCGACACAACAATACCAGTTACTACATACGCACTCACTGATTCCTAGGTCTACACACACATCCACTCATTCACCCATACAATCACTCATACATGCAGTCACTCATCAATACAACACTATCATATGCAATCATACACCTATACAGACACTCACACACCACCACTCATCCAGAGTTACTCACACACCTAGTCAGTCATGCAAAGAATCAATCACACTTCCATTTACTCACCTATACAGTTATACACACACCACATCACTTATTCAAACAGAAACAAATGCATACTTACTCTCTTACACAATCACTGATACAAGTACACACTCATCCATACAGCCATTCTCGCAATCACTGACTATCACGTATAGTCATTTATATACTCCAACTCTCACATACACTGCCTTTTACATATGTAGTTACTTGGACATGTACCACTGAGACATCCATTCACTCACCAACACACCCATCCACACACTCACCCACCCATACAGCTGTTTCCACATGTACTCTTGAACCCATACACCCAGTGAATCAACCACTCAAACATCTATGCACAGTCACACACCTCCCACCCACCCACCCACACACTCAGGCACCCATACAAATACTCAGGCAACCAATCGATAACCCATATAGACACTCATGTAGCTACTGACCAACCCATGCAGCAGCTTATACAACAACAGACAGACTGATACAGACATTCACACAGTTTAGTCACTAACCCATCCATTCAGTAAGACACATGTAATCACTCACTTAAACAGTCACGCACCTACTAAATCCTCCATCCAGACACTTATACACCCACTCATTCTTCAATACACCTTGGCATTTATATAATACATATTTATACTTTAAAGAAACACACAGTCACTGGATGATGTCACCAGTGATGTCATCAGTGATGTCATTTGAGATGTCATCAGTGATGTCATCAGTGATGTCACTGACCATGTCATGAATGATGTAATATGTGACGTCATCAGCAGTGCATTGCGGAGGCGCAAGTTATAGTTAGCTGAACTAACTATAACGGCGGAATTTCTCTGGTTTTGTACGAGTGAAATGTCCAACTAACTATAACGTCCCTGTAACCTATGGTTTTTTCAGTGAATTTCTTGGGTTTTTTAAATGCTAATTTCTAACTTTAGGGGGGTGAGGTGTAAAAAGGGGCGTGGCCTCGGACCACCACTCTGCAACGCACCTCTGTGGTGCTTACTGGAGGTACTTGGTGGGCTAGTTGGCCCCCAGAGACCCTCAGGATTGAAGGGGACTTAATCCCCCAACTTACAATGTGCCAGGGGGCGCGTTTGCTCACTTGTTGTTTCAGGCCCGCCCCCTCGCTGCTCCACTGTGCAAACGCGCCCCCTGGTGCATTGTAAGTTAGGGGATTAAGTCCCCTTCAATCCTGAGGGTCCCTGGGGGCCAACTAGCCCACCAGGTACCTCCAGTAAGCACCACAGAGGTGCGTTGCAGAGAGGTGTAAAAAGGGGCGTGGCCTCGGACCACCTCGCTGCAATGCAGCTCTGTGGTGCAAACTGGAGGTACCTGGTGGGCTAGTTGGCCCCCAGGGACCCTCAGTATTCAAGGGGAATTAATTCCCCAACTAACAACGCGCCAGGGGGCGCGTTTGCAGTGTGGTGGAAAAAGGGGACGTGGCCTCCGGCTAGATGCCTGCTTTTTTTTTTATATTAGTTTTTACAAGGGGGGCTGTGTGGCCCCCCTTCTTTTACATTTCTTGGGCCCTGGGGACCCCATCCCCCAGGGCCTGACCCCTTTTTATTTAAAAAAAACAAATCGGGAAGGGGCCGCGTGGCCCCCCTCCCGAGGCCAATTTCACCCCGGGGACCCCATCCCCCAGGGCATGGCCAGTTGTTTTTTCTTTTTTTTATAAATGTATTTCTTTGGAGGCGGGCCGCGTGGCCCCCCTCCTCAGGTCAATTATGGCCCCTGGGACCCCAACCCCTGGGGCTGGCCTTTACTTTTTTTAAATTATTATTTTTTTCACCGGTGAGGGGGGCCGTGTGGCCCCCCTCCCGGGGCACTTCTGGCCCGACCCTATCCCCCAGGGCCTGGCTGCTACGTTGGGGACTGTGGGGGGAGCCTCAATGCCCCCACAGTCCCTGCCGGCTCCCCGCGTCCTGCGGAAGCCGGCATTGCTTTTGCACAAGGGGAGCTGCTGACATGCAGCTTCCCTTGTGGAAAAGCCAAAGCAGAGTTTGCTATGACAGGGTGGGAGCCGCACGGCTCCCGCCCTGCCATAGCAAACAGCAATGTCCCGAGGGTGGGCACCCCGGGACATTGCAGGAGCCGGCCCTGTGGGGTGGCGGTCCCCAGGGCCATTGAGGGCTCCAGGAGGGGTGCTGCACGGCCCCCCTCCCTTTATTTTCTATACCTTGGGGAGGTGGTGGTCCCCGGGGTTTGGGGGTGCGTATTGGACCCCCCAATTTAAATATTTATTGCCCCGGGGTGGTGGTGGTCCCCGGGGCATGTGGGGGGGCTTGAGCCCCCGCAAATTTATTTGAGAGTGCCCCCGGGACCTGGCCCACCCGGGGGCTTATAGAAATTAATAAAGCCCCGGTGAGGTGGCGGTCCCCGGGGCTGCGGGGGCCCCCACAAATTAATTTGAGAGTGCCCCCGGGACCTGGCCCACACTGGGGCTTATAGAAAATGGTTTGGAATGTTGGCAGCCAATCAGAGTGAAGCTCGTACCCGGGAGGGTTCGCGAACCCTCCTCGGTGCTCAGATATTGAAACTTTTCTTTTTCTAATTTCTCAGGAACTACTCAACGGATTTACACCATTTAAAAAAAGGTCTCTTTCTGAACCAAGGGCTACCTGTTTGCCAAATTTGGTGTCATTCCGTTCAGCAGTTCGGGCTGTAGCCTGTTCCAATTTTTCCAATGGAAATTAACATGGGGAAAATGCATTTTGGGACCCCCCTTTTTTCTCGGCCCCCGCTTGACGAATCAACCCGAAACTTTCAAGACAGGAGCTGACCTGAGCGGGCCATTCGTTTTGAAAGTTTCGCGAAGATTCGTCAAACAACGCCAAAGTTATTGGCAAAAGAAAAAACGCTTTTTGAATAGAAACGAGATCCTAACTATAACTACCTACTGGCGACTGCCAGTAGGTAATATATATATATATATATTCACTGAAAAAACCATAGGTTTTAGGGACAGTTATAGTTAGTTGGACATTGCACTTGTACAAAACCCGTGAAATTCCCCGTTATAGTTAGTTCAGCTAACTATAACTCGCGCCCCGCAATGCACTGCTGATGACGTCACATATTACATCACTCATGACATGGTCAGTGACATCACTGATGACATCACTGATGACATCTCAAATGACATCACTGATGACATCATCCAGTGACTGTGTGTTTCTGTAAAGATTAAATATTTTTAATATATATAGGGAAAGGCGTATTGAAGAATGAGTGGGTGTATAAGTGTGTGTATGGATGATTTAGTAGGTGCGTGACTAATTCTATAAGTGAGTGATTAAACGTATCTTACTGAATGCATGGGTTAGTGACTAAACTGGGTTAATGTCTGTATCTGTCTGTTGCTGTGTAAGTGGCTGCATGGGTTTGTGAATAGCTACATGAGTGTCTATAAGAGTTATTGATTTGTTGTCTGAGTATCTGTATGGGTGCCTGAGTGTTTGTGTGGATGGGGTGTGTGCGACTGTGCATAGATGTGTGAGTGGGTGATTCACTGGGTGGATGGTTTCAAGAGTGCATCTGTGATAGACTGTATGGGTGGGTAAGTGTGTGTAAGAGTGTGTTAGTGAGTGAATGTATGTCCCAGTGGTACATGTGTGAGTAACTACATATGTGAAAGGCAGTATATATGTGTATTGGAGTATATAAATAGCTATAAGCGAGAGTGAGTGATTGTGATAGTGGCTGTATGGATGAGTGTGTGCTTGTATCAGTGATTGTATAAGAGCATAACAATGTGCTAGTATTTGTATGATTAAGTGAGCTGGTGTGTGTATAACTGTATAGGTGAGTAAATGGCATTGTGTTTAATTATTTGCATGACTGACTAGGTGTGTGAGTACCTCTATGGATGAGTGGCGGTGTTTGAGTGTCTATATAGGAGTAAGAGTGCATATGATTGTCCTGTACTGAGTGACCATAAGTATGAGTGACTGTACGGGTGAGTGAGTGGATGTGTGTGTGTAGACCTAAGAATCAGTGAGTGGGTATGTAGTTATTGGTGTTGGAGTGTCTATGGTTTTGCGAATGGCAGTCTGTAATTTAGATTGGGTGTATCAAAGGTTATATTAGGGTGTGAGGAGGTGCATCAGATTATCACGTGGATGATGTCATCAGTGATGTCATTTGAGATGTCATCAGTGATGTCATCAGTGATGTCACTGACCATGTCATAAGTGATGTAATATGTGACGTCATCAGCAGTGCATTGCGGGGCGCGAGTTATAGTTAGCTGAACTAACTATAACGGGGGAATTTCACGGGTTTTGTACGAGTAAAATGTCCAACTAACTATAACTGTCCCTAAAACCTATGGTTTTTTCAGTGAATTTCAAAGGTTTTTTAAATGCTAATTTCTAACTATAACATATCTGAAACCTATGGTTTTTTCAGTGAATTTCAAAGGTTTTTTAAATGCTAATTCCTAACTATAACATGTCTGAAACCTACGGTTTTTTCAGTGAATTTCAAAGGTTTTGTAAATGACAATTTTTAAATGTATTAATTGTTATATTATTTTTTTCATACTGATTTACTACATTTTTAGAAACAATTTTTTTACATATTTTATTTTTAAATTACATTGTAATTACATTATACATTACATTACAAAAAATACTTTCTCAGAATTAATTACTTTAGTTTAAATACTTTGCACATAGGCAATAGACTTTTAAGTACAGTAGTTACAGTTGTTGCAATGGGCAACACATTTTCAAACACAATGCAACATTCAGCTCAATGTGAATTTCTAGTTAAATGCAATTAGTTACTTTATGGATTACTTTTCTAACCACAGGACTGGATCCTAGATTCAGTCCTGGTACATCTCCTGTAAACAGTTGAGTAAAAGCGTTTTGGTTACAGTCGTGATTTTTAAGGAATATTATTGTATTTTAAAAGTTGACACTTAGAAACTTTTTCTCATAGAATCACCAATGTTATCCTATGGAAGGAAATTCACTTAGCAGGTAAAAACTGTTATTGTTACTTTTTCTTACTCAGTGTTGGATCCTGGATCCAGCACTGGTGCATCTCCTGTAAACAGTTGAAAGAATGCGTTTAAGTCATACAGGCGATTTTTAAGGAATATTTGTAGTTTGTGGAAATCGACACTTTGAAACTTGTCTGCTGAAAACCAGACAATGGATTCCTATGGAAGGAAATTCAAGTTACTGGTAAGTACGGTTCAAATTACTTTTGAGGATCAGTACTGGGCTGAAAGATGCAGCACTGAGGTCTCTCCTGATAACAGGTGAGTAAATCGAATTCGTATTTCGGCTGATTTTAGAGGAATATTTTAAAGTTCCAAAACTCCACACTTAGAAGAATTTCCAAGTGAAACCAGTCAATGTTAGCCTATGAAGGAAATTCAAGTTACCGGTAAGTACGGTTAAAATTACTTTTCAGGACCAGTACTGGGCTGAAAGATGCAGCACTGAGGTCTCTCCTGATAACAGGTGAGTAAATCAGAATTCGGATTTCGGCTGATTTTAGAGGAATATTTGTATGTTTCAAAAATCAACACTTAGAAACTTTTTCAGCAAAAAGCAGGCAATGATATCCTATGGAAGGAAATTCAAGTTACTGGTAAGTACGGTTAAAATTACTTTTGAGGATCAGTACTGGGCTGAAAGATGCAGCACTGAGGTCTCTCCTGATAACAGGTGAGTAAATCGGAATTCGTAGTAAGGCAGATTTTAGAGGAATATTTGCACAATGGTGAAGGGAGGGGGCGGGGCCTGAGGTGACATCTGTGCAAACGCGCCCCGTGGCGCGTTTTAAGTTGGGGGATTAAGTCCCCTTGAATCATGAGGTTCCCTAGGGGCCAACTAGCCCACCATGAACCTCCAGTATGCGCCAGGGGCTGCGTTGCAGAGACGTGTAGAGAGGCCACACCCCTTTTTACACCTCTCTGCAACGCAGCTCTGTGGCGCTTTCTGGATGTACCTGTTGGGCTAGTTGGCCCTCAGGGACCCTCAGGATTGAAGGGGATTTAATCCCCCATCTTAAAACGCGCCACGGGGCCTGTTTGCACACATGTCACATGAAGCCCCGCCCCTCCCTTCACCACTGTGCAAACGCGCCCTGTGGTGCGTTTTAAGTTGGGGGTTAAGTCCCCTTGAATCCTGAGGGTCCCTGGAGTCCAACTAGCCCACCATATACCTACAAAAGCGCCACAGAGCTGCGTCGCAGAGAGGTGTAAAAAGGGGCGTGGCCTATGTACACGTCTCTGCAAGGCAGCCCCTGGCGCATACTGGAGGTTCCTGGTGGGCTAGTTGGCCCCCAGGGACCCCCAGTATTCAAGGGGAATTCGTTCCTCTCTGCAAACGCGCCAGGGGCGCGTTTGCAGAGTACTGCAGGGAGGGGGCGGGCCTCCGGCACGATGCCGGTCGTTTTTTTTTTTTTTTTAATGGGAGGGGGCTGCGTGGCCCCCCTTCCCTTGCCCACTCTTGGCCCCGGGGACCCCATCCCCCGGGGCCTGAGCATTTTTTTTTTTTTAAATTAAAAAAAAAAAACGGGAAGGGGGCCGCGTGGCCCCTTTTCCCAGGGCCTGTATTGGCCCCGGGGACCCCATCCCCGGGGCATGGCCTCGATTTTTTATTTTTTTCTTTGGAGGGGGCTGCGTGGCCCCCTTCTCAGGCCATTTAAGGCCCCGGGGACCCCATCCCCGGGGCCGGCCTTTCCCTTATTTAAATTTTTTTTTTTTTGAACTTTGGGGAGGGGGCTGCGTGGCCCCCTCCCGGGCCATTTATGGCCCTGGGGACCCCATCCCCGGGGCCTGGCCTCACGTTGGAGACTGTGGGGGTCCCCAATCCCCCACAGTCCCAGCCGGCTCCCCGCCTCCTGCGGAAGCCGGCATTGCTTTCCACATGGGGAGCAGCTAACATGCTGCTCCCCATGTGGAAAGCAATTGGTTTGCATTTTGAAAGAGAGAGCAGGTTTCCTGCTCTCTCTTTCAAAATGCAAACCAAGTTTGCTATGACAGGACGGGAGCCGCGAGGCTCCCGTCCTGTCATAGCAAACAGCAGTGTCCCGGGGTAGGCACCCCGGGACACTGCAGGAGCCGGCCCTGGGGGGTGGTGGTCCCCAGGGCCATCAAGGGCTCCAGGAGGGGGCCGCGTGGCCCCCTCCCATTCAGTGCACAGCCCCGGGGAGGTGGTGGTCCCCGGGGCTTGGGGGTCCGTAACGGACCCCCATATTTAAATGTTTAGTGCCCCGGGGAGGTGGCGGTCCCCGGGGCATGTAAGGGGGCTGGAACCCCACACACAGGTTTAAAAAAAAAAAAAAAAAAGAAGCCCCGGGGAGGTGGCGGTCCCCGGGGCTGCGGGAGGGCTCAGAGCCCTCTCGCCATCATTTTTAAATAAAGCCCTGGGGGGTGGCGGTCCCCGGGGCTTGGGGGGCCTTAGAGGCCCCCCTACATAAATTAAAACCCCCCCACCATGCCCCCGGAGGCCAATTAACATCGAAGCGCGGGAGACCGCGCTCGATTTTTTCGGCAGGATCCGCGCTCCCTGAGCGCATCCTGCCAATTTAAAAAATAAAAAAAAATGTTTTGCCCAGGGGGTCCTTGTGGGACCCCTGAGCAGACCTAGGGGTCAGGGTGTTTCTACCTTGCCCCCTTTGTGCGTTTTGCGCACTTGTTTCTGTCCCTCGGTTCTACCGAGGGACAAAATGGCTGCCAACACTTCCTGATTTGGAGTGTTGACAGCCAATTAGCATGCAGCTCGTGATCGGGAGGGTGCGCGAATCCGACGCGGCCATGGATATATATGTACTTTTACTTTTGATTTTCTCAGCAACTACTGAACGGATTTACACCATTTAACAAAAGGGTTCTTTCTGAACCAAGAACTACCTCTTTGCCAAATTTGGTGTAATTCCGTTCAGCAGTTCAGCTGTAGCCGTGTCTAAAGTTTCCTATGGAAAATTGCATGGAGAAAACGCGTTTTGGGACCCCCTTTTTCTCGGCCCCGCTTGACGAATCCCCCGAGACTTTCAGGGTAGGAGCGGACCGGAGCGCCCCACAAAGTTTGAAAATTTTGCGAAGATACTTCAACCGACAAGAGAGTTATTTCAAATAGAATGTCGCGGATTTCCTATGGATAATAGGTTGTAACTATAACTATCTACTGGCGACCGCCAGTAGATAATAAATATATATATATATATATATATATATATATATATATATATATATATATATATATATATATATATATATATATATATATATATATATATCTACTGGCGGTCGCCAGTAGATAGTTATAGTTAGGACCTATTTTCCATAGGAAATCCGCGACATTCTATTTGAAATAACTCTTGCATCGGTTGACGAATCTTCGCGAAATTTTCAAACTTTATGGCCCGGTCCGCTCCTACCCTAAAAGTTTCGGGGTGATTCGTCAAGCGGGGGCTGAGAAAAAAGGGGGGTCCCAAAACATGTTTTCCCCATTCATTTTCCCATAGGAAACTTTAGCCACGGCTACATCCCGAACTGCTGAACGGAATTACACAAAATTTGGCAAAGAGATAGTTCTTGGTTCAGAAAGAACCCTTTTTGTTAAATGGTGTAAATCCGTTCAGTAGTTGCGGAGAAAATCAAAAGTAAAAACACATATATATCTGGGCGGAGCCTAACCACACATGTCATCGTGAGATCTGATTGGCTGTCAGCACTTCATCCTGGAATTGCTGGCAGCCATCTTGGGACCAATATAAATGATAGTACCCCATTGAAATGCATTGTAGTGAATCAAAGATTTTGAGGGTTACCAAAAGGAGAACTATAAAGGGTGATAACAGACTTTAGTTACATTAGAATTCATTTGTTGATGGTACCATACTAATTTCAGGAATTGTGGTGTGTTCTAAGGTGATTTTACCCTGTAAAAACCTTCTGCTGGGATATCATGAATCATGTTTGAGAGAAAACTATTTTCACATGCTTGTCCCATACAGTTTTGGAAGGTGCTCCAGAAGCTAAAATGAGAGCATATTTTCTGTAAATTCACATTATCTTTCTCAGTCATGTGAGAATGAAGTCTGACATTCTCAGTAAAACATGTACTTCCAACAATGGCAGAGACTGTCAGTTGATTCATTTGTGTTCTACTGCAGCTTCCCAGAGTGTTCTAAAAAACAACTAGAGTGCTAACAGCCTTACTTATGACAAAAGTATGGCACACCTGAAGCCATCTTGATTGGAATAAACTGGTAACACTTAAAACATTTAATTTAAAAAGGAACAAAATGATGGGGTTCATTTTGTCATAGAAATTATGGTTAGTGCTGTAGAAAGAAAAATTAGGACATGTTTCAAGTGTGATCTCAAATATCTTCCTGTTATATTTCAACAGGAGCAGCCTGTCAGTTGATGCCTTTGTGTTCTACTGCAGCTTCCCAGAGTGTTTTAAAGAACAACTAGAGCGCTAACAGTCTTACTTATGACAGAAGTATGGCACACCTGAAGCCATCTTGATTGGAATAAACTGGTAACACTTAAAACATTTAATTTAAAAAGGAACAAAATGAGGGGGTTAATTTTGCCATAGAAATTATGGTTAGTGCTGTAGAAAGAAAAATTAGGACATGTTTTAAGTGAGATCTCAAATATCTTCCTGTTATATTTCAACAGGAGCAGCCTGTCAGTTGATGCCTTTGTGTTCTACTGCAGCTTCCCAGAGTGTTCTACAGAACAACTAGAGTGCTAACAGCCTTACTTATGACAAAAGTATAGCACACCTGAAGCCATCTTGATTGGAATAAACTGGTAACACTTAAAACATTTAATTTAAAAAGGAACAAAATGAGGGGGTTCAGTTTGCCATAGAAATTATGGTTAGTGCTGCAAAAAGAAAATTTAGGACATGTTTTAAGTGAGATCTCAAATCCTCTTCTATTTCATTAGAAAATTCTGACATGCAGACTGAAACAATCACTTTCAATACCAGCAGTAGACTTCCAGTTAACTCCTTGGTGAGCAGTAGCTTTACTACAGTGATTTAATGAACAACTAGAGTGCTAACATTCTGAATTTATGGCAAATGTGTGACATAGGAAACTTCATAACAAATAAGTCTCCCAAGATGGCCACCAGAGAAAAAAGAGCCCAAATGTAGCACAAATATCACCCAGAGGTAGCCCACGTATAGCCCAATGACAGAAGTGTGCAAAACACTTTTTATTTTTTGTTTTTTTGCAGTTTTATATAGTGCAGACTGGTCAGGTATTGGAGTGCTTTACTTCTGTGCCTGTTTCCCGCCGCTGCGCCCCTGCGGCCCCGCCCCCTCACTGCCCATTCGCTGCCCCATTCCCTGCTCCTCCCTCCCACCTCCCCATTTATGGCGGCCGCTGCGTGGTGCAGAGAGCGACCCCTGACCTTGACTGGTAGGTCGCTCCCCCACCACACAGCTCCGTCTGTGTGCCCTGCTGCTGCCCCTGATTGTGCTCGTTTTTCCTTTCTGTGCCCCCGATTGTGCTCGTTTTTCCTTTCTGTGCCCCCTTGCTGCCCCTGATTGTGCTCGTTTTTCCTTTCTGTGCCCCCTTGCTGCCCCTGATTGTGCTCGTTTTTCCTTTCTGTGCCCCCTTGCTGCCCCTGATTGTGCTCGTTTTTCCTTTCTGTGCCCCCTTGCTGCCCCTGATTGTGCTCGTTTTTTCCTTTCTGTGCCCCCTTGCTGCCCCTGATTGTGCTCGTTTTTTTTCCTTTCTGTTCCCCCCTGCTGCCCCTGATTGTGCTTGTTTTTCCTTTCTGTGCCCCCTTGCTGCCCCTGATTGTGCTCATTTTTTTTTTTTCCTTTCTGTGCCCCCTTGATGCCCTGATTGTGCTCGTTTTTCCTTTCTGTGCCCCCGATTGTGCTCGTTTTTCCTTTCTGTGCCCCCTTGCTGCCCCTGATTGTGCTCGTTTTTCCTTTCTGTGCCCCCTTGCTGCCCCTGATTGTGCTCGTTTTTCCTTTCTGTGCCCCCTTGCTGCCCTGATTGTGCTCGTTTTCCCTTCTGTGCCTGTTTCCCGCCGCTGCGCCCCTGCGGCCCCGCCCCCTCACTGCCCATTCGCTGCCCCATTCCCTGCTCCTCCCTCCCACCTCCCTATTTATGGCGGCCGCTGTGCGGCCGCGCAGCGGACGTGCGCAGCGGGCGCGCCGCTGGCGCGCCGAAGGCGCGCCTAAGGCAAGCCCGTCTGTGCCGTGACCGCGCCCAGCGCCAGACCCCCTGGTCCGGGCATCCCCCGCGCCCGCCACATCAACAGACGCCGATACGACGCCAGCACCCTCCACGCACTCAACCCCGGAAAAGATCACGCCTGCTACCAGGCCACCCCGAAGCGCACCCAAGGGCCCTTCACCTGCCGGAACTGCAGCTTCGCCAGCACCCGCCCCGCCAAACCACCACCCAGGAAAGAACCCAACTACCTCAGATGCATCCTCCTCAACACCCGCTCCGCCCGCAAACACGCCATCGAACTCTGGGACCTTCTCGACTCAACCTCCCCAGACGTCGCATTCCTGACGGAGACCTGGCTGAATCCCGCTTCAGCCCCCGACATCGCCATTGCCATCCCGGACGGATACAAGATCACCAGCAGGGACCGCACCAAAAGGAGTCGGAAGAGGCATCGCCATCGTCCACAGGAACACCCTCAGAGTCTCAACCAACACCAACGACACCCTCAGCACCGCCGAACACATGCACTTCCAGATCCACACCGATCCCAACACCACCCTCAGAGGAACCCTCATCTACAGACCCCCGGACCCCGACCACAGTTCAGCAATTCCATCGCTGACTTCGTCAGCACACACGCCATCGCCTCCACGGACTACATCCTCCTCGGGGACCTGAACTTCCACCTCGAGAACAACAAGGACACCAACTCCACCACCCTGATCGACAACCTCGCCACCCTTGGACTCAGACAGCTCGTGACTACACCCACCCACGCCGCCGGCCACACGCTAGACTCCATCTTTTCCGCAAGCCCACACGTCTCCTTCAACCACACCTCCGAACCCCACTGGACTGACCACCACTGCATCCACTTCACCTACAGGAAGCCCACCACGCACCACCGCACCGAACAAATGCCTCGCCGCTGCTGGAGCAGAGTCACGGAAGACCAGCTAACCACAACCCTCTCCCCGAGCCCACCCGCCGAACCCTCCGACCCCGACACCGCCGCCCGCAACCTAGGACAGTGGATCGACGACTGCGCCAACACCCTCGCCCCGCTCAAGAATCCGCCCAACAGCCACACCAGCAAGAAAGCCACCTGGTTCACCGAAGACCTCCAGGCCTCCAAACGAACATGCCAAAAACTGGAGAAGATCTGGCTCCATGAACGGACAGCGGACAGCTACGCCGCCCACAAGAGCGCCACCCGCAGTCACCATCACCTCATCAGATCCGCCAAAAGGGCCTCACTCAAAGACCTCCTAGACAACAACGCACACAACAGCAAAGAGCTCTTCAACATCGTGAAGGAACTCTCCAACCCCAGCTCCAACACCAACGACATCCAGCCATCGCAAGACCTGTGCGACTCACTGGCCACCTTCTTCCACCGCAAAATTGCCGACATCCACGACAGCTTCAACACCACGACCGCCCCGGCAACCACCGAGACCACTGCCCCCACAACCACCAACCGCCTGCTCTCCTGGACCAACATCAACGACGAGGACACCAGCGAGATCATGAACACCATCCACTCCGGTTCACCGCTAGACCCGTGCCCTCACCACATCTTCAACAAAGCCAGTACAGCCATCGCGCCCCATCTCTGGAAAATAATCAATATCTCCTTCGAGACAGCAACCTTCCCGGAAAGCTGGAAGCACGCCGAGATCACCGCCTTACTCAAGAAACCCAAGGCAGACCCCAAGGACCTCAAGAACTTCCGACCCATCTCTCTGCTCCCGTTCCCCGCGAAGGTCACCGAGAAAATCGTCAACAAACAACTGACCCGCTACCTTGAGGAGAACAACATCCTGGACCCTTCCCAGTCCGGCTTCCGCAGCAACCACAGCACCAAAACCGCCCTCATCGCCGCCACCGATGACATCAGGACAATGGAGAAACAGCAGCCCTCATCCTCCTGGACCTATCAGCCGCCTTCGACACGGTCTGCCACCACACACTACGAACACGCCTTCACGACGCCGGGATCCAAGAGAAGGCCCTGGACTGGACCACATCCTTCCTTTCCGGCAGAACACAAAGCGTCCGCCTCGCCCCCTTCCGATCCAAGGCCACCAAGATCATCTGCGGCGTACCCCAAGGCTCCTCCCTCAGCCCAACGCTGTTCAACATGTACATGGCACCACTCGCCCATGTCGCCCGACAGCACAACCTCAACATCATCTCCTACGCCGACGACACCCAGCTGATCCTCTCCCTCACCAAAGACCCTCACACCGCCAAAGCCCACCTCCACGAAGGAATGAAGGCCGTCGCCGAATGGATGAGGACCAGCCGCCTGAAGCTGAACTCGGACAAGACGGAGGTCCTCATCCTTGGTTCCAACCCTTCAGCCTGGGACGACTCCTGGTGGCCAACATCACTGGGAACAGCCCCGCCACCCACCGACCACGTACGCAACCTAGGGGTCATCCTCGACCCCACCCTCTCCATGACTAAGCAGGTCAACGCCGTTTCCTCATCCTGCTTCAACATCCTCCGAATGCTCCGCAGGATCTTCAAGTGGATCCCCACCGAAACAAGAAAAACAGTCACCCAGGCCCTCGTCACCAGCAGGCTGGACTACGGAAACGCCCTCTATGCAGGAACGACGGCTAAGCTCCTGAGACGGCTGCAACGCATCCAGAACGCCTCTGCATGTCTTATCCTCGACATCCCCCAACGCAGCCACATCACACCCCACCTGAGAGACCTGCACTGGTCCCCTGTCAACAAGAGGATAACCTTCAAGCTCCTCACCCACGCACACAAAGCAATCCACAACTCCGGTCCAGCCTACCTCAACAGATGACTCAGCTTCTACACCCCCACCCGCCAGCTCCGCTCGACCAGCCTCGCCCTCGCCACAGTCCCCTGCATCTGGAAAACGACCGCCGGTGGCAGATCCTTCTCCCACCTCGCCGCCCAGACCTGGAACACCCTCCCCACCAACCTCCGACAGACCCAAGACCTACTGGCCTTCAGAAGACTCCTCAAGACCTGGCTCTTCGATCAGTAGCAGCACCACCCCCCTCTTCCCCCAGCGCCTTGAGACCCTCACGGGTATGTAGTGCGCTTTATAAGTGACATGATTGATTGATTGATTGAGCATTGGTTACATCACACAAGGACAAATTCATGTTGGTTGACCCCTACACTACCCAAACACCACTGCACTACCCTAAACCCTAAAACACTACCCCCAGCACGACCCCCTTCACTACCCAAACACAACTGTACTACCCTAAACTCAAAAACACTACCCCCAGCATGACCCCCTACACTACCCAAACACCACTGCACTACCCTAAACCCTAAATCTACCCCCTACACTACACAAATACCACTGCACTACCCTAAACCCTAAAACCCTAGAACCCAGCACGACCCCCTACAGTACACAAACACCACTGCACTACCCTAAACCCTAAAACACTACCCCCTACACTACACAAACACCATTGCACTACACTAAACCCTAAAACACTACCCCCAGCATGACCCCCTATACTACACAAACACCACTGCACTACCCTAAACCCTAAAACACTACCCCAGCACGACCCCCTACACTACCCAAACACCACTGCACTACCCTAAACCCTAAAACACTACCCCCAGCATGACTCCCTACACTACACAAACACCACTGGACTACCCTAAACCCTAAAAAACTACCCCCAGCACGACTCCCTACACTACCTAAACACCACTGCACTACACTAAACCCTAAATCTACCCCCAGCATGACCTCCCACACTACACAAACACCACTGCACTACCCTAAACCCTAAAACACTACCCCCAGCACGACCCCCTACACTACCCAAACACCACTGCACTACCCTAAACCCAAAAACACTAACCCCAGCATGACCCCCTACACTACCCAAACACCACTGCACTACCCTATACCCTAAAACAAGACCCTGTACACTACACAAACACAACTGCACTACCCTAAACCCTAAAACACTACCCACAGCATGACCCCCTACACTACACAAACACCACTGCACTACCCTAAACCCTAAAACACTACCCCCTACACTACACAAACACCACTGCCCTACCCTAAACCCTAAAACACAACCCCCAGCATGACCCCCTACACTACACAAACACCACTGCACTACCCTAAACCCCCTACACTATACAAACACCACTGCATTACTCTAAACCCTAAAACACTACCCCCAGCACGACCCCTCACAACACAAACACCACTGCACTACCCTAAACCCTAAATCGACCCCCAGCACGACCCCCTACACTACCCAAACACCACTGCCATACCCTAAACCCTAAAACACTACCCCCAGCATGAACCCCTACACTACCCAAACACCACTGCACTGCCCTAAACCTTAAAACACTACCCCCAGCACTACAACCTACACTACACAAACACCACTGCACTACCCTAAACCCTAAAACACTACCCCAGCACTACCCCCTACACTACCCAAACACCACTGCACTAACATAAACCCTAAAACACTACCCCCAGCACAACCCCCTACACTACACAAACACCACTGCACTACCCTAAACCCTAAAACACTACCCCCAGCACAACTCCCTACACTACCCAAACACCACTGCACTACCCTAAACCCTAAATATACCCCCAGCACGACACCCTACACTACCCAAACACCACTGCACTACCCTAAACCATAAAACACTACCCCCAGCATGACCCCCTACACTACACAAACACCACTGCACTACCCTAAACCCTAAAACACTACCACCAGCATGACCCCTACACTACTCAAACACCACTGCACTACCCTAAACCCTAAAACACTAACCCAGCACGACCCCCTACACTACCCATACACCACTGCACTACCCTAAAGCCTAAAACACTACCCCCAGCACGACCCCCTACACTACTGCACTACCCTAAACCCTAAAACACTACCCCCAGCACGACCCCTACACTACCCAAACACCACTGCACTACCCTAAACCCTAAAACACTACCCCCAGCATGACCCCCTACACCACCCAAACACCTCTGCACTACCCTAAACCCTAGAAAAGAAACCCCCACCCCATGCCCAATCCCCCTTACCTCTCACTCCTCGTGGTTCCTCTCTCCTCGTGGTTCCTGCTTCACGTTGTCTCTGAGGGGCGGTGCACGTCGTTGTGAGGAAACGGAACACCCTCTGTTTCCTTACAACGACATGGATCGTCTACATGTTTTTAGAACGCATGGTCATTTACCATACATACATTTACAACAAAATTCGTTGTAAAGGCATGCGTGGTAAATGACCATGCATTCTAAAAAATACGTAGTAATGACTTCGTGATGTACAACGCATGCTTGGTAATGCATGCATTGTAATAGTATCGCAAAGTAAAAAGTCGTTGTAACGGCTGTTTACCGATCGAAGCTGGCCCCTGTTCTTCAGTGAGACGTTTATTTGATTAATTAGGAGGAAGGAATGTGTTTTTTTACCGAAAAGTGCATTCCCGGCTGTTGTATTGTGAAAGTGTCCGCGTGGCCTGGTTTCACTTCCGGTGAGAGAGTGGAAGAGTCTGTTTGGATCTAAAGGAGTTCTGTTGTTGGACGGGGCCGGTGCGACATGTCATCAGAAAACATAGCTAATGGAAAGCGTCCTCCCTGAAGTGTGGAGCAGTGCCATGAGAGGTCAACGAGTGTGCGTCCCACCGCAGTATGACCGTACCGCGTGACCCATGTGCCACCTCCAGGGTACGGGAGGCAGAAGCGGCATCGCAGGTCCTCTTGAAGACCGTTGTAGCACTAATTCTACATTTTGGTACTAGGGCATTTTAACTTCGTTGTTCCTGCCAGATACAAAGAGAAGATCCTGTGTTATTCAGTGCCCTCGTTACCTTTTTTGTGGGTTGTGGTGCTTGTCACTTCGCTGCCCCGCCGGTGCACACGACTGGGCACCCCACCTCGTGTGCCATCTGCAGGGCCTCTGCCTTCGGATCACTGGTTTCGATTTCTGGAGTGGCAACATAAACAGTTGCTCCCAAAGGACTAGCCTGAACACTTAGGTGAATATCCCCTGCACCAGCATTCCACGGAAATTCTTTCCTAGCTCTCCCACGTCAACGAGGACGTCATAATAGCACGGCTCCGCTCGCGACACAGTATGACGTTATCGGAGCCATAAGAGAACCTCGTCGGCGTGCTGACGTCAGTTCCACCCATTTTTTCCGTGCCACCGAGGCCAACAGGGGACCGAGACATTTTCACATGTATACATAGTATAATAAATATATATATATTCACTGAAAAAACCATAGGTTTCAGGCACGTTATAGTTAGAAATTAGCATTTAAAAAACCTTAGAAATTCACTGAAAAAACCATAGGTTTCAGGCACGTTATAGTTAGAAATTAGCATTTAAAAAACCTTAGAAATTCACTGAAAAAACCATAGGTTTCAGGGGCGTTATAGTTAGTTGGACATTTCACTCGTACAAAACCATAGAAATTCCCCCATTATAGTTAGTTCAGCTAACTATAACTCGCGCGCATCGCAATGCACTGCTGATGATGTCACATATTACATCACTCATGACATGGTCAGTGACATCACTCATGACATCACTGATGACATCTCAAATGACATCACTGATGACATCACTGATGACATCATCCAGTGAATGTGTGTTTTTCTGAAAATTAAATATGTTTTATATATGTATATCTCAAGGTCGATGGAAGAATAAATGGGTATATAAGTGTCTAAATGGATGATTTTGTTTTGTAAAATTGATTGTATAACTGACTAAGTGTATCTTAGTGAATACATGGGTTAGTGAGTAATGTTTAAATATGAAAATATCTGTATCAGTCTCTCACTTTGTGTATAAGTGGCTGCATGGGTTGGTGAGTAGCTACATGAGTGTCTATATGGGTTATTAGTTGGTTTTTTGAGTATCAGTATGAGTGTCTGAGTGTCTGTATGGTTCGGTGGGGGGTATTACTTAGTGCATAGATGCATGAATGAGTGACTCACTGTTTGTATGTGTTGAAGACAGCATGTGTGCAGGACTGTATTGGTGGATGAGTATGTGTATGGGTGTGTTAGTGAGTGAATGACTGTCTCAATAGTGCCTTTATGAGTAACTACATATGTTTTAAACTAGTATATGTGAGTATTGGTGTATATAAGTGAGTATATGTGAGAGTAAAAGATTGGAAGAGTTCCTGTACAAATAAGTAGGTGTTTCTATAAGTGATTGTTTAAGAGAGTAAGTATGTGTAAGTTTCTGTAGAAGTAAGTGTGGTAGTGTGTGTATAACTGTATATGCAAGTAAATGGATGTTTGATACTTTGTTTGCATGTGTGACTATGTGTGTGAGTAACTCTATGGATGAGTGGAGGTGTGTAACAGGATGTATGGGTGTATGAGTACATATGATGAGTGAGTACATGTATGAGTGACTGTATAGGGACTGTTGGTGAATGAGTGGATGTGTGTGTAGATCTTGGAATTACTGAATAGGTGTGTTGTAACTGGTATTGGTATGTCCATTGTTTTGAAAATGTTAGTTTGTATTTTTGAGTGTGTGTATCAAAGGTTATATTAGGGTGAGAGGAGGTCTGCCACTCTATCACAAGGATGATGTCATCAGTGATGTCATCAGTGATGTCATTTGAGATGTCATCAGTGATGTCACTGACCATGTCATGAGTGATGTAATATGTGACGTCATCAGCAGTGCATTGCGGGCATGCGAGTTATAGTTAGCTGAACTAACTATAACGGGGAATTTCTATGGTTTTGTACGAGTGAAATGTCCAACTAACTATAACGCCCCTGAAACCTATGGTTTTTTCAGTGAATATATATATATATATATATATATATATATATATATAGATATATAGATATATACATATATACATATATATATATATATTTCTCCACAATGTCACAATAAGGCCACAAACGGACGCACTCACGGGTTGATTCTTGATGGTTTCTTTATTGTGCGGACCCCGCTCACCGACAGACGCGTTTCGGCGTAGAAGCCTTTTTCAATGTCGGTGTTCTCAAACCATTCTCTGGTTTAAGTACAAACGCATTGGTGCATGTGATAACATAAATAAAAATAGAAAACGGTTTTCCTGGCCTTAATTCATGGTGGCCATCTTATAACATGCAAAAACAAGTAAGTGACTACTCAATAGTGATAAACAATAAGTTAACCAAAAAAGATATTTACCAAAGCGGGGATAGCCATATCTTTCGTGCAAATTAATATTAACTTCTGATTGAAGAATATATGCATAATTCATCATTGCAAATATGCACGAAAACAATACATACAAAAATATAAAAATGTATATATCTCCCCTCAAAAAATATCACGGCTCACCACCGCGGCGACAGCACCCAGGACGAGTGGTGCGGCGGCGGTGACCTCAGTGCCTAAAATATATATATACAAAAAATCTGAGAGTTTCAGCCTCTCCTAACTGTAGCTCAGGATCATCACTAGAAATATGAAAAAATATAAAAAAATATTAAAAGTATTATTATTATGTTCTTCTTCTATCTAACCTCTGTTGTTCTAATGTTATAAAATGAGCATTTCTGTTTTTGCATATTAAGCTTAAAACTGAGCCTTGAATTTAAAGTATCTCTCAATTGTGCGTAGGTTTCTAAAGTACATCTAGTGACTAGATCTTAAAGTGCTAATGTGAGGGATCTAAGAACATACATAGTAATAGTCAAGATCCCATCAATTTAGAAAAGGGGCCTAATTCATGTCCTACTTTATCAACTCATGTATCTAAAGACCTCCTTTCCAGATATATATATTTAGAATTGGCTAAAAAGTATATGTTATTACCCAAATAGTTAAAAATTGCAGAAAGTACAAAAATATACAAATATAACCTGGAGTGTACACTATGGAATAATATAAAACCGCAAAATGAAATCATGTAAGCAGTCGCTACAAATCATCACAGTGAAACAATTTCAAACAAGGCATAGTGACTGAGGTGCCCAAGAAATATATCAAACAAACTGTAAAAGATTATAAAATTTCTATAAATAAGTTGATCAGATAATTTAAATATGAATGTATAATCCTGCATCCATATTTAGTCCTTTGGGGGTCTCTGTCCCCAATAGTAGGATCTTTTTGATTCTTCATGGCGTAGCTCGAGTTCTAGATTTCCCCCTTGTGGTTATTCCTGTCATGTTTGATGCCGTAGTACTTCATATTTCCCACGTTCCCATCATGTGTTTCCAATATGTGTCTGGCCATGGCATACTGGTAGTCCTTGTTCATTATGGCTCTCAGGTGTTGCAACATATGGAGCTTAAGTTTGTTGATTTTACTGCCCATGTATTTTATGCCACATTGGCACTCAAGGACATATACTACCTACTCCGTCTCACAGGTAATTTTCTGCTGTATCTTGTTCATACTTCCATATATGGTGTTATATTCTGTTTTATTTATGCCATGTCTACAAGCTTTGCACTTTACACATTTGAAGAAGCCACTAGTTGGAACTGTGAGCCATGTGGTCATGTTGGTTTGGGTATTAGCTGGCTTCATATAAGTACTGGTCAAAAGATCCCCCAATGACGGTGCTTTACTGTAAGTGATATTAGGTATTTTAGGAAGTATTTTCTGCAGATCTTTATCCATAAGTAGAATTTTCCAATTGTCCTTAAGTATGTCTCTCACCCTTCCACTTGATGTGTTGTATTCAGTTATAAATCTGGCATCCTGGTTTTTGTTTCCTTCTTCCATATTTGGATCTTCCTTCGGCCTTAACAATGTTTCCCGTTTTTTTGCACTTGCTCTTTTTAAGGCATCTTGCAAGACTATTTCCAGATAACCTCTTATTTGAAATCTTTCAAACATCTCCTTTGCCTGATGTTCAAAATCAGATTCTTCTGAGCAGCATCGTTTTACCCTTAGGAATTCCCCATATGGGACACTCCATTTCAGTGGTAAGGGGTGTCCACTGTTGGCATGGAGTATGCTGTTTGTGCTGGTCGGTTTTTTGTACATTTTAGTTCAAATCCCCTCTTTTTCGATATAGATCATGATATCCAAGAAATTGATTTCTTTGTCCTGGATTTCAAATGTGAATTGTAAGTTTAAGTTGTTCTGATTCAAAGACTTCAGGAAGCATTCCAGGTCTGATTTTTCCCCATTTCCCATATTAGGAAAAGTTTGTCAATAAAACATACCCGTAAAATCATTTGCTCCATCTTAACTTTATTCTGTTCACTCCAGGCCACTTCTGCTTCCCAGCGACCCATAAATAAATTTGCGTAAGTCGGGGCGAATGATGTCCCCATAGCAGTTCCCTGCACCTGCAGATATTTATTGTTGAACAGGAAGACGTTATGATTTAGACAAAAGTCTATCATATCAATGAGCATATCTGATTGTTCTAACAGGGAAATTGAGCGGGTTTGCAGAAAGTATTTACAAGCCTGAATTCCATCATGGTGTTGTATTTAGGTGTATTGTGAGACCACATCTAAGGTTGCCATATGATAATTAGATTTCCATGGAAGCTCATTAATTCTGTTAAGGAAGTCTTGTGAGTCTTGTAGGTAGGATGGAAGATTCTTAACGTATAGAAAAAGGAATATGTCAACGAATCTTGAGGTGTTTTCCAGCAAGGCACCAATTAAGCTCACTATTGGTCTGCCCAGTGGATTAATAAAATCTATGTGCACTTAGGCAGAAAGTAAATCGTTGGTACCGTTGGATGTGCTGTCTTTAGATAATTATATTCTTCCACATTCAGGAGACCCTTCTTCTGCCAGTCTGTACATTTTTGAAAAAACTGATCCATATGTTCTTTGGTCGGAATTCCAAGGAGTACCTTGTAGTGTTTTTTATTACTTAACTGCCTGTTAACTTCTGCCAGGTACTTTTGCACACTCATGATTATGATGTTCCCTCTCTTGTCACTGGGTTTGATAATGATATTCTTGTCATTTTGCAGATCCCTAAAGGCTTCCCATTCCTTATTGGTTAAATTTTGCTTGACACCTCGATTTGTTTTAACTGACCATCCAGTCTCCATGAATACCATCTTCTTTAGCTCATCTGTCACAATTTCATGGAATAAGTCAATTTTGTTTCCAACAGGTAGCTGAGGACAGAATTTTGACTTTGGTTTGCATCCGCTGTTCGATGTGATATCTGTGGGGATCTCTGGATATTCACACAGATCCTTTTCTGATAGATGTTCTATTGGCAGAGTTCCTGATCCAGATGCTTCTATTTCGAGACTAGTCAAGAATCATAACGTTGTCAAGTCGTTCGTTGTGATAATAGATGGTGATTGTTTCTTTTCTTTTTTACTCAATTCTTTTCTCTTTTGGCTCCTCCCCTTTGATCTTCTTGTTTTGTAGGTCCTCTTTGACTGTGTTAATTTTCCCCCTTCCCTTTTGCCTGGTTGTCACCTGGAAGAGTCTCATTTTGCCTGAAAAGTCCAATCGGGGGAGTGATGTCATAGGTTCCTCGTCCCCCGAACTTGCTTCTGAGCTCTCTACAGTCGAGGCTTCTGATCTTGTGCCAGTTGCATTGATGGCTGCGGGTTTGTTTTGCATACAAATAATCAAATTTGCTGGCGTACGTGTATATTCGACCGGCAGCATAACCTCTTTTATCTCTGTTAAATTTCTTTGCTTTCTTTTGCTTCACTTCCTCCTCATGTTTTTCCGTTTCATTTCCATTTTCAGCAGTGCGTTCTTAACATCCTCTTCTCCTGCATAGTTTCCAGGACCTCCTCAAGTTCTTTAATCCTAGCAACTAGCAACGGCTCTCGTCAATTTTCTGTCTGATTGAATTATCAATGTACGCATTAGTTTATTGAAACATTCCGCTGTGTCATCTTGCCATTGTTTGGACAAGTACGGGTCTAAGTCACTCAAGGTTGGGAGCACAAAAATATGCAGTCCTCTCAGTATTCTTTTTCATATTCCCCGCTTTTATGAACCCTGTCTTACCTTTTTTTTTCTCTCGCGTGCTAAGGGTGAACTTTCTCCCCCCCTCCTCGAAGGAAACATTCGCCGAGGCGCGATGAACTACAAATCCCGTGAGCCTTTGCAAAAGGCACGTTGCCGTCAGAGAGAGCGGAAATGTTCAAAAGCACATCCGCTTCCCCGCAGCACTGCTGATTATTCTGAGAGCATTACGGATGCTACGGGAGATGCTCGTGATTGAAACTTGGGGGTCTGGTAAGGGTGCATTGGCACCACCATTTCCTGCATTGGATTCTTGATTTGGCCACAGCCACTCTGAGTGTGGAATCGGCTCCACTGAAGCGGTAAGATACTACGATAACTTTCAGCGCTTGTTCCTATAGCGCGGTGTCGCTCCCTGTTGGTGAGACACACGTTTGTTGTCTTGTGCAGGTGGTAGAGATACCGGCATTCCCTTGTAATATACCTATCTTTCCCTGACTACTTGCTGTACTTACGAGTCACCCGGGCCAGGAGGAGGTTTAAACAGGGCAAGCCGCTTTAACTCCCTAGCTCACTATTCCCTTCGTTGGCGAATTCACGTTACATGGGTTCATGCGGAGAGGAGTGTTGGGCTATACTATTCTCATTGAAATGAAATACTTCAAACATAAGTGCTAGCACAGTACTTTGGTATTGCAAGGTGCAGATACCTCTAGCGCATGTCTATCTTCAGACACTTTTGTTTGTTTGTCATTTGTGTTGTCCTTGTTGTATTCTGTGGCCTAACGTACAGAGAAACAATCCTGCTTCTATGGGGGATATAACTCACCAAGCCTTGATGAGTGTAATTCTGGTGGCTTAAATTGATCGTTTTTGTTACAAAAGCCTCACTGAGAAGAAAGAGAGGGTTGAGTTCATGTAAATTCACATTTAGAATCATTACACAATTTATATATAATTCTTTTCTATGGTTAGGCCTCACATTATAAGAGGGGATTGTGGAAGAGCATTTCGCTGCAGCCTCTTACAACCCTGTGAAGCGAGGCACTTTTCACACATGGGTATGTTCTGACCATTAGAGAAGTAATTATAGCGAGTAATGCTTACTGTCCCAATGGAATAGTTTTCTTGTACAAATTGTGGTAATATTTCCGTTTTGTTTCCAACAGTGTAATCATAGTGAGCTCTTTCAAGAAGGTTCCTGGTTACAATAATGTACTGGTTAAACAGGGACACGATACTCCTTGTGGGCTCATCTGCACCGTTAACTTTTCTTTCCTTTACAGGTAGTTATTGTTTACATAACCATGATAAATGTAATTTAGGAAGGATGCAGTACTTTACTCGTAGGTTCTCTGTTTCTGTTTCCTGTCATTTACAGGTCTCCTTCCCCGCTGTCCCCACCCTTTCCTTCCCTCGCTTGATCGCTTCAGTGATCTGTGCTATAACAGCAAGCAGACTTGAAGCTATAGAGAGGTGGACCATTTTTGAGCATAGTTCCATTCCCGGGGAGTTGGTGACACGACATTCTTCCACAGTCTTGGTAATTTTTTAAGGTTGTCATCTCCCACCATTTGTTTATTTCTGTAATTCTCGTTTCCTCCAGTTCTTTAACCAATTTTAGGGGTGATGTATGTGTGACCCTTGGGTCTTCTCCTTTATCTGCTTGGTCCTTGCCAAATAGTTCTTTTGCTTTTAGTCCTCTCTTGGCCCGTCTATCAGCCATTATCCTTGTTTTTATTTTTCCAATTTGAATTGCCTTTGATATCACTTTTGTATATACATTTCACTCTTTCATTTATAAAGATGTATCAATGTCACTCATGTCACTAAACCTTTGCCTTTAACATGTATTCATTGTTTTGTTTCACCGCTTAATATGAATTTCAATTCTTTCTTTCTTCAAATATATTCCTATTTACCACCAAAGTAGGTCCTAATTTTAACTACCTACTATGAATATATATATATATATATATATTCACTGAAAAAACCATAGGTTTTAGGGACAGTTATAGTTAGTTGGACATTTCACTCGTACAAAACCAGTGAAATTCCCCCGTTATAGTTAGTTCAGCTAACTATAACTCGCGCCCCGTAATGCACTGCTGATGACGTCACATATTACATCACTCATGACATGGTCAGTGACATCACTGATGACATCACTGATGACATCTCAAATGACATCACTGATGACATCATGCAGTGACTGTGTGTTTCTCTAAAGTTTAAATATTTTTTATATATATCGGAAAAGACGTATTGAAGAATGAGTGGGTGTATAAGTGTCTGTATGGATGATTTAGTAGGTGCGTGACTGATTCTATAAGTGAGTGATTTAACGTATCTTACTGAATGCATGGGTTAGTGACTAAACTGGGTGAATGTCTGTATCTGTCTGTCTGTTGCTGTGTAAGTGACTGCATGTGTTTGTGAATAGCTACATGAGTGTGTATATGAGTTATTGAATGGTTGTCTGAGTATCTGTATGGGTGCCTAAGTGTTTGTGTGGGAGGGGTGTGTGCGACTCTGTGTATAGATGTGTGAGTGGGTGATTCACTGGGTGGATGGTTTCAAGAGTGCATCTGTGATAGACTGTATGGGTGGGTAAGTGTGTGTAAGAGTGTGTTAGTGAGTGAATGTATGTCCCAGTGGTACATGTGTGAGTAACTACATATGTGAAAGGCAGTATATATGTGTGTTGGAGTATATAAATAGCTATAAGCAAGAGTGAGTGATTGTGATAGTGGCTGTATGGATGAGTGTGTACTTGTATCAGTGATTGTATAAGAGCGTAACAATGTGCTAGTATTTGTATGATTAAGTGAGCTGGTGTGTGTATAACTGTATAGGTGAGTAAATGGCAGTGTGTTTAATTATTTGCATGACTGACTAGGTGTGTGAGTTCCTCTATGGATGAGTGGCGGTGTTTGAGTGTCTATATAGGAGTAAGAGTGCATATGATAGTCCTGTACTGAGTGACCATGAGTATGAGTGACTGTACGGGTGAGTGAGTGGATGTGTGTGTGTAGACCTAAGAATCAGTGAGTGGGTATGTAGTTATTGGTGTTGGAGTGTCTATGGTTTTGCGAATGGCAGTCTGTAATTTAGAGTGGGTGTATCAAAGGTTATATTAGGGTGTGAGGAGGTGCATGAGATTATCACGTGGATGATGTCATCAGTGATGTCATCAGTGATGTCATGTGAGATGTCATCAGTGATGTCATCAGTGATGTCACTGACCATGTCATGAGTGATGTAATATGTGACGTCATCAGCAGTGCATTGCGGGGGCGCGAGTTATAGTTAGCTGAACTAACTATAACGGGGGAATTTCACGGGTTTTGTACGAGTGAAATGTCCAACTAACTATAACTGTCCCTAAAACCTATGGTTTTTTCAGTGAATTTCAAAGGTTTTTAAATGCTAATTTCTAACTATAACGTGTCTGAAACCTATGGTTTTTTCTGTGAATTTCAAAGGTTTTTTAAATGCTAATTTCTAACTATAACGTGCCTGAAACCTATGGTTTTTCAGTGAATTTCAAAGGTTTTTTAAATGCTAATTTCTAACTATAACGCCCCTAAAACCTATGGTTTTTTCAGTGAATTTCAAAGGTTTTGTAAATGACAATTTTTAAATGTATTAATTGTTATATTTATTTTTTGATACTGATTTACTACATTTTTTAAAACTATTTATTTTTAGATATTTTATTTATTAAATTACATTGTAATTACATTATACATTACATTACAAAATATACTTTCTCAGAATGAATTACTTTAGTTTAAATAGTTTGCAAATAGGCAATAGAGTTTTAAGTACAGTAGTTACAGTTGTTGCAATGGGCAACACAATTTCAAACACAATGCAACATTGACCTCAATGTGAATTTCTAGTTAAATGCAATTAGTTACTTTCGGATTACTTTTCTAACCACAGGACTGGATCCTAGATTCAGTCCTGGGACATCTCCTGTAAACAGTTGAGTAAAAGCGTTTTGGTTACAGTAGTGATTTTTAAGGAATATTATTGTATTTTAAAAGTTGACACTTAGAAACTTTTTCACATAGAATCACCAATGTTATCCTATGGGAGGAAATTCACTTAGCAGGTAAGTAGTGTTATCGTTACTTTTTCTTACTCAGTGTTGGATCCTGGATCCAGCACTGGTGCATCTCCAGTAAACAGTTGAAAGAATGCGTTTAAGTCATACAGGCGATTTTTAAGGAATATTTGTAATTTGTGAAAATCGACACTTTGAAACTTTTCTGCTGAAAACCAGACAATGGATTCCTATGGAAGGAAATATAAGTTACTGGTAAGTACGGTTAGAACTACTTTTCAGGGTCAGTGCTGGGCTAAAAGATGCAGCACTGGGTTCTCTCCTGATAACAGGTGAGTAAATCGGAATTCGTAGTTCGGTTGATTTTAGAGGAATATTATAAAGTTCCAAAACTCCACACTTAGAAGAATTTCCAAGTGAAACCAGTCAATGTTAGCCTATGGAAGGAAATTCAAGTTGCTGGTAAGTACGGTTAAAATTACTTTTCAGGATCAGTACTGGGCTGAAAGATGCAGCACTGAGGTCTCTCCTGATAACAGGTGAGTAAATCGGAATCCGTATTTCGGCTGATTTTAGAGGAATATTATAAAGTTCCAAATCTGCACACTTAGAAGAATTTCCAAGTGAAACCAGTCAATGTTAGCCTATGGAAGGAAATTCAAGTTACTGGTAAGTACGGTTAGAATTACTTTTCAGGACCAGTACTGGGCTGAAAGATGCAGCACTGAGGTCTGTCCTGATAACAGGTGAGTAAATCGGAATTCGTATTTCGGCTGATTTTAGAGGAATATTTGCACAATGGTGAAGGGAGGGGGCAGGGCCTGAGGTAACATCTGTGCAAACGCGCCCCGTGGCGCGTTTTAAGTTGGGGGATTAAGTCCCCTTGAATCATGCGGGTCCCTGGGGGCCAACTAGCCCACCAGGAACCTCCAGTATGCGCCAGGGGGCTGCGTTGCAGAGACGTGTACAGAGGCCACACCCCTTTTTACACCTCTCTGCAACGCAGCTCTGTGGCGCTTTCTGGACGTACCTGTTGGGCTAGTTGGCCCCCAGGGACCCTCAGGATTGAATTGCACAGCCCCGGGGAGGTGGTGGTCCCCGGGGCTCTGGGGGTCCGTAACGGACCCCCACATTTATTTTCTATGTGCCCCGGGGAGCTGGAGCCCCCCCACACGTTATTTAAAATGTAAAAAAGAATCCCCAGGGGGTGGCAGTCCCCGGGGCTGAGGGAGGGCAGGAGAGCCCTCCCGCACCATTTTTTTTTATTAAGCCCCGGGGGGTGGCGGTCCCCGGGGCTTGGGGGGCCTTAGAGGCCCCCCATATAAACAATAAACCCACCCCCCGCATGCCCCCGGGACTTGGGCCACCCGGGGGCAAATTTGCGGCAGGATCCGCGCACCCTGAGCTCATCCTGCCGATTTTTTTTTAAAAAAATGCTTTTTTCTGCCCAGGGGGTCCTTGTGGGACCCCCTGAGCAGACCTAGGGGGTCAGGGTGTTTCTACCCTGCCCCCTTTGTGCGTTTTGCGCACTTGTTTCTGTTCCTCGGTTCTACCGAGGGACAAAATGGCTGCCAACACTTCCTGATTTGGAGTGTTGACAGCCACTTGAAAGCCAATTAACATGCAGCTCGTGATAGAGACGGTGCGCACAGGGTGCGCTCAGGGTGCGCGAATCCGACGCGGCCATAGATATATATGTGATTTTCATTTTGATTTTCACAGGAACTACTGAACGGATTTACACCATTTAACAAAAAGGGTTCTTTCTGAACCAAGAACTACCTCTTTGCCAAATTTGGTGTAATTCCGTTCAGCAGTTCGGGCTGTAGCCATGTCTAAAGTTTCCTGTGGGAAAATGAATGGGAAAACACGTTTTGGGACCCCCTTTTTCTCGGCCCCCGCTTGACGAATCACCCTGAGACTTTCAGGGTAGGAGCGGACCGGAGCGGGCCATAAAGTTTGAAAATTTCGCGAAGATTCGTCAACCGACGCAAGAGTTATTTCAAATAGAATGTCGCGGATTTCCTATGGAAAATAGGTCCTAACTATAACTATCTACTGGCGACCGCCAGTAGATAATATATATATATATATATATATATATATTATCTACTGAGCGGTCGGCTCCCATAGGACACGGGGAGCCGGAGGGACTGTGGGGGGTTTGGGGACCCCCCCACAGTCCCCAACCAGAGGCCAGGCCCCGGGGGATGGGGTCCCCGGGGCCATAAGTGGCCCGGGAGGGGGCCACGCAGCCCCCTCCCCAAATAAAAAAAAATAAGGGCAAGGCCGGCCCCCTTCCCATTTAAAAAAAATAAAATAAAATAAAACAAAAAAATTGCTCAGGCCCCGGGGATGGGGTCCCCGGGGCCAAAAGTGGCCGAGGGAAGGGGGCCACGCAGCCCCCTCCCATAAAAAATTAAATTAAAAAAAAAAAAACGGCATCGTGCCGGAGGTCCGCCCCCTCCCTGCAGTACTCTGCAAATGCGCCCCCTGGCGCGTTTTAAGAAGGGAAGTAATTCCCCTTGAATACTGGGGGTCCCTGGGAGCCAACTAGCCCACCAGGAACCTCCAGTATGCGCCAGGGGCTGCCTTGCAGAGAGGTGTACAGAGGCCACGCCCTTTATACACCTCTCTGCAACGCAGCTCTGTGGCGCTTAATGGAGGTAGCTGGTGGGCTAGTTGCACCCCAGGGACCCTCAGGATTCAAGGGAGTTAATCCCCGACTTAAAACGCGCCACGGGCGCGTTTGCACAGTGGTGAAGGGAGGCGGGGCCTGAGGTGACATGTGTGCAAACAGGCCCGTGGCGCGTTTTAAGATGGGAATTAAATCCCCTTCAATCCTGAGGGTCCCTGGGGCCAACTAGCCCAACAGGTACATCCAGAAAGCGCCACAGAGCTGTGTTGCAGAGAGGTGTAAAAAGCGGTGTGGCCTCTCTACACGTCTCTGCAACGCAGCCCCTGGCGCATACTGGAGGTTCCTGGTGGGCTAGTTGGCCCCTAGGGACCCTCATGATTCAAGGGGACTTAATCCCCCAACTTAAAACGCGCCACGGGGCGCGTTTGCACAGATGTCACCTCAGGCCCCGCCCCCTCCCTTCACCATTGTGCAAATATTCCTCTAAAATCTGCCGAACTACGAATTCTGATTTACTCACCTGTTATCAGGAGAGACCTCAGTGCTGCATCTTTCAGCCCAGTACTAATCCTGAAAAGTAATTTTAACCGTACTTACCAGTAACTTGAATTTCCTTCCATAGGATATCATTGCCTGCTTTTTGCTGAAAAAGTTTCTAAGTGTTGATTTTTGAAACATACAAATATTCCTCTAAAATCAGCCGAAATACGAATTCCGATTTACTCACCTGTTATCAGGAGAGACCTCAGTGCTGTATCTTTCAGCCCAGTACTGGTCCTGAAAAGTAATTTTGACCGTACTTACCAGTAACTTGAATTTCCTTCCATAGGCTAACATTGACTGGTTTCACTTGGAAATTCTTCTAAGTGTGGAGTTTTGGAACTTTAATATATTCCTCTAAAATCAGCCGAAATACGAATTCCGATTTACTCACCTGTTATCAGGAGAGACCTCAGTGCTGCATCTTTCAGCCCAGTACTGATCCTCAAAAGTAATTTTAACCGTACTTACCAGTAACTTGAATTTCCTTCCATAGGATATCATTGCCTGCTTTTTGCTGAAAAAGTTTCTAAGTGTTGATTTTTGAAACATACAAATATTCCTCTAAAATCAGCCGAAATACGAATTCCGATTTACTCACCTGTTATCAGGAGAGACCTCAGTGCTGTATCTTTCAGCCCAGTACTGGTCCTGAAAAGTAATTTTAACCGTACTTACCAGTAACTTGAATTTCCTTCCATAGGCTAACATTGACTGGTTTCACTTGTAAATTCTTCTAAGTGTGGAGTTTTGGAACTTTAAAATATTCCTCTAAAATCAGCCGAAATACGAATTCCAATTTACTCACCTGTTATCAGGAGAGACCTCAGTGCTGCATCTTTTAGCCCAGCACTGACCCAGAAAAGTAATTTTAACCGTACTTACCAGTAACTTATATTTTCTTCCATAGGGATCCATTGTCTGGTTTCCAGCAGAAAAGTTTCAAAGTGTCGATTTTCACAAACTACAAATATTCCTTAAAAATCGCCTGTATGACTTAAACGCATTCTTTCAACTGTTTACAGGAGATGCACCAGTGCTGGATCCAGGATCCAACACTGAGTAAGAAAAAGTAACAATAACAGTTTTTACCTGCTAAGTGAATTTCCTTCCATAGGATAACATTGGTGATTCTATGAGAAAAAGTTTCTAAGTGTCAACTTTTAAAATACAATAATATTCCTTAAAAATCACTACTGTAACCAAAACGCTTTTACTCAACTGTTTACAGGAGATGTCCCAGGACTGAATCTAGGATCCAGTCCTGTGGTTAGAAAAGTAATCCATAAAGTAACTAATTGCATTTAACTAGAAATTCACATTGAGCTGAATGTTGCATTGTGTTTGAAAATGTGTTGCCCATTGCAACAACTGTAACTACTGTACTTAAAAGTCTATTGCCTATGTGCAAAGTATTTAAACTAAAGTAATTCATTCTGAGAAAGTATTTTTTGTAATGTATAATGTAATTACAATGTAATTTAAAAAATAAAATATGTAAAAAAAAATTGTTTCTAAAAATGTTGTAAATCAGTATGAAAAAAATAAATATAACAATTAATACATTTAAAAATTGTCATTTACAAAACCTTTGAAATTCACTGAAAAAACCGTAGGTTTCAGACATGTTATAGTTAGGAATTAGCATTTAAAAACCTTTGAAATTCACTGAAAAAACCATAGGTTTCAGACACGTTATAGTTAGAAATTAGCATTTAAAAAACCTTTGAAATTCACTGAAAAAACCATAGATTTCAGGCACGTTATAGTTAGAAATTAGCATTTAAAAAACCTTAGAAACTCACTGAAAAAACCATAAGGTTTTAGGGACAGTTATAGTTAGTTGGACATTGCACTAGTACAAAACCCGTGAAATTCCCCCGTTATAGTTAGTTCAGGTAACTATAACTCGCGCTCCGCAATGCACTGCTGATGACGTCACATATTACATCACTCATGACATGGTCAGTGACATCACTGATGACATCACTGATGACATCTCAAATGACATCACTGATGACATCACTGATGACATCATCCATGTGAGAATTTAATGCATCTTCTCACACCCTAATATAAGTTTTGATACACCCACTCTAAATTACAGACGGCCATTCTCAAAACCATACACACTCCAATACCAATAAGTACATACCCACTCACTGATTCTTAGGTCTACACACACACATCTACTCACTCACCCGTACAGTCACTCATACTTACAGTCACTCAGTACAGGACTATCATATGCACTCATACACCTATATAAACACTCACACAACGCAACTCATCCATAGAGGTACTCACACACCTAGTCAGTCATGCAAATAATTAATCACACTCCAATTTACTCACCTATACAGTTATACACACCAGCTCACTTACTCATAAAAATACTAGCACATTCTTACGCTCCTATGCAATCACTGATGCAAGCACACACTCATCCATATAGCCACTCTCACAATCACACACTCTCACTTATAGCCATTTATATACTCCAACACACATATATACTGCCTTTCACATATGTAGTTACTCACACATCTACCACTGAGATATACATTCAATCACTAACACACCCATACACACACTCACCCACCCATACAGTCCATCACAGACGTACTCTTGAAACCATGCACCCAGTGAATCACCCACTCACACATCTATGCACAGAGTCACACACACCCCACCCACACAAACACTGAGGCACCCATACAGATACTCAGAGAACCAATCCATAACCAATATAGACACTCATTTAGCTAGTCAGAAACCCATGCAGTTGCTTACACAACAATAGACAGACGGATACAGACATTCACACAGTTTAGTCACTCACCCATGCATCCAGTAAGATACGTTTAATCACTCACTTATAGACTCAGTCATGCACCTACTAAATCATCCATTCAGGCGCTTCTACACCCACTCATTCTTCAATACGCCTTTCCCTATATATATTAAACATATTTAAACTTTACAGTAACACACAGTCACTGGATGATGTCATCAGTGATGTCATCAGTGATGTCATTTGAGATGTCATCAGTGATGTCATCAGTGATGTCACTGACCATGTAATGAGTGATGTAATATGTGACGTCATCAGCAGTGCATTGCGGGGCGTGAGTTATAGTTACCTGAACTAACTATAACGGGGAATTTCACGGGTTTTGTACGAGTGCAATGTCCAACTAACTATAACTGTCCCTAAAACCTTATGGTTTTTTCAGTGAATTTCTAAGGTTTTTTAAATGCTAATTTCTAACTATAACGTGCCTGAAATCTATGGTTTTTTCAGTGAATTTCAAAGGTTTTTTAAATGCTAATTTCTAACTATAACGTGTCTGAAACCTATGGGTTTTTCAGTGAATTTCAAAGGTTTTTTAAATGCTAATTCCTAACTATAACATGTCTGAAACCTACGGTTTTTTCAGTGAATATATATATATGTTGGAAAGTGGGTTATTGGTAGGGGCAAATGTAGGTCTGCCACTAGTAATAAGACCACAAACACTTGATAGGACTCAGCATAGGTCTAAGAAAATTATTCCCATGCTCAACCCCTGGTAACGTGGCTGCGAGCAGACAGGCTTAACTTCAAAGACAGGTATGTAAAGCATTTAAAAACACCAATTCAGTAAATAATTAAAACACAACACATAATAAAAATCCAACACCAATTTGTAAAAATAGGAAATATTTTTATCTTTAAAATGACACCAAAACGACAAAAATCCAATGTAGGGAACCGGAGATATGAATTTTCAAAGTTTAAATAAAATATAGCACTTAGAAGCATCTAGCACCATATTGGGACATAGCCTCACGATAGACCGGGCCAAAGTCAAAGTTTAAGGCCGACCGTGATGGAGCCCTGAGCGGATACCCCACGCGGAAGGTCCCGGTCAATGTTTTTACCTTCGCACTTAGAAACTTTTCTGGAGCTTTTCTCCTCGAGGCCCCTCGACGCTCTCCGTCAGTCCGGATCCGGTGCGGCTCTGCCGGATAGCCTTTCGACGATCTCCCGGTGAACTTCCCTGGAGCGGACTTAGAAACTTTTTCAAGATCGCTTTAGCGGGGCAATCCAACAATCCAGGCCGACACGCGATGGAAGGCAGGCGGATTGGCGCTCGCGGTTGTTCCCGGTCGACTTTCTTACGAGCGGACTTAGAAGCTTTTCTGGAGCTTTTTCTCGTGGGGTCCCTCGATGCTCCTCATGTAGCCGGTTCCGGTGAGGGTTCGCCGGCTTCAGATTTTCGCTAGTCCCGGTCAATCTCTGGAAGTCGATGCGATGGAGCTTTTAGCGGGACGAACCTGGTGGGCTTGGCCGGCTCGCGGTTGAAGGCAGGCGGCTTGGCTGACCAGGATGAGTCGGTCCCCCTATGGAGCTTTTTACAAAGTTCCTCCAAAGTTCCCCAAACTTCCTGAACTTCTTCCTGAAGTTCCTCAAAGGGTCCCAAAGTGTCTCAAACTTACTCCAAGGGTCTGGAAGCTCCAAGATGGTCCTTGAAAGTTGAGGACTTCAATTCCCACAATGCACTGGACGTCACCCTTACAAATCCACTGGTAGCTCCCCAGGTTGGTGATTCTTGGCGGTGAGGGTCCAGATGAGCTCTGTTAACCTGTAGCTTGCAGGGAGTCTACTCTTGACTTCTTTTACTCAGCACAGTTAGTCCACAAAGCTGTAGTTTCAGGTGGTGCAGTCTCCAGAGGTCAGGCCTTAGAAGTCTTTGCACAGCAGAACTTTTCAGCAGGGCCAGTCTTGCTTTCTTCAGTTTCAAGCAGCAGATCTGAGGGTCTGGGCCTCTCTCAGATACTTATTCCACAGTCTCTGGGTCATCCAGGAGGTCAAGCTTCACCAATAGGAGTAGGGTAACTTCCCACTTGAGTGACTACTTCCTGCAGAGTGTGGCATTATTCTATCCCAGGGTGCAACAAAGCTTCCAAATCCATAATGGCTGATTTTCCAGCAAGGAGGTAAGAGCTGGCTAAACACTCCCACTGAGTTGGCTAATTAACCTAGCCTCTCCTCCATACATCTGCACATACCTTCCTTAATCCTGCCATCTGGCTGGGGTGGGGGTTCAAAGCTGTTAATGACACTGCTCTGGGCTCTGCCCCTTTGAAGCTCATTGTTTACGACCCCTCCCCCTGGCCTGGCATTCCTGCAGAACAGCTCACTGCCCTCCCAGTCCATCTGGCTGACCCCAGGGGATCTTTATCACCTCTTCAGGCAGGCTGGCTAATCCCCTTAACTCTGACCAATCAGGGCAGAGCACTGGCAGGCTGGATTTGGAACTACAACTAAGAAAGTGTTATAACTTCTTGTCTGTTCACTTTGGGAAAAATTCAATAACATCATATTGTAGGATTTATCCATACCATTCTAGTGAGTCTTTGAATGGAATCTATATCCCTGTCCTGTCAATAGTTATTGTTTAATAACTTTCCCCCATGTTAACCTATGGGCCATGGGGTTTGCAATGGGAAAAAGGGCATGGGCCATTTTTCCAGCACCAGGACCTACAAAAACATATTTTATACGTACTTGGCTTATTTTCACAGGACCCCCACCCCATAAGTCACCTAGGGGAGACCCTAGGGGTGTTGAATCTGTAAAGATATTGCAGATCCTCCATGCCCAGTGCCCCCAGCATCAAAGTCGAATTTGGGCAGCACTTTAAACAATGGGGAGAGTGAAATGTGAATTTCACTTAACCCAGGGCATATATAAACTCATTTTATAAGGGTCTACCTTATAGATACCTGACCCCCACCCCTGGGATACCTAGGGGAGACCCTGGGGGTCATTATTATGCAAAAACATTTTAGGTTGACCAGTTTTAAGTGCCCCAAACCCCAAAGTCGAGTTTGGCCATAATTTGCATGTTTAACAGCAGTCCTGGCACCCAGAGCTGCTTTTAAACTGACCACAGGCTTCAGCAGTGTACACATGCAAGTGCAAAAGGCTGCTGGCCTCTAAACTGCCCTGCCCCAGGATACTGGGGACTTCTAGGTAGTTTCAATCCCCTGCCCTATTATATACTAGGGGCTTATGGGGTAGGTCATGCCAATTACAGGGGTACCCCAACCCAAAGTGTACCCTAGTGTATGTAGGAGCTTTACTGTTATCTAAGTGTTTCAGCATGGCACTGGCCCTGGGCCTGGTTAAACAGAGCCCAGGGTCAGTCACAGTCAGTTACCACCAGTTCCAGTCAGCAAAACGTTGGGGGGTGCCCAGGGCACAGGATGACTTTCCAACACAGCCCCCCCCCCAAACGAAAGGTGAGGGGTTACTAACCTACACCCTGGTAGTCCTCCTCAGCTAAGTGGAAAAACCTGGAAAGTCCATCTGCATTGGCATGGGCAACCCCAGGTCTGTGTTTCACTGTAAAGTCCATTCCCTGTAGGGAAATGGACCACCTTAACAGCTTGGGATTCTCCCTCTCATCTGCATGAGCCATCTGAGAGGCCTGTGGTCAGTTTGAACACGGAAGTGAGTCCCAAACAAATATGGTCTCAACTTTTTCAGTGACCACACCACAGCAAAAGCCTCTCTCTCAATGGCACTCCATCTCTGCTCTCTGGGAAGACGCCTCCTGCTAATAAAGGCAACTGGCTGATCAAGGCCCCCTTCATTTAGCTGTGACAACACTGCCCCAATACCTTGCTCTGAAGCATCTGTCTGAACTACAAATTCTTTTGTGTAGTCAGGGTCCAGTAACACTGGTGCTGAACACATAGCAGCTTTCAGAGTGTCAAAAGCCTTCTGACACTCTGGGGTCCAAATCACCTTCTTGGGCCTCTTTTAGAAGTCAGTTCTGTTAGGGGCCCCACAATGGTCCCATAATTTTGAACAAACCTTCTATAGTACCCTGTCAGTCCAAGGAATGCCCTGACCTGAGTCTGGGTAACAGGTGCTGTCCAATCCAAAATAGTTTGGATTTTAGCTTGGAGAGGCTGTACATGGCCCCCACCTACCAGGTGGCCCAGGTACACCACAGAACTCTGCCCTATTTGGCACTTGCTTGCCTTAATAGTCAGGCCTGCCTGCTGCATGGCCTGAAGCACTTCCCTTAGGTGGCTTAAGTGATCTCCCCAGGTAGAACTATACACAGCTATGTCATCCAGGTAAGCTGCACTGAACTGTTCCAACCCAGACAAGACCCTGTTCACCAACCTTTGGAAGGTGGCAGGTGCATTCTTTAAACCAAAGGGCATTACCTTGAACTGATAATGTCCCTCTGGGGTGGAGAATGCTGACCTCTCCTTTGCTCCATCAGTGAGGGCAATCTGCCAGTAACCTGAAGTCAAATCAAAAGTACTCAGGTACTTAGCAGCCCCTAACCTATCAATGAGCTCATCAGCTCTAGGTATAGGGTGAGCGTCAGTCTTTGTGACTGCATTCAATCCTCTGTAGTCCACACAGAACCTTAACTCCTTGGGTCCCCCTGAGGATTAGGTTTAGGTACCAGCACCACTGGACTGGCCCATGGACTCTCAGACGGTTCAATTACCCCCAAGTCCAGCATCTTAGCAACCTCAGCTTTAATGCTGGCTCTGACATGGTCAGATGTCCTGTACAGTTTATTCTTGACAGGCAGGCTGTCACCAGTGTCAATGTGATGCACACACCACTCAGTGATGCCTGGGGTCAAGGAGAACAGGCCAGAAAACTGCTCCAGCACTTGCTTACAGTCTCTGTGCTGCTGGTCTGTCAACTTGGGAGAGAGTATCACCCCTCCACTGACCCATCTTGCACATTATTGGAGAGGAGGTCGGGCACAGGCTCCGTTTCCTCCTCCACACCCTCATCAGTGACCAGTAACATGGTCATGTCTGCCCTGTCATGGTGGGGTTTCAATCTATTCACATGCAGGACCCTATGAGGGTTCCTGGGGGTGCCAAGGTCAACCAAATAGGTAACCTCGCCCTTCTTTTCTAAGATTGGATAGGGCCCACTCCACTTGTCATGGAGGGCCCTGGGAGCCACAGGCTCCAACACCCACACCAATTGTCCTGGAGTATACTCAGGCATAGTAGCCTTTTGATCATACCAGTGCTTCATGAGCTCCTGGCTGGCCTCCAGTTTCCTGTTTGCCTTGTACATGTACTCTGCCATTCTAGATCTCAGGCCTAGCACATAATCAAGCACATTGTCCTTTGCTTCTTTAAGAGGCTTCTCTAAAGACTCTCTTAGCAGGCTCAATGGCCCCCTCACAGGGTGTCCAAACACCAACTCAAAGGGACTGAAACCAACCCCTTTCTGTGGCACCTCCCTGTAGGCAAACAGTAAGCATGGGAGGAGAACATCCCATCTCCTCCTGAGTTTCTCTGACAACCCATTTATCATGCCCTTCAGGGTTTTGTTGAATCTCTCAACAAGACCATTTGCTTGTGGGTGATAGGGGTGGTGAACTTGTAGTTGACACCACACTCATCCCACATAGCAGTCAGATAGCTGGACAGGAAGTTCGTGCCCCTATCTGACACCACCTCTTTGGAAAACCCACTCTGGTGAACACACCAAGTAGTGCTCTAGCCACTGCAGGAGCATCAATGGTTCTAAGAGGTATGGCTTCAGGGTATCTAGTGGCATGGTCAACTACCACTAAGATATACCTATTCCCTGATGCAGTAGGTGGGTCCAGGGGACCAACAATGTCCATCCCCACCCTTTCAAAAGGAACCCCAACCACTGGCAGTGGTACTAGGGGAGCCTTTGTCTTGCCCCCTGCCTTGCCACTGGCCTGACAGGTGACACAGGAGCTGCAAAACTCCTTTACCTTTTCAGACATATGGGGCCAGTAGAAATGGTTCACCAACCGGTTCCATGTCTTTGTCTGTCCCAAATGTCCTGCCAAGGGGATGTCATGACCCAAAGTCAGGATGAACTCTCTGTACCTCTGGGGCACCACCAACCTCCTGGTGGCCCCCTCCTTGAGGTTTCTGGCCTCAGTATAAAGCAGTCCATCTTCCCAGTAGATTCTATGAAACCCACTGTCATCCCCTTCCTCTTGCTTAGAAGCAATCCGCCTCAAGCTCTCCAGGGTGGGACAGTCACGCTGTCCCTGACTGAACTCCTCTCTGGAGGGTCCACCTGCTCCTGTCAGTTCTGCCAAATCTGACAGCTCTGGCAGGGATGGAGTCCCTCCCTCCGAGGCCAGATCCTCCCCAGCAGGGTTGGATTCTGCCTGCACCTCTGGAGTTCCCTGGGCTGGCTCACCAGGCCCAGTACCCTTGTCCATGGATCCTTGGCCCTTTGTTCCAGGGTCCAAGTGTCCAGCCCCTCCCTTCTGACTAGTCTGTGACCTAGTCACAGCACATACCCACTCAGGGAGCTCCAATATTTTCATATGGAGTCCTCTCTCCACCTCTGACCACGCAGAGGCTTCAAGGTCATTGCCCAGTAAACACTGGACTGGGAGCACCTTTGACACAGCTACCTTCATAGGGCCTGTCACACCTCCCCATTCCAAATCCACCACAGCCATGGGATGGATTTTGTTAGTGCTGTCTGCATAAGTCACCTGGTGAAACTCACCAGGTATCACCCTCTCTGGAGGCACCAGCTCAGCCAGGACCATAGTTACACTAGCCCCAGTGTCTCTGATAGCCTCAACCTCAGTCCCATTCACTTTAGGTCTCTGCCTGTACTTCTCCATGTTTGGAGGTAAGGCATCCAGGGTTGCAATATTCACCCTACCCAGGGACACTAAGGTTGCTGCCCCTACTGGAATACCCCCTACTGGTGTACCACTCTCCACCCCTACACTCACACTGGCAATCCCTGTAGATGGCCCCTTAGGGGGGAGCTTTTTAGCGCAGACAGCATCTCCCTGCTTGTGCCCTGGCTGGTTACAGTCAAAGCACTTACCCACTTTTGAGGGATCAAAGAATTTACCATTCTTTCCCTGAATCCACCTCCCTTTGGATTTGGGTTGGCTCGGGGCCCCCTCCTTGTGCAGGTTTTTGTGGGTCTTTGGAGGACTCCTTAGGTTTTTGACCTTCATTTCCCTGGGCTTTCCATTGGGGAGGGACCTGTCCTCCTTTCTTCTGGTCACCCCCTGGTGCTGAATGGAAACCCGGGTTCTCACCCACTCATCAGCTGACTCCCCCAACTCTCTGGGGTCTGTCAGCTTAGAGTCCACTAGATACTGGCGTAACTTCTCTTCTGCACAATGAGTCAAAATGTGTTCTTTCAAAAACAAATTATACAATCCCTCATAAGTGCTCACTTTGTTACCACAAATCCAGCCTTCCAGTGCCTTCATTGAAACATCCACAAAGTCTATCCAAGACTTGGAATTCAATTTCTGGGTGTTCCTAAACTTCACCCTGTACTGCTCTGGAGTCAGACCAAACCTCTTGACTAAGCAGGCTTTCATCTGCTGGTATGATTCTGCATCCTCTCCCTTCAGGGTCAGGAGCCTATCCCTCCCAGCTACTGGAATCAACTCCCACAGGAGTGCACCCCAATACCTAGAGTGGACCCTACTCATCTTAAGGGCCCTCTCAAAAGCTGCAAGCCATTTGTCAATGTCATCCCCCTCAGTGTACTTGGGCACAATACCCTTTGGCAGTTTAGGTTCAAATCTGCCACCCCTGGACATCTCAGCATCTTCTTCGCTTTCGCTGCCACCATTTCTCTTCTCCTCCTTCTCCCACCTCTTCTCAGCCAAATCCAGTTTCCTTTGCTCTAAAGCTATCAAAGCTAATTGAGCCTGAAGCTGTCTCTCTGCAAGGGACCGTAGTGGTTCCTGAGTAAGGGACCCTTCCCCACTCCCACCATCAGGATTCTGTTGGCTTACACTAGTTATAATGGAAGAGGCATCATCCTCCTCTCCTGGGATGATGTTGGGGGACACTCTCTACCCCCTTGATTCTCCTCAGCTGCCTGGTCATGGGCTTGTATAAACTGAAACAACCCTGCCTTCCTATACCTCTTGGAAGCAGGCAGCCCCCTAAGCCTACACTGTTCCCTAAGCTCAGCCAACTTAAACTGGGACAGTTTAGCCAGGTCCAACTCCATGGTTCCCTAGTTTTGGGTCACAACACTAGGCACAATAGACTTAGAACAATTTGGAAAAATCAAAACAATGGATTAAAAACAGTTTAGTCCAAATTCCAAAAATCAAACTCAAAAGTTTTGTTCTAAGGCAATTTAGAGGATTTTATAATCTTAATTCATTTACTGAAAGGTGTATTTTTTAAACACAAGTCCACATCCACACCGCTGAGCACCAAATGTTGGAAAGTGGGTTATTGGTAGGGGCAAATGTAGGTCTGCCACTAGTAATAAGACCACAAACACTTGATAGGACTCAGCATAGGTCTAAGAAAATTATTCCCATGCTCAACCCCTGGTAACGTGGCTGCGAGCAGACAGGCTTAACTTCAAAGACAGGTAAGTAAAGCATTTAAAAACACCAATTCAGTAAATAATTAAAACACAACACATAATAAAAATCCAACACCAATTTGTAAAAATAGGAAATATTTTTATCTTTAAAATGACACCAAAACGACAAAAATCCAATGTAGGGAACCGGAGATATGAATTTTCAAAGTTTAAATAAAATATAGCACTTAGAAGCATCTAGCACCATATTGGGACATAGCCTCGCGATAGACCGGGCCAAAGTCAAAGTTTAAGGCCACGCGGAAGGTCCCGGTCAATGTTTTTACCTTCGCACTTAGAAACTTTTCTGGAGCTTTTCTCCTCGAGGCCCCTCGACGCTCTCCGTCAGTCCGGATCCGGTGCGGCTCCGCCGGATAGCCTTTCGATGATCTTCCGGTGAACTTCCCTGGAGCGGACTTAGAAACTTTTTCAAGATCGCTTTAGCGGGGCAATCCAACAATCCAGGCCGACACGCGATGGAAGGCAGGCGGATTGGCGCTCGCGGTTGTTCCCAGTCGACTTTCTTACGAGCGGACTTAGAAGCTTTTCTGGAGCTTTTTCTCGTGGGGTCCCTCGATGCTCCTCATGTAGCCGGATCCGGTGAGGGTTCGCCGGCTTCAGATTTTCGCTAGTCCCGGTCAATCTCTGGAAGTTGATGCGATGGAGCTTTTAGCGGGACGAACCTGGTGGGCTTAGCCGGCTCGCGATTGAAGGCAGGCGGCTTGGCTGACCAGGATGAGTCGGTCCCCCTATGGAGCTTTTTTTCAAAGTTCCTCCAAAGTTCCCCAAACTTCCTGAACGTCTTCCTGAAGTTCCTCAAAGGGTCCCAAAGTGTCTCAAACTTACTCCAAGGGTCTGGAAGCTCCAAGATGGTCCTTGAAAGTTGAGGACTTCAATTCCCACAATGCACTGGACGTCACCCTTACAAATCCACTGGTAGCTCCCCAGGTTGGTGATTCTTGGCGGTGAGGGTCCAGATGAGCTCTGTTAACCTGTAGCTTGCAGGGAGTCCACTCTTGACTTCTTTTACTCAGCACAGTTAGTCCACAAAGCTGTAGTTTCAGGTGGTGCAGTCTCCAGAGGTCAGGCCTTAGAAGTCTTTGCACAGCAGAACTTTTCAGCAGGGCCAGTCTTGCTTTCTTCAGTTTCAAGCAGCAGATCTGAGGGGCTGGGCCTCTCTCAGATACTTATTCCACAGTCTCTGGGTCATCCAGGAGGTCAAGCTTCACCAATAGGAGTAGGGTAACTTCCCACTTGAGTGACTACTTCCTGCAGAGTGTGGCATTATTCTATCCCAGGGTGCAACAAAGCTTCCAAATCCATAATGGCTGATTTTCCAGCAAGGAGGTAAGAGCTGGCTAAACACTCCCACTGAGTTGGCTAATTAACCTAGCCTCTCCTCCATACATCTGCACATACCTTCCTTAATCCTGCCATCTGGCTGGGGTGGGGGTTCAAAGCTGTTAATGACACTGCTCTGGGCTCTGCCCCTTTGAAGCTCATTGTTTACGACCCCTCCCCTGGCCTGGCATTCCTGCAGAACAGCTCACTGCCCTCCCAGTCCATCTGGCTGACCCCAGGGGATCTTTATCACCTCTTCAGGCAGGCTGGCTAATCCCCTTAACTCTGACCAATCAGGGCAGAGCACTGGCAGGCTGGATTTGGAACTACAACTAAGAAAGTGTTATAACTTCTTGTCTGTTCACTTTGGGAAAAATTCAATAACATCATATTGTAGGATTTATCCATACCATTCTAGTGAGTCTTTGAATGGGATCTATATCCCTGTCCTGTCAATAGTTATTGTTTAATAACTTCCCCCATGTTAACCTATGGGCCATGGGGTTTGCAATGGGAAAAAGGGCATGGGCCATTTTTCCAGCACCAGGACCTACAAAAACATATTTTATACGTACTTGGCTTATTTTCACAGGACCCCCACCCCATAGGTCACCTAGCGGAGACCCTAGGGGTGTTGAATCTGTAAAAATATTGCAGATCCTCCATGCCCAGTGCCCCCAGCATCAAAGTCAAATTTGGGCAGCACTTTAAACAATGGGGAGAGTGAAATGTGAATTTCACTTAACCCCAGGGCATATATAAACTCATTTTATAAGGGTCTACCTTATAGATACCTTACCCCCCACCCCTGGGATACCTAGGGGAGACCCTGGGGGTCATTATTATGCAAAAACATTTTAGGTTGACCAGTTTTAAGTGCCCCAAACTCCAAAGTCGAGTTTGGCCACAATTTGTATGTTTAAGAGCAGTCCTGGCACCCAGAGCTGCTTTTAAACTGACCACAGGCTTCAGCAGTGTACACATGCAAGTGCAAAAAGGCTGCTGGCCTCTAAACTGCCCTGCCCCAGGATACTGGGGACTTCTAGTTAGTTTCAATCCCCTGCCCTATTATATACTAGGGGCTTATGGGGTAGGTCATGCCAATTACAGGGGTACCCCAACCCAAAGTGTACCCTAGTGTATGTAGGTGCTTTACTGTTATCTAAGTGTTTCAGCATGGCACTGGCCCTGGGCCTGGTTAAACAGAGCCCAGGGTCAGTCAGAGTCAGTTACCACCAGTTCCAGTCAGCAAAAAGTTGGGGGGTGCCCAGGGCACAGGATGACTTTCCAACAATATATATATAAACCACAGATCCACAATAAAGCGCGCTCTCAGATGCAGGTGGAAAGCAGTGTTGATTTATTCCTCAGAATGTTAGGCGTTTCGAAAGTTACACTTTCTTGATCACACACTGAGCGTTGTGACGAGGTGCTATACATACATGCTAAAGGTACTAGGCATAGAGAGGGGACTTACAGTCACAGTCACCCTGAATTGCACTTTACTTCGGCGGCCATATTGGAACATGTTTTTTATATACCTTTGACGGCATTGTTAATGTCACTTCTGCCTGCACATACATGTATTCAAACCTTAAAATGCTTGGAAATTCCTTGGCGTACACGCATTTCTAAATAAACAGGAAAGAAAAGAAAGGAAAGGAAAATAAACCAATTCTTTATCATGCATCATACTGATACAATGATGACATAACCGTTCCTAAACCTTGTAAGGACGGGACTAAACAGGTATGTTACTCTTCAAACACGCTATGATCGCACAATACTAGCGCCAAGTGGCAATGCGTGCTATAAACTAAGATATGTCCCTGATGAGCGATTAACCTCATATAGCAGTTATAAAATCGTTAGTTTAAGATTGGGACATAATTCCCAAAGTGCGAATATACAGCTGGATGGTGAAAGCTCAATACGTGCTTCTCCACCAGTACAGTCTGTTGAACCTTAACTACACACGGGTTGTAGGCCAACTACATAACAGGTGCATATATAAATATTCTGGCGCCAAGTGGCATAAAACTGAACCTCTATAGAATACATAAGTACCACATGTAAAAGTGAATAACAAAGTGAAAGGTGATAATATGTGAAAAGTTCTTATCCATTCATCCAATGGTGCACTCCCTGTAGAAGGGAAGAAAAGGGTAGGCGGCCCGTGAAATGCCCATGGAGATGCGTTGGGCCCCTTCCTTTCCTCCTGTGAAAAGGAAAGTACAAGCAAAAATGGATTAAAATAGTGCACAAATATACCCTAATTAAAAGGAAAACAGGTTTACATAATTAAAAAGCATTACATAACATCATGGAGAGGAACACATAAGTCAGAATACTACTATCAACTGCCAATTACTCCTGAATTAAATGTGTTGCTAATTCTTCGTCCTGATTGTGTCCCTTAGGGTACTTAGTTTCGAGATCGAGAATCCATTTTGATTCCCGCTTCCTGAGGTTGAGTTCCCTATTACCTCCTCTCGGACCCATGTGTACTTGTTCAATGGCAAAATAGCGTAGTAAACCACTGTTGGACAGGTGGAAGTTAGCAAAATGCCGTGCTACTGGGTAGTGGGGATCTTTGTTGGTAATTGCTCTGAGATGTTCAAGAACTCTTTTTTGGCCATCAGAGTTGTGCTTCCCACATACCTTTTGATGCACGGACATTCCAATACATAGATGACATACGTGGAGCTACACGTGAGAAACTGTGTTATAGTTCTATTACTGTTGTTGTTTGGTAAACTGAATTCTTGTACCATCTTGCTATTCTTACATGCCTTACAGTGGCCACAAGGATAAAATCCTTTGAGATTGTGTTGGCCCCTGTCTGCACGTTCTGTAATGTCTCCATGCACTAGTATATCTCTGAGACTCCTACTCTTACGATACGTGATTCTGGGTCTGTCGCTGACAGACGGACCTATGATAGAATCGCTTTTCAGGATATTCCAGTTGTCATTAAGAATTTCCTGTATTTTATGGGAATCCCTATTGAAGGTAAGGATCACCCTGGTTCCTGAAGAATCAGTAGCCTTTTCTTGGGTTTCAGGTTCTAGGGTTTTCTCTCTAGCGATGTCTTTCATTTTTGATACTGCCCTATTCAGAACCCAATTTGGATAACCTCGTTCCTTGAATCTAGTTAGCATGATTTTTTCTTCTGCTTGGTAACTCTCATTGTCACTACAGTTTCTTCTCGCTCTCAGCAGCTCACCATACGGGATACTCCACTTAAGGGTGTCTGGGTGGCTGCTGAGGGAGTGGAGAAGACTGTTGCCTGCTGTGTCTTGTCTGAATAGTCTTGTTTGTAAGGTGCTTTCAGTGGCTCTTATTTTAACATCTAGGAATTCTATTTCCTCCTCACTCATGGTGTGTGTAAGGACAATGTTGTAGCTGTTCTCATTAAGTGAATCTATGAACCTTCTTGCTTCTAGATCACTACCTTTCCATATTATAAAAAGGTCGTCAATGTAACGTAACCATATTTCCACCTTCTCAAAATCTGCAGCATATTTGTCATCTTTTTGTATTTCCTCCTCCCATAGGCCTAGGAACAAGTTCGCAAAACTAGGTGCAAAGCATGTTCCCATCGATGTTCCCAGGGTTTGTTTAAATAGATCCCCATTAAACATAAAGATGTTGTTCTGGAGGCACATGTCCATCATCTCAGTTAGCATGTTCATATGTTCTAAATACATTATATGCTTCTCACTTAAATAGTGTAAGCAGGCTCTAATTCCTTGGTTGTGGTCAATTATAGTGTATAAAGAACATACATCCAGTGTTATAAACATATAACCTTTTTCCCATACAATGTTTTCAATTTTGCACAGGAAGTCTTTTGTGTCTTTGACATGAGATGGAAGCTTTGACACATAATCCTGTAAAAAATGGTCTACATATTTAGAAATATTTTCAAAAACACTTCCTATGGACGATACAATTGGTCTGCCTGGGGGTGCCAGTGGGTTCTTGTGTACTTTAGGGAGAAAGTATATTATCGGGAGTTTCGGGTAATCTTTTTTAAGAAATAGATATTCTTCCCAACTTATAACTCCTTGTTATTGCCACTTAGAAAGTTTCCCCCAAGTATTTGTGATGCTGTCATTATATGTTTTAGTGTTGCATCTGCAGTAAAATCTGTCATTCTCCAATTGTCTGTATGCCTCCTTAACATACATTTCTTTACTCTGTACCACAACATTGCCCCCTTTATCTGCTGGGCGAATTATTATGTTTTTGTCGTTGGCAAGAGAAGCAATTATGTTTTTTTGCTTGATTGTTAGATTGAAAGGTTTACAGCTTTTTTTGGCTTGTTGGTGTTTACATTCAAGCAATGACTTTGTAACCACATCATGGAACGTGTATATATTATCATGCAGTAGAGTTGGATAAAAAATAGATTTAGGCTTAAAAGCGGTATTAGCTGCTCTATCAGTGGTGATATCTACAATCTCCGTTGTACCGATGTCGATCTCACTATATGTACCTTCATTGTTGAAAGCCAAATCCTGCATTGTTCTAAGAATATTAGCATCACCCACTGTTAAATCTGGTTGACTAGTGTTATTACTGTTCATGGTACTTTGTCTTATATTACTGCCTTTCAATGTATGCCATTTTGTCAATTTCAGTTTCCTGATAAACTTGAACATGTCGATGCGAGTATCAGAATAGTTAAACAGTTCTGTGGGGCAAAAAGAGAGACCTAGGCTGAGGGTTTTCTTTTCCAAATATGATAGCTGGCGATTGCTAAGGTTAATGATAGTTTTGTTTACCATGGTGTTGTCCATCATTGTTGTTGTTTCTTCCTGTAGCCACCACGCCTGGTTCCCATGGGCTCTGTTTCCTTTTCTCTTTTTGATCCTTTGTTTGCGTCTTGATCTTCTTTGTTGGCAACGCCCCTGCCTCTTCCTCGGCCTCTTCCTCTTCCCCGTTGTCCTCTTCCTCTCTGTAGTGGTGCCGGTGGAGGGGTTGTTCTTCCCGATTGCCGCCCCTTCTTCAGCACCCGGAACTCGTCTAAAAAAGTGGCAGGTCTTGTGATGACCTCCACTTCTGAAGATGTGCTTGTCGTTTTCACAGAGATGTCTGTGTCTGAATCACTGGCCATTGCAGACGCTATGGCCGTCCTTCCTGTGTTCTCTGCTTGACTTATTTCTGTTTCTGGCAGTTGTATATTGTACAAATGATCATACTTCCTGCTATACTTAAGTATGCGGCCACTCTCATAATCCGCGCAGTCACTGTGAAGTTTTCTTTGTTTCCTTAATTTAATATCTTCTTCGTACTGGAGTAATCTCGTTTTCAGCTCCTCCTTGAATTTTTTGATTGCTGTTTGATCATTATGTATTTTCAGTTCTTCCTCGATTTCTGTTATTTCCTTCATGATAGTCTCCCTATCCTCCCACGCGTATTTCACAAGTATGCACAGCATGGTTCTTGAACTGTTGGAGGAATTTTCTGACCATTCTTCCAGCATACGTGGGTTCGGTGACTCGTAAGAAGGTGTGGTGTATATTCGGAGCCCCCTCTGCACCATGTTCTTGTCTACATAGTCCTGGAGGGAGATTGCCTCCCACCATTTCGACATTTCGGATTTTTTTAACTTTTCATATCTTCTGAGTTTTGCGATCAGTGTAGTGTCTGTATTCTGTCTCGGTGTTACTTTCTGACTTTTGCCTGGAGCGCGTGCTAACAGTGTTTGCGCTGCTATTCGTCTTTGCGATTCTTCCTCCATGATGTATACAAACACAACCTGTGATCAAAGATCAGTCCTCTTGTTGATAGTATTCTTATCAGTATTAATGGTACTTTTGAGGCAGTGTGGCTCAGCACCTTTAGTGTCACTTTGTGCGAGTTTCTGGCTTTCCGATCTCCGAATCCCCTCTAATGATAGAGGTTCCAAATGCCGCCTATGATTAAGACGGTACACAGCCGTAGAGAGGCGGGGACTCCCCAGTACTTCGGGGTTTTGACCTGTTCTACAGGTGACTCAAAGGTTTTGTTAAATATAATATAAGCAATTGCCTTTGTCCCACTAACGTTCTCCTCTATGGCACCTTCCCCCAACAGCCAGCTAGAGACGCCCTCCCCCGGTACTGCACCCCGACAGGTCAACACAGGTGACCGCGCTGGCCCCAGAATACACCCCCGGGTTAGGTTTACCTCTAGGACGCTGCTCCGGGTGTGTGCACCGATTTACCAATGTCTTCGATCCTCGTGGTGAGGTATTGCCGGCCGGCAGAAATCCCTCCATTTACTTCCTGATACAAAGCAGCTCTTCCCGGGAAATCTGCCCGTTGTTTGGTGGCGCGTTGAGCCGGTAGAGCTTCAGCCGGCATTAACATAAACCACAGATCCACAATAAAGCGCGCTCTCAGATGCAGGTGGAAAGCAGTGTCGATTTATTCCTCAGAATTTACGCGTTTCGAAAGTTACACTTTCTTGATCACACACTGAGCGTTGTGACGAAGTGCTATACATACATGCTAAAGGTACTAGGCATAGAGAGGGGACTTACAGTCACAGTCACCCTGAATTGCACTTTACTTCGGCGGCCATATTGGAACATGTTTTTTATATACATTTGACGGCATTGTTAATGTCACTTCTGCCTGCACATACATGTTTTCAAACCTTAAAATGCTTGGAAATTCCTTGGCTTACACACATTTCTAAATAAACAGGAAAGAAAAGAAAGGAAAGGAAAATAAACCAATTCTTTATCATGCATCATACTGATACAATGATGACATAACCATTCCTAAACCTTGTAAGGACGGGTCTAAACAGGTATGTTACTCTTCAAACACGCTATGATCGCACAATACTAGCGCCAAGTGGCAATGCGTGCTATAAACTAAGATATGTCCCCAATGAGCGATTAACCTCATATAGCAGTTATAAAATCGTTAGTTTAAGATTGGGACATAATTCCCAAAGTGCAAATATACAGCTGGATGGTGAAAGCTCAATACGTGCTTCTCCACCAGTACAGTCTGTCGAACCTTAACTACACACGGGTTGTAGGCCAACTACGTAACAGGTGCATATATAAATATACTGGCGCCAAGTGGCATAAAACTGAACCTCTATAGAATACATAAGTACCACATGTAAAAGTGAATAACAAAGTGAAAGGGGATAATATGCGAAAAGTTCTTATCTATTCATCCAATGGTGCACTCCTGTAGAGGGGAAGAAAAGGGTAGGCGGCCCGTGAAATGCCCGTGGAGATGCGTTGGGCCCCTTCCTTTCCTCCTCTGAAAAGGAAAGAACAAGAAAAAATGGATTAAAATAGAGCACAAATATACCCTAATTAAAAGGAAAACAGGTTTACATAATTAAAAAGCATTACATAACATCATGGAGAGGAACACATAAGTCAGAATACTACTATCAACTGCCAATTACTCCTCAATTAAATGTGTTGCTAATTATTTGTCCTGATTGTGTCCCTTAGGGTACTTCGTTTCGAGATCGAGAATCCATTTTGATTCCCGCTTCCTGAGGTTGAGTTCCCTATTACCTCCTCTCGGACCCATGTGTACTTGTTCAATGGCAAAATAGCGTAGTAAACCACTGTTGGACAGGTGGAAGTTAGCAAAATGCAGTGCTACTGGGTAGTGGGGATCTTTGTTGGTAATTGCTCTGAGATGTTCAAGAACTCTTTTTGGCCATCAGAGTTGTGCTTCCCACATACCTTTTGTTGCACGGACATTCCAATACATAGATGACATACGTGGAGCTACACGTGAGAAACTGTGTTATAGTTCTATTACTGTTGTTGTTTGGTAAACTGAATTCTTGTACCATCTTGCTATTCTTACATGCCTTACATATATATAAATACACATACATATATATATATATATATATATATATATTCACTGAAAAAACCATAGGTTTCAGACACGTTATAGTTAGAAATTAGCATTTAAAAACCCTTTGAAATTCACTGAAAAAACCATAGGTTTTAGGGACAGTTAGTTGGACATTTCACTCGTACAAAACCATAGAAATTCCCCGTTATAGTTAGTTCAGCTAACTATAACTCGCGCCCCGCAATGCACTGCTGATGACGTCACATATTACATCACTCATGACATGGTCAGTGACATCACTGATGACATCACTGATGACATCTCAAATGACATCACTGATGACATCATCCAGTGACTGTGTGTTTCTGTAAAGTTTAAATATGTTTAATATATATAGGGAAAGGCGTATTGAAGAATGAGTGGGTGTATAAGTGTCTGAATGGATGATTTAGTACGTGAGTGACTGACTCTACAAGTGAGTGATTAAATGTATCTTACTGAATGCATGGGTTAGTGACTAAACTGTGTGAATGTCTGTATCCGTCTGTCTGTTGGTTTGTAAGCGGCTGCATGGCTTTCTGAATAGCTACATGAGTGTCTACATGGGTTATTGATTGATTGTCTGAGTATCTGTATGGGTGCCTGAGTGTTTGTGTGGGTGGGGTGTGTGTGACTCTGTGCATAGATGTGTGAGTTGGTGATTCACTGGGTGCATGGTTTCAAGAGTGCATCTGTGATGGACTGTATGGGTGGGTGAGTGTGTGTATGGGTGTGTTAGTGATTGAATGTATATCTCAGTGGTACATGTGTGAGTAACTACATATGTGAAAGGCAGTATATATGTGTGTTGGAGTATATAAATGGCTATAAGTGAGAGTGTGTGATTGTGAGAGTGGCTGTATGGATGAGTGTGTACTTGTATCAGTGATTGTATAAGAGTGTAAGAATGTGCTAGTATTTGTATGAGTAAGTGAGCTGGTGTGTGTATAACTGTATAGGTGAGTAAATGGGTGTGTGATTAAGTTTTTGCATGACTGACTAGGTGTGTGAGTACCTCTATGGATGAGTGGCGGTGTGTGAGTGTTTATATAGGTGTATGAGTGCATATGATAGTCCTGTACTGAGTGACTAAGTATGAGTGACTGTACGGGTGAGTGAGTGGATGTGTGTGTAGACCTAAGAATAGTGAGTGGGTATGTAGTTTTTGGTGTTGGAGTGTCTATGGTTTTGAGAATGGCAGTCTGTAATTTAGAGTGGGTGTATCAAAAGTTATATTAGGGTGTGAGAAGATGCATGAAATTATCACATGGATGATGTCATCAGTGATGTCATTTGAGATGTCATCAGTGATGTCATCAGTGATGTCACTGACCATGTCATGAGTGATGTAATATGTGACGTCATCAGCAGTGCATTGCGGGGCGCGAGTTATAGTTAGCTGAATTAACTATAACGGGGGAATTTCTATGGTTTTGTACGAGTGAAATGTCCAACTAACTGTCCCTAAAACCTATGGTTTTTTCAGTGAATTTCAAAGGGTTTTTAAATGCTAATTTCTAACTATAACGTGTCTGAAACCTATGGTTTTTTCAGTGAATTTCAAAGGTTTTTTAAATGCTAATTTCTAACTATAACGTGCCTGAAACCTATGATTTTTTAAGTGAATTTCAAAGGTTTTTTTAAATGCTAGTTTCTAACTATGCCTACAGAGGTAGGACATGTGAAGAAAGAAGAAAAAACGCACAGAAAGAAGCAAAAGATGTGCAGAAAGAACCAACAGAGGAGCAGAAAGAGGCCTTGTTGCAAAATCATCCTGTGCCCACAACTTTTTCAGACGGGTACTGGTGGTAACTGACTCTGACTAACCAGAGCCAGTGCTATGCTAAAAGACACTTAGAATACAGTGAAAACACCTACATACACTAGGGAACACTATGCGTTGGGGTACCCCTGTGATTAGCATGACCTCCTCTGCAAGTCCCTAGTACATAATAGGGCAGGGGGATTAAAACTACCTCTTAAAACGCGTTACAGGGCGCGTTTGCACAGTGGTGAAGGGAGGGGGGGCCTGAGGTGACATGTGTGCAAATGCACCCCGTGGCGCGTTTTAAGTTGCGGGATTAAGTCCCCTTGAATTCTGAGGGTCCCTGGGGCCCAACTAGCCCCCAGGTACCTACAGTTAGGACCACAGAGCTGAGTTACAGAGAGGCGTTCCGAGGCCACGCACCTTTTTCACCTCTCTGCAACGCAACTCTGTTGTGCTTACTGAAGGTACCTGGTGGGCTAGTTGGCCCCAGGGTCCCTCAGGATTCAAAGGGAATTAATTCCCCAACTTAAAACGCACCACAGGGCGTGTTTGCGCACATGTCACCTGAGGCCCCGCCCCTCCCTTCACCACTGTGCACACGCGCCCCGTGGTGCGTTTTAAGTTGGGGGATTAGGTCACCTTGAATCCTGAGGGTCCCTGGGGCCCAACTAGCCCACTAGGTACTTCCAGTAATCACCACAGGCCTGCGTTGCAACGCCTGTAACAAATTGTGCAGTTGTGTTTAGGTAGTGAAGAGGGTCGTGCTGGGGGTAGTGTTTTAGGGTTTAGGGTAGTGCAGTGGTGTTTGTGTAGTGTAGGGGGTCATGCTGGGGGTAGATTTAGGGTTTAGGGTAGTGCAGTGGTGTTTGGGTAGTGTAGGGAGTCGTGCTGGGGGAGTGTTTTAGGGTTTAGGGTAGTGCAGTGGTGTTTGGGTAGTGTAGGGGGTCGTGCTGGGGGTAGTGTTTCTGGGTTTAGGGTAGTGCAGTGGTGTTTGGGTAGTGTAGGGGGTCGTGCTGGGGGTAGTGATTTAGGGTAGTGCAGTGGTGTTTGGGTAGTGTAGGGGCTACTGCTGGGGGTAGTGTTTTAGGGTTTAGGTTAGTGCAGTGGTGTTTGGGTAGTGTAGGGGTACTGCTGGGGGTAGTGTTTTAGGGTTTAGGGTAGTGCAGTGGTGTTTGTGTAGTGTAGGGGGTGGTAGTGTTTTAGGGTTTAGGGTAGTGCAGTGGTGTTTGTGTAGTGTAGGAGGTCGCTGGTTTTAGGGTTTAGGGTAGTGCAGTGGTCTTTGGGTAGTGTAGGGAGTCATGCTGGGGGTGAGTGTTTTAGGGTTTAGGGTAGTGTAGGGGGTCATGCGGGGGGTAGTGTTTTAGGGATTAGGGTAGTGCATTGGTGTTTGGGTAGTGTAGGGGTCATGCGGGGGGTAGTGTTTTAGGGTTTAGGGCAGTGGAGTGGTGTTTGGGTAGTGTAGGGGGTCGTGCTGGAGGTAGTGTTTGAGGGTTTAGGGCAGTGCAGTGGTGTTCAGGTAGTGTAGGGGGTCGTGCTGGGGGGAGTGTTTGAGGGTTTAGGGCAGTGCAGTCGTGTTCGGGTAGTGTAGGGGGTCGTGCTGGGGGTAGTATTTTAGGGTTTAGGGTAGTGCAGTGGTGTTCGGGTAGTGTAGGAGGTCGTGCTGGGGGTAGTGTTCTAGGGTTTAGGGTAGTACAGTGGTGTTTGGGCAGTGTAGGGGGTAATGCTGGGGGTGGTGTTTTAGGGTTTAGGGCAGGGCAGTGGTGTTCGGGCAGTGTAGGGGGTCGTGCTGGGGGTGGTGTTTCAGGGTTTAGGGCAGTGCAGTGGTGTTCGGGCAGTGTAGGGGGTGGTGTTTCAGGGTTTTGGGCAGTGCTGTGGTGTTCGGGCAGTGTAGGGGGTCGTGCAGGGGGTGGTGTTTCAGGGTTTAGGGCAGTGGTGTTCGGGCAGTGTAGGGGGTCGTGCTGGGGGTGGTGTTTCAGGGTTTGGGGCAGTGCAGTGGTGTTCGAGCAGTAAAGGGGGTCGTGCTGGGGGTGGTGTTTCAGGGTTTAGGGCAGTGCAGTGGTGTTCGGGCAGTGTAGGGGGCGGTGCAGGGGCTGGTGTTTCAGGGTTTAGGGCAGTGCAGTGGTGTTCGGGCAGTGTAGGGGTCGTGCAGGGGCTGGTGTTTCAGGGTTTAGGGCAGTGGTGTTCGGGCAGTGTAGGGGGTCGTGCTGGGGGTGGTGTTTCAGGGTTTAGGGGCAGTGGTGTTCGGGCAGTGTAGGGGGTCGTGCTGGGGGTGGTGTTTCAGGGTTTGGGGCAGTGCAGTGGTGTTCGAGCAGTGAAGGGGGTCGTGCTGGGGGTGGTGTTTCAGGGTTTAGGGCAGTGCAGTGGTGTTCGGGCAGTGTAGGGGGCGGTGCAGGGGGTGGTGTTTCAGGGTTTTGGGCAGTGCAGTGGTGTTCAGGCAGTGTAGGGGGTGCTGCAGGCGGTGGTGTTTCAGGGTTTAGGGCAGTGCAGTGGTGTTCGGGCAGTGTAGGGGGTCATGCAGGGGGTGGTGTTTCAGGGTTTAGGGCAGTGCAGTGGTGTTCGGGCAGTGTAGGGGGTCGTGCTGGGGCTGGTGTTTCAGGGTTTAGGGCAGTTAAGTGGTGTTCGGGCAGTGTAGGGGGTCGTGCTGGGGCTGGTGTTTCAGGGTTTAGGGCAGTGCCGTGGTGTTCGGGCAGTGTAGGTGGTCATGCTGGGGCTGGTGTTTCAGGGTTTAGGGCAGTGCAGTGGTGTTCGGGCAGTGTAGGGGGTCTTGCTGGGGCTGGTGTTTCAGAGTCTAGGGCAGTGCAGTGGTGTTCGGGCAGTGTAGGGGGTCTTGCTGGGGCTGGTGTTTCAGGGTTTAGGGCAGTGCAGTGGTGTTCGGGCAGTGTAGGGGTTCGTGCTGGGGGTGGTGTTTCAGGGTTTAGGGCAGTGCAGTGGTGTTTGGGCAGTGTAGGGGATCATGCTGGGGCTAGTGTTTCAGGATTTAGGGCAGAGCAATGGTGTTCAGGCAGTGTAGGGGGTTTTGCTGGAGGTGGTGTTTCAGGGTTTAGGGCAGTGCAGTGGTGTTCGTGCAGTGTAGGGGTGGTGTTTCAGGGTTTAGGGCAGTGGTGTTCAGGCAGTGTAGGGGGTCTTGCTGGGGTTGATGTTTCAGGGTTTAGGGCAGTGCAGTGGTGTTCGGGCAGTGTAGGGGGTCGTGCTGGGGGTGGTGTTTCAGGGTTTAGGGCAGTGCAGTGGTGTTCCGGCAGTGTAGGAGGTCGTGCAGGGGGTGGTGTTTCAGGGTTTAGGGCAGTGCAGTGGTGTTCGGGCAGTGTAGGGGTCGTGCTGGGGGTGGTGTTTCAGGGTTTAGGGCAGTGCAGTGGTGTTCGGGCAGTGTAGGGTGTCGTGCTGAGGGGTGATGTTTCAGGTTTTAGGGCAGTGCAGTGGTGTTCGGGCAGTGTAGGGGGTCGTGCAGGGGGTGGTGTTTCAGGGTTTAGGGCAGTGCAGTGGTGTTTGGGCAGTGTAGGGGGTCGTGCAGGGGTGGTGTTTCAGGGTTTAGGGCAGTGCAGTGGTGTTCGGCCAGTGTAGGTGGTCTTGCTGGGGGTGGTGTTTCAGGCTTTAGTGCAGTGGTGTTCGGGTAGTGTAGGGGGTCTTGCTAGTGGTGGTGTTTCAGGGTTTAGGGCAGTGCAGTGGTGTTCGGGCAGTGTAGGGGGTCTTGCTGGGGCTGGTGTTTCAGGGTTTAGGGCAGTGCAGTGGTTTTCGGGCAGTGTAGGCGGTCGTGCTGGGGCTGGTGTTTCAGGGTTTAGGGCAGTGCAGTGGTGTTCGGGCAGTGTACGGGGTTGTGCTGGGGCTGGTGTTTCAGGGTTTAGGGCAGTGCAGTGGTGTTCGGGCAGTGTAGGGGGTCGTGCTGGGGGTGGTGTTTCAGGGTTTAGGGCAGTGCAGTGGTGTTCGGGCAGTGTAGGGGGTTGTGCTGGGGCTGGTGTTTCATGGTTTAGGGCAGTGCAGTGGTGTTCGGGCAGTGTAGGGGGTCGTGCTGGGGGTGGTGTTTCAGGGTTTAGGGCAGTGCAGTGGTGTTCGGGCAGTGTAGGGGGTCATGCTGGGGGTGGTGTTTCAGGGTTTAGTGCAGTGCAGTGGTGTACGGGCAGTGTAGGGGGTCTTGCTGGGGGTGGTGTTTCAGGGTTTAGGGCAGTGGTGTTCGGGCAGTGTAGGGGGTCTTGCTGGGGGTAGTGTTTCAGGGTTTAGGGCAGTGCAGTGGTGTTCGGGCAGTGTAGGGGGTCGTGCTGTGGCTGGTGTTTCAGGGTTTAGGGCAGTGCAGTGGTGTTCGGGCAGTGTAGGGGGTCTTGCTGGGGCTGGTGTTTCAGGGTTTAGGGCAGTGCAGTGGTGTTCGGGCAGTGTAGGGGGTCGTGCTGGGGGTGGTGTTTCAGGGTTTAGGGCAGTGCAGTGGTGTTTGGGCAGTGTAGGGGGTCATGCTGGGGCTAGTGTTTCAGGATTTAGGGCAGAGCAATGGTGTTCAGGCAGTGTAGGGGTTTTGCTGGAGGTGGTGTTTCAGGGTTTAGGGCAGTGCAGTGGTGTTCGTGCAGTGTAGGGGTGGTGTTTCAGGGTTTAGGGCAGTGGTGTTCAGGCAGTGTAGGGGGTCTTGCTGGGGTTGATGTTTCAGGGTTTAGGGCAGTGCAGTGGTGTTCGGGCAGTGTAGGGGGTCGTGCTGGGGGTGGTGTTTCAGGGTTTAGGGCAGTGCAGTGGTGTTCCGGCAGTGTAGGAGGTCATGCAGGGGGTGGTGTTTCAGGGTTTAGGGCAGTGCAGTGGTGTTCGGGCAGTGTAGGGGTCGTGCTGGGGTGGTGTTTCAGGGTTTAGGGCAGTGCAGTGGTGTTTGGGCAGTGTAGGGTGTCGTGCTGAGGGGTGGTGTTTCAGGGTTTAGGGCAGTGCAGTGGTGTTTGGGCAGTGTAGGGGGTCGTGCAGGGGTGGTGTTTCAGGGTTTAGGGCAGTGCAGTGGTGTTCGGCCAGTGTAGGTGGTCTTGCTGGGGGTGGTGTTTCAGGCTTTAGTGCAGTGGTGTTCGGGTAGTGTAGGGGGTCTTGCTGGGGGTGGTGTTTCAGGGTTTAGGGCAGTGCAGTGGTGTTCGGGCAGTGTAGGGGGTCTTGCTGGGGCTGGTGTTTCAGGGTTTAGGGCAGTGCAGTGGTTTTCGGGCAGTGTAGGCGGTCGTGCTGGGGCTGGTGTTTCAGGGTTTAGGGCAGTGCAGTGGTGTTCGGGCAGTGTACGGGGTGTGCTGGGGCTGGTGTTTCAGGGTTTAGGGCAGTGCAGTGGTCTTCGGGCAGTGTAGGGGGTCGTGCTGGGGGTGGTGTTTCAGGGTTTAGGGCAGTGCAGTGGTGTTCGGGCAGTGTAGGGGGTCATGCTGGGGGTGGTGTTTCAGGGTTTAGGGCAGTGCAGTGGTGTACGGGCAGTGTAGGGGGTCTTGCTGGGGGTGGTGTTTCAGGGTTTAGGGCAGTGGTGTTCGGGCAGTGTAGGGGGTCTTGCTGGGGGTAGTGTTTCGGGGTTTAGGGCAGTGCAGTGGTGTTCGTGCAGTGTAGGGGGTCGTGCTGGCGGTGGCGTTTCAGGGTTTAGGGCAGTGCAGTAGTGTTCGGGCAGTGTAGGGGATCGTGCAGGGGTGGTGTTTCAGGGTTTAGGGCAGTGCAGTGGTGTTTGGGCAGTGTAGGGGGTCATGCTGGGGGTGGTGTTTCAGGGTTTAGGGCAGTGCAGTGGTGTTCGCGCAGTGTAGGGGTCGTGCAGGGTGTGGTGTTTCAGGGTTTAGGGCAGTGCAGTGGTGTTCGGGCAGTGTAGGGGTCGTGCTGGGGCTGGTGTTTCAGGGTTTAGGGCAGTGCAGTGGTGTTCGGGCAGTGTAGGGGGTCTTGCTGGGGGTGGTGTTTCAGGGTTTAGGGCAGTGGTGTTCGGGCAGTGTAGGGGTCTTGCTGGGGGTGGTGTTTCAGGGTTTAGGGCAGTGCAGTGGTGTTCGGGCAGTGTAGGGGGTCGTGCTGGGGGTGGTGTTTCAGGGTTTAGGGCAGTGCAGTGGTGTTTGGGCAGTGTAGGGGGTCATGCTGGGGCTAGTGTTTCAGGATTTAGGGCAGAGCAATGGTGTTCAGGCAGTGTAGGGGTTTTGCTGGAGGTGGTGTTTCAGGGTTTAGGGCAGTGCAGTGGTGTTCGTGCAGTGTAGGGGGTGGTGTTTCAGGGTTTAGGGCAGTGGTGTTCAGGCAGTGTAGGGGGTCTTGCTGGGGTTGATGTTTCAGGGTTTAGGGCAGTGCAGTGGTGTTCGGGCAGTGTAGGGGGTCGTGCTGGGGGTGGTGTTTCAGTGTTTAGGGCAGTGCAGTGGTGTTTGGGCAGTGTAGGGTGTCGTGCTGAGGGATGGTGTTTCAGGGTTTAGGGCAGTGCAGTGGTGTTCGGGCAGTGTAGGGGGTCGTGCAGGGGGTGGTGTTTCAGGGTTTAGGGCAGTGCAGTGGTGTTTGGGCAGTGTAGGGGGTCGTGCAGGGGTGGTGTTTCAGGGTTTAGGGCAGTGCAGTGGTGTTCGGCCAGTGTAGGTGGTCTTGCTGGGGGTGGTGTTTCAGGCTTTAGTGCAGTGGTGTTCGGGTAGTGTAGGGGGTCTTGCTGGGGGTGGTGTTTCAGGGTTTAGGGCAGTGCAGTGGTGTTCGGGCAGTGTAGGCGGTCGTGCTGGGGCTGGTGTTTCAGGGTTTAGGGCAGTGCAGTGGTGTTCGGGCAGTGTACGGGGTTGTGCTGGGGCTGGTGTTTCAGGGTTTAGGGCAGTGCAGTGGTGTTCGGGCAGTGTAGGGGGTCGTGCTGGGGGTGGTGTTTCAGGGTTTAGGGCAGTGCAGTGGTGATCGGGCAGTGTAGGGGGTCGTGCTGGGGCTGGTGTTTCATGGTTTAGGGCAGTGCAGTGGTGTTCGGGCAGTGTAGGGGGTCGTGCTGGGGGTGGTGTTTCAGGGTTTAGGGCAGTGCAGTGGTGTTCGGGCAGTGTAGGGGGTCATGCTGGGGGTGGTGTTTCAGGGTTTAGGGCAGTGCAGTGGTGTACGGGCAGTGTAGGGGGTCTTGCTGGGGGTGGTGTTTCAGGGTTTAGGGCAGTGGTGTTCGGGCAGTGTAGGGGGTCTTGCTGGGGGTAGTGTTTCGGGGTTTAGGGCAGTGCAGTGGTGTTCGTGCAGTGTAGGGGGTCGTGCTGGCGGTGGTGTTTCAGGGTTTAGGGCAGTGCAGTAGTGTTCGGGCAGTGTAGGGGATCGTGCAGGGGTGGTGTTTCAGGGTTTAGGGCAGTGCAGTGGTGTTCGGGCAGTGTAGGGGGTCGTGCTGGGGGTGGTGTTTCAGGGTTTAGGGCAGTGCAGTGGTGTTCGGGCAGTGTAGGGGGTCGTGCAGGGGCTGGTGTTTCAGGGTTTAGGGCAGTGCAGTGGTGTTCGGGCAGTGTAGGGGTCGTGCTGGAGGCTGGTGTTTCAGGGTTTAGGGCAGTGCAGTGGTGTTCGGGCAGTGTAGGGGTCTTGCTGGGGTGGTGTTTCAGGGTTTAGGGCAGTGGTGTTCGGGCAGTGTAGGGGGTCTTGCTGGGGGTGGTGTTTCAGGGTTTAGGGCAGTGCAGTGGTGTTCGGGCAGTGTAGGGGGTCTTGCTGGGGCTGGTGTTTTAGGGGGTCGTGCTGGGGATGGTGTTTCAGGGTTTAGGGCAGTGCAGTGGTGTTCGGGCAGTGTAGGGGGTCGTGCTGGGGGTGGTGTTTCAGGGTTTAGGGCAGTGCAGTGGTGTTCGGGCAGTGTAGGGGGTCGTGCTGGGGGTGGTGTTTCAGGGTTTAGGGGCAGTGGTGTTCGGGCAGTGTAGGGGGTCTTGCTGGGGGTGATTATTCAGGGTTAAGGGCAGTGCAGTGGTGTTCGGGCAGTGTAGGAGGTCTTGCTGGGGGTAGTGTTTCAGGGTTTAGGGCAGTGCAGTGGTGTTCGGGCAGTGTAGGGGTCATGCTGGGGGTGGTGTTTCAGGGTTTAGGGCAGTGCAGTGGTGTTCGGGCAGTGTAGGGGGTCGTGAAGGGGTGGTGTTTCAGGGTTTAGGGCAGTGCAGTGGTGTTCGGGCTGTGTAGGGGGTCATGCTAGGGTATGGTGTTTCAGGGTTTAGGGCAGTGCAGTGGTGTTCGGGCAGTGTAGGGGGTCTTGCTGGGGGTAGTGTTTCAGGGTTTAAGGTAGTGCAGTGGTGTTTGTGTAGTGTAGGGGGTCGTGCTGGGGGCAGTGTTTTAGGGTTTAGGGTAGTGCAGTGGTGCTTGTGTAGTGTAGGGGGTCGTGCTGGGGGTAGTGTTTTAGGGTTTAGGGTAGTGCAGTGGTGTTTGTGTAGTGTAGGGGGTCATGTGTTTAGGGTAGTACAGTGGTGTTTGGGTAGTGTAGGGGGTCGTGCTGGGGGTAGTGTTTTAGGGTTTAGGATAGTCAGTGGTGCTTGTGTAGTGTAGGGGGTCGTGCTGGGTTAGTGTTTTAGGGTTTAGGGTAGTGCAGTGGTGTTTTTGTAGTGTAGGGGGTCATGTTTTAAGATGCAACGCTCCAATACCTGACCAGTCTGCACTACATAAAACTGCAAAAAACTAAAAATAAAAAGTGTTTTGCACACTTTTGTCATTGGGCTATATGTGGGCTACATCTGGGTAAGTGCTACATTTGGGCTCTTTTTTCACTGGTGGCCATCTTGGAAGACTTCTTTGTTATGAAGTTTCCTAATTTCCTCATTTACTGCAGTCTCCTCAGTAGGAAATGCTTTCAGTTTTTACTTTGATTCCATCAAGAAGGCATTCAGATGTGTCACACATTTGCCATAAATTCAGAATGTTATTACTCTAGTTGTTCATTAGATCACTGTAGTAAAGCTACTGCTCACCAAGGAGTTAACTGGAAGTCTACTGCTGGTATTGAAAGTGATTGTTTCAGTCTGCATGTCAGAATTTTCTAATGAAATAGAAGAGGATTTGAGATCTCACTTAAAACATGCACTAAATTTTCTTTTTGCAGCACTAACCATAATTTCTATGGCAAAATGAACCCCTCATTGTGTTCCTTTTTAAATTAAATGTTTTAAGTGTTACCAGTTTATTCCAATCAAGATGGCTTCAGGTGTGCCATACTTTTATCATAAGGAAGGCTGTTAGCACTCTAGTTGTTCTTTAGAACACTCTGGGAAGCTGCAGTAGAACACAAAGGCATCAACAGACAGGCTGCTCCTGTTGAAATATAACAGGAAGATATTTGAGATCTCACTTAAAACATGTCCTAATTTTTCTTTCTACAGCACTAACCATAATTTCTATGGCAAAATGAACCCCCTCATTTTGTTCCTTTTTAAATTAAATGTTTTAAGTGTTACCAGTTTATTCCAATCAAGATGGCTTCAGGTGTGCCATACTTTTGTCATAAGTAAGACTGTTAGCACTCTAGTTGTTCTTTAGAACACTCTGGGAAGCTGCAGTAGAACACAAAGGCATCAACTGACAGGCTGCTCCTGTTGAAATATAACAGGAAGATATTTGAGATCACACTTGAAACATGTCCTAATTTTTCTTTCCAGAGCACTAACCATAATTTCTATGACAAGATGAACCCCATCATTTTGTTCCTTTTTAAATTAAATGTTTTAAGTGTTACCAGTTTATTCCAATCAAGATGGCTTCAGGTGTGCCATACTTTTGTCATAAGTAAGGCTGTTAGCACTCTAGTTGTTCTTTAGAACACTCTGGGAAGCTGCAGTAGAACACAAAGGAATCAACTGACAGTATCTGCCCTTGTTGGATGTACATGTTTTACTGAGAATGTCAGACTTCATTCTCACATGACTGAGAAAGATAATGTGAATTTACAGAAAATATGCTCTCATTTTAGCTTCTGGGGCACCTTCCAAAACTGTATGGGACAAGCATGTGAAAATAGTTTTCTCTCAAACATGATTCATGATATCCCAGCAGAAGGTTTTTCACAGGGTAAAATCACCTTAGAACACACCACAATTCCTGAAATTAGTATGGTACCATCAACAAATGAATTCTAATGTAACTAAAGTCTGTTATCACCCTTTATAGTTCTCCTTTTGGTAACCCTCAAAATCTTCGATTCACTACAATGCATTTCAATGGGGTACTATCATTTATATTGGTCCCAAGATGGCTGCCAGCAATTCCAGGATGAAGTGCTGACAGCCAATCAGATCTCACGATGACATGTGTGGTTAGGCTCCGCCCAGATATATATGTGTTTTTACTTTTGATTTTCTCAGCAACTACTGAACGGATTTACACCATTTAACAAAAGGGTTCTTTTTGAACCAAGAACTACCTCTTTGCCAAATTTGGTGTAATTCCGTTCAGCAGTTCGGGCTGTAGCCTTGCATAAAGTTTCCTATGGGAAATTGATTTTTGACTCTTATTTTTTAATTTCTCCGCAACTACTGAACGGATTTACACCATTTAACAAAAAGGGTTCTTTCTGAACCAAGAACTACCTCTTTGCCAAATTTGGTGTAATTCCGTTCAGCAGTTCGGGCTGTAGCCGTGTCTAAAGTTTCCTATGGGAAAATGAATGGGGAAAACACGTTTTGGGACCCCCTTTTTTCTCGGCCCCCGCTTGACGAATCACCCTGAGACTTTCAGGGTAGGAGCGGACCGGAGCGGGCCATAAAGTTTGAAAATTTCGCGAAGATTCGTCAACCGACGCAAGAGTTATTTCAAATAGAATGTCGCGGATTTCCTATGGAAAATAGGTCCTAACTATAACTATCTACTGGCGACCGCCAGTAGATAATATATATATATATTCACTGAAAAAACAGAGGTTTGAGGGACGTTATAGTTAGTTGGACATCTCACTCGTACATAACCAGAGAAATTTGGGCGTTATAGTTAGTTGAGCTAAATATTATTCGTACCCCCGCAACGCACTGCTGATGACGTCAGTGATATCAGTGATGACATCACTGATGACATCTCAAATGGCATCACTGATGACATCATCCAGTGACTGTGTGTTTCTGAAAAGTTTAAGAATTTTATATATATATATATATTTATATATATATATATATATATGCCAACGTGTAATGAAGAATGAGTGGGTGTATGAGTGTCTGAATGTATGATTTAGTGGGTGCGTGACTGATTGTATAAGTGAGTGATTAAATGTGTCTTAGTGAATGCATGGGCAAATGACTAATCTGCGTGAATGTCTGTATCAGTCTGTCAGTTGGTGTTTAAGTGGCTACTTGGGTTGGTGAGTAGCTACATGAGTGTCTATGTGTGCTAATGATTGGTTGTCTGAGTACCTGTATGGGTATCTGAGTGTCTGTGTGGGCCGGTGGGGGGTGTGGGACTCCCTGCATATATGCGTGAGTGGGTGATTTAGTGGGCATATGGGTTCATGAGTGCATCTGCGTTGGGCTGTATGGGTGAGTGAGTGTGTGTATGGCTGTGTCGGTGAGTGAATGGATGTCTCAGTGGTTTATGTGTGAGTAACATATAAAAGGCAGTATATGTGAGTGTTGGAGAATATAAATGACTAAATGTGAGAGTTAGTGATTGTGTGAGTGGCTGTATGGATGAGTGTGTGCTTGTGTCAGTGATTGTATAAGAGTGTAAGTATGTGTTAGTATCTGTATGAATAAGTGAGGTGGTGTGTGTATAACTATTGGTAAGTAAATACAACTGTTATTGAGTCTTTGGGTGAGTGACTAGTTGTGTAAGTGCATATATCAGAGGCTGTATTGATGAGTGACTGCGTATATGAGTGACAGTATGGGTGAGTGAGTGGATGTGTGTAGAACTATGAATCAGTGAGGGGCTATGTACTAACTGGTATTGGTGTGTCTATGGTTTCGAGAATGGTAGGGTGTATTTTATAGTTGGTGTATGAAAGATTATATTAGGGTGTGAGGAGGTGCATCACATATTAAGTGGATGATATCATCAGTGATGTCATCAGTGATGTCATTTCGGATGTCATCAGTGATGTCATCAGTGAAGTCACTGACCATGTCATGAGTGATGTAATATGTGACGTCATCAGCAGTGCATTATGGGGCGCAAGTTATAGTTAGCTCAACTAACTATATGGCTGAATTTCTCTGGTTTTGTACGAGTGAGATGTCCAACTAACTACAACGTCCCTGAAACCTCTGGTTTCTTCAGTGAATTTCTAAGGTTTTTTAAATGCTAATTCCTAACTATAACGTCCCTGAAACCTATGGTTTTTTCAGTGACATTCTAAGGTTTTTTAAATGCTAATTCCTAACTATAACGTCCCTGAAACCTATGTTTTTTTCAGTGAATTTCAAAGGTTTTTTAAATGCTAAACCTTAAGTATAAAATTACTGTAATCTATGCTTTTTTACAGAATTTCTAAGTGTTTTATAGAATTCCTTTTTTTCAAAATGTTTGGAATTATTTTTTTGAACTTTTCTTATTTAAATTATTTATATTATCTCTAAAATCTTCTTTAATAATTATAATCACTTTTTAAAATATATATATCAAAGACTATTAGTGATTTATAGTGTTATTTATTTGAACATGTAAAATTTCTATTAACTTGAAATGATGCTTTTAATACTATGAAAGTTGTTTTGTTGTATTCTTATGATAACTATATTTTTACCTCTTTTTTTTAATTTTAAAAAGGAGTCACGAACCCTACGCGAACCTACATGATGGGTGCGCAGATCAGGTATACGAATCTCAATCTCAAAAATACATTTAGAACAAATTAATATTTGTTTTAGACGTAGAGGTGTATTACTGACTACATAAAAATAGTAATAAAGGTGTTTAAATTTGTTTTCAAATGTTTTTGTCTGATTTTTGTGCATGCAATGGTATCGCGTACGTGACGCGGTTCTACGCGGTGGGTGCTCGAACCCTGCCAGCGTGTATTTTCCGGGGTCGCGTAGGAGACGCGACTCTGCCATAATTTAAAAGAATAAAATATCACTATGGAAACTTTAAATATAAGTTTTGTTTAAAGACTTTCACTAATATACTTTAGAAAACAATTTACAAACAGAAGTTTATACTTTAGAATTAACTGTATCAGATTTTACGGGTGCGCGACGTATACGCGTTGGATGCGCGAACCTTGCCGGCACGTATTTCCAGGTTCGCGTAGGAGACGCGACTCCGCCGTAATTTCAAAAGGATGAAATATAACTGTGGAAACTTTAAATATAATTTTTAGTTAAAGACTTTCACTAATATACTTTACAAAATAATTGATAAACAGCAATTTATACTTTAGAATTATGTGTAGGAGATTTTACGGGTGCGCGACGTCTATGCGACGGGTGCGTGTCCCCTACACAAATCCATGTGACAAGGAAAGAAAGCTTTTTGATTGGTTTAAAAGCTTTTCATTCTGTTAGAATGATGATCAAACACCTGTATTATTCCTCTTATTTTAGGTATGTCTTCCTGTCAAGACTTGTTTATGTAGGCTCTTACAATTGCTTTTTTTTCGGGTGTTTTGACTTTTTTTCACTGAAATGGCATCCAGTCATCCTGAGAAATATCTGCTGAAAGAATCTGAGGAAGTGGAGGAGCCTGTAAAAAAAAGAAAAGAGACTATAGTATGGGCTTTTTTTACAGTTCCTGAGGGGGAGAATAAAGTCAACGCCAGAAAAGTCACTTGCACTGTGTGCCAAAGAGTGCTTTCAAGAGGTTCAGACAAAAGATATTCGTGCAACACCTCATCTATGAAGAAGCACCTTGAGATAATGCATCCAAATCGTTTGGCCAAAGAACTGATGCTGCGTCTGAAAAGTGAGCAAGCTGCCCAGGCTGATCCCAATGCACCATCAACATCGGGTGCAGCAGTTCCACCTTCACCTCAGCCACATATTTTTCTGGAGCTAGTAGATGTTTCCATCAACTGTCGTAAATATCAAGCTAACCTGTGTGTTGGGGAGCAATGCATTGATGTAATTCTCACCTCAATAAAAACACGCAAGTGTTAATTTTTTTATATGCTTGAAAATCTTGTTTTTCCTGTTTTTTTTAACTAGTCATGTTGGACTGTTCAAATTGTTTTTGTTAGAAAAAAAGTCAAAAACACCAAAAAAAAACAATTGTTTGAAAATACAAAAAAATTCTAAAATTGTTTAAAAAAAACATTTTTTACGGAACCACCTAAACTGGTTAAAAATAGAAAAATTGCCTGAGTGATTGCATGAGTGCAAGGGCAGTGCCAGGGTGATTGGAGGAGTGCATGGGTATTGCCTGAGTGCATGGATGAGTGCATGCGTGCTGTTTGAGGGAATGGATGAGTGTAATAGAAGTGCCTGAGTGATTGGATGAGTGCAACAGAAGTGCCTGGGTGATTGCATGAGTGCAGGAGTAGTGCCTGGGTGATTGGAGGAGTGCATGGGTACTGCCTGAGTGATTGCATGAGTGCAGGGATAGTGACTGGGTGATTGGAGGAGTGCATGGGTTCTGTTTGAGGGAATGGATCAGTGCAATAGAAGTGCCTGAGTGATTGGATGAGTGCAACAGAGATGCCTGGCTGATTGCATGACTGCAGGGGTAGTGCCTGGGTGGTGGGATGAGTGCTTGGGTAGAGCCTGAGTGCATGGATGAGTGCATGGGTAGTGCATGGGTGATTGAAGGAGTGCATGGGTAGTGCCTAAGTGATTGCATGAGTGCAGGTGTAGTACCTGAGTACATGGATGAGTGCAGGGGCAGTACCTGAGTTATTGCATGAGTGCAGGGGTAGTGCCTGAGTGCATGGATGAGTGCATGTGTAGTGTTTGAGGGAATGGATGAGTGCAATAGAAGTGCCTGAGTGATTGGAGGAGTGCATGAGTAGTGCCTGGCTGATTGCACAAGTGCAGGGGTAGTGCCTGTGTGATTGGAGGGGTGCCTTGGGTAGTGCCTGAGTGCATGGATAAGTGCATGGGTAGTGCTTGTGTGATTGAAGGAGTGCATGGGTAGTGCCTGAGTGATTGCATGAGTGCAATGGTAGTACCTGGGTACATGGATGAGTACATGGGTAGTGTTTGAGGGAATGGATGAGTGAAATAGTAGTGCCTGAATGATTGGAGGAGTGCTTGGGCAGTGCCTGAGTGCCTGGATGAGTGCATGGGTAGTGTTTGAGGGAACATATGAGTGCATGAGTAGTGCATGACTTGTGTTTCAGAGAATGGATAAGTGCAACAGAGGTACCTGAGTGATTGCATGAGTGCAGGGGTAGAGCCTGAGTGCATGGAGCAGTGCACGGGTAGAGCCTGAGTGAATGTATGAGTGCATGGATAGTGGCTGGGTGCATGGATGAGTGCATGGGAGGGAATGGATGAGTGCAATAGTAGTGCCGGAGTGATTGGATGAGTGCATGGGTAGAGCCTGAGTGCATGGATGAGTGCATGGGTAGTGCCTGGGTGATTGGAGGAGTGCATGTGTAGTACCTGGCTGATTGCATGAGTGCAGGGGTAGTGCCTGGGTGATTGGAGCAGTGCATGGGTAGTGCCTGAGTGATTGCATGAGTGCAGGGATAGTGACTGGGTGATTGGAGGAGTGCATGGGTACTGCCTGAGTGATTGCATGAGTGCAGGGATAGTGACTGGGTGATTGGAGGAGTGCATGGGTTCTGTTTGAGGGAATGGATCAGTGCAATAGAAGTGCCTGAGTGATTGGATGAGTGCAACAGAGATGCCTGGCTGATTGCATGACTGCAGGGGTAGTGCCTGGGTGGTGGGATGAGTGCTTGGGTAGAGCCTGAGTGCATGGATGAGTGCATGGGTAGTGCATGGGTGATTGAAGGAGTGCATGGGTAGTGCCTAAGTGATTGCATGAGTGCAGGTGTAGTACCTGAGTACATGGATGAGTGCAGGGGCAGTACCTGAGTTATTGCATGAGTGCAGGGGTAGTGCCTGAGTGCATGGATGAGTGCATGTGTAGTGTTTGAGGGAATGGATGAGTGCAATAGAAGTGCCTGAGTGATTGGAGGAGTGCATGAGTAGTGCCTCGCTGATTGAACAAGTGCAGGGGTAGTGCCTGTGTGATTGGAGGGGTGCCTTGGGTAGTGCCTGAGTGCATGGATAAGTGCATGGGTAGTGCTTGTGTGATTGAAGGAGTGCATGGGTAGTGCCTGAGTGATTGCATGAGTGCAATTGTAGTACCTGGGTACATGGATGAGTACATGGGTAGTGTTTGAGGGAATGGATGAGTGAAATAGTAGTGCCTGAATGATTGGAGGAGTGCTTGGGCAGTGCCTGAGTGCCTGGATGAGTGCATGGGTAGTGTTTGAGGGAACATATGAGTGCATGAGTAGTGCATGACTTGTGTTTCAGAGAATGGATAAGTGCAACAGAGGTACCTGAGTGATTGCATGAGTGCAGGGGTAGAGCCTGAGTGCATGTAGCAGTGCACGGGTAGAGCCTGAGTGAATGTATGAGTGCATGGATAGTGGCTGGGTGCATGGATGAGTGCATGGGATGGAATGGATGAGTGCAATAGTAGTGCCGGAGTGATTGGATGAGTGCATGGGTAGAGCCTGAGTGCATGGATGAGTGCATGGGTAGTGCCTGTGTGATTGGAGGAGTGCATGGGTAGTGCCTGAGTACATGGGTAGTGTTTGAGGGAATAGATGAGTGTAATACTAGAGCCTGAGTGATTGGATGAGTGCATGTGTAGTACCTGGCTGATTGCATGAGTGCAGGGGTAGTGCCTGGGTGATTGGAGCAGTGCATGGGTAGTGCCTGAGTATATGGGTAGTGTTTGAGGGAATGGATGAGTACAATAGTAGTGCCTGAGTGATTGGATGAGTGCATGGGTAGAGTCTGAGTGCATGGATGAGTGCATGGGTAGTGCCTGGGTGATTGAAGGAGTGCAGGGGTAGTGCCTGGGTGATTGGAGGAGTGCATGGGTAGAGCCTGAGTGCATGGATATGTGCATGGGTAGTGTTTGAGGGAATAGATGAGTGCATGAGCAGTGCATGACTAGTGTTTCAGAGAATGGATGAGTGCAACAGAAGTACATGAGTGAGTGCATGAGTGCAGGGGTAGAGCCTGAGTGCATGGAGCAGTGCATGGGTAGAGCCTGAGTGCATGGATGAGTGCATGAGTAGTGCCTGGGTGATTGGAGGAGTGCATGGGTAGTACCTGAGTGCATGGGAGGGAATGGATGAGTGCAATAGTAGTGCCTGGGTGATTGGAGGAGGGCATGGGTAGTGCCTGAGTGCATGGATGTTTGCATGGCTAGTGTTTGAGGAAATGGATGAGTGCAATAGTAGTGCCTGAGTGATTGGATGAGTGCATGGGTAGTGCCTGGCTGATTGCATGAGTGCAGAGGTAGTGTATGGGTGATTGGATGAGTGCATGGCTAGGGCCTGAGTACATGGATGAGTGCATGGGTAGTGTTTGAGGGCATAGATGAGTGTATGAGTAGTGCATGACAAGTGTTTCAGAGAATGGATGAGTGCAACAGAAGTACATGAGTGAGTGCATGAGTACAGGGGTAGAGCCTGAGTGCATGGAGCAGTGCATGGGTAGAGCCTGAGTGCATGGATGAGTGCATGGGTAGTACCTGAGTGATTGGAGGAGTGCATGGGTAGTGCCTGAGTGCATGTATGAGTGCATAGGAGGGAATGGGTGAGTGCAATAGTAGTGCCTGAGTGATTGGAGGAGTGCATGGGAGGAGCCTGAGTACATGGATGAGTGCATGGGTAGTGCCTGGGTGATTGTAGGAGTGCATGGGTAGAGCCTGAGTGCATGCATGAGTGCTTGGGTAGTGTTTGAGGGAATAGATGAGTGCAATAGTAGTGTCTGAGTGATTGGATGAGTGCATGTGTAGTGACTGGCTGAATTCATGAGTGCAGGGTAGTACCTGTCTGATGATATCTGAAAGTTTTTAAATAGTGTAAAGGTTCAACATTATTTTTATTAGAAATAAATGACACATAAATGAACGTTATCATGCATATTATGTTTTGTGTTCTTACCTTTTTTAGTAATTTAGCTACATAACTCTGTGGAACTATTTTAGAATAGTATTGTCGTAAACTGAATTAAAACTCTTTCCAAACTTCACATTTACCTACTGTAAAGAAGAAGAAAAAAAATGTTATATAATGTAATGTATTACGAAAATTAAAATATTACACTTTTAAGAACACAAGATAATTTTAGAATTAGATAACATTTTCAGTTTCCTTTTTGCTGTTCTCAGATTCTACTGGACTTCACCATACACAGTGATTTCAAGATAGTATCATCATTGAACAGCGGGGAAAAAAACAATCAATTAGATTGTGAAAAGAAAAAACATTACCGCAAACCATTATTTCCAATATGTGTAGCTATATGTTTACCTATCTACAGTTTCTTCATTACGTCAAGCTTGTACATTAAGGGGCCGATTCCGATCTCGGCCGGTAGGGCTCCGAATCGGATTCGGCATAACCGGATCCGATTCGGAGCCCTATTTCCCGACCGATTCGTACGCGCGTCCGGACGAGCGAGTAGGATGCGAATTCGCCGACCGACTCGTCCGGGCGTCCCAACCGCTCCGACCGACTCGTTCCCGGGTCTAACCGCACCGACCGACTCGCTCGGACACGACTCGCACCGCGCAATGGAGACGTTCCCCGGCCGGGTAAGTACGATGCGCGCCGCGAGCAGTCCGACCGACATGCGCCGTCCGGCTCGAAAGAGCAGTCGGAGCCATACTTCGGGGGTCCGTGTCGGACCCCCCTGTACGCGTAGCCGCGTGAGTCGCACACAGGGGGACCCATGGGTCCCCCTACCTGTACGTGTACGGCGCGAGTCGCTTCGCCGCGTACCCGCTGTAGGGGCGCCCTTGTTCGCCTCACACCCATTGAGGCAATGGGAGCCCGCGTATGCGTTGTACGACTGGCTCCCTTTGACTTCAATGGGAGTCCGACCGACTCGAGTACGATAGCATACGGACACATCGTACTCGTTCGGTCGGGCTGCACGGGTCTGATTCGGTCGGAAATCTCTCCGGGGCCGGCTCGGTCGGAGGGATTTCCGGCCCGAATCGGAATCGGCCCCTCAGTCTGTTATTACTCTCGAGTACATTTGCTAAAATGCACACTCCTATTTACATCTGGTACAATATAGACAACAAATATATAAACTATTGCTTTTAAACACAATTTTCCAAATGCAATATCAATTAGCACAAATAATACCTAAACACTAATTATAAATAGTAATCGTTTCAATCCTGTCCACTTTCTGTTCACATCTTCCCAATAGGCCGAATAATGTATTCAAAACTTTTGCTTTTAAAAAATCTAATATAAATTGCTACTTTGTGTTCACATCTTCCAAATAGGCCAAATAATGTATTCAAAACTTTGGCTTCAAAAATAACAAATATGAATTTGGTAATTCATACGGCAATCTAGGTTTGAATTCCAAAGGGGCATCATTGCAATGTGTCCATCCTTTATTACACTTTAAATACACAGTATAGTGTCCAGATGTTGTAGTAGTTCCATCATGGAAAATAATAGCCACTGCTGTAAAAGTTCTTCCTGAAGTCGATATTTGACCTGCTACAAAAAAATGTATTTTGGTTTCCAATTTTCTTCCATTTGCTCTACCACGTTGAAACATTAAAATTAGATATTTTCCAGATCTCTCTATATGTAATGTATGCAAACATTTCATATCCTGATTTGCTGTTTTTACTAATTTGTTAAAAGTTACTGATTTGCAATCTGGTATCGTCAAGTATATGAATCGTTCTGTGTCTATTTCAGTGCTGGAAGTAAATGAACACTCTTCACATTTATGATCCAATCTGTAACTCACTCCAAATAAGTTTTCAATCTGTATTGCTTCATGTTCTAATGCTCCAAGCATAAGCAGTAGAAATTCTTGTGCATCCTGTTGTACATTAAGAGTAAATGTCAAAGAACCAGTATATATATCCAAAAGATGTCGAACACCAGAAGCAGTATGGATTTTACTTCTGTCAGTTACCAACTGTTGAAATACATGACGTAATGAAGAACAACATTTTTTTCATGATTTCCCATCATTTCACAATGAAGCTCTCCTAGATAAAACACAACATTTAAAATCACATTAGCATAGCAGTTGATACCTGAACTATTTTCCAACTGGTATCCTACAATCTCAACAGTTTCCATTTTAATTTTCTTTTTCTTTATACCTTCATGATTCTCTTGAATTGTTTTCTTTTTTTGAACCTCAATTGAATGTTTGACATATTGCAGGGGTAGTGCCTAGGTGATTGGACGAGTGCATGGGTAGAGCCTGAGTGCATGGATATGTGCATGGGTAGTGTTTGAGGGAATAGGTGAGTGCATGAGTAGTGCATTACTAGTGTTTCAGAGAATGGATCAGTGCAACAGAAGTACCTGAGTGATTGCATGAGTGCAGGGGTAGAGCCTGAGTGCATGGAGCAGTGCATGGGTAGAGCCTGAGTGCATGGATGAGTACATGGGTAGTGCCTGGGTGATTGGAGGAGTGCATGGGTAGTACCTGAGTACATGGGAGGGAATCAATGAGTGCAATAGTAGTACCTGGGTGATTAGAGGAGTGCATGGGTAGTGTCTGAGTGTATGGATGAGTGCATGGCTAGTGTTTAGCCATACATGGGATATTCACCTAAATGAGGAGTATAATGTCTTCTTAAACAGTTGTACTCTCTTACACAATTTGTATCAGCAATAACCTTTTTCTCATCAAAATCAATCAAATACAAACCAGATAATGTTCTTTCTCAAGACAATGCAAAGTATGCCATTCCCTCTTTGAACACTGTACTTCCAATATTTACCAAAGCACTGTCTATACTTAAACCTTGAGATTTATGAATAGTTACTGCATATGCTAAAGACAAAGGAAACTGTCTGCGAACACACAAGTCTTTTACAAGCAAAGATTGTACAACACAACGACCAATCTGTCTTACTTCTTTAATCTGATCAAATTTTATCTTCAAAAATTCTATCCCATCTCTGTTCTGAAAATTTACAAAATCAACAACTTTTCCCATTGCTCCATTTACTAAATCTTCTTCTACATTCAAATTACGCCGTAAGATTACCCGACAGTTTATACATACATGTAAAGTCTTTTCTAAGCCTGCAGTCTTAGATACAGACTTTTCCAAAGAATCTAATTTTGACTGTAGTTTCTCTGTGAGAAGAATAGTCACTCTTTTTTGTTCAATTTTATCAATAGCTTCAAATTCCACTATTTTTTGTTTTTCCAGTTTTAAAAGTTCGTCATTAAATGTAGAACACTCTTGCAGTGTAGGCATTAGGCAAACTATAGATTTCTTTTCTTCAAGGTTCCAGTTGTAAACAAGTTCCTTATTAGCTGACTTTCTAAAGCTTGTTTACCATGTTTTGTCAATACACCAATTCTTATATCTTGAAGAATATTTCCATAATATTCATCACTTGCTTGTCGCATATTCTTAATAAGTTCTTCATATTCAAAATGTGACCAAATGTTCACATTTCCAATACTTCCCAAATATTTTCTAGTATCTTCATGGACAAGTGTTTTAAAAACAGGTTGCCCTTTTACAGGAGTAAGTTGTAGTAGATCGCCAAATAAAATTACATGTTTTTCTCCAAATAGAACATCGTAATCTGTTTTTCAAATCTGTTGCATTCTCAAGTGTACAAAGGCAAGAATTAAGTTTGAGACCATGCTCACCTCATCAATGATTAGAAGTTTCATTTTCTTCAGTACTCTTGAGACTTCATAACAAGCTTCTCCAGATAGCTTGTGATATTCCAATTTATTTTCATGTTCAACTGGTAGCATAAGTAATCATTGTAAAGTAATCCCTTTAATGTTGTGTGCTGCTAATCCAGTAGGAGCTGTTACAACATAAGATAACTGTGATTCTGTAGTTCTGTAAAGTTAACTAGTCAAAACTTTAATTAAGAAACGTTTTGCTGTTCCAGCTTGGCCACTGATGTACATTAACATTGGTTTAAATGATGAACATTGGCATTCTTTTTTTCATGCAGCAAACCATGTTGTATCTGTTGTGTCACTTGTTGATATATTTCTTTTTGTTTGATGTTTAGTTGTTCTTCTAAATTTTCTAACTGAATAATATCGTGTTGTGCTTGTTGCATTGCAGTTTCTACTTCATTCATGGCAATTGCTGTTTCATTTTCGATAATTGGTTATCCTAGTGGATCTCAGCTTAGTGCAGTCGAACTTTGACAATCTTCAGAACTGTCTTTGCCTATTTCACCTGCAATAGTAGTTTCTTGTTCAATCTCATCATTTAACATTTGTAGATAAGTTGGGAAAATTGTGCATTGAATGCTATCTTTACAGGCATTGAAAGAATCTTCATAGCAGTCAAAATCTCCAAGTAATTCTGTTTCACTACGCCAAGGCTTGAACAGTTGCAGAAGTGCTAAAGAGAAAACTTCCCTCTTATTTGGACTTTCACAACTGAGTTTTCTGTGGTTAATAAGATTTCCTTTGGCATGTTTTACGAAACATCTGTCACATCCAATTACTGCATATTTTTCTTCATTTATATTTTCTGTAACATTTCTTTTAAAGCTGTAATGTTGAAGTATTTCATAGAGACATGGGTTTTCCAGATGTAGACTCCTTTTGGGAAAGTATGTATCCAACATAATAGTTTTAACAATATCTGTACTTTCTGGTTCATTCAATGCTAAGTATTCAATTTCTTGTAGAGATTTCAATGCTCTATTTCGTGTGGCAGCAAGACCTAGACTTACCAAAATGATTCCTGTTGACTTTGAATATAAACTGGCAGAGCTCAACAGATCTGAACATTCATAGGATCCAATCTCTCGGTGGGAAAGCATGTCCAAGCTAAAGCTGTGCAATTTCTTGCTAAGACTCTTTTCCTGTGAAATTTCTTCCCACATTTCTTTCAACTCTGTCTATTCAGATTTGGTTATTTTTGACGTAACATAGCGAGCAACAGCAATTGAATTATCTGCAACATATTGAATATCCATGTTTGCATTCCACATTGTCAAAATCACTGATTGTAGTCATTAATATAATTTGAATCTTCGGTTCCTTTTAAGTTGTATGTATTCTTTGGTGATTTCTGAGTTATTGTATGCCTTACTGCTGACTTAAAACTATTTACTCTTCCTTTAGAAATTATTGCATGTGAGAATCCAAAACGACATTTTGTATAAAATTTTCCCTTTGACTTGTATTTTCGTCGACAATATTTTCCACATCGATGACTTTGAAACCGTAAAACTTGTTGTCTCAAGCTGTTTTCTCCTCCTTCTTTTGCAATGGCACAGGTAACATACACTTCAATGAAAGACAAAACACTTTCATCAGTATCAGTTCCAAATTTTGGTGCATTCTTGATCCATAATAGCATGTATATATGAGGAGCACCTCTGGCTTGGTACTCCTTTCTCCAAAAGAAATCAGTAACTTCTCCAAAAGGTGGATTATTTTATTGCAGATAAAAGACATCATACCTTGAAACCTTTGGTTAAAATATCTGCACACAGTTACCGGATCCAAGGAACAGAGTTCTCCAGCTGTCTTCAATTCAATATTTTTACATTTGAATTTACTTCTCATAGAAATTCAAGTAAATTGTCCCATGCATATTCAGTACAGCTGAGTGTTACAAACCACGTAGGGGTACCTAAGTTTCTTAACATACATTTAAGTTCTCCGTGACAATGATACCAATACTCATTGGTACCACGTTGACACGCCATCAAATTAATTAACTGAGTTTCTAAATGATCTTCTCTTTGTTGAACTTTGTCCATGAATTCCTTTGCAGAAACATGTGTAAGATGAACTCCTGTTTTTAATATGTGGTTCACTGCATATGAAAGCGCAGACAAGTCACTTTCAAACAGAAGATGAAATATATATGGAATGCACTGTCAAAATCTTGGATCTTCTGAGTACAATCTTGTCGAGCGGTATTCTGAAGCTGGAATCTGTACTGCTCGTTCACCCTATCGTCCACCTTCTCCAGTGGGGAACAGCTGTGGAAAACAACGAGCTTCTAAACTTTTTTTCTCATACACTCATGGGAGTTCCCTTTGCTCTCTTCATTTGAAATAATTCAATACAGTTTCCTATCACTTATTTTGAATGTAGAGGATGTACACTGTAATGTTCGTAAATCTCTTCACTTCTGGACTTGTCCACTTTTTCTATTTGTCCACTTTGAAATTCTGTTTCATCTTCTAAACATATTTCCTGTTCTTCCACACTTACAGTTTTATCATAAATATTGTTCTCTACAAGATATAATGTAGCCTTTTGAAGTTTGGTAACATCTACTAACTCTTGCCAAATTTTTCGACTCTGTTGGCACACCATTAACTAGAATAACTACAGGCTCACTTTCCTCTCTCTATACCAGTTTCAAGCAGTGTGTGCACACCAACCAAACTAGTAGCACACATATCTGAGTGCCACAACGATGAACCCCCACAACACAAATCACCACAGCACACAGACAACATCACACTCAGAAAGGGTAGCAGTACCACAGCAAACACACATACAGCTTACCCATCACCCACAGATGCACAAGTCTGGGACACCCAGGTGCAAACAACATGACCAGAGGACTGTGCAGCACAAACAGTTGCAATGCACATGACCAACCATAACTGCAAAGCAGTACAAGAAAATCACACATAACTAATTGGGAAACTGTCCTGAGTGGCACATTGGTCCTGTGCACAGATCAGCACCACAAAGCATAGTATAACAAATGAAGTGGTGGGGAGGGACACACACTGGCAACCCAAGGGGATAGCTGACATGAGAGTGAAGCGGTGCACATGGCAGGAGTGCACCATACACAAATAGATGGAATGCACACTCACAAAGGGTAGTTAACATAAGCACAGATAGGGGATGGTACAACTCCACATCCCACATGCCATACTGCAGCAACAAATTGCTCAAGTGACAGCAATGCATGAGAAAACACACCCACAATGTCAGTGTGGCTGAGCAGTTCTGCACAGTGAGCACAAACAGTATCAAGACACATGGCTGATCAACAAAACACAACACTGACTTGCCAGTCACACACTCTGCACACTCACAATTGGCAACAACAACAAGTAGGTGTCCCCCAGAAGTGCAAGGACACACCAACACACTGCACACAATCACAAGCACAGGGCTGACCAATCCAACCAACAGGCACTCAAATCCAGGTTGACACATGTGTGCAGTTGCCATCGCAGGGGCACACACACATCAACACTACTGACAAAGTCACCCCCTTCACACTGCACACTTCATGACCATCCAAGTGCACACATTGTAATTCACACATGTGACTAGGATGACTGGCCATCACAAGATGACCATACACCAACACTGCTGTTCACACATCAAGAAAGATCACACAGACATGATGGACCCTGGCCAGCCTACCTGCAATCCTGTGGATAGAATCCCACTCTGTGCTGGCAGTGCATCCAAACATGACATGTGTACAATTTAGCTAACATCACCATCGATTGATTATGATAACAGTAGTTCATCACAAACAACCATCATTGCACCCCAAAGCCTCAGAGTCAACAAGAACTGAAGTGCCTGTCACCTCTGCAAAACCCAGAAAAAGTGAAATCAGCCATTGGCAATGTTAAAGTGGCATACAGAGCATGTTTCACATTAAAGCATAGCCACACATAAAACCCTTTATTAAGCAAGGACACTGACAAAGCAGACAACTGGAGTAACTGTCTTTATTCACATATTACACAGACAGGCATCAAAAGTAGACAAGAGCAAGACCAGTGGCCAGTACAAAGTGCAAAGCAGGTACATGAGATCCTGCACAGGGAATGGGCAAACACAGTAATGAACATCAAGGCCAGTGGCCAGTCCAAAGTGCAGAGTAGGTACATGAGAACCTGCACAGGGAATGGGCAAACCCAGTAATGAACAGCAAGGCCAGTGGCCAGTCCAAAGTGCAGAGTAGGTACAGGAGAAACTGCACAGGGAATGGGCAAACACAGTAATGAACAGCAAGGCCAGTGGCCAGTCCAAAGTGCAGAGTAGGTACAGGAGAAACTGCACAGGGAATGGGCAAACACCTTTTGGGACAGGAGAGTCCTTGGCTGGGGATGCCTCTGAGGCATGTGAGCCTGAGGCCTACTTCTTGGCTTTATGCCCCTGAGTGTCACCTGAAGGGCTTTTTCCTTTGCGCTCTGGGTGGCTTATTATTTTTGGGGGGATGGTGTCTGCGCTTTGGCCCGCTTGGGCTGCTGCTGTTGTGTGCTGCATTTGCTGTATCTTGAGCCTGAGGTCTGTGGGGTGTGGCCACTATCGTCAGATGTAGCCACTGGCAGGGGGGTGGCCAAAGGGACTGGATCTGGACTCTGAGCCTGTGACAGCTGAATGGCTGCCGTCACTGTGGAAGATAAAGACTGGACAGTCCGGTGTAGCCAACCCATGTCTGAATGAATGCCCTCCATGAAGGCAACTACCTGTGTCAACTTTTTGTCATGGTCTAGGAAGGCATTGAGGAGAGTTGTCTGACCCACACACAGCTGGCGCAACAGGTCCACAGCCTCAACACTGAGGGCAGCAGGGGAGACAGGGGCAGCGGTGCCTGGGGTGAAGGACACTCTTCCCTTCTTACTGGTGCGAGCACGTGCAGCACTAGTGGAAGTAGTTGGGAGGGTGGACACTGGACGATGTGTGGTGGAAGAGGAGGCAGAGTCCCCGCTCCCTGTGCCCGCCAACATAGATGTGTCACTGCTGGCTTCAGATGACGTTGAGGTTGGTGTCTCTGGCTGTGATTCCTCCAGCAGACTCCTGTCCCCCTCCAAGGCCCTGGTCACATCAGTGTCAGTGTGCTCGTGTGTAGCAGTCATGCTTGATGCCTCACCACTGGTGTCCGTCCCCTGTCCATCTGTGCCCACGGTAGATGCTGCAAGAGACAGAGACGTAGGGTCAGTTCAGTGGCATTAACACAAACATCATATGCAAGCAAAGCACTAAACAAGATGATGATATCCCCATGTTGCACACCACCCTGTGCAGTAACATTGTGCAACCTCAATTCCAAACTCGAATTTTGCGTGTTGTCATGCAAACTTGGCATAAGTGACCCATGTGATGACCACACAGCCAAATAGACTGCCCGTGGCTCCGTGTAACCAGACATACAGATCCCTCTGAGCATACCTAGGGCCTGAGGGGGGAAAAGGTGTACCTCCCAACATGTTGCCACAATCACAACTGGAGGCAGCAGAAGGGGACAACACAGATGCAGACTCCTAAAAATCAGTCCACAATGGCCATGAGCTCATGCCATCCACCATGTCGTACTTTGGGGCACAACTACAGTTGCACATTGGTGTCAGATGTGTAGTCCTCACAATTCTGACGTCAGGCAATGCACACATTGATGTAAGCACACTCAGATGAGGCACACTGCCGTTCCCTTCCATGGGATGTCCCTGACTTCCCCAATGCAGACGATGCCAGAAGGCCACAACTCAGAATGCAATGTCAAGGGCCATTACTTCAATGACATGAGAAAGTACAGATAGGGAAAATGCATGACAGCTGCACCCAACACAGAGGCCACTTACAAGCCATTGCATCACACTAGCAGCATCACAGAGCTCAGCACTGGCTCAGGCTTGGAACACATGCAGTCACTCACAACCAAAGTCACCCTTCCCAGAATACTCACCCCCAGCTTGCTGCTGATGCTCCTTCAAATGTGCATCCAGCTCAGGCTGTGTCACAGCTAAGTTGCGGGCCATTAGTGGTGTCATGCTCCTGCGTGCCAACCTTCCAGTCCGAGGGAGCAGCCCCAGCGTCATCTCTGCCACGTTTTTGCTCAGCCGGCAAATGTCATCCCACCTTTTGTGACAGTGTGTGCGCCGTCGGTTGGAGACACCCAGAGCCCGCACCTTGCATGCAATGGCCCTCCACATGGCCTTACGCTGGTGGACTTTGAGCTGCAGGCATGGGAGACAAGAGGGGGAAATTTTAGTGACACTGGGTTATGTGCCACTACCTCTCAGTACAGGAGCATGATACTAACTCAGCACTACTTCACAGATATGTCTAGCAGAGACAATACAGCATTTCACATAGTACATAAGCATGGGAGAATCATACAAAAACTGCATGCAGGTATGAGGGTGGACACAGTACCTGCCCATCTCATACACATGCAGGATGCCAGCACAGAAAGCTATGTGTAGGGGGCCCACATCTGCTATCCAGTTTGTGGGTGAGCAAGACATACATTACATTGGAAAATATGTTTCGGGGCAGAGTCACTATGTCCAACACTGCTCAGCCCTCAATGTCCTTGCCCTGTGAATGGCTCACTGTGTCATGGAGGTCACATTTAGGGACATGATCTTCCAATCTCACACCCTTCTCACAAGGTCTGTCGTGTGCAATCTACAGGGCTGAGATAGCTCTTTGATGGATAGTCTAGCAGACAACCCATATGTTTCATTCTGTACATTCAGTGATGTGTCCTTGTCAGATTGATTGGGCAGTGACTGTGCAGGACAGGTGGGCTCACACTGAGGTCCAACGTTGGGCTTCAGAAATGTCACATGCAGGGACAATATGAGAGCGTAAACAGTGCCTACACATGTGAGTCAGTACACATGCTGATGAAAATGGGAGGGCTCTGTACAAAAGTACAACAATCTGCTGTGTCATAGGTGAATTACCACCAAGAGTGTCACCCTCTGGCATTTAAGTCCTGTGCATAGTACTGACCTATACATGGTGGCAATTTTGAGTCAGACACACTTCCATCAGTACCCTCTGGACGTATACCCTTGGTAATGTCACAGATGAGCCTGTGAAGAACATCATGGACCCATACATCCATTCACACAGGCAATTTCTGTCCTGACTCCCGCTTGACCAACTTGCTGTGTCACTGTATGGCAGAAAAAACAATGCATGTCCCTCCCATTCTGATGTGCAGCCAGGGAAATGTGAAAAATAGGCTACATACCCCTTTCCCCTGGAGTCAGCATGCTAGGCAGTGTATGACACAACCCCACACTCTCAGGCACATACTGCAGCAGATCAACTTCATGTGTGCACTCCCTGCACTCTCACTTCCACTCTGAAACACTTACCATGACATCTGGAGCACCATATAGCCTCACATACTGTGTGAGCACCTCGTCCACCATGACCTCCAGCTCCTCGGTGGTGAAGGGACGGGCCCTGATCTTGTCAGTCCTCGCCATCACTGGGCCCAGGAGACAGAAGCAGCAGCAGTTTTTGGTGAGGGGTGTCAGGCAGCAGTGTCTGGAGACAGGAGCAGCAGCAGTTGGTGGTGAGGGGTGTCAGGCAGCAGTGTCTGGAGACAGGAGCAGCAGCAGTTGGTGGTGAGGGGTGTCAGGCAGCAGTATCTGGAGACAGGCGCAGCAGCAGTTGGTGGTGAGGGGTGTCAGGCAGAAGTGTCTGGAGACAGGAGCAGCAGCAGTTGGTGGTGAGGGGTGTCAGGCAGCAGTGTCTGGAAGCAGTGGAAATGTGAGGCACTCTCCCACACATATATAGCCCCCTGGGGTAGTTTCAGTGGTTCTAAGCTGCTGGAATTGGTGTTCCAGGTCTGCTTTTTTCCCATTGGTTGTAAGGGCCTGGGCATTGGCGGTGACACACCGCAGGGGCCAGGCGGTCGCTACCGCGGTCGTGCATCTTTCAATTGCATCCAATGACCGGCCCCATGGTGGCGGAGCACGCCTACCGCGATTTTCAAAATTGCATTAGGCTACTGCGATTGCGGTTCCCATTGGCTGTAAGGGCATTGGCGGTGACACACCGCAGGGGCCAGGCGGTCGCTTCCGCGGTCGTGCATCTTTCAATTGCATCCAATGACCGGCCCCGCGGTGGCGGAGCACGCCTACCGCGATTTTCAAAATTGCATTAGGCTACCGCGATTGCGGTTCCCATTGGCTGTAAGGGCTTTGGCATTGGCGGTGACACACCGCAGTGGCCAGGCGGTAGCCACCGCGATATGGCTGCTATACATTGGAGCCAGTGACCGTGATTGGGGTGGCGGAGCATGCCAACCGCCATTTGACCATAAACATATATGTATCACTACAGCGAGTGTGGCTTTGGCATTGGCGGTGACACACCGCAGGGGCCAGGCGGTCGCCACCGCGATATGGCTGCTATACATTGGAGCCAGTGACCGTGATTTGTGTGGCGGAGCACTTTGACAGCACCTATGGACACATCATGCTGTGTGAATGGCCAATGGCCAGTTCTCAACAGTGCACAGTAGACACTTGAATCATGGCACAAGATTGTGCACACAATGCCAATGTAACATTTACCCCACTGCTGACTACACATGCCATGTTGGTGTATATGATTGAAAACATTGGCATGCACTCCCTCACATGTCACTCTTGATATTGCTGGGCATGTACACAGAACAGTGTTGTGATGGACTCTCCAATGGGTACACATGTCAATGTGTGATAGGGCTGAGCAACTCACAGTGATGAATGTCTGACTACACAATGTGCCTATTTCACTGTCTAGTTTGCTTGGCTCATGTACATACTTGTTGTTTACGCACAGACTGTGCTCATTGTGTTGTTGATGTGTGCCCTGTTTGACTTACGCAAGTAGGTGTGGCAGGTACAGCAGCTAGGTAGGAGACAGCAGTGTTGCTGTTTCACACATATGCTGTATGAACTACTCTCAGGGCTGCTCATGCAAGATGTGGCCATAACCCTTTGGGCATTCACATAGTCAGATATTGTTTTGGAGGTACTCGCTGTGTGAAAAGTGGACAAGTGTACGACTAGTGTAGCTGAAGGTGTCCCTACATGTAAGTTGGGCTGTAATCTGAACTGTGATGACAGTCACTGTTGGCATTGTGTCAGTCAAAACATAAGATGTCGGACACATCTCATGGTGGATTGCATTGACATGTGTCCCCTTTCATCTCACCCAGGAGGAGACCAAATGTGCATCGTCCCTTCACAGTGCTGGCAGACATGGAGGATGAGGAGGTCATACGGAAATTCCATCTGGATCGATCCACCCTACAAGACCTATGTGCTATGTTGGAGCCCCACCTGCGGCCTCGCAGAACATATCCGACTGCTTTCACACCACTGAAGGTGATGGCGGGCGTGCATTTTTTTGCTACTGGATCATTCCAGTACACGGTGACCAGCGCAGGTGGGATGTCGCAACCTATGTTCAGCATGGTGCTACGTGATGTCCTGTCCGCTATGATGACCTACAAGGACAGATATATCCATTTCCCCAGGAGGCATGAGTTGGCAGCTGTGAAGGGTGATTTTTATGCCCATGGGCACATCCCCAATGTTGTTGGTGCCATTGACTGCACACATGTTGGCCTGGTTCCACCACAGGCACGTGAGCACATCTACAGGAACAGGAAACATTTCCATTCCATCAATGTGCAAGTGGTGTGCCAGGCAGATATGATCATCTCACACGTCTGTGCTAAATTTCCTGGCTCGGCCCATGACTCGTACATCATGCATAACAGCATTGTGCCACAGCTGATGGATAATCTGCTTCCGGAGCGTGCATGGATTGTGGGTGAGTACGCAGAGTCAAGTAGCATGCTGTGTGTGTGACATGCTGTCCTCTGCCACAGTTATATTGCAAAGTTGCTCTGTGTATCTCACACCTAGGTGATTCTACATATCCCAACTGTCCTTGGTTGCTGAGCCCACTGCGGAATCCCAGGACCCCAAGTGAAGTCCGCTACAATGATGCCCATGGGAGGACACGTCGTGTGGTGGAGCGTACTTTTGGTCTCCTGAAGTCACGGTTTCGCTGTCTGGACAAGAACGGAGGTGCACTGATGTACTCACCCAAAAAGGTGTGTCAGATTGTAGTAGCATGCTGCATGCTCCACAACCTGGCCTTGCGCAAGGAGATCCCCCTGCTCCTAGATGCTGATGAGCAGCCAAGGCCCCCGCCTGCAAACCAACCCATGTCCAGTGACGAGGATAGTGGAAAGGAGGAAGGTGTCGACCTGCGTCAACAGCTCATCAACCGCTACTTCACTTGAAGGTGAGTGACAATGTACAACGGGGCCATTGTCTGCTGATGTCGTTGTTGGTGAAAAGGTCTATGTGAGCTTTGTGACTGCAGCCTGTTGTTGACTCAGTGCTGGCTGCCAATGTTTCTGGGACAGGGTAGTTTGGCACAGATACAGGATGTCTATGTCGGTACTGTTGCTCAGTGTAATGTGTGCAGATTGGAGTACCTTGATGACAAGTGTTGTGTGATGGCTGTGATGCCACCGCCTGACTAGTGAATATTGTTATGTTGTGTTTTCCTAGGTCCCATCAGCCTCTCCTTGCCTACAAACAATCCGTGCTCCTGGTACATTGTAATCATGGTGAACATTGCACATCCTGTGATAAACACGGAGCAGACTCAACAACATAGGTGTGTAAGGAGTGTTTATTTACAATGGGTACATGTGACAGGGGAGTGAATATTTACAAAAAGGTGAATAGAGAAGCAATCAGTTGTCAGAGATGTAAGATGAGACAATCGAGTAGTCACCACATTGATGTGGTGACCCAGTCCAACAGACGGATGCCATTAACATGGCAGTGTGGGGAAGGACAGTCAACGAAGTCAATGGCAAGGTGAAGAGGGGTGCCATCATGCTGGCTCTTTGACTGGCGTTTGGCAGGTGCTTTGCCACGGGTTCCTCCCTTGGATTTCTTTGGACGGCCCCTTGGTCGTTTGGCAGGGGTGGCCTCTGCTGCAGGGCCAGTGGGGTCTGAGGAGTCCCCCCTCTCCGTGGTCGCAGGGGAGGATGTTGAACTGTCATCCTGCGGGCCACCGGAGGGAGGTGGAGGTGGAGGTGTTGTTTGTGCCACAGGCCTGTCCCTCAGAACAGCCACTAGCTGTCCCAAGAGGTCCACGATTCGGCCCATGCCAGTGTCTATGGACCTCAGCAGCAGGCAGAGCTCACGGGAATCTTCCAGAGCCTGGCCTGTTTGTCCCTGGGCCCGTTTATAGGCCCCAAGGACTCTGGTGATGTTGTCCAGGGCTTCGGTCCCAGTGTCCGGTTGGCTTAGACTCCCCCTTGCCCTCCCACCTGCCCTGCTGTCACGGACCTGTTGCCTCGCCACTGTATGCACCCGCCTACTCTCCCTGCCCTCCTCAGTTGGTGGGGTGGGGTGGTCATCCTCTGGGGCAGGGAGAGTGTTGCAGGCAGCACTGGTGGTGGTGGTGGTGGAGGCCGCACAGGTCATTCAAGCAGGGGTCAGCGTAGTTGTTGCTGATGTGGTGGTGGGGGGGACAGTGGGGTCCTGGGACCTGTTGCACCGTGGCATGCCAGATGGGCCGGCTTCAAGCTCCGCATCCTCGAAATCCAGGGAGTCATCATCAGGGAGTCCATGTTCCGGGGTTGGAGACTGGCTCTGCAGGTTGGTGTTGTCATCCTCTGCAGTCAGTTATTGGTCACCTGTGGGACAGAGGGGAAATGGTAATTGACGTGCACCCCTCAAGCTTGGTATTTGATGTATCTTATTTACAGGTTATGCAACACACAGTTTATTAGTTCTCACATTGTATCTCTGCACAGTAATGTGCATCATGACATGATGTGGAGGTACATACATTAATTTTCCATGGTGTGACATGTCAATGGATACCATGCCCCACGTGCAGATTTTGTGATTACGAGGACATGTTGTCATCTGACAACTGGCGGCAATACGACTTGATGTGAAGCATCTTTGCTGATTACTCTGCCTGGCAGGCGTTACATCTGCGCATGAACTAGCCATTGTCATCTCATGCATACCTTTGTCATGTCCTGTGCTTTGATTTATTTGTTCTACAGATCATGCTTGCTTTGTTTTCATATGGTCTTTCAAGCTCAGCCCCCATGGAACTTACAGATGGCATTCAGTGCTGTGCATGTGTGTGCCCTGATTTGCCTCAACATGGGATTTGGTGAGTCACACTGTTGTTTCTGTGACAGTTACATACGCTTAGCTGTCTGCACACTGTAATTTGATATTGTATCTGTGTCAATTTTGGTGGGATGTGAGGGCTGGTGTTGTCATATGGCTCCCTCCTTTTGGAGAGGAATGGTGGGGTGCATGCACTGTCTACTTACCTGTTCTGTTGTCACATTGGGGTGGACTTTCTGACACATCTCTCTGGGTGTGTGTTTAAGTGCTCCATCCTGCTCAGGGGTGGGACAGGGGGCCTGGTGGTAGTTGTGGTGCAGGCCTCCCACCCCCAAACATCCCTCCCTGGGAAGATGGCTATCTACCTGTTAGATGAAGTTGAACAATGCAATGGCTGACACATGCTTCTGGGTGGAGGGGGAGTGCTCCATCTTGCTGAGCTGTGGAACAAGGGGGCCTGGTGGGAGTTGTGGTGCAGGCCTCCCACCCCCAAACAGCCCTCCCTGGGAAGATGGCCACCTACCTGTTAGATGAAGATGAACAATGCAATGGGTGCCATATGCTTCTGGGTGGGGAGAGTGCTACATCCTGCTCAGGGGTGGGACAGGGGTTCCTGGTGGGAGTGTTAGTGCAGGCCTCCCACCCCCAAACAGCCCTCCCTGGGAAGATGGCTACCTACCTGTTAGATGAAGGTGAACAATGCAATGGCTGACACATGCTTCTGGGTGGGGGGAGTGCTCCATCTTGCTGAGCTGTGGAACAAGGGGGCCTGGTGGGAGTTGTGGGGCAGGCCTCCCACCCCCAAACTTCCCTCCCTGGGAAGATGGCTACCTACCTGTTAGATGAAGGTGAACATTGCAATGGCTGCCACATGCTTCTGGGTGTGGGGGGAGTGCTACATCCTGCTCAGGGGTGGGACAGGGGTGCCTGGTGGGAGTTGTAGTGCAGGCCTCCCACCCCCAAACAGCCCTCCCTGGGAAGATGGCTACCTACCTGTTAGATGAAGGTGAACAATGCAATGGCTGACACATGCTTCTGGCTGGGTGGGGGGAGTGTCCCATCTTGCTGAGCTGTGGAACAAGGGGGCCTGGTGGGAGTTGTGGGGCAGGCCTCCCACACCCAAACTGCCCTCCCTGTGAAGATGGCTACCTACCTGTTAGATGGAGGTGAACATTGCAATGGCTGCCACATGCTTCTGGGTGTGGGGGAGTGCTACATCCTGCTCAGGGGTGGGACAGGGGTACCTGGTGGGAGTTGTAGTGCAGGCCTCCCACCCCAAACTGCCATCCCTGGGAAGATGGCTACCTACCTGTTAGATGAAGGTGAACAATGCAATGGCTGACACATGCTTCTGGGGGGGGGTGCTTCATCTTGCTGAGCTGTGGAACAAAGGGGCCTGGTGGGAGTTGTAGAGCTGGCTGCCTGTACACATGCAGCCCTGGGAATGTTGCAGGCTACCTTTGTGGTGATTTAGATGGAGTGGATGTTACATCTGTGAGATCTGTGTTGGGTATTGTGGTGCACATTAATGGACTTGGGCCAAAGGAGGTGTAGCTTTGTGGTTGTGCAAGACAGTACATAGCAGTGTAATGGTATACATTTGTTTGTTTTTACCAGCCTGCACTCCCCCGGCTATTCCTGTGAGACTCTCTGGATGCAGTATGGCAAGCACCTTCTCCTCCCATGCAGTGAATGTTCTTGGTGGAATGGGAGGGGCACCGCCAGTCATCTGAGCCAGCTGACAGTTCTTGTTCTTCTTCTCTTTCACCACTCTCTTCAGGTCATGCCACCGCTTAATGATTTCCTGCTTGGAGCGCGCGGTGGTCCCTACTGCATTGACCTTGTTGACTATCCTTTCCCACATTTGTGCTCTTGTGGCTAATGGTGTCTGTTGGACCAGGGTACCAAACAATTGTGGTTCTACTCTGATTATCTCATCTACCATGACTGACAACTCACTCTCTGTGAATTTGGGCATTTTCTTTTTTGCCATGGTGTGTGCTGTGCAATTGTTTTGAGGTGCAGTTGTGTGGGGGTGAGATGTGTGGTGTTTTGCCTATCCAATGTGCTACAGGGTTTGGTTCCTTCAGGGCTGGAGTAGTGCAAAGGATTCTGGTCATGGAAGGGGCTGGTTTTATGCTCAGCTATGTGGGTGTGTCAGAATGGGGTATTGCTGTCAGGTGTGTTGTGTGGGTTGTCCTGGGATTTGTATTTTTGAAGTTGCCATGGGGGTGTGTCATTGGGGTGTGTTAGGTGTTTTTGGGGGCAGAGCTAGTTTGATGTGTGCACTTGGTGGCCTTGTTGTGTGTTTTTTTTGTCGACCGCCATATTTGTCATGGAGCGTCAGCAGCGGTGGCTATGAAACAGCCCTTCCACCGGCTCTTCCATTCATCACTGTTTGCGCGGCAGTCGGAAACAGCGGAACGCCCCGCTGTCACATCGAGGTAATCCTAATTTTACGTGCGGTCACTCCGCTGGCCTCGCGGCGGTTTAGTGTGTTTCCGCCGCGAATCCGACCGCCGCGGATGGATTTTCACCTGCTCCGCCCGCTACCGGCGGTCTTTCGTGGCGTCAAACCGCTGCGGTCGGGATTTTTGGGTGGTTGATCCTAATCAGACCGCCGGTTTTGCCGCGGTACCAGCGGACGGTTGATTTCCGCTACCATGGCGGTCGGGGTGGTTTTCCAACCGCCATCCTAATGGACCCCTAAGTTTGGTTTTTCAGATGAAACTATCTTAAACTTTGTAACTTCTTCTGCAAACTTGTCAGTACTAATATCTTCCACCTGTTCTTCAACACCTACACTTATCAAACTGTCACTTCTCTACACTCCTCCTGTGAACCAAAGAAACAAAACTCTATATCATCACAAACTTTTTTTACATCCGATACTGAACCATGCAAAAGGGTTGCGTTCATTTCACTTCAAGATAATGCAGGGCTTTTTATGTAGTACAATCTCCTTACTAACTTCCGCATTTCTGAGTGGTGTACTGCTAACATTCTTAAATGATGAAATGTACTTTTACACACTTTTCAAGAAAGACAAGCCAGAGAATGACCCTGCAACTTAGTATATTTTCATACTTTACATGGATCTAGTCCTTGCAACATCTTAATTTTCTGTTTAATAATTGTTTTTGGCATATTCTCATAAGAAAACTTGTAATATAACAATAGATTTCTGTCAAATACTACAAATACTACTACAATCCCACTTATACACTGGAGCTTGTGTACGTCTCCCTTGAACGTCTTCAGCTATTGCTTCTTCCACATTTCTAGGAACCATCTTTTCTTTTTCAATTGGACAACCATCTTTCATCTCATAACATCGACCACTGGTATCAACTGCATGAACTAATGTATTTTGTTGAAAATAGCTTTCTTCATTAAAGAAAGGCTCAGTACTAGAAGTGTGCTTCCATTCACCAGAAAAAGGTTTGCAAAAAATACTTCTATTAACCAGTCTTTTTCGTTTGCTTTTCTCCTTCATAAAGTGCATTGTTTTATTCAATGTTTTCATTCTCTTCAATACCAATATAAGTAATTTTTGTTTCAATTGAAAAGCAGTATCTACTACACTTTCAATCGTTTGCTTCTTCTTATATGCTGCTGATCTTTTTCAATACTTTTTACAATCTTTTAATAAATTTTGAATTGCCTATTCCGAAACATATGTACACGTATGTCTTTAAATTGTTTCTGTCTTTTTGTGACATGTGTTTCTTTTCCATTGTATTTCTTTATTTGCTTGTGCTTTGTTGTAAAAATTTATTTTCTCCTTTGATTAGGATTTTGTTAGTTTAATCTCTCCACAGCTTTTTTAATAAATTGTTTAGTTCTCTTACCAGAAGACACTTTATCCTCAGCAACCTTTTGATGTTTTTCTACTCCACTCTTTTAGTTTTCATTAGGTACTTTTGTTTCTTCTCTCTCTTTTTGTGTTTTCTTGCCATCTTCTATTTATAATCCAATCAAAATATCTTTCTAAAAACAAATGATAGTTTGATTAGTTTGTTACATCAATTAAAAATAAAAATTAATAACATTTCAATTTTGAAAATAACAACTAAGCACAAAATAAAAATTAAATTCCTATTGCATTTATAACACATAAAAAGAGAAATGTGTAAAACAAGCAAAGGAACTGCAAAAACAGAAGAAAAGGAGGTCACACAGAAAAAGAGACAGGAAAAAAAGAAAGGTTTAGAAACAGCAAAATTAAATACTCAAAGAACACATCTACTGAAAAATTTAAGAAATGCAGAAAGAAGCAACAGATGTTCAGAAAGAGGCAAGAGAGGTGCAGAAAGAGGCAGAAAGAGGAAGAAAGGTGTAGAAAGAGGCAAGTAAGGTACAGAAACGAGTAAAAGGGGTGTAGAAAGAGGCAAGAGGAGATGAAAAAGAAGTACGATGGGTACAGAAAGAAGGAAGAGTAGTGCAGAAAGAAACAACAGATTTACTGAAAGAGACAAGAGAAGTGCAGAAGGAGACAAGAGGAATGCAAAAAGAGTCAAGAGAAGTGCAGAAAGAAGCAACAGAAATGTAGAACGAGGCAACAGAAGTACAGCAAGGAGTAACAGAGGTGCAGAAAGACACAAGAGAAGTGCAGAAAGATGCAAGACTGTGTTTTAATGATTGCATAAGTGCAAGGCTAATGCTTGGGTCATTTAAAGAGTGCATAGGTAGTGTCTGAGTGAATGGTTGAGTTTAAGAATACTGTCTGAGTGATTACATGAATACATGGGTAGTGCCTGAGTGAATGTATAAGTGGAAAAGTGCTGTTTAGGTGATTAGATAAGTGCATAAGTACTGTCTGACTAAGTTTATGACTTGAAGAATAATGTCTACGTGATTAAGTCAATGAATAGGTAGTGTCTGAGTAAAACCATCACTGTAAGAATAATGCCTGGGTAATTGGATGACTGCATAGGTACTACCTAAGAGAATAGTTTAGTGCAACAGTAGTGCTTGAGTTATTGTATAAGTCTATGGGTAGTATGTCGGTGATTTCATGAATACAGGAGTATTGTATGGGTGATTCCATGAATGCAGGGGTACTAACTGGATGAGTGGGTAGGTGCATTGATAGTGCATATGTGAATTCATGAGTGCAAGAATAATATCTATCTCCTTAGTTCATTCCATAGCTAGTACTTGAGTACAAGGATGACTCAAAAAGTAATCTGTAGTTCATTGTATGAGTGCAACTGTAGTACCTGAGGAAATGGCAAGTGCATAGATATTGTCGGAATAAATCTTTGAGTACAAAAGTAGTGCCTGGGTGATTGCAGAATTTGCAAAAGTAATACCTGATTTATTGAATGTATGTATAGGTAGTTTCTTCTTACCTGTATGACTGTATGGGTAGTCCCTGAGTAAAAGGATGAATGTAAGAGTAATGGTAGGGTCATTGCATGAGTGCATATGTAGTGCCTGACAGAATGGATGACTGGATGGGTACTGCCTAAGTGAATAGTTCAGTGCTACAGTAGTGCCTGGATGATTGAATGAGTGCAGGGATACTGTCTGGGTGATTGGATCAGTGCATGGAAAATATCTGAGAGAAACTATGAGTGCAAGGCTAAAGTATGGTTTATTGCATGAGTGTATGGGTAGAGCTTGAGATAATGGATGAGTGAACGGATACTGCCTGTGTGATTCTGTCACTGCAGAGGTAGTAGCTAGGTGATTGTATGAGTGTATGGGAAATATCTGAGAGAAAGTATGAGTGTTAGGGTAATGCGTGGACCATTGCATGAGTACATCAGTAGTGTCTGAGTGAATACATGAGTGCAAAGGTACTGCCTGAGTGAATGTTTGAGTGGAATAGTGGCGTCTGGGTGATTATATGAATCTATGGTTCATGTCTGAGTGATTAGAAGTGTTTATAGGTAGTGCCTCCTTGATTGCATAACTGAATAAGAAGGCCTAAGTGAATTCATGAGTCCAAGAGTGATATGTGCCTCTTTTCTTCAGAGCACACCTAATGCTTGAGTATGGAGATGCAATTCTCACTATATTCCTGAAAGCAAGCATGCATGTGTCTGTGCCTTTTCCTAGTGGCATCATATGTAAAAGAACATACAAATACATGTATACCAGTGTTTTATACCTCTACCATCTTTACAGGTATAACACATGTGAGAATACATGTGCAAGCAGACACATACTTGAGTCATAAGACTACAAAGTCCCTTAACCTTGACAGACTGCACTTTCCATTTCAGAGAGACACCTAAAATTATGCTGCGTATTTGAAGTATGCATTTCCATAGACCAATACGAGCTAACCTAATCGCTAATCCTTCTACCAACAAGTCTTAAACCTCACTTTTGTGCTGCAGCTTCACTATTCAGCAACCAGTTAGAGTGTTGGGCCTAGCCAAATGCAAAGCAGCAAGTTTTTCAAAGTGTCTGTTAAAAGTCTCACTATACTTCTAAAACCATGCATGCATGTGTCTGCACCTTTTCCTAGTGACATCATAGTTAAAAGAAACATACAAATTCATGTATACCAGTGTTTTATAACTCTACCATCTTTATAGGTATAACACATGTGAGAATACATGTGAAAGCAGACACATACTTGAGTCATAAGACTACCAAGTACCTTAACCTTGACAGACTGTACTTTCCATTTCATAGAGACACCTAAAATTATGTGGCGTATTTGAAGTGTACATTTCCATAGACCAATACGAGCTACACATGTGAAAATACAAGTGCAAGTACAAATATACCTCAGTCACGACACCATAATGCACTTTCAATTATGCGGTGTACTACATCTGCACCTTTCCACACACTCATACAAACTACCATATTCACTAATCCTTCTGCCAATCTACACATGCTACTTTGCACAAACTATTTCAAATATCATTTCATTACAATAAAACAAACTACAATAGACATCTACACATTTGATAACATATTTCAAACATTACACTACAAAGAGAGAAGCACTGCCTCATAATACATAACACACCTTATACATTTCTTACTCACCTTTGAAATATTTTTGCAGAAAATCAAGTATCACAAACTCATTAAAGATTTTCTTTTGCACACAATAAATGTCATGCAGCACTATCAGCAAGGTGAAACCAGTAATGGCAAACGTTCCCTCTCTTTCTGCACACAAATAAATGTAAGTAGCAAATCACATTGCTTCCTACATTATTTCAAATTGTGAAACACATTTCTATTGATTAGACATATTAACCCTTTCTAACTATCTTCAAATAGTGCTCAAACTGGTCCTGTAATTTTCTGGAGTTGTGACTCCACCGTGGTGCTGCAGAGTAGCATCGCGATGGAGCCGCAAACCCTTACGGGAGTTCAAAAACCTATTCCTAATAATACTAGTATACTTCTTTAACAACACACTAGTTCTACACAAACAAATGACTTAGAAAATCTTAATTTAGTAACATATCACTTATATTTAAAGTTTTTATTTCACATTTTAAATCCACTGTAAAGTTTCAACGCTTCCCCCATTCTGCTGAATCCCAGTTTCCATAGTAACACTTTTTGCAACATTCAACTGTATTGGCAGGTCACAAGTTCACCATATTCAGCACACAAGCTTTCAAATGCAAACAGCATGTGCGGTTGGTTTTTGCAAAATATTACCTTATCCTATCTACTGTACCTTTCAAACATTTTTTAATAACCAATCAGAAACATGCTTCTTTAGGAAAGTAACATGCATGCTATTTTTGAGTGTACAATGTTCATGAACTGCCAATCATTATCGGCTTTTTCAAAAACATCATCTTCTCCACCATTTTAGATACCTCTTATTCTACCAACTGACTACCTCAGCTACAGCCATCTTTTCATTACTTCCAGACATCCCTTCAAGATGCTTACAGTATTGATTGTAGGGCACAGCTATGTTTTCTGGTGCAAAAGGTATGCTGAACACAGAGGTATTGACAAAGACCTAGCTTTGTAAAATGTGGATATTAAATGGATTGCACAGAGAGGATTAAAGTGGTACCAATGGATGCCTTTGGTTAAAACCTTTTTGCATCTCCAACCCCCTGACCTCATGTTTGTGCACTGTGGTGGCAATGACCTAGGCACATTGACTGGGGTAGGTCTGGAAATGCTAATGAAGGATACCTTTGCACAATTGATGTTGCTTTTGCCTCAAACTGTCTTTGTATACTCTAATATATGCCAAAGACAGAAATGGAAGTGGTCAAATTAATTCTGTCCACAGATTGAGAAAGCTAGAAATAATGTCAATAAAGCTGTTTCTGCTTACCTCAGAGACCATTGGATGGGTTCCTTCTATAACAACAATCTACGTTTTGATATGGATGACATCTACAGAAGTGATGGAGTACACTTCACAGATCAAGGGAACAGAGGGGCATATTATCAAGAACGGTGTTAAAATTATCGCTGGTTTAGCGGCAGAAAACTGCCGCTAAAGCGGCGATAATGGGCTTGATAATATGCCCTGGAGAATTCCAATAGAAGCCCATGTTGACACCAGAACATGGACTTCTATTGGAATTCTCATGGGCATATTATCAAGCCCATTATCGCCGCTTTAGCGGCAGTTTTCTGCTGCTAAACCGGCGATAATTTTTAACGCCGTTCTTGATAATATGCCCCAGAGTCTTTCTCAATAACGTTAAGCTGTGCATCAGCAATAACATGTAGCTACAAAAAACTCATAATGAAAACAAGGGCTCTTTTTAGAGCCACCCTATAACACAATAGTGAATATTATTTTTTTTAAACATACTTACTCTTTTTTTAATTTTTTGTAGATTTGCGAACCCAAGTACGAATTCAATGTACTTCAACACAATACACTTTTCAGGTTTAACTTTTAATTTTTTATTTTATATATTTTTATTAACATATTTACATTTTACAGAAACACATAGTCACTGGATGATGTCATCAGTGATGTCATCAGTGATGTCACTGACCATGTCATGAATGATGTAATATGTGACGTCATCAGCAGTGCATTGCGGGGGTGCGAGTTATAGTTAGCTCAACTAACTATAACGGGGGAATTTCTATGGTTTTGTATGAGTGAAATGTCCAACTAACTATAACGTCCCTGAAACCTATGGTTTTTTCAGTGAATTTCTAAGGTTTTTTAAATGCTAATTTCTAACTATAACGTCCCTGAAACCTATGGTTTTTTCAGTGAATTTCAAAGGTTTTTCAAATGCTAATTTCTAACTATAACGTGCCTGAAACCTATGGTTTTTTTCAGTGAATTTCAAAGGTTTTTTAAATGCTAATTTATAATTATAATGTTCATTAAACCTATCTTTTTTTTCTGTGTTTTTAAATTATCATCCCATTCTCAACCTGGTCAAAACTGCAAATCTCACCACTTTTCCATCGATGCCTTCCGCCAAAAAAATCGCCACAAATGAGAGCCACAACTAACGCTGATGATATGCAAAGTAGGCATTCCCGTGGAAAAAAAAAACTAAAACACCACTTCCCCATATTTTCAACGGCCAGCCAAATCTGCAATGCGATCCAAAAGCCAGGCGATAAGCCGAGTTAGCAGTAAGAAATTAACATCAGCCTTTAACTGGTGTAAGGAGGTGGACTATCTACAGCGTGAATTGGACCCAACTCACAGCCACATCTAAAGACCAACACGTGATACAGCTACTGATCATGCAACTCCGACACCCAACAAGGCCACAACACCCACCACCACCACCACCAGGACCTCACCACCAGGACCTCCCCCCCGGACCACCCCCCCCTACTACCACCGAGGCAGCGCAAAACAGGACAACGGACTTTCCCAAAATGCCATGGCCCCTCAGCCGCACAATAGCTGAATGTTGGGACATGTGGGAACCAAGTATGTGTGAAGGAGGCAAGTCACCCATCAATAATAATGCACACAATACCAAGTGTAGCGGTGATGTGCTGGACAGACCTTACTATGCAGAGCACAAACCTCTCCATGTGTACATATACTACTGATACTTGTAGTGTTGTGCACAGTGGACGCAACCATGTTACCTCAGGCAACGGGGAAGATCTCGGTCATATAGCTGTGTTGTCCCCCCTGGAAGCGTAAGCGGAGTGGGCTGGTCTAACGTACGGCACTCCAGCTTAGGAGTATGAATAAATAGGCTGGGGCTCTGGGCGTGGTTCACTTTTGGGAAGGCCAAAGCATCTGCCAGAGCGGCGGCACTCACCCTGCCACGTGGCTGCCGCCATGACGCAGGCCTCCTCGACATAGGCCCCCTGCGAACCCAGCGGCACAGCACCGCAGGCTCATGTCTGTACAGACTACTGCCTTCGACCTACACTGCGGACAGCAGGGCTCACAATTCAGATGCAGTGGCGATTGCAGATCACGCAGTCCAGTAGGCAAGACACATTGCTGCCACTGCGCCCCGCCCGGACCACGCATGATCGCATGCTGCGTACACGCTGAGCGCCAAAGGTACCACTAACTCACTGCACCATAAGTCATCGCCATGTGGCCTTATTAAGGCAGAATTCATTAGACAAAAGACGTTGCTCCCAGTGCGGCCCGCCGGGACCACGTATCATCGCAGGGTGCGCACACGCTGAGTGCTTCAGATGCCACTAACTGTGCAGCTCAACTCAACACCACGTGGCTGTGCGCCCATCCTGACCGCTGCCTCCGGCCTACACTGGGGTTAGCACGGTTCACAATTCAAGATTAGTAGCGATGCAAAATGTGTAAGAGACTATAATGGGTTAACAAGATCAAATGCTTCCAATCTGTGCAGCTCAAGTCAACGTCACGTGGCTGTGGGCCTTTGCTGACCGCTGCCTCCGTCCTACACTGTGGAAGACCGGCGACACATGGTGCCACTAACCCTGTTCAACACAAGCCAATCCCACATGTGGAACTGTGTCCTGAGTCCTGAATGGCCGTGACCCCAACTCCGTGAGAGAACCACAGCAGCAGACTCCCTTCGATTAGTGAGCCATATTTGCATATGGAAGGCCAGCGACACGTGGTGCCACTAACCCTGTTCAACACAAGCCGATCTCACATGTGTAACTGTGTCCTGAGTCCTGAATGGCAGTGACCCCAACTCCGTGAGAGAACCACAGCAGCAGACTCCCTTCGATTAGTGAGGCGTATTTGCATATGGAAGGCCGGCGACACATGGTGCCACTAACCCTGTTCAACACAAGCCGATCCCACATGTGTAACTGTGTCCTGAGTCCTGAATGGCAGTGACCCCAAGTCCATCGCAGCGACCACAGCACCAGACTCCCTTTGATCAGTGAGCCATATTTCCAAATGGAAGGCCGGCAACACGTGGTGCCACTAACCCTGTTCAACACAAGCCAATCCCACATGTATAACTGTGTCCTGAGTCCTGAATGGCAGTGACCCCAACTCTGTGAGAGAACAACAGCAGCAGACTCCCTTCCATTACTGAGGCGTATTTGCATATGGAAGGCCGGCGACACATGGTGCCACTAACCCTGTTCAACACAAGCCGATCCCACATGTGTAACTGTGTCCTGAGTCCTGAATGGCAGTGACCCCAACTCCGTGAGAGAACCACAGCAGCAGACTCCCTTCCATTACTGAGGGGTATTTGCATATGGAAGGCCGGCGACACATGGTGCCACTAACCCTGTTCAACACAAGCCGATCCCACATGTGTAACTGTGTCCTGAGTCCTGAATGGCAGTGACCCCAAGTCTGTGGCAGCAACCACAGCACCAGACTCCCTTCGATCAGTCAGGCATATTTCCATATGGAAGGCCGGCGACACATGGTGCCACTAACCCTGTTTAACACAAGCCGATCCCACATGTGGAACTGTGTCCTGAGACCTGAATGGCACTGACCCCAAGTCCGTGGCAGCGACCACAGCACCAAACTCCCTTCGATCAGTGAGGCATATTTCCATATGGAATGCCGGCGACACGTGGTGCCACTAACCCTGTTCAAGACAAGCCGATCCCACATGTGGAACTGTGTCTTGAGTCCTGAATGGCAGTGACCCCAAGTCCGTGGCAGCGACCACAGCACCAGACTCCCTTCGATTAGTGACGGGTATTTGCATATGGAAGGCCGGCGACACGTGGTGCCACTGAACCTGAATTACGCAGGCCGGTGGGGCCACCAACCTATGCACGTGCCTGTGGGCCCTTGCTCACCGCTACCTCTGGCCTACACTACGGTCAGCAGGTCTCACAATTCACATAGAGTCCCGATTGCACATGACACAGACCAGTAGGCAAGACACATTGCTCCCAGTGCGGCCCGTCCGCACCAAGCATCATCACAGGCTCATACAGTCTCAATACTTCTGGTGCCACTAACTGTGCACCTCAACTCAATGCCACGTGGCTATCGGCCCTTGCTGACCGCTACCTCTGACCTACACTGCGGTCATCAGGGCTCACAATTAAAATTATTTCTTGATTCATTAACTACAGAGTCCAGTAGGCAAGTAACTATCACAGTCCTAAACCCTACATAATATCCTTTTAGTATCCTTGCTTCAAGAACTTTTTTTATATCAGTTATAGTTTAGTACAATGACCAAATTCATCTTCAAGTGCAAACGAACACTCAATAGCAGTCTACACTGTGGGCAGCAGTGCTCACAATTCGATTTTTAAATGCTAATTTCTAACAAGAAGATTGTACTCAGAAAATACAACACTTCGTCAGTGTATTCTATACTTATTTCATCTTTTCATGATACGCCTACACTGCGGTCAGTAGGGCTCACAATTAAAATTAAGTATTGATTCATTAATTACAGAGTCCACTAGGCAAGTAACTATCACAGGCCTAAAATCTACATAATATCCTTTTAGTATCCTTTCTTCAAGAACATTTTTTATATCAGTTATAGCTTTAGTACAATCACCAAATTCATTTTCAAGTGCAAACGAACACTCATTAGCAGTCTACACTGCGGGCAGCAGAGCTCGCAATTCCAACTTTGGACACGTGGTGCCTCTAACACTGTTCAACACAAGCAGCGACACGTGGTGCCACTAACCCTGTTCAACACAAGCCTGCGACATATGGTACCACTAACCCTGTTCAACGCAAGCCGCGACACGTGGTGCCACTAACCCTGTTCAACACAAGCCGGCGACACGTGGTGCCACTAACCCTGTAAAACACAAGCCAATCCTACATGTGGAACTGTGTCCTGAGTCCTGAATGGCAGTGACCCCAAGTCTGTGGCAGCGACCACAGCACCAGACTCCCTTTGGTTATTGAGGCATAATTCCATATGCAAGGCCGGCAACACGTGGTGCCCGTAACCCTGTACAACACAAGGCGCGACACGTGGTGCCACTAACCCTGTTCAATACAAGCCGATCCCACATGTGGAACTGTGTCCTGAGTCCTGAATGGCAGTGACCCCAACTTCGTGGCAGCGACCACAGCACCAGACTCCCTTCAGTTTTATTTGTTGTTGTTTTCTTTAAATAAAATGTTTTACATGTAAACCTATACATGACTAAGATTCTTGTTTGTCCAACCACACAGGGACACTTCCGGGCCCAAGAAGGTTGTTGGGGGTATGTTGGTAATGTGGGAAGAGGGTGCGTTACCTGCTGAAGTGGTGAGAGGCAGCGTGAAAGGGGTATCTCTCACAGAAAGAACTCCGATATGTTTTCAGAAATGCCTCGGACAGATGCCAGCTGACGGACTGAATCACAAAATGGTTTTTCAATGCTTATGTAGTGTGAGTTATGAACAGTTCGCACCCAGGCTCGCAGAGGGACAACTGCGGCCCGTCCGCTCGACTCACACATGCAGTACTACGACCCGTCTGCTCCCAAAGGAACAGCAGCGTAGTACCTCGCAGAGGTACAGGCACAGTAGCGTACTAGCTCGCAAACGTAGAGAGCTGCGAGCCGACGGTCTCACTTCTAACGGCATAGCTGCGAAGTGGTGATGTTGGGCAGAAGGAGCGTGACAGAGTTATCTTGCAGAAACAGAGCTCCGGTATATTAAATTGCCCCCGAGACCTTTCTTTTATATTTTCACTCGATGCGAGAAAGCGCCCTTTCTGGACCAAGACCTTTCTCCCTGCCAAATTTGGCGTAATTCCGTTCAGCAGTTTGACCTGTAGCCTTGTCTAAAGTTTCCTATGGAAAATCCATTGAGAAAACACGTTTTCACACCCCCCACATAGCTACCTGTAGCAGGCGTACTCGCTGTCGGTGTGCAGGTCAGTGGTCTAGTTGTCAACATGTCACGGCCACTCCCTGAGGGCAGGTTTGCACACACACCACACCCATCCGGCACATGCATCACAGGCCATGTGACCACGCAAATATAATGGATCCACAACTTCACATCCTTTATTGCCGATGGTGACTGGATGGCGGACGCTCCACGGGTCTCAATCATAAAGACTCCATGAAAAGTTGCGCAGAGGGTTACTCGCACCATGAGCTCTATGGCCATCAGGGGCCTACTACCACGTGGCGCGGACTTGAGTTCCACAGGGTTATTGCCACCCGAAGCTGATGTGGCCGTCAGGGGCCTACCACCACGTGGCGCGGACTTGAGTTGCACAGGGTTACTGCCACCCGAAGCTAATGTGGCCGTCAGGGGCCTTCCACCACGTGGTGCGAACTTGAGTTGCACAGGGTTAGTGCCACCCGAAGCTGAAGTGGCCGTCAGGGGCCTTCGACCACGTGGCGCGGACTTGAGTTGCACAGGGTTAGTTGCACCCTAAGTTGTATGGCCATCAGCAGCCTACCACCACGTGGCGCTGACTTGCGTTGCACAGGGTTAGCAGCACCAAAAGCTGATGAGGTCTCCGCCATTGATGACTCAGGACTCAGCGACATGTGTAAGATCTGCCGGGCCGCGGAGAAGCTGATGTGGTCTCTGCCATTCATGACTCAGGACTCAGCGACATTTGCCGGGCCGCGGAGCTTTGACGGGCACGTGGAGTGCCCACTGGTAAACACTCCGGTGGCAGCAGGTAATTATTTGGTCATGGATGCGCAGGGGTGGCAGTATCTCTCTCTCTCTCTCTCTCTCTCTCTCTCTCACTTCCCTCTCTTCACTCTCTCACTCTCTTCCTTCCTTTTCTTCTCTTTCTCTATCTCCCTTCTCCCTTTCTCACTCCCTTTCTTTCCTTCCCTCTTTTTTTCTCTCTGGCTTTTTTTTCCTTCTCTGTGTTTCACTCCTTTGATATGCGCATTACACACGTCCTTATTTTGAGCTTTATTTTCCAGACTGTGTCGTCGACATTCATGGTCCCGACAGGAGTCTTCCGCCTTGTTGTTTTGTGTTCAGTTTGTTAACTTTAGTTTATCCTTTATATATACGTTTACGAAAAAATAAAGTTTTGATAAAAAAAAAATTAATTCAATAAAGTTTTTGGTTGTTACTTAAGTGCTGTGTGACTCTTTCTCGTTCTTATTACTGTTATTTCATGGTGTCCACCATGGTGTTAAATTTTGGGGCAGTTATCACGGGAATACTGGTGATGTCTGCAGTTTGCACCAGCTTCTGAATAGTGTGTTATATTTATCTCAACTTTAGTTGCATTAAAGTGCTGATAATGAAATGCAGAGTAGGCGTTCCCGTGCAAAAAGACAAGAGGTGCACCTTTGCGATTTATTCTAAAAGCTAAAATCCTGTATTGAATTGCACTGTGGTAGTGCGTGCACTTACAGTGTACACACAAAATCAATCAAGAAATGTCATTGTATTAATATTGATTGGGAATAGTGGGTCAGGTGCTGGATCTTGATGGGATACACTGCCCAGTTCGTTTATTTTTCTGTACACGAAAAAACCACATCACAACTTTCACAACAACTGCGATGCGAAACAAATTCCGGCGATAAGCCGTGTTAGCACCAGGGATTTTACACCTGCTTTCTGCTGGTGTTAAGCAGGACGACTACCTGCAGCATGAAAGGGAACACAGCCAAGAGCCACACCGAAACACCCACAGGTGCCATACAGTCAATGAGCATCATACACGGATACCCATGAGCTCCACAACACTCATCGCAACAACCCCAGGACCGCCAACGCCCCCCGAACCCCCATCTGAGCAAGTGTGTCCGTGTGGTCATTGTGTTTGCATGATAGGCACGGGCCCTGCAACATCACAGTGTCAGCGGACGTTACCATGTCACCTCAGCGTTGGCAGTGAGCCTGGACATGTAGCTACGCACGCATCCACCTGCATGCACAAGCGGCGTGTGCTGGTCCGGCGTACAAAGGTCAGCGCAGGGGTCTGCCTATCCGGCAAGGGGAACGGGGTGTCTCGGACATGTCCGTGTTCTGGAAGTGCGGTAAGTGTGTCTCTGTGTTCTGGTGTGGCCGCCACAAGGGCCGCAGCAGTCGATGTTGTACAGTGGCATGCACCACCTCCAAACTGCAGTCTCACGGTGTGGTTGGAATGCCGCAGGACATGCGCGAATAGGCATTACAATGGTGTGCCGTAGGAGTGCACAGGATACAACAGTGCACCGTACAAAAGTGTGGGGGCTCGTGGGAGGGAGGACCAGCTGTTTGGCAACGTAACACACAGTGAACCCGCCCATGTGCCACGTGCTGGGCATCTCATCCATGATGACCAGGGTCGCAGACATCCCACAACACCCACGACCGGCCTTTGTACACATCCTGTATGAATGCAGCTGCAGAACTTACTGTAGGGATGAAAGGTTCTTTGTCTGAGCTATCTTGCAGTAGCACATCTGCTGCTCTGACAAGGAACTTGCAAGTGGCCAGCCCCCCCTGACAGATACGATAATATTTGCATCCGTCTCCCACACTATGCACTGCCCGATTTGAGAACAACGAGTACACATCCCACACTCAAAAGTCCTTCGTCGTAGTTAGCGTGCGTGAAATGACCTTCACACGTACTCCACCACACCCCTGCCCTGCACCCATTGCACACAGACCCGGCTCATTGCACCAAGCTATGCCATTTCATCCACAAGACTGGCACACGGCAAGCCAGTGCAGCTACAAGCAGAGCCACTGACGCACTGGCAGAGCATCCCGAGCACATGGTCGACTCCATGCACGTCCACCTATACCTTGCACGTCTGCTGCATGTCCTGGGTGCACTGCCTTTGGCAGTACTGCGGATCACTTACCGGCTGTGCTTCCACATTGCGGACGTCACCTGCGTTCAACCTGTATTGCAATGTCGCACATGCCTATCCGAGTGGTGCATGGACGTGTGCCTCTCCAACGAGAGGGTAGCTGACATGGATTACGACAGGTGTGTGCGCCCCCTGTTGGCCCATGACCAGGACTGTCATGGTGATGCCCGTTTATGGCATGCATGAATGTTTGGCATGCATGTTGGGAACTGGGCCTGGGAGATTGCACGTGTCGTAATATGCAGTGAGCAAATTGACCCACATCACGATTCTGCTTTGGTGCACATTGGGTACAGTGGTTGGAGTCAGCACATCTGTTCCAGTCAGCTGATGGATTACGTTGACGACATGTCAAATATTGTGGCCAACCATCACTCATTAGAGATAGTGGCTTACGCAGCTGCACTCGCGTTCATGGACGAGTGACAAGGTACCTGCAACCACGATTGGATGTGCCACATTGCACGTGTCCCTCCGCATCATTGCACGTTGTACATCTGGTCACATGTCCCAAAACAACAGTGGACATGGCTGCATTGGCGTCGAATCATGTCCGAAGCGCGGACAACCAACGCTGTTTGACACTGACGTGTGTTGGTGATGGACTACTCCGAGGTGAACATGGACGTTTTCCTACGTTCCTTATTCAGGCATGCTGCTGCATTTCTCTGCATATCGTGGCACTACTCTTGGCCGTACTGACACGCACCTTTTTTTATAAAGTTTCCACATTTTTACTTGTCTCCAAATGTGTAGTGTCTTCATTTGTATGCCAATGTGTGTGTCATGGACTCTCTGGCTGCCTGCCATACGTGAATTGCTACCCCATCCGGACTGAGGGTTTGTACTTATGCGTTCTCATGTGCCTGTTTCGTACTGACGCTTTTGGACGCTTATCCGCCTCAGGCGAGTGCATTTGTGTCCTGTGTTCGATTGTGCGAATCTTTGTGTTTGGACAATATTATTGTGTTGGATGTTGGTGTACTCTGCTTCCAGAGGGTCCAGAATGTCGCCGCCAGAACTCTCCTTGCCATGCCAAGCCGCTGTCCCACCTCTAGCACCATTCGACGGCTACATTGGCTGCCAATGGAGAGGCGGCTGGTGTTCAAATCTCTCTGCTTTGCTTTTAAGATCTTGAAAGCTTCCACCTCTGGTATAATATCCGGCCTGCTCTCGATCTACACTCCCTCGCGTCATTTGCGCTCTACTGGCAAACATTTTGTTTCTATACCTCGGGTTAAGAGGGCCCGTGCTGGTGGTCGCTCGTTCCGCGTTCTGGCTGCCAAGCTCTGGAACGATCTTCCGTCTCACATCCGGAGTATGGACAACAACTTATCCTTTCGCAAAGCTCTAAAGACCCATCTGTTCCCTCATTAGGTTTCCCCCTCTTTTGTCCTCCTTGTCTCTCCTGGCCCTTCCTATCTCCTCTTAGGTTGGGATACTCGCAGTTTGAGCCTCTCTTTTGCTATAGCGCCGGGGCGCCCCGTAGCTGGGGCAGCTGTGCGCTCTACAAGTTATCTTAACATAACATAACATAACATGTGTGTGTGCTGCATTGTGTGTGAGATGTCCCTTCATGTGAGCTTTTGTTCACCATTCTCCCTTTCCCGCAGTGTGGTTTTCACTTCTATGCTTGTTCAGTGGTGTGATGTTGGCGGGTTGTGTGACTTGTGCTCCTTGTTGGTGTGTTTCATTTTGGCCATGGTTTGTCTATAGTTGTGCTGTACTTAATTGTGCATGTGTACCATTGTGGCCATCTTCCCCCATCCCCCACTCCCTGCTTCTTCCTCTTCCTGGTGCTGTTGTGTCTGTAATTTTGTTGCTCCACACATAAATACATGTAATGAACAAATTAGAATAGTTCCTTGATTCTTTTAGGTTTCAAAACTTCTCTCTATTGGTTTTTTTAAAACTTTCCATATAAACAGTTTTTTTAATATTCAAGGACACATAGAAGTCACAAGTGCAACATATTCTATCAACACACTTGCTAGAACATTCTACAACACGTGCAGTTTAAAAGTTCATCCATTTTTTTAAACCTAACGATATTTTTTTGCAACATTTTCTCGAACATTTAACGGCACGTGCAGGTTAAAAGTTCACGATTGTTTTAAGTTCAAACAGTGCCTTCCAAATGCAAGTAGCAGGTGTGGTTGCGTTGAGCAAATTTTATCCTATGATATGTACTCCACGTTTAAACTGCTTTTTCTTAACCAATCACAAAGATGCTTTTCCACCAAACGAATGTGCACCCTACTTTTAAAAAACAATGCTTTTCATCTCCCAATCAGGTATTGTTTTGTATGGCAAAAAAAGTAGTTCCCCGTCTTTAAACATATCTCTTATTCTACGAACGGACTGCATGAGCTACAGACATCTATCCATTCCTCCCAGCCATACCTTCAAAATGCTAGTGTGGATCGTAGGACATAGCTATGTTTTCTGGTGCAAGAGGTATGCAGAACAGAGACGTATTGACTTAGACCTAGGTTTACAAAATGTGGACATTAAATGGTTTGGACAAAGAGGATTGAAGTGGCACCAATTGTTGCCTTTGGTTAAAATCTGTTTGCATCTCCAACACCCTGACCTCATGATTGTGCACTGTGGTGGAAACGACCTAGGCACATTGACTGGGGTAGGTTTGGAAATGCTAATGAAGGACACCTTTCGACAATTGATATTCCTTTTCCCTCAAACTGTCTTTGTATATTCCAATATATGCCAAAGACAGAAGTGGAAATGGTCAAACCAATTTTGTCCTCAGATTGAAAAATCTAGGAAGAATGTCAACAAAGCTGTGTCTGCATACCTCAGAGACCATAGAATGGGGTCGATCTATAACAATAACATATGTTTTCATATGGCTGATATCTACAGAAGTGATGGAGTACACTTCACAGATCAGGGAAATCGAGTTTTTCTGAATAACCTGAAGCTGTGCATCCGCACTTATATGTAGCTCCAACTAATAAACACAAGGGCTCTTTTTAGAGCCGCCTTATATTCCCAATATCGGTTCGCATAGTGACAGCTGCGATCCGGCTAGCACAGGGAGACCTGCGGGCCGTCGAGCAGCCTCGCAGAGGGACACCTGCGGCCTGTGGGCTCAGCTCGCACAGGGAGAGCTACGGGCCGTCGGCTCGGCTCGCACAGTGTGAGCTACGGGCCGTCGGCTCGCAAACGCACACCAGGGCGCTGGCTCGCAGAAGGGGGAGAGCTCCGGTCTAACTCGCAAAGGGACACCAACGGGCCAACGGCCCTGCTAGCAGACACACACCTATCACCTAACGGACTCACTCGGACATGTACAGCTAGGGACACGACGGCTCGCAGACGCACAGCTGCAAGCCGATGGACTGCTACTGTTTTATGTTTTAGGGTAGTACAGTGGTGTTTGGGTAGTGTAGGGGGTTGTGCTGGGGGTAGTATTTTAGGGTTTAGGGTAGTGCAGTGGTGTTTGGGTAGGGGGTCATGCTGGGGGTAGATTTAGGGTTTAGGGTAGTGCACTGGTGTTTGGGTAGTGTAGGGGATCGTGCTGGGGTAATGTTTTCGAGTTTACGACAGTGCAGTGGTATTTGGGTAGTCTTTGGGTAGTGTACGGGGTCGTGCCGACAGACTGACTCACAGAGCTCCGAGCCGACGGATGGGCTTCTAAAGACATAGCCGCGACCTGGTGATATGAGGAGAGGCAGCCTGAATGGCATATCTCACACAGACACAGATGCCAGTGTTGCCTCGCACAGGTAAAACTATGAACCCGATGGCTTCTACACGGAGAGATGCGAGTTGACGGAGTAAATCACAAAATGGCTGCCAACACTTCCTGGTTTCAACCATTCACAGCCAATAAGCCGCAAGCTGCTGCTTGTAACCCCTCAGCCAATCACATGTCAGAATTCTCAAATATCGATATCTGTAAAATTTGATATTTCTCAAAAACTACTGAACGGATTTACACCATTTGAACAAAAGCGTGCTTTCTGGACCATCACCTTTCTCCCTGCCAAATTTGGCGTAATTCCGTTCAGCAGTTTCACCTGTAGTCTTCTGTAAAGTTTCGTATGGAAATTTCATGGAGAAAACACGTCCCTCTTTTTTCTCAGCCCCTCCTACACCATTCACCCCCAAACTTTCAATATAAGAGCTAATCCAAAAAAGAGAAACTTTTTGGATAATTTCATAAAGATTCGTCAAACGACGCCAAAGTTACAAGCACATACAAGGCTCCAGAAAGGGGTCCGCCCAACCCCCTCTCAACATAAGTGAAGCCCCGGGGCTGCGCGGACCCCAGTGGCCCTCTGCCACCCCTGCGAGCCCCTGCTATTATTTTTTAAGAAATACCCCCGCAACCTAACCCACCCAAGGGCCTCATTAAAATAAAATGCGAGAACCCGCAACCCCAGCGCGAATTTTTGCCGATTTTTTTTTTTTTTTTTTTAAATGATTTTTTAGGCCCTGGGGGTCCTCCTGGGACCCCCTGAGCAGACCTAGTAGGTCAGGGTTTTTCTATCCTGCCCCCTTCTCTTGTTTTATACCTTTGTTTCTCCGTTTTCAGGTGACTCGCTTCTACCGACCCACAAGATGGCTGCCAACACTTCCTGGTTTGGAGTGCTAGCAGCCAATCACAGTGAAGCTCACGCACGCGACTTAGGCTCCGCCCAGATATCGAAACTTTTATTTTTCTAATTTCTCAGCAACTACTGAATGGATTTACACCATTTTTAAAAAGGTAGCTTTCTGACCCAAGCACTACCTTTCTACCAAATTTGGAGTAATTCCGTTCAGTAGTTTCGGCTGTAGCCCTGCACAAAGTTTCCTATGGGAAATTGATTTTTTGACTCTTATTTTTTAAATTTCTCAAAAACTACTTAACGGATTTACACCACTTAAAAAATGGGTCACTTTCTGAACCAAGCTCTACCTTTCTGCCAAATTTGGGGTAATTCCGTTCAGCAGTTCGAGCTGTAGCTCGTCGCAAAACTTCCTATGGAAATTACGATGGAGAAAACGAGTTTTGGGACCCCCCTTTTTTCTCAGCCTCCGCTTGACGAATCACCCCCAAACTTTCAGGATAGGAGCTGACCTGGATAGACGTTTGTTTTGGTGAATTTCAGGAACATTCATGAAATGACGCCAAAGTTATTAGCAAATCAAAAAATGCTTTTCCTATGGAAACTAGGTTCTAACTATAACTACCTACTGGCGACCGCCAGTAGGTAATATATCTCTATATATATATATATATATTTATATATATATATATATATATATACATATATATATAGGGTTTTATAGGGTTTTATAGGGTTTTCTCTAACCTGATATATACTTACATTTTCATTTACAAAAGTATATGTGATAAAGGCATATGCGTTATAAACTCTTGCGTGGTGAAGGCAATGCATGGTAAAGGCATTGTGTGGGAAAGGCTGTGTGGTTGTGTGGTAATGCAATGCATAGTTCCATCATAAATCTGCCTGAGACATGTGTAAAGGGCTACTTAATTGGGTGGCACAATTTGTGCTGCTGGCCCACTAGTAGCATTTCATTTACAGGCCCTGGACAAAGGTAGTGCCCTTTTAACAGGGGCTTATAAGTAAATTAAATGTGCCAAATGGGGATTAGACAATATTATCATTTTTGGAGGAGAGAGCCTAAGCACTATAGCACTGGTTAGCAGTAGTAAAGTGCACAGAGTCCTAATACCAGCAAAACAGGGTCCGAAAAAGTGGAGGAGGAAGGCAAAAAGTCAGGGGGAAGATCACTCTAAGGCTGACACTTCTAACACCTGGGGCTTATTTACAAGGAGCTTATGTCGCCAATGCATCCAAACTCCATAATTTCAATGTGACGCATCTAGGCCGATGTGTCACTTTTGGTAGTACTGCATCGAAATGACCCTGTGCCTTAACCTGCTGTGTCAAGATTAAATATATGTAAGGTAGTCGTTCCCACCTAAAATCTCCCGCAAAGCTGATGCTGTGATATTTATGACTTTTACAAAAAGTGACACATTGTACGGAAGTGGTTTGCAAAGTCTGAAATTTGTCAGAATTCCTGCACATCGGCAAACCAGGAGTAGGAAAGTATGCATTGGCTGTGGTATAAAAAACAAGGCACAGTCTGGCAAGCTCTACTATACCATTTGATCTCATCATTTTGCAGCTGGGAGTATCATGGAGACAATGATGACCACAGCCCGCTATCCATCCTCCCCACCCTCCTCACCCCACCCTCTCCCCCACTCCGGCAGCACAGGACTTCCCTCATCTATCTCAGGGACGATGAGGTCATCACCTACTATCGGCCCCGGAGGGAGTCCATAGTCCAGCTGCTACATCAGATAGGGCCAAGGCTCCAGCCACCAGCTACCAGGTTCAACAACATCCCTCCCAGGTCAAGCTTATGGCTGTAATACACATGTTGGTGTCTGGTTCACTCCAGATTACAACAGCCAGAGTGGCAGCAATCTCGTAGCCAGCATTCTCTGCCTTCCTACTCTCTGTCCTGGATTCCATCATGCAGCTAACATCCCAGTGCATTCTCTTCCCCAGCATACAACAACTGCAGCTGGAGACCAAGCAAAGTTCTATGCAATTGCTGGTTTCCTACATGTGCTGGGTGCCATGGACTGCACACATGTGCAACTGGTTCCCCCAGCACCAACATCCCATATATACCCAAACCAGAAGCACAACATGCTGGCCAAATACCCCGGGAGTGTACATGACGCATACATCTTCAGGCACTCCATCATGAATGAGCACTTCCAGATAGGCCAATGTGGAAATAGCCTACTGGTTGGTAAGTACATCTGAGGTACATGGCAGACCTAATAACAGTAACTAATCAATGACCTAATGGAGATATCTGTGTATGCTACCTGAGACAGTAGGAGAGGTGGACTCCTAACTTTACTACTCCTAAAGTGAGAAAAATCCTAACTTTAACACTTTCGGTATTCACAGAAGGCATTTAGGAGTCCTAAAGTTAGGACTACTAACTTCTGTGAATACCGAAATGAGTAAGTTCATTCTGTGAATACCAAAATGAGTAAGTGTATTCTGTGAATACCAAAAAGTACTAACTTTACGTTTTTGACGTAAGTTAGTTCTGTGAATCAGGCCCAGTGTGTCCAAATGTAACTCCCATGGTACGTGAGGCATGTCATGTATCCCATACGAGGGAAACTGAGTAGAAAGCCCCACATTTACTTACCTGATTACACTTCCTAAAGGAAGTAAACAATTTGAAGCCTCCGTCATTGGTAGGTAGTGCAGCAACAACATCAGTAGTTCCACAGGGACACATGTATGTGTGCATGTGAAACAGGTTCGTACTGGTACAGTCTACCTATGGATGACAACAAACTCAATTTGTGATCAACATACTGTCACTTATAGTGGCAATGGACCAACAAAACACCTGTCACACTAAGCTACAGTCCAAAGTTTTTTGTTCCATTATTGCACTGTCAAAACTAGTGCACATGTTTCAATCTGACACAAAGAACAGAACTAGACATTAAGTTTACTGATCTTCAAATGCTTTCGTATCTGCAGCCACGCTTTGTGAGTAGCCTGAACCACCTTAAATCGGGCTTTTTATAATAACTGGGCTCTAAGTTTTGAAAGAAGCTCCTCTCTGCTTTTGAGCCCAACAGCATCTGAAAAGTATTCGGAGACTCTTCTACCTTTACCTCACCTTCCCCAACCAATAGGATTCCCATTTGTTGTAATAAACACACCCAATAATAAAAAAGAAAATTAGGAACATCCCATCCCCCTCGAGATCGTGGTAAAATCATATACTTCATTACTCGACGGGGCTTGCCTTGCGCCCATAAGAAGCTACTATAAATGGTTTTAAGTTTCTGAAGTTGCTTCCCCATAAGTTCCAAGGGGACAGATCTGAAATAATACAGCACTTTAGGCAGAACATTCATTTTTAAGACATTACATCTTCCCACCATTGATAAATGTAAGCCTTCTATTCTGTCCAAATCCCTTTTTATTTTCCGCACCAGGGGTTCTCAATTGGATAATATCATCTTATCCAAGCATGCGTTAATGCGTATCCCCAAATATGTAGCCTCCTCTGTAACCCTAGGATCATTAATGCGTACTTGCTTTGTATAAACTATTTGCATTTTTGTTATATTTAATTTAAAACCAGATCTTTCCCCAAATACAGCTGCTAATTGTTCGATCTCTGCCAAGGTCTTGACTGGGTCTGGTGAGACAACCCGCAATGTCGTCTGCATGTGCTAGTATATTAACCTCCATCCCAGGTCTTGCCAGCAGCGCATTTAACCGATTTTCCAATAAGTTCGAAAAAGGATTAATGTAGAGGGCAAATAATAGAGGGGAACAAGGACAACCTTGCCGGGTGCCTCTTGATAATATAACTGAGTGAGACTGAAGCCCCAACGCACATATTTTTGCCGTAGGGGATCTATACATAGTTTGGAGAGCTTGAATAAAACCAGACCCAAAGCCTTGCCATCGCATAGTTGCCCATAAAAACTCCCAAGAGACACGGTCAAACGCTTTCTCTGCATCAAGTAGCACTACTCCACAAGGCGCTTTCTGTACATTAGCGGAGTCCAGCATAGTAACTACCCTGCTAACATGATTGACCGTGCCTCTTCCTGGGATAAAACCATGCTGAGGGACAGAGTCTATGGGAGTTATCACTCGGCAAAGTCATGTTGCCAGAATTTTTGCATATATCTTCCCATCGCAATTTAAAAGCGAAATGGGTCTATATGACCCCGGCAGCGTAGATGGTTTATCTTTTTTATAAAAAAAATAATAATAATACTTGCAACATCCCATGACGCTGGGGCATCCCCTTTCTGTGCCTCTCGAAGGACCGTAAGCATATATGCTTGTATCTCGGGTAGAAAAGTCTTGTAAAATTGAAGAGGGAGCTTATCGGGCCCAGCAGCTTTCCCTGTTGCTAACGAAACAACTGCCTCCACAAGCTCTTCCAGAGTTATAGGTTCTTCCAGGTATCCACAATCGTCCACAATTAATATCTTCCTATGTGGATCTTTATAAAATGCTTTAGATCTGTCCTGATTCACATAATCCTCTGTGTATAGCACCTCATAGAAGGCTCTAAAACCTCCAGGATTTCTGCCGGCGTTTCTACAATTTTCCCATTTACATCTTTAATTGCATCTTTTACCTCTCTGCATCTGATTTTCTTAGCCAGGCATCTTCCTGTTGATTCCCCATACTCATAACAGTTCCTTCTGAAGCTACTCACAAAGCGTGGCTGCAGATACGAAAGCATTTTAAGACTGGTAAACTTAATTTCTACACACCTACCTCCTCCCAAGCACTACCCCCTTCCATTTTCTCTGACACCATCATGGCTAGATGGAGACGAAAGGGACTTTTGACCTTGGGGGATTTAGTTCACAATAGAGGTATGAAGGTTTACTCCTCGCTGGTAACCGAATATGATCTCCCTAAAACTGAGGGGCATATTAGCAAGACCGGCGATAAAATTATCGCCGTTTTAGCGGCAGGAAACTGCCGCTAAAACGGCGATAATGGGCTTGCTAATATGCGTTATAGAATTCCAATAGAAGCCCAGGTTAGATGTCCTGCACATCTAACCTGGGCTTCTATTGGAATTCTATAACGCATATTAGCAAGCCCATTATCGCCGTTTTAGCGGCAGTTTCATGCCGCTAAAACGGCGAGAATTTTATCGCCGGTCTTGCTAATATGCCCCTATTTTTTTAAAATATTTACAAATTCGGGATTATTTTAAAAAAAAGAGCAGATGTAGTAAATCTGCCCAAAAAAAGTAACCTGCTGGAGGTAATCAGGATGCGTGGAAGGATCAGTACCTTGTATCAAAGTCTTATTGAATTACAAGGTGATGATCTGGAAATACAGAACCTGGGTACTGCTTTGGGGAGCACAAGGCCCTGCTGGGAACTGTGCACCAACAAACAACAGGACCACACTGCCAGCCATCTTGCCATTGCTGTCACACTCACACACAGTGAAGTCCACTCAAAAGGAAGGAAGTATGGGCATGCTGGGAAGGGGGGTGTAGGCAATAGCATGATGGGAGTTGTAGTCACAGATACTGCTCACCCTCACAATTGGCCCATCAACACCACTCTGAACCATGCTCACATCACAGGAAGTGGATAAGGACTGACAAGATGGCTGATTCTGGCTACTGCTGTGGGGAGCACAAGGCCCTGCTGGGAACTGTGCACCAACAAACAGCACAACACCACTGCCTGACATCCTGAAAGCCAACTTGCACTCTCTGCAATGCAAGCATGTTGCATGGTGTGATATCTGGCTGGGTGGGAAGGAGGACTCACAGTACTGACCATAGTTACAAGCAGCTCACCTCACACACCCCCTCAACACAAACTCCACATAACCCACCTGGGACAATGCAATGCCTCACATACCAAATGAAGATCCCACAAAGAACCACTACCCTGGGTAATGCTGTGTGAAGCACAGGGACACACCTGGGACTTGTAGCCAAACAAACGCAAGGACAACACTGTCAGCCTTCCTGTCAGCACAGGCACACTACCCCACAGGGAAGCAGAGTCAAAAGGAAGGAAGTACGGGCATGCTGGGAAGGGGGTGTAGGCAATAGCATGATGGGAGTTGGAGTCACAGATACTGCTCACCCTCACAATTGGCCCATCAACACCACTCTGAACCATGCTCACATCACAGGGAGTGGATAAGAACTGACAAGATGGCTGACACTGGCTACTGCTGTGTGGAGCACAAGGCCCTGCTGGGAACTGTGCACCAACAAACAGCACAACACCACTGCCTGACATCCTGAAAGCCAAATTGCACACTCTGCAATGCAAGCACGTTGCATGGTGTGATATCTGGCTGGGTGGGAAGGAGGACTCACAGCACTGACCATAGTTACAAGCAGCTCACCTCACACACCCCCTCAACACAAACTCCACATAACCCACCTGGGAGAATGCAATGCCTCACATACCAAATGAAGATCCCACAAAGAACCACCACCCTGGGTAATGCTGTGTGAAGCACAGGGACACACCTGGGACTTGTAGCCAAACAAACGCAAGGACAACACTGTCAGCCTTCCTGTCAGCACAGGCACACTACCCCACAGGGAAGCAGAGTCAAAAGGAAGGAAGTACGGGCATGCTGGGAAGGGGGTGTAGGCAATAGCATGATGGGAGTTGGAGTCACAGATACTGCTCACCCTCACAATTGGCCCATCAACACCACTCTGAACCATGCTCACATCACAGGGAGTGGATAAGGACTGACAAGATGGCTGATACTGGCTACTGCTGTGGGGAGCACAAGGCCCTGCTGGGAACTGTGCACCAACAAACAGCACAACACCACTGCCTGACATCCTGAAAGCCAAGTTGCACTCTCTGCAATGCAAGCACGTTGCATGGTGTGATATCTGGCTGGGTGGGAAGGAGGACTCACAGCACTGTCTGTGAGGGGTTGAATTATGTATCCTTTTTGGCTCTTGTAGTATTCATTTTCATCACACATTAGCTGGTCGGAGATTCTGGATTTGAGTAATTGTTGTGTTTCACATTTTATACTTTTTTGTTATCGTATTCATGTGTGTATATGTTGACACTTGGTGACGGGGATAAGGTGTTATTTATTGTTATTCACTTTTATTGTTTGTTGGTTCGCTGATTGAGAATTCATATTTCTCTGTAGACAGGTCTAATCTACCCACTTTTGGGTTTACTGATGAACAATTTGCCAACATGGTAGGCAGTTCATTAAATTTTGGAAATCAAACATTAGGTGTTACTGATAAAAATGAAGATGCAATAGCATTACTAGCATTAAAGAAGAAAATGAAGCGTATCGAACTACACGGGCAATATATGCTAGAATATTTGAAGGTAGGGGTAATTCCCCAGGGTTTACGTGTTAGGAATATCCCTGGGCTCTTTATTCGATACAGTCAAGGGTTAGTCGAAGGGAGATATTATAAGAGAAGAGGTAAGTATCGTCAGTTTAGAGTCGTAATACATTCTAATATATATAGTGATTGGCTTGTAATTATATTAGTAAAACATTTTTTTCATTTTTTACTTTATGTTGTTTTTAGGCAGTACAAGCCTTTCATGTTTACCCCTACGGTTCAAGAACCATTTTAGTGATCCGTATAGTCACTTTCATCTATGAAGGTATTTATTAGATCATTTTGTATAGGTATAGTGAAAATTCTAGTAGTTCCTATATTAAAGACTTAGAACACTGTTTAAGAATCTATGGGTGTTCATGTTTATCTTCATTTCTTGATTTAGTGCTACACAGGGTTGCCAATTAGAGTTCCCAACCCCTAAGGATGAGGGTTGGCTCCAGTTAATACTATCTATGGATTCATCGGAGGTAAATTATATGTTTATTGTTTTGCCTTATAAGTAAAGCTTCTTCTAAATATAGCCAACAATGGAAGCAGTTTAGGTATAATAGTTTAGGAACACACATGAAGTGATAGTGGCATGTTTCATTTTATTCTTAATTTCATGTTATTTTTGTGTCACTTTGTAATTGGTTGGTTGAATAGTAGTATTACACTGGTGTCATAAGTAATTGTGTCATATTGTAATTGTATTTTACAGCAATATTCAGGTTCAGTTGTCTCAGACTCTAGCTTTAATGTGATTTATCAACACTTTAATGGGCGTATATATGGAATAATTTAATGAGAGTGCGTTTAAACTCTAGCTCACAATTTTGTTTATACTTCCTTATTTTAGTAACCACTGGTATGAAAATCCTGAAGAAGGCTTTGCCGAAACGCGTCGGTATTCAACGAATATTACCAGTGTCTCTATATATGTTTTAATCATATTACTCAGGTTATATCGTAATTTGCATCAACATGTGGTTCTAATTTGCACAATATCTATTGGAATGTATATTGGTCCATGCATTGAAGGTTATTATGTATAAATTGTATGTGTAAATCTATATATATATTTTTTAATCTTTAAAAAACAAACAAAAAGAAGATCAATAATAATAAAATATATTTTTTTATGTCAGTTGTCACATGTATTTTATGTTTTTGTGAGTCTAGAGTTTATAGGTCCTCCTAGAGTAAATCAGCACTGTGCCCGGTGCTAAAGTTTTTCAAAACAGGACTCACAGCACTGACCATAGTTACAAGCAGCTCACCTCACACACCCCCTCAACACAAACTCCACAGAACCCACCTGGGAGAATGCAATGCCTCACATACCAAATGAAGATCCCACAAAGAACCACCACCCTGGGTAATGCTGTGTGAAACACAGGGACACACCTGGGACTTGTAGCCAAACAAACGCAAGGACAACACTGTCAGCCTTCCTGTCAGCACAGGCACACTACCCCACAGGGAAGCAGAGTCAAAAGGAAGGAAGTACGGGCATGCTGGGAAGGGGGGTGTAGGCAATAGCATGATGGGAGTTGGAGTCACATATACTGCTCACCCTCACAATTGGCCCATCAACACCACTCTGAACCATGCTCACATCACAGGGAGTGGATAAGGACTGACAAGATGGCTGACACTGGCACCTGCTGTGGGGAGCACAAGGCCCTGCTGGGAACTGTGCACCAACAAACAGCACAACACCACTGAATGACGTCCTGAGAGTCAACCTGAACCCACTGCAAGTGTGGCATGCTTCATGGTGGGATAACTGGGCTAGGTGGAGAAGGATGGCCGGATGTCCACCCAATACAACCAATGCTGGCCATGCACACACCTCAACATTCATATTGAAATGCCCCAGGTATGCATGACAATGTGCTACACCAATATCAACCTCTTACTGTGACAACATAGGACAATGCAATGTACATGCCCGCATCCAGAGGTACAGTCACAACTGTCAGGTGTGTGAACCATTGATGCCTGTAGATACATAACATACAATGTGTGTCTCTTCCAAATACAGGTGATGATAATGGGAACACAGCAGCAGGCGAGGAGGAGTCCCTGTCCCAGGCTCCAGGGGACACAGAGCTCACTGGTGTGGAACAGCCTCTGCCCTCCTCGGATGGCGAAGACCTACCTGGCACCTCCGGTGTGAGTCATCATGCAGCACCAGCTGGACCAACATCTGCACCCCTGCACCCACCCCTCCAACAACTGCCAACATAGAGACCACCCCCGCCGACACGGACAGACCAAGGACCACCGCTGACAACAGCACAGGGCCCCAGGCCCACCGTGGAGCAACGGATGACAACACCACTAACAACCCCCAAGTGGGCCTCGGGTCACCTGTGCGTGCCACCGCAGGTCCTGCATGTGTCACCAGGGGTGGTGGGAGGGGTGGGAGACATAGGTCGCTGCTGGCAGAGGGGTCTGGACTGCATGATGACCCACAAATGGCACGCATCGCTGATGCGTACCAGGATAGCACCGGAGAGGTCAGACAGGTAGTGGGGATCCTCAAGGACATACAACAGCAGCAGGCTGCCCATCATGCCCGCTTGGACTCCCACATGTCCCGTGTGGAGACACACATGTCTCGCATGGAGTCCAAGTGGGACACACTGCAAGAACTCACAGCGGTGCATAGGGACATATTGACATGCCTCCGCCAGATTAGCACCAACATGGCCACACCTCCCTGTGTGCCCACAACATCTGGTGCTGCAACAACTGACACCGCCACAGGGAGGGAGGAGGACTCTGGCGGAGACTCCCTTGCACCGCTGTAGCCTGCACGTGAGGGTCCCCCCCCAAAGAAGAGGGGTCATCCGAGGAAGGAAAACTGAGAGGTTGATGGCCACGTACATCCCCCAGGAAGCCAACACCGGTTCTGGAAATTATCCTTTGTGTGCAAACGTTTCACCCTCTCGAATGCAACAGTACTTTCCCACATGACATGGGGAGTTCAAGTTGGACTAATGTATCATATGACTGTGGACTTCACTCAGGACATTTCTGCTACCAAGACTTCCAACTCATCTGGGAACTTTGGATCACAATCCCAATGTACAGCACCCACCATCCTGTGCACTATACACACACACATTTCTGTAAATAAAATCACTAGTACACCATACTTGCCACTGTTGTTATTCAAATGTGGATACTGTTATGGTGATGATGTTCTGCCAAATTACACTGTGTATGCTAACTGCTACAGCAAGTACAACACCGTCGTGTGAGTCATGGTGACGTGACACATATGAGGGAGACACACCACTAGGGCTACACAACACAGACACCAGGGCCATCGGACTCATCGCCCACAGTGATGTTGCCAGGAAATACAGTGAAATGCACAGACACCACACCTATTCAGAGTCTGTGTCAACTAGCCCACAGGTGCAGTAAGCAAATGTCAGTCAGATGTGTGACCACAGACAACGCACATCCCAAATTGAAGCACAGGTTTATTACACATTTGCAACATGTTGTTTCCACTACAAATGCAAGGTTTAACCACGTGGCAGTGGCCACACAGTCAACAAGTGCAGAAGATATGAAGTCCAGGGGTGTGTGGCACATCACTTGTAGGGAAACTACTGCTGCCACCCTGAAAGCTGAATCATGGTGTCGGGGGATCCAAGTTGACCAAAGTACTCAGTAAGCACCCTGTGAAGGACAGACATGACACACAGTTAAAATCACTGTAGAACAGGACAGTACTGCAATACTCATGCCCAATACATGTCACAAGACAACTACACAAAACCAAGTTAGCATGTCAGAACTGTTGGGGAGTTCAGACTACCTTGAAGGACACATTGCTGCACGCATCCAGTCAAGTAGCACATGGCCACACTCAAACAGCACCAGAGCACCACCCACACATATCATGCAAACTCACGTCATTCACATTACATCTCCCTGGATACTCACATTCAGCTGAAGAAGTTGGTGATGAGCTGTGTGCGGACATCACCATCATCATCATCATCATCACTGGCATTGTGGTCCAGGCCAGGATCCTCCACAGGTGGTGGACGTTGGTCATCGTCATCCAGGATGAGAGGCAACTCCTTCCGCACTGCCAGGTTGTGTAGCATGCAGCAGACAATGACAATCTTGCACACCTTTGCTGGGGCATATGGGAGGGCCCCTCCTGTCTTGTCCAGGCAGCGGAAGCGGCTCTTCAGGAGACCAAAGGTCCGCTCTATCACTCTCCTGGTCCGACCATGTGCCTCATTGTAGCGCATCTGGGCTGGTGTCACAGGGTTCCTGAGGGGTGTCAGCAACCACGGCATGTTGGGGTATCCGGAGTCACCTACGGACAGACAAGTGCACATTAGCTGATTTGGAAAAGTGGGTGGAATACTACAGATCAGAACACACACAATGGTACAAAGTCAGTACACACCGACAAGCCAGGCACGCTGGTTCTGCATCTGTGACATCATCCTCGGGATGCGACTACTCCTCATCACGTAGGCATCGTGTGCTGAACCAGGGAAATGGGCACACACATGTGTGATGCTCATATCTGCTAAACATACCACCAGAGCATTGATCGAATGGTAATGTTTACGGTTCCGGTATGCCTGCTCATGTGCCTGTGGTGGTATCAAAGCCACATGTGTCCCATCAATGGAGCCAATGACATGTGGTATCCTCCCCAGGGTATAGAAGTCACTCTTGACGTCAGTGAGTTGTTGACGTGTAGGGAAATAGATGTACTGGTTCAGGCATCTCAACATTGCCTCCAAAACATCGCGTAGCACACGACTGAACATAGTCTGTGACATCCCACCGGCAGTCGCAACAGTGTGTTGAAAGGTACCGGTGGCAAAGAAGTGTAGGGCTGCCATTACCTTCACCTTGGGGATCAGCGCCGTAGGGTACGTCCGGCCAGGTTGCAAATGTGGTGCCAAGCGCACGGCCAAATCCTCAATCAGCTGCCTGGTGAACCGGTACCGTCGGATGCTGTCACGTTCCACCATCGTTGCCAGGTCAGGGAATGGTCTATGGACAGCTGGAGCCCTGCAGTGCATAGGTTGAAGGAAGAAAAATTGTCAGTCACCCCACATATGTGCCATTCACCATACACAATTTCACATGATACATCATTACGTGACACAAGTACTTGATGTGTGTGCCATTCTGTCGGACATAACTCGCACCTACATGGCCATCATCTAACTTCTCAGTACAACATGTGTGCACAACAGGTACCAGGTTGTGCTATGGGAAACAATTAGGCTGTGTCACAGTACCCATTTACTGCTGTCATGTTCCACACACAACTCACCACAGTGACATGTCTGGACAGATGCGCCACAGGCATCACAGCTCATTGACAGGTAGATTCCCAGTGACCCTGTCTTGCCACATGGACACTGGCATGACATGGCGTATCATGTACACGTCAGAAAAAAAAACATGACTCCCACAGGTAGTGGCCCCTGTCACATCCGCAGGACAGACATGGACGCCAGTGACGCACAACATCAAAGTTCATGCACAAACAACGTTGATGTGGAGACTGTCTCCCATTGTGCACATGGAATCAGAGACATCGGAAACACAACATGCACACAGACTGTGGAGGGACATCACTATTGTGGCAATGGGTCATCCTGTGACGTACATGCCTTCCCACATGGGACTCTGGGGGTATGTGACATGTCATACACATACACAACCTGGAAATGTGACCATGCCGCATGCTCCAAAATGAACTGTTGCACATCACAGTGGTCATGTGCACAACACACAAAGGACCCTGTCCCCATGAACACATGCACAGCCTGGGTGTGGCTGCCCACAAGTGCCACCACAGAAACCACATGTTAACCCCCATACACAGAGAAGGAAATGCAGCCTTACATGCCTTAGGAAACAGTGTGGACTGGGTGTAGTGTTGTAGGTGTGCCCCTGGGTCTCTGGCAGGTATATGTGGCTGGCATACGTTCACCAGTGACAAGCATGGTGACATATGCGACTGACCTGTACAGGTACGCGTTGTACAGCAATGGACCGATCGGTGTGCCCGGCCGGCCCATTGCATGTGTTGGGAGCGGGTACGCGTTGTACAGCAATGGACCAATCGGTGTGCCCGGCCGGCCCATTGCATGTGTTGGGAGCGGGTACGCGTTGTACAGCAATGGACCGATCGGTGTGCCCGGCCGGCCCATTGCATCTGTTGTGTGCTGGTACGCGTTGTACCCGGAATACGCGTTGTACAGCAATGGACCGATCGGTGTGCACGCATTGGCTGGGGCCTGGCATGGCAACGGACGCGTTTTCGAAGCTCCAACGAGTCTGATGCAGTGAATTCAGTTGGCCAGCCACAACAATGTTGCAAAATCATGGGTGTCATGAAGTTGAAGATTTGAAGGATGCTGTGGGCGTGTATTAGTGCTGCTATTCCATGGATTGGTCAGATTCAGAAGATGCAAACTACTTGGACCTATCACTTTGGACACATGGGACAGTATCTGCCTCTGCAGCACACATATAATGCTGGCTGTTCCCCTGAGACCTCACTTGCCTGCACTACATGCTCCAGGACGACATCTGCCACCAACACTGCTGCTGTTTCTGCATCCTCTGGCTACTGCAATGGCATGTACTGTGGAGAGAGCCCCAGCCTTCAGCCTTGAGGAGAACCAGGCCCTGCTGGACAGCCTCCTTCCACAGTACAGCAAGCTGTATGGGAAACCAGGGGAGCAGGTGAGTGTGCTGTCCACTGCCTTACTAATTGTGCATGTTGTCTGACTAGCAGGACTTACAGTGTGTACACCACTGGCTAGCATGCTCACTGAGTAGTTGTCACACCCCAAAGTGTGTAGTTACATGCACTGAACTGGTACAGTGCAGTAACAGTGCATTCCAACTAGGTTTACTTCCCATGCAATGATACCATGTAGTGACTGCTGGCAAACTGTTCATAGCCATTGTTGCACTGCCTGTGTACATCATATGCCCCTATGATTGAGACATGTATATCCAACTGTGTGATGCACGTATATGTTGCATGTGTAGTAATGGCCTTTTCACTTTGTCATCCTCACAGGTTGATGCCCACCAGAAGCAGGAAATCTGGCTGACCATCGCCCGGGAAGTAAGATCCGTGGGGGTCTACAGGCGCAGGATCCGCAACTGCCAGAAGAGGTGGCAGGACCTTCGGGGCTGGACCCGGAGGATCGCAAGGGTCCAGCTGAAGCTGTCGCCTCCTCGCAGGAGGGGCGGACACCGGACCCTGACCCCCCACATGCTCCGGATCCTGGCGGTGGTCTTCACTGACCTGGATGGGCAGCTGAAGAGCAGACAGCAGCAAGGAGGGGGTGAGTCCATGACTGCACTGTGCACTTTGTCTGACATGCTATGTGCCCTCCTCTGGCCTGGTTAAACTTCCACAGTACATCAGTCATGAGGTCCAGGACCCATGTCCCTCATTTGTGACATGCCCACTTCTCCTCTGATACGCATATGTGTGGCCCTTATAGTCAGGAAATTGTGTCATTTGGGGACTGTGTCATTGCATTAGCTTTGCTCAAGGTGGGGGACAGCATTTGTTCCCACGACTATGTTGTGCGACTCATGGGTGGGTCAATTGCTTACACAATGCCTAAGTTCTGACATGTAATCTGGGTGTAACTTTGATATGTGGTCCACTTGCTGATCTGAATCACCACATGTCCCTGGGGAATTTGGCACACACCCATGTTGCTGGTGGGAACAATGTTTGGGCCTCAGGAGTATGTGTATCAAGTGTGTCACACATGCTTAGCCACCTGCCTACTGTCCAGGACTCATCCCTCTTACAGGTGGAGCTGGACAGTCATGCCTACTCCAGGGCATACAATACACTCTGTACTCCCACTCCCGTGTATCATCTGGCATGTTGTGATCAGTGAAATGTACCCTCAGGTGTCTGCCTCTGTCTCATTGTGCTGTGTCTTCGTTGTCAGGACTACTGGTATGTTTATCGGTTAGGGCTCAGCATGCCATCGGAGATGTGACCATGATAGACAATACTTCTGTGACTTATAGGTGTCTGATCACTTGACTGTGCACACAGGTGTTTGCGACTGTGACTTTCAGGCAGCTGTTTTTCATTCACAGCACACTGCTCATGTTCAGAGATTTGTGTTTCATGTCCCCCATATGTCCAGTTGGTATGACGTGGAGAAATAGTAGTACAGATGATGTGGTTTTTGGGGGATGGACATGTGCACTTGTCAGTCACATAACTTGCATTCCCCATGCCCTCGGATTGTGACACAGTGCAGACTGTTGTTGGCTGGCTGCCATGGCCATGTGACTGGAGGCAGTAATGTATGACTTTGCACGCATTCCTGTGTCATGGCATTAAACTTCCTGAGACTGATCCTGCAGGGGAGTGACATGTGCAACATGCACCCCATTGTGGCATTGACTATCCGGACATGGGTGCATCATGGTGTCTGGTGCTGGTATGCATCACATGCATTTCTATTTAGACTCTGGCCATCCCTTTATCCGGACACCTGCACTGACTCAGTGGCAAGAGATGTGATGTGTGCATGTTCACATACTTCACCGTGTTCCCTGCAATGTCCAACAACTGTGTAGGTGGTGCATGTGTCCACACTGGGGTATTACCATCAGACAGGCACCAGACAGATGGGTGCAAGGGCAGGAGGGGTGTGAGTCCCATGGTTGACCATCAGACTGACAATTGGCTTCCCCGAATCTGTGTGAGGACTTTAGGCAATGTTCAACTAAGAATGCCAGGGCTTGCTCTGTGATGTGCTGTACTTACTGTGGTGGGTGCGGTCAGTGCAGGTGACTGATGTTTGTCTGTTTCTCTAATTGTTTGCAGATACATCCACGGCCACAGGAGGGGACAGCTCCACGGACCAGGAGGAGCAGCGGAGCCAGACTGGGTCAGCATCCGACGAGTGGTCAGAGGGACCCAGTGGCACGGAGGGCGAGGGGAGCCACACCGAGGAGTCCTCAGCACCATCCACCTCAGCTGAGGACCACAGCAGCTCGGAGGATGACTCCCTTGTGGAGGCGGGTCTCAGCAGCCACCAAAGGCCAGCTAGTCTGTCTGGCCCCGCCACCACCACCACCACCACCGCCCTCCCATTGGCTCCCATTCCTGAGGTCCGTGGAGGCTCCCGTGCTCGGGAGCGTGTCTCCTTCGTGCCAGGCACCGCACCCCTGCCCCTGTGTCCCCTGCTGCCCTGAGTGAGGAGTCTGTGTACCTCCTTCGGCAGCTCCATGTAGGGCAGACAGCAATGCTGAGTGTCCTCCATGCACACACCACTCTGTTGACACAGCTGGTGTCGTTCATGGAGGGCATCTCGACGGGTATGTCTGCCCTACAGAGGAGCAATAAGTCCATGGACTCCTCCCTGACGGCAGCAGTGTCCCTCCTCCAACAGTCCCTCACCCCTCCCACCTCTGCCCCATCCACACTTCCTGCCACCCTACCTGTCCAAAGCACATGCACACCTGCACAATCACCCAAGCACACAGACACGAGCAGCACAGACACACCCAAGAGAAAGGTAAGACGTGCACACAAGCATCCTCAGGGGACTGATACCACACACACAGGGGATGGGGAACAGACACACACACAGGCATCCACAGTCACTCCGCAGTCCTCCAAATCCTCTCCCTCCAAGACCCCTTCCCTTGCCTCACCTGCTACCCCACCTACACAGCAGATCTTCCTGTGTGACCTCGGCCTCTTCCCCTCCAATCCTGTTGCTCCAGCATACCGGGGGAAGAGGAAGTCCACCCACACAGAGGGGAGTGCCTCTCGCCCCCGGACACTCTCCCCCAGGCGCAGGCAGACACAGGACCCCATTCGGAAGTACCCCCGGACCAGGAAGAGCAAGACCCCACCACCACCACCACGCAGCTCTACCACCCAGTCTCTCTCCTCCATCCCCCAGGCCACCACTCCACAGGTTCCCCCGCCACACCCTGCCCCAGGTTCCCCCACACACCGATACCGCATCCCCAGACTGCTTAGGCCCTCCCCCCCTGCCACTTGCTCTTCCACCCCCAACCCAGACGCTCTGCCTGTTAGTGCCACTGGTGTGGAGACCGGGTCCCCCCCCTCTGTCCTGCCCACCTCATCTGCACCCCCTTCCACTCCCTTGGAGTCATGCACTGCAGTGGAGTCCACAACCACCCCATCTGACTCGGACACTGCAGTGGGGACCCAGTCCACTACATCAGACCAGCCCACTGCAGTGGTTGCAGCACCCACACCAACTGACTTGTGTACCACAGTGGTGCCGGCCCCCCCTGAGTCAGACACCTCCACTGCAGTTGCCGGTGACACTCCTGCACCCACCACCCCTTCACTGCCTCCTTCTGCCATCCCCTGATCCTGTCCCCGCGGTGCCTGGCCTGCCCCTTGTATGCCCCTCCAAGGGGGATGTCCCCTGTCCGTACAAGTGCAGGCAAGCAATGGTTGACCAGTTGTCACTTATCACCCTGTTGGGACTGTGATTTTGGACTGGCCATTGGCCTTAGTTTCTTTGGGACTTCAGAGTTTTCCTTGCCATTTGCTGAATAAAGCCTCTTTTTGTTTAATGTGGCTTTTCTTTTGATGTACATGATGTGGATGAGTAGCATCCTGCATTTGCAGTTGTAATAGTGTTCATATCAGGAAAATGAAGTGTTGCTGTCATGGACTCCATGTGGTCCATGGGATATGTGTCCTGTTGTAGTCTGGATCTATGGCATCCTTTGCTGCAGTCTGAGGGTGTAATGTTCAGCATTTGACACAGGGATGTACATTTTGTATTTGTAAATGAACATCTTTGTCTTACACTGATGCACATCTGGTGGGCTTACCACTGTTCAATGTTCCGATTTCCCTGACTGTGTGCCCAGCTCCACTAGACATGCAGTTTTGCACATCAATGTCAAAGGACTCATCTTTGTATACAGTGCAACTTGCTTGACATGTGTTTTGTGTGTATGCAGATGACTGACGTGACACTACCGTACCCAGGCTGATGTGAGCAGAGCCTTCTGTGTGTTGTGGTTGTTGACTCACTGACGGAGTGTTCTGATGACATGTTTGGGTCATGCACAGACAAGGTTTGGCACAGCGGACCTTCCACAGGAGTGGAGTGCCCTCATGGCAGTGTGTAATCCCGTGACATTGCGTGGGCCTGTGTTGTGTGTTGTGTAAGCATGTCTGTGCGTGTTCCCTTCCCTTTTCCTACACAGGCTGTGTCCCTAGGGATGTTCCTGTTTGTGATGATTGCTGAGTTGTTCTGTGTTCATCCAGCATCTTGGACCTGGTTTCTCCGTGATGTGGGTGCATGGCAAACTAATGTTCATGAGGTTGTCATACCAGGTTGTCTTTGTTGTCAGGGCTGGGGATATGGGCAAACGCAGATGGGACACATTCAGGATTCCCCTTGGCACTTGTTGTTTACACAAGTCATGTGATTTACAGTTTGTGGTAGCTTTCAGTGATTGTGACACGTTGTGTGTGTGACTGCTGCCACTCCTCAGGGTCAGAGCTGCAATGTTGGAAGTTGTGTACGTGTGTTCTTCGTGTGTCACCTTGGCTTCTTCGTTGGTGTGTGACTATGGCCAGGATCCCATTGATTGTGGTGGATTTCACATCATGCCCATGTACGGCATACTGTGCTGTGTGTCAGACATTCACGAGTCTTGTTGACTGGCCATGTGTGATGGGTGTCTGCACCTTAGTTCCCACCACCACCCCTGGTATTGTAATGGGTGCATGTCCAATGTCACCAGTCCATGTGAGCTTCACTGCTGCACATTGGTGGAGATCAGGGCGTGTGGTGTTGAGTGTGTGCAAAAGTGAGTTGTTGCACGGCTAGACCCCTACCTCCATATTGGCCTTGGCTGGCAGGCCGTGCTGATTGATTGGAGCTTGTGTAGGTGTGATGGTAGTTTGTTGCTCATGACACATGGCTGTGGTTCACAGTGTGAACGACATCTACCTTTGTCATCACAGTGGGATTATCATGCAGGCTAGTGTCAGCACAATGTGGGGTCCCTGGGGGTAGTGCTGTGGTGAGTCTGTCTCTTGCTGTGTTAGTTGCTGTTCCTACAAGCTTGTGTGACTTGTGTAATTTGGGCTCCCTCTCATCTAACAATGCCTGATTGCCCACATAGGGGTATCCGATCCATGAGTAACTTTTGTATGGCACTGTATACACATCTGTGTGGTTGGAATTCAGGCCTCCTCATGTGTTGTGTGGTTGCCTGGGGACACTGGCACACCCCCATCACCTGTTGTGTTTGATATGCAGTGTGAGTCTGCCTGTTTGTGTTTGTGCCTTTGCACCACTGCATTGGCATATCTTGAGTGTGCCATTGGCTGTATGTTGTTTGGTGGCTTTCCCCTGCTGTCCCTGGGACTCCTAGGTCATCAGTCAGCACAATAATCATGGTTTGTATGTCCCATTGATGCCATGGTATGGTATTTGTTCACCTGACATCTACAGTCTCCACAGGATATCTACATCTGTGTGTCCATTGGTGCAGATATGTGGGTCAGCATTATGATGGTCACTTCTGTCATTGGGTTATTTGTGAATGTTGACAATGTGGTCCCCCATGGGTGATGTTTGTATGCACATGGCCAAAACGATGTTTCAGTGACACTGACCTGTTTGCCTCGACCAATCTATGTTGCTATGGGAAACAAGCACTACTATGCCACTGATGTGTTTGTTGTTGTGTGACCAGGATTCATCCATGCAGTTTGGCTTTGGCAGCTTTTACCATGACTACACTTCCCTTTTGGTCACTGTGGTGATGGGGCTTTAGGCCCCATTGCCACACTGTTCAAATTGTGCATCAGCTATGGACACCACACTTCCCTTTTGGTCACTGTGGTGATGGGGCTTTAGGCCCCATTGCCACACTGTTCAAAATGTGCATCAGCTATGGACACCACACTTCCCTTTTGGTCACTGTGGTGATGGGGCTTTAGGCCACATTGCCACACTGTTCAAAATGTGCATCAGCTATGGACACCACACTTCCCTTTTGGTCACTGTGGTGATGGGGCTTTAGGCCCCATTGCCACACTGTTCAAAATGTGCATCAGCTATGGACACCACACTTCCCTTTTGGTCATTGTGGTGATGGGGCTTTAGGCCCCATTGCCACACTGTTCAAAATGTGCATCAGCTATGGATAGCACACTTACCTTTTGGTCACTGTGGTGATGGGGTGTTCGAGCCCATTGCCACAGTGGCCATGGTCGGCTTGCATTGTGGAGGCCACACACATTTATGTGTGACACATGTGCTAGGGGGTCACATTGTATGTTCAATGTCATGTTCAGTGTTGTAGGCATTTGACACAGACTACACACACTTGTCATGGTGTTGGGGGGGATGTAATTTTCTGTCATTCCTTATGTGGGAGTATGCTAGTTGTGTCATGCATTACCCGTCCCATGAGTAGGGGTGGTGTTAGTGGTAGGCATCCATCCCCCCATGAGTGGGGATGGTAGGAGTGACAGGCATCCAGACCCCCCTGAGTAGGGGTGGTGGTGGTGGCAGGCATCCAGCCCCCCCTGAGTAGTGGTGGTGGTAGTGGTAGGCATCCATCCCCCCATGAGTGGGGATGGTAGTAGTGACAGGCATCCAGCCCCCCCTGAGTAGGGGTGGTGGTGGTTGCAGGCATCTAGCCCCCCCTGAGTGGGGGTGGTCGTAGTGGTAGGCATCCATCCCCCCATGAGTGGGGATGGTAGTAGTGACAGGTATCCAAGCACCCATGAGTTGTGGTGGTGGTAGTGGCAGGTATCCATCCCCCTAAGGGTCGGGATGGTAGTAGTGACAGGCATCCAGCCACCCCTGAGTAGGGGTGGTGGTGGTGGCAGGCATCTAGCCCCCCCTGAGTGGGGGTGGTGGTAGGCATCCATACCCCTAAGGGTGGGGATGGTAGTGGTGGCAGGCATCCAGGCCCCCATGAGTAGGGGTGGTGGTAGTGGTAGGCATCCAGCCCCCCCTGAGTAGTGGTGGTGGTAGTGGTAGGCATCCATCCCCCCATGAGTGGGGATGGTAGTAGTGACAGGCATCCAGCCCCCCCTGAGTAGGGGTGGTGGTGGTGGCAGGCATCTAGCCCTCCCTGAGTGGGGGTGGTGGTAGTGGTAGGCATCCATCCCCCCATGAGTGGGGATAGTAGTAGTGACAGGCATCCAGGCACCCATTAGTAGTGGTGGTGGTAGTGGTAGTCATCCATCACCCCATGAGTGGGGATGGTAGTAGTGACAGGCATCCAGCCCCCTAAGGCTGGGGATGGTAGTAGTGACAGGCATCCAGCCCCCCCTGAGTAGGGGTGGTGGTGGTGGCAGGCATCTAGCCCCCCATGAGTAGGGGTGGTGGTAGGGTGGTGTTGGTGGTAGGCATCCATCCCCCTATGGGTGTGTATGGCATTGGTGTTGGCCATCCCACCCCTATGGTTCTGCTGTTGCTAGTGTACGTTATTTGTGCATCCCTATGTGTGTGTGACATATTTCGGGTACGTGTAGTTTGTTTGTATTGTTGGTGTTTGACTTACCATCTGCGCCGTACGCGTCCGTGCAGGTCCCGGTAATAGATGTAGAGTATAGGTAGGACCTGCGCAATGGGATTCATGCTTGGATCGTCTCGTTCGGGTTTCTCGTGTCTTCGACTCGTAGTCGTCGCTGGCTTGTTCGTCTCGTAGCCGTGGATTGTCTTGTGGCTCGAAACGGAGCTTATGTACGGCTCGCCCGGATGCTCAAACGTGCCGGACGTAGCGACGGGTTCGGCGCGTACGGATTGCGCATCGTACTAGTCCGGCCGGAAGGTGCTGTGTATTTGCTTCCGTGCGGCTCGATTCGGTGTTCACGGATCCGGCTCGGGCGGGGAACAGGAGCTGGATTGGGTGAGTACGGCTCGCTCGGAAACTGGGTTGTTATGCGCATCGTACTTGTTCATCCAGACGAGTGTACGATTCGGTCGGGAAACACGCATTCAGCTTTTATTTTTTCCGGACGAATACTGTTAGGTGCCCTTCCGGCCGAGATCGGAATCGGCCCCTAAATGTTATGTTTTGGTCCCCCTTGTTTGTGTAATTCCATTGTAAATGTACACTATCTGTTATTGGCTTACTAAAAATAAAAAAAAATAAAAAAAGAACAGAACTAGACGTGAAAATAAATGTGCTAATGTTAATGTGATCAATAGCTTACAGTAGTGGAAGAAATGTGTAAGAGTCATTCAGTACACATAACAGACATGTACATGAGTGTGGGTTGATCTATCACCCTGAGCATTGAGTGACTTTTCTCCATTTGTCTTTTCATCTGACTAAGGATATGGGCTGCAGTTTTGGGTAATGACCCCATTTGCACATTCCCAGACATACGCAGAGTGCACCTACAACAATGCACTGGGCAATCACCAGGGGTATTCTGGAGCCGACTTTTGGAGGTCCTGAAGTCTCGCTTCCGCTGTCTGGATATGTCCCAGGGCCAATTTCAATATTCCCCCGATGATTTGCAAAATGATCCTCAAGTGCTATATATTGCAGAACATATTTATGCAGACACATTTCCCATCGGACGAGGGCCAGAAGGACCAAGTAAACCCTGATGATAATTAGGAGGAGGATGTGGACCCAGGCCAAAGTCAAACCACAGTAGCAGGGACACGCAGAAGAAATAACATTGTCCAGAACTTTTTCACAGAAGTATGAAAAAGCTTGATGAACACTAACATAATTTGTTTTCTGGAAGACTGTTACAAAATGTAAATAAATTATTGCTCACCACCTTTGTGCAAGAAATTTCATTTCACAGTCACTGTAAACATCAAGACACACACATCTCATCCAATAGTTTTTGGCCCATCACAAAGGTATATAGCTAGGGGTAGCAAACACAGCAGGACCACATCAGGTGCATCTAAATATGTATGTATAACATCAATAAGCACCATACACATGTGTTTTGGAAAGACATACATCAAATAAAGCTAACATTGTGGCACAGTGTGTACATGATGTGAGTATGTGTGCTGCTGCAGTGTACCAACCATCAGACATCCTGCCACAATCCAAAGTGATTTGCAATGTAAACATTGTGCAATGAATGTGTGTGTGTTGTACATCTAGCCATTTGTACTGCCTCACCCTCATGAAGGCCATTATAGTGAACTTATGTTCCAATGACTGTGATAAGTGGCACATATGATGTACATGGCCACACCTTGCAACCCATATAATCACCACATGCTACATCAATGTTTGCAAGCACAGAGAAAAATCAATGTGCTATCTCACATATCACATATAAAGGTGGATCCCTTAACTGTGCTGGTGTCAGATTGGCTACCTAGGCCCAAATGGTGCACACTTGCCAGACTAGGCAAGGATGCAACTGTAACCTGCATGGATGTATATGACCATTTGGGTGTGCCTCTCTCAGATGCAAACAATGCTGTCATTCCTACAGCTCCATCCATATGTGTTTGTAAATCCAGGACATGAAGAAATAGGGAATAAAACAATAGATTTGAAGTGATGACTACATGCAAGAGCACTTCTGCAAAGGTAGCATGCATTGATGCATTCCAGGTTATAGTGGCATAATGTGTCATTAAATGACCAGATGAGCTTTGTGTGTGAATGACTACTCACATTCTAAGTTCACTGAACCCCTCACAGTTACAAGATAATTTGCTGCATGCTACTTTTACACACATACCTCCTTGACAGAAGTAATCAGAGTTGTTCTGGCTATCCAAGCTGGCCTGGTGATTACCAACTTATGGGCTAATAATTAAGGCAAACACTAATGTGCAGTGGTACTGTGCATGTGCCACTCATATTGTTCCAGACACCAAGCCCAAGCAGCTGATATGTGTGTCCCACAACATGATATGGTGTTTGGGGTATTTCTGTATGGTAAATGTTGTCTTGCACATATCAATGTGTCACATAGGTCTAGCCCCATACCTTACATATCTAGGCAGTCAATATGTCCCCATGATGCCACATCCAATGCAGACTGGCTGAATCAGCCAGTGTATATCATTCCCTGAGTGTGTCATGCATCCATAACTCATTCTAGGTCTGCAATGGATACAGATATGTGCATCTTTATGAGTGGAATGCGCTCCCCCTGCCTCACTTCTTTTGTACCCCGGGTGACACAAGCCTCCAAACACATGTATGAGGCCACGGTTAGTCACTCTGTGTGGTTCTCCATGGCCTTATAGCTATGGAATAAGGCAAGGCAGTGCAATTCACTGTGTTGGTTTACTCTGCAGCAGGGGGAGTCCAGGGTTCTTGCGGTGGGCATTCCCATGCAACACCCATGGATATTTATCCTGCCTCAGATTTAATTAATGATATAAACCTGGTGCAATGCCAACAGCATACGCCTCCCCAGAACAGGTGTAATGTGGCATAATTGATGTGTTAATCCTCATTTCTACCTCGTTGATATGTCCAAGAGGCCAGCATGAAGGGAGGATAGCTAGCCACCCTCCATTTATGTTTCAACGCTATTGTATACTGCTGAATCAACCCAGGGAGTAGCCTGTGTGACCATGTGTGCCATTTCTAGTATACACAAAATCACATTTACACATTTGTCACAGTAATATTATGTGTACAGGTATATTTGGGCTTGCTCTGCTATTTTATTTACCTACTGTCTTGAAAGATGAGTGCCTTTGCATCATTACTTTTAGAGAAGTATATATTTCAAAAGAGTCCTTGCTATTTTTACAATCCAAAATGTAAATTTACTGTCAGGACATGAGACTTGATGGTTTTGTTGACTAAAGCCTAATGTTGAATCAAACAGGTACATCTTCAGCTTTGTCTGATGCATATTTCCATCCTCTCCAACAAAAAACATGATGCCAAGGCCATGGCCAAGGCACATGGGATTAGACTGGAATGTTACAGTCCACCTCAGGCATGTTGCCCGGGCATACCGGAGGATGGGAAGGCCACCGGCACATGGGCTGCAGAACAACAGAGTCTCCAAGGAGCCTCCAAGGCATGACCCAGCCAGGCAGCCAATGTCCCCCATAGCCGGGGAGATGGATCACTTCCCAGAAACTCTACTGGCCCAACCCCAATTGCACCACAGGCACAACCACCAACCCCAAGACAGCCTTCTGGCTGGGAGCAGCACATACTGAATGACCTGACAGAACCTAAGAGACATATTGCTGGAATGGAGCAGCAGCTGGACATTATAATGCAGAGCCAAAACAGTTTGAAGCAGGTGGTGGACTGGATTGCTGCACAAATTTGAGACTCTTTTTCATCCTGCCCTTCCCCATTTTTACTCTTTGTAGGTTAGTTTATAGTTCTTATCTTGTTAGGTGGGGATATGGGTGAATTGTTTATTAAGGGGGCTGGATGTTTATCATATGTAAAAAAGAAATATATATATTTTAAAATAAAAAAATATATTTGTTTAGCTTTAAATGTTTAGTTAGTCTGTGTATAGCAGTAGTTCATGTTGTCAATGTGTGAAAATGGGTTTTAAGGGGTGTGGGGGTTGATAGGTAACAAGTAATATATGTGTAGAATAGAATGTGTAAAGTCTAGGTAGATTAAAGAAGTTATTAGATAAGTTAGTGTAGCTTAGATATGTTAGGTTAGTTTTTGATTATTTTAGTTAGGATAGGTAAGGTAAGTTAGTGTAATTAGGTTTTGACTTCATATGTTGGAATTGAATATGAACACATTATGTTTTCTACTTTCACAACTGCTTTGTGATTAACTGTGTAGGAACTGACATATATTGTTAGGTGGTGGTAGACACATACTGTGGGGTTTCTATGCAGTGCTTGTTTACATATGTGACTAGGTGGAATACCTCCAAAAAAGATCCTGTCAAGTATGCAATGGATTCACTTGAGGGATCCTCACATATGATTGTACAAAGTATGTGGCACTTTTACTGTGAATGGACACACAGGGCCAAACAGGTATTCCCATACTATTGCTGTGTGTATGTGAGTAATGCTACATGTGCTATTTGGATGATAATGTCAAATAATTGTCCGTATTCTGGGAGGTTTTGACTCACACACTGATGACAGCCACTTACACACTCACCCTTGCATCATTTTATTGTCACAGCAGTGTTGTTTACTGGCTAATATCCATGGATGTGCTCCCCACCTGTGCTATAGCTTCATTCACCCTTACCATTGACTGAATGCTACTTGGGGCACTTTATTAGTGTCACCTTGGGTAACTACTTGCTAGTTAGATGCACATAGGGATCACATATACTATTTTCATTGGCCTGTACACATTCTCCCAGGGGTCTATGTAACACACTTCCCTTTAGATGGTAGGTAGTGTTGTTAGGCTCAGCCCATCCACCACTAAGTACAATCATGAACAGACATACAACACGCTGGTACAGGCAAGCGATTTTATTCACACGTCAACCAAGGAGCAAGGAGCAAGTGGCAGGCCTTGCGACAACAACTCCATCACAGTTGATGAGCCATAGGATGTCAATACAGAGTCAATGGGGATACATGTCAAGGGACATGTGGAGGAGAGGAGTGTTCCACTGAGGAGGAGGACCACATTGCCATTAGGGAAGATAGGCCACATCGACAGTCCACAAATGGGTGAGATCAACAAGTGGCAAAGAAATTCAAGGACAGTACCAGTTGGAAGTACACTGGCATGATCATAAGCACAGGTCAAAAGAGAAATTGGAATTGTGGCACAGAGAAATGCTACAGGCCAGGATTCCTGTGGAAAGAGGTGCAGTCCACATCATCCTCCTCTGATGAGTATGGTGCCTTCTGTTACACACACATCAGTGGCTGAAGATGTGGATCCCCTGTCTGCTGCAGTATTTCTGTGTGCCAACAAGGAAGGCAGCACAAAACTGAGAAGGGCCTGCTGGTTTTGCAAAACACAGCAACAACGTTGCGGTGGTAGGCACCGTTGTTGTGATGTAGGAGTCCTGATTCTGCTCCATGGGCAGATTGCCCCCACCTGGTTGGCAACCTCGCTGGTGCCACTTTTGCAGTGCAGTTGTCTGCCACATGATATCAGCGAGCCATGGAGCAGGGTGTAGGTGCCTCTTATAGTTGCCAAGTTGTCCTTATTGGGACTGAGGCACCTACACGCTCCCTCTAGGGTGACTGCGATTGTCTCCATCTCCATCTCCGCCCGCACCTCATCTACCAGCTCCTCCCTCAGCAGGATCCTGACAGGCAGCTGGTCAGCAGTTGTTGGTACATCCTCTGCAATGAAATACATAAATGTTGATGGTGATTGTGATCTATGTTAGATGTTGGCATGAGTAATATGGTTGACATTCAGACGGCCTACTAATACACCTTTGTTAGAAATGGGGGTCTCTAGTTGACAAGGGTTTGCACCTTTGTCCCAGTAGGGACCCTTCTTCCTAGTCAGTGTAAGGGGGATACACTCCTAAAATAACCCCTGCTCACCCGCTTGGTAGCTTGGCACTAGCGGACAGGCTTATCTCAGAGGCAGTGTGTAAAGCATTTGTGAACACATACAGTAATACAGTGAAAACACTACAAATGGACACCACACCAGTTTAGGAAAATAAGTAACCTTTATCTAAACCAAAACAAGATCAAATACGACAAAAATCCACAATACAATACTGTAAAAATAGTCACTTTGCAAAATAACCTTTAAATTGCAGGAACAGCTGAAAAACACAGTTCATCCAAGTAGGTAGCTCTGTCCTGGGCTACCTCGATGCTGAAAACGACAGAGTCTAACAATTCCAGCTGACCGCGTCAGTGCGGGGTCAGCTAAAGCGAAGACAGACTCAAAAACAGCACCTTTACTCATTGCGGCCAACATGATGGCACGTTCCGGTCAGGGGCAACCGTTGAGGTTGCATTGCACACCAATGGAAGCGGTGCAGGGTTTGGTGCCCTCAGAATGCTGTGCAGGCAGCGGCTCAGTGATAATCGTTCAGACGGCGTCAGTGATCCCATGCTCCCAGGGTGAGGCGGTGCTCGATGCGGTGCTGGCAGGTTGCGGTGCAGGTGACAGACCTGGTAGATGTGCCGGTCGGGCAGCGACGGTGTCGGTGATGTCCAGGCAGGGTGAAGCGAGGTGGTGCGGAGTGCGGCGCACACAGGACGCGGTGCAAGCAAAGGCTCGGTGATGATCGTCCAGACGGTGTTTGTGAGACCAAGGATGCGGTGCGAAATGCGGCGGTGCCTTTTGCGGGTCCTTCAAGACACGGAATCCTGCAACTGACTTGGTGACAGAGTCAGTTGCCCTTTTCTTCTGCGGCGACTGAAACCAGAGGTTCCAGAGACCGTGCCCAGAAAGATAGTGAGGTCTTTGCTGTTCCTGAGACCTCTTGAACAGGGGGAAGCTCCACTTTCTCAAGCAGGATAGCCACACAGTTCCTCTCCTTGGCAGAAACAGCTACTGCTGGCCAACCCCAGACAGCACACAGCAAAGGGGCAGGACTCCTCCTTCAGTTTCTTCCAGCTCTTCTCCTTGGCAGAGGTTCCTTTTGAAGTCCAAAAGTGATCTAAAAGTCTGGGTTTTGGGCACCTCTTTTTATACAGTAAAACCCTTTGTTCTCTGTGGCAGAGAAGCTCTTTGCCCGACCAAAGCCAGTTCTGTCGTCTGGGGCAGCTTCCTGGCAGGAGGTGAAGACAGCATTGTCCTTGGCTGACCAGGTCCATTCAGGTGTGAAAGATATCTCCTCCCCCTACTATGAATGCAGCCCAGGTCTATTCAGCCCAGCCCTGACTCACCCTGGAAAGGCAGGACACACCTAACACCCCCAAGTGGCCGTCTGAACAGAATGCACATCCCCAGCCCCTGTCACTCCAAAGCCAGACAGTCAATACACAACCTAGCAGAGGCACACTGGAGGGTTAGGCAAGAAAATACCTACTTTCTAAAAGTGGTATTTTCAAACCCATAATGCAAAAATCACCATGACTAAATGATGCATCTTAAGATTCTGAGTTCAGGCATACTAAACTTTATTTTCCTATCTGTGTTCCCATGGGCAATAATGCTCATAAGATGTTATGAGCAAACTCCCCATTCTATCCTATGAGGACAGATAGCATTACAATAGTGAAACACAAACTTGGCCTTATGTCACTATCAGGACATGCCACACACATCAGGGCATGTACTACCATTCATATACACTGCACCCTGTCCACAGGGGTACCTTGGGCCTACCTTAGGGGTGACTAACATGCAAGAAAAGGGAAGGTTAGGGCCTGGCAAGTGGGTGCACTTGCCAGGTCGGCATGACAGTACAAAACTGCGCACAGACACAGCAGTGGCAGGTCTGAGTTACATTTTACGGGCTGCTTATGTGGGTGGCACAATCAGTGCTGCAGGCCCATGAAGGAAGTGACCCGATTAGGGCCACCCGCGTCACTCTCGACCTCCTCTAGCCTTCCATTCAATGAAGAGTCGGTGACACAGTAGAGAATACAAGCAAACTAGATTATTTACAAAGTACACTGCAATGGAGTCCAATCTGACCAGCCTCCTATGATGGCTGACGAGGGACTTGCTCTAACGAACATAAAGTTACATTATGTAGGTTGCGGAACCCACAAAGACCCGCCTACTATGGAAAAATACTGGTAGCTGTCGTAATTAGGCCTCGGCGGTGAACTTCGCTCTGTTCGCGGAGTTTGCAGAGTTTTCTGCACTCCGCACTCCGCGGAGCTCGCGGAGTTCAGAAAACTCCACTTCACGATGTGCAGCGGAGTTTTTTCCCCGCTCGCGAACTGTAAGTTCGCGAGCTACCCGAGCAGCAGGAATACCATCAGAAACTGCAGTTTGCACTGCACTCCGCCACTCGCGGAACTTCGCTGAGTTTTTTTGTAACTTCGCGGAGTTTCGCGTAGCAAACTCCGTGAACTACGCCCAGGCCTGGTCGTAATACAATGGGGGTACAGAGCACAAGTTTCAATTCCGCAGCCTGGCACAAGCTATCTACTGCCCAAGTTCGTCTGGTTTATCCTCCCTACTAGACAGGTGGGAGAAGGCCTCTATGTAACAAAAAAGGCATGCGTTAATGAGCAAGATTCGACATTGAAGAAACAAAACTTACCAAGGACCATTTCTCGTAAATGATCAAGTAACAGTTTCGATTCTAATACAAAAGGGCATCTTCGAGAGCTAAAATGGTGGCACAGATGTCAACCTAACTAACATAACATCTGCACTTTCTGATTACGTATGCATACAGCGAGAATATATGAATTAGCTGCATAAATGCTAACATAATATCGAATAAAATACGAGTAATATGGTACTAATACATTTCAATTCTAACAGACCCTCCTTTTAGCATATATAAGCTAATACGGACACCTTTTTTTGTGCTATCAGGTAAAGGTCTTTACAATTCTAAAAGTAGAGAAAATATAGAAAGACAGGTAATAACATGTCAAGTGCTGATGTATATACGTATTTATGCATAACCAAACATATGGAAGGAAATAACACTAAACATTATCAATACAAGGAACATCAGGAACAGAACCTGCAAGAGAAGTAGTTGAACCAAAAACACCCTCATCTATTTGCATAATAGTATCAAGCTCCTTTTGAAGCATTATCTTTGCATTAGTGTTGTGAACTGAAATCCTTTTGGGAGAAAGATAAGTAGCACAGTATGAGCAGCATAAAGGAAGACACTGAATCAAAACACAGCAACATATTAAAAGGACAATGAAATATATCACCTTTTCTAGAATCCAACCCCAACCACCAAATAATGACCAGCTCCAGTTACCTCTCTCCATTCCTCGAACATTTTCCAAAATGTCTAAAATATGTTGAGTGATATTTCTCTCCATATTCGTGATACCGACCACACACTGCTCTCCTATTATTGCGCATGCACCACCGCTCTTGGCTAAAATAAAATCGACCGCATATCTCGTTTGCTCAGAGTATGTGCGCATACTTTCTAGCTGGGTGGTGATGTCACGTAAAACTGCCACTGTAGAATTGGACAGAATCTGCAGTTTGCACCCAAAAAACTCTCTAGCTCGTTCACCCCTGGCCATGGCAGTGCCAGCAAATGTGGTAATAGAGGAAAGTATATATCCAAAAGTGATACCATTACTGTAATTGTTGACTTCCAAATCGGTAACTCCCTCACAAAATTCCTTGGTCAGCGTTATTTTCACCCATCTTGTATGTGGTTTACTATAATGGCAAGGTACTCCAAGAGGTAACACCATTCCCAGGGCCACATCCTCTGTGCCGTTGTACATATTAGAATAGGTGCTGTTTGCCAAAAAATAAAAACCTGGGTGTGCGTAAAGCGGACCTTGATAATCCAATGGAGCATATCTAGTATTCATACCCTCCATACTAGGGTCATCCTTCTTTCCTAAACGCAATATATTTTTTGTACACTATTGATCCGGAGCAATTTAGGTACAAATAAGCATCAGTACTATTTATTATTGGGCAACACGCAGGATAAATACCTGCCTCTTGAGTGACTGTCAGATCTTGATATTGCCAACCTGATATTTATTTTATCTATATACAAATTATCGCAATACATTTCAGGCATGCAACCTGGGTACCCTGTCCCTCTGGGTTTTCTGTAATACAAACAAGGGCCAGGCTATCCCATACCAAATTCACCCCTTGCCACTACAAAATGGGGAGGACGAACATATGTATAATTCACCAATGATAATGGGTAAGCAGTCCATAAACCTGTAACAGAATCAGTGGGATTGCAAGCTGTGCTATATCCGAAAAACTTCCTGTGCATATCCAAGAAAACATTACTTCGTATATCTCTTTTGCTACGATCTGAAGAGACTATCCGATATAAAGCACATGATGGTGTATCACCAGAACACTCCAGAACCCAGAACATCCCCCCTCCCACCAATAAGAACAGTAATATGAAAATAACACAGAACACCTTCTTTCTGAGCAACCAATCAAAACCAAGCTGCCCCGGTCGCAGGACAACAAAAGGCTGCTCATCTTCTACAATAGGACGACCAAACAGATACATTTTTACTATGTATTTTACAAATAGAATCACCAGAGAAAGAGACATCAGGTAAAGGAACCAATGATGGAAAGGACACAAAATAAGAAAAAATATAAAACGTTGAGAAAAAATTCAGGGTCCGTTGCAAGCCTCCCTGGCTGGCTTTTATTGTTCAATCTTCGATGGTGCTATTGAGCACTGTACGGTGGAGCCACACTGTTGCAGCTCATTAGCAGATGTTCACTGTCCTCAAGATGGGGCACTCTCTCTCCTTGGAAAATACCCTCAACTTATCCTGTCCTGCGTCACAGGCAGTGCACCAATTTTCTGATCCCTAGTCTAACAGGAAAAAGCAGAAACAGAAGGCGTTTTACTAGTCTTATCCAAGAAGTCCATTCTCGCTACACTTACTTCTCTTTTGGTGCACTATCCTTCCATCGAGGACGCAAATCATACCTTGCTACTCCAGGCACTGTCTCATCTCGTAGAAGAATTTGAAATTCAGGGGGTGTCGGAGAGCGAGGCTCATGCTCCTGTGGGTCGGGTGAAGAAGAAGCCTGGGCAGCCTTAATTTCTGGGGGAACTGCCTCGTTCACAATCACCTCACTCTCTTCCTCCATCTGCGCCCAAGTCAGCTGGGCGTCAGAAAAGGGAACAAAACATGGAACCTTCTCCTTCTCGTGGTCCCCTATCCCCTCGCGAACCCATCCATCATAGGGGAGGGGGAGCGGCACTCATCGGCAATGAGATGTATGGACCCAATGCTTCTGACCGTCCACTCTCACTGCTGTCCTTGTCGTGATAAGGACCAAATATGGTCCTTTCTATCTGGGTTCCAAGCTGTCTCGTCTCTGGAAATTCTTAATGAGGATGTAGTCTCCAGGCTGTATGGTATGCCCGGGCCCCTCTGGTGCTGGCGGTAAAGCTTCATGTATCTGTTGATGAATAGAACGTAAACTTTTAGTAAGATCATATAAATAATCGACTAACAAAGGATAATCAATTTCAGAAAACTTTTTCGGTCTAGGGACGCCCCACACATTTGCAGGACAGCCAAAGACCACTTCATATGGCGATAATCCTGTTCTAGAATGGGCTGTCATTCTGGTGGACAACAGAGCAAGGGGTAATGCATCTGGCCATTGCAACCCAGTACTTTCCTTAATCTTAGCCAATTTTAGCTTGAGAGTACCATTGTACTTCTCAACTAAACCTGCTGACTGGGGATGATTTGCTGCATGACATTTTTGCTTGATGTGCAGACAATCGCACACCAGTTGGATCACTTTTGCATTAAAGTGACTTCTGTTGTCACTCCAAATCAAATGGGGCAAGCCGTAGCATGGGAAAAACTCTTTAATAAGAGCCTTCTCCATGGCTGTATTTTCTTTCGTTGGGTAGGCCTCAATCCATTTACTAAATACACAAACAACCAGAAGCACATATTTCAAATTATTAACTCGCGGCATCTCAATATAGTCCATCTGGAGTACCTCAAAAGGGAGAGAAGGTGGCGCAAAATTTTCCAGGAGGTGTAGGGGTACCCTTTCCAGGATTGTGCTTCATACAAATCATACAATGTTTCACGAGATGAGCAGCAACCTTTGGGATGTGTGGCATTTTGCCACACAGGATCCAATAGCCTACAGATTCCCTTCGCGCTAATATGAGCCGGACCATGTGCCATTGTGACTACAGGAAATACATATGTATCAGGTAACATCCATCTCTGCTTCTCGGTTTTATCAGTCCAGCACCCTTCTTCATCTAAGCGCCCTGTACTCTCCTGCCACACTGCCAATTCCTCAACTGTTGCCTCACTCTGTATTTCCCTGACACTTTCTAGTGAATTTCCAAACATGGTAACATCTAGTACCCATCTAGCAGGTCCTGCCACAAACATTTTCATCATTTTTGACCTGGCTGTCTCTTTTGCTGTCTGATCTGCAAAGGCATTTCCTTTCCCTACATCATCAGTGATTGCTTTATGGGCACTACACTTCACTATTGCCAATCGTTTGGGAAGGGTCAAAGCTGTCAAAAGTCTTTCTATCAGCGGAGCGTTCTGAATCTTAGTACCATGTGAAGTCAAGAATCCTCTCTCTGCCCAGAGGCGTCCAAAATTATGGGCCACCCGAAGGCATACTGGCTGTCAGTGTAGATATTGACATTCAGTCCTTCACTCAATTCACATGCTCGCAAAAGAGCTATCAACTCCGCAGCTTGAGCAGATTGGTAAGGAATACGTAATGTCTCGACTACAGTGCGCAGCGTGGAAATAGCGTACGCCGCTGTAGTAGTGCCATCTGACAATTTAAAACAAGAACCATCGACATATAGTTCCCCTTGTGGGTCAGATAAGGGAACATCAGTCAAGTCTACCCATCCCTTCATCTCTTCTTCTGTACGGAACAAACAATCATGGACATCTAGGTCCTCATCTTCTGAAGGGAGGGGTAGTAACGTAGCTGGGTTCAGAATGGCACATCTTTTGATAGTAATATGAGGTGCAAATAAAGTCAATTCATAACCAGTCAGACGAGCACTGGTAAGGTGCTGCGTCTTTGTCTTGTTCAAAAGTACATCCACAGCATGAGGTACCATTACTGTGAGATCATGATTAAGAACAAGTCCTGCTGATTGTCGAATAGAGACCGCCGCAGCCGCCGCGGCTCTTAAACAACTTGGGAGGGCTCTGGCGACAGGGTCAAGCGTAGCAGAAAAATAAGCAAATGACCTCTGCTTACCTCCAAAGGCTTGTGTTAACACCGAAAGCGTACACCCAGCCGTTTCATGTACATACATCACAAAAGGCTTCTTATAATCAGGCGTACCAAGCACAGGTGCAGAGTAAAGCGCAACTTTCAATTGCTCAAAAGCATCCTGGCATTCATGCGTCCAGGGCAAGGGTTAATGCACATCTTTAGTTGTTAGGCGAAGCAAGGGCTGTATTAATAAAGAATAAGCGGGTATCCAGTGTCGACAATACGAGGTGATGCCAATAAAGGCACGCACATCCCTCTGAGTCACAGGGATAGGCATCTTAACAATGGCATCAACTCGTTCAGGTGTTAGCCTTTGACCCTCCTTCGACAGCAGGTTGACCTAACTGGTGACCTGCTGTTGACAATGTTGGAATGTGGAAAGGGACACTTTATGCCCTTTGTTTGCCAAATGCATCAATAATTTAACCGTAGCATCCCGACAACCCTCTTCAGTATCGGAGGCTATCAAAATGTCGTCCACTTACTGCAGTAATACATTACCTGTGGGAAGAGAGAGAGAGTCCAATTGACTTTTCAAAGCCTGAATGTAGATACTGGGACTTTCAGTGTACCCCTGAGGAGCTCAACAGAATTGGAAGCTCCTACCAGCCAAGGCAAATCCGAAAAGATACCTACTGTCTGGATGAATAGGGATACTAAAAAAAGCATTTTTCAAATCAATCACAGAAAAGAATTTGGCTGTGGAAGGAATCATCGTCAAGAGAACAGTAATATCTGGGACCACCGGGAACTGAGGAACTACAATCTTATTTATTTCCCGGAGATCAATCACAAAACGATTAACATCAGAATGTGCATCAGGGGAATCCAAGGGTGAGAATGGGGCTATTGCATACATGTGCTACTGTCTCTTCAACCACCCATGATTTAATCAGGTCCTGTATAATCAGCATCAAAGCCTGTACCCCAGCTTGTGATATTTTATACTGGGGAATATGAGGAAGCACAGGGTTCTCCTTGACCTTTATGGAAACCAGTGGTATCTGTAACAACCCCACATCCGTATCCCCTGTGGCCCACAATGAGGACGGGACATCTTTGAATTCAACAGGAAGCGGCGCATCCTTTGCCAAACACTGTTTTGTGCTAGCCACATTATGTCCAAGAGTCATGTGAACACCATCCGGGGAACAATAAATGGTAGCATATAACTTTTTCAACAAATCCAATCCTAATACATTTTCCCCACAATTCGCCGTTAACAGTAAAAGGACCAACAGTCAAAGCAAGAGGTTTGGAAATGGGGCTCACAACCGGTACGCCTGAAAAACCTACCGAAACATTATTATGGCCAGACAGGGCTGCCCCGGGGACCAGCGAATGAGAAACAGAGCTATTTATTGTACCTGTATCCACCAAAAATTTCTGTGCCGAACCATACAAATCTGCTGTAACATTAGGACCACGCTGATCCACAGAAATTTGGACTGGTCCCTTTCCCTGTCCCTGGCTGTCCTAACCATAGGACATCCCTGCAGTGTCACCCACATCATAATCATCATGATAGTACTGTCTTCCCAGGGGTCATCAAAATAGTTCTGATCAGAACGACCCCCGAGAATGCATCTGCTTGAGCCTCATCGCGACCAACCTCATAACGGACCCTTCCACTCGAAACCCGCCCTCTAGGTACTGCAATTTTCTGTAACAAATCTGGACACTCACTTCGCCAATGTCCCTCCTTTTTACAATACACACACTGATTCGGCCCTAGGGGTGCACCATCTCTACCAGCACCCCGTGGCCTTTGAGCCGGACCAGTGCCCCTTCCCCTCCCAGACCCTTTTGCAACCTGCTGTAGCAACACCCTTTTTTTCAAATCTTTACTCTTCTTTTTCCTCATTTTCTCGATGCTCATAGTACTGTGCCATACTCAATATCACCGAAGGGGAAGCGGTAGTCCAAGTGCTCTCTGAAGCCTGTAACCGAGCTGCAATCTCTGGAAGCAAATTTGTGACAAACCTATTAACAAACAAACGAATACCACTCAACTGACAAATCCTGTCCACTGAAATCCAAGAACACCCCTTCAAACTGAGTGAAAAAATCAGACACACTTTCCTCTTTCTTTTGACGACACGCCGTCAGCTTGCACCAATCTACTCGTCTAGGTGGGATAACAGAATGCATATAAGTAATAATACGACTTGGCAAAGCCAGAATCTCAGCCCTGGGTTTTTCACCGGGCTTACGCTCCTTATCACATGCCTTAATCTCATCCCAAGAGACACCCAATTCCACCCTGTGATCCTGAGTATGCACCTGACTCCATATATCCACCGGCACCAACAGCCCGAAAAACATCTCAATATCTGCTAATGTCATAACTGACGAGGAGGCGGCCTCTGTTAATTCTTTATAATACGCTGTAGGGTTTTTCCTAGGATCCTGTAACTGATTCTTAAGAGCTAACACCTCACTTCTCTTCCACGGGGTATAAACCCACTGCTCCTCAAAATGAGCCACCACCCGCTGTTGAACCACATCTCCCCTCTGATTACGCTGTTCTGGGATCTCAGGATGAAAAATAGGATCCACCTCCTTCATCGGAAATTGGGACACACTAGTCGGAGTACGGTGATGTAATCGTTCTCGATAACCGAGTAGCGTCCCAACATTACCAAGAACTTCTGCAGGGGCCATACCAGCTGAATATACACAATCTCAAATATCATAAATAATTTGAGGAGCTGTGCCTCCAATACACTGTTCCCACAAACTAATCAATGTAGCCGACATATACTGAAGGGCATGTTGTTGTAAAAACGGATCAAAATCTTTTATCACACTTCATATATCCTCCACACTATAAATCGGACTCTGAGCCCATTGTGCTGCCTGATTTGCAACCATCCTTTTTTCCTCTTCACTCTACATCAGATCAAATCAATGCCCGCTCCATTCGCTCCCGTGCTGCCGCCCAATTCCCTCCATCTGACCCTCGCGCCGGTGTCCCAACACTAGAAAACACTACAGATGAAACATCTGGGGAAGACACAAGGAATACTGACGCAGGTGACAGTGTCAATAATGACTGTGTGGTATGTGTAAGAGAAGGAGGAGAAACATGAACAGAAACAGCAGACACTGCAGGGGTGTCCGCAGTCACCACACTCGCAGGTTGCGAAACCGGAGAGGAGACAGATAGGGCTGGAGCCGAAGCCGTTGAGTCTGCAGAAAGACCAGAGGAAGGCGAAAGAACAACGGAGGACTGACATGACGGAACAACAGGATATATTCTCTGCGGGGCATAGGGAGGTGGGGGGCGAGTTTCCAGCAGATCCTCCACAAAAGGGTCCTCATCCTCTCAAACAACATAAGACTTATTACATTGTAATCGAAACTTCCTATCTGCACACTCAATACCCTTTTCTGTTTCTTCTCTATCATAAGCTACCGCTTTCTGAACCACTGTTTGCATCGCCTTCTTCCTAGACTCCTTCTCGGCTTGTATACGCCTCTGCTTAGCTTCCTTCTGCCATACCTGCAAAGTGTCAAACATCGACTACCTACGTCTTCTAGCGGATAAATTCTCCTGTAAATAATTCAATTTTTGTTCATCAAAAGTACCATCCAGTGGCCACTGAAGCTCAGCATTGTCCCTTGTATACTTGTGCCATAATGTACGAAACATAATAGGGCCAATACCATGCTTCACATACATCTCAAAACTCGGAGTGCCTTCTGGAGGCGCAGGCTGCCTTTCCTCCAGTCGATGCTCAACAGAGCAACAGCGACACCCCAAGCATCACATTTTACTCCAACAAGACATCACACGCAATAAAAACACACACAAACAAAGAGCTCTCAAAAACAGTCCATAAACTGCACCAAGACAAGTCAGTCCTCAGACTGCACCAAGACAAGATAGGCTCTAGCCCCAGGCCTTTTCAAGAATAAGCCAAATACAACAAGCGGCCTGGCAGAATGTTCACAAACGCTCCGTATCACAAGGGTCCACAGGCCCACCAAATTAATCAAGACTGCGCCGCTCTTACCAGAAATCACAATGAACTCACCTGGTGCACACAGGTCAAACAAGATTATTCTCCACTGCCGACTCTTCGGACCAAACGGTCAGAAGCAAGGGTTTCGCCTTTTCAGGACCCCAGCCAAGATGACCACTAGAGGAGGAGCCGCCCGATCAGACAGGCGGGCACCACGAGAACCAAGCTCTATCATATGGGGATCCCCGATCTGCCCATCCGACCGGACACAACCCCGACACCACAACCCGAATGCGGGCAGGATGGGCCACCTGGTGGAGTCACTGTTCGGGCGCCAACTGAAGGAAGTGACCCGATTAGGGCCACCCGGGTCACTCTCGACCTCCTCTAGCCTTCAATTCAATGAAGAGTCGGTGACGCAGTAGAGAATACAAGCAAACTAGTTTATTCACAAAGTACACTGTAGTGGAGTCCAATCTGACCAGCCTCCTATGATGGCTGACGAGGGACTGGCTCTAACGAACATAAAGTTACATTATGTGGGTTGCGGAGCCCACAAAGACCCGCCTACTATGGAAAAATACTGGTAGCTATCGTAATACAATGGGGGTACAGAGCACAAGTTCCAATTCCGCAGCCTGGCAGAAGCTATCTACTGCCCAAGGTTGTCTGGTTTATCCTCCCTACTAGACAGGTGGGAAAAGGCCTCTATGTAACAGAAAAGGCATGCATTATTGAGCAAGATTCGACATTGAAGAAAAGAAACTTACCAAGGACCATTTCTCGTAAATGATCAAGTAACAGTTTCGATTATACTACAAAATGGCGTCTTCGAGAGCTAAAATGGTGGCACAGATGTCAACCTAACTAACATAACATCTGCACTTTCTGATTACGTATGCATACAGCGAGAATATATAATGAATTAGCTACATAAATGCTAACATAATTTCGAATAAAATACGAGTAATATGGTACTAATACATTTCAATTCTAACACCCACTAGCAGCATTTGATTTACAGGAATTGGGCACACACAGTGCACTGTACTAGGGACTTACCAGTAAATCAAATATGCCAATCATGGAATCACCAATCTATAACAATGATTTACAGAGGGAGCACTTGCACTTTGGCACTGAACAGCAGCGGCAAAGTGCCCAAAGCATCTAGACCAGCAAAAACGAAGTCCAACACACAGCAACATAACAGGAAGCAAAGGCAAAAATACAGGGGAAACCCACGCCAATGGTGCCAGGTCTAACACGTGTCCCCTCCAACTGAAATGTGGGGAGAACTACTCACCCTCTTGGGAGTTCTCTTCACTAAGGCAAAAAAATCTGGACAGACATCAGCATTGGCGTGTTCTGTACCAGGGCGGTGTTCCACCGTAAAGTCCATCCCCTGTTGGGAAATAGACCACCTCAACAACATTGGGTTCTCACCCCTCATCTGCATCAACCATCTGAGGGGCCTGTGGTTGGTCTGTACCCGGAAGGGAGTCCCAAAAAAGTAGGGCCTCAGCTTCTTCAGCGCCCAGACCACAGCAAAAACCTCACGCTCAATCGCACTCCACCACTGTTCCCGTGGAAGTAACCTCATACTAATGAAGGCTACGGGTTGGTCTAGGCCCTCCTCATTTAGTTGTAAAAGCACAGCCCCCACACCATGCTCTGAAACATCTGTCTGCACCACCAATTCCTGTGAGAAGTTGGGTGCCTTGAGCACGGGTGCCATGCACATGGCAGTCTTCAGGGCATCAAAAGCTTTCTGACAGGCGTCAGCTCAATTCACTTTCTTGGGCTGCTTCCTAGAAGTCAGCTCAGTCAAGGGGGCAGCAATGATGTCATATCCCTTGACAAACCTCCTGTAATACCAGGTGAGGCCTAAGAAGGCTCTCACCTGTGTCTGGGTCTTGGGGGGTTCCCAAGCCAGAATAGTATCAATCTTTGGCTGTAGGGGCACCACCTAGCCGCTCCCTACCTGGTGTCACAAGTACACCACTGAACCCTGCCCTATCTGGCACTTGCTGGCCTTGATCGTGAGGCCTGCCCTTTGTAGCACCTTCAACACTTCCCAGAGGAGGTGCAGGTGTTCTTCCCAAGTGGCACTGAAAACTGCGATGTCATCCAGGTAGGCGGCACTGAAATCCTCCAGCCCAGCCAACACCTGATTGACTAACCTCTGAAAGGTGGCAGGGACATTCTTCAACCCAACGGGCATCCCCCGGAACTGGTAGTGCCCCTCTGGTGTTGAAAATGCAGACCTCTCCTTTGCCCCATCAGTTAAGGCAATCTGCCAGTACCCAGTCGTTAAGTCAAACGTACTGAGGTAATGTGCAGCTCCCAAATGATCTATGAGCTCATCAGCTCTGGGGATGGGGTGCACATCAGTCCTGGTGACTGAATTGAGCCCACGGTAGTCCACACAGAACCGGAGTTCTGGTGTGGCACCGGGCATGGCAACCTTTGGGAACAAGACCACTAGGCTGGACCAAGAACTGTTAGAGGGCTCAATCACCCCTAGAGCTAACATCTTGGAGACTTCCTCTTTGATGCTAGCTCTGACCCTGTCAGTCAACCTGTAAATTTTGTGTTTTACAGGAGGACTGTCCCCAGTGTCCACATCATGGACACACCACTGTGTGACACCAGGGGTCAGGGAGAACAGAGCAGCAAACTGTCCCAACAGTTGGTGGCAGTCACTCTGCTGTTCATGGGTCAGGGAGGGAGAGAGGTTCACACCATCCACTGACCCATCATGCTCCTTAGCAGACAGGAGGACAAGAAGAGGCTCAGTCTCCTCTTCCATTCCATCATCTGTCGCCAGGAGCATGCCCACTTCTGACCTCTCCAAGTGGGGCTTAAGGTGGTTCTCATGTAGGACCCGCAAAGGGTTCCTTGGAGCCTGCAAGTCCACCAGATTGTTGACGTTACTCTTGCGCTCCACCACCTCAAAGGGTCTAGTCCACTTATCCTGGAGCGCACAATGCTCCACTAGGGCAATGAACGACACTTTCTGGCAAGGCTGAAACTCGATCAGAGTGGCATTCTTGGATATGAAGTTGGTACCCCGGTCGGACTTCACCTCTCTGGGGAACCACACACAGGAGAAAATCCCCATCAATGAATGACCCACCAAAGGGACCGTCACAGTCCGGAGAGGGATGGCTTCTGGGTACCAGGTGGCATGGTCCACCAAGACCATGATGAACCTGTTGCCCATGGCTGTCTTGGGGTCCAGAGGACCCACAATGTCGAATGCCCACCCTCTCAAAAGCTTGACAATGGGGAAAGGTTAGAGAGGAGCCTTGCACTTCCTCCCACTCATACCACTTGCCTGGCAAGTCTGGCAAGTTCGACAATGGGTGTCAGAATCCTTACGCATTTGGGGCAAGTAAAAGTGGGTGACAAGCCTTCCACAGGTCTTCTCTTGCCCCAAATGCCCCAAATGCCCTGCCAACGGCACATCATGAGCCAGACCCAGTAGAAAGGCACTGAAGCGCTGGGGTACCACCAGCACCCGGGCTGACCCAGGCTCAGCTACCTTAGGCTCGCTATACAGGAGACCATTCTCCCAGTAGATCCAATGTGATCCAGACTGATCACCTGCTGCCTGGTTTGCAGCCTGCTGCCACAAACCAACTAGAGAGGGGTGAACTGCTGCTCCTGACAGAATTCCTCCCTGGAGGAGCCCCCTTCCTGCTGCCAATGGGTCAGCTCAGACAGGTCCCCCAGTTAGGCCACTTGCTCCCATGTAGGTTCCAAGGCATCCCCCTCAAGGTCTGCCTCCTCCTGGACCGCAGGAACTTCGGGGGCCGGTTTCCCATGCCCCGCCTCCTCTCTTTCTGGCAGGCACCTGGGCCATTTTTTCAGGCTCCAGGTCCTCTTGATTGCCCCTACTGGCTACCATGGACCAAGTGGTCACACCCGCCCTCTCAGGCAGACCCAAAATCTCCAAATGGGACTTACGTTCCAGCTTGTCCCAAGGGGAACTCTCCAGGTCGTTACCTAGCAGATAGTAAACAGACATGTCTGGCCTCACAACCACTCTCAAGGTACCTGAGACCCCTTCCCCACTCAAAGGAAACCTGTGCCACTTTGCAGAGGTACTCTGAGTTGTCAGCTGCAACTACTGGGTACATTGGGGACCACTTGCTCTTCAGACACAAGCCGACAACTGAAAGCTGTCACACTAGCTCCTGCATCTCTCAGAGCTTCCACCCTATGACCATTGATGGTTACCCACTACCTGTATTTCTTAGTGTTATCAGGCATATGAGCTCTTGGGACCATCTCACTGTCTCCTAAAGAGACCAGGATAATTTCTGCGGACCACCACCCCTCCTGGGAATCCGAATCCTTCCCCAAGGCTACACTAGCCAAATCACGGGGCTGAGCACCTGTGGGTGCAGTAGTGGCTTTCTTAGAACACGTAGGGTCCCCTATGAAGTGGCACATCTGATCACAAGCATAACAGGCCTGAGGACCCTTCTGGGCAGGATTACCTCCCGGGACCCATGCCTTCTTTTCACTGGGAGGTTGGGAACCCTTACCTTTGTTGCCTTGGGAATTACTTTGGGGCCCGTTTTGGAACTCCTTCTGTTTACCCTTGTCCCCCCGTTCTTCTGCTGGGGACCCTGACCACCTTTGGTGGAGTCTCCCACATGACTTTTGTGGACCCTGGTACTGACCCAGCGGTCCGCCTCCACAGCAAGCTTCCTGGGGTCAGTCAGCTTACTGTCAATCACATGCTGGCATAGCTCTGGAAAACAACTACCAGACAAGTGCTCCCATGCAACCAAATCATAGAGCCCCTGCAAGTCATTCGCCTGGCTAACCTTCACCCAACCATCCAGTGCTCTGCAGAAATAGGACACATACTCCACCCAAGTGCTTGACTCAAGCTTCTTACAGTTCCTAAACTTCTGCTGTACAGCTCTGGAGTCAAACCATACCTCCTGATCAAGGCTTCCTTCATGTGGGCATAAGACATTTGCTCCTCGCTTGTTAAGGCTAACAAAGTTTCCCTTCCCTCTGTCATGAAGCGGCTGCACAACCCCACTCCCCAGTCTCTCTCAGGGATTCTACAGGACCTCATTGCTACCTCATATGCCTTAAACCACTGACCAATGTCCTCACTCTTTACAAAATCCTTAATCACTTCCTTGGGGATGTATACCTTCTCTTCTCCTGGCACTGGCAACAATCTGCCACCATTGGGACTGGACTCCACACTCTTGGCCTTTATGTCCAGCTCCCTTAAACCTCTTTCATTTTCTAAAAGCATCTTCTTTTCCTCCATGGCCAATCTCTGCTTCTCTAACTCCAATTTCTTACTCACCATGTCACTCTTCTTCCCCAGCCTGAGCTTAACAAGCTCCCTCTCATGCAACCTACTTCTTTCGTTGTTCTCCAACTCCTCTGGAGACTGACTGTTTGAAGATACACTGCTACCATCTCTGGAAGGTACCCCCGTCTTGTCAGATTCAACAGCCCCTCCTGCTGTCCATCCAAATTCTCTGCCTCCACCAGATGCTCCTCATCCTGCCCACTGGCATTTCTGGATTTCAACTAGGACCTCAGTGCCTTTTGGTATTCCTCCTTTCTGGTGAGGCCTCTCACAGAGATTTCAAATTTCTTAGAGATGGCTTTTAGTTGAGACACAGCATAGGTTTCCACCCTATCCTCTTCAAATTCAATATCAATAGATGCAATGGATGCTAGCTTGGTCATGATGAACAAATTGGCAGTTCTCAAGTTGCAGAAAATCCCGAAAGAAAAGTTCACCAATAGTATGTGGCTGCGTAATGCTCTGCACTATGCTAGTAGTGTACACCAATCACTGTATGTAATGCACAAATGCAAGTCCAGATCCTCACCGCTGCCCACCAATGTTAGAAATGGGAGTCTCTGGTTGGCAAGGGTTTGCACCTTTGTTCAAGTAGGGACCCTTCTTCCTAGTCAGGGTAAGGTGGATACACTCCTAAAATAACCCCTGATCACCCCCTTGGTAGCTTGGCACGAGCAGACAGGCTTACTTCTGAGGCAGTGTGTAAAGCATTTGTGAACACATACAGTAAAAACACTACAAATGGACACCACACCAGTTTAGGAAAATAAGTAATCTTTATCCGAACCAAAACAAGACCAAATACGACAAAAATCCGCAATACAATACTGTAAGAATAATGACTTTTCAAGATAACCTTTAAATTGCAGAAATAGCTGAAAAACACAGTTCTTTCGAGTCGGTAGCTCCGTCCGGGGCTACCTCGATGCTGAAAATGAAAGAGTCTAACAATTGCAGCTGACTGTGTCGGTGCGGGGTCAGCTAAAGCGAAGACACACTCAAAAACAGTACCTTTACTGGTTGTGGCTGACATGATGGTACAAGCCGGTCAGGGGCAACTGTCACGGTTGTGTTGGAAACCAATGGAAGAGTGCAGGGTGTGGTGCCCTCACAATGCGGTGCAGGCAGCAGCTCGGTGACGATCTTCCAAATGGCGTCGGTGATCCCAAGGCTTACGGTGCAGGGTGAGGCGGTGCTCCATGAGGTGCTGGCAGGTTGAGGTGCAGGCGACGGAGCCGGTCGATGTACCGGTCGGGCAGCGATGGTGTCGGTGACGTCCAGGCAGGGTGATGCGAGGCAGTGCGGAGTGCGGTGCCCGCAGGACGTGGTGCAAGCAACGGCTTGGTAACGATCATCCAGACGGCGTCGATGAGACCAAGGATGCTGTGCGAAGTTCCATTATACATAATGGCACATGTAATTTGGCGGACGGGATATCTGTTTTTGACGGAGAAACCCTGGGGCAGATTTACAAGCCCCGTGCGCCGTCGGTGCATCATGTTGCGTGACGCACCGGTGGCGCTGCCTGCTAAGTGATATTTACAAGAACAGGTAATGTCACCCTGCGTGACTAAACCTGCGCTTGTAAATATCGCCCCTGCTCACGCAACACTTTGCGTGTTAGGGGCGTGACATGGGTGTTGCTGTGGGTGTTCCCACGCAACACCCATGTCCACTGATGCATTTCCAGATTTATGAGAAATCGTAAATCTAGAAATGCGTCAGAATGCTACGCCACCCTAGGGGTGGCGTAGCAAGGTGCAACGAGGAGAAACGTTTTCATTTCTCCTCGTTTTTTTCCTCTTTCAATGCGTGCTGCAGTCTACAGCACACATTGGAAGAGGAAATCACCTCAATTGATTGTTTTTGTGTAGGAAGGTGCCCCTTCCTGCACAAACACAATCTCCCCATGAGGCAGGCATCCTTCCACCATGGTGCATGGGTGCCTGCGCCGGCGCATGTCAGCAATTTGTGCGCCAGCGCAGGGGGAAGCACATAGATGTGTCATATTGTTGTAAATATGTCGCATCCCTGTGCTTCGAAACTAATGCAGCGCGGCGCAGCAAAATGACTTGCAGCACCGCGCTGCGTTTGTTTCTTGTAGATCTGCCCCCCTGTATGGAAAGATCATAATCAGGCCCTTAGTCTTTTTCTTGGAGCTTTTCTCTCGCCAATGGGCCCGTTGGCGGGTACTCTGGCTTCTAGGATCCGAAGTTCAATTCGACGATGCCGGCCTGCTGCAGTGTGATGCCTTGGTGAGTCTTTGTCATCAACATCAACGGTGAGGAGCTCCAGAGCTTATAGCTGGACAACCAGCATGGTCAGGCCGATTTGTGAGTCGATGATGCCGGCTTGACTCTCGATTTTGAGCTGGTCTCCTCCTGAAGCTTTTCTGCAAAACTTTGTAGAAAGTTTCTTTCTTTTCAGATCTTGTAGTTTCTTGGTTCCTTTGAGGAAAATAAGGGTCCACTAGCTCAGTCCAAGGGTTCAGAGACTCAGGATTGTCTCTTGGGGGCTAGGACTCAATTTCGCACAATGCACCTGCACAGTCCAGGACAAATCCAGTTGCAACGGTTAACTGGGGTGATCGTCTCTTTGACTTGACAGGTGACGTCTTCCAGCTCTGTTGTACCTGTTGCTGATAGGGAGTCCATTCATTTTCCTTTGAATCAGGCACAGTCTTATCTTTGTGGAGCCTTGTGAGCTGCAAGAGCCCCTCAGAACACAGCGTGGACCAAAAAAAGATGAAGGACTGTCCTGATGGACTCTTGGACTGCACCACAGAGGCTTGCAGTCCTTCTGAATGCAAGCCTTCTGAGTTGCAGTCCAAATGTCCAGCAGGGCAGTCCTTCTTCTTCTTTTGTTCCATGCAGTGTTCTGAGGAGCTCCTGCAGCTCTCCCATATTTATTCTCCATTCTTGGCTGGCAGGTGGAGGGGGACACCCCAACAAAAACGGGTAAAGCTACCTCCCCCTGTTATGGCCACTTCCTGCGAAGTGTGGCATATTTTGACCCACTGTTCTTCCAAAAATCAAAATGAAGAAATTGTCTCTTTGGTGTGTGTGTCTGTGTAACCCTACCCAGAGATGTAACTTAAGTGTGGCTTAACATCAGACTACACTCCCTTTCCAGCCCATCTTCAAAACTAATTAGGGGGGCTCCCATCTGGCTGGGAATCAAGGAAGTGGAGACTCGTCTGGGTCCTATGACATCTGTTCTCCTGCCTTTGAAGTCCAACTTATCTCCCTAGCCCCCTTCCTCACCCTGGCTTCTCCAAGAAGCAAATCTCCTCCCAGCAAATGGTTGTATTGTTTCAGCCCCAGGCCTCTTCACACCTACTCAGGGAGCAGTTTTGCTCAGGCTGTCAAAGGCTGACCAATCAGAAGATGCCGTTACTGGGCTGCTCTAGGTAACTTCAGGATATTACATTCTAAAACTACTTTCCTGTAATAGTTACAATAAAACTGACTTTGGCAAGTTGCTGGATTTAGTGGAACAATTATTTAACACTTTGAATGATATTGCTAGCTCAATCAATCAATCAATAAACAGTTGATTTGTATAGTACAGCTCATCACCCATGAGGGTATTCAGGTGCTAACAAAGTGTGAGAGACTCAATTAAATAGCCAGGTCTTGAGGGCTTTTCTAAATTCCAGTAGAGATTTGGAGGTCTGGAGCTGCAGGGGAAGGCTGTTCCATGTTTTCGCTGCAAGGTGGAACAAAGAACATCCTCCGCTCTTGCATCTGTTGACCGAGGCATGTGGGCGAGCAAGAGGGAGGCAGTCAATCAATCAATCAATCACAGAATTTGTAGAGTGCACTACTTACCCGCGAGGGTCTCAAGGCGCTGGGGGAGGGAGGGGGGATGCTGCTACTGGTCAAACAGCCAGGTCTTGAGTAGCCTCCTGAAGGTCAGCAGGTCTTGGGTCTTTCGTAGGCTTAGTGGGAGGGTGTTCCAGGTCTTGGCGGCGAGGTGTGAGAAGGATCTGCCGCCGGTGGTTGTTCTTCGAATGCGGGGGACGGTGGCGAGGGAGAGGTCGGCGGAGCGGAGCTGGCGGTTGGGGAAGTAGAAGAAGAGTCGTCTGTTGAGGTAGGCTGGGCCAGTTTTGTGGAGTGCCTTGTGTGCGTGGGTGAGGAGTTTGAAGGTGATCCTCCTGTCGACGGGGAGCCAGTGCAGGTTCCTCAAGTGGGGGGTGATGTGGCTGTGGCGTGGTACGTCGAGGATCAGTCGTGCGGAGGCGTTTTGTATGCGTTGCAGTCGCTTGATGAGCTTGGCCGGGGCTCCCGCGTAGAGGGCGTTCCCATAGTCTAGTCTGCTACTGACGAGGGCCTGGGTGACTGTTCTTCTTGTGTCTGTCGGGATCCACCTGTAGATCTTGCGAAGCATGCGGAGTGTGTTGAAGCAGGAGGAGGAGACTGCGTTGACTTGCTTGGTCATGGAGAGCGTTGAGTCGAGGATGACTCCCAGGTTGCGTGCGTGGTCGGTGGGTGTCGGGGCTGCTCCCAGCGTCGTTGGCCACCAGGAGTCGTCCCAGGCTGAGGGGTTGGAGCCGAGGATGAGGACCTCCGTTTTGTCCGTGTTCAGCTTTAGTCGGCTGATCTTCATCCAATCGGCGACGGCCTTCATTCCGTCATGGAGTTTGGCTTTGGCGGCGAGGGGGTCCTTGGTGAGGGAGAGGATCAGTTGAGTGTCGTCGGCGTAGGAGATAATGTTGAGGTCGTGTTGACTGGCGATGCATGCGAGCGGGGCCATGGAGATGTTGAACAGTGTTTGGCTGAGGGACGATCCCTGGGGTACGCCGCAGATGATCTCGGAGGCTTCGGATCGGAAAGGTGGGAGGCGGACTCTCTGGGTTCTGCCGTCGAGGAAGGAGGTGGTCCATTCCAGGGCCTTGTCTCGGATCCCTGCGTCGTGGAGGCGTGCGCGTAGTGTGCGGTGGCAGTGAGTGTCGAAGGCGGCGGAGAGGTCCAGCAGGATGAGGGCTGCGGTCTCACCATTGTCCAGCAGGATCCTGATGTCGTCGGTGGCGGCGATGAGGGCAGTCTCAGTGCTGTGGTTGCTGCGGAACCCTGATTGGGATGGGTCCAGGATGCTGTTTTCTTCGAGGTATCGGGTTAGCTGTTTGTTGACAATCTTCTCGATGACCTTAGCTGGGAACGGAAGCAGAGAGATGGGCCGGAAGTTCTTGAGGTCTCTCGGGTCTGCCTTGGGTTTTTTGAGGAGGGCGTTGATCTCTGCGTGTTTCCAGCTCTCTGGGAAGGTCGCGGTCTCGAAGGAGAGGTTGATGATGTTGCACAGGTGTGGTGCGATGGAGCTGCTGGCTTTGTTGAAGATGTGGTGCGGGAAAGGGTCTGACGGGGAGCTGAAGTGTATTGTGCTCATGGTCTTGATGGTGTCCTCGATGTTCACGCTGGCCCAGGCTGGCAGGGGGTCGTGGTCGATGGTGTGTGGCGGGTCTGGTGTATCGATCTTAGTTGGGGTTGTCTGGGTGTTGAAGCTGTCGTGGATGTCGGCGATCTTGCGGTGAAAGAAGGTGGCGAGGGAATCGCACAGGGGTTGCGACGGCAGGATGTCGTTGGTGTTGGAGCTGGGATTGGAGAGTTCCTTCACGATGTTGAAAAGCTCCTTGCTGTTGTGTGCGTTGTTGTCGAGGCGGTCTTTGAAGGAGATTCTCTTGGCGGACCTGATGAGGTGGTGGTGGTTACGGATGGCGTCTTTGTGGGCTGTGTGGCTGTCCGGTGTCTTATCGCTGTGCCATTTCTTCTCTAGTTTCCGGCAGGTACGCTTGGAAGCTAGGAGTTCCGAGGTGAACCAGCTGGCTCTTTTGGTGGTGTCGCTGTAGGTGAGCTTTTTCAGCGGGGCGAGGGTGTTGGCGCAGTCGTCCATCCATCGTCTGAGGTTGCAGGCAGCGTCGTCGGTGTTGGATGGGTCGGAGGGAGGGCTGAGAGCGAGGGTTGCCCGGAGTTGGTCTTCGGTGACTTTGCTCCAGCAGCGGCGTGGGATCTGTTGGGTGCGGTGGTGTGTGGTGGGTTTCTGGAAGGTGAAATGGATGCAGCGGTGGTCGGTCCAGAGGAGTTCCGTGGTGTGGCTGAAGGAGACGTGGGAGCTTGAGGAGAAGATGGGGTCAAGCGTGTGGCCGGCGGAGTGGGTCGGTGTTGTGACAAGCTGGCTCAGGCCGAGGTTGGCGAGGCTGTCGATCAGGGTGGTGGAGTTGCTGTCGTTGTTGTTCTCCAGGTGAAAGTTCAGGTCTCCGAGGAGGATGTAGTCGGTAGAGGTCAGGGCGTGCGTGCTGATGAAGTCGGCGATGGAGTCGCTGAACTGGGGTCGGGGCCCAGGGGTCTGTAGACAAGGGTGCCTCTAAGGGTGGTGTTGGGGTCCGTGTGGATCTGGAAGTGCATGTGTTCGGCGGTGCTGAGAGTGTCGTCGGTGCTGGTCGAGACCCTGATGGTGTTCTTGTGGACGATGGCGATTCCTCCTCCTACTGCGTTGACGCGGTCTCTGCGGGTGATCTTATAGCCGTCTGGGATAGCTATGGCGATGTCGGGGGCGGAGGAGTCGTTCATCCAGGTCTCTGTCAGGAAGGCGACGTCTGGTGATGATGTGTCGAGCAGGTCCCAGAGCTCGACTGCGTGTTTGCGTGCGGAGCGGGTGTTCAGTAGGATGCACCGGAGGTGGTTGAGGTCCTTCTTGGTGGGCGCCTCTTTGGCTCTGAGGCTGGTGTAGCTGCAGTTCCGGCAGCTGAAAGGACCATGGGTGCGTTTCGGGGCGGCCTTGAAGCAGTTGTGCGTCCGTCCGGGGTTGAGGGCGTGGAGTGTGGTGGCATCGTATCGGCGTCGGTCCTTGAGGCTGGAGCGGGGGGCGCGCGGTCCAGGGGTTCTGGCGCTGGGCACGGTCCAGTCGCGGACGGGCGCAGACGGGCTTGCCTTAGGCGCGCCTTCGGCATATTTGTCTGGCTGGTTGATGGAACTTAAGGTGGTGGTTGATGTAGGCTGCTCCTAGGTTGTGAAGGGCCTTGTACGCATGGGTCAGTAGATTGATTTGGCATCTCTTTTACAGTGGGAGCCAGTGGAGTTCCTTGAGGTGAGGGGAAATTTGGATCCTTCGGGGGAGGTTAAGGATGAGTCTGGCTGTGGCGTTGTGAATGGACTGTAGTCTCTGGAGGAGGTGAGCAGTGAACCTCAAGTAGAGAGCGTTGCTATAGTCTAATTTGATAGTGATGAGGGCTTGTGTGATGGTGAGTCTAGTGTTCATGGGGAGCCACTTGAAGATCTTTCATAGAAAGCACATGAATAAGCAGGTCAAGGAGACAGTGTTGAACTGTGACTTCATGGCCACCTTGCTGTTGAGGTTGATGCAGAGGTTTCTGGCATGGTCAGATGGGGAGGGTGCTGGTCCTAGTTCCACAGGCCACCAGGAAGCATTATAGGTGGTGGTGCTGCTGCCAAAGATTTGTACTTCTGTTTTGTCAGTGTTGAGCTTCAGGCAGTTTTTTCTCATCCAGTTGGTGATGCTTGTCATGCACCTTGAAAGCTGGTTTTGGTGGTGGTAGGGTCCTTGGAGAGGGAGAGGAGGAATTGAGTGTTGTCATTTGTATGCTATCATGTTGAGCCCATGGGATCTGACGATGTTAGCTAAGACTGTCATATAGGTGTTGAAGAGGGTGGGACTGAGGGAAGAGCCCTGGTGAGCACCGCAGATGATTTCCTTGGGTTCAGAGGTGAATGAGGTAAGCAGACTTTCTGAGTTCTTCCAGTGAGGAATGAGGTGATCCATCTGAGAGCCCTCCCTTGGATGCTTATGCCGTGTAGCCTAGTGATCAGCAGGTGATGGGATACGGTGTTGAAAGCTACTGAGAGGTTGAGGAGGATCAGGGCCACCGTCTCTCCTTGGTCGAGGAGGGCTCTGATGTCATCCATCGCTATGATCAGACCGGTCTTGGTGCTGTGATTGCTGTGGAATTCAGACTGGGAGGTATCGAGAAGATGGTTTTGCTCAAGATGTGCAGTGAATTGTTTGTTGATGGCTTTCTACAGTACCTTGACTGAGAAAGAGAGCAAGGAGATCGGCCAGCAATTCTTTAGTTCGCTTGAGTCAGCAGATGGCTTCTTGAGTAAGGGATCAAAGGGACATGATTTTGTGAGCTGATTTTGGCACTTCCGAGGTTGAAGATGTGGTGTGGGCAGGGGTCACTGGGTGCTCCTGAGTTGATGGAGTTCATGAATGTGGCAGTTTCCTAGGTGGTGAGCAGGTTCCTTGTGGTCAGCCGGTGGTCTGAGCTGGTTGCCGTGAGGGTGTATTGGATGAGGAAGTCAGTAGGCCTGGGCTCAAAGTTTTTGTAGATGGTGGACATCTTGTCATGGAAGAAATTTGTGAGGTTGTCGCAGAGCTCCTGCATGAGGGTGATGCTGTTCTCTGTGGCTTTGGGGTTGGAGAACCTCCTGACTATGTTGAAGACTTCCTTGCTGTGGTTGGAGCTGGTATCAATGCGAGCAGCTAGGGCATCCCTCTTCTTCTCCCTCAGTAGCGGGTGGTAAAGTTTTAGGGAGGTTTTGAAGAAGGTCCTGTCAGTGGGGACTTGCTAGTGTGCCATCTTCTTTCCTGCAGTTTGAAGATACGTTAAGCTGCTCTACGTTTTTGAGTGTACCAGCTGGCCTGTTTTGTGGATCTTTTGTGATTGCTGTCTTTGATGGGGGTGACGTTGATGGCACAGTTTGTGATCAATGTGAAGTTCCTGACACTCTGGTTGAGGGATGTGGTGGGGTCAGGATTGGGGCCATTGAGGGTGTCAGGCCAGTGGGCCTCGGTTATGTTGCTTCAGCTGCGTTGGGGGGTCTCTGTCGAGCATGGACGGTGGTGTGTGTGCTGGTGATGTTGAAGTTGATGATGAAGTGATCAGTCCAGGTGAGTTCGGTGACGAGACTGTACATGACGCAGCTGCTGGAGGTGAATATGGGGTCCAGCATGTGTCCTACGGTGTGGTTTTTAGTCGTTGACGAGTTGGGTGAGTCCTAAGTTGTTCATGCATTCGAAGAGGTTGGTGGTGTTGGCATTGCTGTGATCGTGGAGGTGGAAATTGAGGTCGTCGCGGAATATGAAGTCAAGGATTCAATGGCGAGGGGTGCAATGAAGTCGGTATTGGAGTTGCAGAAGCTGGGGGGCAAGTCAATGGGGCTGGTAGGTGAGGGTGCCTCTGATGGGCGGCTTGCCATCAGTTTGGAGTATGAAGTTGCAGTTTTTAATGGCCGGGATGGGGTTGCCCATTGTGGTGAAGTACTGGATGGTCTCTTTGTTTGTAAATTATGGCAATTCCTTCTCAGGGTATGTTGAAGGGGTTTCTGTGGGTCATCTTTTACCCGTCGGGTACTGCTGTGGTGATGTCGGAGGTGGAGGAAGGATTGAGGCAAGTTTTGGTGAGAAAAACAACATTGAGTGAGAGTGTGGAGATAAGGTTCCACAACTCTCTGGGGTATTTGCCCAGAGAGTGCATGTTGAGGAAGATGCAAGAGATCTGGTGGTGGGGTGCTGTTGCAGTGTGGTGGGAGATCTGCGTGGTGTTCGGGTGTTCGGTGATGTGCCTGTTGTGGCAGGTGAAGCTGCAGTTGGTGAAGGTAAATGGGCCTTTCATGGTGTGAGGGGAGGTGCAGCAGCAGAGTTTGCTGGGTAGTCAAGTTTTCAAGGCACAGAGGTCAGTGGTGGAGTAGTTGTGGGGAGGTGTAGAACCAGGGTTCCTGGTGCTGGGTGTGGTCCAGGCAGTTAGGCACACTGCTGGTGTGCCAGTGGCTTGCCTGCTCGGTGGCTGCTGTTAAGTAGTCCTGGGACATGTGAAGGGTGTGGGGGTGTTGTGGGCAGGGCTCCCGAAGGCAGGAAGAAGAGGTGGGAGAAATACACAGGAGAGCAGGTAAGTAGCGGGGAGCCAGAGACGGGCACAGAGGCACAACAGGAGCAACAGAAGTGCAGAAAAAAAGTCAAAAAAGCACAAACAGAGAAGGTGAAAGAAAAAGAGGCAAAAAGGAATGCAGGTCACAAATACACAAGCAGAAAGGGTGAAAGCAAAAAAAGTCAAAAGAGAGGAATGCAGGCCAAAAATACACAAGCAGAGAGGGTTATAGCAAAACGAGGCAAAAAGAGATGAATGCGAGTGGGAGTAAATAATGTACAGAATGCACATAGGTAGAAAGCATAAGGAGAGTAGAAAGTATGAGAGAGTAGCAGGGAGAAAGGAAAGAGAAGGCGGCTGGAGACGTCTGAATGGCGGTTGCTTGGACAGCATGCAGCTGGGTCTAAAAGTGCCTAGACTGGTCGGGAGACCAGTCCAGGTAAGTGGGGAGCCGGGGTATCTGTTCAATGGGGTTGTGCTGCCTGCCACCATTAAGTAGGTCCTGGGATGGGGTAGGGGCCGGGGGTGTGGTGGGCGGGGTTCCTGAACGCAGGAAGTATAGGTGGGAGAGCAGGTAAGGAGCAGGAAAATGCAGGGGAGCGGGGAACGGTGGTGGAAGTGGGTGTCCAGAGGCTGGCACGGAGGCACAACAAACACATCAGAATTGTAGAAAAAAGTAAAAAATGCACAAACGGAGAGGCTGAAAGAAAAAGAGGCAAAACAAGAGGAATGGGGCTCAGAATTGCACAAACAGCAATGATGAAGGCAAAAAGAGACAAAATGAGAGGAATGCGGGTAAAAAATGCACAAGCAGAGAGGGTTAAAGCAAAAAGAGGCAAATATAGAGAAATGTGAGCCAAAAATGCACAAGCAGAGAGGGTGACAGGAAAAAGAGTAAAAAAGAGAATAATGCATGTCAAAAATGAACAAGAAGAGGGGGTGAAAGCAAAAAGAGGCAAAAAGAGAGGAATGCAGGTCAAAAATGCATAAGCAGAGAGGATGAAAGTAAAACGAGGAAAAAAGAGAGGAATGCGAGTGAGAGTAAATAATATACAGAACACAGAGATGTTAAAAGCACAAGGAGAGCGGAAAGTATGAGAGAATAGCAGGAAGAAGGTAGCTGAAGAGGCCGGAACAGCAGTCTCTTGGACAATGTGTACCTGGGAGCAAAAGGGCCTAGACGGTCGGAGGACCAGTACATGTATGTGGAGAGCCTGGGCACCTGCTAGCTAGCTCCCAAGCAAAGGTAGATTTTATTAAGTTTAATAAAGCCTTCCCATGTTAGCATTTGGGGCTAACAGCACTACAACAAGGAAAAATGACTTTGGCTGTTTTTTCTCTTCCAGGGTATATAAAATATCTTTTATATTTTCCCTACTTTTTACAACAATGCATCCTACCTTTTGGGAACCTGGGGCAGCCCTTAGGGGTGACTTATAAGTTATAAAAAGGTTGTTTTGGGATTTGGAAGTACTTTTAATTCCAAAGTCAAATTTGGACATAGTTTTATTTTGAAACCAGCCTGTTAAGCAAGCTTGGCTTTAAACGGTCTCTAGACACAACAGCAGTGCACACTTGAGTGCATCAAGTCCACTGGGGTCTCTAAATCTACATGCCCTACCATATTTTATGGACTTACAGGTAGGTTGTCCTCAGAATTATACCAATCGCCATATACCTTTAGAGGACAGAGCACTGGCCCTGGACCTGCTTAGCCAAGCCCAGACCACATTTCGAGTCAAAAACCATCAGCATCAGTCACAAAAAATAGGGGTGATCAGGGCAAAAAAGATGGCTTTCCTACATTTGTTTTTCACTACTGCAAGGCCTACCTCCCCTGTAAGATAACATTGGGTTACCTTATTACATTTAATAAGTGATAAAATGTATTCGGGAACAGGTAGACATGTCACATTTACACTCAAATGAATTGTATTTAAAGCCCTCTTTAATGGCAAAGTCAGATTTCAAGTCACAATTCTGAAAATTCCACTTTTAGAAAGTTGGTATGTTCTCGCCCAATCCATTTGGTACCTGCAACCTATATCCTGGGAAACATGACTAGATGTAGTTGGCAGTTGGCCATTGTGTATTCCTCTCAGACAGGGACATAAAGGGAGACTAGTAGTGGTGGCAGGATGGGCCATCCTGCCAGGCTGGGAGGGGAGGAGCTATACACAGCCCCACTTACATTTAAAAGGAGCTGCCTGTGCACAGTCACAAAGGACTTCACACTAGCCTTTTATCACCCAAGACATCCTGGGATTAGGGCAGTGAGGAAGTAAATTCCAGACCCATCTTTGGGGGATAAACTCCAGAGGTTTCTTACACTTCAAAGCTGGCATCAGGTATAAGATCCACTCTTCAGTATACTCCTGGACCTGTGTATACTACTGATATAAGACAACCCTGCTGCCAGAGAACTGCCCTGCATCTTAATGCCTTGCCTGCTCTCGCAGAAGAAAGACTAGACCTGCACTTTTCATCCCTGGCAGTGTGACTCCAAGAGTCAGGCGGCTGACCTCCTGTTATGAGTTACAGGGAAACAACAACCTCCAGAGGTCTCCCTGCCACTGCCCAGATGACCTGCTGCACTAGGCTTGCCTGGACCTGCATCTGGGATTGCCTGAGCCCTGCTGGCGTCTGCTGGAGTGAGTTCCTGATCTTCAAGATGTGCCTCCCCAGGTCCTGGACCCTTGGCTGGCAACAGTTGAGCCCGTCCTGTTGGGAGAAAAGGAGGAATCCTGAAGCTTTGGGCTCTTCTCGACTGAAATTGTGCCTGTTTGCTCTGAGATCTCACTGCCTGTGATGACTGGCAACACAAAGCTCTGGTTGACCCGCCTCTTCGCACTACAGCAACTATTAGTTACGACCAGTAAGGCAAGATCTGCACTTCGCTCAACAGCATCTACAGCCTGTGGTGACCACCAATGCAAAGCTCCTTCAACAACCATCTGTGATACCCAATAGAATCTTCACATTACATCAATGACCTTCCGCGATGCCCGGACTGCTCTTCATGCTACAGTGACTACTATCCGCGATGCTCTCCCTGCTCATCATGGCTACTCCTCTGAGAAACTGGACACTTCGGGCCGGACTTTGAGAAGGTAACTATTTCAGTGCGACTAACCTGGTCCCTGTATCTGGACTGCACTACATTGCAGTCAGCCTGAACTTGTAACTTTCCCATGGTCTAGCAAGACCAGATAACCGCTAGTGATGCTTTGTGCTTTTGGACACTATAATTAACTTAAGTTTGAAATTGTATACCTCTGCTTCTATTTTTGGTATTTTGGTCATTGTGGTCTAATTTTATTTATTGCATTTTACTCTATGTTTCTAAATTGGTTTGGGATTTTTCTTGTGTTCTGTTTTTACTTTATTACTGTTTGCGTGTTGCATACATTCTTTACACATTGCCTCTAAGTCAAGCCTGATGGCTTTTGTGCAAAGCTACCAGAGGTTTAAGTACTGGTAAATTTAGTGACTTTTGTGGTTCACCCTGACAAGGATTGTGGTTGTTGCTTGTGAAGGGTTTTCAGCCCCTCAATCAAAAACCCAATTTCTCACAGGTTCCTTTGGATAATCTTGACCTTTGTACTTCAATTTTCACAACAACAAAAAAACATTTACCAGACTCCCTATTCCATCTTTTGGGTAAGTGAAATTCATAAGATGCTCGTTCTGCAATAATCAATTCCTGAGTGGCCATGGTATGAATCTTGCCTTTCCATGTCATTCTCCATTGTAGCTATGTAGACCAAACAATCTATCTAGGAGAGAGCTGAAAAGATTTCCACAACTTATTCTTGCACAACAATTTGGGTTGTGCAGCTTAGTGGCCTTGTCCTCTGTCTTCAAGAGGGTGTTTCCTATCCGTTGTCCTCATGAAGTCCCTTCAAATCACTTCAGGGATCATACTTTGTTAATAGCTGAACTGCCAAACAAATTATTTATGTTATAAGATGTTATGTTATATGTATTTGTATAGCACTCTATTATCCGTGAAGGTATCCTGGTGCTGTACAAGTGCATGAGGCTAGCCTCAGGAATGGGGAAACAGGACTTACTCAAAGAGGCAGATCTTCAATTTCTTGCAGAATTCAAGAAGAGAAGAGGGGGCTCTAATGTGTAGCGGGAGGTTGTTCCTTGCTTTAGGAGCAATGTAAGAGAAGGCTCGATCTCTGAGTCTGCTTTGGGAATGCACAGTTTGCGTCCAGCTAAGTGGAGGTGCCTGGAAGGTTGATTCTAGTGAATTAGATTGTTCAGGCAGTCTGGGCCTGTGTTGTCCTTTGTATGTGAGGGTGAGGAGTTTGAAGTGTGTATGCTTTATATAAGGATTCAGTGGAGCTCCTTTAAGTGTGATGTGAGACCAGCATGCGAGGTTGAGGACCAGTCTGGCTGCTGTATTATTTATGTTCTGTAGTCTCTTTGTGAGATGTTTGGTGACCCATGGAAAGTGAGATTTTCCATAGTCCAGCCTGCTGGTGATGAGGGCCTGGAAGACGATGTTTCTGGTGTTGCTCAGTAGCCACTTGTAGATCGTTCTCAGTATCCTCAGAGTGTGGAAGCAGGATGTGGTGACAGCATTGACCTTGGAGGACACATCTAGCTTGATATTGACAATGATCCTGAGGTTTCTTTCGTGTAGGCTGGGGTTGGGAGTAGGGGTGGGTCAGAGTTCTCTAGGCTACCTGGTGGAGTCCCATGGTGATGCCTCCTTTCCAAAAATCACCACTTCTGTCTTGTCACTATTCAGCTTGAGGCAGTTGGACTTCATCCAAGTGGTCACTTTGGTCATGCAGGCAGTGAATTTGTTTCTTCTATCCGATGGACGTGTCAGAGAAGGACAGTATAAGTTGTGTGTCATCCTTATAAGAGAGGATATTGATGTCACAGGGACTGGAGACCTCAACCAGTGGGGTCATGATGATGTTGGAAAGGGTGGGGCTGAGTAGAGGGCTATGAGGTATTTCAAATATGAGTTCCATGGCTTCAGAGGAGTAAGGTGGTGGGTTCACTGTTTGAGTTCTTCTGGTTAAGAATGAGCGCATCCATTGGAAGGTGGGTTCTTGAATTCCATTGCCATGCAGTTGTCTGATCAGGATGGGGTTTAAGACCATGTCCATGACCATGTCAAACACTGATGCAGCTCTGAGCTGCATCAGGGTGAGGGCTACAGTTTCCCCTCCATCTAGGATCATCAGGATGTTGTCTGTTTCTGTAATGAGAGCTGTCTCTGTGACATTGTTGGGTCTAAATGCTGAAAGCGTAGTGTTGAGGAGCTTCTGTTGCTGGCTTTCTCCAGGACCTTGGCTGGTTAGGGTTGAAGGAATATTGTCAGTTGTGTGCTATCCTGGCTGGGTCTATTGAGGGCTTCTTCAGTACGACATTGACAGCTGTGTACTTCCAGGCTTCCAAGAATGTGGTTATTGCGATGGAGGTGTTGAGGATGTGGGCGAGGGCTTTGCTGATAAGGGTGAGTGCAGTGTTAAAGGCATGGGTCTGATGGGGCCACAAAGTGGATGAACTTCATGATTGTGGCAGTTTTGTCTGAGGTGATGGTGTTCCACGTGATCATAATGCGTTCTTCATTCATGATTGGCAGACTGGCTGCAAGGTTGGCGGGCTCAGGTTGAAGGTTGAAATTCTCATATATAGTTGTGATTTTGTTGTTGGAAAAACCTGAGCGGTTATTGCACAGTTCTTGTGTTGGGGTGATTGTGCTATCAGTGGCTGCAGGCGAGGCAAAGTCTTTGATAATGAAGAAATTGTCTTTGCTGCTCTTGGGGATGGCATTGATTTGGTTAGCTAGGGCCACCCAATCCGAGTGTCTCGCATGGTTAAGTTGGCAGTTAATCACTGAGGTGAAGGAGAGGTGCTCTATGCAGTTGGTTTTAGTGTCAGTGGAAGTGGTGCAGCTGTTGGTGTCCCTGTAGATGATGTCACTTCCTCCTACATGTTGGGGATCTTGTCTGATGATTGTATATATGGTGGTGATGACAGTGGGCGGAATTTGCGTAGTCGCGCTACGCAAAGTTCCGCGAAACGGTAAAAAATCTCCGCGAGCACGCAAAAGTTCAGCGAACACGCGCAATTGCTTGTTTCGCCCGTTCGCGATGCTTTTTTCCTGTTCGCGAACGCTGTTTGCATGTTCGGGGAGAAATATCTCGCGAACATGCATTTTGAAAGCGCGAATAAGCAAAAAATTACGCGAAGCCGCGGATCGCGGAATTTTTGGTAATTCCGCGTTCTCCACAGAACGCGAAATTAGCCAAATTCCGCAAATTCCACGAGCGGAACGGAATTTACCGCCCAGGCCTACACCCAATGCCAATGCTGGGGTCATCCATGTTTGTGTGAGGAAGAGGAGTTCGGGGCACTTGTTGGTTTGATCGGGCCTGCGGAGATCGTGTGCTGGGTGCTGTTGGTGCGGTCATGATTAGGGGTGGGAGCTAAATTCAGCTCCGCTGCAGAATTTGTGGAGTTTTGGAAGTTTCGGACAAACTCCGTCAACCACCATGTGGCTGTTTGTTCTTCTGCGAGGCAATCGTAAGTTGACGAGTGAGAATTTGTATCCCCTAGCACCATTTCTGGGTGCTAGCAGGCACCCATCTAGATTTTTTCAATGTGGACTGTCGCGCCTGTTGACAGTGAGAAAGCTGCAGCTCGAGTAGAAAATCTACTGGAGTGGCAGCAAAGGGGAGGATGTGGCCTAACAGCTAGGGCGGTCGACCTCAAATCTGGGGAAGCGGGTTTGAGTCTCAGCAACGACGCTCAACATCCTATGATTCTGGGCAAATCACTTAATCTCCCTGAAATGAATATGTCCTTGTGTAAAACAACTGGCGCTCTGATACCTGATACCTTTGTGTCAAGTTCGTGCTACATAAAACTCCCCCAAAAAAAGAAGCAGAGACCCCAATTTCGTGGCCAGAGGTCAGTTTAGATGATTGCACTGTGTTAAAGTCTTCATGAAGAGACAGTTTAGGCACTGAAGTACGATCCACAGCACCTCAGCTGCTACCCCATATGTCCTTACTTGATGCAGTATATTATTTCATCATATTACACTGATACAGCCTAGTGAATGTACCACTGAGGAACGGTTGGGAGTTTTTGGCCTCCCAAGAGTCATACATGAAAATACAATGATGCATGCGGGAGGAACAATAGGAAGCAAAAAAATGGAAAGTGGATGTAGTTTGATATGACCTCTTAATCTAAAGGTACATCTCTGGAGTCATACAGTATACATGTAGGAGTTATGTGCATATCGCCTGAAAGCTAACCCACTTGTAGAACGTGAAAACAGGCCATGGCATGCCTTTAATTTCAGAAAACATCTGAAATACAACTTAGACAAAAGTGATAAAAGAACCTTGGCTCACACTTCAACACCACACTAACAGGCTTTAGAAATTCATTATATAACAGAGCCTTTTATCCTTGCCATTTCCAGACTCCCTGAAAACTCTCTATTGCTGCTATCAACAGGTAGGGCACAAAGAGAAATCTTCTCTCAGTTTAAGTGTAATTAGCCTTGGGATCACAAAACAAACATCTGGTTCCACACCCGGGATCTTGTGTGTCAAGCACCTTGGAGCAGCTGTGTCGTTTGGATCGACACCATGTCACAAGCCCCTGGATTCATTTATCACACACAAGGAGTGGTGCACGCACAGAACAAAACCTGAGCAGACAGTCATTGCTCCACGATTACACCCAAAGTAGCTCAGCATTTTTTTCTCAGATTCCATTTCACTGCTCACCCGGTCTGCAGGCTTGGTTCAATGCTGTTTTGGGATCCATTAAGAAAGCCAGTCAGATAGGAGGTCTCATGGTCTCCGTCGCGCAGTTGGGTCTCCTGGTGAACAGTAGAGCAATGAAGGCTGCGTGTTCCAAGAGAATAGACACAGATTCATTATCCCTTCAGGGACCTGGGAGAGCAATTCGGAAAAAGCTTGCTCAGAGGCACAGGATCCATGTCTAAAGGGTAGCCTGGCAAGTACCCACCCAATTTCCAGGCCTCACATTTACACTGGGCTCACTCCTCCCTTAACAACAAAGTGCACCTCCTACCAGTGTCTTACGGTCTTCTTCCTAAATTCATTACACCAGCCAATTCACATGGGTGTGGCTCCACCTTGCAGCCCTCACTTAGAACAGAATTTTCAGAGTCGAACTAGACATCTCAGATACTGAAGGATGCCAGATTGGTTTAGCATCAGATTTAGCTGGATGAGATCAGGTCATTGCTACTGCGATGTCATTTTATGATATTTAAAGAGACCTCAGTCAGATGATTCAGAATCTCATTAGAGATTCATCCATCTTGGTGTATGCCAAGGCCATCTTATGTCTCCTTACTGTTTTTATGTGAATAGGAACCGGCTGAGCAATGTAAATGAAAAAAAAGCACCTACTAGAGAGCTATTGTGTATGAGACGGAGAAACCGTGCATAGCAATCTTACCATTGTAAGTGAAAAAGGTCTGTACAGCATAAGAGAAAATGCTGGTGAAACAAACATTGATTTAAATGCCCAACACTTTTACTTTGATGATGCTTATCTTTACCATTGCACCTGTATCACTTCTCAGCTCAAGTTTATGGGCGTATGGGATTGCTTGTTTTGCAGGTTTGTTGCAGTAACAAACAAAAAAAGCTGGTTGAAGACCTAACTTCCTGCCAATGGGTGTGTCCTCTAGAATTCTTAGTACTCGTCCACTTTTTTCCCACCAGAGAATAAAAAAGCAGATCAACATTTTCTGTGTTCGATTTGCTTTGCCAGGTATTCATCTTCGTATGATTTAACCATCTTCTGGCACTATTTTCCAATCTTACAAATGTTTGTCAGGTTCACACAGTATGCAAAGACTTAATACACTTCCCAAACTTGCTGGGGAAAATCACTCTCAACTTCGCCCACTATTGATGTGCATACTAATAGCTACAGAGATCTTTTTCCTGGAACTTTTAAATCCACTTTTTACAGAATGGGTTTAACCCGATCTAGACTGACTAATATAACATTTTATACTGTGCTACTAGTGAATGAATTGTGACTCAGAGACCTTACTTGTATTCTGTGTAATGATTTATAGATCGCTTGTTTGTGTCCTGTGGTAAATATGCTACTTTAAACAGGCCTATGCTACTCTTCCTACTAAGGGCCAGATTACGATCTCACTAGGAAAGCCCTCCGTACGACTCTGATCCGGAGGGTTTTCCAAGCGAACCGCACTGTGCGAGTCCGACCGAACGAGTACGATGCAGCCGTATGCTGACAGACTCGGTTCGCTCACACTCCCATTGAACTCTATGGGAGTCCGTGTACTGATGCGTACACAGGCTTCCATAGCAAAAAGAGGTGGATGGGGAAAAGCGTACACCTTGTGACGGGCACCCCATGTTGCCCGCCACACGGTGCATGCATGGATCGGGGGACCCATGGGCACCCCGTGACCGATTCAAAGGGCTCCAGTTGAAGGGGGGCCTGCTGTGGCCCCCTGAAGTCCGATTCCGACAGCCGTTTTGTCTCGCTGAGACCGAGGCGATACAGCTTACCGAATCGTGCATCGTACTCGCTCAGTCGGAATCCGGCTCAATTGCGCGTCACGATTCGTCTGTGAACGAGTCGGTCGGACAGGATTGGGTTCCGGAAATGATTAGGTCGACGCGGACGAGATCTTCGCATCGTACTTGGTCGTTTGGAGCGGGCGATGACTCAGTCGGAAACATAGGCGCCGAATTGGATTCGCACGTTCCGATACCCGTCAGGAGGCCTTCCTAACGAGATCGTAATCTGGCCCTAAGAGTAGTGGAGACTCAAAGAAATGAACCCGTCCATGCACATTTCTGGATTCCTTTCTATGGTGGCCACCATTCCTCTTCGAAATGAGTATAGACACCCTCACTTTTTAATTGATTTAGATGAGAACATACATGGTAATCTCAAATGTTGAAAAATTTAGACGATTCAGATAACATTTTATTCTTTGCCTTCCGTCGTGTCCTTTGTGTAAGTCTGGTTTCCTCCTTTTACTGTTTCATATGGTTTGTGGAGTATTCAGATGCTTCAGACTTCATACTGAATCGCAGCATACATTCCTTTTGGGAAGGGAAAGAACAATGTGTATGTGAGAAAGCTAGTGAGCAATGCAAGGGGCTATTTACATCACATTGTGCAACTTTTCTTTTTTAATGTAATGTAACCAGGGGCTTGTGACACTTTGGGTTACATTTTGAGCTGGTAGGCTTTCCATGGGCGGAGCATGGGCGTTCCTCTGCATCCACCCTTGGATTTAACACAATTCCAGCTTTAACAAAGATTTGTAAACCTTGGTTTGCATTAAATCACTACACACCTCCCAGAGGATGGCGTAACAAGGAGAAAATTCTTTTTTTCTCCTCCTTACTTCCTTTTTCTATGTGTGATGCATTCTGCCACTTTTAATTGTGTTTGTGGATGAAGATATCCCTTCCTGCACAAAAGCAATCCTGCCTGTGATGGATGCACCATTTCAGCATGCCTCAAATTTGCCTGCATTGATGCAAGGCAGCACATAGTGAATCAGCGCTAGGAGAGAGCGGTAGCGTGCCACATCTTGCTAGATATGGCACATTTCTGCTCTCTCCCTTTCATGCAACACAGCGCAGCAACTTTGCTTGCTGCTCTGTGGTGCATGAAACATTAGTAATTATGCAGGAGTCCTTAACACACAATAAGGGTAAGCACTCCTAACTATGTTGTAATACTAAATTCATTCAAAAATGTTATTTAAGTCCTCACGAATCCATGGTGTTGTAATAGCAACATATTAATATTACGTCCATCAATTAAACTTGAATACCATTTATTGTGAACAATAAAATCTAATATTATTCTTCTGTCTTCTTGATACAACACACATCAAATCAGCCCGGCCAATGAATTTTGTCCCCACAAGGGACTGCATTAGGGGTAGATTATGGCTAGAACATCTTTCAATTACTCCCCAGCAACAATTCTTCAAGTGACAAATTTGTTAGAGTGCTAGCAGAATCACTTCATCCACTATCCATGCTCGTGGACTGGATAGCAGACAGAGCGATTCCGCTTGTTTGCCCGGAGGCGAGAGACATAGCTTGAGCCCCAGGGGTTGGTTCCCCGGGGATAAACGTCAGCTCTGGGAGAGGCACTGCAAGCCCCCTCCTTAAAAAAAAAATGTGGCCCTGGGTATGGGGTCTCTGGGGCCGTACTTCAGCTCGGGGTAGGTGGCTGCATGCCCCCACTGCCTATTATAACGGACATTAGCCCCAGATGATGAGGTCCCATGGGCCTAAAAATTGCTTGGGGAAGAGGGCTGCCCACCCCCTCCAAAAACATTATTTTGCACCAACCCACCAGGCCCTGGTGGTGTTTTCTTTCTTTTAAAACAGGTTGTGACCTGCTTCTTTTTTTTTATTTTATAGCAAATTCGCAATAAACTTATTTTTATTAAATTTCACTTCTTGCCAGAGGGACCCCCCCTCCACCAGGCCATGAGGGCATTGTTCCTAAAATAGCTCCCACCACATCTTTGTTGAAATGGTGGCAGCCAATCAGATTTTATCTTGAGATCTGTCAGCTCCGCGGACTCTCTGCAGCATGATATATACATCAATTTTTAACCTTAATGTCTTACGAAATACTGAATGGATTTACACCTAATTAAAAAAGTACACTTGAAGGACCAAGATCTAGCTTTCTACCAAATTTGGTATATTCCATTAGGCCATTTATACAGTATTGCAGTTAAATTTTCCTAAGGAAAATTGCATGTATACATGCGTTTTAGGACCCCCTTTTTCTCAGCCTCTGCTTGACGGATCACCCCAAAACTTTCCAGGAAAGAGCTGAGGTGGATGAACTTTTATGGAGAGTTTCATGAAGACTGTCAAATGTTGCCAAAGTTATTCGCAAACCAATAAAAAAAAATTCCTATGGAAGCATGGTCCTACCTATATCTACCCAGATATTTATAATCTTTGTTGTCCGTCCATGTCACAGCATGGAGTGCACACACTCAAAAAGCTGTTGATATTAAGATTCATTTTCACACTTCACAACACATAAGATATCCCTCTGCAAATATATAACATGTTTCAGCCACATTGGCATGGGTCATAGTACTATACTGTAAGGAATTGGGTTGCTGGTTGAAGGGGGTAAAATCCTACTCAAGTAAAAACCACAATCCTTATCATGGTGAAGTCACAGCAAACCTCAAATCAACCTGTGCTCAACTCCCTGGTGGCGTGGCACAGAGCAGTCAGGCTTAACATAGAGGCAAGGTGTAAAGTATTTGTGCAACACTTCAAACAGTAATAAAATGAAAACACACAACTTAAGGGATCACACACCAGTTTCCGAAAATAGATTATTCTTCATAAACACACGATAAGACCAAAATGACAAAAATCCAATCAGTAAAACTTGAGATATGCAATTTTAAAGATTCCAGCAAAAATAGCCACAAAATGTACACAGAGTTAACTGTGACAATCTGGTGGCGACAGACCAGGGCAAAATCACAAGTTCATGCTGATCTCAATGGAGCATGACCCGGCTATAGGGACCCAGTTAGGCCTGCTGAACAAATTAAATCTGTTTGGCAGATCGTTGTGAGGTCTTGTGCTGAGGATGCGTTGCGCAGCTGTGGTGATGTGTCGGTTCAATGTAGTTGTGGAGCTGCGATGTGAGGTCCTGCATTGCTGCTGAGGATCCCATCAAAGAAGGCTTGTGATGCAAATCTGCATCAAGGATGTGTTGTGCATTCAAGGCAATGCGTTAGTTCCAAGGAGCTGTGAGGCTGGAATGAAAGAAACTGTGTCTTTGCCGAGGCTGCCGTTGACAAGAAATTTATGATGTGAGGGCTTGCATCAGGAAAGTTTCGCACAGGCGGAGGCATAGCAGCTATCGCAAATCTTTAACGGCATGTATGCTAACGGACAATTCCCTACATGCTGGAAACTAGCTTCTATCCTGCCCCTACTGAAAAAACCCAGTCTGGACCCGAAGGATCCGAACAATTTTCATCCGATTTCTAGGCTTCCACTCCCAGCAAAACTGCTAGAAAAAAATATGAATTCACAACTCAGGGGCCGATTCCGATCTCGGCCGGTAGGGCTCCGAATCGGATTCGGCTTTACCGGATCCGATTCGGAGCCCTATTTCCCGACCGATCTGTACGCGCGTCCGGACGAGCGAGTACAATGCGAAATCGCCGACCAACTCGTCCGGGCGTCCCGACCGCTCCGACCAACTCGATCCCGGCTCTAACCGCACCGACCGACTCGCACGGACCCGACTCGCACCGTGCAATGGAGACGTTCCCGGGACGGGTAAGTACGATGCACGCCGCGAGCAGTCCGACCGAGCCGCGCACTCCGGCTCAAAAGAGCAGTCGGAGCCGTACTTCGGGGGTCCGTGTCGGACCCCCCTGTACGCGTAGCCACGCGAGTCGCACACAGGGGGGACCCATGGGTCCCCCCTACCTGTGCGTGTACGGCGCGAGTCGCTTCGCCGCGTACACCCGCGTACGCGTTGTACGACCGGCTCCCATTGACTTCAATGGGAGTCCGACCGACTCGAGTCCGATGGCATACGTGCGCATCGTACTCATTCGGTTGGGCTGCACGGGTCCCATTCGGTCGGAAATCTCTCCGGGTCCGGCTCGGTCGGGGAGATTTCCGGCCCGAATCGGAATCGGCCCCTCAGTGTTTTCTAGCTGAGACACAAGCTCTGGATTCCTCTCAATATGGCTTCAGGGGAGGCCATAGCACTGAGACTGCCCTCATCAAGGCTACCGATGAGATCAGGGGAGCTGTGGATGGGGGGCAGGGCAGTGTTGGTGTTGCTGGATCTGTCCGCGGCCTTTGATACGGTCCATCACTGTATTTTGATGGACCGTCTAAGGGCATGCGGGGTCTGGGGGAAAGCCTGGGACCTTTGAAGATCCTTTCTTTCAGACAGAAGACAAATTGTGGCATTCGGAGACTACCAGTCTAATCCGTTCACTCTGCCCTGTGGGGTTTCACAGGGCTCTTCTCTTAGCCCCACACTTTTTAATGTTTATGTTTCCTCTCTGGCGCCTATTGTTAGGGCATTTAGATTTGGCTTGACATCATATGCAGATGACACCCAAATTGTGGTGTCCCTGCTACCCGGAGAGGAGGCAGGGTTAGACAACCGATTTCAAGAGTGTATGTTATCAGTGGGGAATTGGATGGCAGACAACTGCCTAAAACTTAACTCCAGTAAAACCAAAGTTATGCTGTTTGGTAACAACTCTAACTTCTGGACCCCAAATTGGTGGCCACCTTCGATGGGGTCCCTCCCCTCACCCACCAATAAGGTGAAAAACCTTGGGGTGATAATGGACGAGGACCTTACCTTTAGTCAACAGGTCACCTCCGTGACCTCTAAAACTTTTTTTGTGATAAAAACAATTAGAAAAATACTGCCGTTCCTGCCCCCAAATAGCCGGCAAACAGAAGTCGCGACTCTCGTACTGTCGAGGTTGGACTACTGTAACAGTCTGTACCTTAATGCTCAACAAAGGCTTTTGAATAAACTCCAGACGTTGCAGAATGCAGCAGCTAGACTGATTTCGGGAACACCTCGGTTCGCACCCATTACCAAGGAAATAAATAAATTGCATTGGCTATCGGTGAGGAATCGAGTTCGCTTTAAGGCCCTTTGTCTAGTCTTTAAGGTGCTGCACGGCGCAGGACCTGACTATTTAAAACAGCGTTTCCGATGGTATTTACCGAATAGACCACTTCGTTCATCAGAGGCCAGATTGGTCGCAGTACCACGCATAAATAGAGTTCGTTGGGGAGGCAGGAGTTTCGCCCACAATGCGGCTAAAGCCTGGAACAACCTGCCATTTCATTTAAGGTGCATTACTAACCTATTGGCCTTCAGGAAGAGCCTTAAGACCTGGCTTTTTGCCCAATACATTTCTCTCATTTTTCATGCACAGGAGTTGTAACTAACGCCAGGACACCTTCGGGTAACAGTCGCGCTGTATAATTGCCATTAACATAACATAACATAACATGAAGTGAGCTGTGAGGTTGATGTGGAATCCTTGCACTGAGAGAACCCACGCAGAAGAGGTGATGCGCTGGTTCTGCTTGGAATTGTTTTGCGAAGCAGAGGAGATGCATCAGTTTTGCCTTATTCACAGACAGCTTCCAAAGCACCTTCAGGCCCACTTCCAGAGGCCCAGTACTGGGGTGGCACCACTTGTCAAGGTAGGACTCACAGATGGCAGAGGCCAGGTGCTGGGTTCAGGGCTGTTGGAGCCTTCTTTGCCTGAGAATCTAATCATGAGGTCAGCGAACTAGCCTTTGGAGTCACTCTGGGGTCCAGGGTTCAACAGATGCAGGTCCAATCCTTCTCACACATGAAAGAGGACAGCACAGCAGGGCAGCAAACCTTCAGAGCAGCAGCCCTGCAGGGTGACAGTCCATTCAGCAGCACAGACGTCCTTCTTCCTAGCAGAGTATCCACAGGTCCAGAAGTGTACTGAAGAATTGGTTTCTGAGGTCCTATAATAAAAAATTAAACTTCAAAGTTAAATTTTTTTCCTGTAAGGAAAACAAGCAGCATTTAAAAAAAGATGCCTTAATTTAAAAGCAATCACAGACATGGTGGTCTTCTGACCCCAGCAGGCCACCATCCCTGTGAAGGCAGTGAATCCCAGTGGGTCACAAATTGCAACCTACATCATTAATACTCATGAGGTAGGTCTCTTTGCAACCCACTATGAATCGCTAATAAAACTCAAAAGAGTTTCATACATTAGTACTAGCGACTTTCTAATTGCAATTCACAAAAAATTGCAATTAGGTCATTTCTATTCTTATTTTTGTACATCAGGACCTAAAAGACACCAAACATGAACTGATTACCTGTTCCTATTTGGAAGTTACAGCTTATAAAAGGACATAAGGTAACTCCATTGTTATCCTATAGGAGATGTAGGCTTTGCAGTAGTTAAAAACTAATTTAAATGTTTTTCACTACCAGGACATGTAAAACTATTAAGTACATGTCAAACCTTTTAAATAAACTGCACCCTTGGTCTTGGGCTGTCCATGGACTCCACTAGGGAGGTTTGGGCCTAGCAAAAGGTTTATTTTGCCAGGTAGAGGTGACAGTTTGAAACTGCACACAAATACTGTAATGGCAGACCTGAGACACGTTTAAAGGTCTACTTAAGTGGGTAGCACAATCAATACTGCAGGCCACTGGTAGCATTTAAATTACAGGCCTTGGGCACATATAGTGCCAATTTACTAGAGACTTACAGGTAAATTAAATATGCAAATTGGGTATAAACCAATTCATGTATTAGGGAGAGAGCACAGGCACTTTTATATTGTTTATCAGTGGTTATGTGTGCAGAATCATAAGGCCAGCAAACACGAAATCAGCAAAAATAAGGAGGTGAAGGCAAATGGTTTGGGGGAAGATCACTCTAATGGTGAGAGGTCTAACACATACATGGATAAGTGTATTTATATGCATGTATGTGTATACTACACAGTGTTGTCATGTAGCTTCCACTAAGTAGTAGGAAGTGCGTGTTTGTGGATGACAAACTTTGGGATGGTGCCAGACTGATTCTGCACACCCCCACGAGATTTGTTGTCCCTTAGACCAGCTAGCTCACAGTGCCTCTATAAGCATCCCTAAACCCAAACAGTGAGCAAACAGTTCTGGTAACCAGTGAACATGAAATCCTGTTCCCTCAGGAATTGTGGTGACAGATCTAGAACTGTTCACTCATACACTCATGCTCTCTTTTGCTCAAAGAAATATACAAAGAATACACAGAGGGACATTTTCAATGTTTATTGAATCAAAGTGATTCTTGTATAGAATATATGTGCTGCAATGATCAATAGACAGAAGCAGATGAAAGTTATAACAAGTATCAGAACAGTGAACAGAACAAAAAGTTCCACCATCGTGCTGAGACAACGTATATATGCAAGCACATAAAAAAATATAACAATCTGGTATTCTCCTACTATGCAGACCGTAACCTACCTGTCTATGGTGTATGTGTATGTTCTGTGAAGAATCTCCTTACTGGATGATCCAACCCCATTACCTGGTGGGTAAGAATGTAGGATCCCGTCTTGGTCACGAGCTGGACACCCCTCAAGGAGATGTCAATCAGCTGCTGGGCAAAAGCTTCAGCACCTAGAGACCTCTCAAACTCAGCAGAAGTGCCTCCTCTGACTATACCCAGAAACAGATGTTTAATTGTAGAAAAAGGCATACTTGCATTAGGCCGAGATTGTGATCAGGCTGCCATTGTTTGTATGCTACAGATTGTTATGTCGCCATATGGATGTAAATAGCAAACACATTTGCACAACGTACATGCAAGCCTTGTACATAATGCCATGGCAATATGATAGTGTTCTTTCGAAGTTGATTTGTGAAAGCAAGGTCGGTGTTTCTAGGATACTAACCCAAAGTGACACAAATCCAAATGTGTGTCAAAAGTCAATTTGAAAAGTGAAGGCAACTTTAGGCAAGAACCGTGTACATGTAAAAATGGCAATGTTTCCTACTAGGCCTAACTGGGACACATGACAGTGGCATTTAACATTGTGTAGTTATACATTAGGTCACAGTTTCTATAGGAATAACATGTTTTGTTTTGTTAATCACATGTGGCACCGTTGATGAAACTTTCCAAAGAAAATTAAAATGTATCCACCTCAACTCCTTCCTGGAAAGTTTCAGGGTGATCTGTCAGGCAGGGCTGAGAAAAAGGGGGTCCCAAAACCCTTCGTACCATACAAATCCCCGTAGGAATTTTGGGGAGCGATACAGAAAAAATGGCTGGACAGAAATGCACCAAATTTGATAGAATGTTGATCTTTACTCAGAAAGTGTGCTTTTTTGATTTATTATAAATCTTTTTAGCCGATTTTGAGAAGGTAAGGTTAAAAAATATATATATATGTGATCAAGGCCACAGGACATGTCCGAAACGCGTCATGGGCAGCACTATCTAAAATAAACGTTCATATCAGCACAGCAAATTTGGAGTCCGTACCTGTTTTGTGCACGACCGGCACTTGGACTGGTGTTTAGATGATATATATATATATATAATATACATATATATATATATATATATATAAATAATATACATAAATATATATATATATATATATATATTCACTGAAAACACCATAGGTTTCAGGGACGTTATAGTTAGCTGGACATTTCACTCTTACAAAACCATAGAAATTCCACAGTTATAGTTAGTTCAGCTAACTATAACTCGCGCACCCGCAATGCACTGCTCATGACGTCACATATTACATCATTCATGACATGGTCAGTGACATCACTGATGACATCTCAAATGACATCACTGATGACATCATCCAGTTACTGTGTGTTTCTGTAAAGTTTAAATATGTTTTATATATATTCCAATGTGTATTGAAGAATGAGTGGGTGTATAAGTGTCTGCATGGAGGATTTAGTAGGTGCGTAACTGACTGTATAAGTGAGTGATTAAATATGTCTTACTGAATGCATGGGTTAGTGACTAAACTGTGTGAATGTCTGTTTCAGTCTGTCTGTTGTTGTGTAAGATGCTGCATGGGTTGGTCAGTAGCTCCATGAGTGTCTATATAGGTTATTGATTGGTTGTCTGAGTATTTTTTGGGGAGATTGTGTGTGTGTGTGGGTGGGTGGGAGTTGTGTGACTGTGCATAGATGTGTGAGTGGTTGATTCACTGGGTGTATGGGTTCAAGAGTGCATGTGGAAACAGCTGTATGTGTGCGTGAGTGTGTGTATGGGTGTGTTGGTGAGTGAATGGATGTCTCAGTGGTACATGTCCAAGTAACTACATATGTAAAAGGCAGTGTATGTGAGAGTTGAAGTATATAAATGACTATACATGAGAGTCAGTGATTGTGAGACTGGCTGTATGATGAGTGTGTACTTGTATCACTGATAGAGTAATTATGCGTTAGTATCTGTATGAATAAGTGAGGTGGTGTGTGTATACTTGTATAGGTGAGTAAATGGGAGTGTGATTGATTCTTTGCATGACTGACTAGGTGTGTGAGTAACTACATGGATGAGTGGCGGTGTGTGAGTGTCTGTATAGGTGTATGAGTGCATATGATAGTGTTGTCTTGATGAGTGACTGCATGTATGAGTGATTCTATGGGTGAATGAGTGGATGTGTGTGTAGACCTAGGAATCAGTGAGTGCGTATGTAGTAACTGGTATTGGTGTGTCAATGAGTTAGAAAATGGTAGTCTGTATTTTACAGTGGGTGTATCAAAGGTTATATGAGTGTGAGGAGGTGCATCAGATTTTCACGTGGATGATGGCATCAGTGATGTCATCAGTGATGTCATTTGAGATGTCATCAGTGATGTCATCAGTGATGTCACTGACCATGTCATTAATGATGTCATATGTGACGTCATGAGCAGTGCATTGCGGGTGCGCGAGTTATAGTTAGCTGAACTAACTATAACGGTGGAATTTCTATGGTTTTGTAAGAGTGAAATGTCCAGCTAACTATAACGTCCATGAAACCTATGTTTTTTTCAGTGAATTTCTAAGGTTTTTTAAATGCTAATTTCCAACTATAACGTACCTGAAACCTATGGTTTTTTCAGTGAATTTCAATGTTTTTTAAATGCTAATTTCTAACTATGACATCCCTATTAAGTCCCCTTGAATCCTGAAGGTCCCTGGTGGCCAAGTAGCCCAACAGGTACATCCAGTAAGCGCCAGAGAGCTGCTTTTCAGAGAGGTGTTCTGAGGCCACGCCCATTTTTACACAACGCTGCAAACGCGGCTTCTGGCGCACTGCTGCTCAGAGGATGAAGTCCACTTGTGTCTTGAGGTCCTCAGGACACAAGAGGACCTCATCGCCCCACTAGCAGTGCACCAGAAGCCGCGTTTGCAGAGTGGTATAAAAAGGGGCGTGGCCTCGGAGCACCTCTCTGCAACGCAGCCCTGTGGCGTTTACAAGAGGTACCTGGTGGACTAGTTGGCCCCCAGGGACCCTCAGGATTGAAGGTGAATTAATCCCCCAACTTAAAACATGCCACAGGGCGCGTTTGCACTGTGGTGCAGGGAGGGGGCGGGGCCTGATGTGACAAGTGTGCAAACGCGCCCTGTGGCACGTTTTAAGTTGGGGGATTAAGTCCCCATGAATCCTGAGGGTCCCTGAGGGCCAACTAGCCCACCAGCTACCTCCAATAAGCGCCACAGAGCTGCCTTGCAGACTGGTGTAAAAAGGGGGCGTGGCCTTGGACCACCACTCTGCAATGCTGCTCCCTGGCGCTTACTGGAGGTACCTGGTGGGCTAGTTGGCCCCCAGGGACCCTTAGTATTGAAGGGGACTTAATCCTCCAACTTAAAACGCGCCACAGGGCGCATTTGCAGACTTGTCAAATCAGGCCACGCCCCCTCCCTGCACCACTGTGCAAACGCGTCCCCTGGTGCGTTGTAAATTGGGGGATTAAATCCCCTTGAGTCCTGAGGGTCCCTGGGGTCCAACTAGCCCACCAGGTACCTCCAGTAAGCGTCACAGAGCTGTGTCGCAGAGAGGTGTAAAAAGGGGTATGGCCTCGGACCACCTCTCTGCAAGGCAGCCCTGTGGTGCATACTGGAGGTACCTGGTGGGCTAGTTGCCCCCCAGGGACCCCCAGTATTGAAGGGGAATTAATTCCCCCACTTAAAATGCGCCACAGGGCGCGTTTTCAGAGTGTTGCTGGGAGGGGGCGGGGCCTCCGACACAATGCCGGTCTTTTTTTTATTTTTATTTTTTAGAAGGGGGGCTGTGTGGCCCCACTTCTTTTCCCATTTTTTGGGCCCTGGGGACCCCATCCCCCAGGGCCTGACCCTTTTAAAAAAAAAAAATAATAATGTAAACGGGAAGGGGGTCACATGGGCCCCCCTCCCGTGGCCAATTTCAGCCCCGTGGACCCCATCCCCCGGGGCATGGCCACATATATTTATTTTTTTAAGGAGGGGGACTGCGTGGCCCCTCTCCTGAGGCCTCTATTGGACCTCAGGACCCCATCCCCTGGGGCCAGCCTTTATTTAGATAAAAATATATATATTTTTGTTGGGGGAGGGGGGTCGCGTGGCCCCACTCCCGGGCCACTTCTAGCCCCAGGGACCCCATCCCCCGGGGCATGGGCATTATTTTTTTAATATATTTGGAGGGGGGCCGTGTGGCCCCCCTCCTCAGGCCCCAGGGACCCCATCCCCCGGGGCCGGCCTTTCCTTTTTTATTTAAAAATATATATATATATATTTTAGGGGAGGGGGGCCATGTGTAGCCCCGGGGACCCCATCCCCCGGGGCCTGGTCACTCCGTTGGGGACCGTGGGGGGAGCCCCAATGCCCCCACAGTCCACGGCTCCCCGCATCCTGCAGGAGCCGGCATTGATTTTCCACATGGGGAGCTGCTGACATGCAGCTCCCCATGTGGAAAAGCAATCTGGAAATCCAAACCAGTGTTTGCTATGGCAGAGCGGGAGCCGCACGGCTCCCGTCTTGCCATAGCAAACAGCAGTGTCCCGGGGGTGGGCACCCCGGGACACTGCAGGAGCCGGCCCCAGGGGGGTGGCGGTCCCCAGGGCCATCAAGGGCTCCAGGAAGGGGGCCCCGCGGCCCCCCTCCCAATGTGATTGAAGCCCCAGGGAGGTGTGGTCCCCGGGGCTCGGGGGTCTGTAACGGACCCCCGATTTTAAATTTAGGGAGCCCCCAACACATCTTTTTTAATTAAAAAAAAAGAGCCCCGGGGAGGTGGCTGTCCCCGGGGCTGCAGGGGGCCTTGGAGGCCCCCCACACATTAAAAAGGAAGCCCCGGGGGGTGGCGTCCCCAGGGCTGCGGGGGCCCCCGCATATATTTTTTGGCAATGCCCCCGGGACCTGGCCCACCCAAGGGCCTCAATTAAATGAAGCGCGGGAGCCCGCACTACATTTAAAAAAAAAAATGTCGGTGGATTCGCGACCTCAGTGCAAATTTCACCGAAATTTAAAAACAAAAATGCTTTTTTTGGCCCTGGGGGTCCTTGTGGGACCCCCTGAGCAGGCCTGGGGGGTCAGGGTGTTTCTACCCTGCCCCCTTTTCTTCATTTTTCACTTTCTTTTTACTGTTTTCTTGTGACTCGGTTCTACCGAGTCACAATATGGCTGCCAACATTTCCTGGTTTGAAGTGTTGGCAGCCAATCACAGTGAAGCTCGTGCGCGGGAGGGTTCGCGAATCGACCGCGGCCATAGATATCAAAACTTTTATTTTTTGAATTTCTCACCAACTACTGAACGGATTTACACCATTTAAAAAAGGACGCTTTCTGAACTAAGCACTACCTTTTGCCAAATTTGGTGTAATTCCGTTCAGCAGTTCGAGCTGTAGCCGTGTCTAAAGTTTCCTATGGGAAATTGATTTTCCGACCCCTATTTTTTGAATTTCTCAGGAACTACTGAACGGATTTACACCATTTAACAAAAAGGACTCTTTCTGAACCAAGGGCAACCTTTTTGACAAATTTGGTGTAATTCCGTTCAGCAGTTCGGGCTGTAGCCGTGTCTAAAGTTTCCAATGGAAATTAACATGGAGAAAACACTTTTTGGGACCCCCATTTTTTCTCGGCCCCCGCTTGGCGAATCACCCCGAAACTTTCAAGACAGGAGCAAACCGGAGCGCCCCACTAGGTTTGAAAATTTCGCGAAGATTCGTCAAACGACGCTAAAGTTATTGGGAAAACAAAAAATGCTTATCCTATGGAAAATAGGTCCTAACTATAACTACCTACTGGCGACCGCCAGTAGGTAATATATATATATATATATGCGGAGGATGGCACCATCTCAATATCTCAGGAGAGGCTGTGAGCGGGAACTGCTCCACGCCCGGTATGCAGCACAGCTGACTCGGCATATTAAACCAACGCTCCCTCTGGCTCCCTACTATAGGGTAAATATTTTAGCTGCAAACAGAATGCCAACAGAACCCACTATTCCCAGCATGTACTGATGAACATTGAAGAAAATATGCACTTAGCAACGCCCACTGGGGGCGGTTTCATAAACAGCATGTAGAGCTTTCTGTTAGCACTCACCTAAGCTGCCCAAGAAGAAGAGGCTGGTTGCCTCGAAACGCGTCGGCACAAGAGATTTAGACCGGAATGAAGGTGTTGGCTTGCCCTAGCATAAGAAACCAGGTGGTTATGAATCAGCTGTTGTGGCGTCCTTACTGCTTTGGGCAATTGGTGAAAATACAAGGACGTGGCAGTCCTGCCGCGGAGGACGGCACCATCTCAAGATCTCAGGAGAGGCTGTGAGGCGGGAACTGCTCCACGCCCGGTATGCAGCACAGCTGACTCGGCATATTAAACCAACGCTCCCTCTGGCTCCCTACTATAGGGTAAATATTTTAGCTGCAAACAGAATGCCAACAGAACCCACTTAGGGATTATAATGCTCTAACAACGGACTACTATTCCCAGCATACACTGATGAACATTGAAGAAAATATGCACTTAGCAACGCCCACTGGGGGCGGTTACATAAACAGCATGCAGAGCTTTCTGTTAGCACTCACCTAAGCTGCCCAAGAAGAAGAGGCTGGTTGCCTCGAAAGGCGTCGGCACAAGAGTTTTAGACCGGAATGAAGCTGTTGGCTTGCCCTTGCATAAGAAACTAGGTGGTTATGAATCAGCTGTTGTGTGCGTCCTTACTGCTTTGGGCAATTGGTGAAAATACAAGGACGCGGCGGCCCTGCCGCGGAGGATGGCACCATCTCAAGATCTCAGGAGAGGCTGTGAGGCGGGAACTGCTCCACGCCCGGTATGCAGCACAGCTGACTCGGCATATTAAAACAATGCTCCCTCTGGCTCCCTACTATAGGGTAAATATTTTAGCTGCAAACAGAATGCAAACAGAACCCACTTAGGGATTATAATGCTCTAACAACGGACTACTATTCCCAGCATGCACTGATGAACATTGAAGAAAATATGCACTTAGCAACGCCCACTGGTGGCGGTTACATAAACAGCATGCAGAGCTTTCTGTTAGCACTCACCTAAGCTGCCCAAGAAGAAGAGGCTGGTTGCTTCAAAACGCGTCGGCACAAGAGTTTTAGACCGGAATGAAGCTGTTGGCTTGCCCTTGCATAAGAAACCAGGTGGTTATGAATCAGCTGTTGTGTGTGTCCTTACTGCTTTGGGCAATTGGTGAAAATATATATATATATATATATATATATATATATATATATATATATATATATATATATATATGTGTGTGTGTGTATGTATTAGGTTGGTAGGTGCTGCCAGAGTGCTGTGGTACTCCAGCGGTACCTCAAATTAAAAAAAGAAAGCATTCTGATTGGCTGAGAGAGCTTTTTTTAATCTCTGTCCCTATGGTACTCACGACCGATACAGGTCCCATTGAACTGAGCACTCTGATTGGCTTGCCACAGCATGATCAGAAATGTTGCAGCCACTATTTTAGGACTCAGAGACTAGGTCTCTTTGTCCTATGTTTTGATGAAAAATAAAATACGTTAGGGCAGAGGTAGCCTGCCAACGCTTTTGGGGACAAAGTAAATAAATGAATTGTTCTGCTGGTCCCACGTACTGCCATACGACCCTGCACAGCACCCCATGTGACCATGCAAGTATCAACAAGTGAAGCTTGCAAAAGCAAATTAGACAAATTTCACATTCCCCTAAGTATTAACTCACTTCTGTCACCTCATACATGGCACCCTTACCCCTTCAGAGTTATCCATGGACTTTCTACATCATCAGTATATTTCTCCCATCTGCTCTAGCACTTATCAATCCACTTAGACAAGTATTATCAAAACAAGCAAATTAATGATTTAGCAATTGTACTGTACCATGGGATCCCTGTTACCTCCTTCTCAATCCTCTTTCAGAAACTAAATTACCCCTCCCTGAAGACATAAGGGTCGATATTTAACAAACATTGGACTCTGCCCTTTTTGCAGGGTCATCCCAGAACTTTTTGCCTTCCTCCTAGTATTTTTTCTGACCTGGTGTTGGTGGTTTTAGGACTCTGGGCACTTTATCACTGCTGATCAGTGCTAAAGTGCATGTGCTCTCTATGGTTAACTTGGTAAGATTGGTCTACAGCTGTTTGTCATATTTAATTTACCTAACAGTCCCTTGTAAAGTGGTATCTCATATACCCAGGGCCAGTAAATTAAATGCTACTGGTGGGCTTGCAGCGCTGCTTGCGCCACCCACCAAAGTAGCCTTTCAAACCTGTCTCAGGGCTCTTCCACTGAAGGGCCTCCGCACGCAGTTTACTGTCGATGTGACGTGGCACATAAAGTGGTTGCCACGTCCGTGACTCCCGTTTTACTAAATATCAGTAGGCCCTAGCTAGCTCTATGGGCAGGGTGTGGTGTAGATAAACGGTAGGACATGTGCCTTCACTGTATGGAATGTCCTGGTAGTGACAAACAGCCTATTTGGTTTCACACTGCTGTGAGGCTGCCCTCTCATAGGAGTGCATTGGGGATTCCCTGATATGTGCTTCAGTGGTAATTCCTGACATGAGAGGGGTAGCGTGATCAAGTTTAGTATGTTTGGAATAGTGGTAATAAATGCTGGGTATTGGTGTTCGTGGATTTATTATCACTATTTTAGACATGCCACTTTTAGAAGTAGGCATTTCTGTGTGCTATGTGTCTTTGTGCCTGCCTGTTGTGCATTGACTGTCCGGCCTTGGAGTGACAGGGGCTGGGGAGGTGCAGTGGCTCCAGAGAGTCTGGATGAGTCAGTGCTAGGCTGAAGAGGCCTGGTCTGCATTTGGAGTGGTGGGAGGAGTAGCACCTGCACCTGAATAGGGCTGTGCTGGCCTTCCACAATGATGTCTCTGCCCCCCTGTGGTGTGTCTGGGGCCAGGGCTTACACTTACAATGGGGAGTGTGGTGTAGGTTTTTAAGTGCCCCCAGAACTGGTTCAAACTGGGTCCAGTGCCCTGTACCAGGGCAGAACAAAGACTTGGTGCACTATAAATATTGGAGCTGTGACCCCATGTCTTTTGAGCTTGCTTGGAACTGGAACTGAACAGGAGGAGCCGCCATGTGGGACTGTCCTGCTGCCTGCTGGGTGGCTATGAGGACTTCCACTCTGCTGAGTGGCCCTGTGTGCTGGCCTGCCTGTGCCCAGCTTTGCTCTGTGTGATTTTGGAGCCTCAGCACGTGGTGAGCACTGGGCTGGGTCTGGAGAAACTCTTTTCCCTTCTCCCATATTTTACTGGGGCAAAAGAGCCTCCTTTAGGGACTTTACGAGATCGCATGGTGAGCGCTGTGGTGGTGGTGCACGCAGCGTGTGTCCTGTGCTGCCTGGTCCCTGTTGCTCGGGGCTGCAGGAGGGGAGAGCTTGAGGTGGAAAGCGTTCTCCCCCACCCCCCTTTTTTGTATGTTGCCAGCTGCTGCAGGGAAGTCCCGGCAGGGAAGCGGGACGCGGAGCCGCCGGAAGCCAGGCAAAGTCCGAGCCTGGTTGTGGGCAGGGCTCCCGAGAGAAAGGGGAAGTCTTGGAGCTAGCACGTGTAGCGCTGCTCGTGCCTTGTGTATGCCTGGGAAGAAAGGGGGGAGCTGAGACAAGAAGTGCTCTCCCTCTCTCTATTGCCTTCCTGGGATAATCTTTTTACACCACACCGCGAACTGGAAGCCAGGCGTGCTTCTCGAGCCTGGTTGTGGGCAGGGCCCACTACCGTGAGAAACTGAGTGAGGGAGCGGCCAGAAGCCAGACAGAGGCCGAGTCTGGTTGTGGGTGGGGCTGCCTTCCAGGGGAAACAGGAAGTCAGAGACAGCGGGACCAATGGAGACTTCGCTCCGCGTCTTGCCCCCTGTGATCTCACCGCCGGTTCAGGAATCGGAACTGGAATGCCCTGACCGGCCGGAGGCTGATGGAAAAAGGAGAAGCAACGTTGATGGAGACTTCACTCTGTGTCTGCCGCAGCCGCACCGAGGAGGCCGGGCGGAATCCTTGTCCCTCACGGCATTTTTTAGGTACAGTGGGCCTCCCACTAGAGCAGACCAGAGAGGGCTCTTGAGGCCACGGTGGGTCATGAGGCGGTCTCCGAGCTCGTCACATGCGGCGGGCACTGCATGCCATGATCATCAGGTAACGAGGGCTGCACCACGTGGTCGGGGGCAGCCTCAGTCATTTATGTGCATTAGGTAGCAGCTGCACCCCTCTCGTGGGCAGCTGCCTGGGGATCACCTCACGAGTAGGGGGTGGAGGGGCCCCCCATCCTGACACTTGTGGCCATTGCAGGCGAGCCCAGGGCGGGCCCCCGATCTGGAACTGGCCGCAAGTGCGCAGACACTCGTGGGGATTACGTCTTCACCCCAAACAGAGTCATGGCCTAAAGGCTATAAAGAAAGGATACTTTGGGAGTTTATTTTGCCTAATGGTGGCAGAGTAATTGTGATGCATGAGATGTTATGTCACTATGGCTAATGTGTTGTTTCCTGATGTCTAGTGCAACTGAGAAGCCTTGCTTCAGTGCAATACATGTGTTATTGCAAATTGCACTAAGTGGTGATGTTTATGCCTAGGAGGTGCTCATGATATGTGTGCTGCAAGTGTTTGCTTTGGTGCACTGTTGCTGATACTTTTGCCTATGCTAAGTGCAATCCTGCCAGTATTTACTTGGGACACTAAATGTTTATGACAGTGGCCCGATTGGCCAACGATTCATGTAATCCCTGTAAAGTCATGACAAATGCCTGGTGGCACAGTGTATATATGTGATGGTGTTCTAATGGGTTTTATGGATAAAACAAAGGCTATTTTTATATAACCTTGTGTGGAGTTTCTTTTGTGGTGTGCCTAGTGTGTCGCTGCTGTGTGAGTGTGTTGCAAAAACGCTTTACACATTGCCTCTGGGATAAGCCTGACTGCTCTGCCAAGCTACCAAGGGGGTGAGCAGGGGTTATCTTCAGTGTGTAACTCCCTTGCCTTGACTAGAGTGGTGGTTTCTGCCTGGCTTAGGCGCATGCCCTAGCCAACCAGGAATCCCATTTCTAACACAACCTAAGTTGCTGTGTTGTGTGAATGGGAGAGAACTGAAAAGCACCATATCTACTAAGATATGGGGCTCTTCAGCTCCCTCCTAACACTGGCTCACTTGTGGGTGCCTAGAGCCAAAGGAGACACCCTTGCTGCAAGGGTGCTTGAGTTATGAGCATGAATTTTTTTGTTCAGGGAGGAATGCCTTTTTGCACAAAAACAGTCTTGTAAGGCAATTCCCTCTTCCTATGTGTGATGCAGAATACTTCACGCATAGAAAGAGGCAGTGCTGAGGAGGAATAAAGAGATTTCTCCTTGCTACACCTCAGTGAGGAAGTGAAGTAATTACACCGAGGCAGGTAAGTGAGGAGACTTCTTGTTTATTGACCGTTTGCCTCCACAGCTCCCAGGAACTGACAGGTTCCTGACATTCAAACAAGTACATTCTATTGTCATGACAATGACATCACAGAAGCCACTAAAGAGATAGAAGAGATTACTACAACATCTCCTCTCTTCCCAATAACAACATAACTAGGTGCAAAAGAGAGGAAAAGCAGACAAAGATGGAGAAAAGAGGAACAGATCAACTAGAAAGAAAACTGGAAGGAGAAGAAACTACATGAGAATACAGAATAAAAGATATAAATGAAGATAAAATGATACCAACAATTTGAACTAAAATTCATTGGACAAAGAATACAGTTTACAAATCCATGCGATTAGGCGGAAGACTAATCCTACCACTCCTACGTGGTGGAACATATTTCATAGACAACTCAGCAAAATCAGAACTCACTTTCTGAGTCGGTTTGAACGACGTTGTTAAGGTATCTGTCACATCTCCTGCTTCAAGGTCTTGTTGCAAGACTACCCTCTTAGGAATCTTATAAATCCTAGATAAGTTCCACCAATTCTTCCCATTGACCCGTACAGCAAATCGTGAAACAGCATCAACCCTAACAGGAGGACCAAACTTTGAAAGACCTTTAGGGACATTAGGAGGGGACTTAATTCTCATCCAATCTCCCACAGAAACATTAGATTCAAAATTCTTACGATTGGGAAGAACATACTGATCAAGTGATTCACCCATATCAAGAGATTCTCCACACTTGGTCAGGGAACCCCATTTCTTCATCCAAGCAGGGCACATGTGAAAAGAAGCTTCCCTACCTCTGAGATGTTTAAAAGGACTGGACCTGTGATTGAGCTGGGAGTTGTGTGATGTGCCCAGAGCCTACTTTGAGCAGCTTCTTTAATATAAGTCCTAGAAGAGACAGCCCACTGAACACATTCAACTAGAACACGGTTGGTACGCTGAATAAAACCATTTGCTTGTGGATGATAGAGTGCCACATGCTTATGAACAATACCAGACGGGCTCAAAAAATCAGACATTTCTTTTGAGGTAAATTGTACTCCATTGTCGGAGACAATTTCTTTGGGGAAACCGTCTCTTGCAAACAAACTCTGAAGAAACTTGATGACTTCTTGTGAGTTGGGATCAGTCATGAATTGCACCTCCCACCATTTACTGAAATAATCAGCCACAACTAAAGCAAATTTACACTTCTTAGGTAGAATGTTAAATGGTCCAACAAAATCAATGGCTAGCTTCAACCAAGGACCATTGGGAACATTGACCTCTTGTACAGGAGGATAGACAATTTTAATAACTTTGTCACTGGAACAACATGTCACACAACCTTCCACAACATCAGTAATTAGTCGATCCATAGAAGGCCACCAATAGACAGCGGGGATCCTTTTTTTCGTATTAATCTGACCACGATGGCCCTCATGGCCATAATAAATATTGCGGCTTCTCAAAGACTCAGGAGGAACAAATTTTTCCCCCCGCATGATCATTTCTCCACCCTCCAAAGTGAGTTCATCTGCGATTTTTGCAAAAGGATGAAAATGACCATCTAGATGTTTTTCCTTGGGCCACCCAGAGACAATGAACTCTTTAACCTACTTGAGTACAGAATCCGACTCCATCCCATGAAACCACCCCTGTTCTGAAAAACAACTCAAACAACATACAACAACAGCAGCAATAAGACACTCCTCATCAGCATCATCATCACATTCTTGTTTAGGCAATGGTAGAGGAAAACTTGAGAGAAAATCTGCTCTTGTGTTTTTTCCCCCAGAAATATGCGCAACCTCAAAATTATATTGTAACAACTTTGAACTTAGCCTAGCAATCCTAGGAGTATGATCCTTTACAATTTTACCCTCAAGAATAGGAATGAGTGGTTTATGGTCAGTCAGAAGACTAAAAGTCTTACCCCACAAGAAACATTTAAATCTCTCCACCACCCAACAACACGCCAACAGCTCACGCTCAATGACAGAATAGTTCTTTTCACTTGGACGTAAAGCTCGTGAGGCAAATCCCACAGTAAATTATTTTCCTTGTTTAACTTGAGAAATCATGCCACCTAGACCATATAAACTGGCGTCAACAGACACAGTACACTGATAACGAGGATCGAAAGGTGTAAGGATCTTACAAGACCCCAATTCTTCCTTAATCTGAACAAACTCATCTTGACAGACATCATTCCAAACAAACTTGACCTTTTTCTTAAGTAACTCTCTCATGTGTACAGTTTTGGCCACGAAGTTGGGAATAAATTTTGTGTAGAATTCACACATTCCTAAAAATGAAGACACCAACTCCTTGGAAGAAGGACAAGGAGCATTCACAATTGCCTCAATAAGACCTTCTCTGGGAACAATACCTTCTCCAGAGATATGATGCCCCAAGTACTCAATGGATTCCACACCAAAAACACATTTAAGTTTATTAGCCACAATGCCTTTAGCCTCCAACTTCTCTAAAACAGTAGTTAGATTTTTATCATGAGATTCTTTGCAGTTGCCCGCAACCAAAATGTCATCTTGAAACACTTCTGTGTCAGTGACACCTTCCAACACCTTTTCCATAATACGTTGAAAAACTGATGCCGCCGAGGCTAACCCGAAAGGCATCCTCCTAAACTGAAATGTCCCTATGGGAGACACAAAAGCAGTTAAGTGTTTGGTGGTAGGGTCAAGTTCAATTTGCTGATACGCTGATGCCAAATATATTTTTGAAAAAAATCTTGCACCAGCAAACTTGGACAAAATATCATCAATGCGGGGCAGGGGATGTGAGTCTACCCAGATCTCCTTGTTTAAACTACGCAAGTCTATGCAAACTCTGAGACTCCCATTTTTCTTCCGCACTACAACCAGGGGTGACAACCAAAGGGAGGATTCAATTGGTTCAATGACTCCCGACTCACACATCCTCCTAAGTTCAGCTGAGAGATCATCTCTTACACTGAACGGCACATTGCGTAACTTGTGTTTAATTGGGACAGCACTTTCTTTGACCTTGATAAAATGCTTAAAACCTTTAATGCATCCCAAACTGTCTCCAAAAACCTTGGGAAATCTATTGGACCAAGAGATTAAGGTTTCACCTTGTGGATGTTCATCCACCACTGAAACTTGCTCCAAGGTGCCAGGTCTAAGTGTCATCCCAAACAAACCCTGATGGTACCATCCAAGAATGTTGAGACCTTTCTTTGCCACATACACCTTCCCTCGAATGTGTCTACCTTTAAAGACAAGAGACGTTTAAAAAAAAACAGATAACTCAATTGTCCTTTCTTCATAGGAAACAGGACTCCTGTCTGGTGGATTGAGATACTTGTCCCCCCAGGACTTCTCAAATAGCTCTTCAGTGATCATTGTCATGCATGCACCTGAATCCACCAACAAATCAAGAGGTTTACCATCCACTACCACCTCAACGACAGGATCAACACAATCCTCAGAATCATCTTTGACAACTACAACTAGATCTGTTAAGGAACTAACGACCTCACACTCTGGATTGAACTTATCTTCTTCGGCATACACCACACTCACGCTACCCCGAAAACCACACATCTTAGCAAAGTGACCCTGTTTGCCACACTTACGGCACAATGCATTCTTGGCTGGACAAATATTAGAATTAGGAAAATGAGAAGGAAAACCACATTTTGTACAAACATTTTTTGAAAACCCACTTCCCTTCTCATTTTTGCTGGGAAAGTACCTAACCCCTTTCTGTTCAGATTGAAATTTGTCTTTGTCCATGTGTGCTTTGTCACTTCTATCCTTAGTATCTTTGATAACACCTATAGCATTCTTTTCTGGTTTTATTTCTCGCGATGCTTTTTGAGAGAGTTCAATACTCTTAACTATAGATATTGTTTCTTGAAGCGAAGGATTCTTTAGTGTAAGTAGCTTTTCTTGCACTTTCTTATCACTACAATGAACAATAATCTGATCACGAATGAGTTGAGATGTGAAATGCTCAAACACACTCTGACGCAAGTATGCATAGGGCTGCTACATAGGACACAATGCTCTCATCATTGTCTTGTATCCTTGTAGAAATGTTATGTCTGGCTACGACAAGACTGCTTTCCACATCAAATTGATTCTGCAACATACTAACTGCTTGTGCAAATTCATCTAATTGCTCTTCTCCTTGAACTACCTCCAAAGGAGGAAGATGCTCTAACACAGCTTGCCCCTCAAACCCCAGATTATGCTCTAAAATGAATCGTTTTCTCTGCGCACTAAATCTGCTACCCCCCATGGCGCCTAAATATTTTTCAGACACTCTATACCAAACATTCCACCTAACTGATGGATCACCTGGAAGCTGTAAAAAGGGGGGAGGAGATTATACATTTTGCATGCTTAAAATTTAAAACAGACTATATGACACAACTTTTTAAAATCCACCTGCAAAATAAAAGTTAGTTGTAGCAAACACACTTTTTTTCAAAAATGATTAATGAAACTATACTTTAAGTCCACAGACTGAAAGTCCACCTGCAATGCAAGAGTTATTAGTAAAAACGAATTTCTGAAATAGAAAAACCACTACCGCTACTTCTTTTACTTGAAAAACTCAGATGAAGTGACTCTTGAAAAGCGCCTTCTCGCTTACTTGCAGTACACTTGTCACTTTACAAATGTTAGCCAATTTACTTAAATTAAACACTTCACCGTTTCCTGAACTGCTACCTCACTTTTTCTTGAAAAAACTTAAATTTCCTGAAATGTCACCTCACTTTCACATGAAAGAACGCTTCTCTGCTTCCCGCTTGCCTTCATTCGATGTGAAGTAAATATAGCACAGTTTATTTTAATGACACTTCTCCGGTAAGCACTTGCCTTGCTTTGACGCAGAAAATCTAATCTGTAATGCACATGCGTGGCTTTGAAACGCACGCTAACTCTGCTGCTTGTGTGGTGCAGAGAATCCAGACGTGACAGGCAGGATCGTGCTGAAAACGTGGTTGGCAATATGATGAGAAGAGAACAAAAAAAAAAAAAAATGTGCCAGCCCCAAGATGGCGGCACGCTATTTGCGTCGTTCCGGGTGGCTCACGGCACGCTGGAGCATGAATAGGACCATCAACAGAGCTCCACACTGGAATCCACGTGAGAGACGTGGGCACGCTGCTTAGACTCACAGGAACAGTAGAGTGACGTGAACTTCTCTTCGCTGGCTCCGACTGAACATTCTACCACGTCATCAGACAGTGGAAATGTGACTGCGAGAGGATCTCTGTGCCCCGAACCACCAACGGCACGGACGGGGACCGCAAAGACAAAGATGCATCCAAAGCAGGGTCAGCTTGTGAGATATCGACAAATCATGCCATGGATGACCCAAAATAGGGGAGAGACTCACAGTTTTGTAGAGTTTTCCCACATCAGGCAGATACACGCTGTGTGTTAACTTAGAGATGCGCCCATCCTAACTTCGGAATGTGTCCATACTCCACAAATTACACTCATAAAACACCGAGATCAGACATCCCATCGGTGTATGACGTCAAGGGCAGAGGTGGAGAAGTGGAGATATGAGGAAAAAGACACCTCGTTGAAAACGACTACCAGCAAATGGAACAGCAGGAAACAGGCTTGAAGAAGATGGTGGCTGGAGCAACACACGTGGGTGGAGGCACTCAACGGTCAGCCATCCTCGTCGCCAAATTGAAGTAATTACACCGAAGCAGGTAAGTGAGGAGACTTCTTGTTTATTGACCGTTTGCCTCCACAGCTCCCAGGAACTGACAGGTTCCTGACATTCAAACAAGTACATTCTATTGTCATGACAATGACATCACAGAAGCCACTAAAGAGATAGAACAGATTACTACAGGAAGGCATAGCATTTTGACATATTCCCAGGTTGAATGGCTTTAGAAAATCTGGTAATGCACCAAAATCCAAGGGTGGATGCATGGGAACGCCTATGCTCCACCCAAGGAATGCCTCCCAGGTGTGGTGTAATACAAATTGTCACTTGGGACTGCGTTGTGTTACATTTTCATTACCAAGCCACGCAAGACGACGCAGGTCGGCCCTTGTGCAACTTAGTAAATGCCAACTAACATTTTGCAATGTGGCTGCATGAAGAAAGTGGTGCAACCACAACGCAAAATGTTAGTAAATCGAGTCCAAGGTATTTTAACTCCACCAAACTATAATGTACCATTTCCAATGTGGTATCCTGATTCGTGGTGAACTATTTCCATGGCTATTTTTAAGGCAAATAGAGATTGCTACTTTTTCATATTCATTCACTCTGAAAGAAAAGAATAAATGTTGATCATTTGCACAGATCCTAATTTTAGCAGCATACAACTTTCTTGATGGTTTCTGTGCATGCAGATATCTTCTTGTGCGAACAGTTATTAAAGTCGTCTAATTACTGACTCCATTATTTTTAAATTTAACATTTAGTGAAAAGTTAATTTAGTATTGCCTAAGTACAAGTTCCTGACTTAAAAACTTTGGGCCTCATTTATGAGGTTTTATTGTAGGGCAGCACCGCAGGCCTCCCTGCTGCGCTGCCCTACGGTAAAAGTAAAGGGCAGGCATGCGCCATATCTACAAGATACGGCAAATTCTTCTCCTTTTCCCCTGCGCCGGCGCTCAATGGGCTGCCGTGCGCCAATGCTGGCACCTTTGCAGCATGGTGCAAGGATGCCTGCGTTGCGGGGATGATTATTTTTGTACAGGAAGGGAAACCTTCCCAAACAAAAATAATCACAAGAGGCTTTTTCTTCTTTCTATGTGTGCTGCAGAATGCAGCACACATAGAAAAGGAAAAACGAGGAGAAATAAAGGGGCATATTATCAAGAACGGCGTTAAAATTATCGCCGGTTTAGCGGCAGAAAACTGCCGCTATGCGGCGATAATGGGCTTGATAATATGCCCTGGAGAATTCCAATAGAAGCCCATGTTCACACCAGAACATGGACTTCATTTGGAATTCTCCAGGGCATATTATCAAGCCCATTATCGTCGCTTTAGCGGCAGTTTTCTGCCGCTAAACCGGCGATAATTTTTAACGCCGTTCTTGATAATATGCCCCAAAGATATTTCTCCTCGTTGTGCCTACCTTGTGCCTCCCCTGGGGAAGGGTACGTTTTTGGCGCTGCCTCAGATTTACGATTTCTCGTAAATCTGGGGCAGTGTCAAAAAGCCATGGATGCCCCCATCAACACCCATTGCATGCCCCGTTAACGCAGAAAACTGCGTTAAAGAGACCGATATTTATCAGGCAGCAATAAGCCAAAGAAAGTGGTAAGTATCACGCAGGCTTCTGCACCAGGGAACATCACATGTTTGGACTTTTGATTATTATAACAGACGGTTTGTACACAGGGCCTTTCTTCACTAGTGCTAGGAGAACATTAGCCCACCTTGTCCACATAATATAAAAGATTGTTATGACAGATGTCTAAAATATATGAAGATAACAGAGCACTTCACACATCGGAGATGGCTTATCGGATTATTTCAACGACCATGTCCCTTTAAAAGTATACTTCTCCCTGATAGAGGTTAAAAGGCTCATGAAGTCAACTAATGATTTGCAGAATGGTAGATGGAAGACAGTAATCTAGGAATCATACACTTCTGTCTACGAATAAGGGGGCATATTAGCAAGACCGGCGATAAAATTATCGCCGTTTTAGCGGCAGGAAACTGCCGCTAAAACGGCGATAATGGGCTTGCTAATATGCGTTATAGAATTCCAATAGAAGCCCAGGTTAGATGTCCTGCACATCTAACCTGGGCTTCTATTGGAATTCTATAACGCATATTAGCAAGCCCATTATCGCCGTTTTAGCGGCAGTTTCCTGCTGCTAAAACGGCGATAATTTTATCGCCGGTCTTGCTAATATGCCCCAAGATTTCTGACTTCAAATAAAGACAAGACTGTGCATGGAAATCTCAGTAAATAATAGCTTTCCATGCAAATTCCTTGTTAGCTGCACCGCTTCACATAGAGTGTCTGCAGGGCAGATAACCCACAATAGGAAATGCAGCAAATTCGTAAATTATCTCAGCAAACTTTCTTTCAATGTACCGAGAATATAGTTTGCCCTTGGGGGAGACCCCACCTGTAATCCTACAAATTGTGGGGGCGGGGGTTTCCCGTTTCACAACTGACAACCACACTAACCTATGCGCCATCTGAGAAGAGTTTTGAGATGATTCCATGGAGGGTAGGCATTAACCTATCAATCTGTGGATTTTGCATGATACAACCTGGCGTGCCCTATTTTGTGGTACTTAAGGAAAAGCAATAAAAATACCACTGCAGAAAATCTGTAGGACTATTTCCGCCTGCAGGAGTAAACCTCTGCTAGTCTTGATTCTGAGAATCTCGAACTGAGAATCTGTGCACACCCATGTATGTGTCTAAGTTAAATTTAGTAAAGCAATAAAGTTTGTGAAAGAAATCTATCGATTCAATGCTTAGGTGTTTCAGTTTTACTGTACACATACGCCGGGCTAGTCTTCCTTTCGATGCCCTCCCAAATATGATCCATGTTCTTGTCTGTAAGAAATCCTCCATCAAGAAATATAATCTGACTACTTCCTTGTTTTTATTGAAGTTCTCGCTTTTCAACAGAAGCAGGGGTTCTATGGAATTCTTAATGACGATTTGACAGCTTCCCTCCTGAATCTCTGTCATATTTTTTATCAAACACTATTTTGTTGTATTTTAACACTTTCTTGTATGTATCGAAGATACCCCCTCATAGAGAGGGCTTTACTGTAAAACCCTCGCATCCAACAGTGTGTCTTTAATGTATATTTAATAGTCCTTTTTTCTCCTTTATTTTCACTGCCATTATCCTCCCACAACGCTCATGCTAATTCTAATTGATGGTTTCCCTCAGCAAATTAAAAAACAATACGCTCCAGTCTTCCAGTGATGAAAAACACACTGACTGAAACAACGAGTTCTTAGGGAATGCAGCACTTTGTTATCTTTATGGTGCAGAGTGAATGACAAATTAGAAGAAAAATGCGGCGCTAGCCTATTTTATTGCTTTCATGATAATGAGAAGATAGCCCTTATTTGTTTCTGTTGGGTAATATGAATGGTTTGTCCCCACAGCTATTTATTGATTTTGTTAAAAAGAATTCCAGGAGTTGCCTCGTTCAACACTTGCAGGTGTTTTCTCCTGATAGTTTAAATTTGCAATTGGAAGAGCTTTTGCGGAGCTTAAATAGCTAATCTGCGAGAACAGGAAGCCATTCTCTTTTGGAAAAAAAAGTAACAGTTCATTGTAAATACAGTGTGACGAAAGGAATTGGAAAAGATAGCTGCCCATGTGTCCCAGATGTGCAATGTATCCCAGTGTTTGCCTACAGTAATGAGCTACCATCTTGTTCGGTTGTCATCCCACGAATACTTCATTGTACACCATGTGAAATGAGCTACATTGCACAAAGGAAAAAACATTATTCACAAATTAGACGCATGCACATGGTGCAGCTATTTGGCAACATGTTGATGATGAAATCATAATAGTCCTTTATAGTTTGACAGACACATTCTGTAAAACCATTTATTACAAGATGATAACTTCATTTGTGAAAATATACTGCAGTCTCATGTATGTCAGCATTGTTGGGCAGTCCCTTAGCAGTTGACTAGGACTAGGCCTGGGCGGAAAACTACGCTACGCTTGCGCAACTACGCGCTACGTGAATTGCACGTAGCAAGTGCAAAAACGCGTAGCGTAGCGGGCATTTTTTGCTTGCTCGCGGTCCTCAACGTCAAGTTGGCGACCGCAAGCGAGCAAAATGACATCCCGGCGAGACTTTTCTCGTTCGCGATCAGCAACATCAAGTTGCCGATCGCGAGCGTGGAAAATAAACCTCCGGCGAGATTCTCAACGCGGGAGGTCAGGTTTCTCATTGCGAGTGGTCGCGTATGCTCGCGACCGCTCGCGATGAGAAACTACCAGTCCGCGTTGAGAAACTGTCGCTCGAGTACAAATCTACTCGAGCGGCAGAAAACGACCGCTTGCACTGTGCAAGATGCCATTTGCAATGATTGCACAGTGCGGACAAGCATCCGGCACTGTGCAATCATTGCGAACAGCATTTCCTACCGCACTACGCAGTTCGCGTAGTGCTACGCGTAGCTCGCGTAGTGGGAAGTGCACTTCGCGTAGCTACGCGTAGCGCTACTACGCAAACTACGCCCAGGGTTAACTAGGACAAGTGATAATAATTAAATGGCCTCAAACTAAATCATTATGCCTAATTTCTCTGAGAGGCAGAACAATCTTGAAATCCTTTTTGCAGTCACAAATAAAATCACAATAAATTAAGAAGATGGGTCCAAATGTGCAAATGTTTTGATAGTCCCAAAGTTTGAAAGTCACAAAATCACAGTCTTTACAGCAGCAAAAGCAAATAGCGGCAATGTACTAAAGGCACTTGGGGCGAAATGTACAAAGTTTTTTGAAGTAGTAAACAGACCGATTTGCAGAATCAAGCCATTGCCATTTGCGACCACAAAGAAAGATTTTAAATGGACAAACACCAAATAGTGATTTCGCAGTTTGCCTTTGTGACCTAGTTCCGATTCAGTATTTGGAAGGGGGCGTGTTTAGGGCGTCCCTTTCAAATACCAAATCTCAATGGTATGCATTAATGTTTTTGCAAAAATTGGTGGTAACCGTTCACAAATACGAATGAGCCTCCATGGGACTCATTCGCCTTTGAGAATGTTAAACAAAATATTTTTTAAGAGTAGGCAGTGGTCTGTTAAACTTAAACATTTCATTTTCTTTTCTGAAACACAACTGTTGTAGCATTTTCGAAATATGCAAGATGTGCAAATATTGTGTGAAAGTTATTTTTGATAATTAGGGTTCCTAATGATACATAGTCATAACCAATGAACTAATAATGTTGTACCTGAAAAGAGTTACCGAGGTCACTTAGAAGTGTAAATAGTGCTATGAATAGGTATGTCAAATATTCGTTTAATACAGCATTTTTTTTTTTTTATGAATGTGGTTTCTGGTGTTCTTCTTAGCTTGCTCCTGCTCATTCCCCCTCCCGATCAGTGTCCACTGCAAAGCCATTTTTCCCCTTTCCATGGAGCATCAAGTGAATGACGTCAATGTATTAGCAATGTGCAACATTGTTAGAAAACGTGCATTGTGAATGAAGCTTTCATTGTGTACTCAAAGCATCATTTTCAAGGACTTCAACTAGAAGTGGTAGTGTACATGTGCTTAATTCTATGAGCCATTGTTTAAGAAAGGTTTCATTTGTGTTGTACATCTCTGGAGTGAAGTTACTGAGGGAGCGGGTGGGAGATTTCTCTTACCTTTAGAATTGGGTTAGCATTAAAGTTTTTCAAGCAAAGCAATGCAGCAAGACAACTTGCTGCACTGCACTGTGTGAAAGGGAGAGGGTAGGAATGTGCCTGTTAGAAATGGGGGTCTCTAGTTGGCAGAGGTAGGTACCTTTGGCCAAATAGGGACCCTTGCTTCTAGTCAGGGTAAGGGGGATACACTACTAAAATAACCCCTGCTCACCCCCTTGGTAGCTTGGCACGAGCAGACAGGCTTATCTCAGAGGCAGTGTGTAAAGCATTTATGAACACATACAGTAATACAGTGAAAACACTACAAATGGACACCACACCAGTTTAGAAAAATAAGTAATCCTTATCTAAACCAAAACAAGACCAAACGACGAAAATCCACAGTACAGTAATAAAAATATGACTTTCAAATGGTAGAAATAGTTCAGTTCAAAGAAAATTGCAGATGCAACACTTTTCACACAAAGTACCTGGGATGCGTCACGCAAACAAACAAAACGGGCCACAGGAAAGGTGATGCGTCGGTTCCTTACACTCAGGGAAGGTGATGCGTCGGTTCCATACTGCTGTGATGCGTTGGTTCCTTACCGGAGAGGAGGTGATGCATCGGTTTCTTACTGCGTGGAGTGGTGATGCATTGGTTTCTTACTGTGTCCCCCAAGGATGCGCAAACTTGGCGCCTCGATGCGTGGATTCTTCCAGCTCCCAGCGGAAAACAGTCTCTAGAGGTCCAAAACAACAGCAGGCACCTCTTTGCAGGTCAGAACTCCCAGCAAGGAAGTTCAGGGGAGCTGGTGGTGAAGTCTTTATGTCCCTGAGACTTCAGAACAGGAGGCAAGCTCAGTTTCAAGCCCTTGGAGATCTTCCTCAAGCAGGGGACACAGCAAACAGCAAAGTCCTTTTCTCCTTTCCTTGGCAGCAAGTAGCCACTGCAGGCCAACCCCAGACAGCAAACAGCACAGGGGCAGTATTCCTCCTCAGCTTCTCCGGCTCTTCTCCTTGGCAAAGGTTCCTCTTGATTTCCCAGAAGTGATCTAAAGTCTGGGGTCTGGGCCCCTCTTTTTATACCCAAAAATCCTTTGTTCTCTGAAGGCAGAACATGTCTGTACCCAGCCAAAACCAGTTCTGTGGGCACTTTGCAAGTGCACAACAACCTCCATTGTCAGTGTGAGCCCTGGCTCCAGACACACCACAAGGGGGCGGAGCCGTCATTGTGGAAGGCAGGGACAGCCTTATTCAGGTGAAGTTGCTACTACTCCCACCACTCCAAATGCAGACCAAGCCTATTCAGCCCAGCCCTGACTCATAAGACTTCTGGAGCCGCTGCTCCTCTTCAGCCCCTGTCATCCAAAAGCCAGACATGCAATACACAAACCTAGCAGAGGCACACTCGGTGGTTAGGCAAGAAAATACCTACTTTCTAAAAGTGGTATTTTCAAACACAGAATGTAAAAATCGCCCTCGCTAGAAGATGCACTTTAACATTCTGAGTTCAGGCATACTAAACTTTACTTTTCTATCGTGTTCCTATGGTCAGTTATGTTTATAAGACGTTATAAACAAACTCCCCATTCTGTCCTATGGGAACAGATAGCCTTGCAATAGTAAAAAACGAAATTGGCAGTATTTCACTATCAGGACATGCCACACACATCACGGCATGCCCTACCTTTCATTTACAATGCACCACTGCCCACAGGAGTACCTTGGGCCTACCTTAGGGGTGACTGATATGTAGAAAAGGGAAGGTTTAGGGACTGGCAAGTGTGTGCACTTACCAAGTCGACATGGCAGTACTAGACTGCACACAGGCTCTGCAATGGCAGCCCAGAGTTACGTTTTAAAGGCTGCTTCTGTGGGTGGCACAATCAGTGTTGCAAGCCCACTAGCAGCATTTGATTTACAGGCCCTAGGCACACACAGGGCACTGTACTAGGGTCTGACTAGTAAATCAAATAGCCAATCATGGAAACACCAATCCATAACAACAATTTACAGGGAGAGCATATGCACTTTAGCACTGATCAGCAGTGGTAAAGTGCGCAGAGTCATAAAACCACCAACAACAGGTCAGAAAAAATACAGGAGGAAGGCAAAAAGTTCTGGGATGACCCTGAAAAAAGGGCCAAGTCCAACAGTGCCGTATTTACCAATATGTGGAGCAATCCTGTTCTCTGCCTGGGATGGCACACAATCTAATGCCTAGCGCCAACTCAGGCACCCTTGCATCACAATGCAAGATTACCTGTGTTACAGACAGGATTGTTTGCACAAAATAATCCTTTGAGGCTCCTTCCTCTTTCTAAGTGTACTGCAGAATACAGCACACTTAGAAATAGGAAACAATGAGAGAAAAAAATATATTTCTCCTAATTGCACCTCCCCTGGGAAGGCATAGCATTTTGATGCATTCCCAAGTTTACCAGTCCTGGTAAATCTGGGAATATGCCAAAATCTATGGGTAGATGTATAGGGAACACTCACACTGCACCCATGGAATGCCTTCCCAGGGCAGAGTAACACAAGCTTCTGCCTTGCGTTACTCCAGATCTACCAGGCGACACAGGACCACCCAAGGTGACCTTGCGTTGCTTGGTAAATCTGACTTCATTATTGCATTGCCCTTGTGATACCATGCGTGACACTGGAGCAAAGCAGTCCATCTCAGCCTGGACACCGAGGAGACCGCCGCCACCATTAAAGGCATCCACTGCGGGGCCCCCAAAGACCCCTGCCCACCCCACATATACCACAGAGCCGCCACCACCATAGCACCCATATTACAATGCGCCATCAACACCACATTCAAGACCGGCTCCTTCCCCGACTACTGGAAACGCGCAGAAGTCAGGCCCCTGCTCAAGAAACCCTCAGCAGGCCCGACGGACCTCAAGAACTACCGGCCCATCTCGCTCCTCCCTTTTGTGGCTAAAGTTGCCAAGAAGACCATCAACGCAGAACTATCAATGTTCATCGAAGACAATGCCATCCTCTACCCCTCCCAATCCGGATTCCGAAGCAACCACAGCACCGAGACCGCCCTACTCACTGCCACTGACGACATCCGCGCCCTCCTCGACCAAGGCCACACCGCGGCCCTGATTCTACTCGACCTGTCAGCAGCCTTCAACACTGTCTCCCACGCACACTCACAGACAGACTCCACGATGCCGGCATACAAGGCCCCGCCCTCGACTGGATCAGATCGTTCCTCACCAGCAGAAGCCAAAGGATCAGACTGCCACCCTTCCTCTCCCAACCCACTGAAATCAACTGCAGAGTCTCACAGGGATCATCACTCAGCCCTACCCTTTTCAACGTATGCATGGCCCCCCTCGCCGCCATCGTCCGATGGCACAGCCTCAGCATAGTCTCCAACGCCGACGTCACCCAGCTCATCCTCTTCCTCACCAAGGACCCCACCACCACCAAACTCAACTTCCAGGAAGGAATGCAGGACATCGCTGCCTGGATGAACAACAGCTGCTCAAAACTCAACTCAGAGAAGACAGAAGTCCTCGTCCTCAGAACCACCCCTTCGGCATGGAACAACACCTGGTGGCCCACCGCCCTCGGCAGCCACCCGACCCCCAGTGACCACGGCAAGAACCTCAGCATCATACTCAACACCTCCCTCACCATGAATCGACAGGTCAACTCCATGACCTCCAGCTGCTTCAACACCCTCCGCATCCTTCGTAAGACCTTCAAATGGATCCCACCCGAGGCTGGACTACGGAAACGGCCTCTACGCCGGCATCAACAAGTCCCTACTCCTCAAGCTCCAGACAATACAGAACACCACTCGTTCTCGGGGTCCCTCGACGCGAACACATCAGCCAACACCTACGCAAGCTCCACTGGCTCCCCATCAAGAAAAGAATCACTTTCAAGATACTCACCTACGCTTACAAATGCCTACACAACACCAGACCCCATTACCTCAATGACAGAATCACCCTCCACGTGCCCAAACGCAACCTCCTCTCCACCAACCTCCTCCTCGCCGAAACCCCACGCATCCGCAGAGCCAGAGCAGGGGGAAGATCCTTCTCCTATATCGCGGCCAAGACCTGGAACAAGCTCCCCATCGACATCAGACACGCCCCCTCCCTGAACACCTTCAGGAAGGCGCTGAAGACCTGGCTTTTCGACTGACTCAGTACTGCTGACCCCCCACCCCCCTCAGCGCCTTGAGACCCTCACGGGTGAGTAGGGCGCTTATAATTGATTGATTGATAAATCTGGCCCTTAAAATATTACGTTGCTGTTTCTGATTTGCCAGTGTGACACTAACCATGATCATAACATGCTGAATTTGCAGAATCTATTAATAGCTTGTGTGATTTGTCTATAAAACCTTTTGTTTTCTGTCTTCCTTTTGGATTATTTTACAATTTTCCTGGTAGTCAATTTGCCATGCTTCTTTTTTGTCTTAAACTTGCAATTGGGATGTTGCCAGTACTCTTTATGAGTTTGACACTTAGAACTTTTATTTAGATTCTGATTAACTGGGAACTATTAAGTTTATGATTTTCCATTTATCTGCATTTCTGTAATTGGGCCTTTATGACATTTCATGTATTTTTTCTCTATACCACATTTTGACTAATCTGGAAAAAAAAATCACTTTTTGCCCTCTTTTGATCTAGAACTCAGCCATTTATGATTCCAATATTTTTTTTTGTTTTAACTCTCCTAAATTGTTTTTTCCCGATGAGAAGTGCTGTCTCTATTTGCTAGGTCAACTGGAGAGACAGGAGGCAATTTATTTTTGGTAAAAATCTGGGTGATCAAATGTTGGGGTTCAGGATATTATCGGGATTCGGCTCCCACACATCCCATTTTCCTTTAAGGAAAATGGGCTGCATTCAACATAAAAAGATTGTTTTATTTAAAAGCAATCACAGACATGGAGGTCTGCTGAACCAAGCAGATCACCATCCCTGTGATGACGGCGATTCCTACTGGGTCGCAAATTGCGACCTTTCTCATTAATAGTAACAAGGTATGTCGAATTGCAACCCACTAGGATTCGTTATTGTAAAAAAAAATGTTTCATACAAAGTTTCATACATTGGGAATAGCAATTTCCTTATTGATTTTCGGATATAATGGCAATTAGAAAGTTGCTATTACTAATGTTAGTACATCTGCCCTATAGTGATGCAGAAAGTTCTTTTCAACTCGCGATGTGGTTTTCTGAGTAGATCTGAATTGCAAAGAGGAGGGGATGAGAGAGTGACACACACTTCCTCATCACAAGTTACAATTATATGGATCACTGATTTGCATCTGCAATTGTGGCCACAAACTATTCCCAGGAAACCAACAACCAAGATGAGATAGGAACACTTTCACAAAGTGGGAGTTATGGGATAACTGCAATTGTAGATGGTGGCAGGCGGCCTCGGAGGAGCAAACATTGGTTCAGCACTGCATGCTGCTCTGTTAACCAGTGCCAAAGTGCTTGTGTTCTCCCCATAAAACATGGTTGAATTCGCTTATACCAATTGGCATATTTAATTTACTTATAATTCCCAATCACATGCACTCCATGTGCCAAGAGCCTGTAAATTAAATGCTAGTCACTGGCCTGTAGGACTGATTGCGCTAAATAGGATTAAAAAAATCACTTACCTCAAGGCCGGCAGGCTGGCCGTCCGCCACCTCTCCTACCTCCTCTTCCTGGCTTCTTGAGGGAGACAGGAAGCAGGAAGCACCAAGGCTCCCAGGCTCCCTGCAGCCAATCACAACGCTGCAATGCAGCGTTGTGATTGGTCTGAGTGCTGTGACACGGCACTCAGCCAGGGGCTGGAGGGGTGGGCATGTTCTCCACGCAGGCTGTAATGCAGCTGCATGGAGAACGCAGTATGTACGCATGACTGTTTTGGGCGGCCCGAGAGGGCCGACCAAACAGTCACTGCGCGCTTAGGAGTGGTCAAACTACTCCTACCCCTGCTCTGAGAGCAGCCCGACCCACAAAGATGCTGCAACAGGAAAAACTAAAATGATAATAACCTCAGGTTATTATCATTTTATTTTTCCTTTTTCTACACTGCAAAAAGCAGTGGGGCGACGCTCCTCCACCTCCACTGGTCTCAGGCCTGCAATTGCAGAGCCTGTGTGTGCAGCTTACACTTCCATTTCGACATGACAAAATAAACCTTTTGCCAGGCCCAAACCTTCCTTTTTAATACATATAAGTCACCCCTAAGGAAAGCCCTCAATAGCCCAAAGGCAGGGTGCAGTGTATTTCAAAAGTTGGACATGTACTTTTAAGTTTTACATGTCCTGGTAGTAGAAAACTCTTAAATTCGTTTTTCACTACTGCAAGGTCTATCTCTCCCAGAGGATAACACTGGAGTTACGTTATTACATTTTATATGTGTACTTTTCAAATGGGAAGAGATAATCTCTTCAAGTTTGGTGTCTCTGGAATTACAATGTAAAAGCATAACTTATGGTGAAGTCAGGTATTAAATTGCAATTCTAAAAATGCCACTTTTAGAAAGTTAGCATTTTCTTGCCTTAGCCATTTGATGCCCGCAGCCTGCCTCTGGTCACATGAGTTGGAGTAGTTGGCAATTGGGCTATGTATATTTCTCTTAGACAGCCACACACAATGGGAGCTTAGGTGATGGGCCATCATGGCAGGATGGGAGGAAGGAGCTGGGCCCAACCTGACTTACACATGAATAGGCTGCATACTGTCTCCATACAAAGGGCTATATACCCCCTGTAGTTGATCTGGAGCCAGGGCACTTAAATCAGAGCAACTGTGCACTTCGAAGGGATAGCTCTAGAAGCTTCTCCCCTCTTTAAAGGCACAAATATGTATAAAAGAAGATTCTCAGACACCACCACTTGAGGTACACTTCTGAACCTGTGGATACTCTGCAAACACAAGGAGATGAAGGACAGAGCGCTGAAACTTTTCAGACACTCAACCACAGCCAGAAAAGTTTCAGCACTCCATCCATCATTTCCCTGTGTTTGCTATGTTTGCCATAAGTGGCCAGAGTATGCCCAGATGTGGGTCCCTTGCTCACTTTGCCACTGGATTCAAGCTAGCCTGGCTGATGAGGTGTGAAACCCCGAAACTGGTCCCAGGATGTTTGTTTCCAGTCCAGGGAGGACCTGGTCTGGCAGTTCGGGCTAGACTGTTCCCATGAGAAACAGGGTAAAGACTGATTTGCATTTGGCTGGGTTCCAACCGTGGTGGCATAGTGAGCAGAGGAACGATGATGGATTAAATCCAGATTTGTGACTGGGGGTGAGTGTCTGAAAAGTTTCAGTACTCTGTCCATCATCTCATTGTGTTTGCTATGTTCACCCTAAGTGACCAGGGTATGCCCAGACGTGGGTCCCATGCTCATGTTGCCACTGGATTCAAGCTAGCCTGGCTGATGAGGGGTGAACCCCTGAAACTGGTCCCAGGATGCTTGTTTCCGGTCCAGGAAGGACCTGGCCTGGCAGTTTGGGCTGAACTGTTCCCATGAGGAACAGGGTTAAGACTGATTTGCATATGGCTGGGTCCAAACTGGGGTGGCTTAGTGAGCAGAAGAACGATGATGGATTAAACCCAGATCTGTGACTGGGGGCGAGTGTCTTAAAAGTTTCAGCACTCCGTCCATCATCTGAATGTGTTGGCTATGGTTGCCCTAAGGGGCCAGGGTATGCCCAGACGTGGGTCCCTTGCTCACTTTGCCACTGGATTCAAGCTAGCCTGGCTGATGAAGGGTGAAACCCCGAAACCGGTCCCAGGATGCTTGTTTCTGATCCAGAGGGGACCTGGCCTGACAGCTCAGGCTGGACTGTACCCATGAGGAACGGGGTCAAGACTGATTTGCAGATGGGTGGGTCCAAACTGGGGTAACTTAGTGAGAAGAAGAACGATGATGGATTAAACCCAGATATGTGACTGGGGGTAAGTGTCTGAAGAGTTTCAGCACTCCGTCCATCATCTCATTATGTTTCCTGTGGATACTCTGCCAGGAAGAAGGACTACTGTGCTGCTGAAAGGACTGCCACTCTGCTGGACTGCCACTCTGAAGGAGTTACTGCCCTGTTATGCTCACCTACTGACCTCTTGCCTGGGAAGGAAGTACTGGAACTGCAACCCATCCTGAACCCAGGACCATAGAATGACTCAAAGGGCTAGTCTGCTGGCCTCCTGATCTGAGCCTCAGGGACATAAAAGGCTCCCAGACAGCTCCTGGACCCGTCTTTGTGAATTCCTAACCCTCAAGTGGTGCTCATCAGGTCTTGGACCCTTGGTGTGGCTCAGCATGCTCTTAAATGAAGCTTTTGAGCACTTTGTGCCTGTGAATGGGCCAGCTTGCACCAGGACCACCACGCTTGCACTGAAAATCATCGCGAGCCGCCATCAGTCCTTCTCTTTGCACAGCAAGCATTGTGCCACGGAGGACTGCCAACTGCTCCAGCCCACCTGTCCATGACACCCAGCTTGCTCTTCACGCCACACTGACTACTGCCAGCAATGCTTTCCTTGCTCCCTGCGGCCCTCTCCAATGCAAACAGGACTCTTGGCACAAAACTTGAGAAGGTAAACCTTCAGCTGGACTAATCTGGGACTGTATCTGACCCGTGCTCTGAGTATTTCTCTAAACAGAACACTTTTACATGCAAATATTGCTGAAAAACAACGGATAGCTGTGTATTTGAGGGTGTCAGTTATACTTAATAAGGTACTGTGCTATACTGTAATTAAATTGTTCTTAAAGGGTCCCGAGTTGGCCATGTTGACAATTTGAAGTACTTTCACCAATTAGAGAAACAGTAATGCAGTAGTTTGGAAGAGAAGATGTTAGCTCCAATGATGTATGATATGCAGTCAGGGAATAGCCGCAGATGCACCGGGAAGTAAGCGCTGTTTACCAGATGTTCATTAGCGAGATGCCGCTTTGTGGAAATGCTACGAGCTGTTAGTGTGCGTTATGGGCAGACAACTAGCGTGTCCATAACTAAGGTGCAGGCGGGGATCTGGCGATAACAAGGAGAGAAGATATCTCAGAGGACCCCAGGCTTGTCTCCAAGTGTGTAGTGAAGTCTGAAACTGTCCATTATAAACGTATGTCAGCTGAGGAGCGACAGAGACCGTTGTGCGGGCGCCACTTAAATTATTGCATCGTTTTAGATCAATAACAAATTATGCTCCGGAATCCGACAGTTACAGATTGTTCAGTTAATACAAAATCTATTAAAAATTCATTTAAAAATGAACTTTAAACGGCATCGAATTTGTCTGTAAAAACACACAAATTGAACACAACTTAATCACACACATTCAATAAATGTATTTAAAAAAAAAAGTTATAATAACATCCAACTTTATTTCCAACCAGCACAAGTTAATTTTACATTTTTCATTATGATGTTAACCTGGGCATGCTCTATATATTTCAAAACGAATATACCATCTAATCGTAATTATTCGATTCTATAGCACAAGATTTTTTGTTTATTTCCTTTAGGTGTGTTGCTCTCAAATTTCAAAATATGACCTAATGCCCATTAAATCACGCCTTTAACTTTTCCCTCAAAGGTACTCTATTTTTGCACTTGTCCTCTGGTCCTTTCATGCTATGGACCGATCAGATTTCATCTCTAACTCTGTGAACATCTGTATAATTGGCCTTCTCCTATAGAAACCACGACTGTGCCTGGGAATGACAGACGGCTGGGATTCGTGTTATCTCTACTGAAGCCCTCTGTCCTCCTCATTCCAAAGGCAGAGACATCCGCCCCGGCGTCTGTGGTAAGCGCAGCACGTGTGGTTTTACCAGTAGCATAAACACGGCTGATTTGCGATGCACCTCCCTGAGGAGAGAGGCAGGTTCTACAAGCACATGATTGACATGCCTCGTTTTGAATGGGGCTTTGATTATGTATGACTACCTCAAGTGATTTGATCCGTTTTCTGAATGGTGGCAGCGGGAGTCTGGAAGATGAAGGAATGCTTTAGTGTAATTAGAAAGGAGGGGTTGAATATTTGCTAGCAAAGTTCCCAACTAAGACTGCAGGACGAACGAAGGAGAACAAAATGTGAAGGTATTGAGGTAACTATATAGAAGGATTTCAGTCGTTTTGTACAGTGGGTACATTTATAGGTAACTTCGGTCAAGGGACTATAGTGAAACTAGGTCAGCCCGGCAGAAGGGAATTCCGCCTGCAGTGCTCAGGAAGAAAATAATATATATTGACGAAGAACTCTCACAAGGCCAAGAGATCTGGCTATTTGCAAAATGAAATCCTTCTGCACTGATTGGCAATTTTATGTGTGTACTAGAGTTGATGAATGGGTGAATGTAAAAATAAATCTATTCTTGAATCCATTAGTGGATTCATGGATGGATAAAAGAGCGATTTCATGCATTGATAATACATAGGTACGTTTGTGTTTCCACGGGCGCTTGAATGGGTGAGTGCAAGGGTTGACGAACTGAGTGAGCGCCTAGAGGAATGTAGACATGTTATAGCAAACTTTCAGGTTGAGGCAGAAGTGATAATGTTTCTCAAATGCTAAGTCATAATGTCATTGAAATGCTAAGAATTATAATATGCCAGTTCAGGCATTACATCAGGGTGGGAACTATTGTGCCAACAATGCACACAGTCCATAAAGTACTATGAGCAGTGTGCCAGCGAAAGGAATGTGCTGGAGTGGGCACCATTATTCCATGAGGGGTAAAAACATGTTATGGATTCTCATGATAATGCCTTAGCCATGATTATGCCAGAAGTGGATATCTTCACAGCATCATGGCATGGGGATCTATCTACATTATGGAAAGAGATACCATCATTATGGAGAGATCGGCATTGTTCTATGTGTGGCCATCCTCATGCAACAGGAGCTCACATTATGCCTCTAATGGGTAGCTCATGCATCTGACTGAACTATTCGTGCATGATGTGTAACACATAAAAATAAACACCAAGCACAAACCACTAAAACATTGAGCCCCAGATTTACCAAACTGTCACACAACGCAGGGCAGCAACCAAAGTTGCTGAGCTGCATTGTGTGACAGGGAGAGAACAAGTAAGCGTCATATCTACGGAGACATACGGTGATATGACACTATCCTGCTTTCTCCCTAGCGCTGGTGCACAGTCAGGCTGCTATACGCCATGCACACACCTTTGCACCACAGTGCAAAACTGTCTGCGTGAGTCTAGCATAGGTTTTGTACTGGAAGGGTTCCCACCCAGTACAAAATACTATGTTTAGACTAACTCGAAAACTTTCCCCAATTTGGATGTGTGGTGTGCAGTACATTACACAGCAAAGTGGGAAAAGTGAGGAAAAATAAAAGCATTTCTCCTTTTGAACGCCTGCTTCAAAATGGCATTATTTTTGGTGCAAAACTCTGTCTGCTATTGTTAATAGATAGTGTTTTGAGTCGAAAAGTATGAATGGTTGCATGGCAACACCCATGTTACCAACCATAGAATACCTCTTGATGCAGAGCAACACAAAACAGAGCTTTGCATTGCTTTGCGCTGCCTTCTCACACCTTTCCAGCGCAAACCAAGTTTTACACTGGAAAGTAAATCCAAAAAAAAAACATTTTGTCCAGCTTTGTGTCACTTTTGTGATGCCAACCCAGGCAGCAAAAGGTTTGGAAATTCGACTCCAATTTCTATATAAAACATGCATATTAATACTGACAATGCTCCTTCTTCCTAAACTTTCAAAAAATTACTTTCTCATGGCATTTCCTTTCAAAATTAGAGGCCCTGATTTATTATGCCCTTTAAAAACTCTGAAGCACTGTCAGTTCTAGTAATTGTAATAGGGTGTTGTACTGCAGTGTTGAGATGCTAGTTAGTATATATGTTGCTTTTATTTTTTTGAGTGTTGCGTTAGTGGGTTTGCTCAATTTGTGCGTGGTCTGTTGTCATTAATATTATTGTTCTGATGCTCCTGTAATGTGCTGTCCTACGCTTATTATTGTACTTTGCTGTTGTTGCCATTACTTGTTTTTAAGTTTGTTATGTTTCACTACTATTTTCGTTTTGTCATGTGTGTTGTGTTAGTGTTGCCTAATGTTGTTAGGTATTGTTGTGTTGTGCCATTGTATTGTTGTGAGAAGTATTTGTGCTTTGTCTTGGCATGTTGTGTACTTATAGTTGTGTTTTGTGTGGTGGGTGTTGTCATGTTTTGCTGTGTTGTGCTTTTTATTAAGGTTCAGCAGGTATTGTTGTTGCCTGATGTTGTTGGTTTTTATTGGTGCTGTTATTATTTTTTTGTTGTCTGGTATTGTGCTGTAATTTTGCAGTGCTTAATTGGGTTGCATAGATCTGTGTCTCTGTGTTGTATTGTTTTGTGTGGTTATGTGTCTATAGTGTTGTGTGTAGTGTTGATGCCTTGTCCTGTTTTTGTTGTTGCATTTTTTGTGTTAATATTGTTTTGTGTCCTTTTCATGTGCTGTTCTGTGGAATTTTATTTCAGCTGTTGTGTTATGTTTTAGCTACTGCTGATGTGTTGTTATTTTGTTGTTTTTCTGCAGTGTTGCTACGTTGTACTTTTTGTGGTTGTATTTTAGTGATGTGAAATTGATGCGTCATGCTATGTGTTGTTATTGTGCTATACTATTGCATGTTTGTGGTATTTAAATATGATGGTGTTGTCTTTTGTTGTTGCTGTGAATCCTCTGCAGTGCAGGCTTGTAGCAAAGTGTGAAGGTTATAGTGTGGTCTTAGAGATCATAGCACCTTCGTAAGGGCGAAACTGGTTGCTTGTGTTCCCTTCAAGAGTAGGCCTTACCTACCAGTTTGGAATGTATTGCTCCCATAAGGAGCATGCTCAGTACTGATTTGCATAAGCCCGGCTTCCTTCTAGAATTTTTTGATTTGCAAATAAAGATGGGATGGTATTCTACCCCAATCAATTGCCAGTGTTTAGACTATTTGCAAGCATTCCTCTCATCACCATTTGTTAGTTTCTTGTAGAGCCCTAAGTGGCCCAGGATCAAAGCTATATCTCACTGACGAAGCGTAATGAGGCTGACTATGGTCTGCGGTTGCTTGTGCTCTCTTCTGAAGAGGGCCTCACCAGGCAGTATGGGATGAACTACTTTCAAGAGGAGCAGAGGCAGTACTAATTTGAATAAGGCAGGCCTCTGTCTAGAGTAGCTTGGGGGGGGGGGATGAAAAACGATGGACCGGAAAGCACCCCCAGGCTATTGCCAATAGTTAGACTATTAACAATCATTCCTCTCATTATCTTTTCTGTGTTTTAAGATTTCAAGGAGGCTGTCAGGGGTTTGGGCAATGTATTTACCTTAATACAATAACTATTGAGATTTTCACGTTTTCGGGCTACTGACAGTGCTTCTAAAAGCAACTGTCTTGGGCTTTATTCTTAACTGTTTTCACCCTTTAAAGCAACTCATACTGGCTCCTTAGGTGAAAAATAAACAGGGTAATATTACCGTTTTGGAAATTTGGCTGGCATTTGCAACCCCCTCTATTTATTCCTCCTGCTTGGATCACTGGCACTTGTGTTAAGTTGAAGCTGAAAACCTTTAAGCCATGAAAGCACCACTTGGTGGCTACTGTCTTATGTTGGGTTTTGCTCCTTGCAAAGTTGTTGGATGCACTGTGTGTTTCTATTGGTTGGTTCCTCAAGGGCTCTTGTGGCAGGCTATGTCAAATCAGAGCTCTGCAGGCTATGATATAGCAGTTTGGAGCATGACATCGAGAACAGTGTGAGAGGTGTCTGAAAGATGAAAATGCTCCAGGACGTACATGGCCGTATGGTGTGGATAAGAACATTGATGGTATGTTTTCATCATTTTGATTCGGGCCCTTCACTAGATGTTCTAATGAAGGTTTGACTTATTGTAAATGCTCCACTGATAGTGGTCTACAACCCAGTAATACCAAATAATGTTCCTGAAACTCCACAGTTTGGGTTTTACAGACTTTAATTCCAACAAAATGGAAGGTTTCAAAAAGCAATTTACAGTATCTGCACAAAGCCATGCACTGACCAGGAAGCACCAAGAATCTTTCTGAATGGAGAGACGTTTACACAGTTGTTTCTTGGTCCATTTGGTTCTTGCACTTAGAAGGCCAGTTTTAGACCACCAGGCACTTAAGCCTATAATAAAAGATGTCTAAAAACAAACATGCTATCTCTTTTACTGCAAAGAAACCTCAGTAAAATCTGGTGAGAATTTCCATCAGGAAAGTAAAATAAGTTGATGCTTCTTTTAATTCTAACATGGAACCAAACTCAACTCTATTCTTTTGCACTCTCCCTTTCCACAGAAGGCCAAGTCAACCTCATACATCTGTTTCTATATATTCCTTAAATGCTGGTTGGATTCTTAAAAAAATATGTTATAATGTCTTAGAAAATAAAGATGTGTTACTGTAATATCATAAAATAAATACGAAGCACAGCTTTCGACACTCTGTCCCACTCCACCCTGGTGGACAGACTGGCAACACTGGGCATTGACGGAACAGCCTTAGCTTGGTTGACTTCCTTCTTGAAAGATAGGTCATTCCAAGTTTTTTTGTCAGACGCAAGGTCAGAGATCTGTGCCTTGACCTCTGGAATTCCCAGGGCTCAGCATTGAGTCCTATGCTTTTCAACCTGTATGTCTGTGGTGGAGAGTTGTGGCTTGACACTGTTATCATACGCAGACAACACCAAAACTATCTTTGCCTTGTCGCCTGCACAGGGGCACAACACAGATGCCCTTACTGTCGGTCTAATATGAGTTGCTTCCTGGATGAATAGTAACTCGCTTAAACTCAACTGTGACAAGACAGAGATTATGGTGCTTCACAAGAATCAACAGCTCTAGGGTCCCCAATATTAGCCTGAGTCCCTGGGGGCTCTTTCTACACTATATCCAAAAGTAAAAAGCTTAGGTTTTTGGTTGGATGAAAATATTTCTAGGTGACCCCAAGTGGGCAAAGTGGCCTCCACCTGTTTTGCCGTGACAAAGTGGGTGAGGAAGATTATTTGGAATATTCCCCACTCAGCACAAAGAACACTAATTCAGGCCTTGATACTGCCATGAGTAGATTATGGCAATCTTCTATATTTGGGAATTGATAAGGCCACTATTTGTCGCCAACAGATTGTACAGAATTCAGCAGCGATACTCCTATATCAACTCCCGAAGCATGCTCCAGTTTCGCCTCTCCTTCGCGAATTGCACAGGCTCACAATTGAAATAGAGTTCAATTCAAGCTCTGTGTATTATTTTTAACGCTAGGGTTGGACTAGGCCCTCGCTACATCCAGGTTCGGGTTACTCCCTATCAGGGACATCTTAAGGATGTTGGAGGCCCTGTGCCAAACTTATTTTGTTCTGTTCAGATCAGTTTTAAATTTTATGATCCAATTTCTGCTCTTTCATGCCATGTTTGGCCAAGTCCCTGAAAGTGCACAAGCCAATTCTAAATATGTTTACATCTAATATTCAGGGATATTGATGTGTGTTTTCAATATTGTAACACAGCAGCAGCTCACTAATATTACTGCAAATAATCTCTGTGACACCCTTCCATTTCTAATGTCAGGTCCTGTTTAGATGTAAAAGAAACTTTTTTATGGATGTTTGCATGAAACATAAACAAATTTCTCTGTAAAATGTCTGCAATAGACTATCACGCATCACCCACATTAAAAATAAATGATAGGAAAACGGGGGCAGATTTACAAGCCCTTTGCGCCACCCGTACGTCACTTTTCCCATATTAAAAATGACGCAAAATTGGCGCAAATGGCTTGTAGATAAGCCCCACGGTATTTAAAACAGTCTGTTTAAAAATTATCCAAGGTCATTGGAGCAAAGCTCTTTGCAGAACAGAGCTGGCACTATCTGAAAGGCTGGGGCCCTGGGCCAGAGCCCACTTTGCCCACACCTTAAAACGTCTCTGTTCCCTACCAGCCCAGACGGACATCAAGATCAGGTAATCAGGCATTATGCCTGGTGCCCAGAGCGTGTGGGTTGTCGTTCCTAAGCAAACTTGTGCCCAAAACGTTGAAATTCCCTCCCAGATTCTTTAAAGCACTGTAAGTCTTTGCTGCTTTTTCGCAAGAACCTGAAGACTTTGTTATTTTAATCTCCCAATTAGACATTTATACCTATACATAGTGCCGGGAAACCCACCAGGTAGCCGTGTGCTCTATAAATGGAACTAATAATAATAATTAGTTCTTTCAGTGCAAATTACATGAAACTTCATAAACAAGCTGCCACCATCATGTGATAATTAATTCAATATTTTGAGAGAGTGTGCATTGCATGTACAGAATTTTACTCCCACTATTTATCTGTTGGCCTAACAAGAGCCACATCCCTTGCAGCTAAATAGCAACTGAGGAGAAATAGATTGTACTTCTGAATATCAGCACCAAAAATATGGCATACTAATATTGAAGATCGAATATCGAGGGACAAAATATCTAAAGGTAAGTTTATAAAGGGAAGTATAGATTTACTTTTCCCAATTCCACATCTACGTACCTTGAAGATATATGTACAGATGAAGGTACATTTATGTCTGTTGGGTATAGAAAATCTAGACTTACTTACCCATTGATATTTTTGGGGGATGATATTCTGTCCTCTATATTCTGCCCCATCAGCATTGTTGATTCATTATTCAGGGGACACACTGGAGAAATAGCATTACTTTCAGGTGCACCTTTTAAAATTGGCAAACTGCTCTTCATGAACAATGATCTCTTGTACACTAAACATGTCACATGGTAAAATTATGAAAAAGTTAGGGACATATTTATTGGAAAATGTCGGAGCTGTGCCAAATTTGGCAGTGCCGTGATCTGACATTTTCACAAATAATACAGCACACCCCTGTGCTTCCTTAGTGCTGGAGCTACATTTAGCTGCCTAGTGCCACCGCAGGCACCCTTGCACCATGGTGCAAGGGAGTCTGCATTGCACAGGAATGATTGTTTATGTGCAGGAAGGTGTCCCTTCATGCACATACATCATTATTAACGGAGATTTGTTGCTTCTATGTGTGCTAAAATACATAGTGAAATACTGTGCCCTTCTAACGGAAAAAAGTATTCAAGAGTCGCATCACCTAACACAGTTGGCTAACATTGTAGGAAACTGAAAATGAAGAGTTGCTATGCCTTTAAATGCAATTAAGCCGGAAATAAAAGAAAGCACTGTCAGATCTGAAACTGCAGAAAGAAAAAGTCATTCGTGCACATACTCAAAAACATATATTATGGCTGCTTCAAGTACATAATTGCTTGAAAAAACGTGCTTAGAATGCATCCGTTTGAAAAACGAAGCACTTACCTTTTATTGTCTATCTTACCGGAGTCGGTCACAAAAGGTCATTGTCACATATTGGGCAATGTTTTCCGAACAATGACTTTCAATATCCAGTAATTAACATAAATAAATAGAAAACGGTGCCACAAAGACGCCATTCAAATGTGCAATTAGTAGGCATTTGCTTCTGAGTAGCCACCACTGGATAAGAACAAACACACACAGATGGAATTTGAACACATACGGTCATGTCTTCGTTAGAAAACATATTACAGATGAACATGTATTCTAACAAACATAATACTGTATTACAGAATGTGGGATCTTGGAAACATAATACATTAAAAAAAGAAGAGAAGTATGTGAAATGAAAACGTTTAGGATTATTGAAGAAGATTAGTTAGCGAGATGCAAGTAGGTCAAGCAGAATGGCCCACAAATTGTAATGATTCCTAGGTAACTGTCTAAAATTGGAAACCTCGGGAGACAAGGATGCTTAAGGTAAAACTAAAGAAAGGCATACAGTGTTCCTTCCATATTTTCAGACGTCCCTCCTGCTATTTATACTGCAGCAAAGCTTTTTCCTTAGTTAAGTGAAAGAACATACATTGGTGAGGTAAATAAGGATGACAGCTACAGAAAGAAAATGTCCCTGTCACACAAGATTTCCTGGAATTAAACTTTCAGGTGGATTTTCAAAATAGCGTTTCAGAAGCTGAAGACATTCAGACTTTTCTCAATTAAACGGGAATACTGTAAAACAGCCATTAAGAAAATTATGTTAGTTATTTTTTAATTTAGCTGATTTTGTTGTACGCTGAAATGGTTCAACTGCTTTGCAGACTAGGCCGAATATGCACTGTAAGAAAGTAGGATCTGCTTCTTATAGTTACCCTCACTTTTTGCTAAATGTGATACTGTTTTTGACTAGTCTGACTGGGATTCTGCTAATCAGGACCCCAGTCTATCTGCTTTCTCCCTAGACTGTTATGTTATGTACTTAGGTACACTCCAGATTGGATACTGGGGTACCCTTGTCAGTCCCTAGTATATGGTACCAATGTACCCAGGGCATAGGTCCCCCGGAGGCCTCCCATGGGCTGAAGCATGTATTATGCCACCCATGAGAGGCCATACAAAATGGAACCTACAGGCCTGCCATTGCAGCCTGTGTAAGTTGGTGCATGCACCACTTACTTAAGATATGGGTTTACTATATCTCAGGGTCACTGCACTTAAAACCTATAAGTCCCCTCTATAGCAGGCCTTAACAATCCTGAAGGCAGGGTGCTTGGTTCTAAGTGAGAGGGTGCCACTGCATGAGCAGGACACCCCTGCAGCCTACGGAGTCCATTCTCCCGGGTTGTCAGTGAGGCAGCCATTTACGACATATAGAGTGGCATTATGTGACCAAGTGATGACCAACTTTAAAATGGCTGAAACTAACCCTATCGTGTTTGGTGTCAAAGATTGTGGAATCATACCCCACACCGGTAACCGGTGTGGGAGTATGATTCCACCCTCAGAAGCGAGCTTCGTTGGGTCCCTGTGGTTCCTGGTACCAACCTTCTAGTCCCGGGCAGCACAAAATGGTTGCTGCCGACCAGAGACATATTTCTGCCCTCCTGCTGCTGAGCCAAGCTCGAGCAGGGGAAGGCAGAACAATAGGCATCCTGTCACAGGGAGGTGTGATCACCTCCCAGACAGGATTTAGTGTATTAGGGCAGGGTGGGTGCGCTTGCCAGCGACCGAAAGTCTGCATGAGGGGCACATTTGGTCCAGTTCCAACCAGTCCTGGGAGCCATTGGCCCTGCTCTGGCACAAAACTGGACAAAGGACATGGGAGTAACCTCCCCACGGTCCAGACCCTCCCATGGGAGGGTCCCCTGAATCTGTCCAACCCCCTCCCGTGGGTACAAAAGGGCTTACCTGGCTGTAGGACCCTAGATTTGACGTGGACAAGATTCTAAACCAGAAACCACTGAACTTGGACCGTCTGGACACTCTGGACTTCGCTGGACTTCGTTTGGGCCCGACTTTATTTCCCTCCCAGTCTGAAGCATCGTCTGTGCCCGTGCACCATACAGGATCCGTGCAGGACCAGTGGAGCATCAAGGACAACCAAAGATATCTCCCTTGGAGTGAAGGAGTCACTCCACTGCATTCGCAGGCTCCTCAACACTGCTGTCTGGTCTGCTTACCCTGAGTTCCTACAGACTCCAAAGGGTTCAGCAACAAAGGAGCTGGGTTCCTACGTTCCACGAGGTCCGAGCTGTCCTTTCACCAAGTTTGAGGTCAGAATCCCTTGTGGGGGCTGCAATACCCGAACCCCTTTGCACCGCGTACATTTGCAAGTGCATATGCTTCTTGGCATTTCCTGAACAAGAGCATTGGGCTATGAGTAGCCCCAACCTCTGGTACCATTCCCTACCAAGAACTTGGTCTCCTTGCACCGAGTGCTCCATGGGCTGCTGTTTGGTGAAATCACTTGAGGTCCTCTTGCGACTCCTGTGCCTCCGGCCTGTGGGTCCATTTGAGGGTCAACTTTGCTTTTCTAAGGCTCCCCTAGTTGCTCCAGGCTTGCCCTGACTCCCCTGTATTTGGTGAGTCTCCTGGACCTTGCTTGTCCGAACCGTACACAACCTTGACCTTCTGCGTGGGTTGCCGTTGCCAGACACCGACCCCTCAGCACTCGACATCCTTTGTGGGTCAGCTTGTATCCAGCTCCTGGTTGTCCTTGATGTCTCCTGGTCCCCGTGGCTGCAGAGTTAAGAACTCCATCAATGCACCTGAAGCACCCGGCATCGGTGGGCATTCGTCTACCGAGCCCCTGGTCACTCCTGAGTGACCCAGACTCTGTCCCCTCTGCTTTAAGGTACTCTTCGACAAGAATCCACCTTTGGATTCCAATGGACACTTTTCTTCCTTAAAGCAGCGGCTCCTCTTCGAAGTCCTCCATTGGGTTTGACGGCGGTTTCTGATGCCACTTCAGACCTATGCACCCGGCTTCCCTGGGATAGGTAACTCGGGTACTTCGGTATCCATGGGTGGGTTGGCTCTCCAACCTCCTAACTTCCACGGGGTTTCTTCGAAGTCCACTGGGAAGGTTTCTTAAACTCTAAAACTTCAGTCACAACTTTCCCATAGAATTGTACGGAGCACGCAGTCGTGTTCCCACACTGCGCCCGTCCTCTGTGGGGTCCCTACTTACTCACCTTGGGTGGTTCCTTGGGGTCCCAGCGATTCTACGTCCTCTAGACATGTCTTGACTCGAGTCGTGGTTCTTATACCACTATTTTAGTATATGGTTTGGTCCCCCCCTGGGGCCCACTGTGTATTAATGCTATTTACTACAATTTCTGTGCTGAAGTATTGTGTGCTTTGTGATTATCTCCATGTAGGAGATATTGTGTCATACTAGAGAGTGTTATATTAATAAATACATATTTTTATAACTACTGTGTGGCTCTTCTTTCATTTAACCAATACTATAAGGTTGCATTCTGGTAAAACAAGCTGCTTAACATTCCTTCAAGACTAAGCCTGAAGGCTTCTCTCCACAGCTACCACTTGGACAGCTTTCTAAGGTTATCTTTGACCTCTTACATCACCATAAGGGTTGTTTGGACTGCTGCAAGGTGCCCACTTTAATTAGTGGACAGCATATATCAGGCCAACTTCTCACATGCACTTTCTGCCACTAAATCAACAAAGCGTTAGTTTACAAAACTTTTAAACAAGTATCGACTTAAAAAATGTTGAGAACTTATATATCATTTGTTTTGTCAATCTGTAAGGAATCTATCTGCCTAAGACCTACACTAAACATTTTGCACTTCAACATTTAGGAATTTTTATGAAATCTGCAGGATGCCATTATCCATCAAATGCTTTCTAACATGCCATTCTGTGCAAATTCAAGCACTTTCCGCATGGGCATCAATTCACCAAAACGCCAGAGGTAGCTGAAGTGACATCACCTGGCCTTGATCCCCTGTATTGACATCACAGGAAGCAATATCACAATACTTTTGAACCTCTTGACATTAAAAGATGTGACATCATTAACAGATTGTTAATTCCTCTGTTAATCCAAACTACATCATCATGAACGTTTCCCACTCCCCAGAAATCAGCAATAGTTATCGTTCCTTTTTCTGAAGAACATTTTTACAATTTGCTCTGCCCTTGAAGAAACGGATGATCAGGCAACACTGAAAGCTGAGCAGGTGGATTATGACACTTCATCAGATCAGATTTTGCATTCAGAGATCGAGCTACTCTCTCAAGACTCCGTAAAAGAGCTTCTTCTTTCTATTAAATCAGGGTCTCCCCTAGAACCGTTTCCGACAGGATACTGCATCTGAAGATTAACAAGCTGGGAACTGGTTTTACTAAAGTATGTAATGTTTTACTAAGCTATGCAATAACTCTCCGACCTCAGCTTTGGTTCGATGCATCTGAAAATATGAGGTGGTCATGTCAATCTTGGAAGAAATTCTGCAAACTTTCGGCTGGTTTCAGTTCCACCTGATCCAGCTAAGATCATAGAGAAGCATGTAAACAACACGCTGCCCTTATTATTAGGATCGTAGTTAGTCCTGGGCACTGTTCAATCGAGGTTCAATCCATTGCTTGGTCCAGAGTCTGCTCTGCCAGCTAGTGGATGAACTGCATTGGGTACGCATTCGAACAGGGTGGTTGTGCGACCCGGATCCTCTTAGATTTCTCAGCTGCCTTCCTCACCATCTGACCCAAGTATTTAATTTTTTCATCTAGAATGAAAGGTCTTGGCCTTACAATGACTGGCTTCCTATTTAATTGATCACCATCAGAGAGTAAAGATTGCCTCTTTGATGTGGGATGGTTTTCAGGTGGAGGTTGGAGTTCCTTAGGGCTCTTCATTGAGCCCCACTCTTCCCAACATATATGTACATTTTCTGGTAAAATTAATTCAAGCATATGGGTGTCATTTTATGATAGATGCAGATGATACCCAGCTTTTCATCCATCTAGTTGGCAACCTCAACAGAATTATGCCTCATTAAATTCTTTTTTTATCAGGAATGGCTATTTGGATGTTGAATGCACTAAACCGTACTGTAGCCATTACTTTGATAGTTTTAATGCAATTTATAGCTAGCACCAATCAAAAGGTAGACCAATAAAAAAGCGTTTAACATTGCTAGACACGCAATGAGCGAACCATATTATACAAAGTGTGCTGCTCTAAGTCTGGCCCATTTCCAAAAAGTTTATGAGGAAAGCAACTTCATTGGAAAATTACTAACTTGGCAGGCACGTGAACAAGCAGCCAATAACTGGATAACACCTTGAAATGCCCAGCCTCAGGATTTAGGAGTAGGGAACCAAAGAAGGTGGGATAAATCATGTTAGAGCATTATAAACATATATATATACACAAACTCAGTCGGTCGACATAGTCTCCCTGGGCAGACTTTTAGCAGACTGCAACGTTCCAACATTAACTAGAGAAGAGGGGGCTAACATGTCTCGATCCTTATCTAAAGAGGAATTGATGGAGGTTATCAAGAAGAGAGTGTGTGTCATATACAGGTACCAAGTTAGTCCTGCTGAAAAAGTTAACTTCTCAAAGTCCGGCACAGAAAAGTTCTGATCATGGTGGATGAGGCAGTGAGGGGCAAGGAGAGAGTCATGGATGGTCGTCACTGTACCGCAAAGTGCAGATCTCACCTTGCCAGCTATCACTGGTGGTTACTGTAGCACAAAGAGTTGGTATCACTAGCGCTTCAGGTTGGCACCTGTCTCAAAGCGAACATGCCCATTCGTGGTCATGAAGATCCCAAAACTCAGGATTTCACCATTCTTGGTAGGATGAGCTCAACTGATTCCACCCAAAGTTCCCAGAGAGGCCCTTCTTGGGGATCAGGAGCTTACTCCAGCAGAGTCCTGCAGGGCTCAAACAGGTCCAGTTGCAAATCCAGTCAGGTCCAGTGCAGTCAGCTGGGCAGTTGCAGGGAGGCCTCTGTAGTTTGTTGTCCCCCTGTAGCTCAGACCAGGAAAACTGACTCTTGGAGTCACACATATCTGCCTAGGTTGAAGGGAGCAGTTCCAGTCTTCTTTCTCAAACATCAAGGCAGTTCCCAAACAGCAGGGCAGTCCTCTCGTAGCATAAGTGCAGTCATCTTTTTGCAGGGTGGTCTTTTTCCTGTAATGTCCATATGTCCAGAAGGGTTCCGACAAGTGGCACAGGAGGGTCAATATTTATACCTGTTGCCAGCCTTAGTGTGGGGGGAACACTCTGACCTACCACACATCAGGTTCTGGAAAGTTCTTCCTGTCAAGGTTCCAAGAAGTCTAGGGTAACAATAAACTGGTTTCAGGTTCCTTTGTATGTGCTGAAACCAACCCTTTGAAGTGTAAGTGGGGTAGGGCACAGCTTTGTCCCCAGCTATGCTAACAGGATTGCCCATCCTGTCCACACCTGTTGGACGTGGCCCTTTTAGCAGGGTCATCCCTGAACTTTTTGCCTTCCTCCTAGCGTTTTTTCTGACATGTTGTTGGTGGTTCTAGGACTCTGGGCACTTTAGCACTGCTGCCCAGTGTAAAGTGCGTGTGCTCTCTGTGGTAAACATGGTAAGATTGGTCTACACCTGTTTGACATATTTAATTTACCTGTCAGTCCCTTGTAAAGTGGTATCTCAGATACCCAGGGCCTGTAAATTAAATGCTACTGGTGGGCTTGCAGCGCTGATTGCGCCACCCACCAAAGTAACCTTTCAAACCTGTCTCAGGCATCTGCCATTGCAGGGCCTGTGCGCGCAGTGTTACTGCTGCAGTGACGTGACACCTAAAGTGTGTGCCATGTCTGTGACACCCCTTTTACTGCATGTCAGCCACCCCTAAGGTAGGCCCAGCTAGCCCTATGGGCAGGGTGCATTGTAGGTAAAAGGTAGGACGTGTATCTTAAGTGTGTGACATGTCCTGGTAGTGACAAACAGCCATTTTGGTTTCTCACTGCTGTGAGGCTGCCCTCTCATAGGAATGCATTGGGGATTCCCTGATAAGTGTTTCAGTGGTAATTCCTGATATGAGAGGAGCAGCGTGGTCAAGTTTGGTATGGTTTGAATAGTAATAATAAATGCTGCGCAATGGTGTTCGCAGATTTATTATCACTATTTTAGAAATGCCACTTTTAGAAGTTGGCATTTCAGTGTGCCATGAGTCTGCCTGCCTGATGAGGATTGCATGTCTGGCTTTGAAGTGACAGGGGCTGGTGAGGTGTGTGTGGCTCCAAGGAGGGCAGGGAGAGTCAGCGCTAGGCTGAATGGGAGACCTGCATTTGGAGTAGTGGGAGGAGTAGTCCCCTGACCCTGAATAGGTCTGTGCCTGCCTAGGTGAATGCTGGCTCCGCCCCCCTGTGGTGTGTCTGATGACAGAGACCCAACCTGACAAAGGAGGGTGGGAGCCCTGTAAACAAAGTGCTCCACACCCCCCAGAACCAGTTGAGGCTGGATTCCCCCAAGCTCTGTGCCAGGGCAGACAAAGAAAATGTACTATAAATATTGGGACTGTGACCCCATGTCAGTGTGCTTCCTTGTGCTACTGGTGGGGCCTGCTGCTGCTGGGCCCCAGGAGGAACCGCCACGAGGGACTGCCTCCCTGCTGGAGGGCCCTGTGAGCTGGCCTGCCTGGGCCCAGCCTTGTGCCCCTGAATCTGTGGACTGAGCACCTCGTGAGCGCTATATCTTCTCCCAGGACGGGTGGAGCGTGGATGGCCTGCAGCGCTGTGCTGCACGAGGATTTAGAGGGAATCTCGGCGTCGGTACAGCAGGAGCCCACCCCGCATTTTTCCATGTACTAGAAGCCGCCGGAGAAGAGGAGAAGCCGCCGCTCAGAGCACGACCAGGAAGTCAAGCAGGGCTGCGCCTGACTGTGGGCGGGGCTCCCGGGAGGAAAGGGAAGCCCCGCAAGTTGCCTGAAGACCGGCTCTAAGGAGGACTGGAGCCGCGGCTGAAGTCCCGCGCTGTGCACAAAGACCAGAAGAAACCCACCAGAGAGCCCAGGTGAGAGGGGCTCCCCGAGGCACATTGTTGGTGCCTTTCCCCCCCGATGTGGAGGAGACCGGAGGAGTCCAGTAACAGAGCTCTGGTGAGTGGGGGCAGACCGGAGCCGATCTGCAGAGGTCCCGTTAGCAGGGGCCTGCCAAGGCACACTGTCGGTGCTTGGGACCTGCGCAGGAGAAGCCCCGGTGAGTGGGGCTACAATTGAGCATTGTGGTGCCCCGGAGTGGCACTAAAGGAGCTCCGGTGAGAGGGACTCCCCACCGCATTTGTGGTGCTGTAGGCAGCACCGGAAGAGCCCAGTGAGTGGGGGGCTTCATTGAGGGCATTGCTGGTGCTCGAATTGGGCACAGTTAGTGCCAGTGCTGTGGTTTCTCCAGCTGACCCGCCCATTGGAGAGCAGCTGCAACGTTGGGCAAAATTGTTGTAGAGTCTCAGTGGGGACTCAGGAGGCACAGTGGTGCCAAGGCCCATTCTCACAGCTGCACCGTGAGAACGCAGGCAGCTACAACACGGGGGCATTTTTGTTTGTTTCATTATGAGGAAGGGGTGAGTTGCACCCCACGCCCCCGGCGCATTGCACAGTGTTTTCGCTGCATTGGCAGCCAGAGGGCTACTTGAGAGGCCCTACAATTATGCCCTGACATTCTGGACAGAGGGCATTTGAGCCCCAGTGGAAGGCCAGTTGGCCTGGGGTCAGGTTTGGTACCTGTGTGTACCAGGAGGGCGCAAGGACCTAAAAGGAGGAGATGTATGCACCTAGGGAGTGTCACTAAGGTGCCCTCCTCATTGTTATTTATGCATAATGTGTTTTATGCCCAAAGTGATGCACACATAATGTGTTTATGCCTACAGAGATTGCATAATGTGTTTTATGCCCAAAGTGATGCAGACCTAATGTGTTTATGTTGCTAATTCTAATGCTGAGTAAAGTATTTTGACCAGTAGTTACTGGTTGTGTTTTATCTGTGTTACTAGTGCTTTCTAAAGGTTCTGGCAGTGGCCCGATTGGCCCTGTATATAATCCCCTGTGAATATTGCCTAGTGCCAGTTGGCACAGTGTATATGTGTGATTATGGTTCTAATGTGTTTTGGATAATACAAAGGCTATTTTTTTTATATAACCTTGTGTGGAGTTTCTTTTGTGGTGTGCCTAGTGTGTTGCTGCTGTGTGTGTGTGTTGCGCAAACGCTTTACACATTGCCTCTGGGATAAGCCTGACTGCTCATGCCAAGCTACCAAGGGGGTGAGCAGGGGTTATCTTCAGTGTTTAACTCCCTTTCCCTGACTAGAGTGGTGGTTTCTGCCTGGCTTAGGCGCAAGCCCTAGCCAACCAGAAATCCCATTTCTAACAACACCCAATTCCCATGTGTGTCACTGTCTGGCAGGAATACACAAACAAGCCCTTCACAGTGATGTGACCCAGGTTACTGGCTGAAGGCACAAATGGTTCGGACTGGAAAATGCCAAGTTTTTTAAAAGTGGCATTTTCAGAGTGGTGACTTAAAGGTTTACTTTACCATTAAAGACATTTTTAATTACAATTCATTTGAGTCCAAACAGCAAATATCGATCTGCCCTCAACCTAAAGTTATCACTTATTAAATGTAATGAGGTAACACAGCACCAATGGGAGAGATAGGCCTTAAAGTAGTGAAAAATGACCTTAGGAGTTTTTCATTACCAGGACATGTAAAACTTAAAACCACATGACTTACTTTTTAATATCAGACACCACGCCTTAGGAGCTTTTAGGGCCGGCTTTGGGGGTGACTTATAAGCATTAAAAAGGAAGGTTTGGAAAGACAGTTTAAAAAAGGAATACAGGCTGACATGGCACGCCTGAGGCATGTTTTAAAGTGCTGCTTTAGTAGGAGGCAGAATGAATGCTGCAATCACACTAGAAGTGTTTAATTTACAGACCCTGGGTGCATGTAGTACCATATACTAGGGACTTACAATTAAATTAAATTAAAACACACAAAACGTTACAGGAGGAATACTTGCAATTTGTCAAACCGCAGGCAATTGCTCGGGGTAGCATGTCAGCCCATTGTTCTCTTGCTCACCATGCCATCTCACTTTGAACCCTGCTGTATGCATATCAGTCTAGACCCTACTCCTTGTGGGAACAGTCCATCCCGAACTGCCAAGCAAGGTTCTCCCTGAACTGGGACACAAGCAACCCAGAAGCAGTCTTTCCCTAGTTATGGAGTCATCAGCTGGGTACAGCTTGGTTCTAGGGACAAAGTGAGCACAAGGACCCATGTTTGGGTATACCCATGCCACTTAGGGCATTACATGAAACACACAAAATGGGATGGGATGAATGCTTGCAATCTGTCTAACCACTGGCAATCACTCGGGTAGCATCCCAACCCATCATTCTTTTGCTCACCATGCCACCTCAGTTTGGATCCAACCATATGCAAATCAGTCTTGAACCAGCTCCTCGTAGGAACAGTCCAGCCCGAACTGCCAAGTCAGGTCGTCCCCTTGTCTGTTTCATGTACCGTCCTAAGTGGCATGGGTATGCCCAGTCGTCGGTCCCATGCTCACTGTGTCACTGGAACAAAGCTGTTTCTGGCTGACAACCCCATTACCAGGGCAGGCGAAACTAGTCCTGGGTAGCTTGTGTTCTTTTTCAGATAGGACCTGGCCTAGGCAGTTGGTGGAAACTACCTAAAAGAGAGGATGCTCTCTGAGCCCTTTCTAGAGAGTTGGACAGCCTATGCATTCCATCAGGCTTTTCAAAGGAGTACTCAACCATTGAAGGTTGGTTTTTGAAGTCAGGTGACTGATGCTGGCACATCGTCCCATTTCTCCAGCTCCCGCAGGTATTTACAGTAGGCACAACAGAGAAAAAAGAGACATGAGAAAGAAAGGGAGAGGGAGAGAGAGATAAAAGAGGATGAAGGGAGAGGTGGCTTGAACACTTATGCCAGGGTTGCTTTTGGTTCCAAGTCCAGGCCTGTTCTATTAGCTTTATCTTCCTGCCACTCCTGTCAAGGTCCATTAGGCCAGGTGTTGGAGGCACAGTACCAGTGGTACAAAAGGACAAGCATTAGTAGCAACGGCTAACCGTGGCCACTCCCAGAACATGTCAGTGGAAATGAGAGAACGGACAGTCAAGGGCCAAACATTGTTCATGCCTTCTTTGTATGTTTTTGTTCTTGTGTTTTATTACATGCATGGTATTTAGTATTTGTAAAATAAAACATGCCACGTGGGAATGTCTTATAGAGCTCGGAATCAAACTGGCCCTACGTGAATTACTTACTGGAGAATAAATAACTTGCTGGAGAATCAACAATAACTTTGAAATGAGTGCAAATGTTTTACAGAGAGAAATGAAGGGGCATATTTACTAGGAAACTGTCGGAGCACGGCGTTAAGCCAAGAAGGCTAACGCCACGCTCCAACAGTTTCCAAACGCAGGGATGCACCATATTCATAAGAATACGGTGCACCCCTGCCTTTCCCTTAGCGCTGGCGGTAAATGTAGGCACCAGCAAAAACGCAGGCACCATTGTGCAAGGGTGCCTGTGTTGCAGGGAAAGATTGTATATGCGCAGGAAGGTGTCCCTTCCTGCACATAAACAATCAATGGCATTTTGCTGTTTCTATGTGTGTTGCATTGTGCAGCACACATAGAAATAGCAAAAAAGAGGAGAAATAAAGCATTTCTCCTCGTTACGCCATGTTAAGACCAGGTTTTCCCTGGTCTTAATTTTGGCGTTGCCCCATATTTACGCCATCCTTGTAAATATGGGCTGCATCAAAATCAATGGGTGTAGTGGCAAAACGCCCATCGCAACACCCACTGCACGCCCCTTTCACGCTGGTGTAGCGTGAAAGGGGGCCTTGTTGACAAGGTAGCGTTAAGCCACCTTAAGTGGCTTAACACCGTCTTGTGAATAAGGCGAAGCCCCTGTCGTCACAAGAACATTGTAAAAAGTGACGTTCCTGTGGTGGTAGGGGCTTGTAAATATGCCCCTAAATGTAAAAAAAAGCAGAAGATGGCCACGGATCACGAGTGAAATGCCTTCCCCTGCAGTATAGGTCAAAGCAGCTTTCTTGAATTTACCATAAATCTGCTAAAGGTTATCCTGGAGCATTCATGATCCTGACTTTTTAAAAATAGCATCATGAACCAACTCAATACGGGGCTTTAACACTCCCATTAAAAAAAAGCAGATGAGCTTTCATTTAGTTAGAATAATGGTCCTTAGAGGTCTGCACTCGACTGAAATTTGCATTGACCAAGCCTCCACTAAGACACATAATTTAGATTTTTGAAAGTTGTGATTTTTGTAATTAAAATTAATAACATTGCATTTATCATGTCTCATTTCCATTATTCTTTTTTGACAGCTATTTTTTCTGAATAAACTCTAAATATTAAGAGGCAATTAACTTTTTTATATTTGCCTAGCAAATATGTCAAAGATACAATAAAGAAGATGAACAGTGACAAGGCTGTTGACCTCGGTCTCGTTTTACTGCATTTCCTTAGAGATGTGGATGAACATTGCTGCCTGCTGTTGCTGTTCCAATTATGAGTGTATGCAATTGAAAACAGTGTGCCCAACTAAAAACTAAGGGCCTCGCTTACAAGAAGCTGACGCATCAGCATCGATGCGTCAGTTTCCTTGCGCCTGCATAAATGTCCTTGCGACACGATAGATGCGCTGTATTTACATTACAGGCCTCCATGGCACAAGGATTAACATATGCAACATAAATTCTGACACATCTGTTGACTCAAAAGTGACGCCTTGCTGGAGTTGGTTGTAAAACTGCTGCAACTCCAGCAATGTGTTAGAACACATCGGTGAGTCCCATTGTAAAAGGCCTGCGTCATTCCTTATGCCTGGTCGAAGCAGCCGGGAGGATTTTGACGCAGTGAGGTCGTAGAGTGGCACAGTGAAATGTTGCAAATTTCACTGCTCCAGTTCTAACTGACTTTTTTGTGCCTGGGAACACCTACTCTGCATACATTATACCTGTGTAAGTATAATGTGACGCACAGCTCTACAAACTGATGCCTTGGACCCAATGAGTCAGTTTGTAGATATGGTGCAGTGTGGCGCACTGATTGAGCCGCAGCTGCGTAAAAAAAGTGATGCAGCTGCTGCACAAGGGCTTGTAAATGAGGCCCTAATCATCATTATTATATTGTTTTATATTGTTTTAAAAAGTGGATTAAAAATGAACGACCCACAGATTATAAACTTGAAATCAGCCTATTCATTAAATGTGTTTAATACTTCCAAATGAAATTTCTGTTTAAGTAGAATCACCTACGAGGGGACCCTTTATTCTAATCTAGGCTTATCTACACAAGCAAAGGATAAGCAGCCAAGAATTGTGCTCTTGGATACCACGTAGATACTTCCTATCAGTATAATAGCTGATTCACACGACTGTGTAAAGACATGAGTGCTAATTCTCGTTTTAATTTGGAAGCAAGCTTATATGAAGGTAATTCTGGCAATAAGAAAGATAGACGTGTAGGATAGCAAGACAACATGGTTTACAGTCTTCACAAGGAGAAATTGACTGATTTCTTGGTCCATACTACAAACACAAACCCTAATTTGGGTATGAAGATAGCTTGTACCTGAATTGTGGTAGTAATGCACACATGCAAGTGCAATAGGGGCTGCTGGCCTCTAAGCTGCCATGCCCTACTATATACTAGGTACTTAAAGGTAGTTTTGATCCCCCCACCCTATTATGTAGTAGGGCCTTATAGCGGAGGACATGCCAATCCTTGGGGTACCCTAACCCATAGTGTACCCTATCATGTGTAGGTGTTTTCACTGTTTTGTAAATGTGATTTTAACATGGCACTGGTTCTGGGCCTGCCTAGCAGTGCCCTGGGCACTCTCAGAGTCAGGAAACCAGCATCTAGGGGTCTCCAATGGGGCAAAAGTGGGGAGTGTTAAATCATATTTCTCAACTAAGCATGCCTTCATCTGCTGGTATGATTCTGCATCCTCCCCTCAAGGTCAGGTGCCTATCTCCCCCAGCTGCTGGAATCAACTCCCACAGGAGTGCACCCCAATACTTAGAGTGGACCCTATTCATCCTAAGGGCCCTCTCAAAGGCTGCTAGCCACTTAGCAATGTAATCACCCTCTGTAAACTTTGGTACTATACCCTTGGGAAGTTTGGGCTCAAATCCACCCCTGGACATCTCAAACTCTTCATCATATTCACTGCAGCATTTTGTTTATTGTCTCCTTCCTCTCCCACTTCTTCTCAGCCAATTCCAGTTTCCTCTGCTCCACAGCTATCAAAACTCATTGGACCTTAAGCTGTCTCTCTGCATCGACAGTGGTGGTTCATGAGTAGGGGACGCTTCCCCACTCCCAGCATCTGGAATCACATGGCTAACACTGGAGAATATAGAAGAGGCCCCATCCTCACCCTCGTCATGGGTGAGATTGGGGGGCACCCTTCACCCCCCCTTGAATCTACTCAGCTACTCCAGCCCAGGCCCTAAGAGACATAAGCAACCCTTCCTTCCTAATCTTGTTGTAAGCAGGCAGCCCCCTAAGCCTACACTGTACCCTAAGATCAGCAATCCTGAGTCTAGACAGTTTAGCCTGGTCTAGCTCCATGGTTCCCTAGTTTTGAGTCACAACAACTAGCACAACAGGCTTGGAAGAATTTGGAAAAGTCAAAACAATGGATTAAAAACAGTTGTCATTAAAATTTCCAAAATCAAACTCAAAGGTTTTGTTCTAAGACAATTTAGAGGATTTTAAAAAACTTATTTCACTTTATTGAAAGGTATACTTTTTAAATGAAAGTCCTCATCCACACCACTAATACCAAATGTTGGAAAGTGGGTTATTAGTAGTGGTAAATACACATCTATCGTTGGCCAATAATACCCCTAACACAATATAGGGCTCAGAATAGGTCTTAGAAAATTATTTCCATGCTCAACCCTTGGTAGCTTGGCTGCGAGCAGGCAGGCTTAACTTCAAAGACAGGTATGTAAAGCATTTAACAACACCAATTCAGTAAATAATTAAGATTCAACACACATTAAAAATCCAACACCAATTTATAAAAATAGGAAATATTTTTATCTTTGAAATTATACCAAAACAAAAACAATCCACTATGGGGAACCAGAGATATGAATTTTTAAAGAGTAAACACTTTCTAGGGCTTAGAAACAAATAGTGCCACTTCTGGACATTCAGGTGCCTCTGACCAGGACAAAGTCAAAGTTTGATGCCAACCGTGATGGAGCCCTGGTTGGATACACTAAGCGGGATGCCCCGGCCAAGAGTTTGCCTTAACACTTAGAAATGTTTCTGGAGGATTTCTCACCAGTCGTCATGCAGCCTGCAGGCCGGATTCAGTAGGGTTTGCCGGATTGCCTTTCTGTGAGAGTACGGTCACTGTCCGGAGCTTTTGCACAAAAGTTCATCAAACTTTCCCAAACTTCTAGAACTTCTTCCTGAAGCTCCTCTTGAGTGTCCAGAGTGTCCAAAACACAATCCAAGGGTCTAGAATATCCAAGATGTTCCTTGAAAGGTTAGAACCACAATTCCCACAATGCACCTGGACAACACCCTTAAAAGTCCACTGGATAGAATCCAGGCAGGGGACTCTTGGTGGAGTCGATGCAGGTGAGCTCTGTTAACATGTAGCTTGCAGGGATCCCACTCTTTATTCCTCTTGAAACACGGTACATCCAAAGGGCTGTAGTTCCAGATAATGCAGCAGGCACAGTCCTTTCAGAATGCAGGGCCTGATGGTGCAAATCAAGTTTCCAGCTTGGCAATCCTTCTTCTTCTCTCAGTTTCAAGCAGCAGATACTCACTCCAAGTTCTCTGGGTCAAGAAGGAGGGCACTCCTGTCCAATGAGGTACAGGGCAACACCCCAGAGTATGACCATATCCTCCAAAGTGTGGCACAATAGTCTCCCGGAGAGCACCATTTCTCCAAGATTCAACATGGCTGATTTTCAAGCAGAGAGACAAGAGCTGGCTAAACAAACCTTCAGGATGGCTCATCTCCATATTGTCTCTCCCCTTTGCATCTGCTCATTTCTTTCCTTAATCCTGCCATCTGGCTGGGTTCAAAAAGTAGGTGTGGGTATGAATGAAACTGGCTTCTCCTGCCTGTTTCCTCCTTCTATTGAAGATTATAGTTTACAACCCCTCCACCTGCTCTGGGATTTGTATGTAGCAGAACCCCGCCCTCCCAGAATGGCTCTCCAACTCCAGGGGCTACTTATCACCTCATCAAAGCAGCCTGGCTAATCCAATTAACTCTGACCAATCAGGACGGACCACTGGAAGGCTGACTTTTGGCTTACTGACAAGAAAGTCTTATAACTTCTTGCCTGTACATTATAGGATAAATTCAACAACAGCATATTGTTGTATATATCAATACCATTCTAAGAAATCCTTGAATGATATTTTTATGACATCCTTGACGTTAGTTATTATTTAATGACCTCTTGCCATGTTAACCTATGTGGCTGGGTATTTGCAATGGCGAAAATAACTTGGGCAATTTTTCCAACATCAGGACTTGTAAAATATCTTTCATAAGGACCCTACCTATATCTAAAGACCCCACACTCTGGGATGCCTAGGGGAGACCTTAGGGGTTCTGAATATCTAAAGATATTGCAGATCCTCACTCCACAGTGCTCCTAGCACAAAAGTCGATTTTGGGAAGACACTTTACTACAATGTGGAGAGTGAAATGATCAATTTCACTTAACCCAAGGCATATACTACTTATTTTATAAGGGTCCTCCCTATAAATACCTGACCCCCACCACTGGGACACCTAGGGGAGACCCTGGGGGTACCTAATATGCCAGACATTTTAGTTTATTCATTTAAAAGTGCCTCAAACACCAAAGTCAAGTTTGAGCACAATCTGCATTTTAAAAGCAGTCCTGCAAAACAGGGCTGCTTTTAAACTGACCTCATGCCTCAGCAGTGCACACATGCAAGCGCAGAACTGGCTGATGGCCCTAAACTGCCATGCCCTATTCTATACTAGGGACTTAAAGGTAATTTTGATCCCCCAGCCCTATTATGTACGAGGGCCTTATAGGGGAGGTCGTGCTAATCCAAAGGTTCCATAACCATTGGTGTACCCTAGTGTATGTAGGTGCTTTCTCTGTATTCTAGATGTGTTTTTACCATTGATTAATCTACATCCTATCTAATTTCTGCTGTTCTTCGCAAAAATTACGGAGAAAACTGTGAATAATCAACTCACAAACTATATCAATTTGAATGATCTACTCCACCTTACTCAATCGGGTTTCAGGGCTTCTCACTGTATGGAGTCAGCCCTGCTCCTTGCCACGGAAACCATGAGACTGTGTGTGGATGAAGGACAAATGGCCGCTCTGTTGCTACTCGACCTAAACGTGGCTTTCAACACCATATCGCATAATCTACTCCTTCAGAGGTTAAGACAGTGCGGGGTCAGGAGTACAGCATTACGATGGTTGACCTCCTTCCTTCTAATTCTGAGCTTTCAAATCGCCCAGCATCCACATATGTCAGACAGCATCCCTCTAATGCAAGGGGTTTCACAGGGCTCAATATTGAGCCCAACTCTATTCAACCTATATATTGGTCCCCTAGTGGAAATCTTGGAAAAACACAATGTAAAAATTGTGTCATATGCGGATGATACTCAGCTCATAGTAACTCTATCACAGGATGCGGCTGCAGCACATTTTTTCTTATGCCTAGAAGAACTAGCCTCCTGGATGACCAATAACTGCCTTAAACGTAATGGCAATAAAACAGAGGTAATGATAGTTGGGAAAACACCTTCAATCTGGTCATCAGCCTGGTGGCCTGGGGCCCTCGGCCAAACCCACCAAAACCTGGGTGTTTGGTTTGATCCCAAACTCTTATTTGAGAGTCAAATAAGGAGTGTAGCCGGCAAGTGTTTCGGGACCCTTAAAGTCCTAAGGAAGCTCCTGGACCTACTACCTATAACCGCCAAGAAAACAGTTGTACATGCCCTAGTTTTGTCACAAATTGACTATTGCAACATCCTCTACCTGGGGGGCCACCAAAAGGAGTCTGACTAAACTCCAATGCATTCAAAATGCTGCTGCCCACCACCAGAAAGAAGTTCTTGAGCTCGAATCTGATATTTATAGACTGGAGAGTGACCTAGAATCTGGGGTGACGACAGAGAAGCTTCACCTTCTGAGCATAAAGCAGCACGATTACAAAGCATTAGTCTCAGATAGGGCCAAGGCCCTGAGCAGGGAACAGCAGGGTAGGATCTACGATCTGGGAGATAAAGCAGGAAAGCTCATAGCGTGGCTGGACAGAAGGGAATGGGCGAGCCGGCTGGTCCCAGAGCTCAGGGTAGAAGGTGGCAGCTCGATTACGGAGCCGCAGGAAATAGTGGACAGGTTTGCTGTCCATTTCCAAACTGTCTATACGACAGTAACCTCCCACACAGAGGTGGACTCTCAGGAATTGCTGCGTGATATTAAGCTCCCCTGCCTCTCCCTTGAAGATCGGGACTACATGGATAGCCCCCTGACAACGGATGAGATAGCGCAAGCAATCCGCTCATTAAATTCGGGGAAAGCTCTGGGTCCAAATGGCCTCCCCATAGAGCTATACAAACTGAGGCCCGATAAACTTGCCCCCTATTTGAAATCTATGTTTGAGGAATCTAGAGAAACAGGAATATTGCCCAGGGCGCAGAGAATAGCTACCATTGTCACCATCCATAAAGAAGGTAAGCCCAAAGCAGACTGTGCCTCGTACAGGCCCATCTCTCTTCTAAACGCTGAACCTAAAATATTGGCCAAACTCTTAGCTAACCGCTTGGTGAAAGTGATTAGTCGCTTAGTGCATCCAGATCAATCCGGCTTTATGCCCCATAGAAACACAGCCCTAAACCTATGCAGAGTCCATGGAGTAATAGGTAGAGCTCACACCCTTCAGGAGCCAGCTGTGATTATATCCTTAGATGCAACCATGGCCTTTGATACCATTGAGTGGCCCTACCTCTGGGCGGTTTTGGCAAAGTTGGGATTTGGTCCGGAATACATCTAATGGCTGCGTCTCTTGTATTCTGAACCGCTGGCTCAGGTGGCAGTGAATAACAAATTATCAGCTGCATTTTCACTGAGTCGGGGAACTCGCCAGGGGTGCCCACTGTCCCCTCTCCTTTTTTCCCTGGCCCTGGAACCCCTTGCAGCCTGGATCCGTTGGGATCCAAGGATAAGGGGGCTGCGGTGGTCCCCCGGCTGGGAGGACCGCATATCACTTTATGCGGACGACATATTACTCTACTTGGCCTCCCCTAGGAAATCCCTAGCAGTAGTGTTGGACATTCTTGCAGTCTTTGGTAGATTCTCTGGATTCTCCATCAATTGGGGAAAATCCCTGTTATTTGTCTTGAGAGGGGACCCTCCCGTCCCTCCTCGAAACTGCCCAATACAAATCAATACGGTGGGATTTAAATATTTGCGGATCTTCATTTCACTTGACCCCTCAATCCGCTATGCCCATAACCTTCTTCCCCCTCTCCGCAAACTTAAAAGTGATATTGCCAGTTGGAAGACACTCCCCATCTCCCTTTTGGGCAGAACCGCCCTGTTCAAAATGATGTCCTTACCAAGGTTCCTCTATGTCCTGCAGAACACCTTAGACCTAGTTCCGGCACGTTATTTCAAGGAGATTGAGGGCCTGCAGAGGGACTTATTATGGACGGCAAACCTCGAATCGCGCTGAGTAAATTAACGCTAAACTGGTATGATGGAGGCATTAGCCTCCCAGATATCAAGAAATACTATTGGGCATCCCATCTGGCAGCCGTCAATCATGGCACATATGGTCGTGCTGATGATCCCGGCTACGCCATGGACAGGTGGCTCCTTCCGGGTGGCAATTACAGTAGAGCATTGTATTCCCGACCTAAACGATTCATGTTAACAGGCCCCACGAAACACTCCGTTCAAGTTTGGCACAACGCTACTAACTCTCTTGGATGGAGACACAAATTAACATTGGCCACCCCTCTTTGGGACTCAGAGAAACTGGGTGATTTGTGGAAAACAAAAGGGTTCGACAGATGGGACCTTATTGGGATTTTGTATATTAAGGATATTTGGGGAAGAGGAGGGATCAAGTCTTTCAGTACGCTTCAGAATGAGTATGAGCTAGCAGACACTGAACATTATCGATACATATAGGTCCTTCACTCACTCCAGTCTTCGTTGCCTAAAGGGACTGACCCCCCCGGAGGCTTCTCCCCTGGAGGACAGAATTTTAGATGGCCACCTTCCCGACAAAACCAACTCCTTAATATACAAGAAATTAATTAATCACATGGCGGATCCCCTCATGGCACTACGGGAGAAATGGAGGCACGATGGGGTGGAGCTGGATGATGAGGATTGGCAGGCAGCAGTGTCTTCCCCCAGAGTGGTGGCTATCCCAGCACGCCTGCGACTAGTACAGCTTAAGATCCTTCATAGGATTTACATAACGGGGCCCCGATTAATGCGCATGGGGTGGTCTGACACTGGAGAATGCAGAAGGCGCTGTGGCCATACGGGAACGTTCATTCACACTATTTGGGAATGCACATATATTAGCGCTTACTGGCGCCAGATACATGACACGATCAACGAGGTGTTGCGTGTCTGCCTCCATCCGGAGGCGAGACGATGCCTCCTAAACATCTGGGAGCCCACGGATTTAAACACTCATCAGACACAATGGGCCACTCTAGGGTTCATGTTGGCAAAAAGAAACATTGCCCAATTATGGGGGGCAATACACCCGCCCACATTAGAAGCCTGGGAAAGAAACCTTGATTGGTGCATGTTTAGAGAAAAGACAGTATATTTGGCAAGGGGATGCCCTAAGAAGTGGTCCCGTATTTGGAGCCCGTGGAATATCTATAGAGGAGAGATCTGTGCACCACCTCGAAGTATCGAACAAGATGACCCTACTTCCCCGTAATGTTCCTTTCTTATGTACGAAATGTATATCCTTCCATCCATACGTATTGTAATGTATAAGCGGTCTGGTCCTCTGTATTGTACTAACTAAGCCGATGTCTGTTTAATAAAAACATTTATAAAAAAAAAAATGCTGCTGCCCGTTTGGTCATAAATCTCCGGAGAGGAGATTCTACCTCAAAAGCTCTGACTACACTGGCTGCCAGTGGAGAAGAGGACTATCTATAAAGCCATGTGTTACTGCCATAGGATGATGATGGACAAAGGCTCTAGCTACTTACAATCCATGATAACACCCTACACACTTTCACGTAAGATCCATAGGGGTCACCTTGTAAGGATGCCAAGAGTGCAGAGGGCCAGAATGGGAGCACGGTCCTATAGCTATCTAGCGGCCAAAACGTGGAACGCCTTGCTGTCTAATTTGAGAGCAGAGCCTATGGAAAGAACTTTCCACAAGGGACTTAAAACCTGACTTTTCTGTATTCAGACAGGGACTGTTTAGCCTTGCCTCTCTCTACCGTCTTGCTCACTTAGGGCCCGATTCACAGAACTAATCTGAGACAAAATCCTAAACTTACTACTTTTGGTATTCACAGAAGGCATTTAGTAGTAGTAAAGTTAGGATTTTGTCTTAAGTTTGTCTTAGGTTTGTCTTAAGTCTGTTTTAAGTCTGTCTTAAGTTTGTCTTAAGTCTTTCTTAAGTCTGTCTTAAGTCTGTCTTAAGTTTGTCTTAATTCAAACTTAAGACAAAATCCTAACTTTACTACTACTAAATGCCTTCTGTGAATACCAAAAGTAGTAAGTTTAGGATTTTGTCTCAGATTAGTTCTGTGAATCGGGCCCTTATAGCTTGAGGTTATCTCCCTCTTTCCCTCCCATTAATCCATTCTTCTTATGGGGTTACAATCCTAGCGTGGGGACCACCGAAGGGTGTAACCATGCACTTTTTATACATGGTAAAAATAAAATTAAAAAAAATTGCACTGGTCGTGGGCCTGCCTAGCGGAGCCCAGGGCACACTCAGGGGCATATGTACAAGGGAAGTGGCGGAGTGAAGCGCTAGCCTTCCTGGCTTAACCCCTCACTCCGCCACTTCAGAAACACAGGGCTGCACCATATTTACAAGAATATGGTGCAGCCCTGAGTTTCCCCCTGCGATGGTGCTACACTTAGCAGCCTAGCGCAAGCAAAGGCACCCTTGCACCATAGTGCAAGGGTGACTGTGTGCAGGGGAAAGATTGTTTATGTGCAGGAAAGGGGACCTTCCTGCACATAAACAATCTTTAAATGCAGTTTTGTAACTTCTATGTGTGAGCCTAATGCAGCACACATAGAAGTTGCAAAACAGCATTTAAAAAAAATGATTGTTTATGTGCAGGAAGGGGGACCTTCCTGTACATAAACAATCATGGGCCTTCTGTTGTTTTCATGTGTGCTGCACAACGCAGCACACATGAATACAGCAAAAACAAGGAGAAATTAAACATTTCTCCTTGTTGCACCAGGGTAAGAGCAGGTTTTCACTGGGCTTAATCCTGGTGCTGCCTCCTATTTACGCCTCCCTTGTAAATAGGGGGCAGTGTCAGAATCAATGGGTGTTGCCGTGGAACGCCCACAGCAACACCCATTGCCCTCCCTTTTCACGCTAAGCATAGCATGAAAGGGGGCCTTATTCACAAGGCAGCATTAAGCTACGTTAAGTGGCTTAACACTGCCTTGTAAATAAGTCCTAAAAATTGGTTTTCCCGTGGCGAAAGGGGCTTGTAAATATACCCCTAAAAGTCAGAAAATCAGCATCTAGGGGTCTCCAATGGGGCGAAAAGTGGGGGGACACTGCAAACAGGTCCTGATTTCCAACACAACTAATCAAAATTCACAAGATAAATGGTATTTACCATTTGGAAGACGACAATTCTCATAATGCCTTAATTTTCAAAATGGCCTTGTAAAATGTTGCAACTTTTTTCAAAATGAGTTCTCTCTGTTGCTTTTATCTACAAGGAGCACACAAATACTATTTAATTTCATGCATCTTCATTTCCCACATCCTGATGGTAGGTGACTTTTCACTTTAAAAATATATATATATAAATACTTCACCGTGTGCTGTGTTCGAGAAGATTTTAGAGACATCTTCTAGGTTACTCTTAGCTCCTACGCAGAGAAGATGTACCAACCAGCTTTGCAGAGCAGAGAAAATGGACAGGTGTTCAATACCCCTCCTTCCTATCTTAAATGAAGAAGAGTCTACTTTGGGATAAGCAATCAGTCCTGCGCGAGACTAGACAGTATATTTGTGAGTTCTTCTGGTCTTCCCTCAGGTTAGTGCACAAACGAAAAAATATAGGGGCATATTATCAACGGCCAGCGATAGTTATCGCTGGCCGTGCTTAGCGATAATAGTCCTATTGCAGGCTATCTCTGGAAATTATCGCCCTGGTAGCGCGTTATTAACAACGCGTTTCTCCAGGGCGATAAAAATTCCAGAGATAGCGAGGTTATCGACGTTTTGCAGGGAACATCGCTGGTTTTCCAGCGATGTTCCCTGCAAACGGCGATAACTTTGCTGATACGACCCTGTGGTCGTATCAGCAGAATCCACCCCTATGTTAGGGATGGCTAAGTCAGGATTTTAGCAGACATTAGATTTTGGCGAAAACGGCCGTTTTCGCCAAAATCTAACCTCTGCTAAAATTATGTGGGCTGCCTTGTAAATATCGCGATGTGAACATCAGCGATATTTGCAACGTAGTCCATCCGAGTACGCTCAGTACGCCCACTTTGCATCTCATTAGAGATGCAAAGATGGGCGTTGAGAGAAGGGCAATAATGCAAGGATTCACGCGATAGCGTGATCCTTGCTGATTAGGCGATCAAATTATCGCCGCTTTCGTCCAAAACGGACGCAAAGCGGCGATAATTGTTTATCGCCTAGTTGATGATATGCCCCATAGATTTTTATACTGATGACTTTTATTAGATGCCATCCTGCTACAAAACGTATGCAGCGCAATGGCAATGAAAGTCAAACATATATTGGCATAGCACACATGAAGAACGTACATACAATAAATAAAATGAGCATTGTATTCGTTTCTGCATATTTCCACTAGATAGCTTGACAGTAATTACTTAGCACTTGAAAATCTACTATAATGACATGAGGCACAGAATTTGCATACCTGAGGCCAAGAGAAAGGGCAGCCTACGCTAAAGCAGCCCACAGTTGTACCCAGTGATATCTGTAATGAGAGCTAATGTCCTTAGAGATGATTCTGTCTGGTCAAATCAGTCTTATCACCCTGAAGAAAGAACACAATGCCCTTATGTCGAAGTTCACTTTGGGATGCTAGAGAAAGATGCTCTCATGGAAATGACATGTGGGGTGAATGATGATGTGGAAAAATTTCAACGAAATATACATATTTATAAGGTTTATAACATGGATCCTGCCATACAAAAACAGTGGCAGGCAGCACCAATATACAAGCATAGCATGTTATTAAAACATATGTAAGCAATCATAGTTGGGCTTGTGCAACATTTTCTGTTACGCTCACAATATTTGCATAAGTTCTACAATTTCACAACGTGTAAATTATTGGAAATGTCTGAAATTACAGCAGTGAAACATTTCAGACTCTTTTTCCTGCAGAGGACTTAATTAACCAGAAAATATTAGGCCTGGATGGTGAACTCCGCTCCGTTCACGGAATTAGCGGAGTTTTCTGCACTCCACGGAGCATGCGGTTTTCCAAAAACGTTAAGTTGGTAAGTGCGGAAAATCCAATACTCGACCACCTCCCAGTTTGATTTCTCAAAGGGGATGATCATGGATGGTCTCGACTGCTCGCCTTGAGAAACCTTCCGTTCGCGCTGAGGAAGCTGCTGCTCGAGCAGAACATCTACTCGAGCAGCAGAAAGAAGCAGCGCTCTCTTGCGCTGCGCATGGTGCACTTCACGCTTATTTTCCAGTAAGGTACAAACACACAGCACTTAAAATCAGCGTGAACGCCGCAACCTAACCCACTCTGCCGCTTGCGGAACTCTGTGTAGGGTGGCGCAGTTTTTCAGTCTCTTCGCGAAGTTCTGCTATGCAGAACTCCGCGAAGCCCGCCCAGGCCTAGAAAATATCTTATGGGAGATAGGTTTGAGCAAGAAATGTGATTGCTCTCCTTAAACCAGTACCTTTCCTGCTATCTCAGGAAACCTTTGAACTTAAGATATGCCGTTGCATTCAGTTTTCACTCAAGATAATCCAAAGTGCACTTTTTATAAAGTATAGTTATCCTGATATTTTGTGTAATTTCAGGAAGAAAATGTACACAATTTTGCAAACCTTTAATAGTAGTTACTAATTATAAGTTGTGAGAAGCTGAGTTGTTGGTTAAATGGGCTGTGAGTCCTGGTCAAGCAAAAACCACAATCCCTGGCAGGGTGAAACACAAAATTTCACCAAATTAACCTGTGCGTAAACCTAGGTAGCTTGGCACAAAAAGCAGTCAGGCGTAACAGGCAATGTGTAAAGTAATTATGCAGTACACAAGCAGTATTATTATTAGAAATGTAACTTATAGAGTGCATGGCTACCCGTCGGGTTTCCCAGCGCTAAGCATAGGCAAGATGCTGCTGAAGCCACCAGACTTAGAATAGTCATGTTTTTAAGAGTTTGAAGAACAGCAATAGAGAGGTGCAGTGTATTAGGAAGCGTGGTAGGGCATTCCAAAGCTTAGGACCTAGGTATGCAAATAAGCATCCTCCGGAACAAGCCAGGTGGATTCTAGGCACACAGTAAAGGTCCTCACTCGCTGATCTCAGTTTCCGGGAGGGTTGGTAGGGGGAGACCAGGTCCTGTATATATCTAGGGCCGAATCCAGCCCTAGCTTTAAAAATGAATCAAAGAGCTTTGAATTGCACTCTCTTTCCAATTGGCAGCCAATGTACCTCATGGAGAATAGGAGGTGTCAGGGCATGTCTCTGGAGCTGAGCAAGAAGTCTAGCAGTGGAATTCTGCGACCTGACAGTGGCGGATACAGGCCTTGTCAGCTCCCAGATAGAGAATGTTACTTCAATCCATTCTTGAGATAATAAGGGCCTGAATCAGAGTTCTCTGTGCCGAAAGGGGAATAATCCAGATGATTTTCCTCACCCATTTCATTACGACAAAACAGGTGGATGCGACTTTAGCAGCTTGTGGATGCATAGACAGAGTTTCATCTAACCAGAAACCTAAGCTTTTAACTTTGGGGGATAGAGTTGGCAGGGTCCCCAAGGATACAGGCCAGTGCTCAGGGCCCCACAGCTGTGGGTTCCTGCACAGAACCATAACCTTGGTTTCATCACTGTTAAGTTTGAGCGAGTTGCCTTCCATCCAGGAGGCAATCCGTCTGATACCAAGGTTAAGAGACTCAGGATGATGCCCCTGTGGAGACGACAGGTGAAAGATTATTTGAGTATCATCCACATAGGAAAAACCACAGCTCTCCACCAAAGGGCGCACGTAAAGATTAAACAACAAAGTGTTCCGCGTTGAGCCCTGGGGTACGCCTGAGATCAGGGCGCAAGTCTCAGACCTAATATCAGAGGAGAAGACTTGAAATGATCTATCTTTCAAGAAAGAGGTCAGCCAAGCTAGGGCTGTTCCCTCGAGGTTAGCTGTCCTCAGTCTGTCCACCAGGATAGTATGGGACACCATATCGAAGGCCACACTGAGATCCAGCAGGATCAGAGCGGCTGTGCTGCCCTCATCCAGAAGACATTTTAGATGTTCTGTGGCCCCCAGGAGGGCAGTCTCCATACTGTGTCCTGATCTGAACCCAGATTGGAAGGGTGGGAAAGTTGCTGGACTTCCACAAAGGTGGTAAGGCATGCATTTATATGTTTTTCAAAAATGTTGGAAAAGAGGGGCAGCAAGGAGATCTGTCTAAAGATAGCCCAATTAGAAGGATCAAGATTGGGTTCCTTTAGAAGAGGGAGAAACATTGCATGCTTTCCAGACCATGGAACGCAGCCTTCATGAAGTGAGCAGTTGAGCAAATCTACCACTACTTGTAGCATATCAGAATCTTAGAGCCATAGCTCTTAGATAAGTGAAAACACACTACAAGAAAACTCTCACAACAATTTAGAAAAATAAAGTACATTTTAGTACATTATTTGACACCAAAGCAACAAAAATCCAATCAGTAGAAATAGGAACTTTGAATTTGAAAGGTTTTTTGTAAAAACTAGCACCTAACAGATCAAAGCGCCAAACACTGACATCTAGTTGTGCAAGACCGGGTCAAAGTAAAAAAAATATGGCCGACTGCAATGGAGCGCAGGTCAGATACAAGAACTGGATTAGGCCGGGTCAGTGCTTACCTTTGTACCTAGAAGAATTTTGAAGAGAAATGTTTGGAGCATGTAAAGTTTGGTGGGGCCAGGCTGCAGGCAGCGCACAAGGATGAACCTTCGTCATCGGGTAACCGATAGATGAAGTCACAGTGAATGTTTCTATGTTCGAACTTAGGGGCAGATTAACAAGCTCCTTGCGCTGCCAGTGCATCACTTTTCAGCACAGAGTGCAGACCCATATCTATGAGGCCATTCAAAGCCAGTTTGTGTGGCTTTTCATGGCCTCGTAGGATTTAATGTAAGGCAATGCAGCGGAAGCCACTGCGTTGCCTTACACTGCATCAGGGAGGTGTCCCACGCAACACCCTTGGGATTTCATGCATTTCCAGATTTACAAGGATCTGTAAACCTAGGAATGCATCAAAACAGTACGCCATCCCAGGGCAGGCTAAACAAATAGAAATATGTTTCTTTGTTCTCAGGTTTTCCTCTTTCTATTTGTGCTGCATTCTGCAGCACACATAGAAAGACGAAAATGCATCCATGGATTGTTTATGTGCAGGACGGGGTCTCTCCCTGCACAAGAACAATCCTGCCCACAACGCAGACACCCTTGCATCTAGCTGCAAGGGTGCCTGCTTTGGCGCTAGGCATCATATTGTGTGCCGGCGCTGGCTGAAAGGACAGGAATGCTCCGTATCTCGTAAACATGGTGCATTCCTGCCCTTACCATTTGGCGTAGGGCAGCGCACCAAAAACACTTGTGATGCTGCCCTATGCCAAATAATTTTAAATAAGGCCCTAGGTATCTTTTTTGGAAGCCGAAAATCTCCACCCGGACGAGGCAGGAGGCTATAGCTGAAGAGAGTTCTAGGGACTCGAGTAACCCTTTGGCAAAGGACTGCTGAACAGGATGTTCTGCTGTGGAGAAGAACATAGCTATAGCAGCTGCAAAGTCAGGCCAACTGCGATGAACATTGAGTGGATAGGCGAGCAGGTTGGTCTTGGTTTCCCCTTTGTTCTCAGAGCAGTTTTTAGCAAGCAAATGTTCTAATTCCTTAGTTTTGGATCTTGGCTATCTGGGCACCTTTAGCACCACAACCAAGGGCCCATGGCTGGGGAGACACCACTTGGGGTTTCAGGATTCACTCAGGCTGGGTCCATGTGTGGGTTCAAGATGGTGGGAGCCTTTTGTGTCCCTGTGGCTCTGAACAGGAGACCTGCAAACTAGTTCTTGGAGTCACTCTGGTCGTCCTGGGTTCAGGTGCAGATGCAGGGCTCAAATAGCAGGGCTGGCCTCCGAGGGTTCAAGGCAGCAAATCCAGTCCTACCAGGTAGAGCAAAACAATCTTGCAGCGTGCACAGCAGGTCACAGCAGCAGGCAGCCTTCTGAGAATCCTTCTGCAGGTCCAGAAAGTGAACTGAAGAGTGGAAATGAGAGCACTATTTTTATACCCAATTCTGCTTTTGAAGTGGGAGAAGTTTCTGGCGGTTTCTACTTTGAAGTGCATGGAATTTCATAATTCCCCTGCTCCAGCTCCAAGCTGGTTGCAGTAACTATGTGGATGCAATAAGCCCTTTATGTGAAATCAGAGCACAGCCTATTTAGTTGCAAGTGGGGCAGTGCTCAGCTCTGCCCCCCCATCCCGCGAGCAGATGGCCCATTGAGGCACACCTAATCCTTCTATTGTGTGACTGTCATGTGACCCAAAACAGGCTGAAGGCACAAAATGGCTAACGGCAGGAAACCAACTTTTTTCTAAAAGTGGCATTTTAAAAATTGTGATAAAAATTCTGACTTTACTACTGAAGATGGGTTTTAAATTACAGTTTCATAGCTGCCAAACATTAACTGGTCATCTTGCCCCAATCAAAGGTTAGCACTTATTAAATGTAACAGGGCAACCCAATGTTATCCTAGAGTAGAGGTAGGCCTCACAGTAGTGAAAAATGAATTTAGGAGTCTTTCACTACCAGGACTTGTAAAACAAAAAAGTACATGTACAACTTTCTAATTGCAATACACCCTGACCTATGGGCTACCTAGGGCCTACCTTAGGGGTAATGTATATGAAATAAAAGGAGAGCTTAAGGCTTGGCAAGGGGGTTATATTAAGGCCTGGGCGGAAAACTATGCTACGCTCGCGTAGTTTGCGCAACTACGCGCTACGCGAATTGCACGTAGCACAGTGCAAAAACGCGTAGCGGGCATTTTTTGCTTGCTCGCGGTCCTCAACGTCAAGTTGGCGACCGCGAGCGAGCAAAATGACAACCCTGCAAGACTTTTTCCTTGTTCGCGATCAGCAACATCAAGTTGCCCATCGCGAGCGTGGAAAATAAACCTCCCTGTGAGATTCTCAACGCGGGGAGGTCAGGTTTCTCATTGCGAGTGGTCGCGTATGCTCGCGACCGCTCGCGATGATAAACTACCAGTCCGCGTTGAGAAAACTGCTGCTCGAGTACAAATCTACTCGAGCGGCAGAAAACGACCGCTTGCACTGTGCAAGATGCCGTTTGCAATGATTGCACAGTGCGGACAAGCATCCGGCACTGTGCAATTATTGCGAACAGCATTTCCTACCGCACTACGCAGTTCGCGTAGTGCTATGCGTAGCTCGCGTAGTGCGAAGTGCACTTCGCGTAGCTACGCGAAGCGCTACTACGCGAACTACGCCCAGGGTTAGTTATATTGCCAAGTCAAATTGACAGTTTAAGCAAACACTCAGGCTGCAATGGCAAGCCTGGGACATGTTTTAATGTGCTACTTAAGTGGGAGGCAAGATAAGTGCTGCAGACCAATTAGTAGCATTTCATTTACAGGCCTGTGTGTATGGTATGACACACTACAAGGGACATATATTCAAATGGATATGCCAATTAGATGTAAGCCAATTAAACCATGCTTAGGGAGCGAGCACAAGCCCTTTAGCACTGGCTAAGCAGTGGTAAAGTGCACAGAGTCCTAAGTCCAACAAAATGAATTTCAGCAACAAAAATTGAGGTAAGTAGGCAACTTGTTTGGGGGAAGGCCACCCTAAGGCTGGCAGGTCTAATAATGGCCCATTGAGGCACACATACTCCCTCTATTGGGTGACTGTCTGGGTGGAATTCAAAGTCTAATTGTCAGTTGCACCCAACAATGTGACCCAGGGGAGGCTGAAGGCACCAAATGGCTAAGGGCAGGTAAATGCCAGCTTTCCTTGAAATGGCATTTTGAAAATTGTAATTTAAAATCAAACTTTACCGTTAAAGAGGAATTTTTTTAATTACAATTTCATAGATACCAACCATGAAATGCTCATCTGTCCCCAATCGAAATTTAGCCCTTATTAAATGTAATAAGACAACCAAATGTTATCCTATGGGACAAGTTGTCCTCACAATAGTGAAAAATTTAATTAATATTTTTTCACTACCATGTCCAACCTTTTAAATACAATGCACTCTGCCCTCTGGGTTACCTAGGGCCTACCTTAGGAGTGACGCATATACAATGAAAGGAGAGTGTAAGGCTTGGCAAACGGTTTATTTTATCAAGAAGAATTGGCAATTTAGAACTGCACTCAGGCTGCAATGGCAGACCTGGGACATGTTTTAAGGAGCTACTTGTGTGGGTAACACAGAATGTGCTGCAGGCCTACTAGTAGCATTACATTTACAGCCCCTGGGCATATGGTATACCACTGTATAAGGGACTAATAGGTAAATTAAATATTCCAAACTGGGGTCGTATTACACAAAGTGCCCTGGGGGCGCAACAGGCATTTGCTCCTGCTTTGCGCATCCCTGGAGCACTTTGGTATTACAGAAGGGGCCAAGACACTTGTGCGGCCTCTTCTGTAATACTGAAAGCACTGGCGCACATACAGTACCAGCAATTTACCAAGAGGGCGTTCCCTCATTTGCATTGTCATATGTCCCATGCAGGCCTTTGTCAATTTCCCTATGTTAGCATGAGCACGTTGCAGACTGCCCTCGGTTTTGTGCACCTTACTACACAAACTCATTTTGCTTTGTGCCACACTGTATTTTCACACAGAACACGCTGTTGTTTTTGTGTTCTGTTCTTTCCTGGGCCTGGAAGTCTGCTAACTACACCATCATTCACTGCCCTGGATTTCGAACTGCTGATGGGTCCCTTAGTGGCCCATAACCAGGACTGTTCCTTGGGCATGCGTCTTGTGTACAATCCATCGTTGGGGCCAGTGGCCGGAATTGATCATTGCGCACATGCACAGTGTCTCTTGGATCTCAGTTACATTGAGGTCAACACAGGTTCTCCTTGCATAGTCCTATCGACAACTGGATATGAGGAGCATGTCTGTTCCTTTGATCTGCTCAACTGGATGGCTGCTATTTTTACTTTAGAAGGTTCGGATATTTTACTGGTGTTAATGTTGTTGCACTTGGCATCCTACATCCTGGGTCCTGGTGATATGCTGTAATTGGATATTTTTGCGCACAAAGCTCTTTTTCTCATTCGGCAAAACATTTCTTCAGACACTCTCCAAATGCAATTGGTTATGCTGTTTGGTTCTGCTTATCGCCTGACTTCTGTCATCATTTCGTGCTACTGTCCTGATCAAGGCGAGGGTGTCATATGTCCCATGCAGGCCATTGTCGTTTTCCCTATGTTAGCATGAGCACATTGCAGACTGTCCTTGGTTTTGCAAACGTTACTATACAAACTCATTTTGCTTTGTGCCACATTGTACTTTCATACAGAACACACTGTTGTTTTAGCATTCTCTTCTATCCTGGGATTTAGTCTGAACTTGTAGACACGGTCGAACAACAATGCCCCTTCTTATTCTGCTTTGGTCAGGCCCTAGCACCTAGACAAAACACACAAATGCAGCTGTTGTTTGGGAACATGTTCTTTTGTCATATAGGTATGCACAGATAGGTAACACACACTTGGAGAGGGTCCTTTCCAGCGAAAAGATCGTGACAGCACCTGAGATGTAGAACTTCATCTGTGTATGCTAAGGTACGGGGTCTGCTGCTAACACCCAGAGATCTTCTGATATATAATCATTTTGCTTCTGTTAATCCTGGGCGGGTAACTCCGCTCCGCCAGCGGAGTTTGCAGAGATTTGCCAACTCCGCGCTCTGTGGCGAACGCGGAGTAGGAAAAAAACTCTTCCTCCATGGCGGAGCGTAGTTAGTCGCTCCCTCCCGCCTCCCAAAGTCATTAAAAACGTAAAAGAAGGCACTTACCTGGTGTCTGCCACCTCCCCTGCCTGGTCGCTCTCCGTCCTGCTACTCGGTCCTCGCGTCCCCTTCTGTAATAAAAAAAACACTACGTTGTACGTCTGACGCGCGTGCGCGTCAAGGAGGCATAATTTTTCCATACACATACCTGTCTAACAATGTTAGAGCTTAGAGATTTGTGTCAAAATCCATGGGCGGTGTCTTGGGAACTCACATGTACCCGCTATGATACGCCCCCTTGGCTCAAAGTAGAGCGAAGTAGTGCATACTGCAAATTTGCATTACTTTAGGGCTACTTTCCAGTGCAAATCAAGTTTTGTGCTGCAACACAGTACAATACTTTGTGCAGGGTTGAATCACTTTTGTGAAGAAAACCCACCCCAAAGTGTTAGTAAATCTGGGACTGTATTTTTAGCTTCCAATTTCAAATTACTTCTTATTTAGAGAGCATTTTAAAATTCTGACATTTACATTTTGCTTTTGTATGTATAATATATACTTTATTAATCTTCTTATTTTGATTAATTATCCAAACAGTTGCAGGCCACCTGAGTGGATGTCATGGAACACCTAGGTTCCACATACCTCAGATTAAGAACCATTGCCTAGAGAGTTAAAGCATGAAGATCATGTTGTCCTTAACAACAAACCCGTTCTCCTAAGTGCCACTTAGTGTACTAATTACATTTCAAGATTATGCACTTTTGTGTACAGAATTAATCATATAATCTCAACGTAATTTCACAGCACTGGGGAGGCATTGCACAGAAAGTGAACGTGGGCTCTCATTCTGCAACACCTTGTATTGTTACAATATAGACCTTACTTAATCCATTTGTCAAGTTTGTATTGTGCTTTAACTTCTGTGTTTCTTTAGCTGTTCTTATTTTCATCAAAGTACATTTTTGCCGGTTTATCTTGTTCCCGCCACTTTTCAAAGCATCATTTCTCAAGTAGTGGCCTTCCAACTAGCTAATAGTATTGCACATGAACAAACTGACAGCTCCATTATCAATATTTTATCACTTTTATTATATACATCACCTCATCAGTTGAGTTTCATGTTCTTAGTTCAACACAATCAACTGCACATGTTACAAACCTCCTGGAGACCTGTTTTTTATATCCTGTACACTCTTTTTACTACATCTGATACTAGGGCCTGGCCTTCATGTTCAAAACCTTGGTCTCTGGGCTTCCTCAAACTTTCAAATTTGCTCTCTTTAGTGTGTCTAAAATTTCTGCCTTATTTACTCAATCTTTATTTGTCTGTCTGTCACCTGTTTTAATCCCAGAGCAGATGTTATATTCTTCTCTTTGCTCTACAAATGATGATAGTTGAATATCAGAATTGTGTTAAATAAATACAAGCTTACTGAAATATTGTGTTTCAAATATAATTTCCAAATATAGTGTATAGATTTTCAATTATCAACTCCAGTATTCAGGACATTATATTTCTGTAAGACATTATGCTGGTAGGATGCCTCAAAGGCTAACTATTACCAGTTAGTAGTGCACTCTAGTTGCAACATCTTAAATTTTACAGGGTGCCTTGTAAACGTCCACCTGCATTGGCAAACCCTTCTTCACTTACTTTTATGGGCACTTTCTTTCATCATCAAATTGGAATTTAAGCTCATAAGGAGTTGGAATCATCCGCAGAGAGATGGTTGCTGGCCTTTTTCCATGTTATCCATTTCAGTGTTGCAGTCTAAAATATGTTTAATTTTATGATAAAGTGAAAGGGTCAGGTTGCCCAACTCAACTCTTACAAAAGTCCCCGATAAGAAACAAAATAGAAGATGCAGGGGAAACAAACTAAACAGAATGTCAAGCTTATCACCAAAGGAATAAGGATCAGGGGTGGATAGACAATTTGAAACCATGTAGAGAAAGGAGGAACTTAAGAGATAATGTGAAAATCAATTTTAGGAAACATGGGAAGATAATGAGCACTGGACGGAATCCAAGAAGGTAGTGTAGACAGGTTTAAAACATGAAAAAATGCATTGAGAGCTGCTGGGATGACAGTGTTAGATGGAGGAATTCATGACTAGTGGCATCGTTTTTTGAAAAATATGCAAATGTTATGTGAAAAGTATTTCTTGTAATTAGTGTTTTTTATAATGCAAAGTGTTGTAACCGATCAGCTAATGATGTTGCCACTAAAATGAATTACCTAAGTCATTTAGAAGGGCAGATAATGAGACAAATAGTTATGTCACATTTTAGTGTAAAATGCCATGATTTCTAATATGGGTATAGATTCTGATGTTCTGATCATCCTCCTCATTTCCCCGTCTCATACATGTCCCTCTGCAAAGGCATCTCTCCCTTTGTCTCCACAGAGCACCAAGTGAATGACGTAAATGTCATAGTGATGTACAACATTATTAGAAATATTGTATTGAGAATGAAGCTTCCATCATGTACCCAGAGTATCCTTTTCAAGGACTTCCGCTAGAAGTGTTGATGTAGATGTGCAGAATCGATGAGGGATTGTTGAAGGATACTTCATTTTGTGTTGATCATCTCTGGAGACTGGTTGCTGAGGAACAAGATGGAAGATTTATCTTACTTTAAGAAATGGCTTAGGGCCTGATTACGAGTTTGGCGGTCCATAGGACCACCAAACTCATGGTGGAGGATGCAGTTGCAGTCGGGGACCGCTGCTCTAGTGGTCCGACTGCCATATTACTATTACGGTGTTCAAACTGTGAGAGGACTGATGCTGCCGATAGGGATCTGTGGTCCCTGGTGCTGGTGCAGTGGTCTTGAGGCCGCAATATGCTTAGCGGTACCACTACGACACCGCCAAGCATATTACAAGTTTCCTCACTGCAACCCTAAACATGGCGGTGAGACTACATTGGAAAGAGTGGGGTTGAGGAAACAAACGGGGCCCTACAGGGCCCCCTAGTGCCTCAGGCCCATGAGATGCATGCAAGGGGCACATGTTGTGGCCCCCTGTGTGCATGCAATCCCCTTTCCTGCACAGCATGAACTTCACTGTCGATGCCATCCAGGAACGGGCTTTGACGTTCCCATTGCGGTACCTTTTTTAAAGGCACTGCTCTGGGAACGCCAAGGCCCGCCCGCCAGACTATGAGGAAACTCGTAATCTTGTAGGTGGTTGAGTTTGTCGGTGCGGGCGGTGGCTTGCCGCCCCACTCCCACACCCCCAAACTCATAATCAGGCCCTTGGTGTTAATATCTGTCTAGCTTCTTGGATGTTTCTGGTTTGCCAATATGACTCTAACCATGATCATGCTATGCAGAAAGTGTGATTTATGTACAAAAGTTCCAGTTGTTCAAGTTTAGTAAGGGTTTAGTTAGCGGAACGTTTTGGGGTGGATTCTCTTGGATTTTCCAGGTGTCATTAGGATTGCTGTACTTGAGACTTCAATGTCCATTTCACTTAGATTCTATGGGATGTGCCTTTACTCTTTATGAGTTGAACACTTAACACACTTATCGATTTAGCATTTATTTTGTAATTTCTGTATTGTGAGCATTTACTCTATTTTATGCATATTTTCTCTCTACCACATTTTAACTTTTCTGTATTAGAAATCTACCTTTTGCTTTTTATTTGCCTAGAAATCAATTCTTTATGCTTCCAGTATGTATTACTATTTAACTCTGCTAAATTGTGTTATTCTAATAAGGAGTGTAGTCTCTAACTGGTAGATCAACTGGAGATGTGGGAGCCAAATTATTTAGGGAAAATTTCGGGTATCCTAATATTGGGGTTCAGATAATTATTTGGACGAGGCTCATACACAAACAGAATGTGAAGCTGTTTGCAGGTTTTTTCAGCAGGCACCAAACCAGCCCAACTATTTTACCAAGTTTGTAACTTCTGGCCTGCAAGTGACACAAGGAGCGACCAAAAACGTACTCCAAACTATGAAATCTTATCAGATATTAATATGTGACATGCATATTACACACAGTGCTACCCCTTATATAAATTACCCCTTGTAACTATTTTATGAATCTTCAAAAGTGTGATCAGTAGATTACATACAGATCTATGCAGAACTAGTGTTAAGTCCCCAGGACACGGTTGAAGGTGTTGGCTTCCCTTTACGTATGGAGTGTGGCCCTCCTCCCCAAGCCTCGAAGAAGCTCCGGGGCTGGAAATTTAAATAATGGGACCCCATCCCGCATCCCCGGGGCCGGATCAGTTATAGCATCCAGGTGTCTCCAAACCCCGGAACATTGTGCAAAGTTCTCCCACGGGCACCACCAGGTAGTAGCACAAAACTGCACTCGCCCGGTAGGAGAACATTTCCCAGGCTGGAGCTTTTTCTCTCTTGCTGGGATTGAAGTGCCACCTAGGGGCCAGTTATATGGTTGCATTTTATGTGTTGAAGAATATAAGGCCTTTCTATGGTTATTTTCACCATTGCAATTTTTGAGGTGTAAAATGTTGAAAGGTAGAACAGAGACATTTTTGTATTATTTTGTTTTCTTAAAGAAAAAGTAATTCTATTCAGACTATTTTTTTCACCACAACATGTAATAATGAAAACTATTTCAAAAGAACGAGTCACAGCAATGGAGTCTCGGCGTTCTAGAGCCACGGCGTTGTAAGCATGGAGGTCCGGTCGGCGGCCCCTGCGAAAGCACGAAAAGCACTGAGCTTATGTTGGCAGCCCCCTGCGGTTGAAACGCAACGTTTCGTTTTGGATCTCGCCGCAACATCGTTTTCGTTTTCCTTCCCGAACTGGCAGTCGGGTGGCAAGAGATGCTGCTGATGGAAGGTTAATGGTGGAGAGGCTGCAAGCGGTAGACAGCAGGCTGAAAAGGTTGTAGAGGCGCAGGCTGCAGGCGGAGGAGGGTGAAGAAGTGCAGTGTCTGAATTTCGCCGCAGCTGTCAGCTTCTTTTCTTGGACCGGCATCGTATCAACAGGAGATGTTGGTGGCAGGCGGCTGAAGCGTGAATGCCAGCTTAAAGCATTTGGAAACTCACCGCTGCCGTGAGAGGAACGGTCACTTTGCACATCTCCCGGTCTGCTTGCCGTGAGGGGAACGGCCACTCTGCACATCTCCCGGTCTGCTTGCCATGAGGAGAACGGCACCGTGCAGATTACCGTCAGAACTACAGCCCCCAGAACCCTCTGAGTTCGCGCACACAGTGACGCTTTACCCGCGCCAGGAGGCGCGTTAAGAGGCGCACAGTACTTCCGCGCCGCGGGACGCCTGCGCCCGTCAGAGCCTGAAGGAGGCTGGGCTGGGCCAATTCCCTTGGCTGTTATTATTCAGTTTGTCTTTTTGTCCCGAAACTTACACTGGAAGGAATGAAAATATTGAGAGGACGGAGAAAGTAGCTAAAACTAAGGTACTAAACCGTATTGACTTGTCTACTGTCAACTGTAGGGATAATCAAAGACCTTGACGATAGGGCACCCAAGGGCTTCCGGAACACCCGTATTTTTTATAATTGTGTGTAATGGGTAAAAGGAAAACTCTTGCATCACAAGGGGGGGCCACGGTGGGCCGTAAGAATGGCAAAATAGATTCTTTTTTAACAAAAGCTGCTCATGCTATTTCACAAGAAATCGCACTGACAGAAAGAAGGCTCTCACTTGAGGCAGTGAAGTGTGCCCAGGTTTGCACTAGAGAAGGGGATGGGATTCAAACAGACCCCGTAGATAACAACGATGTTGTAGATGTTGCAGATGGATTGGGGGCATCACACAACATCATGATAGGTGTGCCTTCATGTTCAATAACTACTTCAAATGATCTCTGTACAATACCAGAATCTGTGACCATTACGGTTGAAGAGAATGAAGTGGCTCAAGACCTACCCCCACCCAAGAGAAAGCGTGTGACCTGTAATAAGGCTACAAAAAGGTTATCATGTGTACAAACCCGGACACAAATTCTTCCACAGCAGGGTGAGGAGTTGGAACAACATTTGGAGACTTTATTTATAAGACTTGAGACAATGACAAAGGCCCTTCTAGTTCCAGTAATTCACAAACTTGAATTGGTTGAGAAATTAGTGTATGATATGTCCGCTAACTATGTAAAAACCTGGTCCCATCTGTCTTAAAACCTATGGTGGGAGGGGCAGCAAATGTGACCCAGATCTCGACCCCATCTCAACAGGACCCGGTCTTGATTGCTTTAGGACCCAAGGGTGTAAAAAGGGGAACTAGAAATCCTAATTCGAACGAGGGACAGCGGCATGTAGCTCAGAACCCCGCGATAGAGCAGATGTGTATGTCTCAAAGAAATGAGAGGGCTCCTTTGCCCTCATGTTCTCGTGAACAGGATTACACAGTAAAAGTCCCGACCCAGTGTAGAATCGATTTGCCTCCTGCATCTGCACCACTAGTGGCAGTTCTATTGGACATTCCCCCCTTGCTGAAAAATCTAGGGAATCTACCCAGGACCTTATACATAAAGTTATCTATTGGTGCACTAAAAATGTTGTAAATGGTCCAAGTATAGTGGGCGATGTTATAATGGCCAGAAGGGTGGGTTGGATAGGTCAGCAAACAAAAAAATCTGGGGGAGGAGACTGCATAGTTGTAAACTTCCGGAACCCGGACAAGGTTAAGATACTAACGGGTGGGGCATATAAGAACAGCCCCAACTCCTTAATAACAGTAGTCCCCTTACAACATTTTTACCCCCCTACCCAGTATCCCTACCCTAGACTATTGAATTGGCAATTACCTCGGAACCCTTGTAGGTCCATTAGGGAAGATCCCACAGATAATACATTATCAATGAGCAATCGCTTCCAACCTCTAGCTAGTCCACATCCTTTGGACGAGAATGACTGACTAGGGTTAGAAAGCAATACAAGGCAGGACGGCCCCCTAACAAACGTAACTTTAAAAGTTCCCATGTCACTAACTCTGGCCCATGATGATAAAACTAATAACTGTGCGATAATTGTTCCACCCACTATAGATAGCCCGGAGACACGTAAAATGGTTCTTTCGTGGAATATAGCCGGAATTAGGTCTAAAAGGGGGAATACCAGTTGGGAGAAGTTTTTATCTATGTATCATATCATTGCCCTACAGGAAACATGGGAACCAAATGATTGTTTTTACTTAGATGGATTTGTCTCATATTGTAAATATGCGACCCCATCGAATATGGGGAGAGCTAGAGGAGGTTTGCTCATAAAGGTTCCCTGTAGGACAAGATTGGTTGAATGTAAATCGCAAAATGTGTTGGCAGTGGAATTGTCTTTTAAGAACCGTAGTTCGGTGTTGGTGGTTAACTTTTATAATTCTTTTCATAGAGAGCATGAGGTAGAACACCTACAAGATTTTTTAAAAAAATTTTTATTGCATACTGTCCAACCAAACACAGCCTTCAGCCTACAACCCTGGGGCCGGCAGCAAATCATCATGAGCCAAAATTACACAGCTGTGAAGCCAACAACCCCATTTGGGGGCAGGCAGCGATCTTGCACAACAATTCTATATGCAGCATGCTTATATGAACTTGAAATAATACCCTAAATCAACAAGCAAACCCTGCTCAGCTCGCGCCTCAAAAAAAGAAAGAAAAATACACATCTTACACATCAAACTGTGGAATATCGCTAGTTTATCAGTGCATGGTAAAAGGTGCATTCCACCTAGTAAACGTTATCAGAACCTGCTGCCCCAACGCATCGCACCTGCCATGACCACGCCTGTGCAGCTCGTGTCACCACCCACCCTGGTCTATTCAGGCGCCACGAGGGCAGAGCCCGCTGAGGTCCCCGGCTGCTCAGTTATTGTGTTTCCCGCTCTGGAGAGCTGGAATGTCTTGTAAAGTCCCCAGAAGTTCTTGGGTCTACTCCTGGGAGGGAGGAGCTCGCTAAATGTCTCTGTTTGTGTGCTACAATAAAGCATATCCTGCGACCATTGTGCTATGGTGGGTAAGGGCCCCCTCAACCAGCACATTGCAACGCGCCGTTTAGCTATGAGTAGTCCCATGTCCACCAGTCTGCGCACTGATCTAGGCAGCGGTTTAGAGTATCCCAGTAGTGCCAGAAGCGGGTCCGGAGTCAAAACAGCCTCTACAATTTCACCCAGCTCCTTAAATACTGTCTCCCAGAATCCACGCACCCCTGGGCAGTGCCACGCAAGGTGAATAAAATCCGCTGCTTGCGCTCTGCATCGCTCACAGGCCGATGAGTCCCTTAACCCATATCTGTGTAATCGCTCCGAGGTGTAGTACACTCTATTAATAAATTTAAAATGTATAAGTCTGTGTCTGCCATGCAAGGACACACGTCGAGTACCCGTGCAGCAATAGGCCCAGGTACAATCATCAATGGTTTCCTGTAGGTCATGTTGCCAGGCTAACCGAGCCTTGATGTATTGTTGCGCTCTATGTGACATTGCTATTTTATATATATTCGTGACCATTTTACGTGGCGACTTAGCTTTAATTACATGGGACAGTTCCAAAACTTCAGGAGGTTCCGACAGGTCTGCGCCTAGTATGTCCCCCAACGCCCTCCGCACCCTATGGAATTGAAACCGCTGTAGTAAACTGCTGGGGACTGCCGGGTCCGCCACAGCCTCCCAAGTTTTCGCTGTACCATCATCAAACAGGTCTCCCATTGTCTGTATCTTTAAGGACTGCAATGCGCGGATGACCCCCTTGTCTCTGCACGGTACCAGCCAGAGCGCCCACTCTACGGGCATGGTCGGGGCATACAGCAATGACCCCGCCTGTAATTGCAACAAATTATGCCATGCGTGGCGGGTTGAGTTGACCGAGTCCAAGATTCCGGTCCGGCGATCCACCGGTACGAATAGGGTAGCCGGGAGAGGGAGGGGCTCCGTGAAAAGTCTTTCCAGGCGGAGAAATGGGATGTCAGGTGAACCATGCATCCAATAATAGGCTAAAGCACCCTGCGCTGCTCTATAATATAAGTTTAGATCAGGCGCCCCCCAGACCCCCCAAGTGATATGGTAGCGTCAGTGTCCGCCAGTTCACCCTAGCCTGTTTACCAGCCCAGGCCAATTTGATTAATAGGGAATTGACTCTCTGAAAGAAAGAGCGAGGCAAGACTATGGGTATATTGGTGAAAAGGAACAAGAAACGCGGCAATACGACCATTTTCATGATAGATATTCTCCCGAGTAGTGACAGTGGTAGACTGATCCAGATTTCTACGTCATCTTCAAGTCTGCTAACTGCGGAACCATAATTTTCCCTAAATACTATATCCGAGTCCGTATGGATTCGAATTCCAAAGTATCTAATTGCATCATTCGACCATAGCAAAGGATAGTCCGGCTCGAAGGGGCGAGTGAGAGGCGTAAGGGGGAAAATCACGGATTTAGACCAATTAACACGTAGGCCAGATAGGGCACCAAAATGTACCACTTCACGTAGTACGGAAGAGAGGTTGACCTCTGGCTCATGTACATACAATAAAGTGTCATCTGCGTAGGTTGACACGATAATCTTATAAGATGGATAACAGACACCTTTATGTCCGTGATATTCCCTTAGCGCGCACGCCAGGGGCTCCGCCACCAAGGCGTACAAAATCGGAGACAGCGGGCATCCTTGCCTCGTCCCTCTGCCAATCGTAATGGCTGTAGTCACCAAGTCGCCTATTTTAATACGAGCCATCGGGGAGTTATATAATACCCCAATTAATTGTAGAAAAACAGGACCTAGTCCCATCCTGGTCAGTACAAGTCGCATGAAGGACCATTCCACAGAGTCGAAGGCCTTTTCCATGTCTAGGAATACCGCCACAGCTCTGGAATCTGGTTTAGTATGCTGTATGGCACCGAACACCGTGCGCAGGTTATAAGTGATATTTTGGCTAGGTATAAACCCAGCCTGTTCCGGGGCAACCAGTACTGGCGCTAGAGGTGCGAGCCGGTTAGCAAGAATCTTAGCAAACAGCTTGGTGTCAACGTTTAGCAGGGACATAAGGCGGTAGGAGCCGCACTCATCTGGCGGCTTATCTGGCTTAGGGACGGCCACTATTATCGCCTCTCTCATTGTCGGGGGCATCGTGCCCGAGGTGCACATGTCTTTAAATAGTGTAGAGAGATGAGGGAGCAATAAATCGATAAAGCTTTTGTAAAAGCAAACAGTAAGACCGTCCGACCCCGGTGCGCTCGTAGCTTTCATGCTAGTCAAAGCCAAGACAATCTCTTCCTTATCAATCGGCCTCATAAGGTGCTCACGGTGTGAAGTATCAAGAAAAGGTAGTTGAATATGCTCAAGATAATGAAGGATTTCTGCCTCGGAACCCGCCTTGCGGGCAGAATATAACTCCGAGTAGAATTGTCGGAACCTTTCCACTATTTCCATTTCATCCGTTAAAATCGTACCATCAGCCGCCTGAAGTTCCGAGACTCGCGTTCTACCCCTTTTAGCCTTCAATATTCGTGCTAAGACCGAACCCGGCCTATCCCCTTCGCCATACACGTGGGCCGTGGCATATTTACCCAGATGTTTGACTTCACTGTCCGCTGCTTCCTGATACTCCCCCAGGAGCTCTTTAATTTCGCACATAGTCTTTTCGTCATTAATCTCCAGTTGTCGTCTTTCAAGAATAGCCAGTTTACGTTCAGTATCCATCAGCCTCTGCCTGATAGAGCGCAGAACACCCGCATGCTTTGCTATAGCCACTCCCCGAATATAGACCTTAAAGGCCTCCCAAACCACCTGGAAACTATCCACCGAGCCAATATTCGTCGTAAAGAAGGTGTCAATGGCTTCAACCATATCCGCCTTAAATACAGGGTCTAATAAGGAGTAGGGTGGGAATCGCCAGGTGAATGGCGGAACCGCCTTCCCGGTAAGCACAGCACCATCAGCAAGGGGGAATGGTCCGACAGTGTGCGCGGTAGTATCTGGCAGTCCCGGACGCCTCCCAGCAACTGGGATGAGATCAACCAATAATCTATACAGGTGTGTAGATTGTGAAAGGCAGAGAAATGCATATAGCCCCCTTTCTCTGGATGTTTAGATCTCCAGATGTCGCACAAGTCCAGTCCCAACAGCGCACTCTCGAGGGACCTGGCTGCTGCCGACGGACGCCGTACCGGGCCCCCCGATCTGTCCAGCTCCGGGTTCTGGATCAAATTCAAGTCTCCCCCCATAGAAAGCGCGACTCCGGATACTTATAGAGAGCACCGGCAAGCGTAGCAAAAAATTCCAGACAGTCGTAATTGGGGCCTTAAACGTTTACCACAATGAAGTCCGCCCCTTTCCCTTGACACTTGGACAGCGTGAACCGTCCCTCACTATCTGAGTCCAATTGCACCAATTTAATTGTCGACCGAGGGTTGACCCATGTCAGCACCCCCCTAGCATGCGTCGTGAACCCTGAAGCATTAATGTTGCCTAGTAGGCCTCTGCTACGGAGCAAGGGGCTGGACATGGGAAGATGCGTTTCCTGCAGCAGGGCCACATCAATATGATGCCGGTGTAAATAGTGCAGCACTTTGCGTAGCTTCCGATAATCATTGAGCCCACGCACGTTCCAAGTGAGGGCTCGCAGTGTGCCTGGGGCATCTATATTATGGGTGTCACCGTGCACTGCCATCATGTGTAATGTAGCGTAGTATGTAATCCAACCAGCAGCTCAGTAAACTATCGTCCACATCTAGTACTCCAAGGCGCACAGCTAAGCAGAACTTTAAAATCAACAATTCCCCTTCAACAGACCACCCCCACCCACAGCATACCACCCCCAACATGGTCGTGATTCATCCCTCCCTATTCGGTCCCACCCCGTACCACCCGCCCAAACAAATCCCCCCCAACTCTAAATTCCCTGGTGTGTTGCACGCGGGGGCAGATGTTGCTCGGAAAGCAATGCAACTGTGAAAACACTGAAAACAGTTCTCCCCCCACATCGTCCTGCAAGGAAGGTACAGTTTCACCGATCACTTAAATGCAGGCTATAATGTGCGAACCGTGCCGGCCTGTCTGTTGTTCCCTTCGTGCAGAATCACATAGAACTGCATAACAATTTTCCCAGCCACAGGTGAGGTATCCCCCCCATCTCATCAACTCCATGCATTCCCATTCCCTTTTCGACACCTTCCAACGCTAAGTGGCATCCAAGCCCATGGGACTACCATTCATTCCCCAAGGTAGCTGAGTAAGCATTCCTGAAAAATCACCCCCCCACATCCGGCACAACGATAGACCCCACCCCCGACGCCTTTCACATGATCATACAGTTCCTCGCCCACACGACTCCCACACACTTGGCAGTAAACCATACTTATCGTCCATGTGCCAGCTTTAGTGTCAGTCTTAGTCTTCGAGTGAGCCCCCTGTCGCCCCAGGCTCCATTTGTTGTTCCGGGCCAGGGCTCCGTTCCTTCGTCCAGCTTTTTAGGGCTTTTTGCAAGGCTTGGGGGTCTGTGAATATTTGCGAGCGGCCCTGTCTATTGACCCTGAGTTTCGCCGGATACAGCATAGCATAGTCAATGCCTAAATCACGGAGCTGCTTTTTCATAGGGACAAACTGGCGCCGGGCCTCCTGTACCCGAATGGTGAAATCTGGGAACAAAGATATTTCAGAGCCTTCATACTGTAACAAGCGTTTCTCCCTTGCCACTCTCAACGCCGCGTCCCTGTCCCTATAGTTGAGTAATTTAGCAATGATAGGGCGAGGTGGCGCTCCCGGAGGGGGGCGAGGACCCAGAGAGCGGTGCGCCCTCTCCACCACGTACATGGCAGAGAAAACACCGTCCCCTAGTAGAGTGACCAGCATTCTTTCCACAAATTGTTCCATGTTGCCAGTGGGCGTGGTCTCCGGCAAACCTATGATCCTGAGGTTACAGCGTCGAGAACGCGCTTCCAAATCTTCCGTTTTGTCTTGGAGGACTCGCAAGACCCTCCCTAGTTGCTTATGATCTGTATCCAAAGTAGTATGTGATTCCTCCACCTCAGTAATGCGCCGCTCAGCCATGTCTAATCGCTCCGCATGCTTGTCAATGCGTTCCGCCATTCTATCCATGCGGTAGGAAAGGGCATCCATCTTGGTGCCTAACGAGTTGATCCCACTTTGCAAATTCTTTTCCATGTTCACCAGCAGTTCACGGAGATCGGGACTGGGATCCTCCGGCATAGATCTGCCCTGCATCCGCTCCTCCCTCTCCGTCGCGGCATCGTGTGACTTGGACCGCTTCTGCTCAAAAGAGAGTTTGGGCTGAGCCTTGTCCACCCTCCCCATGTCGACTGGTACTGCGGTCGCGCCGCAATGGTAACCACAACACAGCAGGATCTGGGCCACCTCTGCCAGGCACCCGCGGTAGCAAGGTGTGCAGCACTCGAAAAACCGCCGGGATTACCGCACCGACCAGCGGGACTCAGCAGGATTGAAGGCTCCCCGTCTAGAGGTACAGCGGACTAGTGCATGGCTGCCAGCGCAAGGATATGAGGTAGCGTAGCAGGGCGTGAAAACTCACCCCGGTATGGTTCTCCAGTGGCTATCCAGGGGTTGTCTCCGCCTCCAGCAGCAAGCCCTCGCTACCCCCTGGTGGCTCCAATAATGTGGGCAGCACTGCCGGCCTCCGCTCCCAACCCGACTCTCTCAACCTGTCGTGGACCCCCGGGGACCACCAGGGGCTTCCTCTGGGAGGGTTTCAAGGCCTACTGCAAAACGCCGTCGTCGGGCCGGGCTCACAGGCGTCGCACCTCAGCACTACCACCTCCTGTTCAAGGCACTAACGCTATTGTTGCCGTGCCACCGCCACCAGCCGCTCTCCCGCAGGTGGGGCAGTGCCGGTCACTCGTCACGTCGCAGCAGGGGACCACCGAGCTCAGCCACCAAGCGCAAAGGATTGCCTCAGCGGGGGCCCCGAACTAGGGACACACCAGCATCAGGAGAGGCAATGTAGGTCCGCGGGGGCAGTCTGCAGGCGGGGCACCCCAGGCGTGTCTCCGATGTCGGCTCCCGCTGCCCGTTCAGAGCCAGCCGCCGTCCGCTCAGATCCTCCTTCTCCCCCTGCCTCACTCCTTACCCCTCACAAGCCGTAAGGGTCTCCTCGTCACCACAGGCAGATCTCCAGCCGAGCGGGGGGAAGGGACCGCTATTCCCAGTATGGGGAGGTCGCCAGAGCCGACACAGCGACTCCTACCGCCGCAGCGCAGCGGACAGCGCAGACAGGCCGCAGCATCCAGTGCGCACTACAGTCCGGGGATCTTGGCCTACCAAGGCCGTAGACAGACCGGGCGGCTTTTCTTCGGCTGTGGCACTCGGATCGGAACCGGGACACCACTCTCCGGTGCTCTGCACTTTCCGACACTTCAATCTCGGTGTCAGCGATATCAGGATTTTCGAAACTGTCGGATTCTTGGCAAATTGAGCGACGATGTTACGGAGCTCGATGCTCAAGCGGCCATCTTGGTCGCGAGCAAGCTCCGCCCCCCCAGAACACCTACAAGATTTAAGGGAGTTTCTGGAAACGTATGAAGAGTCCAGACAAATTAATTATGATGTTTTGATCCTGGGAGATTTTAATGTTCATCAATGTTATTTAAACTGTTTCATAAATTATGGCCAAGAGGAGTTTATGTCCTCGTCTATCCATTTTGAACACACACCCTCGGGTGGCTTACTTGAAGGCATTCTTTCGGACCAAAATTTATGTTGTCTAGAGCAAAATATTAGTATGACACTAATACCTACTTATATAGGAAATGGAAGGCGAAGTATTATTGATTATATTTTAGTATCTGCTCCATTATTTTTATTTACTGAGGATTTAATTGTCATCTGGGAAGGCCTCAGTGATCATAATCCCCTCACTGTTGCCATATCTTTTTTGTTACTACAATTGAAGAACCCACCACCTGTTTAAAAAATAAAGATATCTCTACTAAAGATCAAGCACGCAGGTTAAAATGGGATACCATAATTCCGGATCAGTTTTTAAGCAATTTATATATAACTTGTGCCCATGAAATTGATGTATGCTCAGACCATATTATGCAGGGTAGTCACATCTTAACAGCCTTTGAAATGTTGACAAAACAAATACAATCTGACCTTACGGTGGCAGGTGGGAAGAATCGCCCGAAGGTTTTAAGGTGGTTTGATGGGGCCTGTTCTACGGCCCATATGGAACTTGTTCAGGCCCTAAACGCGATTCCCAGATCTGAACTGAACATTAGGGAAAAAGAAAGGCCTACAAGACAGCAACTCAGAGTAGAAAGAAACAGTTAAAGGAACAGGCATGGGACGCTCTACAACAAGTGAGTGTCCTGAAAGATAGCTCTAAATTTTGGACAGCAGTCAATAGCCCTTTTCTCTCTGAAACCCCAAATTCTAATATTGATTGCGTAATACCGGCGGAAAAATGGGTTTCACATTTCGGCCAAATCTTCAGTGATGCAAATCAAGAAGAACCTAAAAATTATAGCGAAGCCGGGCAAAAAAGGACGGCCTTTCACTGTAGTGTTGAAGAGGTCGAAGAAGCAATCATATCTACATCTGGAGGAAAGGCCCCGGGCCCCGACGGGGTCCCAGCAGACCTTTACAAAGCTGATCCCAAGGTTTGGGCTAATATCCTGACCAATGTTTTTAATGCTGCATGTTTACATGGGTACCCAGCATCCTGGGGAAAGGCAGTGATCGTCCCCATTTTTAAAAAGGGTGCCAGGGACGAACCCATTTGTTATAGACCAATTTCGCTGCTAGATGCAGCAGCAAAGATATTGGGTAAGGTTGTTCTTAACCGTTTGACAGTTTGGTTGGATCAACGTAATGTAATTTCGGATCTACAGTACGGTTTTAGACCAAGAAAGGGAACTCTGGACCAGTGTTTAAATTTATACCTGGTGATAAATAAGTATACAGTTGCAAAAAAAGGCCCAATATACTTAGCATTCATGGATTTGACACAAGCTTTCGATTGTGTGAACAGATCGAAATTATGGGCAATTTTAAAGGGTAAGGGACTAGAAACGGAACTTGTGTCTTTCTTATATACTATCCATGAGAATAATACGGCGGCAGTGAGATATGATAGTGCAGGTGGTTAGACAACATCTTGGGATGTGAAAGAGGGTGCGCCAGGGTTGTATCCTGGCCCCCTCTTATTTACATTATATATAAATAAGCTAGGAGATTTTTACAAGCTAGCTGCAAAGACATCCCGAGATTTGGTGAGGTAATGGTCCCGGCACTTTTATATGCGGATGACACCGTTTTATTAGCCAGAACCGCAGTGGGACTTCAATCACTTTTAGATAGTTTTATAATTTTTATGGATTCTTTAGACCGCTCTTCAAATTTTAAGAAATCTCATACCATGTCGATTGGACCTGGAAAACCCCAAAAAATACGTAAATGTTATTGTAAAGGGGTGGAACTAACGAGAGTCCCGACCTTCCCTTATCTGGGGGTTCTTTTTGATGATAGGGGAACGTGGTGCCCACAACTGACACAAAAAAAGAACACTCTCATTAGGGCAACGAGGGCCACACTAAATTTCGCTAAGAGAGTAGGGATTAAACCAATTCCCACCCTGTTGAAGATATATAAAGAGAAATGTATCCCCATGGCAACTTATGGCAGTGATATTTGGGGGTATAAGGAAGGTAGGGACATGCAGCGTGAGGAAGATAAGTTTTTACGCAAGATCTTGGCAATTCCGCATTCCACCCCCGCTTACATTTTACATGAAGAGCTGGGAGTGGGATATATATCTGATCAAATTGCTGTAGCTCCTCTCCTTCGCTGGTTAAGAGTTTGGGCTAACCCTACTATTAATCTGAATCAAAAAATAATCACTGACTGTTTGGCACTGGATAAAGGTTACAGTATTTTGTGGCTAAAATATATAAAGGAGACAGTAAAATGGTTAGGAAGACCTGAGTTATTTACTAGCTTTAATTCCCTGGGTGAAAGCGAAATCAGAAAGGTAAAATATCAATTTCTGTACAAACGCCAGGGACTCAGAGGAGAGAAGGAGTTGGCAAAATTTACAGTGAGAAGATACATAATGTTATGTTATGTTATTTATACTTATATAGCGCATATACACCGACAGGTCTCTTAGCGCTTAGAGAGAAGCAAGACAGCGTCAAAGCGGAGAGGTCTCCATAGTATTAAGAGGTCTTACGTCGCCTCTAGTACTTCCCTGAAGAGAACAGTTTTTAACTGTTTCCGGAAAAGAAGCAGGACAGGTTCTTTCCGGAGAGTATCGGGCAACTGGTTCCAGAGTTGTGGCAGGAGGACCGAGAAGGCTCGTCCCCCTTTGGAAACCAAGTTACTTCGAGGGCAAACCAGCTGGACAGCTTCTGCTGAACGAAGGGACCACCTTGGCACATATTTGGTTAAACGTTCCCTTATGTACCCTGGGGCTTGTCCGTAGAGAGCTTTGTGGACAATGCAGAGTCCCTTGAATTTCGCTCTCTGCTTAACAGGCAGCCAGTGCAGCTTACGCAGCAGAGGAGTGGCATGAGTTCTTCTAGGCAGCCTGAAGATCAGCCTAGCTGCATCATTCTGTACCACTTGTAGTTTGTTTGTGAGTTTCTGGGGGAGCCCGACATACAGCGCATTGCCATAGTCGAGTCGTGAGACAATAGTTGCTGATACTATAATTTTCAGAGATGACACTGAAAGCAGAGGAACCAGTTTCCTCAACTGCCTTAGAAGCCCAGTACATATGCCCACCACCGAGTTAACTTGATGGATCATAGAGAGCTCGGAGTCGATCTTGATTCCCAGGCTTTTTACCACTGGCGATGGGCTGGGAGGGGCCCCAACTCTTGGGGCCAAAACAGGCCGCTCAGGGGTTGTTTTTTGATGGGAAGGCTAGTACTTCGGTTTTATCTGGGTTAATTTTTAGGAATTTGCTGCCATCCAGTTGACTGTGAACCTGAGGATGTTCTGGACTGATACTTGGGCACAGACCGAATTATCAATCCTCAGGATGAGCTGGGTATCAGCCGCATAGTTAAAAACCTGGCAGTCCATATTGGTTAGTGCAGCTACCAGGGGCTGCAGATATATATTAAAGAGAAGCGGGGACAGTGCGGAGCCCTGAGGGACTCCGCAGGAGATATTGCCCTTTTCCGACACTTGGGCACCAAGTTGGACCCTCTGCGAGCGTTCCGATAAAAAAGATTCTAACCAGTTATAGGCGTGCCCTCGAATGCCCAGGGCCGTCAGCCGGGTCAGTAGTGTTGTGTGGCTGACCGTGTCGAACGCCGCCGAAAGATCTAAAAGAATCAGGGCGCTCGGCTCTTTGTTATCGGCCTTCATCTTAAGATCGTCAAGTACAGATAACATGACTAGCTCCGTACTGTGGTGGGCTCTGAACCCAGCCTGGCGGGGTTGGAGTAACTCATGTTCCTCCAGGAACGCTGAGGTTGTCTTCAAGACATGTTGCTCCACAACCTTCGCCAGGAACGGGAGCTGGGAGATGGGTCTATAATTTTTGAGCTCAGCCTTGTCTGCTCCCGGTTTCTTTAGTAGGGGAGTAACTCTGGCCTCCTTAAAATTGACGGGGACTTGACCATTCGCCAAGGAGTTATTCAAGAGAGTGAGAATGTGACTCTCCAGGGCCGGCAGGGCCATCCGAAAGATCCTAGGCGGGCATGGGTCGGCTGGAGAGCCTGATTTGATTCTATTTATCAGGAGCATCAGAGAATCTGGGTCCAGTGGAGGGAAACTAGTGAGGAGCTGTCCGGTGGGAAGTGAAGGTGTACGCAGCTCCAAGGATCTCAGGGTGATGGGGATTTTTTCAATCTCCAGGAGGATATCTACTATCTTCTGGAGAAAAAAGGACTGCAGTGCATTACAATCTGAGGGTGCTACTGCAGGATTTATATCTGGCTTTTTACTCAGTTCATTGAGGATCTTAAAAGTCTCCTTCTGTTTATTTGGCGCTTCAATTATGCAAGCCTCATAATACTCGGCTTTCCTAGTTGTAATATATTTTTTATAGAGAGCTAGAGTGACTTTATAGTTTGTTAATTCCGTGGGGTCGTAAGCTTTCCGCCACTGTCTCTCAGCTTTGCGGAGGCTCTGCTTACTTTCCCTCAATACCTCATTAAACCAGGGGGCCACCTTGCCTTTAAGTCTGGTTCTTTCTCTCCATTCCGGTGCTATTTGATCGATAGCCGCTTGAAGAGTATTACTAAGGGTTTGACTTTCTGTGTCAATGTTGCCCTCCTCCAGTTTGGGTGGGGATAGCCTCTGTAGAGTGTCCGCTAGATTGTCTGACTGAATTTTGTGCCAACTCCGCACTCTCCTCCACTGAGGCGGGTGTAGTGCAGGAGGACTATCCAAAGGGACCCAGCAGGAAATTAGTGAGTGGTCAGACCAGGCACATGGTTGAATACTTGTTAGCCTGACAAGATGGTTAGATGATCAGACTAAATCTAGGGTATGCCCTTTAGTGTGAGTGGGGCAATCCACCAATTGATGGAGCCCCAGATTGGACATTCCCATGTCAAACTGCCTGAGCTGAGGTTCCCGTGGTTCCTTTTCCCAGTGGTAATTGAAATCTCCAACCACCATGATTCTTTGATAACTTGTACTGAGGTCAACCATGATCTCAGCAAAATGATCATTGAAACCAGAAGTTGTAGCTGGAGGGCGGTAGACCACCAGGAGAAGGAGGCAGGAGGATTTGGAAGTTATTTTTACTCCCAAAATATCTGCGTTATCCATGCTCTCTGCTGTTATCTTGGTGGCCATGAGTCTGGTGTTAAAAAGGATCGCCACTCCCCTCCTCTCCTATTATCTTGCCTGTTATGCCAGAAGGCATCAAAGTTGCCAGGAAGTGCAGCAATGATATCGGGAGCCGATGCGTCCCCTAACCAGGTTTCTGTAAGTGCCAGTATGTCAATGTCCCCCTCCTGGAGAAGTGCAAAGATCTCTAGATTATGTTTCTGTAGAGATCTTGTATTCAGAACAGCCACTTTTAAACCAGGGGGGTTCCCTGGCATAATCATGGAGTGAGGGATTAGCCCCGGGGTCATGAGGGTATCTGTCCTGGGGTGTCTCAGTAGGTTTTCCGACCTCAGTTTGGCGGCAACATATGGGTTCAGCCCAAAGTTGCATGTGGCGAGGGAATGCAATTTCCTTGCAGAGTATTGTTTCGTTGGACCAGGGGTCCAGGCCCCTGGACCCGGCTGGACGCGGACGGGCACAGACGGGCTTGCCTTAGGCACGCCTTCTGCGCGCCAGCGGCGCGTCTGCTCCAGCGTCCCAGTTATACTGCCCCCTTCCGCCCACCAACCAATCAGCTCTGCTGAGCAGCAGCTGAACCTCCTCCCCGCACTAGACCGCGTTGAGGGATGCGGAAGTGCTCTAACCCGGATTCGCGGCAAAATCGTGGGAGCAGGTGAGCCCAAGACAACACTCTTCCCAAAATTCCCCTTAATGTGCAAAATAGCTTTTTAAAAACGTTACTGTGTTCACATAAAAACGGCATTAAAATAGCAAGACTCTGTGTCTCTTTAAAACCAGTTTTTACAACAATATTACATCAGAACAAAGCGATTTAGCAGCGATTGATAGCAGATAGGGCAAGAACTAGTTCCATAAAAAGCAATTATGGCAAACCAGGAGGACCGCCCGAATACCTTGGCGTGTCTCTTTTACTGTCCGCTGCGCGTCTGCTCCAGCGTCCCAGTTATACTGCCCCCTTCCGCCCACCAACCAATCAGCTCTGCTGGATAACCAAATTCAGCCGTATCTTCACATTGTTAGCAACTCCTTCCATCGATATGTTTTAACTAGATTTCGTTTGCATATGATTCCCTGGCTTTTGGCGGTTCCCCAAGGTTTTTCAAAACCAGGATCTCTAAAACCTTGTCCTTGTGACAATTTCTCTGATCAAGATACTCTTCATTTTATCTTTTTTTGTGATTATTATGTGCTTTTACGAAAAAGGTTCATATTGCCATTAATCAGAGACTGTCACTTTACCCAAGTTAGGCCAGCTTTACTGTACCTCCAAATGTTATCCTCGCCTATGGTTTGTTTTGGGGTTGCGAGCTTCCTAACAGGAGCCATTAGACACAGAAAAAAATTGGTCTTATAATTTCTTAATTTTTATAGGATTTTTTTATACTTAGGATTTTTGTCCTTTTTAGCTGTTATGAAGCCCCGCTGTACGGATATCATTTTTGTCTTCTAGCATATTGCCTTTGCATTTTATATGATGTATTTGTTCTAATTGTATTTTAGAATGATAGTATAGAGGTCATTTCTTTTTAAATTGTGAGCCTTATTCCCAGGGTCTCTTAATCTTTTCATTGTTTCTATCTGTATATGTATTTTGCACTTTATAAGATGTATTTGCACTAAAATGCACATTGCACTTTATTAGGGCTCTGATGAATTTGCATCATAAGTATTCTAGAAACTCGTCCGCTGATTGTTATTATGGATGTGGTGTTCAATTTTCATTTTAATTATAAGGCTTCCTTCTAAGGAAAACGCAAATGAAATGTAAATGTATTTTCCTTGTCTTATATGTGCACTTTTATGGCATTAAGTTGCCGAATAAAGTTTTCTGACTGACTGACTGAGTCACAGACATGCAGTTCAATAAAACTTTGTTAAATATTTTTAAGTCATTTTTTTAAATATACATTTGATTAAAATTATTGCAAAGTTTTGGAGAGAGATGATACATCTGCTTTAAATATGGGGTGTTGCGTGTGGAGGAGGGTTTGGATGCAGGCTAGGCCTTGTGTCCAACCCCCACCAAGCAAGGCCAAAGGTGGTGCACAGTGTAGGCTTCGCTCCCTGTGCAGGGCTCTAACACCCTGCTGTGCATGGCCAAAGGCCGTACGTGGTTGGGGGGTGGCTTTACATATGGTAGTAAAATATTACTTTACTTTCAAAAAAAAAACTAGAAGTTCATTGAAAAAACAAAGGTTAAAGTAATGTTATAGTTAGGTGAAATGTTCATTAACAAAGTAACGTTTTGAACTCTAAAAACACAGAAATTCACCAGTTATAGTTATCTTAAGTAACTATAACTCCTGCCCCAATGTAATTATACCTTGCACACTCGCCATGCACTGCTAACAACCGCACATAATACAGCACACATGACATCTTCTATGACATCACTGATAATATCACTGCAACATTTGCAGTTAAATTATTGGTGAGAAAACTGTGAATGGCGGGGGCATATAACATTACTTTCAATCAATTTAATCTCTTTTTATGAATGTATATGCTTTCGTGAAAGTCTTGCGAGCATCTCACGAAACGCTTGTAAGATCATAAAGTCATACATTTTGTTTTAGGATGCAGAGGTCTGGCGCAGCGGCCAGAGTGGCTGATTACTGAGTTCAGGGCTCACAGTTCGATTGACTCTGGGCAATAGCTCACTTAATCTCCCCAACGGCCCCCAGCTCCTTAAAATCCCCAAGGGGGTGATATGTTCGTACTTTACAAATAGGAAATATTTAATTATTATAGGGTTGCACAAATTTGCCCTTCTTGTGTGGAATAAGAGTTGAAAATTCATGTTCAATAAAGGTGTCTTTTTGTCTTTACATTATATTCATTGTTATTTTATTTTAATATATAACTCCCCCATGCTTCTTGCACAAGTGAGGCAATCCCCTGCATGGAGTCCGAGCGGGCAGAACTTCCTGGTTCGCTCTCGTGGCTGTTTGTATATTGGAAATTGTGTTGATAATAGTGTTATAGTAATTCTGAAGGAAATGTGATGCTACGGGTTTTCTGAAATTGACAAAAATTAAATAAACATAGCACCATTACAAACATAGATTATAGTTTTTTGACATATTGCAATCACATGCGACACCCTCGAACGACTGGCGAGAGGTCTGCGAGAGTAAAGACTCACCCATCACAGAAATTATCATTGTTAACATCAATGTCATTACTTGTTTAGGAAAGAATCCATCCTTTTTGGCTCATTTGTGTTTTGGCTTTTTGGTATGGGCAGTCCTACCAAAATCATCTTCTTTCCATCTTGGAAATCTATTGGAAACAATTAATAATGTCTAATACTGACTTTGATGAGCAGGCAGCAGCAGTTCCACCACCTCAACCTGCTCAACCTGCCAAGGAGTCTCTTGTTTGTCTGTTGTTTGATACGAGAGCATGAGCAAACAAGGTATTTGCCAGGTTTGTGACTTGCAAACTTTGTAAGATGGAGATCAGCAGAGGGACAAAGAAACAGTACATCATGGGCACTACTGATATGTGAAGGCATTTAAGTTCTATGTATCCACAAAGACGTGCCTGTGCAGAGATGATTCACTCAGCTAAAATGGACAGCACCTCAGGAGCTGCAACATATTTTAGACCTGAGGATACAGTACCACCTCTAGTATTGGTCCAGCCATGTTACTACAAGTCCAGCCTAATTAAATAAGGCTCTCTCATGTTGCTTGTGCAAGCAAATTCCTTTTTCATCTGAAAGAAGTAAAGTTGCACAGGATGAGCTTGCACAGGAACATAAATGCCCCTATCTGGCATTAGTTTTTTTGTGGTATTATTTTCTTCCAAGTTATTCTTTCCAGCTTTTTTGAAAAGAAAGGTTTTGAATTTTTTTCTTCCTTTTAAAATAAAAAAAGCAAAAAAATATCTACTGTATTTGTGTTATATTTGTATTATAACTTACCCTCTCTTTTTCTTTTAAATAACTCCTGTGAGAGTCTCGTGGAAGCATGAGGGCCTAATCAATAATTGTGTTTTTTAAACTGGAAATCAGACAAAATGCCTAGGAGAGCATTTATGGTGGTCCAGTACCAACTCATCATGGGCTGCTGCATTTTCTTCTCAAGAAAAAACGATTGCTTTGCACAGGCAACAGAATAGTGCCTTATTTAAATATGCCAGGTTGTTGCTGGACTGCCTCGCCCCATCCTCAGATGGGATTGGTTGGCCTAGAACAACAGATGTGAAGGCACCTAAAGAAGAGTCTAGCTCTGCACTCCCGTGCATCTCTACAGTAGCTAAAAGCAGGGGATGTATAGCCCTTAAGTCGCACAACAACCCAGTTGTCTCGATATTAAATTGTTTTTAGTGCCCCTACTAAACTCATTATGGCACAATTTGCATTCTACATGCTTTGCAGACATCTTCTTTCCACCAGGGGCTATCTCAAAGAATTCCTGTGAGATTGACTCCTTGGGTGGCTTAAGAGGTTCAAGTGGTCCAACTTTTGTCTGTTCATTACCGTCAGATGACAACATCTTCTCACCAAGTTCAACAAAAATAGAAGACAAGATCTTCCAAGGGCTCTTTGCAAGTTTAAACATAAAACAGCTGCTGCTAAATGAGAAAAGAAGGATGAATTCTCCCATCAATAATTCATGGCATTAGTGTTAACCAATCAAATCTTTTTCCTGGGTGTCTGTCGTGGGACACTGACGAGCCTCTCACGAGACACTCACAGGAACTTATACTGATCTATTTCATTTTACAGTGGTGTACACAGAGGTTATTCATTAGTAATAATAATAATAATTCTTTATTGTTTGATTACTTAAAACCATTACAATTTTCCATTTAAAAAAAACTCTTACAGTTCTTATATGCAAGAAACAGGGCATAAAAAACTAAGGTTAATACTAAGACTATCTAAAAATGGGGGTGTGTGATAAAGACACCCTCACAATAATTAATTACCTGTGGCAGTCTAATACTGAGGTGTCAGGACAATCAAAACGTCTCCCCCTCTCTTTTTAATATATAAAAATGGCAATACTAGTATTTTCAAAAGCCAACTGGGGATTATAAACTATTAATGTTAGCAAAGGGCAATGTTCCAATCAACAATTGTTAGCTATCAAAAGTTCATTAGTAGAACCTGGAGCAGGATTGCAACTCAGCCGGGTTGATGGAAATTTGCAGCTCTGTTATCTCCCAACTTTTTCGCCGCTCTGTTAACAAATTTGGTGAACCGAATGTTCAACTTCGTATTGTCTGGGTTTAGGGCGGCGTTTATGGCTTGGTGACAAGATCGTATTCCAAGGTTGTTCCATTCATCCCGCAATAGAGATCGTCTATCAGTGAGCATAGCGGGACAAACACAAACAATATGCTCTATAGCTTCGGAGTGATAGCCACACTTCCTGCATTTGATACTAGTGCCGGGGCGGCGCCGTTCAGGCAGGTTCTTTACAAAAAAGGTCAATCTCCCATCCTCAGGGCAATAAACTTTAGTTTCCAAAAAAGTGCAAACGTGCTTGATAAATAAGATAGTTCGAACCCCGGTTTAAAATCAGAAATTATTGCCCAGGCATGTTTCCTTCTAGACAGTGTTGCCCTATCTGAGTGGAAAGACCACAGCCGGACGCTTCTCTTAATAACTGCCTATAGCGCCGGCTGGGAGGGATTTGTTCCTCAGTATTCCTTGACACTAAGTAGTTGAAGGCAGTAGTCCAGGTGATGCCGCTGTTTGTGGCTGAAGTGGCTGTTCGATATTTCATTCCAGAGTCTGGCCTCCAGGCTGCCCTCCCGGGCATTGCGCAGTCTATTACAGAGCTTTATAAATGCACCTGCCTCGACACCATGTTGGTCTAATAAGCCTAGTTCGAGTCTAACTTGGACTGGCGCAGCAGATCTTGGCAGACGGAAGGCGCGTTTAAAAAGTTTAGTGGTTAGTTTGTTTAGTAAAGTACTTATTGCGCCCTTCATGATCTCATGTCCGTACGACAGAGAGTTGGTTATCTTCGCCTTCATCACCTTCAGCATTGGAGTTAGACTCGGGCCAAGTAGTTATTTCGACAGTTTCGCTGAGGCAACCTCAAGTGTAAGAGCTTTGGCCCTTAATGCGTCTTTTTGCTTAGAAAATGAACTTCTGGTGTCAAGGAAAATTCCCAAGTACTTATAGTGAGGCACTGATTCTAACTTTGCGTTGTTAAAGAGCCACCCACCACGCAGCCGCTTTTGCTTCCCAAAATAAATAGTTTTTGTTTTAGACAAGTTCAGCTAAAGGAGGTTTCTTGTGGTGTAGGGGAGCAGCTCGGCAAGTAGCCTCTGTAGGCCTACTTTTGTGTGACTTAATAGCACAAGGTCATCGGCATACAGCAAGTTGCTGATGCGGGTTCCGTCTAATTGAGGGGGTGGCTATTAACACTGTCCAGTATTGGGGATAGATCCGAGATAAACAGATTAAAAAGGAGAGGGGCCAGCACGCAGCCTTGTTTAACTCCACTTTTGGTCTCAATCTTCCTGGAAACATGGGAACCTTCTCCCAACGTAATTCTTATCCATGTTTCCGCATGAAGTTGAATTAAAGCATTTAAAAGGGCTGGGGGTATGCCCCAGAGCTCAAGTTTTTGCCACAAGTGGCTCCGGGGCACCCGATCAAAGGCCGCTTTAAAATCAACAAAGCAGCAGTGAAGTTGGATGCGCTGGGCTGCCTCTTTCTCTATCAAGACGGATAGGGTGAATAAATTGGTAGTTGTTCCGGAGTTGGCCATGAAGCCGGTCTGGTTGAAAGGAAGGCGCTTTGTTGTGTCTGCCCAGGCCAGCAGCTCTTCCAATAAAATGCTGGCATAGTATTTGGCCTCGACATCGAGGAGAGCTATCATTCTATAGTTGTTGAGGGCGTTTCTCTTGCCACTTTTATAGATAGGGTGGATGATAGCACCTTTCCAGGACACCGGGATGGTATTATTTAGCCTGCAGTGGAGAAACAGGGGGGCCAGGTGGTCTGACCACAGGTCAATGTCTGATTTGAACAGAGCCTCGGGAAGGCCGTTGGGCCCTGGTGCTCCTTCAGCCCTGGCTTTCCTGATTGAGCGTGAGATCTTGTTTTTTAGTACTTCTAATGTCATTGGGATCTCCGTCTTTGAGTCATCAATCTTCTCAAGGCCCTCGTTTGTTAATTCAGCTGTAACGTTATTGACTGGGGTAATGAGGCTGGACGGGCTTAGGCACTTTTCTTCCAAGGGTGATGACTCAGGGTTGGATGATGAAGGAAAATTGGGGTAGTCGTCCCTCTTTCTGTGAACGTTAAAATGGGATGATAAAAACTGGGTCCATTCATCTGCGCTAATATTAGCGCTACCATGGCCACTTCCGCCGTGTAATCCCCTGTTCACGAGAGACCAAAATTGCTTTGCGTTGGGATTCTTGCTTTCATGTACTAGTCTAAGCCAAAATTCGTCAGAAGCTGCTTGTTTGTCCCTATGTATAGAGGACTTGAATGCTCTTTGTGCTTGCTTATAATTGTTGAATAAAGTTTTGTTTCCTGGACTTTTCCTGGAGAGATGGAGGGCCTGATTTCTTTGAACTTTAAGTTTTTTTGTTACTAATGAGATGTGAGGTTGCGTTACATGGTGCCGGGTGCTCCTCTTAGTTGGAAATTCGTTGTGTAATTGATTTACGAAACTGGCCCAGCCGCAAATAACAGAGAGGTCTTTGTCTGGTGGTAAGCGTAAAAGAGCTCTGCATCTATCCATCGTGGAGAGGGCAGCGCTATCCGCCCATTTCATTCTCCTTAGGTTCTCTGTGTGGCAGCCTGAGAGAGTATGAGCAAGTTCCTGATGACATGAGATGTTAGAGGATAGAGTTATGATTTGAGGACGATGGTCACTCTCACCTTGCGCTGCGATATAGTAACTCTCAATCAGGGGGAGTATTTCACTACTGCCTAAAGTGAAGTCCAGAAATGAATGAGTACGACCGTCGGTACGTGTCCAAGCGGGAGGGGTGTCCGTAGAAAAGCGCCCATTCAGTACGGTGTACCCTGCTCTGCTAAGCTGGAGGACTGCGTACTCACCCAGTTTCGAGAGTCTGTGTCCTACGGGAATTGATTGTGGGGCAAGGTGAGTAGAAATTATTGGGGAAACGATCCCGGTGTCCTCTGAAGCATTACAGAACAGGTTTGTATTGAAATCTCCTGAGATGATACTGGGCGTACTGCCATGGTCGCTTAGTAGGTTACAGATGATATCTGTCAATTGGTCCATTTTGGATTTTTTCTCAGTGGTGCGCGGAGAAATATACACGTTGAGGAGGAGCAGCTGGTTGTCTGAGGTTGGACTTCCCACCAAGAATCCGGCGACCCAATCTACTTCAAATTTTAGCTGTTTGATGCATTGAGAAAGTTTAATAGAGGCATAGATCAAAAGACCACCGCAAGGCCTGCCGAACTTGCACTGTCTAGAGGCAGGTGACATAAATTCCAAATAGCCTTCAATGGGGATGCTGGATACTGCCCAGGTTTCCTGGCGAAGTATAATGTCATGTTTTTTTATAAAGCCAAGGGTAGCTGCGGATTGACTTTTCGATCCCAATCCGTTGACGTTCCAGGAACATATTGTTAAGCCATAATTGGTGATGTTTCAATCTTTCAGACTCCGAGATAAAGCTCCTGGTAGCCATGACCAATCAGCACTTTGGGTGACTAGCTGAATAGTTGTTTGCTCTGGGGCGGCGGCTGGCGAGCAACTTCTAGCAGACTTTAGTCCTGAGAAAGGAGCCGGACTTGTGCTAGAAGCGTGGACCTGTGTGTTTTCTAATATTGATGGATAATGAGCACACTGGGCGTTGTTATTATTATGCCCCAGTTTTTAAATTGGTCGGCTTTTAACTGAACCAGTTCCCGGATAGCAGGGGACGCTAGTGTAATTTGAGTTGCTTCTCCTGCTTGAGTACCTTCACTAGATATAAATTCAATAGCAATTATGGGGCATATTATCAACGGCCAGCAATAATTATCGCTGGCCGTGCTTAGCGACGATTTTCCTATCGCAGGCTATCTCTGGAATTTATCGATAAATTCCAGAGATAGCGAGGTTATCACCGTTTTGCAGGGAACATCGCTGGTTTTCCAGCGATGTTACCTGCAAAACGGCGATAACCTTGCTGTTATGACCCTGTGGTCGTATCAGCATAATCCACCCCCTATGTCAAACATAGGTAAGTCAGGATTTTAGCAGACGTTAGATTTTGGCAAAAACGGCTGTTTTCGCCAAAATCTAACGTATGCTAAAATCCTGTGGGCTGCCTTGTAAATATCGCGATGTGAACATCAGCGATATTTGCAAGGCAGTCCATCCGGGGTATGCACAGTGATGCAAAGGGAGGCGTTGGGAAAAAGGGTGCTAACATGCGATTATGCATGCTTGCGATTATGCATGTTTGCACCCTCTTGTAAATAGGGCAACAGTTTTATCTCCGCTTTTTTGGCTTTTTAAGCCAAAAAAGCGGAGATAAAGCCCTTGTAAATATGCCCCTTTATCTTTTGATTGCAAGATACTTAGGTCCGGGAATGATTTGAAAAGTCTAAGAATGTTCCCACGATTTAAAATATCATGAGGGCCTCTGGAGACATATTCTGGGGTTAACAGCAATTTGGTCTCGGAGCTGTTGATTGCTTGGTTGTGCGCTTCCTCTACTGTTGGGGGATTGTTTGGCTTAGAGTTTACCTCTGGTGCCATCTTGATTATACGAGTGATAGGCTGGGGGAAAGTCAGTTCTCGACGATGAATGATTGGAAATAAAACAGAGGGTATACTACACGTTGCCGCCAGCTGTTGATGACTAGATAGGGTTGGCGGGTACTGACCATCGGACACTTTAACTACACTTTGCAGGGCTGATCCATTAACCCCCGCTGAAAGTTGACAAGCTGCGATGATGTCAGATAATAACTTTTGGGGATTTGCGGTCCTACCTGGCCCTTTGCCGGTCGCTGACACCTCTGCAGGTAGAAATTGATTGAATCCCGATGTAACTTCAGTGAGTGGCTGCAATGAGAGCCTTAGGGCTTGAGGTGGGACTGCTGTTGGTGAACTATTCGATTGTAAAAATGCTTTTTGAGGCGTTAGAGGTTGCGCTACTGGTGGCGAACTGGTGTTGGCTTCAAGCGTTGTGGGGGTTTCCCGTGAGGTCTCTGAGTTATCCTTTGGGAAATAGCTGGTAATGGTGTTTTTAGTTTCCGCTGTTTGTTTATTCCGACTTTTCCGCAATCTTTTTTTTTCCCGCTTTGACAACCGATGAGTTTTATGATGGAATGGTGGTGCGTCGGAAGATGCTTTGGAGTCTACTGGCACCTTACTTTCCAGAGAGAGGAGTCGGGTTTGCACTAACGCGGGAGTTGGCCCTACGGCCTTGACCAGACTAAGTTCCTGGGGTTGAGGGTCGGGTGGCCCTGGGAACGGAAGCTTCTTGATTTCTGATAATACTGAGGAGAGGAATTGAGGTAGGGAGGATATAGAATCAATAATAGGAGAGCAGCAGCATACAGATTGAACGAGTTGGACTTGGAATTGGGCTTTTGTCATCAATAAGTTAAGCGCCTCAAGTTTTTGGTCAATCCCGGCTGTGTACACCGCAAGGGGTGTTTAAAAGGTCCACCTGCAGGTCCATTTTATCCGAGTGATAAGTCAGTGCTGTTGCCTTAGTTTGTAGGGTTTGTAGTAATTGTGATCAAAGATCATTTAGGTCCAGTGATGACGGTTTTTCCTGGACAGTGGGCCTTTTGGGTTCATTGATGAAAAAAGACAGATCTAAGAAGGTGCTATTTTTGTTGTCATGGGCCCCCGGTGAATTGGCCTTCTGATGGCATTGGTCAGCAATGTTTACTTTGCATACTGGAGGCAACGTTTTGAAGTTGCTGAAATGGGTGCTTGCCGGGGGCATAACTTGTGGCCTCAGGACTTTAGTGCTCCCTGTAGAACGGGCCATTGGGATTGAGAGTGGGGGCTTTAATGCTATAGGGGAAAAGTGGCTTGGGTTCTGAGCAGACTGGGAAGTTGACAAAAAGGCCTCATTTGAAGTGGTTGTTTGGAGTGAGGCCGGTGCAGCTAGAGCATGAGCGTGAGCAGCCGATGAGTCTAAAGATTGCTGATCAGAGGCCAGTAGTGCACAGCTGTCACCGAAGACTTCTTTGGATGGAGATACTACCATTACTGAGAGACCTGATGACGACGAGCAGCCAGACCCACCAGCGACTGCGTGGATCATTGGCTGAACTAGTGTTTGGTGCGAGACTGCCACAGGAGTGATTGAAGAAGGATCCAGGAGTGTGTCGGGGGTGCTGGGGCTATGCTTAGGGACTGTTACTTTTGGAAGGTTCCTAAAATAGTCCCTCAATGAGATATTTTTTGTCGAGGGAGTTAAGGGGGTTGTGGGCACTAGAAGGCCCAATTTTGGCTCTTCGTGGGTTAAATCTGCCTGGGCCGCTGCTGCCCCCTGTGCGACATGGAGTGAAGAGGGGGCTTGAGAAGGTTGAACTTGAGCCAAGGGTTGCCAAAGTTGGGGCTCGTATCCTGAGTCTGGGCCCGAGTTAAATTTTACTATTGGTGTTGATTGCGTGGGGGCCGTTGGAGCTGCGGCCGAGGATGCGGGGCAGCCTTCATCTTGATGCTTTTTTTAAGGGGCTTTATTGAAACTTTCCTCACTCTCCCGGATCTCATTCTTGGGGGCTTCTGCTGATTGGAATACCCACTGTTTTCCTACTGGTAAGCTCTTGAGTGCTGAGGGTGACTAAAGTCAGTGCGTTTTTTTTCAATTTAAGATGGTCGGTAGGCCGGAAGGCCGTTGATATCTGGTAATATCTGAAGGCAAGAAGCTGATCTGAAAGCCGACCGAGGGACCCAGTTGGGCCTGTAGATTATGAAAGCCAGATGAATTGTGTTGGCTGGGCGTCGAAGTTTTCGGTGGGTCAGTGGTAGGGTGGTTCGGTGGTTCTAGGAGGGCTGGCTTGCCAGGAGGGAGACTTAAGACCTGTGCCTAGGCTTCATCCAGCCACAAAGACAGCCGCGGTGCCGATGTTGACAGGGTTGGCGGAGCTGAGTGCTGGGGTGATGGCAAATCCAATCGGTAGTTGATTAGGTGACGAAATAGCGAGGTGGCATGGGGCAGGTGCACAGGGGGGAGCAGGGGAGGGGCAGAGGAGGGGCAAGCAGGGCACTCGAGGCGGGACCGCAGGCTGCACCTGAACTAATCAGGCCACCTCCGCAATGCCACCGGGGGCTCACACTCGCTGCGGCCGCCTGCTAAAAGGCGGCCGCGCTTGCCACTGAAAGACCTCTCACTACCACAGTCGGGGTGGACAGGCGGGCAATCGGCAACAGGAGCGGTAGGGGCGACTGGCTGACGTCCATACCTGTGTTCCCTCAGACACACCAGGCCGCTCTTCGCTCACCTGATTTGCTCCGAACACGTCCACACACACCGTCCCCAAGATGGCGCCTCCTGGTAGCCAGGCCGCCTGCGGCACTCTCGGCGTTCTCGGCGTCTCGGCGTTTGTCCCGCTCCGGCTCCTCGCTGCTGCCGCTGCCTAGCTGTCTCGCTGCGTTTCCCGGTGAGCTGGAAATCCTGGATTGAACCTCTCGCAAGACGGGCACAACAAAGCAGTTGAACAAATACGCTGTTGTTGGGAAAACTGAATAAAGTAATTTTTAGTTGGGAATATCGCCGGGATGATGACTAACACCGCGCACTTTCCTCTGTAGTAGAGGCCCTTCATTAGTTTTATGTATATTTAATGCAAATAGTGAATACAGATGTCATTTTACCATCTCTATTATATTTGTTTTCATTTTATTAAAATAAATAACTCTTGCAAGGGGCTCGTGAAAGTCAAGCACACAATCCCAGGCATGCAGTCCTAGGGGGCAGAACTTCCTGTTTTACTCTCACAGATGACTCGCAAAACTGTGGGGCATATGTACAAGCCCCTATCACCATCACAACGTAACTGACACTTTCAGTGACGTTGTGGCAATAGGGGCCTCGCCCTATTTACAAGGCAGCGTTAAGCCACTTAACGTGGCTCAACGCTGCCTTGTAAATAAGGCCCCCTTTCATGCTATGCTTAGCGTGAAAGGGGTGGCAGTGGGGGTTGCGGTGGGCGTTCCACCACAACACCCATTGTTTTTTACGCTGCCCCCTATTTACAAGGGCAGCGTTAATAGGAGGCAGCGGCAAAATTAAGACCAGGAAAAACCTGGTCTTAAGTTGGAAAACGAGGAGAAATGCTTTGTTTCTCCTTGTTTTTGCTTTTTCCATGTGTGCTGCCTTGTGCAGCACACATGGAAAAGCAAAACGCCTTTGACTGTTTATGTGTAGGAAGGTGACCCTTCCTGCACGTAACAATCCTTAAAATAAAGAAATGTTCTAACTTCCATGTGTGCTGCATTTCAGGATTGTTTATGTGCCGGTGGGGACACCTTCCTATACATAAACAAACCTCCCCTGCACGCAGACACCCTTGCACTATGGTGCAAGGGTGCCTGCGTTGGCGCTACACTGCTAAGTGTAGCGGCAGTGCAGGGGGAAATGCAAGGCTGCACCATATCCTTGTAAATATGGTGCAGCCTTGCGTTTCTGAAGTGGTGGAGTGAGGTGTTAGGCCATGATGGCTAAGGCCTCACTCCGCCACTTCCTTGTACATATGCCCCTGTATTTTGAAAATGGACTTCATATTAGTATCTAATAGTAATGCTGGCAGAAGTGTGATTCTACTGGTTAGCTGAAATAGACATAAAGTAACTATACATGATGAATTTTCAAACCTACAATAACTTATTTTAGTGTATACGGTCCTACAAGCCTCTTGCAAGAGAACTGTGTGAGTGCAGACACACCCATATAAGACAATTGAATGGATAATATTAATGTATTACATTACTGAAGGAAGTATCCATTGTACTATACTTATTTGGGATAACCTTTTGGGTGTCTTCATATCTACGCCTGTTCTCAGAATTACATTTCACTCTTTAGTGGAAAGATAATCTTTTAGAGGATAGAAACTGTCAAAAATCATCCCTACTTCTAGTGATTCCGATCAGGAGGCAGAACCATCCACTTCATCTGAGCCTGCAAAGGGCACCAAGGAATCCTTTTTTACAATTCCCAAAGAAGTTAAAAAGGTGTCATCAAGGACAGTGACATGTAAGTTGAGCTACAAGGAATGAATTTTTTGCACACACAAACAACATTATTTTAGCACCACTGGGATATAGCGACATATGCGTTCAATGTATACCACCAGACAGGCAAGAGCAGAGTTGCAGAAAAGTCTTGAGGCATCTTCTGGCACAACACCATCTGCACAACCTGAAGATATAGTGCCTGCAGATTTGAAGGCTAGTGAGGCAGACTGCAAACCTTCCTGTCTGAATAAGGTGATCTACTGCTGAGTTTGTGAGACAATCATTTTTGCCTCTGAAATTAACCAAAATACTCAAGACAACCTTTTTCAGGGACACAGATGCCCACCAAAACAGTAGATATTTTCCCCTTTTTGTTTTACTTACAAGTTTATATTTCTTGCTTTCCTTCATATCCTCTTGATGAAGACCTGGCTTGTCCTCTAAGACCTCTCCTTTGTATAATAGGAATATGTAGTTCTTTGTGGAGAGAGATTGGTGTCTCAGTGAGACCTCTTTCCAATGTGATGGGTGTGTGTAGTAGTGTGTGAGGAGAGAGTGGTCTCTCCACTGACACTTCTCCCCAGATTAAAATAATGCATAGTACATTAGTATTAAAAGTTGACAGTAGAATAAGAGTTAATTATTGCATCTTATATGAGGAGTGTGGAGGCGTGTTTATAGTAGGGTGTGATGAAGACCTAGTCCATATACTTCCTCTACTTTTCTTGATTACAGAGGTGTGTAGTAGAGTGCAGGGCTGCTCTGGCCTCTCTACTGAGACTTCTCCTCAGAGTGAACACTGTTGTAGTAGGGTGTACAAAGGGACTGACCTTTTTAGTGACAGTTCTCTCTTGGATAATATGTCTGTAGTAGGCTGTGGAAGAAAAATACCTGGCCTGGTGAGAGATGTTATTGTATACCTCAAAATAGAATATATACGTAAACACTCATCTCTCGTCGGAGAGTCCAGCTCAAAATGATAGATATGTGTAATAGAGTGTACTAAAAAACTGAAACCTTCACACAGACCTCCCTTTTGGATAATAAGTGTTGTTAATAGCAAATAGAATAGAACTGTTCTCTGCCGAATCATTTCAAAAGACTAACAGGTGCATGCAGTATGTTGTGGGCTAAAACTATCTTATTCAAGTATACCTACTATGTGTGCTTATTATTGTGTACTATACTCAGTCACCTCTTGTAAATATGATGGCTATTTGTAGCAGAGACTATGGAAAAAGGTACATTTTTAATAGAAAGTGTCACTAGAGACACATTATTCTCCAGTATGCCAATGAAGGTATGTAGTAGAGTATGAAGAGATAGTGACATCTCTACCAATACCTCTCCCCTGCATGATGATTGTACATAGTAGACTTTAGTTAGCAACTTCCATCTCTGCTGAAAACTGTCTGTTCAATTATGGATGTACATAAGATGCAGATAAAAATGGGTTTGTCTGTTTAGAGCTGTCCCCAGGATAATGGATGTATGTAGCAGGTTGTAGAGAAAGACTGTGCTCTAAGTGAGACCTCCTCCAAAGGTGATGGATGTGTGGAGTAGCATTTGAAGAGGGATCAATCTCTCTATTAAGACCTCTTCCGAGGCTCAAGCAAATGCATAATACAGTAGTATTAGGAGTGACAGTAGAATATGAGTTAATATTATTGACAGGGAGGAGAAGTGTCTGGATTAGAAGTGTATGTAGCAGAGTGTTATTAAGCAGTGCTCTATAAACTTATTGTTTTGTTCATGCATGTGAGTAGTACAGTGTGCAGAAAGTCTGGCTTCTCAGCTGAGACTACTTCTCAGAGTGATGATGGTTTATAGTAGGGTTTATAGAAGGGTGTGGAAAGAGACTGACATTCTCAGTGACATTTGCTATCCTGATAGAAAATAAGAGAACATATTAACTTATTTTTACTCTGTATATCTTACTGGTATAATGTTATTATTATATTTATTCATTTTTATCCCCAAAAAAAAAAATGTATTCTCACAAATTGGATTTACACTTGATATATCAGGATTTAATATGTGAAATGTATCTGTACCAGAATACTAACAGTGTGAATACTCTGAATAATTAATTATAATGCAATACATCATTGAACTTTGGGGAAAAATAAATCATTAAGATTTGCAAAAAAGCCAGCATATTTAAAATGTATCAAAGTAGCATTTTAAAGAACAGTTTCTCACCATCACAGGCAGAGACTGAAAATTGCAATTTCAAAAGAACATTATTACTTTACTGATGTAAAATGTCTGCGAAATACAGATTGATACTTACCAGTCATTTAATGAGAACTATTAAAAAGAAAATTCATTATATAGTCGTTATCCTTGATAGACAATATATAACGACAATGAACAAGAACTTTCACACTTTTTGTCTGTTTATATGTGCATTGAGGGGCATATTCACAAGAAAATCTCAGAGTGCGGAGCTGGGCCAAATTTGGCAGCCCCGCGTTCCAACATTTTCAAAACACAGGGACGCACTGTATTCACGCACACCTGTGTTTCCCCTAGCACTGCTGCAAAAAAAGCTGCCTAGGGCCAGCGCAAGCAACCTGCCGCCATGTTGCAAGGGTGCCTGCGCTGCAGGGAGGATTGTTTATGTGCGGACAGGACACCTTCCTGAACATAATCAATAAATGCATGCACCTTTGCCGCAGAGGACTGTGGAGGAAATGAGCATGTTAAGTATGGGAAATGGTGCTTCACCACCGGAGCATGCAAAAAAGTGACGCTTCCGTGACACTGAGGTCTTAAAAATATGCCCTAGAGCATGGGTACTCGCAAACATTTGCTCAGGGGCCACAAAGTAGGGAATGTGGTGTGACCGAGGGCGGCACTGATGCCAGCAGGGTGGGGGTAGGAGGTATGGGTGGGTCAGGGATTGTGTAGGAGGTCTAAAAATAGGTTAAATAAACAGGCAAGAATTTATTTGCAGGTTAATAAATGCTTGCCTGTTTATTTGACCTTTTTTTCTGGATATTTTTGCTCAGCAACTAAACAGCAGCTCATGCTGCTGTTCACCAGGGGGGCCGCATGTAAAGGTCAAGAGCGCCGCAAGCGGCCCCCGGGCCGTACTTTGAGTATCACTGCCCTAGAGTTTTGTATATATTATTTTTTTCTAGAACCTTGGTTACAAAATTATGAGATAGGAGTTTGGCAGTTTACAGGGTAACCTGTGCTTTACTGTAAGACATGTGTCATAATGTTTAGTCCAGCCTCATGAATTTGTAAGGTACATAGTGTAGTGACCAGAGTTGATTGACTGTCTATGGGGAAAAGTAATGGCAATATTTTCCTGTAAATTGATATCTGACCAACTTTAAAGTTCAGGATATCGCTATTGATTTTACTGCGATCTGCTCTACACCTTTGTAACATGAGAATACAATATTTTGAACTGTGTCTCACAACTAATCTAGACAGCAGTTCTGCAGCAGCATATCTTTAATGAAAAGTTTTTTAAAAGCTGCTGATTTGCATTCTGGTACTGTAAGGTACACAAATCGCTCTGAATGTCTGTTCTGCCTGAAAAGGAATAATTAACACACTCATGATTCCATGAATAGCTTGTTCTAAAGAAGTCATTAATTCCCTCATTTTCTAATACATTTAGTACTACCTTTAAAATGTCCCATGCATCCTGTTGCACATTCAAAGTTAACTATCAACCACCATTACAGTGATCAACAGTATCACATATGAATGCATTTGAAGAACAAACGTTTTTCAACATGTACTAAACTGAGCAGAGTTGTGAAAGCTTGACTTAAAGGTATGTCTATGTTTTGTTGAATGTTTTCAAACACCGGTTGTAGGTGGAATAGAAATTTGACTACTTTGTTAGATGAACATGAAACTCCCAAACTGTTGGAAGCTGGAAAACCTACTTTTACACCATCAAGACTCTTGCGGGAGCACCCAAATGGCTGCCTCCACCTTTACATTTCTGCAACTCCCGCGAGAGTCTCACAAGCTCGTACATCTAATCTGTAACAACAATCTATAAATTGTACAGATATGGCTGTGTGTAGCAGGGTGTAGTAAGGAACTTGCTTCTCCACAAATACTTGTCTCCAATGTCATGGCTATCACTACAGTAGAGTGGTACATATAGACAGAAACTATCCTCTCTCCCCAAAGTAACAGGTGTGTGTGTTAGAGTGTAGGGAGAAGATGTCCTCTCTGCTCAGACATCTCCACACGGTGATGTGCATGTGTAGTACATTGTGTTTAATGAGTGGCCTCTCTGCTGTCATCTCTCCCCAAGGTCACAGCCATAAGTAGGCCCAGACGGTAAACTCCACTCTGCTTGCGGAGTTTGCAGAATTAGGGCATTCCGCGCTGCGCGGCAAGCGCAGAGTTCCTGGATTCTGCCTTCTGGGCACAAAGAGAAGGATTTATTTTTGTTTGCACTCAAAACTTGTTCTGGTGCTCGCAAGTGAGCTCCACCATACTCTCCGGCAGCTGGCAAGCACGCACAAGACTTTCTGCCCGCTCCCACGGCTCCCAGCTGCGACGGTACCAATGTAGTAGCACTCGCGATCAAAAACGGACCACTCAGGTAGCTTTTGCACTTTAGAAGCAGCTAAATATACCTAACGAGATTTTGGAGTCGATTTTCTTCGCCAACGGACCGCTGGAGTTGTTTTTTGTGCAAGAAGCCTTTTTTTAAAACTTTTTTTACGACAGGAAGGAAGCTCCCCAGAGACTCCAACTTCCTGTTCCTGTCCAGCAGGCTCCTCCCAGTGCTTTGTCCATCTCCTGGTCATTTGGATTTGGAGCTGGAAGGATCACTCTCTTTGTCTGCTGCATATATACCATTGGTTATAAGGACTTTGTATTTGAGATTCCCCAAGTAAGTTCAAAAACTCTTGTTTAAGGGTGTTGTTTGTTTGATAGAGGGCATGCACCAGTATGTATTTGTACTTTTATTCAAATTTTAAAAGTTTTTGTGGTGGGTGGCCTGCAGTTTCAGTATGGGCCTTGTTACAGTTTTGCATTTATATGTTTTTCTTTTGCAAAGAACAATGTTCCACAGTTCAGTCCATTTTCTCCATATTTGTTAAATTTGCAATATTTATGTATTTTGCTATGTGGCCTAGTCTGCCAAGGGCCATCCAGTTAATAGGATCAGGCCAGTGCTAGTCATGCGTGCATGAAACAACTGTTTCTGTGGTCTATGTTATTTTAAAACATCATTTAGTGCTGAGATGGCCTTGGATTAAATTAAAAATGTGGTGGTTTTGTTTGTATTTCACAATTTATTGTGTACAAAAAGTGTATATGAAGGGCAATATTTGATGCCTTGGTAGGATGTGTGTTGTTGTCAAATTTGTATAGCTCAGTTAATTTTTTGGCATTGTTGAATTAATGGTAGTGTTTTCTTCAGTGTTTCTATGCCTCCTTTGTCTGTCCAGTATGTGTGTTTGCTATAGGCCACCATTGATTTGTCTTTGTTCGCCATGCCATGTGGCGGGGGCCATTTTGTGGCATCTGTGTCCATACGCTTGAATGTGTTTTATTTGTTTGCCATGCCTCTTTGCTTTCTGTTGATGTTTGGTCATGTGGCTGGCAGGCATTTTGTGCATCCAACTAGTATGCCTTTGCTGTAGGCTACCATATGTTCATTGTTCCCCATGACTCCTTGCTCGCTGTTGCTGTTTGACCATGTGACACTCGCTGGCAGCAATTTTGTGCATCCAGCCAGTGTACCTTTGTCATAGGCTTGCATGTGTTCTTTGTTCCCCATGCCACCTTGCTTGATGTTGTTGTTTGACCATGTGGCACTGGCTGGCAGCCATTTTGTGCAGCCAGCCAGTGTGCCTTTGCCATACGTTTGCATGTTTTCTTTGTTCCCAATACCTCCTTCCTTGCTTTTACTGTTTGACCATGTGGCACTGGCTGGCAACCATTTTGTGCAGCCAGCCAGTGTGCCTTTGCCATACGTCTGCATGCAGTCTTTGTTCCCAAAGCCTCCTTGCTTGCTGCTGCTGTTTGACCATGTGGCACTGGCTGGCAGCCATTTTGTGCATACAGCCAGTATCCCCTTGCCATAGGCTTGCATGTGTTCTTTGTTCCCCATTGCTCCTTGCTCACTGTTCTTGTTTGTCCATGTGGCACTGGTTGGCAGCCATTTTATGCATCCAGCCAGTGTGCGTTTGCCATAAGCTTGCATGTGTTCTTTGTTACCCATGCCTCCTTGCTCGCTGCTGTTGTTTGACCATGTGGCACAGGCTGGCAGCTATTTTGTGCATCCAGTCAGTGTGCCTTTGCCATAAGCTTGCACGAGTTCTTTGTTCCGCATGCCTCCTTGCTCGCTGCTGTTGTTTGACCAGGTGGAACTGGCTGGAAGCCATTTTGTGCATCCAGCCGGTGTGGCTTTGCCATAGGCTTGCATAGATGGATGTGATATTAGTTTAATAAAATGCTTGAGGATCATTGTAGTATGTATATTAAGAATATGATGAAAAGAGGTTATATATTACATGCACTTTTAAAAAAATGTTTATCTTCCTCGTCCTTGCCTCATAATAGGTTTCTTATCCTCCTCCCATACAGACATCAACAACTATTGATCATTTTTTAAATTTTAATTTTGAATTTGAATTTTTTCTTTTATACTTTTTTCTTTTAATTTTTATATTTTTTCTTTTCTTCTTTTTTGAATTTTTTACAAAAAGATATTTTTTAATTTGAATGTGATTTTTTTTTCATTTGAACTTAGTCGATCAATCCATCCATCCACCATAGGTGCACAGCTGTGCAACAGCATTCAGTTTTTTAAGGTATAATTCCATTTTATCCTGAACACCCTAGCTGTGGTGCACTGCAGAGACATCAGCATCATTCATTTTTTAATTATTATTCCATTTCCCCCTGGACCACATTGCCTACCATAGGCACACACTACCCTCCATTTTTTTTAAAGATTGTTATTCCACTTACCCATGCAGTTCTCAGAGTGCCACAGGTGTCTTATTTAGAATATATGAACATAAAGGAAAGAGCTCTATGTGTATGTTGTGTTAACCTGATGGGAAATGTAATTTTATGGTATGGTGGTGCGGTTTGTCTTTAAAGTGGTTGATTTATTATTACCTAAGTAACCAACCACACTAATATTGTCTTTATCTGTACTAAGTCAAACTTCATCAATGCCATGTTTCACTATATGTTTTTCTTGCTTGTCTGCTTTTAGGTGCACAAGAGAAGAAGAGACATCACTTACAGTACTGCCAAATAGAAGGCCTGTACAGTGACATCACATGTCAGTCAACAATATCTTCTGCTTGTGCACCTTAGTGCCACTGCCAACTGAGAGTTTTAAGATGGCACCAAAGAAAATTGCTCCCAAGAAAATGTGGTCAGTAAGAAGAAGCAGCTTTCCACCAGTAGTGTGTCGGCCTGAACCTTTTTCGGACAACGTCGTGTGTCTGTCGCACTGGCCTCTGGGGAGCAAACTGGGAGCGGCACTCCCACATCAACAGCACTACCCCAATCTAAGCACAAGTTCATGCCTGTCTGTGAGGCAGCCACTGCAATCATGGCGACGACGATAAGCAGAGATGTTGATTTGCATTTGTCCCTTTCACAAAGTAGTACACAATCATTTGAGGAAAACAGGGAAAGGGGACAGCAGCCACAGCCAGCAGTAGTACATCTTCATGATTTTGAAGCAGAACAGGATGTCGAGCTTCCTGCCACTTCAGAGTCTCCTCTTTTAAGAATCATTGGCTCCCAGACCTCCAGCAATGAAAATGCAGGGTACTACTCCACCATCTTCTTCAAGCACCACTTCTGATGATGAAGATAGGGACATGGCGTGGACCCCGCCAGAGTCTGGGAGATGCCAGGAGAGGCAAGAGAAAAGGTACGTTTCTAAAAGCCTTAGAATTAATGGAAGGGGATGATGAGGAGGGTGATAACAGCAAGCTAGGCATTGTGGAAGGTGACACAGAGGAGTCTGACACTGCTATTTAACCTAGTGTGATAGATGTGGCACAGGTAGCACCAGCAGCTCCCATATTTGCAAAGCCCCAGCTGAGACCTGCACTAACCCCTACCACAGTAGAAGTATGCACTGCAGAGAGGCAATCATTGACACGCCCACCTACCTCCAGTTCTTCTTCAGACTTTGGCAGTGGCCCAGTAAAAAAGTATTTCTCCCCAGTTTGGGACTTTTTTATAGTTAGCACACAGGGAGAGCACATTCCAATATGCACCATTTGCCAGACGAATGTTCGTCGATGTAAGCCTTGGTGGACATGGTTGTGGTGGTGAAGGTGAGGAGAGCCAGGGAACATCAGCTACAAGTCCAATCACGGTGGGAGGTGATGATGAGGAAGAAGAGGGTGACATCCTCATGCAAATCAGCCCTGTCTCCAGCAGTGAGCCAGCAGAATCACCCACCTCAGCGACTTCACAATGGCACAAGACTTAGGGGCATATTCTCAAGGACTTATCGCCGAGTTAGTGGCACTTTATCGCAGCCAAAGTGGTGATAGATTTATCGCCCTATTCACAAGCTGGTGCTAACAGCCGATATCGCCAGTTTTCCTGCGATAGCAGCCGCAAAAATCATTGCCACGGATGACACCGGCAACTAACGCTAATGAGATACAGAGTTGGCGTTCCTGTGCAAAAAGCCGCGATAACACCACTTCGCAATATTCTCAACGACCAGCCAGATCGGCGATAAGATCCCAAAACAGGCGATAAGGCGTGTTAGCAGCAGGGATTTAACACCTGTTTTTACCTGGTGTTAAGTCGGACGACAACCTGCACCGCAAAAGGGAGCCCAGCCCAGAGCCACACCTGAAGAACAACAGATGCCATGGAGCTACTGATCATGGAGCTCGGAGCCACAAGAGGGCCACAACACCCACCGCCACCACACCCAGGCCCGCCACGACACCCAGGCCCGCCACCCCCCCCCGGATCCCCCTGCCCCACCGGACTACCACAGAGGCAGCGCAGTCAAAGACAGCGGACCTTCAGAAAACGCACCAGCCTCACAGACTTAACACCAGAGGATGTCATTGCCCACTACAGGCTCAAAAAGACAACCATCCTCCACATCCTGACCATCATTGCCCACAGGCTGACAGTACCAACACAGCGGACAACCAACATGCCTCCACAGACAAAGCTGCTGGCTGTGCTGCACCTGTTGGCCTCTGGTACCTTCCAACCAACAACTGCCAGAGTCGGAGGAGTCTCACAGCCAGCCCTATCCAAGTTCGTCACACCTGTCTTGGATGCCATCATCAGCTTGGTACCCCAGTACCTTCACTTCCCCCACACTGCGCAGGAACAGCTGGAGACCAAGCAAGGCTTCTACGCCATAGCTGGCTTCCTGCACGTGTTGGGGCAATTGACTGCACACATGTACTCCTCGTGCCCCCTGCCCCCACTACACACAATTACCGCAACAGGAAGCACACGCATTCCATCAATGTGCAGGCAATAGTTGACCACCTGGGACTCTTCACCAATGTCGTTGCCAACTACCCAGGCAGTGTGCATGATTCCTTCATCTTCCGACAGTCCATCATCAACCAGCGCTTTGAGGCTGGCACCTATGGGAATGCATTGCTCGTTGGTAAGTACCAAATGAACACACCACACACCTCAACTCCACAGTCATGCAACTCACGACTCTGGGAATGCCCACGTTACAAACTCACATACAACATGCCAAACAACATACCCACCTACCAGATACGACAGCACAACTTACTGTGGTAACCTGGGCTAGCCATGTACACAAGCCATCAATGGCATGGCACCTCAGCCACACAATAGCAGAATGTGGGGAGAGGTGGGAACCAGGCATGTGCGAAGGAGGCAAGTGACCCATGAATGAGAATGTACACAATGCCAAGTGTGGCGTGGATGTGCTGGCCAGACTGCAGCATGGAGACCACAGACATGTCCATGTCAACATATACTGCTGGTGTTTGGAGTGTAGTGGACAGTGGATGCAACCATGTCACCCCAGGCATTGGGGAAGATCATGGAAATGTAGCTTGTTATGTCCCCCCCTGTAAGCATGAGCGGAGTGGGCTGGCCCGGGGTACACCAGGCCAGCGTAGGGGTGTGAATAAAAAGCCCGTTGCCCTGGGCGTGGTTCTCTTCCGGAATGGCCAACGTGTCTGCGAGGGCAGCGCCTCTCAGCCCGCCACGAGGCCGACGCCGTGAGCGGCAGTGCCTGCGATTCTGTGTGCCTGCTGCACCCCAGGTCGCTGGTCCCCAGACCCGTCTTGGCTGCCCCTGCGCAACCAGGCCTCACTGCTCACCTGCTGACACCGGCGTGTGTCAAAGAGGGCCCACCACGTGCCGGTGCAAGCTCCAAGCCCGAGGCCCTCAACCTTGGCAGCCTCCTCAGACCATCACGGCCTCCGCGATTCAGGCCCCCAGCACCCCTTTCTCGTTGACGTACTGCACCACTGCCTCCGGCCTACACTGCGGTCCAGTAGGTCACACATTTGGAACTGAGTCTTGATTTCATGATGGCCGAGTTCATATGTTAATGGCAGCATTTATATCACTGTACTCCCTTCGATCTGGTGCCACCAACTCTGTGCATCGCAAGCCAACGACACGTGTCTGTGGGGCCTTTCTGACTACTGATTTCGGCCTACACTGCGGTCAAGTAGGTCACACATTTGGAACTGAGTCTTGATTATTCAATGGCCGAGTTCATATCATTATACGCAAGGAGAGGAGTAAGAGAAAGATGCAGTTCAGTCCGGAGCAAAAAAGGATCATCGTTATGGAGGTGATCGAACACTACCAACAACTGCTCTGGTGCCACTAACTCTGTGCATCGCAAGCCAACAACACGTGGCTGTGGGCCGCTGCCTCCGGCCTACACTGCGGTCAAGTAGGTCACACATTTGGAACTGAGTCTTGATTTTTTTATGGCAGAGTTTATACCATTGTACAGGCTTCATCGCAGACTACATCCTCTTTCAGCTCTGGTGCCACTAACTCTGTGCCCCGAAATTCATGGACACTCTCTGGTTGAACTTTGGTGGCGTCTGAGTCTATGGCCTGGGGGTTGTCTTCATCATCATGTAGCTGATACTGACTTGGTGTTAAACATGAGTCTGTAGCATTCATCTCCTCCATATTGCCTGTTTCTGCTTGGTTCTGCCCTCTGCATCATGCCCTGGAAGAACACCTTCCACTGTCCCCCGAAACACTCCGCAACATTCACCTTCGACAAGGACCCGCTCAGCTCTCGTGGCCCTACCTCAGTGCACCGCAAGTCACCGTCCCGTGGCGGTGTGCCTGTGCCAGCCGCCGTGCATCCGTGGCCACTAACTCTGTACAGCTCAAGTCATGGACCCTTCCTGATTGAGTCTTGTGAGTGTGAAACGTTGATCACTGTTCTACTTGTTGTCAGCACCAACCACTCCCTGAGGGCTGGCTTACACTCACTCCACACCCATCCAGCACAGGCGTCACTGGATATGTGACCTCGGCAATAAAAGGGGCAGGGCGCACGTGCCCATAGCCAGTTCCACAAACTATCTAAGTGTGTCCGTGTGGTCATTATGTATGCATGAGGGCCCTGGGCCCTACCTCATTACATTGTGCTGTGTACAGCGGACGCAACCATGTCACCTCAGGCAGTGGGGAAGGCCTGGGACATGTAGCTGTGTCGTACCCCCCTGTAAGCGTAAGCGGAGTGGGCTGGCGTACGACAGTCCAGCATAGGGGTGTGGATAATCAGCCCGGGGCTCTGGGCGTTGCCAAGTGTTGGCCTTGCCAAGGTAGTAACTAATGCGTGTATCTCTGTTGTAGTGTCGGCGCCACCCGTCCCGCAATGGACAATGTTGCGATGTAGCATGCCCCCGGAGTGCGGGCTCGGCCGAAGGGATAAATAAAGGAGCGCAAGCCCGCTCGGGGTCCGGGATCATACATGCCAACTGTTGTGTGTGTCGCTATTACAGCAGCATAGGCCAAAGGTCTACCCTCAACCGCATCGCGAGTTCAGCCAGCCATGAACTCTACATCTGTGTCCGCCCTATCCTTACCGTAGGCCTACACACACGTGGCCGCCCACCTTCATCGCACAACATCACAGGGTCGTTGTCAGGCTTGTGGACATGCGCAGACAGGCATGACAATGGTGTGCCGTAGGAGTGCAAGTGATGCAACCGCGCTGCGCACACTAGTAAATAGGCTCGGGGGGAGGGAGGAGCAGCAGTGAGGCTACGTAATACACGTTGATGCTGCTCATTTGCTACAAGCAGTACCTGTCAAACAGGAATCACTAAGTCACACATATCACACACCAATGAACTAGTGAGCCTGCCAACACATCATGCAGAACCAACTTTTGACTCATGTCTCTCTGCATTGTCACAGGTGATCAAGGATATGCACTCTGCCCTTGGATGATGCCACCCTTACGAGCCCCGAACACACAGGCCCAGAGGCAGTACAATGCGGCCCGCAAACGCACCAGGGGCATCGTGGAACGCACATTTGGCATGTTGAAGTCATGTTTCAGGTGCCTGGACATCACAGGTGGAAGGCTCCTGTACAGCCCAGGCATCATGTGCAAGATGATCGCTGCATGTTGTGTGTTGCACAACATATGTGTACGCACCGATGCCCCATGGCTACAAGTGCCAGATGCACCAGACGATGATGAGGAAGATGAGGCAGGTGGACCACACCCCACTGCAGCAGCAGCAGGAATAGCCCATAGGAACACCATCATTGACAATTTCTTCACATGAGCACGTCACATTGTCACAGTCCTTAGCAATCATGGGACAGTACAAAATGACCACAGGCACAGCATGTGCAAATTAATTCATTACAACACACATTCCCTGTGTGCATGTTACTCCTCTGTACAAGCACATCACTCTGACAAGTGTAAGTGCAACATGTAGTGCTGCCAATCTTATAAATTGGAAATAGATGGTGGGTGTGTCACCTGTGTACAGAGAGGCTGTTTAGGGTGTCACGTATTCGAAATGCCATTTCTCTGTGTCAAAGATAGTACTGAATCCCACTCATCAGCGTTTCACATGTGTCCCAAATCATTACATATAGGCTGTCATTTGTGACCTACAATTGACAACAGGGCTTCTTTTGGGGTCAAATTTGTACCACCATGATGCAGGGATGCACCCTGTGACTCATGTCCCACAACATGAGCTACATGGACATAAGGGGGAATCACTGCCCCTACATTTGTCCATGCTTTCATACTTGATTAATCATAGACATGACACATCTGTGTGTATTAGAATGTATTATTCACGTTCAGTGGAGTGTTGAAGCTGTCTTAGTACTGGGCCATGCAGACAACACTTTACAATGTTTCCCCAAGGAGGGCCAGCCAGAGTCCTTTAGGGATTGACAAGTTACTCGGAAGGGGAAGAGTCCAGTCCGCAGGCTGATTGCTGTGTCATTGTTGAGCATACAAAATATGGCAGTCCATGTCGAAGTCCAAGGTTAGTGTTGCAGAGTGTGTCGGGGGACAGTGGAAGGTGTTATTCCAGGGCATGATGCAGAGGGCAGACCAAGCCATATGGCGGAGATGAATGCTACTGCTTCCTCCTTACCACTAAGGCAGATTCATCCTCATCTTCGTCCTCTGAAGTTTCATGTGCCTCACATGTGGGTGGTGGTGTTTGGTTTGCAGCACTGTGTGACACTGACACATCAGGGGCCGGAGATGTGGATGTAGAAGTAGCAGCAGCATTCATCTGCGCAATGTCTTGTGGCATCACTCCCATGATGAGGATCTGCAGGGCATGGAAGATCCCATCTACAGCTTTCTCGTGTGCAGCAGTGGTAGCCATTCTTTGCGCCTGCATCTGCTCCATGTTCTCCATGACCCTCCTCATGTTTCCCAAATCACGGATGACATCGCTGTAGCCACTCTGACTAGACAGTTGTTGTTGTCTCCGAGTCATGACTCCAGCGATGCCAGCCATGGATTGTTGGAGGGCATGGGGTGGACTGTGGGTGTCCGTTAGGGAGTGTAAGTGGTCCCTGATGGGACTTAGACACCCACGTATGGCATCTAGTTTGGCTGCCATGAGGTCGAACCCCACCCGCACCTGTTCAGCCAGCTCCTTCTGGCAGTCTAACACATGGCGTTGGAATGCCATGTGTTCTTCGGTGAGGTGCTGGGAGCCAGACGTGGTGGTGGGTGCTTCCTGCTGTGTGGTCTGTGCAGCGGGTTGGATCACCTCGATGGTGCTGGGCTGCCCTGCTACTGGAGGTGGGGTGCGGAGGTTGTCCATGAACCGTTGGAGTTCATCGTAGTCAATGTCCTGGGGGTCGTCTCCACCATCACTGACTTTATGTAGGGTCTGCTCTGCAGGAGGTGTTGATTGTCCCTCTGCAATGTAAAGGGGAGATGCAGTTTCACAGTGTGTTCCATGTATGTTGACGCATTGGCGGAGTTTACATACAGACTCCATGACAATGTACATTGTGACTGTTTGTGAGGAGATGCCTATTTGATGCGGGACAGTGGACATTTGTACTACATCACGGATGTGAGGTTGTACTCGTACATTGTCATCTCACAGTTTCCTGCTATGCCAGATGTGATTGGCCATTTTGTACACACATGCGGCACCAGTTGTGTCCTGTGTTCTGTTGTGAAAGTGTTGCAGTTTGTACCACATTGTTGTCAATGTTGAGGTGCTCTTATTCTTATGTGTGTGTGCTGCATTGTGGGTGAGTCGTCCCTGCAGCTCTGATTTGGCTGCCCCTTATCCCTTTCAGGCGGTGTGCCTTTGACTTCTGTGCTTCTGCAGTGCTGAGATGTTGCGGACTTGGGTACATTGGGCTCTTGGCCGAGTTGTGACTCTTGGGCATGGTTTGTCCGCAGATGTGTTGTTGATGTGTTGTTGACGTCAGGGTGCTCCTTTCCGGATGTGGTCACCTCAGTGTCCTGGCCTGCACCATGTCATGATAAATGGACTGAAGCCATGCTAATCGTCATGCAGTGTCACTTGCATTGTCAGTGTGGCTCACGGACCCGCAGCTTTTCTGGGTTCAGCACATGTGTACGGGTTTGTTGAGAGATTAGTGATGTGGGGAGGGCCCCCTCTGGGCACATTGTCGACGGGGGCCTACTTGCTGTTTCTATGTGTGCTGCAGTATGCCAAGGAGATCAGAGACATGATCCAGAGTCATTGTGGGTGTGCAGTGTGCTCTACTTAATTGTGCATGTGTGCCATTGTGCCCATCTCCCCCCGTCCCCCCAGTCCCTGGTCGGTACTCACCCTGTTGATGTTGTGTCAGGTCATGTTGAGCAGAGTCCGGATCCACTACTCCTGGCACCGTATCCTGACTGATGACTTTGGCCACCATTTTCTCCATGTCATCCAGCTCCTGGTGTGCTGCTGGACCCCCACCTCCAATCTGCGTTGCTGCTTTCATGTTGGCATCGAGTTTCTTCTTGGTTTTGCCCTTCACATCATTCCAGCGCCTCTTGACCTCTTCCATTGTCCTCCTCAACTCTGCACCTGCATTCACATGGTCCAAGATAGTCTGTCATGTTTGCATCTTTTTGCCAATGACATGTTGGAGGTGACAAACAGTTGTTGGTAGTGTTCTATCACCTCCGTAACGATGATCCTGTTTTCCTGCGGACTGAACCACGTCTTCCTCTTCCCCTTGGCCTTCCCCGACCCCGAGGTTCCTTGCTGGTCGTCCATGGGGCTTGTGGGGTTCGCGTTATCCTCTGCACTCAGTCTGGGTGCATCCATGGTGCTACGCAGTTGATTTTTTTTGGTCTTTTTTTCCCCCTGCTTTTATAGTGCATTTTCCCGCATGACGCGTGGGAATTGCAGGCCTTTTGCTGGTTATCGCTGATTTTTGTATCACGATTTTGGGCATCGCAACTTTTTTCGCGTTCGTGTTTCGCATTTTTTCGGCATCGCGTTAATTTTAACGCGGTCATTTGGTGCGTTATCGTGAGACTATCGCATGGTGCCGCCGGGTTGAGAATACAACGTTAACACGTGTTATTTTCCCGCGATGGACTGCGATGTGCAAAGTTGCGTTAAGCTAATTTTGCGATAATTATCACACGTTCTTGAGAATATCCCCCTTAGAGTCAGCTGGAGATACCACGGCATACAGTGACAGCCCCACCACGAAGGTCACTGTGTTTACCACCACCTACTTCGCAAAAGTCGCCTGCGTCAGTGGTCCCAGAAAAGAATAAAAAAACACAGGCTACTATTGCAGGCATGTTTAGACCGGAGGGGCCATAAGACTGAAACCACCCAACAGCACATTTGTACAATGGGAAGCTGGCAAAAATGTTAGAGCTGGACCTCCTCCATTTTTCTTTTGTAGAAGGAGTGGGATTCTTTGAATGTGTGGCAGCCATCTGCCCAAAAAGGTTCCAAGTTGGACCTATTTTGTCAGAGTTGCTGTTCCAGTGCTGCATCACGATGTGCTGCAATTGTTTGGACAAGCTTTACAGCAAAGTGTTGTTCACACTATCCACCTGATGACAGACATAAGGACCAGTTGTCGGTGACTGATTACATGTGCATCACTGTACACTGGATCTATTTTGTGGGGGTAAAGCAAAGGCTATCTACAGTTCGTGGCCCTGAAAATGTTTTTAAGTGTGTTTGGCGGCATGCAACAGTGGCCATGTTTGCCATGGAGAAATCACATACAGTTGCAAACTTCTTGGACAAATTTAACAGTTAGGTGTCTGAATGGTCGTTACCCAGAGGTCTCAGAACTGGATTTGTTGCCACGGACAATGGCAGTAACATAGTCAAGCCCATGGCAGGCGATGGCTATTTCAGGGTCCAATGTTTGGCACATTGTACCAACCTGGTGGTGCAAAACTTTTTTTTAAAAAGAAGCTATAGTCAGCAATATACTGACCACCTGCAGAAGAATCTGCACTCATTTCAGTCATTCTTTTAAAGCCCGCAAGCATTTGTGGATTATTCAGGGTGCTAATAGAGTACTAGTTAAAGCTCTGATACAGGAGGTGTCAACATGTTGGAACTCGTCTTATTACATGTTGCAACGTCTGATTGAGCAGCACAAACAGATCAATGATTATATCATTCAAAGAGGAGAGGATGCAAATAGGAAAGCTATGACAATTGATGCTGACAAATGGGGCCTTGTCAAATGCCTGACATAGATGCTACTGCCTTTTGAGATTTTCACCCAGGAAGTTAGCAAGGACGACAGTACGATGGCCAAGCTATCCCGTTGCTTCATCTGCTACAGGACCAGATAAAGAAGGTATTGAAGGTGGCTATGCCACATTTATCAATTGTATTGGGCAGGAAAATATAAATCAAATAATTATAAGCAAACCATACTAGAGTTCTTTGCAGTGGCGCTCACGTGGTTTCAGCACCTAACCATCTTGGGTGCAACTCACCATATGGCTTCGCAGTCCATACTATTACTAAACAAACAATGGCACCGAAATAGTTCTAAATATTCCAAAAAGTAATTGAAATGTATAGTATTGCAGCCTTAACAAAGTCCGGGTGGACGAAACATGTGTTGGCTGCTTCTACATGGTAAAATACATATACAGAATCATCTATGAATTAAAAGAGAAGAATCTAACAACATCCATGACTGAATTGGACTTTCTTATCAAGGATTGGAGAGATACTACAGTGTGTGTGCTTCGGTGCCATTGTTTGTCAGATAAAGAAGGAGTCTGAATGGTTGGCACACGAAGGTGTGAAAGAAAACACAGAAGCCAGTGCCTTGGTTGAGAGCTTACTCTTTTGCTTGGCTTGTAATGGAAGGATGCAAAATGACATTATCTCATCCAGACAGTACATCTGTACCACACTACTTGATCATCGGTGCAAAACAAATTGCGCCCACTTGAATTCGTTTTTCTGAAGGAGATATTTCAACAAACAAGAGGTGGGTTGTTGAACGAGCCGGAGACCTGGAAGAAGAACGAGTGGAACTTAAAGTCCCACTCTGCAGTTCTGGGGTGCCGCCTTCAACTTCCAGAGAGGGCAGTCTTGTCTCACAGCAGCCAACACAAGCAACCAGAACACGGGCAACAACAGCAACAGAAGGATCAGACCCAGCCTCTGCACTGGATTGGTATCAAATGGCTTGGCTGTAGTCCAGTACATAGGCATTGGCAAAAGAGGTCGAGCACGTGTCAGCACCAATGACCATCCAGAGGATGTTCCAGGAGTACCTGAATGCTCCAAAAGAGGATAATGTGGATCAAAAAGCACTGATGTATTAGAATGGTAAGATCCACAAATGGCCAGAGCTCAGCCAGCTGGAAATAAAGGGGCAGATTTACAAGCCCCTTGCACTGCCAGTACGTCACTTTTTGTGACGCACTGGCAGCGCATTTCACTGCCCCATATTTACAAGGATAGGAAAAGCCACCCTGCATGGCTTTTCCTGTCCTTGTAAATAGGCCCCCTTTACAAGCAGCACTTTGCTTGAAAGCGGCGCTCCATGGGTGTTGCTGTGGGTGTTCCCACGCAACACCCATGGAACAAGACACATTTCTAGATTTACAAGGATTAGTAAACCTGGAAATGCGTCAGTATAGCGAGGCGCAACGAGGAGAAATGTTTTCATTTCTCCTCGTTTTTTCCTCTTTCAATACGTGCTGCATTCTACATCATGCATTGAAAGAGGAAAATGCCTGAAGTGATTGTTTTTGTGCAGGAAGGTGCCCCTTCCTACGCAAAAACAATCCCCCCATGACGCAGGCATCCGTTTGTGCGCCAGTGCAGCAGAGAGCACAGGAATGCGACATATCATTGTAAATATGTCGCATTCCTGTGCTCTGAAGGTGACGCAGTGTGGCACAGCCAAAGGGCTTGCAGTGCCACGCTGCGGCACCTTCTTGTAAATCTGCCCCAAAGTGTCTGGCTTGTTATGTACCCAGCGTGTCTGCTGAACCTGTGTTCAGTGCAGCTGGCACAGTTGTTCCAGAGAGAAGTACCAGTCTGTCGCCTCAAAACATGAAGAGATTGACCATGATCCAAATGAACCAATATTTCATACCACCATTCCTAAAACGGCACAGGAGTAGGAGGAAGAGTATTGGTCAGAATCAAGTGTGTTAGCTGACCAAATTCTGGGTGAGCTACCTGAGCTTGAGGACACACTCTACTTCCCAGACTGAGTATGCCAGTACCACCTAATTATTTCTTGTTAAACTTCTTTCTTTGCAAAATAAAAGGTAGCTAGGGGAACATTATATTTGTGTCAGATTTGTTCTGCCCCACCATTTTCTAGTCACATATATGGCCGAATTGCAGTTGGATCAGTGTGCAGTGAAGAAGCCTTCACAATTCCTTCATGATATTGGAAACAATGCCTGCCTCCCTTGCATGCTTATCCTTTCTTGCATCACTTAGCAGGGCTGCCCCAGATGATCATTGATTTACAAGAGTGCCAATACCAAATTCCATTGTGTCTCCTGCATCAAAGATACACTTGGGTACCTACTGCCTAACATGCACATGCTTTGATTGGAAGAGATAACTACAACTATTGCAACACTGAGTGAGTGATTGTGAGCGATGAATGAAGATGTATATGGTGGCAGACAGTGAGGAAGGATGTTGAATTAATAGCAAACTTGATTTTGATTAATTGCAATGCTGGGTGCCTAATGGGTGATCATTTTTCCTGAAGGTGATTATCCAAACTTACGTAGTAAAAATGTACCTGTACTGCAGGACAGATGTACGTACTACTGTATAGGGAGGAACTGGGGTCTCCACTGAGACATCTTCCACATATGACTGGTGTGTGTAGGAGGAACTGCCCTCTTCATTGCAAGCGCTCTCTTAATTGACAGCTCTTTGTGCTAAGGTGTAGGAAGAGACTGCCACTCTGCTGAGACCTCTCTATTAGATGGAATGTGCATACTAGAGTGTGGGGAGGGACTGACCTCTTCACTGAGACCACTCTCTTGGAAAACACATGTGTAAAGTAGTTTGTTATGCGGATTTGGAATCTTAACTCTCAATTGGATGAGGGGTGTGTGTTGTAGAGTGTGGCAAGGGACCTACTGCTCAACTGAGACATCTCTTTTAGATGACTGGCATGCATAGTAGCATATCGGGAGGAACTGGCCTCATAGCTGAGATCGCTTTCTTAGATGATAGGTGTGCATAGTATGGTACAGGGATTGAGTGGCCTCTCCCCTGAGACCTCTTTCTTTGGACACAGATGTGCATAGTAGGGTGTAGGGACAGAACAGCCTCTCTGCTGCTACCTCTTCCCAGAATGATGGATGTGTGTAGTAGGTATGGGGAGGAACTCGCCTGTCTGCTGAGAACTCTGTTTTGAATGACAGGTGTGCACAGCTGAATGTGGGGAGGAACTGACCTCTCGCTGATACCTCTCCCCAAGGGGACAGGCATGCATAGTAAGGAGTGCAGAAGGAGTACCCTCTCTGCAGATTCCTGTCACCAGGGTGACAGGCATGCATAGTAGGATGTGGGGAGGGACTGGCATCTCCACTGGCACCTCTCCACCATGTGACAGGTATGTGTAGTAGACTTTGGGAGGGACTGGCCTCTCCACTAAGACCTCTCTCCTATATGACAAATGTGTGTAATAGAATGTGGGGAGAGACTTGCCTCGCTGCTTAAACCTCTCCCTAAGGTTATGGGTATGTGTAGTAGAGTGTGGGGAGAGACTGACGTCTCCACTAAGACCTCTGTCTTGTATGACATGTATCCAGAGTAGGGCATAGCATAGGCAAGGACTGACCTCTCCACTGAGACACCTTAACAAGGTGATTGGCGTACATATTACGGTGTGAGGAGGAAATGCCCTCTCCAATCAGATCAATTCCCAAGGTAATGGGTGTAAATTGTAGGCCTTAATAAACAAATACAATTTTCAGTAAAACTGCTTCCTACAGTGACAAGAGTGTATACTAGAGTGTATTCTGACATTGCTTACTTCTTTCTTCTTTTCATGATCCTGTGAGTGTCCAGTGGGATCGCAATGTTTTAGAAAAAGTAATTTAATTTTTTTTATCACACTAGTTATGCCTTACAGACCCACCCCCAATAAAAAGGTGGACAACATGCCTTTCTCCTAGTAGAGTGTATTGAGAGGTTGCCTACTCCTTTCTATGTTTCACGATTGTATGAGAGTCCCATGAGATTGCAAAATGTTTGAAGAAGGAATTTATATTTTTTTTCTTCACAGTGCTTATGATTTACAGACATCCTCACAATAAATAGGGGAGCAGGATTTCTTTCTCATTCCCCTTATATAGCTTTTTAGTTTATTCTCAGCACACCTGATATTTTTTACAGTAAACAGTAGCAGCGGCAATTTCATTTCTAAACCTCCAACTACCAGCCAATCATAGGAGTCGCTCCCGCGGGAGTGAGAAGACTGATGGGAAAAACGGGCCCCTCGACCAATCACAGGACTCCATTCTTTAATTTGAGATCTCGCAAGACTCTCGCGGGACTCTTGCGGACCGATAAGTCTGGATATACAAATAATTTTTTAACCTTCATTTCTCAAAAACTACTGAACAGATTTACATCAAATAAAAAAAGCACACTCTGAGGACCAAGATCTAGCTTCCAGCCAAATTAAGCATAGCTCTGTTCAGCAATTTTTGTTGCAGCCCTGCCTATCAGAGTGCTGCGCGAGGAGTCCTAAGGGGAAAAAGCACCCCATACCAATCAGAATTTGAAGTTGGGCTTGCAGGGCTCCCGCCAGAGCCACTGAAACCCAACAGTCCAGATATACAAATATATTTGTACTTTAATTTCTCAAAAACGAATAAATGGATTTACACCACATCACATAAAGCACACTTTCTGGACCAAGATCTAGATTCCTTCCAAATTTGGTGTATTTCCTATCAGCAGTGTTTGCGATATCGCATACCAGAAAAGTTTATGAAAATGCATGAGGACTTTGCATTTTGGGATCCCCTTTTTCCTCAACCCCACTTGGTAGATCACTGACACAAAAAGTTATTAGCAAACCTAAAAAGTAATTTGCTATGGAAATGCAAACCTAACTATAACTAGCCAGTGGTGACCGCCAGTGGGTAGTTATAGTTAGGTCTACTTTTCCATAGGAAATGCCTTTTTTGGTTTGCTAATAGCTTTGGTATCATTTCATCCCCACACCCCTGGAGTCATAACAGATTTTTTTTCTCCGTCTCCACCCCAGATCTACAGGGCATCAATACTTCTGCTGCACCAATAAAAAAAGGGCAAGTCCAGATTTTTTAGAAATAACCCCCTAGAATGGTTTAGGGTCCGAGGGCTTGTGCTTGCATCCCTTACTCCATGAGCCTTTGTAAAAGTTTAAAAGTCCTGGGTACCTCATCCCCCAGGACTTATGGAATATTTATGGGGAGGAGGGCATGTGGCCTCCATCCTGAGCCTTTTGAAGACTCTGTAAATCTTTATGGGGAGGGGGCTTGAGGCCCCCCTTCCTGTGCCATTTTGAGTAACCCTGGGCAAAGCACTACGCTACGCTCGCGTAGTTTGCGAAGTTTGCGCTACTTCGCACAACGCGAATTGCACGTAGCACAGTGCAAACACGCGTAGCGTAGCGTAGTGCAGCGGTCATTTTTTGCTTTCTCGCGGTCCTCAACGTCAAGTTGGCGACCGCGAGCAAGCAAAATGACATCCCGGCGAGACTTTTTCCTCGTTCGCGATCAGCAACATCAAGTTGCCGATCGCGAGCGTGGAAGATAAACATCCCGGCGAGATTCTCAACGCGGGGAGGTCAGGTTTCTCATGGCGAGTGGTCGCGTATGCTCGCGACCGCTCGCGATGAGAAACTACCAGTCCGCGTTGAGAAAGCTGCCGCTCGAGTAAAAATCTACTCGAGCGGCAGTAAAAGACAGCTCACACTGTGCAAGATGCCGTTTTCAATGATTGCACAGTGCGGACAAGCATCCGGCACTGTGCAATCATTGCGAACAGTGCACTACGCAGTTCGCGCAGTGCTACGCGTAGCTCGCGTAGTGCGAACTGCACTTTGCGTAGCTTCGCGTAGCGCTACTTCGCGAACTACGCCCAGGCTTAATTTTGAGGCCCTGGGGACTCCAGCCCTGGGTGTTGATATATTTTTTGGGGGAAGGGGAGTTATGCCCACCCTCCCTGAAACTTTGTAGGCCTCTAGGACCCCATATCTCAGGGTTGAATTGTTTTTTTAAATGAGGAGGGGGTTGCTGCCCCATCCCTAAGCCATTGAAAGGCCCCAGGGATCCCATTTTCTCCTGCCCTAAGGAAACTCTAACTCACAAATCATTAACTTCATGGAAAAATCAGAAATTACATCATCAATAACAACACTGTGCATGGTGGGGCATGAGTTATAGTAACTTTAGGGCAAGAGATATACTTGAGATAATAACTGGAGAATTACAATTTTTTGTTTAAAACGGTATGTTTTAACTGACTTTTTCACCTTACTATAACATCCCTTTAACCTGTGTTTTTTCAGTGAATTTCTAAGGTTTTGTTCTTAATGTAAAGTAAGATAGTATTGCAATTCTTAGCTATAACGTCACCTTTAACCTAGGGTATTTTCCACAAAAATGCTTTTTTTGGCCCTGGGGGTCCTTGTGGTAGCCCCTGAGCACTCCTAGTGGGTCAGGGTGTTTCTACCCTGCGCCTTTTCTTGTTTTTTATCTTTTTTTTACCTTTTTCTTGTGACTCGGTTACCAAGTCACAGGATGGCTGCCAACACATTCTGGTTTGGAGTGTTGGCAGACTATCAGAATGAAGCTCGTGCTCGGGAGGGTTCACGAATCCTCCTCGGTGCTCAGATATCGATATTTTTAGTTTTTTAATTTCTCAGCAACTACTGAACGGATTCACACCATTTTTAAAAAAGCACGCTTTCTGGACCAAGACCTACCTTTTTGCCAAATTTGGTGTAATCCCGTTCAGCAGTTCGGGCTGTAGCTTTATCTAAAGTTCCTATGGAAATTAACATGGGGAAAACGCTTTTTGGGACCCCCCTTTTTTCTCGGCCCCCGCTTGACGAATCACCCCGAAAGTGTGAGAACAGGAGCTGGCCTGAGTGAACCATTAGTTTTAAAAATTTCGCGAAGATTCGTCAAACAGCGCCAAAGATATTGGCAAAAGAAAAAACTCTATTTGAATAGAAACAAGGTCCTAACTATAACTACCTACTGGCGACCAGTGGGTAATATATATATATATGTATAAATATATATATATATATATATATATACCGCCAAAAACTCTCCGGACTTCCACAGCAGCGCTGGCAGCAACAGCAGCGGCGAACAGAGGGAAACAGACCCAAATAGCGATGGCAGGTAAGATTTATTTCCTCACTTAGTGACGCGTTTCGAGCACAGCCGTGCCCTTGTTCACACACCAAGAACCATTCTGCCATAACAATTTTTAAACTGCTGGGTGTGCACTTTCCCATGTCACATGACCATAGATATAGAAGAAACCTTCATGAATACTATTGACATATTTTCTCTTCTGTTTGCTGGCTAAAAAGATAACATTACAGCTTGTAATCTAAGGATTGCAGCCATTCTAGTTGAATGAAACTTAACAGATAAATGGAATTCATTATTATCTTGAAAAATGCATGAATAAATCGGGTTTAAAAAAACCCGACATATATTAAAACTTATCACTTGTGAGACATATAAATAGACCCATATCTCCAATGTATATAAGTATAAATATGTTTGAAATATTCACCGACTAAAAAAATGTATGAAATATATACATAACAATTTCTTTATATACGAATACATATTAAGTTAAGTACAGCATACTTGTCATTATAAATACTGTTACTATGGTCAGTCACAACTCATATTAGTATATAATTAGAAAAACCCTTTAACATTCATTTCATTTCTCAATCGGATTATTTCAAATATCTCGCAATTATCCAAATCTATATCTATTCGGACCTTGCTATGTCAGCCTAAATGCTGAATATGTCTGCCATACCTTTAAGATTCACGACGTGGCTTGCCTTTACTATTGCATGCATCTAATGCCTTGCTTAAGAATGTATCCTCTAAGGTTTGAATGTCCAAGAGTATATTTGCATTTGCCTACTTACAATCTATGGTCCACATATAAAGTGCTTCAAGTGACAGAAAGTGCAAAATGCAAAGTGCTAATACTAATAAAAATACACTAAGGGCCATATGTATGAACACCACGTTTTGCGATTCTCAAATTGCGATTTTTAAGGAATCGCTAATTGAGAATCGCAAACGCTATGTATGTAGGATTTGCAATAAATTTTGCGAATCCTACATATTCTTAATTGCGAATCGCAAATTGCGATTCGCTATTAAGGAATACCTCCCCATTCATTCCTATGGGTCTAGAGGCCCATAGGAATGAATGGGAAGACATTCGCAATTTGCGATTCCCAATTAGAGAATCGCAAATTGAGAATGCAATTTCAAGGGTGCCAGGGTGTCTAAAGGACACCCTGTTGCACCCCTGAAATGAGCATGGGTGCAGATGTGGCGCACATACATGCCCTAAGGGCATGTATGTGCGCCACATGGCACTTTGAAAAGTGCAAAAAGTGCATTTTCCAAAGGAATCGCAAATTACCACCAACCTGAAGTTGGTGGTAATTTGCGATTCCTAAGGCCAAATTGCACTTTTTGGTGCTCTTACATTGCATTTAAGGAATCGCAATTATGCGATTCCTTAAATGCAATCGTAAAATAGGGAATCGCAAATTTAGCGATTCCTTATTTTGCGAGGCAGTTTTGACTTCATACATACCTCTAAGCAAAATTGCATTCGCAAACGCCGAAATTCTGCGAATTTTGGCGTTTGCGAATGCAATTTGGCTTGATACATATGGCCCTAGAATTCTAAATGCTTAACAAGCACCACCCTAAAAAATCCCACTGATACTTAAATATCCAGAGTGAATTGCGGCTAAAAAATCCCCATTAAAAACCCCTAAAAAAGTGGATAAAAGTGTTTTTTAATATATTTAAAAAAGTGGTGTAATGCATAGAAATGGGTTCTGTTTAACAAGAACATTTTTATTCTCTCTTTCTCTTCTGTCTACAACCCCTAATTAAAATGCAAAGCACACATTGATCTGAAACAGTGTTTATAACGAACACAGAGGAGCAACCAGCTTATTATTTACAGAAAATTGTGCATATCTTCCGTTGTATTTAATCCATATGGAGCCTTGCTGTCTAACTCAAGGATGGTGCGAGTTTCAAGTTGTCTTAAAAGCTTTTCCCTATTGCCTCCTCTTCTAAGGGGTGGAATCGCATTTATCACAAAATACGTGAGGCAACTCAGCTCATTATCATGTGTGTTCTTGAAATGTCTCGCCACCGGATAGGACGTATCATTATTCACTATGGCCCTAATATGCTGTAATATCCTGACATGCACCTGTAGCTTAGTGCTTCCCACATAACGCAAACCACAGGTGCACGCCAGGACATACACAGCATACTCCGTCCTGCAGCTGTAATTCCCTTTAATGACAATGTCAACATCTGAAAACGGGGTAGTGTACTTGGTGGTATTGATACCAAACTTACAGGCACGGCAGGAAGAACATTTAAAAAACCTTGCCTTGGTTTTAACCATGTGCCTGAAGTATCCAATTCCGGACTGTTTTTAACCAGAATGCTCCTCATGGACTTAGCCTTTCTGTAAGTAATGGTTGGAAGATTGAGGAGCCGGGGTCCCAAGACCCCATCAGTTAGCACTATAGGCCAATTTTTTTCTTATGATAGATTTAATTTTTCTTTCTTGCCTACTGAATGTTGTAATGAGTCTGGGGTTGTTTTCCATCTCAACTATATCTCCTGCTTGTTTTTTGCTCTGTAGGAGAGTTTCTCTTGATCTGCCCTGTGATTTATTAAGAGCTTGTGTCAACACCTTATCATTGTAACCTCTTTCTTTCAACCTCTGCATAGTATTGAGTAAACATTTTTCAAATTCATCATTAGTACTGCAAATACGCTTTAGCCTGAGTATTTCCCCAAAGGGAATACTATCTATAAGATGTTTCGGGTGACTGCTGCTGGCGTGCAAAGTACTATTCCCAGCTGTGGCCTTTCTAAACAATGTAGTTGTTAGTTTCTTATTATCCACCAAGATATGTACATCTAAAAATTCTATTGTAGTATTGCTGATCTGGGAGGTAAAATTTAAGTTCATAGAATTCTTGTTCAAAGTAGCGATAAACTCCTTGGCGCTGTCCTCATCTCCCTTCCAAATGATGAAAACATCATCAATATACCATAGCCAGTATACTACATGCTGATCATAAATATCTTGGTGGATTTTCCTTAGGACCTGTTCCTCCCACCAGCCAACATGCAAGCATGCGTAGCTGGGGAGAAACAGGATCCCATGGCCACGCCCTCAATTGTCGCAGGGTATCTTTTCCAAATAAAAGAAATTGTTGTGCAGACACCATGAAATCAAATTTAAAAGCATTTTGTTATGTTCATAAAACTCACAAGATCTAGTGTCGAGGAAATGTTTCACTGCATTTAGCCCAACCATGTGATCTATGCACGTATACAGTGACTCAATGTCCAAAGAAATTAATAAATAACCCTCCTCCCAAGTAATATTCTTGATCTTATTTAGAAAGTCTCCTGTGTCTTTCACGTAGCTTGGAAGTTTTTTTACAAAGTCTTGTAGAAAAAGTCAACATATTGAGAAATATGGTCACTGGCACTGTTGATAGCCGAGATTATGGGTCTCCCTGGTACTGGTCGAATATTTTTGTGTACTTTGGGAATTAGGTACATGATTGGAATGACAGGGTGTTCTATGTTCAAGAATTTATACTCATTTGTTGATATTAGACCTTCCCTTTTATATTGCAACAGTTGTTTTGATAAACCTTCCCTTGCTGTGTTGTATTCCTTTAAATTTGTTTTCATGTAACAATCCTTATTGTCCAGCTGTCTCTTGGCTTCTGTAATATATGCCTTCCTTGGCCATAACACAATATTTCCTCCCTTTTCTGATTTGTTGACAATTATTTCGTGATTTTCTCCTAGTTTCTTCATGAGTTGGGCATATTGTTAATTCATGAATGTTTTTTTCGTTTTTTGTTTCTTCACTTGGACATATAGTTTTTTAATATCCTCAATAACACGTTCATGAAAAATGTCTACAGAGTCTTTTGGCATAATGGGAAGAAAGGTACTTTTAGGTTTAAATGGACTTACCCCTGCACCTTTTTGGCTGATCTTAATTCTTTGTAACTTGGCTTGGGTACTCATTTCCAAATTATCAACCGTTTCCTGCTCATCATTAACCTCGTTATGCAGATCCTGCAGTGCCAGCAAAGCCGGGACATCAGAGACCTGCAAATCCTCGGTATTCTCATGATCAATTGCCGCAGTTTCTTTATGTTTTTCCAAACCTGATTTGATTGTGAAAAACTTTTTCAATTTTAGTTTTCTAATGAAGCAAAAAATATCTATTCTTGTATTTGAATAGTTGAAAGAACTTTCTGGACAGAAATTGAGTCTTAAGGACAGCAGCTGTTTTTCTGCTTGTGATAGTGTGACCTCTGACAGATTGATGATTGTTTGTTCATCTATCGCTGTTTTTTGCACCAATGTTGTTTTTTCTTTTGAGATATGTTTTCGGTGCTGGCGCCTTGCTTTTCTCCTGGCATTCCTCTTTTTTCTGTTGTTGGCTTGTTCCGATTTCTTGGCCTCAGCGTTTGTCGTCTGTCCTCCACTAAAAAATCAATTTCTTCTCCCAAACAGCGCCAAAGATATTGGCAAAAGAAAAAACTCTATTTGAATAGAAACAAGGTCCTAACTATAACTACCTACTGGCGACCAGTGGGTAATATATATATATATATATATATATATATATATATATATATATATATATATATATATATATATATATATATATATCCACAGAAAAGGCTGCCCTCGAAGGAAGACACTACCCCAGTGGGTTGATTCAAGGCCAGCATTACTGAAGGCACTGCACATAGATTGTCACTCATAATGGACCTCCCACTCCGTTAGCATTTCCATATTCAAATCGCCAATTCGCGCTAGGTGCTCGAATCCGTCCGAAAAAAAACAAAAAACGAAGCGTTATCCTTAAGCCCCCGGGTGGGCCAGGTCCCGGGGGCAATGTATAATTATATAGCTGCCGCCCATGGGGGCCCCCGTAGCCCAGGGGACCGCCACCTCCCCGGGGCTTTATCCATAATGTGTGGGGGGCACACAGCCCCCCTCGCAGCCCCGGGGACCGCCACTTTCCCGGGACATAAGTTAAATATAGGCGGGAGGGCCTTGCGGGCCCCCCCAAGCCCCAGGGACTGCCACCTCCCCGGGGCTTTATTAAAATAAGGGCATGGGGGCCTCCCAGGCCCCCCAAGCCCTGGGGACTGCCACCTCCCCGGGGATTGATCAAAATAAGGGCAGGGGGCCTCGCGCCTCCCCAAGCCCCGGGGACCACCACCTCCCCATGTCCCCCCTTCCTAAAATAAATAAAATAACAGAAGCCCCGCCCCCTTTCACTACTTCTCTGCAAACGCGTCTCTTGGCGCGTTCTATGTTGGGGGATGAAGTCCCCTACCCTACTGATGGTCCTTAGGGGCCAATTAGCCCATCTCTTACCTCCAGTAAGCCCCAAACAGTGGGATTGCTGAGAGGTGGTCTGAGGCCACGCCCCCTTTTTACACCACTCGGTAAACGCGCCTCTTGGCGCACTGCTGGTGGTGCGATGAGGTCCTCTTGTGTCCTGAGGACCTCAGGACACAAGTGGACTTTATCCCCCAAGCAGCAGTGTGCCAGGAGCCGCGTTTGCAGAGTGGTGTAAAAAGGGGCCGTGGCCTTTGAGCACTCTCAGCAATCCAGCTGTATGGGGCTTACTGGAGGTAACAGGAGGGCTAGTTGGCCCCAAAGGACCCCCAGCAGCGAAGGGGACTTCAATCCCCATCCAAGAGTGCACCAGGGAGTGCGTTTGCAGAGTGGTGGGCAAAGGGGGCGTGGCCTGCTATGAGAACTTAGCAATCCTGCTGTGTGGTACTTAGTGGAGGTAATAGGAGGGGTAGTTGGCCCCCCAAGGATGTCCTTGGGGGCCAACTAACCCTCTTGTTACCTCCAGTAAGTCCCACACAGTGGGATTGCTGAGACGTCTTCGGAGGCCAAGCCCCCTTTCTCCACCACTCTGCAAACACACCTCCTGGCAGACTATGGGATGGGGGATGAAGTCCACTTTATACCTGAGGGACTTTGGGGGCTAAGAAGCCCTCCTGGTACCTCCTGTAAGTCCTACGCAGCGGAATTCCTGAGTGCTGGTCGGATGCCCAGCACCCTTTCTCCACCACTCTGCAAACTCAACTACTAGTTGAAGTAGCATTTGCAATGTAATAGGTTTCGCATTTGCGAGAGTTAGAGCTATTGGTGTTGTAAATGTAAAAGTTTTTTACTAATGTTTTTTGGTGTAAAGTGGATACGTTGTGTGTAGTGGAATTATGTGGTATGTTGTGCAGTGAAATTATGTGTATAGAAAGTATGTGGTATTTAGTGTATAGGAATTATGTGGATTGGGATTATGTGTTTTGGAGAGTAATTATGTGGTATTGTAGTCTGTGTTGTTTAGTGGTAACCTCAGGTTTAGTCTTCCTCGTTTACATAGAAGCTAGACTATAAACTCAATGAGACGCAATAAAATAAGGAACCACTGAGGAGCACTTCTGGACCTAGTCGGAGGTATGAGCAGGGCCACTGGAATTATGTGACTGTTCGGCTGCACCAATTTTCACATAATTAAACATTTTCCGCATTTGCCAAATATTCCATCATCTGCTGCCTAATCTGCAGATTTGAACAAAAAAAGCCTTGTTTCTAGCTCAAATGGCTCAAATGTTCCCAAAAATGCAGCGTCATGTGTTACAGCATGGTGGAAGGTCCTTTGTAAAGCTGGAATGGTCACGTGTTACTTATTGCAAAATGTGAGTGTTAAACTGGTACTAATGGTGCACAAGCCTCTCTTTTTTCTGTGCCTCTCTTCCCTCTTTCTGCATTTCTCTTGCTTCTTTCGGCACCCCTCTTGCCTCTTTCTGTACCTCTCTTGCCTCTTTGTGTACCTCTCCTACCTTTTTCTGCACCCCTCTTGCCTCTTTTTGCACCTCTGTTGGTTCTTTCTGCACTGCTCTTGCTTCTTTCTGCACCCCTCTTGCCTCTTTCTGTACCTCTCTTGCCTCTTTGTGTACCTCTCCTACCGAGTTCTGCACTTCTCTTGCCTCTTTCAGCACCTCTGTTGCTTCTTTCTGCTCTTCTCTTCCTTCTTTCTGCATCCCTCCTGCCTCTTTCTGTACCTCTCTTGCCTCTATGCACCTCTCCTACCTTTTTCTGTAATGCTCTTGCTTCTTTTTGCACCTCACTTGCTTCTTTCTGCACCCCTCTTGCGTCTTTCTGTACCCCTCTCCCCTCTTTATGTGCCTCTCTTGCCTCTTTCTGTACCCCGGTTCCCTTTTTCTGCACCTTTCCTGCCTGTTTCTGCACCTCTCTTGCCTCTTTCTGTACCTCTGCTTTCCTGTTTCTACACCCTTCGTGCCTCTTTCAGCACCTCTGTTGCTTCTTTCTGCACTTCTCTTCTTCCTTTCTGCCCCCCTCCTGCCTCTTTCTGTACCTCTCTTGCCTCTTTGTGTACCTCTCCTAACTTTTTCTGCACCCCTCATGCCTCTTTTTGCACCTGTGTTGGTTCTTTCTGCACTGCTCTTGCCTCTTTCTACACCTCACTTGCCTCTTTCTGCACCTCTGTTGGTTCTTTCTGCACTGCTCTTGCTTCTTTCTGCACCTCACTTGCCTCTTTCTGCACTTCTCTTGCTTCTTTCTACACCTCTGTTGCTTCTTTCAGCAATTCTCTTGCCTCTTTCTACACTTCGCTTCCTTCTTTCGGCTACCCTCCTGCCTCTTTCTGTACCTCTCTTGCCTCTTTGTGCACCTCTCCTACTTCCTTTTGCACCCCTCTTGCCTCTTTTTGCACCTACCTCTGTTGGTTCTTTCTGCACTGCTCTTGCTTCTTTCTGCACCTCACTTGCCTCTTTCTGCACTTCTCTTGCTTCTTTCTACACCTCTGTTGCTTCTTTCAGCAATTCTCTTGCCACTTTCTGCACTTCTCCTGCTTGTTTATGCACCTCTCTTGCGTCTTTCTGCACCTCTGTTGCCTCTTTCTGCACCTCACTTGCTTCTTTCTGCACCCCGCCTGCCTCTTTCTGCACCTCATTTGCTTCTTTCTGCACCCCTCCTGCCTCTTTCTGCACGTCTCTTGCTTCTTTCTATACCTCTCTTGCCTCTTTCTGCTCCTCTCTTGCCTGTTTGTGCATTTCTCTTGCCTGTTTCTGTTCTTTCCTGGCCTGTTTCTGTACCTCTCTTGCCTCTTTCTGCACCTCTATTGCCTCTTTCTGCACTTCTCTTGCTTCTTTCTGCACCTCTCTTGTTCTTCTTTCTGTACCCTTCTTCCCTTTTTGCATCCCTCTTGGCTCTTTCTGCTGTTCTCTTGCCATTTTCTGCACCTCTCTTGCCTCTTTCTGCACCTTACTTGCCTCTTTCTGCACTTCTCTTGCTTCTTTCCACACCTCTGTTGCTTCTTTCAGCAATTCTCTTGCTTCTTTCTGCACTTCTTTTTCTTCTTTCTGCACCTCTCTTGTGTCTTTCTGCACCTCTCTTGCTTCTTTCTACACGCCATTTGTTTCTTTCTGCACCCCTCCTGCCTCTTTATGCACCCCTCTTTTCTTTTTCTGTACCTCTCTTCCCTCTTTCTGCACCCCCTGTTCCCTCTTTCTGCACCTTTCCTGCCTGTTTCAGCACCTCTCTTGCCTCTTTATGTACCTCTGTTGATTCTTTCTGCACTTCTCTTGCTGTTTCGGCACCCTTTGCGCCTCTTTCAGCACCTTTGTTGCTTCTTTCTGCACTTCTCTTCCTTCTTTCTGCAACCCGCCTGCCTCTTTCTGTACTTCTTTTGCCTCTTTGTGTACCTCTTCTACCTTTTTGTGTACCGCTCTTGCTTCTTTTTGCACCTCTGTTAGTTCTTTCTGCACTGCTCTTGCTTATTCTGCACCTCACTTGCCTCTTTCTGCACTTCTATTGCTTCTTTCTACACCTCTGTTGCTTCTTTCAGCAATACTTTTGCCTCTTTCTGTACTTCTCTTCCTTCTTTCTGCACCCCTCCTGCCTCTTTCTGTACCTCTCTTGCCTCTTTGTGCACCTCTCTTGCCTCTTTATGCACTCCTCTTGCCTCTTTCAGCACCTCTGTTGCTTCTTTCTGTATTTCTCTTCCTTCTTTCTGCATCCCTCCTGCCTCTTTCTGTACCTCTCTTGCCTCTTTGTGCAACTCTCCTACCTTTTTCTGTAACGCTCTTGCTTCTTTTTGCACCTCACTTGCCTCTTTCTGCACTTCTCTTGCTTCTTTCTACACCTCTGTTGTTTCTTTCAGCAATTCTCTTGCCACTTTCTGCACTTCTCTTCCTTCGTTCTGCACCCCTCATGACTCTTTCTGCCCCTCTGTTGACTCTTTGTGCACCTCTCTTGCCTTTTTATGCAAATTATTTGCTTCTTTCTGTAACTCTCTTGCCTCCTTGTGCACCTCTTCTACCTTTTTCTGTACCACTCTTGCTTCTTTTTGCACCTCTGTTGGTTCTTTCTGCACTGCTCTTGATATTTTCTGCACCTCACTTGCCTCTTTCTGCACTTCTCTTCCTTCTTTCTACACCTCTGTTGCTTCTTTCAGCAATTCTTTTGTCTCTTTGTACACTGCTCTTGCTTCTTTGTGTACCCCTCCTGCCTCTTTCTGCACCTCTGTTGCCTCTTTCTGCACCTCTCTTGCCTCTTTCTGCACTTCACTTGCTTCTTTCTGCACCTCTCTTGCCTGATTCGGCACCTCTGTTGCTTCATTCTGCACTTCTCTTGCCTCTTTCTGCACCTCTGACTTAGAGGTAGTTTTAATCCCCCTGCCCTTTTACGTACTAGGGCCTTACAGGTGAGGTCATGCCAATCACAGAGGTACCCCAACCCATAGTGTACCCTAGTGTATGTAGGTGTTTTCACTGTATTCTAAGTGTCTTTCAGCATAGCACTGGCTCCGGGCCTGGTTAGTCAGAGTCAGTTACCACCAGTACCAGTCAGCAAAAAGTTGGGGGCACAGGATGACTTTGCAACAAGGCCTCTTTCTGCACCTCTGTTGGCTCTTTCTGCATATCTCTTGCTTCTTTCGGCACCTTTCTTCATCTTTCTGGACTTCTGTTGCCTCTTTCTGCATTTCTCTTGCTTCTTTCTGCACTTTTCTTCCTCTTTCTGCACATGTCCTACCTCTGTAGACATAGTTAGAAATTAGCATTTAAAAAACCTTTGAAATTCACTGAAAAAATCATAGGTTTCAGGGACGTTATAGGTAGAAATTAGCATTTAAAAAACCTTTGAAAACCATAGGCTTCAGGGACGTTATAGTTAGAAATTAGCATTTAAAAAACCTTCAAAAATTCACTGAAAAAACCGTAGGTTTCAGGGACGTTATAGTTAGAAATTATCATTTAAAAAACCTTCGAAATCCACTGAAAAAACCACAGGTTTCAGGGACGTTATAGTTAGTTGGACATTTCACTCATACAAAACCAGAGAAATTCGGTCGTTATAGTTTGTTGCGCTAACTATAACTCGCGCCACCGCAATGCACTGCTGATGACGTCATATATTACATCATTCATGACATGGTCAGTGACATCACTGATGACATCACTGATGACATCTCAAATGACATCACTGATGACATCACTAATGACATCATCCACGTGATAATCTGATGCACCTCCTCACACCCTAATATAACCTTTGATACACCCACTCTAAAATACCGACTACCATTTTCGAAACCATAGACACACCAATACCAGTTACTACATACCCACTCACTGATTCCTAGGTCTTCACACACATCCACTCATTCACCCATACAGTCACTCATACATGCAGTCACTCATCAATACAGAACTATCATATGCACTCATACACCTATACAGACACTCACACACCGCCACTCATCCAGGGTTACTCACACACCTAGTCAGTCATGCAAAGAATCAATCACACTCTGTTAGACTTGACATCTTTTGGCGTGTTTCCCCTGAGTTTTTGCTTTCTGACCTCCCGCTTTTGACTCTGTTCGTGCTGGCTTAGTGTTTCCGCGCACTTTTCTCACTGCTGATCAGTGGTAAAGTGCAAGTGCTCCTGTGGTAAAATGCGTTATGGATTGGTGTTTCCATGATTGGATATTTGATTTACTTGTTAGTCCCTGGTAAAGTGCACTGAGTGTGCCAGGGCCTGTAAATCAAATGCTACTAGTAGGCCTGCAGCACTGATTGTGCCACCCACGTGAGTAGCCCTGAAAAGGTAACTCAGACCTGCCATTGCAGAGTCTGCGTGCAGTCTGGTACTGTCATGTCGACTTCGCAAGTGCACCCACTTGCCAGGCCCCAACCTTCCCTTTTATTACATGTCAGGCACCCCTAAGGTAGGCCCAAGGTACCCCTGTAAGCCGGGTGCAGTGTATGTGAAAGGTGGGACATGCCCTGGTGTGTGTGGCATGTCCTGATAGTGAATTACTGCCAATTTTATTTTTCACTATTGCAAGGCTACCTGTTCCCCATAGGACAGAATGGAAAGTTTGTTTATAACATCTTATAAACATAACTGGCCCTGGGAACCAGGTAAGAAAATGAAGTTTAGTATGCCTGAACTCAGAATCTAAAGATGCATCTTTTAGTGAAGGTGATTTTTACATTCTGTGTTTGAAAATACCACTTTTAGAAAGTAGGTATTTTCTTGCTCAGTCACCCCGTGTGCCTCTGCTGAAATGTGGATTGCCTGTCTGGGTTTTGGATGACAGAAGGCTGGGGAGCAGGAGTGGCTCCAGATAGTCTAGTTGGGTCAGGAAAGGGCTGAATAGACCTGGGCTGCAATTGGGGATGGGGAGGAGATTTCCTTGCACTTCAAAGGGCCTGGTCTGCCTCTTACAATGCTGTCTCCACCTCCTGCCAGGAAGTCACACCAGAGAAGGCAGAACTGGTTCTGGCTGGGCACAGACACTCTCTGCCTAAAGGATCAAAGGATTTTGGGATATAAATATTGGGGCCCAGACCCCTGAACTTTAGAACTCTTTTGGATCAAGAAGACTGCCAAGAAGAAGAGCTGGAGAAGCTGTGAGGAGGAACTACCACTTTACTGTGTGCTTTGCTGTGTTGGCCTGCAGTGGCTGCTTCTGTCTTGGGCAGTGAAAGGACTGGAATGAACTTTCTGCAATATACTTTTGTGAGTTTCTCCAAGGGCTTGAGGTAGAGCTTTCCCCCTGTTCAAGAAGTCTCAGGCACAACAAAGACTTCAAGCTCTTCTGCCTTCAGCACTGGGGACTGTGTGTTTTGTGCTGCACCAGAAGAAAAGCAACTTGACAACGTCGACGCCGCCGCTGTCGACACCGTGTCCCGAAGGCACCGCAGAGGGCACCACTGCAATGCTGCACCGTGTCCCTGGTCTCACCGACGACGCCTGCTGACGCCTCCACCGAGCCGCTGTTTGCACCGTGACCTGTGGGCACCGCACTCCGCACCGCCTCGCTTCACAATGACGCCTTGGCACCACAGAGGGCACAACCGCAACGACGCACTGCGACCCTGGTATCACCGACGATGCCTGCTGATGCCGCCACCGAGCCGCTGCTCGCACCGCGACCTGTGGGCACCGCACTCTCCACTGCCTTGCTTCATGACGACGCCTTGGTATCCCCGACGATGCCGCTCCACACCAAAATCTATGCTGCTGCTTGCACCGTGGTTCGAGGGCACCGCTCGTAAAGTTACAAGACGCACCGCCCTCATCCCGCACCGCAGCCTTGGCCTACCGACGCCAGCGCTTCAGCAACGACGACACCGCTGCTTGCACTGTGACCTGCCAGCACCGTGACGAGCACTGCCTTCATGTCGCACCGCGACCCTGGTCTCACCGACGCCGCCATCCGATGCCGCCACCGAGCCGCTGCTCGCACCGCGAACAGAGGGCACTGCACGCCGCACCGCTGCACTTCGCACCGCAGCACCCGGCGCCTGCCGACGCCAGCGCTCCTGACTTCAACAGAGAGGAGATCGATCAGCAATGCGTGTGACTTCGAGGGCCCCGACGACTCCTGCACCGACCTCCGGAACCGACGCCTGCGGACGCCGTGCTTTTGGAACCTCAACGCGAGGTCGCAGACGCCCTGCATTTCTAAAAGGTACTGTTTGGAGGTCTTCCTGACACCGTAGCTGGTCCGCGACGCCGCGGTCAGCCAGAACTGTTTGGATTTGTTTGCTCACGACGCCGTGACAGCCCGGACAGAGCTATCGACATCAAGGAACTGTTTTTAAAGCATATTTTGATAACTGAAGATTTTTAAGTACTGCATTGTGGATTTTTATCGTTTTTGGTCCTGTCTTAATTATATAAAAATATTGGATATTTTTCTAAACTGGTGTGGTGTCCTTTTGTAGTGCTTACACTGTATTACTGTGGGTTATGTGCAAATGCTTTACACACTGCCTCTAAGATAAGTCTCACTGCTCGTGCCAAGCTACCAAGGGGGTGAGCAGGGGTTATTTTAGGAGTATAACTCCCTTACCCTGACTAGGAAGAAGGGTCCCTACTTGGACAAAGGTGCAAGCCCTTGCCAACTAGAGACCCCCATTTCTAACACACTCCCATTTACTCACCTATACAGTTATACACACACCACCTCACATTCATACAGATACTAACACATACTTACTCTCTTATACAATCACGGATACAAGCACACACTCATCCATACAGCCACTCTCACATATAGTCATTTATATACTCGAACACTCACACATACTGCCTTTCACATATGTAGTTAGTCACACATGTACCACTGAGACATCCATTCACTCACCAACACACCCATACACACACTCACCCACCCATACAGCCCTTCACAGATACACTCTTGAACCCATACACCCAGTGAATAACCTACTCACATTTGCCAATAACTATGGTGCCGTTTGACGAATCTTCACGAAATTTTCAAAACTTTTGGCCCGCTCAGGTGAGCTGCTGTCTTGAAAGTTTTGGGGTGATTCGTCAAGCGGGGACCGAGAAAAAAGGGGGGTCCCAAAATGTGTTTTCTCCATGTTAATTTCCATAGGAAACTTTATACACGGCTACAGCCTGAAATGCTGAACGGAATTACACCAAATTTGGCAGAGAGATAGCTCTTGGTCCAGAAAGCACGCTTTTCTTTAAATGGTGTAAATCTGTTCAGTAGTTTTGGAGATATTTAAAGATTTACAGATATCGATATTTGAGAATTGTGAGACCTGATTGGCTGAGCACTCCCGAGCACGAGCTTGCCTCTGGTTGGCTGCCAACACTTCAAACCAGGAAGTGTTGGCAGCCATCTTGTGACTCGGTACTGAGGGAGAAGGAAAAAGGTGAGAGAAACATTGAAAAACAAGATAAGGGGGCAGGGTAAAAACACAGAGACCCCCAGGGTGAAAAAAAGCATTTTTTTTTTAATTTTCAGCCGGTGTAACGCCGGGTGCGCGAATTTGGCCGACTATTTTTAAAAAAACGAAGTGCGGTCTCCCACGCTTCATTTTTTTAAACCCCTGGGTGGACCAGGTCCGAGGGCAATGTTGTATTATGGTGCGGAGGCCTGTGGGGCCCCCGCAGCCCAGGGGACCACCACTTCCCCGGGGCTTAATCAATAAGGTGCGGGGGCACACAGCCCCTCCCACAGCCCTGAGGACCGCCACCGACCCGGGGTTTTACTAGAAAAATGCATTTGGGGGCTCCTGGCCCCCCACACTGCCCCGGGGACCGCCACCTCCCTGGGGCTTAAATATAAATAAAGAAAGTGATTGGGGGCTCTTGTCCCTCCCCACACTGCCCCAGGGACCAGCACCTCCTCGGGGCAAACTTTATTTAAATATGGGGGTCCGTTGCAGACCACCGGCCCCAGGGACCACCTCCTCCCCGGGGCTATTTTCACATAGGGAGGGGGCTACGCGGCCCCCCTCCAGGAGCCCTTCATGGGCTTGGGGACCGCCACCCCCCAGGGCCGGCTCCTGCAATGTCCTGGGGTGCCTACACCTGGGACATTGCAGTTTGCAATGACATGGCTTGAGTACCGCTCCCGCCCTGTCATTGCAAACTCTGCTTTCCACGAAGCAAAGCAGAATTGCTTTTGGACAAGGGGAGGTGCATGTCAGCAGCTCCCCTTGTCCAAAAGCAATGCCGGCTCCCGAGGAGATGGGGAGCTGGCTGGGAAAGTGGGGGCATAGGGGCTGCCCCGCAGCTCCAGCAAAGAGGCCAGGCCCTGGGGATGGGGCCCCCAGGTCAGAAGTGGCCCAGGGAAGGGGCAGTCCCCGGGGAATGGGGTCCCCGGAGCCAAAAGTGGCCCAGGGAAGGGGGGCCACGCAGCTCCCTTCCCATTTAATTTTTTTTTAATTAAAACGAGGCCATACCCTGGGGATGGGGTCCCTGGGCCCAAAATCGGCCTTGGGTGGGGGGCCGCACAGCCCCCTTCCCGTTTTTTTTTGTTTTTTTTTAAAACAATGGCTCAGGCCCTGGGGGATGGGGTCCTCAGGGCCCACAAAATATTAAGGGAAGGGGGGCCACACAGCCCCCCTTCGAACAAAAAAAAAAGAAAAGCCGGCATCTGGCTGGAGGCCCCGCCCCCTTCCTGCACCACTCTGCAAACGCACCTCCTGGCATGTTCTAAAATGGGGGATTAAGTCCTCTTGAATCCTGAGGGTCCCCTGGGGCCAATTAGCCTACCAGGTACCTCCAGTAATCCCCACACAGTGGGATTGCTGAGAGGTGGTCTGAGGCCATGCCCCTTTTTACACCACTTTGCAAACGCGCCTCTTGGCACATTGCTGGTGGGGCAAAGAGGTCCTCTTGTGTCCCGAGGACCTCAGGACTAAAGTGGACTTCATCCCCCAAGCAGCAGTGCACCAGGAGGCGCATTGCACAGTGGTGTAAAAAGGGGGCGTGGCCTTGGACCACTCTCAGCAATCCAGCTGTGTGGGGCTTACTGGAGGTACCTGGTGGTCTAGTTGGCTCCCAGGGACCCTCAGGATTCATGGGGCCTTATTCCTCCAACTAAAAGCGCGCCAGGAGGCGTGTTTGCAGAGTGGTGGAGAAAGGGGACATGGCCTGTGTCCACCTGTCAGCAATCCCACTATCTGGGGCATACTGGCGGTATCAGGTAGGCTAGTTGGCCACTAAGGACCCCAAGCAGTGAAGGGGACTTTAATCCTCATCCAAGAATGCACCAGGGAGTGTGTTTGCAGAGTGGTGGGGAAAGGGGGCATGGCCTGCTCTGAGAACTTAGCAATCCTGCGGTGTGGGACTTACTGGAGGTAGTAGGAGGGGTAGTTGGCCCCCAAGGTTGACCTTGGGGGCCAACTACCCCTCCTGTTGCCTCCAGTAAGTCCCACACAGTGGAACTGCTAAGAGGTCTTCGGAGGCCATGCTCACCTTTCTCCACCACTCTGCAAATGCGCCTCCTGGCACAGTACTGGTTGGGCGATGAAGTCCACTTTACTCCTGAGGGACGTTGGCGGCCAAGTAGCCCTCCTGGTACCTCCTGTAAGTCCTATGGTATGGAATTCCTGAGCGCTGGTCAGAGGCCCAGGCCCCTTTCTGCATCACTCTGCAAACGCGACTACTACGTTATAGTTAGAAATTAGCATTTACAAAACCTTAGAAATTCACTGAAAAAACCATAGGTTTCAGGGACATTATAGTTAGAAATTTGCATTTAAAAAACGTTAAAAATTCACAGAAAAAACCATAGGTTTCAGGGACGTTATAGTTAGAAATTAGCATTTAAAAAACCTTAGAAATTCACTGAAAAAACCATAGGTTTCAGGGACGTTATAGTTAGAAATTAGCATTTAAAAAACCTTGGAAATTCACTGAAAAAACCACAGGTTTAAGGGACGTTATAGTTAGTTGGACATTTCACTCGTACAAAACCAGAGAAATTTGGCCATTATAGTTGGTTGAGCTAAATATAACTCGCACCCCCGCAATGCACTGCTGATGACGTCGCATATTACATCACTCATGACATGGTCAGTGACATCACTGATGACATCACTGATGACATCTGAAATGACATCACTGATGACATCTGAAGTATACATACTGAAGTGGACTTCATCCCATGTGCAGCAGTGCGCCAGGCGGCACGTTTGCAGAGTGGTTTAAAAAGGGGGCGTGGCCTCAGACCAATCTCAGCAATCCAGCTGTGTGGGGCTTACTGGAGGTCCCTGGTTGCCTAGTTGGCCCCCAGGGACCCTCAGGAGGCAAGGGTACTTTATCCCCCAACCAAGAGCGTGCCAGGAGTTGCGTTTGCAGAGTGGTGGACATAGGGGGCGTGGCCTATGTCCACCTCTCAGCAATCCCACTGGGTGGGGCTTACTGGAGGTAACAGGTAGGCTAGTTGGCCCCTAACAACCCACAGCAGCGAAGGTGACTTTAATCCCCATCGAAGATCACGCCAGGGAGCGTGTTTGCAGACTGGTGGGCAAAGGGGGCTTGGCCTGCTATGAGAACTTATCAGTGCTGCTGTTTGGGACTTACTGGAGGTAATAGGAGGGGTAGTTGGCACCCAAGTTTGTCCTTGGGGGCCAACTACCCCTCCTGTTACCTCCAGTAAGTCCCACACAGTGGGATTGCTAAGAGGTCTTCGGAGGACATGCCCCCCTTTCTCCACCACTCTGCAAACACGCCTCCAGGCACACAACGGGTTGGGGGATGAAGTCCACTTTTCTTCTGAGGGACTTTGTGGGCCAAGAAGCCCTCCTGGTACCTCCTGTAAGTCCTATGCAGTGGAATTTCTCAGCGCTGGTCGGAGGCTCAGCCCCCTTTCTCCACCTCCCTGCAAATGCGACTACTAGTTAAAGAAGCATTTGCAATGTAATAGGTTTCGCATTTGCAAGAGTTAGAGCTATTGGCGTTGTAAATGTAAAAGTGTTTTACTAATGTTTCTTGGAGTGCAGTGGATGTAGGTTGTTTGTAGTGGTATTATGTGGTATGTTGTGCAGTGAAAATATGTGGATAGAAAGTATGTGGTAATGTATAGGAATTATGTAGAGTGGGATTATGTGTTATGGAGAGTAATTATGTGGTATGGTAGTCTGTGTTGTGGAGTGGTAACCTCAGGTTTAGTCTTCCACGTTTCCATAGAAGCTCAACTATGAACTCAGTGAGACAAAAAAAGAAGGAATCACTGAGGAGCACTTGTGGCCCTAGTCAGAGGTATGAGCAGGGCCACTGGAATTATGCAACTGTTTGGCTGCACCGACTTTCGCACAATTATACATTTTCTGCATTAGCCACATCATTGATCACCTGCTCCCTAATCTGCAGATTTGAACAAAAAAAGCCTTATTTCTAGCTCAAACGGCTCAAACGTTACCAAAAATGCAGCGACAAGTGTTACAGCATGGTGGAAGGCCCTTTGCAAACCTAGAATGGTCACCTGTTGCTTATTGCTAAATGTGGGTGTTAAATTGGTACTAATGGTGTGCAAGCCACTCTTGCTTCCTTCTGCGCCTCTCTTGCCTCTTTCTGCATTTCTGTTGCTTCTTTCTGCACATTTCTTTCTTTTTTTGCACTTCTCTTGCCTCTTTCTGCAAATCTCTTCTACTTTCTGCACCTCTCTTCCCTCTTTCTGCACATCTGTTGCCTCTTTATGCACCTCATTTGCTTCTTTCTGTACCCCTCGCCTGTTTCTGCACCCTTCTTCCCTCTTTCTGCACCTCTCTTGCCTTTTTCTGTATCCCTCTTATGTCTTTCTGCACCCTTTTTGCCTTTTTCTGCACCTCTGTTGCTTCTTTCTGCACTTCCCTTCCTTCTTTCTGCACCTCTCTTGCTTCTTTCTGCACCTCACTTGCCTCTTTCAGCACCTCTGTTGCTTTTTTCTGCAGATCTCTTGCCTCTTTCTGCACCTCACTTGCCTCTTTCTGCATCTCTGTTGGTTTTTTCTGCACTGCTCTTGCTTCTTTCTGCACCTCACTTGCCTCTTTCTGCACTTCTCTTGCTTCTTTCTAAACCTCTTTTGCTTCTTTCAGCAATTCTCTTGCCTGTTTCTGCACTTTCCTTGCTTGTTTCTGCACTTCTCTTGTGTCTTTCTGCCCCTCTGTTGCCTCTTTCTGCACTTCACTTGTTTCTTTCTGCACCTCTCTTGCCTCTTTCGGCACCTCTGTTGCTTCATTCTGCACCCCTCCTGCCTCTTTCTGCACCCCTCTTCTCTATTTGTGCAACTCTCTTGCCTCTTTCTACACCTCTCTTCCCTCTTTCTGCAGCACTCGTGCCTCCTTTTGCACCTCTGTTGCTTCTTTCTGCACTTCTCTTGGTTCTTTCTGCACTGCTCTTTCCTCTTTCTGCATCCCTCTTGCCTCCTGGTATGGTATTTAACCTTAATTTATTACAAATTGAATAGACTATATTTATTGCATTCCATTGATGTATGTATTAAATTTCAAATGTCGGGGATAGCTGAGTGTCATATGCATACTACTATAAATATTTTTTTTTATAAGTATATTCTTTCTATGTAGTTACAAGGATTCTAAATGCAGTTTCATCTTAAGGATTTTTGGGTCCCTAGCAAGACTTATTTTGGGGCCTCCTGTATGGAACAACTTTAAATTGTATTACCTGTTTCCGATAAATGAAGCATGCATAATGTCAAACAATATTATACTTAAACATTGACAAAAAACTGTTGAAATTTATGTCTTGCCCAGGCTCAAAAATCCTAAAAATGACACTGGATCGAAAGGGACAGATACAGGGGTAGAGTATGGAAGAGAGAGGCTCTGATAGAGAAATAAATACAAGTGAGAGAAACTGAGAATGCTCACTTTACAGGGTGCCCCGTTGGAAGGTGGGGACCCTGGGTAATTGCCTTAAAAGTAAAACGTCTCTGTCTAAATGTTAAGATTGCTTTTCATAATTAATCAACTCAGGGCAAATAAAATCTGCGGAAACCACAAACATTAATGCATAAAGCAAGTTTTAGTCACTGGCAAAACAGACATGAAGACATTTTTATTAGCTGTGGGAGGAGCTCACGGAGTTCTACTCTGCGTAGTTACATAAAAACTCTATTAAATTCCGTGGATTTTGCCCACCTATAGTCAACTGACAAACGGTCATGAGGACACTGACCTTGAAATGCCTGAGAGCCAATCGAAATAGTTCATGTGGTTCCTGGGGATGCCGTATAATTTTGCATACCATTGTTGCACTGTTAATTTGACTTCCATTGTGCGCCATCTGTGCAATCCTGGCAAGAGCCGTCCTGAAAGGGCTTTTGTGGAGAACGACTGAGTCATGAAGTCGATGCTTTAAGTATGTCTTGTTAAGTGCCCGCTGGCCTCAGAATCTAACCCGTGGACCAGCCAGCACTGCGAGGCAGAGTCTGAGGAGCGGGCCAGAGACAGGTAAGGTGACAATATTTTATTTTTAATACTAGCTGGCATGCATACACTAGCAAGTTCATATCAAGAATAACTTAGCCACAGTACCGATGGTTGGGCAATGGTCATCAGATTCATTGCTGCATCGATTTCCTGCACAAACAATGTGCGCGCTCACATGGTGTAACCACTGGGCTGCTGCAGAAGTATTGCGTTTCTCATCAGCTGACTAATATTTCTGTATGCGCTTTCATACTGCGTCAGGGCAGCCAAGGCCCGAGGGCAAGCCTTGCTTGGCCTTGGAAATTCTGCCTCGGCCCTTCACTTGTTTTGTTGTGCCTGTATACTGCTCTTTCTACCCACATGGACGGCCCATGATTTCAACCCTGTATTTTGTCATGTTTTACAGGTGACAATCATGGCGATTAAGAGAAGGGGCTTAGTGTAAAATGAACAAACGCATTCTTACCATGCCCTCATTTCATTTACGCCCATTTAGTGCCAAGGTGACACCCAGCAAATTTAAGCGCACACTGTTAGGTAGATATGTAAAACATGCTCATTTTGCTCTGAATAAATTGTAAGACTAACATGAAACGATACACGCTTGATTGGAGAAACGTGTTTTGTTTAAATTGAAATCTTGCAGGCTGAGTACTTGGCGACTATTTTTTTAAGCTGCTTTTAAGTTGTGATTGACAAGCAGGAGCAATGTTTTTTTAAACTGAATTTTAAACAATTGATTTAAAATCTCAATTTAATAATTATTTAGATTTCAGGACTTTGAAAATAATCTGCTTTCTATGTTGCAAAATAATTCCCTATTAAGTAGGAAATAATTATCACCTCATTAAGAAAATATATTTAAGACATAAATAAGTCAGGTTTTCAATATATAAAGTCAGAATATAAACCACTGTTCAGTAATGGAGGTAGTGCTTCTATTAGATCTATCTGGGGGCACAATGATAGAGTAAATCAAGAGTGGCACACGTAAGTGCAGGGAGGTAACTTTGCACTCAGAATGACCGGTACTGTGCTGTATCTTCTCTCATTTGCTCCATGATTATGAGATAAAGACCCAACAGTAAGAAATACCATACAGATGCAGACTTACAAGCTAATGAACCAACAGTACAGTAAGAAATACCATACAGATACAGACTTACAACCTATGTCTAGGCATGTTTGCCCACGTCAAACGCACATTTTGCGTCACTAAGTTCCACCTGATTTCAACATGTGGAATGTGACTCAGGTTCAACCGCACTGGCATCTTTGGCTTGGTGAAACCGAGTGACTTAGAATGGGACAGAATGGAGGCTCCCCCAAAGATTTCACTTAGAACAATTCATGATCATTCACCTAGGACCTGATGTACATCTTGGCGGCCTTACCGACATACCGCCGCATTGGTGGTCCCTAGGGCTCTGCCGAATCGACTGTCTTTCACCCGCCGTATTTAGATGCATGCAGGCTGCCTCGCTGGCTGTATTGACAGAGTTTTCCCCACCGTGGTTGCGGCACACTGCCACTGAGGTGGTGGACTCCAATGCTGGTGAATACTACTCCATTGCCGTCAGGGCAGCGGGTTTCCACTGAGTAGATTTGGATTTCACAGTTGTGCAGGCTGTTTACTAGTGGTGGTTCCCAAGACAGAGTGAGTACGTCGTGGTATGGGCTCAACAATGCACCATCACTGTGGCCATTGAGTGGATAATAGTAAAACACAATTGATGTACATTGGCCAAAGGGAAAAACTTACATACAACACTAAAAAACACCCCCCATTTAAGACCATGACCCTTTGCCATGCCAACTCCACCATGACATTTGATACCAAGGCTTTGCAAGTCAAGTAGGTTTTTTGTTTTTCTTAATCCCTGTCTCTTTTCCCTTTATCCTCTTTCATTTAGTACCTTGTGGTCAATTATTTAATATAATGGTATTTTTTGCACAATGCCAGGCCCCAATTACCACATTTCACTGAGGGAGAATTGTCAGTCATGGTTCATGAAATCCAAAGAGTAGAGCGACAATTGTTTAGAGTCCAAGTTCAAAATATACCCCTATCCCAGAAAAGGCAAATGTGGGCGAGAATAGTCAACAGAGTGAATGCTGTATCAAACAATCTGTGCACACATGAGAAATTAGGAAGAAGTGGAATGACCTGCAGTGGAGGGTGCATTTCTTGGCCTCCAAGCATCACATGGAGGCCAACATGACTGGTGGTGGTTCTCCAAGGCCCCCAATAATCTTCATGCCCTGGGAGGAGAAGGTCTTGCAGATCATACATTCTGGAAAGCTTCAGAGGAATACCTGGTGGAGTGGAGTCTGGTAAATTACACTTTGCAAACTCTCAATAAACCTCAATGTGCTGTTGCTCTCAACTCAGCTAATGTGTACTGCACACATTTTTGTAACATAAAAACCTCAAAGTATCAGATAATTTAGATTTGTGGGTGAATGTATTGTATTGCATCTAAGATTACATGTGCAAATCTCCACTACATGTCACATGCAGGTATGGTGCCTGTAGGTGTTACATTACTAAATAACCCATTACCCATATGTGGGTCAAAATGTAAGTGTCTGGCCCATTTCCACTGCATATTTTCCACAGGAATGTTCCAATAATCATTTTGCAAGTGCTAGGAAGTTGTCTTTGAAATGACTACAACTACCATGATGCCCTGTTTCTGTCTCTCTAAAGAATATTGCTAGGTAATGTTGCTCATTCTCTCTTTCATAACAGATTTCAGCATATGGTAAAGCGTCATGTAGTGATCAATCTCTATAAAATGCTTGTTTCTGAAAATGGTTTGTGTTTTTTTCTGAATGTTGTTTTGTTCTTCTCAAACAACTGTATTGATGTCATGAGTTTCACTACTCAAATTATGATTACTCAAAAATTGCCAGATATGCAAATTACTCTGCTGAATATAAGTGGTACTTGCAAAGATTGACACTGCACTGTTCAAATGATGACTAATGCCAAACATCCATCCAAGTAGTGAAAATGTCTGATTTGCAGTCAGCTAGGACTTGGAATTGTCAATTACACATTTTACCCCTCCACTGTGTTAGGCTGAATGTTTGGGAGATGTTAGGTATACTCCCTAATCACTTCATGAACATTTCAGGACATCCTATTACCTGCTGATTTGAAGTTGTACTGTTAGAAATTGATAAAAGTTAGAGTAATGTGTGCAATACCACTGAAAGCTATCATCACAGCATTTTCTACCTTTTTTGTAAGTATATAGATTGTTTGGCTCTAAAGATTTCAATGTACAAAACACCCTTTTACTAATAAGAATGTTCTCCATTTCTCAATAGGTCAAACTGGCCGAGAATGTTGGCAGGTTTCAACCACTGAAGAAAGCTCCACTCCAGCCCAGGATCGAGCCTTTAGTGAGGACATCACTCCTGGTAATATGGAGAAGCCTGAGGAGCCTGGTACATCTGGTCAGTCTGGGCAGACAGCTCCAGTGACACTCCCTGCACCCACACCAACACCTCCCACCCCAGCTGTGACACCTCAGCAACCAGAAGCCTCCACTTCCTGCTTTCTTCTCACTGTGACACCGATCGTGTGCCCCCTAGTCTCAGGTGATATTGTGAACACACCACCACCAGGTCCAGCTCCCCCAGGAATCAGTCAGTTGGGGCACACTGGGCCAAGGGCACAGGATAGTGGGTTAGGGGTCATGGAGGGTGTTTGTGGGCCAGCATACTGAGACCACTGGGGTCACTGATACCCAGACCACCATCGACCAAGTATTGGGAGCCTACCATCAGTACCAAGACATGATGGGTCAGGTACTCACCGAGCGCCAGGGGATGAAGCAGCTGCAGAGGTAGCACAACCACCAGATGGAGGCCCATAACTCAAATATGGGCTCTTTGATTGGGATGCTGCAGGGAATTTACATCCACATGTGCAGGGCTTTCCCAGCACCATCTACCCCTTCCTGTGGTCCTACAGCATCTGAGCCATCTATATCGGCCACATGCACAGGAAGGGAGGCCCTGCCAATGGAAGAACTACCTACAGATCACCTAGCCCTTGCAGCTGTGACCACCCCCCTGTGGCAGGGAACGTCCACGCAGATCACCAGGAGGTGAGGATGGCAAGATCTCTGCTATTGCCAGCAAGAAACCTCAAAGTTATTTTCCTCCAGTGTGTGCCTACCACTCACTCTGTGGACTATTTCTGGACACATTTGCCTTTCTGATACCAGTAGTATTTTGGACATTGGATTTCAAACAATTTTGGCTCTCCAACTATGGTTTTATTCACCATGACTGACTTCCTTACTTTTTGCTTTGCTTTTGTTATGTTCACCCTCTTTAATTTCATCATGTTTGGTACAATAAATCTAGAAGTCAAAAAGTCATAGACTGGTGTTTTATATCTCAACTCTTTCAATGCATGTGTTTAATTCCATCATAACTTGACTATCACAAAACATCAAAAGATCGTGTCAGCATAGATGATTTTCAAGTAGGTAATGTTTATTTTAAGTTCCCAAACATGACTCCCAAAATATGTCATACCATTCAATAATGAACTACTATGTTTATCCCATTTGACCAAAACTTGTCTGTCAACATTTGCATTAACAGATCAACCCACACATTATGCTAATACTCAGTGCCAGTTTGCACATTTCCACTTTAAGAAATTGACAATATGGAAGAAAGAGATCTGTCCAAAGATAGTAAGATAGCATAGGCAAACTATCATTGATTCACGTCATCAGATGGAGCCAGATCTTCTGGCACACATAAGGAAGACCACATTAGTAACACCAATAGACAAAAGCATGTTAGCAATACATTTTGTAGACACAGGATCATTCCAATCCACTGTTCCAGTATCTGGTGGAATGTCACCACAGAGTTACCATGGTGTGCCACAAGAAGTATGTCCCAAAATGATGTGGCACTTCAACAACCACATATACTTTAAATACAATGAGGATTTTAACAATATGAAGGGAGATGATCATGATTTGGCTCCACTTCCACATGTGTTTTGACCAAATGATGGCACACACATTGCTTTATTGCGGATATACGACAGAGAACAAGTCCAATGTAATTTTCAAATCTCGCATTCACTCACAGTGCAAGTTCCCTTGGCACAAGATTTGTACATCCAAAGTCTGTGACTGTCTTTCCCAGGATCAACCCAGGTTCCTTTTGTACTTGGAAACAGCACCATAAACCTGCAAATGTCACAACTCTGTTATGTCCAAATGAAGATGACATGGTGAAGGAACCCAAAATAGATTTTTTTAAATTACAATCATGCAGAACATGATGGCCACATTACAAAGTCAACTTTTGGAGGACATCATTTCACAAAACAATCAGAAATAACCAATGTAACTGAACACAGTAGTCAATGTGTCCACACTTTGATCTACAAACACCTTTGGCCTGGTTTTCCCTGAACTTGCCATTCCCAACAAAGTATCACCACATACTACTCCCATCGCCACATCGATAGTTGGTATAACGGTGGAAGACATGACATGTAATGATATATTTACACTCATGAGAAGAAGTTGTCAATGACATCTAGACATATGGAAACTCCTCCACTATCATCTTCATTTGGCATATCAGGATCCTCACCTGGAGCCTCTTCATGGTCTCCATCCTCTGCGATGTAGGGAATGTTCCATCGAAGGGCGATGTTGTGAGCATGCACCAGCTCACCGTGATTTTGCACACCTTAGTGGGTGGGTAGAGGAGGGCTCCACCAGTTTTGTCCAGACAATGAAACCTGGCCTTTAGGAGCTCAAAAGCCTACTCCACTGGCAGCTGTTTTCTTCCATGGGCCTCATTGAAGCGGACTTCCCCTGGCTTTGCTGGATTTCTCAGCGGTGCCAACAACCATGGTTGGTTGGGATAAGCTGAGTCTCCTAGATGGAAGGCAGGAAAAGGCCCAAAAATGTTATTGACCAAAATCCAGGCCCTCTCAGGTCCAAGTTGAGACATTTGCAGGGATATAGGGCTGTTCCGTAGTACAATGGAATCATGGGCAGAGCCAGGGAAACGGGCACAGATTTATTTTTTTTTAAACAAATTTATTGAGCATTAACCCAGAGCATATTACAAATGTGAAGGTATGAAGACATTCAATATTACATTTGGTACTTCAATTTACTCATGGATCAGGTGTCTGCCCTTCAGACTCAGCATAGTTTCAGTAAACATTAAACTGTACAAGAAAACATTTTTCCACAATATGTTTTAGTTATCTAACATGCCATTCGTCCTTCTATACCCAGAGAGATATTTACTAAAGTCTCCATCATAATGCCAACTAAAACAAACTAAACAACTCCTCCCACATTCCCTCCCCCCTCCCACTAGGCATGCCATGACTGAGGTTAATGACCTCATTTAGGATGCGACACGCTAATATTTGTGGGGCAATGATAGGTTTTGGCTCATGTACTCGAGTCTTACCCACATCTCTCCATTGTCGCACACTGAGTGGATACTACTTGTTTGTATATCGGGAGGCTCCGTGATAGGAAGTAAAGTGACTCAAGATCTCATGGTGTATCCGGCGCCTCCTCATCATAGGGGGATTCAGGATGTTTCAGGTGTGTCACCAGCACCTCCCATGCCCTAGCAGCCTCCAGGGATTCATGGCCTTTTCCGGACTCTCTCAGTCACACTGCCCCTTCATAATCTGCCCATTGTACGACCTCTCTCCCCCAGCCCTCTGCCGATGCCCTCCCTGGGACTTCCAGTGTCTGGCAATCTCTCGCTTAGCCAATAAGAATGCAAGGTCTTGAAATTTAGATTGTTACTTTAGTTTTGGACGTATGAGGAAACTGTCGGAAATGCTCTGCTTCTATGGCAAGTTACAGCTGGTGCGGAGCCGCGCAGGTTTAAAACAACCCGACAACAAGGAAGGAGCACTTTGCGTTCTAGTTCCGCGAGCGTCTCCTTCACGTCCGGGTGAACCTACCTCTTTCCGGGTTATCGTGGCTTCCTGGCAAATCTTCCTCGCACCTTAGGCTTGTGAATCCAGGTGGCGGCTGTCTGTTTCAGCGTCCTTTGCTCCCTGGAACTTTCCTGGACTCTAGGGATGCCCTCTCCTGGGGCTGCTTGTGGGTTCCTCACCTCCAGTCACTTCTACTGATATTCCTGTGGAAAAAAAGAAAAAGTAGCTAAAGGATCAAAGCCTCTACTGGTGGTGGTAATGCGCTTGCGCTGCAGCAATTATCTGAATGCTTTAAATCTAAGGCAAAATACAAACTTATCTGACTGAAGTCCCCTTGGCTCTTTCTGAAGGGCATTTGTATTCTTTTTGTTGCACGTTGAAGGCTGCACCAGAGTATTGCAGTCTGTGAATTAGTTTCCTGCAGTTAAAGAAACATATTAGCCTGCATATTTTACATCTTTTATTTTTTTACACATTTCTGAATATACATGTATCATTCTCATCAATTGATTACATGTATCAAGAGATTTGTTTTTTGGGATATATTTTGTCCTTTCCTTTTTCTACATTAATGGTAAGAAAATTGCCATGCACTCTTAAAATGCGTAAGGGATATGTATACACTGGCTTATCTCTGTCTATGTATTTCGTCTTTTCACTACAGACCTATTTTGACTCCTGAGCGAATCCTGTTGGATTATAGTGGAAGAAGGGAGTAAATCAGGTAGTGAAGATAGTTACTTACCTAGTGGTTACATACAACCCGCTACACTCTCCACATTACAAGGTCTTACTCTTGTTCTCTATTTCAGGGTTGCACACATCTCCCAGTGACGACTTCTTGCTGCCCTGGTCACTCTGAAAGACCTTCTTCATATCTCTTTCCCTTGTTTCCCCTCTTCCCCTTGTACACTGGTCTTGCTTTGGCTACATTGGGCATACTTAGTGATAAAGGGAAGGGGGACCTGCTCTTCAACTTCTTGCATCTCGTTCCTGCGGAAACTTCATGTGAGCATTGATAGAAACAAATGCAAAAAACAGTGCCCTCGCATATAGTTCACCTCCCTTTCCATTACCTCAGCTAGTGTGACTGTCACCACCCTCCAGTAGCTATCCAGCTGTGGGCAGCTCTAGAACATATGTAAGTATTCAGACCCAACCTCTCCTCATTGGGGGCATCCAGCTGTTTGGATCTCAAAGTATCTATTTATACGTGCCGGTGTGAGGTATGCTCTGTGGAGTACATAAAAATGTATTATTTGGAACTGGGCATTTCTAGAAATTCTAGGGATGCGTTCAACTAGACCATCCCATATTTTTTCTTCTGTAGGTACCCCAGATCTTCCTCCAAGCACAACCATAAATGATTGAGAGTGGGTAGTGCCTCATTCTGGAGCCGTCGGTATAAGCAGATGACTGCTTTGAATGTGCCAGAGGCGGTCACTACTTATTGGCACCCGCCTGATGTTGGTGGCTCAGAAAGTCCCCCTCCTCAGCGTTTGAGTATCACTGCAGGGAGAGCTCTGTGTAGCAAGAAATGACCCTGTGGCACATCGTATCATTCCCGGAAGTCTTCAAATGGTAATAGGGAGCTGTCTTCATATAGCATACTGATAGTGAATACTCCAGCAGTTATCCATGTCTTCAATCTGCACCAGTCTCCCCCATGTGGTAGTTACATAGAAAATTCCAGTGCGATGTCTGGGACATATGGATGTCTAGTTTTCGACTTCTGTAAGCTTCTCGTCCAGCACTTACAAACTACTCTTAATTCAGTATTGCCCCCGCAAGGTGGGCAAATGCAACACTATGCAGGATAATAAACTTAGGCTTGGTACAGCGGTGTCCAAGTGAACTATCCTCTTCCACCTTGTGAACCATTGTAAATGCTCAGCCAGATAGTAGTATTCAAAATCTGGGAGTGTCAGCCTCCCTGCTGCCTTGGGTCTCGTGAGGATGGTCAGAGCCTCTCTGCATCTGCCAGCTCCCCAAATAAAGGACGTTACTAGGGATTGCAAGTTGCGGAAAATCCCCGCCGGGATCCACACCGGTAGTACCCCAAATAGATAGAGCAACGACGGCCGGGTAACCATTTTCAACAGGGTCACCCTGCCTATCACCGAGAGGGAAAGGGTCGCCCAAAATTCCATGCACGATTTCACTCCCCTCATAGCTTTCCCTATGTTACTTTCTAATAAATCTGCCTGGTCGTGGTAGAAGTTGACCCCCAGAGCTTTTGTTCTGCTTCCAATGTCTCCCTCAATAGGGTCCCTCGAATTCCCACTACCTCAGAGATACACCTACCTCTAATCACCACTTTGAATGCATCCCCTACCACCATGGGGCTCATGACTATTCCTTCATTTTCCTCTTAGTACTGCTCTATGGCCGTTCTTATCGTTGCCTGAAACACTTGGTCTACTAGGAACTCCGGCTTTAGTTGCCAGGTGGGGATACAGGGCCTAACTGGTGTCCAAGTGACCCCTAACACTAGGGGGTTATGATCCGAGATCGATCGAGCTAAGTACTCATTAGTCGCAATGTATTTATGGACATCGGGGGTGCAAAGGATGGCATCTAGCCTTACGTGTAAATCATGTATATGTGAAAAGAATGAGTAGTCCCTGTCCTCCGGGTGTAATGCTCTCCAACTGTCTATCAGTCCCCATTGATGTTGCCAATCCCTACGCGCCTCAGCAGTCCTGATGGTGGGGGATTCCCACAGGGGTGGGTGGGAGCGATCCAACACGATGTCTGCCACACAGTTAAAATCCCCTCACAGTATCATTGACCCTAACCGGGAATGGCGCTAGTGTTCTGGAAGGGGTCCGACAGCGTTATTCGTGCCTGGGTTATCTCCCTCGGTGATCTGCCATTCTCTTCCTCCTCACCTGTTTGGGTGGGGAAACAGTGTTTACAACGCTGTCATTACTTCGCTGTACCATACAACGCGGTCGTTACAATGACCACGTTGTTAATACCCGATGCATTTACATCGCAAGTCATTACAACGACTTGCACTAGGGGGCGCTGAGGTATTGGAAATAAATTCCAACACCTTCCCTACTGTTGCGCAAACTGGAGTAGGAATAGTAATTAAAACTATTCCTAAGTCCAGCGCGCCCCCTAGTGCAAGTCGTTGTAATGACTTGCGATTTAAATGCATCGCGTACTAACAACGCAGTCGTTGTAACGACCGCATTGTAAAAGCACGCGATGTAGTACATCACGTTGCAATGTGCCATATTCGTTTGGGTGACTACCATGCCCGGTTCTAGGGCATTTTGCCCTCATTTCCTGGGTGCTTTTCCTATTCCCAGTGAGGAGTAGTCCTTCTCTGTGCTCGGTATCTTCTTGCTAAGGTGCCCAATAGTGCCTGTAGTTACCCACCTACAGACTACTATTGTCCAGTCTTTGCTCCCTGCACCATCAGAATCACCTGGTCATCTATTGGAACTGTGGTGCAGCACCGACCCCTTTGTGGGTACATAAAAGACACAATGATTGTTGTGAATGTCCACAGCCCCTCAGATCATTACCATGACATTGTCTACTGAAGCTAAGGATGACTTGATGTCCAGAGTTTGTCCTCTCCCAGCAAGGTGGAGGAGTGTTGTCAATGGCCCTCATCTCCCATCATACCCTGTCCTCCACACACCTTCCCAGCCAGCCCAGACAGCACACCTGGGACCACACTGTCCCAGATGTTGAGTGGAAAAGTACTGTCAAGATGTCTGACACTGTGGGCTGGTGTGAGGAGCACAATGCCTTGGTGGGAGTTGTGGCCAATAGCAAACACCAGGTCCCAGTGTCAGACATCTTGCCAGTACATTTCCATTCATGTTCAAGGACAGCATGGTTACAGGTGTGCTGTTTGGGCTGGGTGGGAGGAGTGTGTGTGGGACAGGGACAGGGCCTGATGGGAGTTGTAGTCAGTGCAAATACTCCTCATCCCACCCAACCAGAGGAGTTGAGCATCTCAATTAGTGCGGCCTGTGGGTATAATGATTTCTTGGTATAGTTATGTGGTTAGATGATGCTCTTCTGTACGCGACCCTAATTCCCCTATATCCAGAATTGGGTCTTGCAGACCTGGCCTCTCTGCCACTCTATAAGTTCCTGACCTCAGGTGTCCTCCAGCTATATCGCGGAGTGTCGGCCTCCCCGGGGATAGGGAACATTCAGTGCCTCTAGAGTCGGTCCATATCTCGGTACTGCAGCGTCACTGGGAGTGCCCTCAGTGCAAGGTGGCCTCCGCCCTATTCACGGTCCGTTGCTGCTTAAGCCCCAGGGTGGAGGTCTTGAAAAAGTTCCCGTTGTGGTAGCCTGGCCTCCGAGCTCACACCTTCTCCCAAACCAGGGCAAGTAGTGGGGGTCTCCAAAAGGTCTCACAAGGGCTTCTCGATCACCTCTGTGCCACCTCTGGGTTCCGTTCGCTTAGTGGACCCATGCCGGCCCTTACGTCTGTGCTGCACTCGGCCTCTCCCTTTAGCGTCTTAGGCCCAGAGCCTGGAGTCGATGCACTTAACTCCAATGGTTGTGCGCTCAAGCTCTGCTATCACCGCCTCTGACTAAGACTCCTTGGCGTCTCTTGGTTCAAGCAGGCGACCTCCAGGTCTCAACTCAGCACATTCAGGCTCGGGTTGTGTTCTCCACTTGCCAGATCACACCGCTCCTATTCCTTCCGTACGCCTGTCAGTTCATTCGGGCTTAGCAGTGGCTGCCATGTTGAATGGGCTGACGCGAGGCCGTCTTGCTCCGCCTATGCTGCCTCTGTCTCCTTTTTTCCTGCTACTAGATGCTCCTAGGGCTTCTCACCAGGGTCCCCATCGAGTGTTTAGGGGTGGTGGGACACAAGATGATGGTGGATGGTGGATCCCCGCAACTTCTGTCCAACTACATCAGCACCTGCCCATGCCCCCGGCAAAAGGGCACAGATGCTTGTGATGTACTAATCCAGAAAGCATACAACATGCACATTAAATGAATGGAAGTTTTTATGATTCCAGCAGACCGGTTCTCTGGTGTGTGGTGGCCTAAGGCAATATGTGTGCCATCAATTGCTCCAACCACATGTGGTAGGCAACCCAAACCGTAGAAGTCACCCTTCACATTGGCTAAATCTTGCTCCCATGGAAAGTGAATGAAGCTGTTGATGTGTCTCATCATTGAAGATAGAACTTCTTGCAGCACACCACAGAAAGTTGGTTGTGACATACCACAGTGTATTGGAAGGATCATGTGGCTACAAAATGAAGCACAGACATGATTTTGATAACTGGTGTAATTGAAGAGCGTTTTCTATCTTGAGGCTGAAGATCTGGCTCCAGCTGATGACATAAATCCAGTATAGTTTGCCTATTCAACATGAACGTCTAGATTATATCATTTTCTTCCAAGGTGGCAAGGTCTAGAAAAGGGCAGTACACCAGAGGCTGTTGTCTTTTCACTCTCCCAGGGTTCAAATGTCTGCATTAGAAAAAGATGTGAACATTTTTTACATCATCCACGGCAACATATTTGATGAGTAACACAAAAGTCATTTATTTTGTAAAAATCGGTATGGTTTAATACATATTTTGAACCAACATTTGCTTCTTGTCCTCTATCCTTCACAAATGACATTTTTGGCCTTCATATGAATCTGAAAAATAAATGTGTAAATAATCCATTTCAAATGTATTATTTACACATTTATCCTTTAAAGTTTTTTCATCCCAAAATACAGTCAAACTTAGGTGTACACAATACCACGCTAATATCCTGTTTCAGCACAGTAACGCAATATACATAAATGTTTCTTTAAAAAAAATAAGTGTCCATCAAAGTATGATTATATGATCAAACTAGCTCTCATTTGGAGTGGGGGCAACGCACTTAATAGTCACTAACACACTAGTTTGAAGTTCTAAAAATGGCGGGCACCTGACCTCGCCAATTGGACATTTGGAATTAGACAGCGGAGGGGAAAGTCGACCGCACAGTGGGCGGTAAACTCCATGACGGATACAGCCATAGGCTAGCATTGGAGAACGTAATGGTAGAAGGCCAATGGCTTTGTCCGTCTCTGCTGAAGATCGCGTACGTCAAGTACATATACGCAGCAGTTGGAAAAATAGCTCACTTGTCTCCTTACACTGCTGCTATCAAGATCTCCTCCACTTGTGCTGCTGTATCTCACCTCTGGGAGCAACTATGCCAGGTCCAACAGGTGAAAGGGCCCCTGCCATCATGCTAGTGGAGCTAGAGTTGCTGGCAAAGGAGGTCCTTTTCCTGTATAGCCAGCTCTATGGCTCTTAACACACAAGGGAGGGGAGTAGGTCAAACTACTGCATGTCCTCCTAAATCATACAATTATCACAAATAGGTGTGACAGCTGTACATGGAATTTTAGTAACAGAATTCCACAGCAGGCATATGTTGGTCCAATTTGGACGTTACAGAACTCCTAACCAAGTGCACAGGGAAGAGAGGATCTTTCTTATGAAAGAGAAGGCCTCACACAAGTAATTGTGTCATACTTCATCATCGGCAAAGTCTCCCCACCCTGGTAGGACAGTGCCACCAGGGCGGACTCAACCTCCTGTTGGACTCAGAACAGGAAGGAGTTCTTAGATAAAAAGCTACTGGATAATGATCTGGGATCCAGATTAGAGAGTTAAAAATGCCTTGCAGTTCTCCAGTGGGATGCCTTTATTATGTGAGGATCCTAGGTATGATTAAAAATAGAGGTGGGATGGTTGGTGAGAACAATGACTCACACCGTCTTTATAATAAGGTCAACATGTTTCTGCCCTCTAAATAACCCTAATCCTTAGAGCCAAGGATCCCAAACTATCTCCTATTAGCCACTATGCTTAGTATTGTGAAATTAAAAAGAAGACAAACATTAGTAATGGTACACTCAGGTGAGCCCTACCTGAGGGGAACAGAAACACTTTTAACCCTAAACTGTAGGGGATACTGCCTTCCTGGTCAAAGAGGGGGAAGAAGTCCTTTATAGTCACACATACTTCAAAAGGTGCAGCGTACCATTAAACCTGTTCATGCCAGCTCTCTGGAAAAGGTACATGTCTGGCATACATATGTGAATCTGGTTAACTGTCTCTTTTCCATGTACACAGGCTACAATGTCCCTTTGAGTTCAAGAGTGAAGTGTAGTAACTGATGCTACATGTCACATAATGTGATCCTTTGATGGGTTAATGATGTTAGGAATTTGCATGCACTCTCCAGTGTCAAATATATAACACAATCAATATGTGTTGTGTGTTTAAAGACCTAGATTCAAATTGGTGTGTATGTAATGATCTGTGCATGTATATGTTTGATGTACTTATGATAAGTTGCCAAATAACATCATGGTAAATGGAAAAAACATCATATACACTTTGCACCTGGAGAGGTGTATGTACTGTATAATAAACAATTGCAAATTATGTTAGCTATGTATATAGTCCCACAGATCACTCAACCTATATCAGCTACCATTAGCTCCCAGACCCCTTCAGAGTAGAACACAGCCTTGAGGTCACTTATTGGATGGGCACTGGGTGACCGTTGTAATGTAAAAGTTGGGGAAAGGTGGTTTTCACGTGATATCCTGATCATCAGACAGTAGAAAGCAAGGCCTGTCATTGAGCTGTGCTCATTGAGTATCATGGGCCAGGCTGGGGCTGAGTCACAGGGTCATACAACTGAAACACCGAGGTACAGCTGGCAAGAACATATATCCTTTGCAGGTCAAAATGTGAGGTGTGCTTAAAATATGCCCCTGAATGCTTTTAAGTGGACAACAGTTTAAAGGGAGTGTTCCCTGACTTCTTGAGCTCACACTTCTTTTCAACTGACTCACATTTCAAAGAATATTATGTCCAGACTCCAGGCCTCATATTCAAAGTGGTCAATGTCCCATCATTATTAATGTTTAGCCATCAGTAGTTCACAATATTTTGCACTGATCAGAAGTAGGTCACATCACAGAATATGTAGGGGCCCCTGAGCTAGATGATGTCACAGGCCTAGATTTGTGTGTTTAGACCATGACATGGGATGAGGATGGGCAACAGGTCACTATAAAGTGGGTATGAGGATATTGGTTTAGGTCAGCATGTGCCAATACACATAATGTATGTTACCTTATGAGTTATGCTAAGAATAGCTGCAGACACTTTTTGTGACAGCAATACAGATAAACAAAATGTCACAATACCAATGTTTGTGCTTTCCTTTCATGTATCCATACAGGTCAATGCCAGGAAGGTGCAGACCCTGGGGGTCTACAAGCGGGACAGCATCCATTGCCGTAAGAGGTGGGAGGACCTCAGACACTGAACCCACAAAAACCACTGAAGTCCAGCTCGTGAAGTCCTCCCAACATGCGAAGAGTGCACGCCGCACCCTGACCTTCCTAATGGCCCACATTCTTGCAGTGGCCTATTCAGAGCTTGATGGGCAGTTGAAGACCCAACAGCAGCAACAAGGGGTTAAGTTCTTATCAGAGTTACATGTTACATTACCCATATTATTATTACAGCCAGGATTTTTGCCATCAACATTCAGGGTGACCCATGGCCAACGCACTAGAAGAGATTTTGAAGTTGTATGATGATGTGCTTTGTCTATTGTATTTTAATAATGATCCTACCTGATTCCTGTCTACAACCAATGGACTGTTTTGAGCAGACACATGGCTGCCTAAACTCCACATATACATCATGTTGTTTGCTGTCATGAGGGACAGTTGCACCAAATAGGCAAATAGTCTTTATTGTGTTGGGTGTGATGCTCCTTCACTGATGTGGGTGATGTCATGTTATACCTATTACAGGTGACATAGCATACTAAGGACATATGATGCTGTGGATGTAGCAACCATTACATTGGTAAGTTGGGATTCTGCACAAACCTGAGTGAGATTATGATCCAACATGACTAATGACTGCAGAATTGATGGCTACATGTTGGTATCAAGGCATATACAAATTGTGGTCGGAATCAGAAGTACTGTTTGATACATGTTAAATAGTGACAGATTTTCTGATGTCTTACTGCTTCATAAATGTGTGTATGAGCCAGTCTGCTTTTGGCCAAATAATTGAGATAGGAATACATTTTTAGAATTAAATCAATTTTATTAGCAGAACACACGGTATGACAAGACATTGCATCGTTGCCTACAACCCAACGGGCCGGCTGCATGGAGGTCATGAAGGCAGAAAAGAACCAATGGATTACAACATATCTGTATAGTTAAGTACACAGCAAGCCACCCACAACCCATCTTGGGCCGGCTGCGTCAATAAAGGGGAGAAAAAAAGCAATGGATGGTCAAGGTCGAACATTACACGAAATTAGAGGTGGCCTGCTGTGTGCAGAGCATGTTGGATCTCTTAAGAGACCAAGGCTCGTTACAGCAAGTCTGGGGCCTTAAAGTCTGCCTTTTCCAAGACAAAAAACAAGAACAAAATAAAACATCAGCAGGTCCATACTAATAGGACCGAAAACCCTCCCTCCCAAACCCTCTCCAGGTGAGCCGAGGATTACAAACAAGCGTATGGATGTGGCCCAGCGTGAAGGCTACTAACAGATCAGGTCCCTAGGAACCTATCAAAGGCCCACAGGCCCTCACCACCCCCTATTGGTCCGGTATCAATTTCAGAATACGTAGGTAAACAGGCCATGCCGGCTCCCAGAACTCCATAGATAGAATGGAAATAAAGGGGGCCCATATCTTTGCATAATCAGATTGATCCCCTAGGGTGGCCATGGACAGCCTCTCCATTTCCAGAAGGGACCACAGCTGGTGGAGCCATTGAGTATGGTCCGGGACCCTGTCTGTTTTCCAACCTGATAAAATCATTTGGTGGGCGGCATTTAATGCCAGGGTGATCTGCCTACCTTTGATAGAGCGCAGAGGAAAGGTCAAGGCATTGGGCAATCCTAATATGGTGTACGAGGAGAATCTGGGGATGGTAGTGTCAAAGGCCTTATCTATCTCATCGAGGATCCTTTCCCAGTATCTCGTAAGCTTCGGACAGTTCCATAGCAAGTGAAGAAGGGTACCCGGGCTCCCACATCCCCGCCAAAAGAGACCATCGCACAGTGAGTTCCATTTGGTCAAGCGAGCCGGTGTGTAATACCAATAAGATATAATTTTATATGAAGTTTCTGTGTAGCCCATGGAGTGTGCAGTGTGGTGGGTCCTGTAAAAAATATCCTCCCATTCCTTGTCTGAAAGGGTATGCCCAATTTCCACCTCCCACCGTCTCTGTCCAGCAGTCCGAACCCTATGAGCACTCTGAGAGAGGAACGCGTATATTTCTGAAATAAGTTTGTGGTCGTCCTTTTTCAAAAAGAGCCATTTTTCGAACAGGAGCATTGTCCTGGTTACCAAAGGACGTATTTGAGGGCCAGACACCCAGTGCAGCATTTGCACATGGAGGAAGTGGTCCGAGGTGGCGAGGCTATAATCGGTTTGGAGCTGCTCAAAGGGAATATGGCCCTTGAGGTCAAATGGATGTCGTAGACGCTTGCAAACACCCGCCACCCATCGTGAGCCCACCCCCTTTTCCATACCCGGGGGAAATCAGGGTTCGAGAAGATGGGGGACATAGGTGAGGGGAACGTTGTGAGGTTTGCCCGTGTGGACACCCTATCCCAGATTAACATGGTGGGTCGCGTAGCCGGTGACGAGTATAGCCCTCAAGAATGCAAAGCCCTAGATAGCCACGCCTCCCTCCAAATATGGCACCCAGCCACAGTCTGGTCCTTAAATACCCAATTTTTCTCCGTCATCGGTTGGTTCCATTCTACCAGGTAACACAGTAGAGAGGCCTGAAAGTATCGGGTGATATTCAGCAGTGCGAGGCCGCCTTCCTTTTTAGGGTGCTGAAGCAGAGTCTTCTGTAACCTAGGAGAGACCGGTCCCCAAATGAAGTGCTCTATCTCTTTTTGAATACTCGAGAGCATGTCCGGTGGGGGCAGTAAGGGGAGGGTTTGGAAAATGTAGAGAGCTTGCGGCAGGACGTTCATTTTAACAGCGGCTAGCCTTCCAAGCCACAATAGGGGCAGGCATTGCCACTGGGATAGGTCCTTACGGTTGCGGGAGAGTAAGGAAGAGTAATTTGCCTCCGCTGTTTTGCCGAGACTCTTATGAAGGACCAGCCCCAGATAGGTTATGCCATCCATTACCCAGTTGAAGTCAAATTGTACACGTAGGGTGTTCACTGTTGTCTGAGTGGTGGTTAGGTTAAAGACCTGCGATTTCTGCAAATTCATTTTAAATCCAGAGACCCGACCATAGGCATTTATGGTCCTCAATAATGGCCGGCAGAGAAGTCAAGGGTTGAGCTACGGAAAAAATAACATCATCAGCATAGAGGCTGATCAAATGGCGATCAGCCCCGAGGAGATACCCTGCGCGTTAGGATTGTCCTGGAGTTTTTGGGCTAAGGGCTCCATATAAAGAGCAAAAAGCAAGGGGGAGAGGGGGCAACCCTGTCTAGTACCTTTCCCAACAGCAAAACTAACCGAATGTACCCCGTTTACCTTGACTACAGCACTTGGAGTGCTATATATGCTCGCTATCCATTTGCGGAACCGTACGCCCAGGCCAAAGCACTCCAGGGTGGCAAACAAGTATGCAAAACACACAAGATGATGGACGGAATGCTGCACATTGGCAAACATTCACCCCCAGTCACAGATCTGGGTTTAATCCATCGTTATTTTGCTTCACCACGCCACCCCAGTTCAGACATAGCCATATGCAAATCAGTCTTGACCCTGTGCCTCATGGGAACAGTCCAGACCGAACTGCCAAGCCATGTCTTCCCTGGACCGGAATCAAGCATCCTAGGACCGGTTTCAGGCTATCAGCCTTCATCAGCCAGGATAGCTTGACTCCAGTGGCGTAGTGAGCACGGGACCCACGTCTGGGCATACCCTTCCCACTTAGGGCGAAATGCAAAACACACAAGATGATGGACGGAATGCTGCACATTGGCAAACATTCACCCCCAGTCACAGATCTGGGTTTAATCCATCGTTATTTTGCTTCACCACGCCACCCCAGTTCAGACATAGCCATATGCAAGTATGGCCAGTGCACCCGGTCGAATGCCTTTTCAGCATCAACCACCAAAAGCAACGCCTCTTCCTTGAAGAGCTGCACTTTATCAATTAAATGGCAGATCCACTTCGTATTGTCCCCCGCATTGTCGGCTCGGGATGAAGCCTGCCTGATCTGGGTCCACCAAGCCGGGCATCAGAGGATTCAATCTGTGGGCCAAAATGCTAGAGAAAAGCTTGGCATCGATATTTAATAATGAAATCGGTCGGTACGAGCTGCAGGACAAAGGGTCCTTCCCAGGCTTGGGTATGACTGAGATCGACGCCTGCAGCATCGAGGCTGTGAGAGTGTCACTATCCGTGAACGAATTAAACAGCCGAGTAAGCAGCGGGGCTAACTCAGTGAAGAAGGTCTTGTAAAAAAGTGCACTGAAACCATCTGGACCTGGTGCCTTCATGGGTTTCAAACGGGCGATGGCAGATATCACCTCTTCGATCCGTATGGGTGCTTCCAGACCTTTGGCCTCGCTGGGTGGAAGGGGGGTGATCGCAGCCCCATTGACATAGTCACGGGGGTCCGTGAGGGGCAGGGACTCAGCAGAGTAGAGATCTGAGTAAAAGGCCCGAAAAACTGCAACAATGCCCGAGTCGTCAGTGATCTCAGATCCCTGATCCCCGCGCACTGACTTCACCGTCTGAGCCTGTCGTTTACTACGTAAGCAGTGTGCTAGCATACGACCCACCCTGTTCGTTCCCACAAAGTACTTATGCTTCAAGCGGAGCACTGCATGTTCAGCCCTGTCTAAGTCCAGGCGCTTCAGATGGAGCCGCTCTTTTTCTAATTGGTGCCAGAGCCGGGGAGCGCCCGTGCGTTTGTGAATTGCCTCAAGTTCCCTAACCTTTGACTCTAGTTCCTCTCTTTTGGCCTTTCGGGTTTTATTATCGTGAGCAGCTTTAGCGATCAAAGCCCCCCAAGAAACCAGCTGAAGAGCCTCCCAAACAGAAGCCAGCGCTGTGGAACCATCATCATTAAGGGTTATGTAGTCTGTCAATGTATGCCATAGATCATCTACCACCTGTGGGGAAAACAACAGGGAATCCCTCAAACGCCAATGTGGGGAGAAAGGAGTCGAGGAAGGCAAGCGCAGGGTCAGGGTAATGTGTGCGTGATCTGAGAGAGAACGGGCTTCGATGGTCGAAGCCTGTGAGCATTCCCACGTGGCGTGGGTGACAAGAAAGTGATCCAAGTGGGCGTAAGACCCATGGGCTGCCGAAAAATGTGTGTAGTCCCTATCGTTGGGGTGTAGGCCACGCCAAGCATCCTTGGTCCCACATTCCTCCAGCCATTCCTTACCCGGCACAGACAGGGCCCCGGCTCCCCCCGTCCTCGGGCTGGATCGATCCTTCTCCGCGTCCATAACTAAATTTAAATCTCCGCCCACCACTACCATGGAGTCGGGTATATGGTGAATCTCGGCCATGGCCTTGGTCTATAACTTCTCCTGGTGCTCATTTGGGGAATAGATTGAGGCAATCGTGAAGTTAGTGGTGCCAGTTTGCAATCTCAAGGCTAATAGATGCCCCTTGATCTCTGCTACGGAACCCAATATGTAACCTCTAAAGTGTCTGGAGAACAAAATGGCAACCCCACCTCTCTTACTCTTCCCAGAAGAACAAAACTGAAAGGGAAACCCCCTGGATTGCATCTGCTGTGTGTCCTTGGGAAGTAAGTGGTTTCTTGAAGTAAGCATATATCCCCTTCTGATTGCTCAAGTTCGGAGAGTACCGCCTTTTGCTTGGTGGGATTGTTAAGGCCGCGGACATTAAAGCTAACTATCTTAACCTCCATCGATCTTGAGAGGACAGCGGATCTATATATCTTAGGCTATGAAGCCCCGATGACGGGACAGCCCATGGAAGGTACACAACGAATATATGTGCCTGAACAGACCTCCCCATAAGGGCCTCTTTATAAAAAGCTCACCGGAGAGGGGACCCACCCTACCCAACAACAATGTAAACAAAACATAAAAGAATAAGCAAACAGTAGAAAATAGCACATAGAGTCCATCCCAAAAGGGGGCCAGTAAATAATGGGGGCTGCCTAGAGAGCAAGGGACTGTATCAATCAGCAGTGAGAGACTCCCCCATTCCTGCCGGGCCCAAACATGAGAAGACGTATCCACTCAATCGTTACCTCAGTCGTTAGAGTCCAGGGATTCCCATTCTGTGCCAGTGAGGGTCCGGAGAACCGCAGAATGTTCTTTGATCATTGTGGCAGGGTCAGGGCGAAGGCGATCCAATCTCAGGCCAGTCCGAGGACCGCGCCTGGGTGGCATGGGGGCCCCCGACCCTGAGGCAGCCATCTGGGAGGTCGGGTTGTCAAGATCTAAGTTCAGCAACTTACAAGCCTCGGTCAGGGATCAAAGTTGAGGAAGTTTCCCCTCATATCGGAAAATGAGGCAGAACGGGTGGCCCCAAGAGTAGGATATGCCGGCCGATCGAAGGTGGTCGGTCACGGGGCGAAAGTCCCTTCTCTTTTGAAGGGTGCTAGCTGCCAGGTCTTGGAAAAGCTGAAGCTTGTGCTCTCGGAAGCATAAGGGTTGACAGGTGCGAGCCACCTTGAGGATCTCCTCCTTCACTTTAAAATCTTGCACACACACAAGAATGTCCGCAGGAGGGTGATTAGGTTGTCGGGGGGACCCACTCGGTGGCACCAATCAATTTTGACTGTGGATTCCTCCGATGCGTTCAGAACTGCCCGAAAGAGCGCCTGGACATACCCCTCCAGATCTTCACCATCTGCTCCAGTAGGGACCGCGCGGACATGCACATTATTCTGTCGCGACCTGTTCTCCAAGTCTTCCGAGTGCACTTGGAGGTCTAATTGCTGATCGTGCAGACGTAGGATTTCTTGCTGGAGCGCGGCGATTTCTTTGTCCCTGACTGTCGTCGAGTCCTCCAGATCGACTACTCTCTCTCCAACTGCATCCACGTCACTTCTTACTTCCAGGAGGTCTGCTTGCAGATCTATTTTGATGGCCAGGATGTCTTCCCTTTGGGATGCAAACAGTGACTCCAAGAACTCCCGCGTGACCACTCCCTCAGTGCCATCTCCTCCAGCGACTGACTTCATAAGGAGGTCTCGTACTGAGCTGTCCTTTTTACTTTTGGCCGTCACCATGACGGAGTCCCGGGGTCCCCCCACTCGTGTTAGGAAATTGCGTCGGGGTGGTGATGTTCAAGGGGCCCCTGCTGATCCCCAAGTGGCCTCCGGACAGGAAGGCAATGTACCCCCACCACCAATCTCCGTAGTCGCTATCTCCTGCCGCCGGTCACTCTGCAGGCCTCACTCTCGGCCGCGCTGATGCGGGACAGGGCTCCAGAAGCATCACTCCATTCGTGCCGGCGTCGATCTGGGGCCCCTGAAATATCACCATTGATAATCCACAGCCCAACGCCGAGGAGCTCAGACCCTGTAGGGCGTCTCTGCTCTCCGTAGACCCTCCTTACTACTGATCCGGCGTGATCCAAAGCACCACATGTGTCAGGGGCACTGCCAAGTGTCTCAGCTGTCGCCCGAGGGCGTTAATGTAGGTGTGATCTCCTCTTCAAATTGGGCCTTCCATGCCTGCGCGTGTAACCTTTGAGACCCAGTAATGGGAGGTGAGCCCCGGCGCTTCTACTTCCCGCCGCACCGCTCTCCAGCACTGCTAAGATATCTCCTCTGTAAGCCCCAAGGGAGTGGCAAGCAGCACTCACCTGCGCAGGTCGCTTCAGGCTCACGTCGGGAGACCACGTACTATCAGCTAGGAGCAACGCGTTCCCCAGGTCTGTGTACCTCCTGGTGACTCTCCTCCATAGCGGGGCCTACACCGGCCCTGAGCTCATCCTGCTCCCTTTCAGGCCAGGCCTCACTGCGCGCTCCACGTGACTAGGAGGCCGCACCTAATCCGGGCCCCCTCATCAGCAGTCCGGACCAGCACAGAGTAGACCGAGGGCAGCCTCCCCGGGCCTCAAGGCTCATAACAGGCGGGATCGCACCCGGCGACCCAGCCCCACAGACAATGGGGAGCCAAGCGGGAATTCGGCCGGGCCATCAGGTGCCCCCTCTGCCGTGACGCACCACACCGCAGGCCGCCAACAAGCCCGGGAAGCCAGTCGCCTCGAGTCGGCGGCCTGGGGGCTCCACACACTGTGATGCTGGTACTCGGTGTAGTCTCCTGGGCCCAGGTATGTCCCGTGCACAACAAAGGGCCATGTATGCGTCCGGCCGGGCCCCAGAGCGTCCCCCGCTCTTCACCGCTTCAGAACATGGAGTCCGGGGGAAAGCCGGGGAGCACTTCTCCACTCACCGGTGAATGGGCAAGTCTCTCCTAGCGCCGCGCCAGGATTGCATCGATGGCCCCCAGCCTCCGGTGGGGAATCGAGGTGTTGTGGGTGCTATAGCGGTGCTGCAGGCCGGTGGGAACGGAGCTCGAGCGAGACACGTCCGCTCACTCTGCCATCTTGGCCACGCCCCTCGGAATACATTTTTAGATGAACACAGACAGGAATGTGTACAAAATGGTGACAGAGTAACAAATACCCAAAACCATTCCTTGGTGTCCTTTGTCATGTCCAGATAAACTATCAGTGATGGAGTAAGATGTGAAACTTGACAGTATTTTGGAAGATGGAATGTTCCATCACATATCTGTATGAGTATCCAATCCGGACATTCCAGATTCATTCCAAGCTCATGACTCATTAGGCAAATGTTGAAATACATAAAGGTATGATATGTTGAAGATTGTGATTTACATTTCAATCTTTGAATTGAATATCATTTATGAATCATTGTATGTAAAGATTAGTGTGATGTTCTACAACATTTTGAGTACAGTGAAAGCCAGCATAATTAGTGAAACCATTTCATGAAGATACAATGAAGTTCAAATATCTTTACATATTTAGGAGTCACATGTGAAGTTGATTTTGCTCTGTATTGAAGTGCTCGAGAAATGTTTTAAGGGCCATGTATTTACTTATGTTGTAGAAGCCATTTGACAATCACCACAAATATTAGCTTCAGACTGCCTTCAGCAGCATAGGTATGTAGATAGTATGTTATACATTGCTAAGCTACATCAGTATAAAAAAAATGTATAATTTTTGACACTTGACATATACTTTAGTGACTTGAAGTGATCATTTACATCATGAAATGACCAAACAATGTAAACCTGTTTTACATTTTTGCTAATATTGGTATAACATTGCAGCATATGTTGAAAGACATTGATTCTTATTTTATTTATTGATGATGATAAGTATGCATATTATAGGGCCTATTGAATACACAGTACAAAGGTATTGTTGGTGTATATCCTTTTTGGTGACAGGAGTTCACTATTCTGAACAACAAAGGCCAACCATTCTGAGTTGTGGAACAGTTCCTGGAGAGACATAATTATGGATAAGAGACAACATTATTCATGATATAGGAGCTTTCATAAGGAATGACATAACTGTGACCACGTGTCTTCTGAAAATGCTGCCTACATGCATGTACTTATGTTATTGTAGAACCAAAGTTTGAGAGGCTTGAAGCAGGTGAAATCTGAACACTTGGTAACTGTTTTGTGGTCAGAGTTAATGATATGTTCTGTTTACACAGATCCAATAACACTATTGTATATGTAATTTTAGTATCATCAGGGGCAGGCAAAGGAGAAGTTGTCAACAAAGGTGGGGAAGCAGCTTGCTATGGTCTTTCCGGTGCTGACACCACAAAAAGGGAACCAGTGACTGGGTGGGTGAGGGGAGTGCAACAGAGGCCACCAGCGACTCCAGATCTTGTTTGGAGGCATCCTCCAGCAAGCACTCCCTAGTGGTTGCAGATCCTACTGCTCCAGTTACACCTATATCCTTGTCCGCCACCCAGAGTAACTACTTCACCCTTCCTCTTGCTTCCCCCAAGTTGGCCCATCCAGGTCAGCTAAAAAACCTGGGTTCTCCTTTGCTGCAGGCACCTACCCCCCCATGCCCCTGTCTCCCTGGCTGTGCTGAATGAGGAGGCCATTGACCTCCTCTGGAGCATTGCTATAGGCCAGATGCAACAAATGGTAGCTTAACTAGAAGGCATTCACAGTGGTATATCTGTTCTACTTCAGTCATTTCAAGCTCTGGCTTCCTCATTCACTGCAGCCTCCCAACCATTCCAACCTTCTGTCCCACCTCCTGCCCCTTCCCCATCCCTATTCCCAGCCTTTTCCAAAGCACACTCATATCTTTTCATGTACCCACTCAAACAGACACAGCAACACAAACATAAACACAACAAAAAAAAACTCAGGCACTCACCCAAACATACAGACAGTGCACCCACCACCACACACAGATGCATCACACTCACAGACAGCACACCCGCAGACAGCACACCTAGCACCACACACACATGTACCACACCCACAGACAGCACACTGACAAACAGCACACCCACCACACATACTCATGCACCACACCCTCTGGCAGCACACCCACAGACAGCACACCCACCACACACACACATGCACCACATCCACCACCAGCACACCCACAGACAGCAAACCCACCACCACACACACATGCACTATACCCTCCATATGCACCATAACAACACCAAGCACCTCCACTGCACATGCATTCACAGACACAACTACCTTAGAATACACACCCAAAAGACACAGATGCTCACAATCAAGAAACACAACATACACCTATAACACAAAACACACCCATACAAGCACCACATACACCAGAGCCACATGTACCTGCACCCTCAACATGCACATCAGACACTGCCACTCCCTCTATCTCCCAAACCCCACTCCCTCCCCAACAGTCTAACAAGTTTCCCATGGGGAATCTCAGTTTTAGCCTTGCCCTAACCACTCCCACAACCAAACCCACCCCTTCCACATCCCAGTCCACCCCAGCCCAGCTGAAATCCACTCCTTCAAAATCCAAACCCACCCCTAAAATACCCAGGAGTACCCTGCCCAAAACCGCAGCCCCCCTCCCAAACCCAAGGACACCCTTTCCCAAACACAAGCACACCCCTTCCAAACCCAAGGGCACCCCTTTCAAATCCATAGACACCCCTCCCTTGGGTAATGGTCATTTGAATTTAGATGCAGGCATTCATCATAGCAATGGCGATTTGCACCACCTATTTGTTATAAAAAAATAATTTGGGTTATCTTAGTACAGGTGTGTTTGTTTCACCTTGATTACTGATCACAATGACCATATATGCATGACACCTTAATTGTGAGTATTGATATTGAATACAGTACAGGACTTGCACTAGACAAAGGGAAATGTTACATGTATGTATATGTTGATTACTACTAATTTGTGACTGACATTCATTTTACTGTTAAATTGTAAGGTAATGTTAACACCTTGTCTAGTGCAATTTCGACATCATGTTGCATTGCACTTATCCCTATGATGCATGTTGCATATGTTTTTAATGTTGGAATTTTCAACTTTTCTTTAGACACACCTGTATGGTGACTTTTAGATTTTTATTGGGATATCCTATTTATGTGCCAATGTCCATTTTTTGAATGGCAGCTTGCACCAAATTCATACATACAATGTGTTGATATAGGTGTATTTATTTACATTTCTAAGACATCAACATTACAGACATTTGCATTACACATTGGTATGCAATTGCTTGTACGAGTTATTTCTAAATGCACGAGTTATGTGCTCTGTTCAAATGTTTACAGACTAGTCAATGGGTAACAGGTAACAGTGTAGCTTACCATTGATTGCTGGTGTTGCTTTTGTTTGTCATCAAGCAGCAGGGCAGGACTTGCCAGATTGGATCCATGTGGAGAAGTGTGGCTCAATGGTTAGAGCGGCAGACCCTGATGCAGAGATCTGGCCCGGGACCACGGTTCAATTCCCGCCTCGGCGGGTCTTGGGCTCAATTTCCTCGGACCTGATAATTCTCGCCTCAGTGCCTATTCTAATCATGGGTCCAACTCTGGGCAATAGCTTGCTTAATCTCCACAATGGCCCCAACAGCGCTGGGATGCCTGGCTTCACCCTGGGGGTGCCCAGGAGTGGACATCTCACAGGGAAAAGCCAGGAAGGGTTCTACAGCAGTATGCGTACAGCGCCAGGACACCTCTTTGGGGGTATAAGTGCGCTTTACAAGTACAAATTTCATGGCGAAACAGGAAGTGTGAAAGTGAGAAAAGGTGATTTTCAGCCTTTTATCCCTTCTATTCCGCCAAGTCAGGTGTGGAGGTTTGACTGCCACTGCCACGTAGGCAGGAAGGCACATCATGAATGGGCCTGAGGGGAAACCGGCAGTCCGCCCTCTGACAGCTTCTTCTGCCTATCCCGCCATTGATACAGTTCTTCCTGGCAGTGACGCTGGGACCACGGTGCTCTTTCATCTATGGACCAGCTAACAACTGAATAGGGTGAGCGGACCAATAAGTAGGCAGATGGGAAGACCGCTGAAAAGTGACGGTCAAACCGATTCCGCCAATATGCAAATCAGGTAAGCCTGGGCGTAGTTCGCGAAGTAATGCTTCGCGAAGCTACGCAAAGTGCAGTTCGCACTACGCAAGCTTCGCGTAGCACTACGCGAACTGCGTAGCGCACTGTTCGCAATGATTGCACAGTGCGGGATGCTTGTCCGCACTGTGCAATCATTGAAAACGGCAACTTGCACAGTGCGAGCTGTCTTTTACTGCCGCTCGAGTAGATTTTTACTCGAGCGGCAGCTTCTCAACGCGGACTGGTAGTTTCATCGCGATGCGGTCGCGAGCATACGCGACCACTCGCAATGAGAAACCTGACCTCCCGCGTTGAGAATATCGCCGGGAGGTTTATTTTCCACGCTCGCGATCGGCAACTTGATGTTGCTGATCGCGAACGAGAAAAAGTCTCGCCGGGATGTCATTTTGCTTGCTCGCGGTCGCCAACTTGACGTTGAGGACCGCGAGCAAGCAAAATGACCGCGACACTACGCTACGCTACGCGTGTTTGCACTGTGCTACGTGCAATTCGCGTTGTGCGAAGTAGCGCAAACATCACAAACTACGCGAGCGTAGCGTAGCACTTCGCCCAGGGTTAAAATCAGGCCCTACTAATTTAAAATGTATTCGTATAGCTTGTGTGCATTGTAAACTCTTTTCACTTTTGTACTTTTTCTTGCTTGCATAACTCTGCATAATCCCATCCTTTCATATCCTTTTTTAGAAGTATTGCTAAGATAGCTTTAGCAATCTCTATAGAATCATGTGATTAATAATATAGAATAGAATATATATTCATTTTTTGGAATGTGAGCCTTCATCATGAGTGGCAACATTTTGGCCCCTCTGACTAGGCCTAGGAAAGGATCCCCAGTGGAGAGGCAAAAGAGTTTGTCTTTTAAAGGAGCCATCTTGAAACATTAAAATCATTCAAAGCAATGTGAGTCATGTGAGAATCAAAAGCGTACTTGAAATGTGAAGTAGATAAGTATGTAAGTTAACTAGTATAGTTATCAGGTCACAGTCTCAAGAATCCTATTTTTGTAACTATTAAGCTAAAGCATACTTTTCTTCATAAAGAGGATGTAAATAGTTTAATTTAAATACATATTTACCTCATGCTGGTATTACTTTAGAAGGAAAAATCATTCTTTCCAAGATGGCTAATTTGTTTAAATACTTGAATTATATTTATCCCTCATGGCTGCATATCTCTCCTCCCCAGAGACCTGTCCAGAACTCCATACCTGTTCTAGCTTTCTCTCTTTCTCCATTCGTACAGGTGCCTGGAAGAACCCTGACCCTTCTTATTGCTACTGATCAGAACACTTATGTGAATCATTCTTCTTAATTCCATTTCATAGTTGAAGGCATCCCCATTTATATGATTTTGGAGACAACCCTGTTTCAGTGCCCATTACTGGTGAGTGCTTCAGTGAGAGTCCACTTCCTTAACCATGCTTCTGTTGCTTTTGAGAGCCTGTCGCAGTCAAGGCTTCAAGTGAGAGATCAACATACATACGTCAGCCACTGATCCTTTTCTTCTATGGTACTCTCCCTTGTCTCACCCAAAGTCAAAGAAAAAGTCTTGGAGGTGTCACCTCAGAACACAAGAAGCAGCTGTGCTAAATCAACTCACTCGAGACCTTTTTCTTGACACTGCACACCTTGTAGAATATTGTGCTATTGCTCTCCATCGCCCAAGTGTATATCCAGCCTTTGTGCTTCTGCACCTCTGCCACAGACAACAGGGCTTCTCCAGCATATGTTTTTTTTCCTTTTTTCCTCTGTGTGGCATTCCCTTCTCCTCCTCCAGAGCTCAATGTCTAAAAGAGATGTCCTTGCAAATTTTCAGTTTGGAACAGAGCTCCTGTGCTAGACCTGTCAGCATGAAGGTGGTCTTCCACCAAACTTTTTGCACTCTTCCTCCATTTTTGCTGATCTTGTTTTTGCTGTCCTTCAGACTCTGTGCACTTTTCCACTGATAACCAGTGCTAATGTGCATATGCTCACTCCCTAAAACATGGTAACATTGGCTTATCCACAAATGGCATATTTAAGTTGGTTATAAGTCCCTAGAAAAGAGATACTACTTGTACCCATGGCCTGTAAATAAATGCTACTAGCCGGCCTACAGTACTTATTGTGCAACCACTTTAATAGCCCTTTAAACATGTCTCAGGCCTGAGATTGCAGCATGTGTGCACAGGTTTAAACTGCCATTTCGACCTGGAAAAATAAACCTTTTTCCAGGTTTAAACCTTCCCTTTTAATATAAATAAGTCACCCCCATGGTAGGCCCAGGACAGCCCGGAGGCCAGGATCCAGTGTACTAAAAAAGTTAGACATGTACTTTTAAGTTTTACATATATTGATAGTGAAAAACCTTTAAATTAATTTCTCACTACTGCAAGGCCTACCTCTCCCATGGGATACCATGGGAGATACCTTATTACATTTAATAAGCTGTAACTTTCAAATGGGAAAAGGTACCCATTCATGTGTGGTGTATTTGGAACTGTAATGAAAAATCTTCTCCTATGGAAGATTTTGATGTTAAATTACAATTTTGAAAATGCTACTTTTAGAAAGTTGGCATTTCCTGCCTTAGGCATTTAATGCCTGAAGCCTGTCTCTGGCTCACATGCCTGGGTGGAGCTGACAGTTTGGCATTGTGTATTCCTCGGAGACAGCCACACACAATAGAGAGCTTAGGTGTGCCTGGATGGGCAATCACTGGCAGGATGGGAGGGTGGATCTGAGCACAGCCCTACTTACAGTTGATTGGGCTGTATTCTGCCTCCACACAAATGGCTGCATACTCCCTTTTAGTTAGACCGGAGCAGGACAGGGGAGGCAGGAAACCTGTTCACTTCAAAGTGAAACCTCTTTAAACTTCTCCCACTTTAAACGAGGCACATACTATAAATATTGGACCTCATACACCAACTCATCAGACTGCTCTGCTGCTGAAAGCTCTGCCTCTCTCATGGACTGTTGACCTGCCGGACATCTGTCTTGCTTAGTTGCTGCCCTACTGCCCTACTGCCCTTCTGCCTTCCTGTCTGAGTCAGACGGATTTAGACTAAGGGTGGGCGAAGTTGGCAGAGTTGAACAAAAACTCCGTGAACCTCCGCTCCGTAACTCCATTCCATCCCATCCCAATTAATAAAACAGAAACCTCACATACTTTTGGTAAAGCAAGTAACTCTATCTTTACATGCTAAAATGCATATAGTCATCTCACAAAAGTGAAAATTAAAATATAGCAAGCAGTGAGAGAGGTGATGATTTTGGGGTCCTCCCTAACCTAGGGAGAGAACCAAGCAGATGCCTTGAACACAAGAGCACATCATGCTGAACGATTCGGTGGTGGTCCCATCCTCCTCGGACCACCCAAAGCACAGTTATGGGCAAAAATACAATCCCAACCAAAGGCCCTGCAAAGCATTATGGGACGAGATTCTAGAGTGCAGTGAATATTATAGTATCCAATATCAAAACATTCCTCAAGCGGCAGCGCCTCTCCCGGCTCAGCTGAGAGCTAATACTATAATATTCACTGCACTCTAGAATCTCGCCCCGTATTGCTTTGCTGGGCCTTTGGTTGGCATTGTATTTTTGCCCATAACTTTGCATGGGGTGGTCCTAGGAGGATGGGACCACAACCGAATCGTTCAGCATGATATGCTCTTTGTGTTCAAGGCATCTGCTTGGTCCTCCCCCAAGGTTAGGGGGGACCCCAAAATCATCACCTCTCTCATTGCCTGATATTTTTCAAAGCTCACTTTTGTGAATTGGTTATATGCTTTTTAGCATGTAAAGGTAAAGTTGTTTTATTAAAGGGTTGTGGGTGCAATAGCTAACTCCGCTACGTGGCAGAGTCAGAGTTTTTGCATGAATTCCATGTTTTCAATGTAATGAGTAGTTAGCAAATCTCTGCAACCTCCGCTAGTGGAGGGGAGTTCATTGCCCACGGTTAATTTAGACCTGCACTTGAGCCCAGTACTCTTAGAGTAACTCCAAGAGCTAATTGCTGGCTTCCTATTCAGAGCCACAGGGACATAACAGGCTACCAACTACCTGAACCAGCACTCAGATCTAGCTGGAGTAAGCCCCTGACCCCCAAGATGGTGCCCCCCTATGTCCTCGACCCTTGGTGTGACATCAAAGCAGCTCAATTGAAGATTTTGGGCTCTTTTTGACTGCAAACAGGCACTCAGGCACTGAAACTGTACCCGAATGCAAAGTTCTGTCAGCCCGACCCTTTATGCTACAGCATTGACCACTAGCAGGGAACTCAACTGCAAAGCTTTGACCCGACTGCGTAATGACAAAACAAAGTTCCTTCAGTCTGACCCTTTACACTACAGCATCAACCACTTGCAGGAAGCACCACAGTGAAGCACTGGCCCGACTGTTAATGGCAACAACAGGATCTTCACTCTACAGTGACGCCAGCCCAAGACTTCAGGTCTGCTCTTCGCAATACATCGATGACTGTCTGCGATGCTTCCCTGCTCCTTGCAGCCCCCTCCATCATGAATGGGACTCTTTGCATTGGACTGAGAAGGCAACTTCCAGCAGGATTAACATGGTCCTTGTATCCGACCCATGCTCTAATGCGGTTGGCCTGAACTTGTGACTTTCTCCCAGCCTCACACGACCAGATAACCTCAAGTGATGCTATGGTCATTTTGGCACTGTTCTCACTTAAATCTTTAAAATTATTATCTCTGGTTCTAATATTTGGAATTGTGTTATGTAGGTCTTGATTTGCTTATTAAACTTTGCTCTATTTTGCTAAATGTGCGTGAGATTTTTCTTGTGTTGGGTTTTTACTATATTACTGTTTGCAGTGCTGTATAAATACTTTTTGCATTGCCTCTAAGTTAAGCCTAACTGCTCTGTGCCAAGCTACCAGAGGGTTGAGCACAAGTTAATTTGGGGTTTGCTTGTGCCTCACCCTGACAAGAATTGTGGTTACTGCTTGAGTAGGTTTTCACCCCCCTCAACCGGTAACCACATTTCTTACATCCTGCTTGTTCCAAAAACAGACATGCACATTTGTCAACACATTATTCCAATCTACTTTACCTTCATGTCAGCTTGGCCACTGATGTACATAAAGGGGCAGGGAATTGAATGATAACTCAAGATGGGGTCTGTTTCTCTTGGCTGTGAGACTGACATATTTACTGTGGTAACAGCAAGCATATTGAAGAGGTCCCAGGCATTGCCTACCTGTGGAGCAGCAATAATAGAGCAGAGTCATTGTCACTGCTTATCCATTGCTTCTTGTTGGAAATGACCATCTTTGCCTGGGATTCCCCCAGATCATGGTCTTCTTTTACTGAAGCCGTTTTGTTGGCCATAAGACTCTGCACATTAATCCTGCTAAACAGTGGTAAAGTGTTTGTGCTCTCCCTATCAAGCCTGTTAAAATAGATATACTCCTGACTGGCCCATTTAATGTACTTGTAAGTTCCTAGTATATTGTACTACATGCACCCAGGGCTTGTAAATTAAATGCTACCAGTGGGCTGCAGCACTCATTGTGTCACACACTAAAGAAGCACTGTATAAACATGTCTCCATGCCAGCCACTGCGGTTTGGGTGTGCAGTTTTAAACTTCCATTTTGACCTGTCAAAATAGCCCACCCAGCTCTAACCCGTCACTTTAATACTTATAAGTGACCCCTAAAGGAGGCCTTAAATGTTCATAGCGCAGGGTGCATGATATTTAAAAGTAGGACATTCATATTTAATTTTTTACATGTCCTGTCAGTGAAAACCCTCAAGGGATGTTCTTCACCGTGGCAAGGCTGGCTCTCCCATAGAAAAACATTGGTTTACATTATTACACTCAATAATGATCAATTCTGTTTGGGAATACCTAGGAAAATATTTCAAAGACCTTTTTGAATAGTAATTTAAAATCCAATTTCTTTTTAAGATTTTATATTACTGTTTTGGAAAATACACTTTTTGATGTTGTTTTAATCTGGCCTAAAATAAAAGGCTCTTTTTGCAAGTGTCCAACTGTCACCTTAATACTGATGTCTCACCTCCTGTATTGCTCCCTCCCAGACACTGGACTAAGGATCTGCATGTGGGGAGGGAGTTTCCTTCCTTGACAGGACGGCCTGGATGCCGTGTCCAGCCATTTGCTGAATTTGAAAGGATGCCTAGCCTTTCAATGGTAGATGAAGCTCACACCTAGGCCTGCCTCCCTTTTGTTTTTCTAGTCAGACTGGCTCCTAACCCAATGGAAGAAGGGCTGCCCAGAACTGGTTTTGCGGGTGGACAGAGGATTTTCCTATAGCCACATGCTGACAATGGGCAAAAAAGTGGCATCCCAGAACTCTCCTCTGACAATCCTGGGGCTGAGAAGGATCAGAAGAAGGAATGTCCTGACTCTGGGATCCCAGAAGTGTCTCCAAGGACCAGTAGGTTGACCTCTTGTTTCATCTAAGAGGTCACACCAAGCTTTCAAAGGCCTTCCCTGCAACAGCCTAGGTGGTCAGCACCAACTGGACCAGCCTAGACCCTACTGCTGACCTCTACCTAAGTAAATCCTGATCCCCAAGAAACCCCACCTCCCCCAGGGCCTGAAACTTTGCCTCGTGTCAGAGTGTACGCCTCCAACCTAAAAACTGCAAGAACTGCACTCCCTGTGAAAATCCAGAGGCTTCAGGTGAAAAATGAGAGGTTCTGCTGCTTTCCAGATCGCCCGTCCCAAATGGACCTGACCGACCTGACCTTGCCCCCTCTGCTGCTCTATGTGGGAGTGGGTCCTGACTCTTAAGTAATGTCCCCAAGGTACTGGATCCTTAACAGTGGTCAGAGTGTACACCTTCCTGCCTAACTGAAAGTTTCACTGGGATTGACAAGCATTGACGCTGAACAGCACCCGATCAATGACTCCACTGAACTCGACATCGACAGCACCCTATTTACGGCCTACCCAGACTCGATGCAGGGCCATAGCAAAACCAAAGGGGATGATGGACGGAGTGTTGAACATTGCAAGCACTCACCCCCAGTCAACTGATCTGGGTTTAATCCATCATCATTCTTTAGCTCACTCCGCCACCCCAGTTCAGACATGGCCATATGCAAATCAGTCTGACCCTGTGCCTCATGGGAACAGTCCAGCCCGAACTGCCAAGCCATGTCTTCCCTGGACCGGAAACAAGCATCCTGGGACCGGTTTCTGGCTTACAGCCGTCATCAGCCAGGCTATCTTGAATCCAGTGGCAAAGTGAGCAAGGGACCCATGTCTGGGCATACCCTGCCAACTTAGGGCGAACATAGCAAAACCAAAGGGGATGATGGACGGAGTGTTGAACATTGCAAGCACTCACCCCCAGTCAACTGATCTGGGTTTAATCCATCATCATTCTTTAGCTCACTCCACCACCCCAGTTCAGACATGGCCATATGCAAATCAGTCTGACCCTGTGCCTCATGGGAACAGTCCAGCCCGAACTGCCAAGCCATGTCTTCCCTGGACCGGAAACAAGCATCCTGGGACTGGTTTCTGGCTTACAGCCGTCATCAGCCAGGCTATCTTGAATCCAGTGGCAAAGTGAGCAAGGGACCCACGTCTGGGCATACCCTGCCAACTTAGGGCGAACATAGCAAAACCAAAGGGGATGATGGACGGAGTGTTGAACATTGCAAGCACTCACCCCCAGTCAACTGATCTGGGTTTAATCCATCATCATTCTTTAGCTCACTCCGCCACCCCAGTTCAGACATGGCCATATGCAAATCAGTCTGACCCTGTGCCTCATGGGAACAGTCCAGCCCGAACTGCCAAGCCATGTCTTCCCTGGACCGGAAACAAGCATCCTGGGACCGGTTTCTGGCTTACAGCCGTCATCAGCCAGGCTATCTTGAATCCAGTGGCAAAGTGAGCAAGGGACCCACGTCTGGGCATACCATGCCAACTTAGGGCGAACATAGCAAAACCAAAGGGGATGATGGACGGAGTGTTGAACATTGCAAGCACTCACCCCCAGTCAACTGATCTGGGTTTAACACTCTCAATCAATGCCACCAACCTTTGTCGACAGCTTCACTGGACCCGATGCTGAGCAGCCTCCTATTGGCTTCAAGATCTCATGTAGCAGCTCCTCGGAGTTGTCGAAACCTTTCTCAGATCCATTTGACTACCTGACCCAGCTGAAGATTTCATACTCTACAACAGTCTCTGATTCAGAAGGTAAACTCTTCACAGCGACGAACCTGGTCTCTGTATATGCCCGGCGATCCATCGCGGTCACCTTTAACTTCTGACTGTGATCCTGTCCAGGGCTACAAGTTACCCTATTATTCTAAATTGTTTGGAGATTTTTATTGTGCTGTGTTCTCACTTTATTACTGTTTGAGTACTGCATAAATACGTTACATATTGCCTCTAGGTTAAAGCTGACTGCTCTGTGCCAAACTAACAGGGGGCTGAGCTCATGATTATTTAGTGACTTTAGTGGCTCACCCTCAGAAGAATTGTTGTGATTTTTCGAGTTGGGCTCCAACCCCTCTCAGCTAGTAACTTACTTCTTTACATGGTTCCCATGTTACCGGTACAACCTGCCCTCAACGGCAGCTGCAGCATTAGTTTGACCCACTGAGCAATTCCCACAGAGCTAATCTGTGCTTGGTCTCATGGCAAATGTTATAAGGTATGAATAAACAAACATTAACTCAACAAATACATTGTAGCGTGCATTTATTTTTATCGATACAATAGCATGGCTCACTCTCTGTCTTTCATGCTCTGGCTCACTCTCCCTGCATGCAGCTGTCTTTCAGTTTATTTCATCACAATCCTAAAAGCAGATTCAGACCCCCACAGCATGTTTAATCACTTAAAGATTATGATATCACTACCTGGAGTGACCCGAAGAAGAGCTTCAATGTGACTAATGTAGAGATTTCATGATGTTTTTTTTGTCTCAGATGAATAAGTTTGATAACATAGAATAGAAAGATGAGGTTGTTCTCTTTTGCCCTCCCTTTGGCTACGTTTACCAGATGGCACTGTGTCACCAAGGATTCGATGCTCTAGACCTGGTCTATAATTTTGCAAATCATTGTTTCCGGGTGTCTTAGTTCATTTAAATCAAGTGAATTGCATAACGCAACTCCTGGAGGACTTTAAATTGTTAAATGAAACCCCATAACTAGAGTCCTGCGTCCATGTGAAGTCAGATGAACTTAGTCATGTGTCTCCCTCCTCCCCATTTCCCTGTCCTTTAAAGTGATTGCTGGACGTAAACATGAGTGTCTCCTGTAGTTCAAGTCAGGGAATTTACAGGAGGAACAATACAGAGAAAAAAATAATATGTTGTATTCTTGTTCTACTTTCTGAGGGGTGGTGGTGTTGTAAAAAACATAAGCAGGTTAAATTATTCCTGAAGCAGCACCTCGAAGATGCAACTGATGTATCATTTACTTTACATATACTCTGCTCAACTTGTGTCTCACTGCGTAACCAGAATAAGCTATATATAAATACTTGTATACCTGTCGGTTAATGTTAACGACAAAAATTACACTGTTCCTTTAGTCCTCCTGCCCCTAAGAGTGATGTCAGACAAGGGAGTGGCCAGAAATATTAAAATACCCCCACTTTGAACCACGCGGAGGACGGAAAGCAGACCTGACCATCTGTAGAAGAGGCCCATTCACACTTTCTTCCTACTTTCAACTATCTTTCCAAACATACACTCACCCTTCAATCTATCCATCCATCCATTCTTCTTTTCACATTTCCATTCACTCACCCATCGGACTATACCTTCTTCAATCCTTCCACCTCTTCATATATAAAGAGTCAGACTCCCTCCATTCCTCTCAGAACCGACTCCAACCACCTGCGGAGTCCCACAGGGATCCTCCATTAGCCCGACCCTGTTCAAGATCTACATGGCCCCGCTCGCAGCCATCGTCAGAGCACACGGACTCAACATCACATCATACGCAAACGACACCCAACTTACCCTCTTCCTATCCAACGAACCCACCATCACCAAACTCAACTTTCAAGATGGAATGGAAGCAGTCGCCAGATGGATGAAGAGGAGCTGCCTTCAACTCAACACGGACAAAACAGAGATACTCATCATGGGCCCACACCCCGACGCCTGAAACGACACCTGGTGGCCCCCCGCCCTCGGGGACCACCCGCCCCCACAGACCATGCACGCAACCTCTGGATCATCCTGGACTCTGAACTCAAAATGGACTGCCAGGTCAATGCCATGACCTCCTCCTGCTACCACACCCTCCGCCTACTCCGCAAGACTTTCAAGTGGATCCCCCCGAACACAGGAAAATGGTCACGCATGCCCTCATCAGCAGCAGACTGGACTACGGCAACGCACTCTAAGCCGGGCTCAACAAGAACCTCACCCGTAAACTCCAGAACGTCCAGAACACCTCCGCCAGACTAGTCCTCAACCTACCAGGCCACTGCCACATAAGCCAACACCTATGGACCCTACATTGGCTCCCCGCGAGAAGAGAATCACTTTCAAGCTTCTCACCCACGCACACAAGGCCCTACACAATGCCGGACCCGCCAACCTGAACAACCGCCTCGTGTTCCACGCACCCCAGCGCTCTCTCCGCTTGGCCCAGCTCTCCCTCACAACTGTACCTCAGATCAAGAAAAGCAGAACAGGGGGGGTGCTCCTTCTCCCTCCTCGCGGCCAAGGTATTGAACTCACTCCCTCTCCAACTTCGACAGACCACATCGCTCCCCAAGTTCCTAAAGGACCTCAAGACCTGGCTCTTTGATGGTATGCAGTGAATCTGTAGGATCTGCGGAACCCCCCCCCCCACCCCCCTCTCCCTCAACGCCTTGAGACCCGTTCCGGGTGTGTAGCCCGCGCCATACAAACCCCCTGATTGATTGATATATACATCAACCCTTTCACCTATAAATATATCCATGTATCTATCCATCTTTCCACCAATTATTTTCTCTTCCTTCCTCCATCTTTTCACCTGTCTATTCTTCCATCCACTCATACTTTCACTTATCAATCCTTTTATTCTTTGTTTCATCTGTTCAACTTTAATCTATTCTTCCTTTCACCCTTCCATTCATCCTTTTACCAGTGCATTCTATCCATCCTTTAAGCCTGACATCTATTCATTCACTCTTCCTTCCATCCCTCATCCTGCCTTTCACCTTTTCTTGCTCCTTTCTGTTATGTTTCTTCGATCTTTCCACCCTTCCTCCCTCCCCCCTTTCTGTTATTTCCCCTTTTCACATACTCATACTTTTTACCACATCCCATTCTCCTCTATATCTGTGTTTCCCTATTTTGATCATTTCTCGTTTTGTTTTCTTCACTGTGCATGTCAGCCAAGGGACCACAGCCCTCTGTCATAATATTCCCTGAGAGCGTTTTTTTTTTTTAAGAGAGTTTTATATAGCACGAACTAGACCCGAGACATCCGGTATCAGAGCGCTTTACATGAGCACCAGTTTCGTTACAGAAGGACACATTCATTTTTGTTAGGCACGGGGAGATTAAGTGATTTGCCCAGAATCACAGGATGTTGAGCGTCGTTGCCGAGACTCGAACCCGGTTCCCCAGCTTCGAAGTTGACCACTCTAGCCGTAAGCGTTATTTATGAGCAATTGTTTACAAACCTGCAGACTCAATTGGCCTGTATAACTAATCAATGTTTTAGAGGTCCTGAGTTCACCAGACCATGGGGCACACTGGCACCCTTGTTTAGGGTGCTGGAGGTGGTGGATTGCTACCATAGTGATGTCAGACATGCATGCTTACAGAAGTGACAGCACAACCCTGTAATTCCAGCTACAGCTTATTTACTAAGTGGCAGCATAGCTAAACAAAACACTGCCTTCCCACTATAGCAAAGTCACATTTTCTTAATGGTCACCTCAGATGTTTCAGCTTTTCTGGGTCCCCGGTTTGCTGTCATTAGCATTCTGTGCACTGCAACTCTCACACTCTGGGGCAGATTTACAAGCCCCTTGCGACACATTTGCGCCGCTGTTGCATCACTTCTGTGACGCAGCAGCGGCGTAAACCATGCGCCACGTTGCGACTTATCTACAATGTGACGCATCTAGGGAGATGCGTTATGTTGTAAAGCCCTGCGCCACATTAAACCTGCATCAGGTTTAATGTATGCAGGGTGGGCGTTCCGTTGGAAAAAGCCTTGTAAAAGTGATGCAGTGAAATCTACAAGATTTCACTGAGTCACTTTTCGGAGGCCGCTGCGACAAAACCTTACGCCTGCTTGAAGCAGGCGTAAGGAGTGGCGCAGCACGTTAGGTATGGGCGGTCCCTGAACATTGCTGGAGTTGCTTCGCGCTTGCGACATGACTCCAGCAATGCGCCGCCCTTACGCCATCAGATGCGACACGCATCTGTCTATCCCTGCGCCACGGTGCGCCGCATTGTAAGTGTGACGCATCCGTGGTGGCGCAAGAGTAGAATTGCGTGTCGCATCGGTACTCGTGCATCCCTGCTATTATGCAGGGATGCGCCAATCCTTGTAAATCTGCCCCTTAGTGCCTACGTGCATTTGCCACTAAGGGGCATATTAGCAAGAAATCGCGATAACTATCGCTAACCTAGGTTAGCGCTAGTTTTTTTATCGCCGTCGATCCCTGCAAGTTATCGCCCTGTTAGCGACGTGTTTTGTTTGCTAACAGGCGATAGCTGCAGGGATCAGCGGAGAAAACCGTCGCTAACATTAACGCAACGGCGTTAATGGAACCAGCGATAGGGGGTGGAATCCAGCGATAAGCCCTTAGCGATAGAAAAAGGCACACTAAACCGCAATTTCTGACTTAGCCTATCTGGCCACCTCCAACATAAAAGATGCACCACAAAAAAGGATTAATGCAGATTTGAGCAGCCAGGGCATAGTGCAGCACACACCAACAGCCCCCTCAAGCCACCCAACATCCCGGTTGACCAGGATGAGATCCTGGTCCCCACGCTGGACCTGCGTCTGGTTCCTGGATCCCTCACTGGACCTGCGTCTGGTTCCTGGATCCCGCGCTGGAGCTGCGTCTGGTTCCTGGATCCCTCGCTGGAACTGCGTCTGGTTCCTGGATCCCCTGCTGGACCTGCATCTGGTTCCTGGATCCCTTGCTGGAGCTGCGTCTGGTTCCTGGATCCCTCTCTGGAGCTGTGTCTGGTTCCTGGATCCCTCGCTGGAGCTGCGTCTGGTTCCTGGATCCCCTGCTGGACTTGCGTCTGGTTCCTGGATCCCTCGCTGGAGCTGCGTCTGGTTCCTGTATCCCTCGCTGGACCTGCATCTGGTTCCTGGATCCCCTGCTGGACCTGCGTCTGGTTCCTGGATCCCTCGCTGGAGCTGCATCTGGTTCCTGGATCCCTCGTTGGAGCTGCGTCTGGTTCCTGGATCCCTCGCTGGAGCTGCGCCTGGATCCTGGATCCCCAGCTGGACCTGTGTCTGGTTCCTGGATCCCTCTCTGGAGCTGCGTCTGGTTCCTGGATCCCTCGCTGGAACTGCGTCTGGTTCCTGGATCCCTCGCTGGACCTGCGTCTGGTTCCTGGATCCCCTGCTGGACCTGCGTCTGGTTCCTGGATCCCTCGCTGGAGCTGCGTCTGGTTCCTGGATCCCTCGCTGGACCTGCGTCTGTGGCCTGGAGTGGGATGTGGAGTAGATGTGGAGTCGATGAGCCGTGGCGAGAGACATTGATGTGCGACGCTCACCCGTACCTGATGGTGAAGTCTGGCAGGTCGCATGGAGACACGTTGCTGACCTGTGTGAGAAGCCCGCCTTGCACACCTTGGTGCAGTCAATGGTAGAGGTGATCCTGCACACCAACGTAGTGATGTCCGCTTTGCATACTATGATCCACCACTACACCGGTGTGCACGGAGGGGATTAGCAACGGTGGGTGCCGTCTACCTGCATCACAGGACGGATGATGTTGGGCTGGCCGGATGCCCTGGAGGGTGAGGCCCCTGTGCGACACCTTACTTGTGTGGACTGAGCACTGCAACTACATGCCTAAGGGGGCCCTGCTGCATCAACTGCATCAGGAGGGTAAGGAGAAGGTGGGACGCGTAGCGCAGGAGGGCCGGGGGGGAGTCGCTCATACCTATCACACGTAGATGACGCACCCCCAGTGGCGGGTCTACCGCTATGTTGTAAGAGCATTGCCCCACCACCTCAAACAGTGCAGAAGAGGAACAATCATCATATGATGATAACTCAATCAATCAATCACTCAGGGGAATTGTAAGCACGCCACACACCCGTGAGGGTCGCAAGTCACTGAGGGGTGGGGGTCCACAGATCTGTAAGCCGAAGAGCCAGGTCTTGAGGGTCTTCCTGAAGGTGTTCAGGGAGGGGGCACCTCTGATGTCTGCCTGTAACTCATTCCAGGTATTGGATGCAATGTGGGAGAAGGGTCTCCCGCCTGCTCTGGCTCTGTAGATGCGCTGCGTTTCGGACAGTGCGAGGTTGGAAGATCGGATGTCTCATTTGGGTACATGGAAGTTGATTCTGTTGTTGAGGTATTTGGTTACGTTGTTGTGTAGGCATTCGGAGGCGTGAGTGATGATTTTGAAGGTGACTCTTATCACCACGGGGAGACACTGGAGTCTACGTAGATGTCGGCTGATGTGTTAGCGCTGGGGGATGCCGAGGAAGAGTTTGGTGGTGTTGTACTATAATGTCGGTAGTTTGTGGAGTATGGACTTGTAAATGGCGTCGTAGAGTGCGTTTCCAATGTCCAGTCTGCTGGTGATGAGTGCATGGGTGACTGTCTTCCTTGACTCTGGGGGTATCCATTTGAAGGTCTTGCGTAGGATGCGGAGGGTGTTGAAGCAGCTGGAGGTGACAGCGTAGACCTGTCTGTTCATGGTGAGGGATGGGTCGAGTACGATTTCGAGGTTTCTGGCATGGTCCGAGGGGGTAGGTGGGCTTCCGAGGGTGAAGGCCAACAGGTGTTGTCCCATGCTGAAGGTGTGGTTCCAAGGACAAGGATTCCTGTCTTCCCGGCGTTGAGCTCCAGGCAGCTGTTGGTCATCCAGACTGCGACGTCCTGCATTCCGTTCTGGAAGTTGAGTCTGGCGGTGGTGGTCTTTTTGGTGAGGGGGAGGATGAGCTGTGTGTCATCAGCGTAGGATACGATGTTGAGGCCATGTTGTTGGACGTTGGCGTCAAGGATGCCATGTAGATGTTGAAGACGGTCAGGCTCAGAGATGAACCCTCTGGGACTCCGCAGGTGATTTACGTGGGAATGGAGAAGAAGGCTGGCAGTCTGATCCTTTGGCTTCTTCCGGGAAGGAATGATCGGATCCAGTCGAGGCCTGTTCCTTGTATGCCAGCGTCGTGTAGTCTTGCGACTAGTGTGTGGTGGGAGACGGTGTTGAAGGCCGCTGAAAGGACAAGTATGATGAGGGCTGCGGAGTGGGCGTGGTCCAGGAGTGTGCAGATGTCATCTGTGGTGGCCAGTAGGATGGCCTCGTTGCTGTGGTTGGTTTGCAATCCGGATTGGGACGGGTCGAGGATGGCGTTGTCATCAATGAATCGTGTCACTTCCCTGTTGACTGTTTACTCTGCAACTTTGCAACTTTGGCTGTGAAGGGAAGGAGCGAGATGGGCCGGTAGTTCTTGAGGTCGGTGGGGTCAGCTGTGGTCTTCTTGAGAAGGGGCCAGACTTCTGCACGCTTTCAGTCGTCTGGGTAGGTGCCTGTCTTGAAGGTGGTGTTGATGGTGCATTGCAGTTCGTGTGTGATGGCGGCCGCGGCTCTGTGGTAGATGTGGGAGGGCATGGGTTGGTGGGGGCCCACGAGTGCATGCCTTTCATGGTTGAGGCTGTGTCTTCGGCTGTGACTGGCGTCCAGGTGGAGATGGTGGGCTGGCTGGTGTGTCCGGGGCCCGGGGTGTCTGTAGATGAGGGTTCCTTGGAGTGTGGAGTTGTGGCTGGTCTGGATCTGGAAGTGCAGGTGTCTGGCGGAGGGGAAGGTTCCGCTGGGAGTGATGAGGGGAGGGTGCTCTTGTGTGCAATGGCGAGGCACCCTCTCGGGTGGTTGGTGCGGTCCTTCCTCTGGATCTTGTATCCGTCCGGGATGGCGGTCTTGATGTCGGGGGCGGAGGAGGCATTGGTCCAGGTCTCCGTGAAGAAGGTGATGTCGGGCGAGAGAGAGTCGAGTAGGTTCCAGATTTCCACGGCGTGTATGTGCACGGCGCGCCCGTTGGGGGGATGCATCCTAGGGTGTAGCCGGTGCTGGTGTCGGTTGTGTTGGAGTCCGGGGTGGTGGTTAAGCTCCGGCGGCAGTGGAGGCAGGAGAACTGGCCGTGGGTCGTGTTTGCCAAGGCCTGTTGTCAGTCTCTGACTTTCCCGGGTTTGAGTGCATGGAGGGTGCCTGTGCCGTAGCAGTGGGTGGCCCGTGATCCAGGCTTACTGTCACTGGTCGCAGTTGGGTTGCAGACGTGCGAAGACGGGCTTGTCTTAGGTGCGCTTTCTGTGCGCCAGCAGCGCCTGTCCGCTGCGCAATTGCGCAGCGTCTGCTATTAAGTAGGGGAGGGCGGAGGAACGATCAGCTGGGAGGTGGGAATGTGCAAGGACAGGGGCGCGGGGCCGCAGGGGCAGCAGCGGCGGGAAGCGTGTAGTGCGGGCTCCGAGAAGCCAATGAAACAGTTAAAAAAGGGACAAACAAGGGATAAATAACGGATGTAATCATGCTATGTATCCTCAGGGGTTGGGCGGGTGGGTAGGACTGCTCTAAACACGGAGCAGGGAATGTGCAGATTGGCATGCGCACTCATGTGCGCAATGACTGTTTGGTCGGCCCACTCAGACCGCTCAATGCAGACATGTGCACTTCCCTGTTCGCAATGCAGGCTGCATTGCAGCCTGCATGGAGAACATGCCCACCCCTCCGGCCCCTAGCTGCATGACTTGTCCTGTTGCCAAATTACAATACCACTGCTGCATCGCAGCATTGTGAATGACTCATGCGAGGGAGCCTGGCTGCCTACTTCCTTTTCCTGGAAGCAGACGCAGGAGAACAGGAGCTACGTAGACATGGGACACGGCTTAGAGGTGAGACTTCCCTCAATGAATTCTTAACTACACACGCTCACACACACATCCCCGCGGCGACACACCATCCAGTGTTCATTACGGGGTTTACCACCTCACAGCTGTCCAGACACCCCCCTCCGCACTTCTCAAGGGTGGCCGCTGTGCGCCCATGCACAGCAGGCGTACCACTCATGTGCCAAAGGCACATACGTAGTTGCGATGCATGCCATTACATCGCATTCCATTCTAATACATACTAATACTAGACACATTGCAACAGTTGAGTAGGTGTTGCATAGCTGAGACATGATGATCACTGTTCCCACTATAGTGAGTGCGACCCAAGAATAACCTTTGCACTACAGACCCAACCGTGAACCCTGGAATTCATTTCTGAACCCCCAGAAGACACCCAAAAGATCACATTTGAGACAAATGCACCCCCCAAATTTCTCTTTATTTTGGCACAAAACACACCCAGGATTTAGAAATTTGACCCCACAAAATATACACATTTTTTTCAAAGATTTACCCCAAAAAGACACCCCATTTTTCATATTTTACCCCAAAAACACCCCATTTTTCATATTTTACCCCCAAAAACACCCCATTTTTCATATTTTACCCCAAAAAACACCCAATTTTTCATATTTTACATCCAATACTCATGCACACCTGAAAAAGTTGAAATTACCCTATTACTGACCTCACAATGCGTTGTATTCAAATGCGATGTTAAGGCACCTGCGTTGTCAGAGTTGTGTTGTTAACAATGTACTACCTGCGTTGTAATGGTCGTCTCCCGTGCCAAAGGCAACCCATCGGCTACGCCGTTTGCGACCGTCTGCCCCTGGACCGCGCTCAGCACCAAGGAGTATTCCTCTTGGACACTCCACGCCAGCAGCCTCCTCGTCATCAACCCTGGACACCACCTCGCCTGGCAGGACCAAACTCTGCTCCGGATTGGACATCGCCATCATCACCACTGCCGGCTGCAGTATCATCCACAAGGAGCACCCCAACCATCAGGGAGGAGGCATTGCCATCACCTACAGAAGCACACTCCGACTGACCACGCACTCTAATGACCCAAGGGTGACCATGGACCACGTCAACTCCAAGATCCGGACCAGGCACATGTGCATCCTCTGCGGCACCCTCATGTGCAGGCCCCCCAGGCCATGGCCCCCCATTCTCCAATACCATTTTAGACCTCATTGCACCCCAGGATCTCCCATCCACCAACGACATCCTACTCAGTGACCTCAAGTTCCACCTGGAGAACCCTAGTGACCAGGACACCACCCCCTCATGGGGAAGGTCCCCTACATCAGACGCAAGCAGCAAGTCACCGCAACAAGCCACATAGCAGGACACATGGTCGAGCACGTCACCTCCGCCAGCGTGAACTTCAAGTGCAGCCACAACACCGGACTTTCCTGGTCCGACCATCATTGGTAACATCACGTCTTCACCTTGCCCACCAGACGCCACCGCCATCATCGCACCCCCTTTTCAGCTGGATCAAGGCCACCGAAGAAGATCTCGTCAACTCCCTCCGCACCAACACTCCACCAATGCTTCCATACGATGACACTGCAGCGCCCAACCACCACCGATGTATCTCCTACTGCGCCAACATTGGGGCACCCCTCATGAACAGCACTGCGTCAGTACCTTCCGCCTGCCTGATGGCAGGCGTGAGGGTGAGGCAGTGCCACAGGGATAGGCTGGCCCCATGCATTGCTGGAGTTGCGTCATGGTTGTGACATGACTGCAGCAATGCGTGACTTTAGCGCAGTCAGATACGTCAGGATTACTGACATTTCTGTCATTATTTGCGTCATAGAGCGCTGTCCAGTGAGTACAGCGCATCCATGCTGTTGCAAGGAGGGCGTAATGAGAAGTGTTGCAACGCTGTCTTGTCGCAGCGCAGCAACACTTTTCATGACTGGGGCCCAGGAATGCGCACTATCTTATTGATGGTGCACATTCCTACAGTGTATTTTTGTCGCAGGGCAGCGCTGCAACATTGCTTGCAGCGCTGTCCAGCACCAAAAACATGCATGGATGTGGGCCCAAGACTTATTCCCATTTTTAAGACCAGCTATTTTCTGGTCTTAAGTTCCTGCAGCTAACGGGCCTTAGCGCAACTTTTTTTATCGCTTCGCGGGTCCGGCCTATCCTTGCTAATAGGGCGAAGTGGGGTTAGCGTGAGTTTTTGCTGGATTTAGAGACGGAACGCCTACCTTGCATGTCATTAGCGATAAATATCGCTGGCATGTAAGGCGATAGAAAAAATGGGTGCTATCGCCGGAAAGCTGTCACTAACGCCTGTTAGCGACAGCTTGCTAATAGGGCGATATAAATATCGCCACTTTAGCGTCAAAAAAGTGCCGCTAAAGTGGGGATGAGCCCTTCAAAATTTGCCCCTAAATGTTTTATAAAATTGATTTAACCAAATTGGTGGTTTTACTTGGCACAGACAATGCATCTGTGGTGTGGATGTCATGAGCTATATATGGTCTACAGTGTGTATTCACCCCATTGAGATATGTGACAAAGATGTATGTCTTCAGAAATACCACTGAGCTCTGGCTGGGCTGCAGTTTCAAAGTAATTTTATGACTCACAGCTGAGAAAAGGGCTGTTTCTTTTTTTAGAGTTTTATATAGCGGGAACTGATACCCGAGACATCGGGTATCAGAGCGATTTACATGAGCACCAGTTTCGTTACAGATGGACACAGTCATTGTCGTTAGGTACCGGGAGATTAAGTGATTTGCCCAGAATCACAGGATGTTGAGCGTCCTTGCCAAGACTCGAACCCGGTTTTCCTTCTTCGAGGTCCACCGCTCTAACCGTAAGGTTACATGCTCGCTTGCATGTAATAAAAACTATCTTACATGTTAGATTTATCACCCTAAAGTGTGCATCATAAGCCGCCATGTCTGGGTACTTAATAAATAAAAATGAAACATTTTATATATATATTGACCACAGTATGCCCTCATGACAAACTATTACCCAAAAGCCGTTTTCACTGTTTAGGGAAAGTAGCATTTTTCATGAATGGGTGTAGCTATAAATAAAATATTTATTTTTTATCTCTGCAAAATGCAAGAGAAATATGATTTTGGTAATATTTCACTCAGTTAAAAAAATATAATTCAATTGAAAGTAACATTTTGATATATTTAGTAGAAGAGGAGTTTATGAAAGTATATTGCCTGAGAGAAAAGTGGTTTAGAAACAGTTTTCCTCTCAGCCCTACTGGAGAGACTTAATATGTATTTCTGGCTAGTTGTTATTGACCTTCCTCCCACTTTACCATGGTTTGCTCATCGGAACCACGATGTAGGGGTGTTATCAAGAGCTGGACCTTAACAGAAATTGGCGATCTGTGAAGGGGCCAGGAACAGCTGGCAGAAACATCATCCTTAACATTTCTTCTTTTGACTTGGTAATGTCAAAATAGGACAGCAGAAACCGCTCATATTTATTCCCAGGGCCATCATAGACTTTCTGGCTCCAACCCCAGCAGGGCATAAAACAAGTTTGGAACCGGACGCAAGGAAGGCCACTCACCTGAAAATAGGATTTGCTAGACAAGGACTAGTGTTCCTCCATATGGGGGAAGGCAACAGCTATCTTGAATTTGGGTTTTCTAGGAACGTTCAAGTAAACGGACATGGGGTAAGTGTGTGAGAATAGTCATGATTGGGTGCAGGAAATAGTTCAATCACTGGCTAGTGCACGAGATACAACTGGCCTTTCTGCACCACAGCCACAAAACATTCCTGGATAGGGGAACAAAAACTCTTTAAAGAAGAAGACTGAAACCTGGATGTAAGAAGACCCAAAGACTCCTGGCTTATGCTGGCAATCAGCTTTCTGAGACTGAAGTGCTTGACCTACTGTTTGCATGCTACAGATACACAAAAAGTAGCAAACCACTATCTTCAACAGGGCCCAGCTGACCACTGAGGACTGGACCCTGCAGGATCCCTGGCTGGAGAGTGACCTGGGAGCATATCACATAAAGTGTACACTGAAACTGCTAATTTAAGAGAGGAGAGTCCCACAGCTTTGTGTTGACTCATGTCTTAAATAATGTAAGAGCTAAAGCGGAGCATATTGTTGCTTGTCACTGTAATTTTTATGGCATTTGGTGCCTTTGGAATGTAGCAGAATTTGTCGACATACCTAAAGTAAACAATGAGACATAACACAATACCATACACAAAGCAACATAACAACACAATTAAAATGTAAAAGGGCACAACAAAAAATTTCAATCAAAACAGAAAGCAACAAAAAAGCCACAGTACAAACAACACAACATCACATTGCAATAATTCAGCACAAATATACAAGACAAAAAAATCAATAAAACATATCACCACCACACTAAATGCCACACAACCAATATGCACAAATATTCTTGACACACATTACCACCTCCATAAGTTGCTTTTATAATACGATGGTCAAAATTATTACACAAAGCACTGCTTTACCGTACCACTAAGGACATCAAAACGTGCCAGTCAAATATGTTTTATTAACAGGTCACATGTATTCAAAAGCCAGTTGGAGAAAAGTGAGACTTTTTTACACTAACGAGAGTAGCCCTCTACAGCTTTAAGCCTTGTATCGCTGATGTGTTTTGAGAACTAAACATTTTCAAGGTAAACATTTTGTTCAGAACAAGACAGCAAATTCCAGCAGTGAAGCAACCTTCACTGGTGCCACAACCAGTGGCTTAAGCGGGAGCTTGGTGGTGATGTATCAGACTTTTTGGGATCCTCTCTAGCTTCAGCTTTGGACCCTCCTCCTTCTGGAAGACTTTGAGCACCAAAAGTCAGGGTTATTGGTATCTTTGTCTTAATAAACTTGGATCTAGTTTTATAAATTGGTTCAGAAATGCTATTGTGTAGTTTTCTTGACTTTGAAATTGTTGGTACTGGTTGAACTGAACACACATATCTCCCGGTAAGCCATAGGTCGCAGCAGGCCTCGTTCCACAGTGGAACGAGATGGACCCGATGATGAAGCATGCCACCAAGGGTTAATCCCTGGTGGGTGAGGGTTTTATAAGAAAAACTTGTCTTTTTCATTCATGGAGAGTAGCTTATACGAAACTGAACTGGGTTTTCATTTTTTTTAAGAAAAGTATATGTAGAGGAGGCCAAAACCCAGAGAAACCTCTTCCTCCCCCCCTTCTTTTTTGATTTGTTAGTGTCACATATACATCGTTTTGGTTGTTGCAATTGATATAGTGGCAGATTTACCACTCTTTCATGCAATGCACCAAGGCAACACTGAGGCGCGTTGTGTGAAAGGGAGAGGAAAGAAACCTCAATATTTAAAAAGAGTTGGAGCTTTTCTGTTATCCACTTGTGCTGGCGTACTGTGTGCTGCCTAGTGCCAATGCAGGCGCCCTTGCACCATAGTGCAAGGGTGTCTGCATTAAGGGCAGGATTAATTTTGTGCAGGGAAGGACATGCAGAGTCATATTCCTCTTTCTGTGCATACTGCAGAAGGCAGCAAATGTGGAAAGAGGAATTAACAAGGGGAAATAACGATATTTCTCCTTGTTCCACTTCTGTTGGGCACGTGCACCATTTTGGTGCAAACCCAGGTTTAAAAGTCTTTCTAAATCTGGGTTTGCATCAAAATACATGGGTGGATGTATGGGAGCACCTTTGCTCCACCCCTGTAACACCTACCCTTTGCAAAATAATGGCAAGACAGCACTATGCGCTGCATTACGTTACTTTGTATTCATCAAACCACGCAAAGTGGGTTAGCAAATTCCAGTTAAGGACCTGCGTTGCCATGCGAGGGCTTGCGAGGCAACAAAAGCCCTTAGTAAATCTGCCCTGAGGTCTTTATATTTGTTTGGTATGGTAGGAAATGAACCTTTGCCCCAGTGCTATGCTATTTTTCTTTTTTTGCGAATAAAAGCACCAGACTGGTATATTTTATTACATATTTAGGTATTTCATAAACATATCCCAGGAGAACTAATAGTGGAGTAGGTTGTATCTCCAGCATCACCAGCTGTTTAGGTCTCGCCTACGCAGCGCGCATGCGCTGCTTAGGAGAGACCTTTAGAAATCGGCACAGCTTTCCCTGCAAAAACGTGCACGCGTTGCATTGCTTCCAATGGCAACGCGTGCACGTCTGGCGATTCACTTGCGGGAGCGAGCAGCTGGCGCCATATGTTAATTATCGCGCCTTGCCGCTCGCTCCCGCAAGGGAATCGCGCTGGCCCCCTCCTTTCGCCCCTCCCTCTGCTGACGCGCGAGGCGTGCGCTTGTGCTTGTTTTTTGATGTTAGGTTTAGGCTCAAAAAGGGCCTAAGCAAATACTCAATTTCACCGAGCGTCCCTTTTGTGCATTATCACCTATGTGAGCACCTTCAAATTGGCGAGTTCAGGATATGCGCTGTGCAAACATCTCTCGTGTTTGTTTAAAAATCCTATAATGTTGCTCCACTTATAATAACGGAGGCCAAATATACGGTACACTGACTTGCCTCTTAGTTCACTAATATCATTGGCATTAGAGCGGGAACAGGCCTGTTTAAAAATATTCACTTTTAATTATATGCCTCTCAATTCCTTAATATTATGTGATGCACTAAGGTAAAACACTACTTCGTGTTAAAGAAATACACGATTTTAATTTTGAAGACAGCTTATCATATTCAAAGATGATGTGTGTTCCACGGTTTACGGCTATGTTCAGATCTTGACCACAGCAGACACCGAGTACACATCGTCCCAGGAGGATGCTGAAGACATGCACGCAGAAAGCAAGGTGGGGGGTTGGTCCCAGAGAAGCTAACCCAGCTATGAGACTTAAATGCCTATACTTACTTAACTTCGTGTGCAATTGTGCTGTGTGGAGACACATTGTCACACTCAAAGTTTACCTGCACTGATTGAGCAATTGCTGTGCTAGGAAACAAACAAACATGACACACCGACAATGAATGCCCACAAACATGTCTCTACTTCATGTCGCACAGATTGGAACTTCCCGAATCCCGGCTCGTGCCCTGCGTAACTTGTTTTCTTGTGGCGGGGTTGACATTCACGGCTCCACATCAATCTTAAGGCTAAACAAACTACAACCACATTTGTGATCTGTAACATCAGGCAATGTGAGACAGTTAGGAGGCTGAAAAGGCACGACAAAAAGGGGAAATGCACATTCGTTAAAGCATTACATAAATTAGGACAGTCCCAGCCAAGTGCCACTCGCGAATCACCTTATTCTGATGAGGTGTCTGCAGGGCTTTAAGTGGGATGAAAAAACGAGGGGGGGACTCGCAAAGGGGCGTGACCAATGTAATTAAGGGCGTGGCTTAAAACACGTAAGCTAAAAGTCTGTGCTTAGCATAGTGTGCCGCCCGACTTGTATTTTGCTGTTTCTGTCATTGGATCCAGATATACGATACAACAATTAACATCATTCCTACAAGTCAGGACTATTGGCTTTGTCAATGGTTGTTAGTTGCATAAGATAAATAAGCAGCAACTATTGCTTGTATATAATATTGAAAAAGCTTCCACTTAAAGCCCTGGTGACACCACCACAATGTTGCTGCTCTGGGTTTCAAAAAGAGAAGGGAAATCCAGAGAGAAAATGACTTTCTTTAAAGGATTTCCCTTCCCCTACAACGCTCACCTGGCATGAGGTCATGCCGTAACTTCTCCACTAGTGAGAAGTGAGCAGTGTGAGCACGCGCACACTAGTGAGAAGTGAGCAGTGTGAGCACGGGCACATCCATGTGCCTGCCCTGCTGTCACTGCAGGCCGGAAAAAAACGGACCGCTTGTGCCAGGGCACAAAACAGAGCCCGATAGAGACCCGTTTCGAGGCCTCCTTTAAACAAGCATTCGCATAGCCAATAGGTCTCGCCTTTGGGACCTTATAAGTATTTAGTTATGCAGCACAATATCCTTGGTGCAACAACATCAAGTGTTGCATGGCTAAACACTTATACGGTCCCAAAGGCGAGACCTATTGGCTATGCCAATGCTTGTCTTATATATTCCATGGCTGTGATCAGAGCCAACTCAGTGCTGTGTTAGCTTCTGAAGCCAAACTGGGATGGATCCAGCAGCTTTTGTTCCTGGATGAGTAGAGAGAGCTCAGTGTTAATGGCTTTTTCCACCTTCTTAGCAGGGAAAGGAAGGAAAGGTATTGGTCTATAGTTACATGGATTGTCTGCATCCAAATTGGTTTTTTAGGTCGAGCCTAGAGCAGCGCATGCGCTGCTCTAGGAAATCGACCTCTTGGAATCACTTCAGCTTCAGGAGAAGCTCGTGCATGTAGTGCTCACACGCCATTGGCCTTTGCGTCTGGCTTTAGCACGCAATTGGCCAAAGGCGTGTGGATGTCCCAGCTTTTAGGAAAATGTTCACTCCCAGAGCGTTTTGCTCTCGGGAGCCAGCATGACATCTGTTTTGTGTCACCTTTCACTTTCGCGGCCGTGGCTTTCTTTGTGGTCCCATTTATTACTTGCTGCTTTGGCTTTCTCTGGGCTGAGCTCTCGCGCTTCCCGGAGCCTTGTTTACTCTTTCCTGGCACTGATTTTAAGCTTGATTTGTAAGTGGACCAATAAGCAGAAATTATCTTCGCTATCCCTCTCCCTTCTCCACACCCTCGCTCGTCTTTTTAAGCAGAAATTAAACCTATGCTGCTATTTAGTGTTCGTGCGTTCTGAAGAGCTTCATCCTCTCCGCATGTCAGAACGTTTTTTAAAATCAAATCATGGCGAGTTTAAGGCGTTGCGTCTTTCCCTTGACACAAGTTTTGCTTGTTTACTGACAAAGCCTTTTATTGCTTTTGCCTGCTGCAGTTCATGTTTACAAAAAAGGGATGTGTGGTTTTACATGTCCGTTTTAATTCGACGAATAGGTTGAAAGGTACTACCTTCCTCGGAGCCTGTGGTGCTGTGATGAGCCTGACGTTAAAGCCCCGTCTTGAAACCCCTGATGGTTTTTACTTAGCACAACAGTGTTGGTGTACATTACAGCAGCAGGGGACGGGTCTTTATCAACAACTCAAAGGCCACCAGCAGCTCAACTGTACATGTTGCACCCGAATGGGTGGTCGTAAACTAGAAATGCCTTCTGCTTTACTGTCCTTATCGGAGAGAGACACCAGAGTTCGAGACCTAGACTTTGATCTGTTAAGACTCAGAGCTTGACACTCTCCAGTCATACACAATAGGGCCTTGATTTCCAGCGCTCTAGGTTTCTCTAGGTCCGACATGGGATGTGCCTGACAAGGGCTGCGCAGGCGTTGGATGTGGTAGTGGCTTGACCGAGGGCGCAGGGTGCAGAATTCAATACATAAATATAATTTGTACAGAATATTCAGCCAAGAATTACCTTGTATGACTATATAAACATACATGACAGTGGCTATAAGCCCTCGTATGCAAGGAAAGGGTCCGGGCATTCTAAAAAAAACAAAATAAGTTGTTCCAAGTCCTTTCATCATCTGTCTGTCTTGGGTATTCTCCTATGTTGAGGTGAATATGCCTTCTATTGGTAAAACATAATTAATATATAGTACACGGGATGGATTTGCGTCTTCAACGATAAATACAACACTGAATGCATTGCCGAGAATACTGCAATTTATGTTAATACTGAAGTGGGTATTGAGGTTATTTCCCCTGAAAGTGAATTTACTGTCGGTGTGGAACTCTTTTTCCCAGCTGATATAACAGATTTGATAAATATGCAGTTTATATGAGAACCGGGCTGTTCCTAATCAGGGAAGGATATAAAAACAAGCATTGGCATAGCCAATAGGTCTCACCTTTGGGACCTTATAAGTATTTAGTTTTGCAGTACAATATCCTTGATGCAACAACATCAACTGTTGCATGGCTAAACACTTATAAGGACCCAAAGGCGAGACCTATTGGCTATGCCAATGCTTGTTTTACTAATGTTAAGATACTATCGAAACATTTCTGAAGTTGATTTTGAATGAATGTTCCTGTTTGATTTCCCTTAAACAGAATCAACAAGTGCTGAGAAGCATGATGAGAATATCCATCTTTGTACGATTGTTGGTAACGTTTCAAACATTAACTTGCACCTTAGGGGAGACTCGGTTAAATGAACATTAGTTGAAGCCCAAACCAAGGTGGTGGAAGAGCATGCTCTTTTGAGTCGATCTTAGAAGCAAGTAGCCATTCAACAGAATTCCCTCATGCAAGATTGAGGGTTTTTGCATTTTCACAGTCAGTTGGTGCATGCCTCTGCTAACGAAGCAATCTGGAGATGCCTACTTTGCCTCATGCTACCTCGAATATCATTTAGGCAAGGACGGTTATCAGTCAAGTGCGTTTCTTGATCTCAGCTGCGATAGCGTCTTGTCCTGAGAGAAACATCTGTGCGTCTCCTCTGTTATACACATATTGTCAGTGCCATACTTCTCTGTAGTACACTGTCACATGCAATCACAGCCATCGGTTTCATAATGAAGTGAAGGGAACATTGCTCATTGACATGAATTGAAATAATTGCCTAATTAAGCCATCTCTGCAGGAGAACAGAACTTCCTTGAATAATGCATGTGAAGTATATATATATGCGTTTCCAAGTTTCTATTTTGCAGCGTTCATTTGCATTTGAAAAGGTGGGCTCCAATGAAAAAATATGTATGTACACGTTAAATTTGTAATCATATAGCATCTGCTCGGTAATCATGTTTATAAAAATATATATGTTTTGAATAGAGTAGAATAATATATAAATAGCATGATGACTGTAGGCTCGTGAAATGCCTTAGTAGATGGAAAAACGCCACCTGGGAAATTTAGTAATAACTACTAGGCAAAGACTGGGGCACTGTGTCCAGGAGTGGTCATGTGCTCTTCATCCACAGTGGGGGATGTTCAGAGGTCTGGAACTGAATATATGTGCTGCACATGATAGGAGCCCATTCACAAAGTGCATTTTGTGGTACGTTTAGTTGTACCGTAAGAGTACTGCTAACGTACTACAAAATGCTCTTCACAAACCTAGCTGCAGAGGTTCTGGCTCCGCCTCTCTTATCTTTTTATGTGCAGACATCTCCGCCTCGACTGCGGAGTCTCTGAACATGTAAGTGTTCATTTTAGTAGTAAATGTGGGAGGGACAGTAAAGACTGATTGAAAAATAGGGAATACTTGCTACTAAAGGTGAAGGGTTAAGGGAGGAGCAAAGGGGGTTAAGGGAGAGATAGAGGGTTGTTTAGGAAGGGCTGTGCACCCAACCACAAAAGAGTAAGCCCGTTGCTATTCATAAAATGCACTTCTAAAGTTACTGCAGCCAAAAAGGACCTAAAACTGACTGTAATAAATATACACCAGCTCACACTTGGAGTAAGTCCAGCACCTCACATAGCCAACCACGGTAATACAACACATTCCCATAGAAATCAATGTAGGTAGAGACTTAAAATGGAACCCTGTAGGTAAGAATGTTTATTTAAACTATTTATTTCAACTTAAAAAAAAATATTAATTACATTAAATCTTACAAAAATTATCTAAAAATAAAACATTATTATTCTTTATTTTTAAAATATTTAAAAACCTTTTTTGTATAGAAAATGTAATATAACATTAATGTTATTAACATATAATTAAATTAGGGGGTTCACTGTAATCACAGGCCTGATTCATGAAGATTGGTGCCCGATTGTAAGAAAATGGGTTATTATTAGGGTGGGTGACTACCCACCTCAAGGAATAAAACCACTTCTTGTAAGGGTTAAACCTCAAAGTTACTAAATCAACCTGAGGGCAAACCAATGATAGCTATGACACAGAGTAGATAGGTTTAACTTAGTGCAATGTGTAAAGTATTCATGGAGTACCAAAACAGTAAAACACCATGCAATAAAAATCCAAAACCGAAGTAGAAAAATAGACTAAAATTAATTACCAAAATGACATCAAAATGACACAAATCCAATAAGGGTATCCAGAGATGAGAAGTCTTAAGGCGAAATATAGACCGATAAAAGCGCTAAGCTCCAATGATATTGTATCGAAGCCACAGAACAGGACTCAGGAGCCCTGATCAGATGCACCAAGCAGATTGGTCCTGGTGAAAGTCTGGAAATCAAAAAGTTCAAAAAAGTTTTAAAGTCCCACTTCAGGAAGGGACTTTGTCACTTTTCTGAAGAAAAATTTTGACATTTCTTCTAAGTCTAAGAATGGGACTTGATCACTATTGATGAAGAAAAATCCTCCCCGTGTGGGCCGCTACTAAAATTGTAGGTGCCATCGTAGAATAGAATGCTGGATAGCTGAAGCACTTTGGTCAACCTGGAAATCTCAAACTTTATAGATTTCTCAGTGAAAATATTTTAAGTCTCAACGCAAAATTGGACTTAGTCACCTTTTGGAGGTGCTGGAACCTTTGAGCAGTACAAAGCTGAAAGACAATCTGACGCTGTGGATCTGCCAGTCAGTTAGTTTTTTTCTGGCAGGTCCCACTGAAGCTCTGAATGAAAGTTTTAAAAAGTTTCTATACTTTTTTCTGGTGCCCAAACAATCATATAAGTATACGTCCAAGGCCACCAGGACCGCAGAGGAAGGCACTTAGAGGCACTCTGCGCATCAGGCAGAGGCCAACAGCTTAGTTCAGACAAAGTCCAGTTGCCACTTGTCCACTGAGCACTTCAAGGAAAAGACCACTTGCCACCTGCTGTGTCCTTGTAGCCATACAGGTCAACCAACTGATCCTTAGACTCCACTTCTTTGTTCTGGGCTCAAGAGGGAGCAGGTACTGTCTTTAAGGGAACCTCTCAGGTCACAGACAATGGGTCTTGTCCTCTTCTGATCCTCGACAGGCCCGGGAAGTGTTGTCAGGATGGTGTCGAGGATGACACATACATTCTATGCACAAGCTAGTGGATGGAGTGACACCTGAGGAATCTGTAACCAATGGGGTAAATGGTCCATGGGGCAATACTACCCACTTTTACAGCAGTTGCTGTAAACCGTACTGCCAACAATACCACAGTACCCCTCACTCTCAAAATTCAAGGTAGGGAAAACCTTCTCCCCTGTGCACAGCCTGTGCACCCACACAGAGGTGTGGCCAGGGTAATGAGCAGTCCCCTCCGTTATTGTCACTCAAAACTGGTTCTAACGGTAGTTTTCCCCCACTGGGTTTGGTTCCAGCTTGGCTATGTGGACAAAGGCTGGGCCTTTCAAGGTGTCACCTAACATTTGCTTGTTACAGGGCAGACCCCTTTGAAGTTACCAAAGTTCCTGGATCCACCATTACTGGTCTTCCTCTGAGGGTAAAACAGCACCTCCCCTCTCCCAGGCCGTTGTCTCTGCTCTGGCTGCAGTATTCATACATCTTTCACACCTCATTCAGGCCAAGTGCAGGCTGGGCAGTGGTAGGCCCAGATAAAGACTGTTGGCATTGTCTAATTGCGATGTTACCAATGCGTGGACAATAGTTTTTCTGCAGTCCATTGGTAGGAGGTGGAGGAATTTCCGAAGTGCCTTTAGTTTCCAGAAGCATGTAGAGGAGACATGTCTTATCTGGGTTTTGCACAACAGTGTATTGTCGAATTTAAATCCCAAATTCCTTGCCGATGAGACAGGGCATGGGGGGGGATTGAGCTTTGGAGGCCACCAAAGTTCAGGTCGGGGGGGCGAGGGTTGATTAAAAAACAATACTTCTGTTTTATCGGCGTTAAGCCGCAAGCAGGTTGTAGTCATCCAGGTGGAGATATCTGTCAGACAGTGCTTGAATTTAGTAAAAGCTGCATCTGAGTGGTCTTTAAAGGAAAACATTAGCTGTGTGTCATCAGCATATGAGATGACACTAACGTCGTGTTGCTCAATGAGTGGGGCCAGGGGTGCAAGGTAAATATTAAAAAGGGTGGGGCTAAGGGCCGAGCCCTGTGGGACTCCACAAATCAGAGGGCGGGGCGACGAGACGTGCGGTTGCAGTCTTATTCTTTGGACTCGTCCCTCAAGAAAGGAGTTAAACCAGGCTAATACAGTCCCAGTAATTCCTAGTTGCCTGAGCCTATCGAGGAGAATCTTGTGGGACACTGTATCGAACGCTGCCGACAGGTCGAGCAGCACCAGCATTGCGCAGCAACCTTTGTCCAAGGTTTCTCTGATAGTTTCAGCTACTTCTAGCAGCGCTGTCTCGGTGCTGTAACCAGCTCTGAATCCAGACTGCGTATCGTGCAACAGCTTGTTGGATTCTAAAAAGTTAGATAGCTGTTTTTGTACCTCTTTCTCCAGAACCTTGGCTGGTGCTGGCAGTAAGGAGATACAGCCTGACCAGTGACAATGTCATTTTCAGCCGAGTCAATGGGCGAACATATCATTTCTAATGTTACACATGTTCCACTTTTAAACATTATGCTGCCTACTTTGTGGGCAACAAGTTGTGCTTAGGGGTGACATAGCTAATATTTAAAATAAGGTTTTCATACCCGCCAAAAAAGTGATTTTGACAGGGCTTTGAAGCAGGGTTCAAGCCCCTGCTGCCACGCTACACAGGGTAGGCCTGAAGCCATGTTTTCACTGCCACTGTAGTGTTGGACACAATAGATGATGTTCCAGTTCACAGGTGGCAGTTAACTTCCCATGCCAGGAGTGTGTTTTTGCACCATATACTATGGCCTTTTAGGAAAGTTAATTGTGCCAATCAGGTTTAAGCCAATTTCAACATGTTTAAAGGGGAGCACAGAAACTTTACTCCTTTTTAGCAAGGGTAAAGTGCACAGATAAGGCAAAAATTGGGGGACATCACACGAAAGGTGGTCATTTCCTGTAGCGACTAAGGGCCTGATTACGAGTCTGGCGGCCTGACTTGTAGTGGTGTGGCAGTGGCGGTCCAGACACTGCTGCAGCGGTGATCCAACCGCCCCATTATGAGTTGGTCGGTTGGACTGTCCTGGCCATTGCCAGAGAACCGCCGTTCCCTGGAGGTGGCGCGACGGTCAGAGGCCGCAATATGCTTGTCGGGACCGCTGAGGTCCTGCCAAGCATATTACGAGTTTTCTCTCCACAAGCTGTGCCATGGAGGTTCCTTCTCCATGTCAACCCTGATGGAGAGGAAACAGAGGGGGCCCTAGAAGCGCCTCTCCACCTCCCCTGCTTGTACATGCACACAGGGAAGCATAACATGTGCCTGCATGTGTGCATGCACAAGAGTTCCTGCACGGCATTGGACTTTTTAGTCCATGCCATGCAGGAACCTTGTGAGGCGTTCCCATTGCGGTGCCTTTTTCAAAGGTGGCCTTTGAAAGAGGCACCATCCTGGTAATGCCACACCGTCTGTTTGCCAGCCTACAAATAACTTGTAGTCTGGAAGCGGCGGCGAGTCTCGACGGTGCGCTGGAGTACCGATGCCCTCGCACCGCCAAAACTTGCAATCGGGCCCTAAGTGTGTGTTTTTTCTCATAGTCTTCCTGGCTTACTCATGAATTTCAGGGGTAAGGGGGAAGTACTTCGGACTGGCTCATAGCTCGTTCTTGAATCCCAGAATACTACAAGAGTTAGTCACAACCAATAATTTTGTCATCATTGGCAGGTCCTTTTCTCAAATGTTTTCAGCACTCTTTCAGAGTACAGTATGGTAGTCTTTTTTTGTTTGCAAAGCTTTGTTTTAGTCATAATATTAAATGAGCGACCAAACAATAGCATCCTGTCCTTTATGTCAGGACATGGCTCTGTAGGGATTCCACTAAAGCCATGCTTGAACCTTATTCCAGCTTGATGGTTTGCCCTGAATATTCCTCTTCTTTTTTAAATACCTTAAATTTTCACATTCTTTTTTTATCTTATGTTTTTTATATTATGAAATTTTCAACCTCATTTCACATTATACAAAATATACATATGGTAACAGTACAAATATATATATAATTTTGGCCAGTTTCTGTGGAGCATCCAAAGCACACTGGGGGCTTATGAATTGGGCATGCTTGACCTGCATATATCTGCAGAAAACTGCAAAACTTTGCTGGCTCTTATTTGCTCCATAATTTCATCACATTAACAACTGCAGCATGATGTGTTTTGGATGAATAATCAGCATTTCTCATATATACATATATATATATATATATATATATATATGAATTTGAATCCTAAAACCCGGTTTTATTTTACAAGTTTTCTAGACTCTGCCTCGTGTTTCTCCGTTGTTTCATTTTGTCAACATGTTGCATTATGGGATATGCAGTTTGGCTGAGGTCAAAGCACGCGCTGGGAAGCTGATTTACCAAGTAATGTTCACACTATGTGCCTCATTGCATTCCCGGGGAAGCAGCTGCCTCATATCCTATCCCGATGCCTTCTGTTTAAAACTGTTTTGATCGGAGATCACAGGGACGGAGCTGATGTGAACTCTTGCTCTCAAAATACAGGTCAGAGGTGATTTGCTGACGGAGCGGTTTCCGGTGTTTTACATATCAACTCATCGTATGTGTTGCCAAGGGACTTTGGAGGGGATATTTACAAGCATGACTCTTTTAAATGTACGCACATCTGTTTGCATTTCATGCAGGGCAGCATGTTTTGAGAGCTTTGGCGTCATATTAGAAAAACATATCAGTGCTCTTCGAGTTGTCACTAGGACATACTTCATCCAAGGGTGGACGATACATACATTTTCTGTGCACTCATATTTCAGGAGATTTGCGCACTATGCCGTTAGTTGTACTTATTTTTTTTTTTTTTGCATTTGCACAGTCAATACATGTTGTGATAAGCAGGACTTACCAGCTAAGCCTTTAAAATGTACAGTCTATCACCCAGATTTTATGGAGGGGAGAGCTATATATACCCACTATTGTATGGCGCCATTTAGATTGACAAAGCCTGCTGCGCAGGCGAAACGCGTCTCTCTTTTTAATTATGGGATTGAGGCTGATCTGATTAAATAAAACAGATGCCGTATCCTAACTGCCTGGAGTCCGTGTCTCCTTCCATGGTTCATTCTGTGGGAGTTGGTTGTTTGTGTTCATCATATATATATATATATTCACTGAAAAAACCATAGGTTTCAGACACGTTATAGTTACAAATTAGCATTTAAAAAACCTTTGAAATTCACTGAAAAAACCATAGGTTTCAGACACGTTACAGTTACAAATTAGCATTTAAAAACCTTTGAAATTCACTGAAAAAACCATAGGTTTTAGGGACAGTTATAGTTAGTTGGACATTGCACTCGTACAAAACCCGTGAAATTCCCCTGTTATAGTTAGTCCAGCTAACTATAACTCGCGCCTCGCAATGCACTGCTGATGACATCACATATTACATCACTCATGACATGGTCAGTGACATCACTGATGACATCACTGATGACATCTCAAATGACATCACTGATGACATCATCCAGTGACTGTGTGTTTCTGTAAAGTTTAAATATTTTTAAAATATATAGGAAAAGACGTATTGAAGAATGAGTGGGTGTGTAAGTGTCTGTATGGATGATTTAGTAGGTGCGTGACTGACTCTATAAGTGAGTGATTTAACGTATCTTACTGAATGCATGGGTTAGTGACTAAACTGGGTGTATGTCTGTATCCGTCTGTCTGTTGCTGTGTAAGTGGCTGCATGTGTTTGTGAATAGCTAAATGATTTTCTATATGAGTTATTGAATGCTTGTCTGAGTATCTGTATGGGTGCCTGAGTGTTTGTGTGGGAGGGGTGTGTGCAACTCTGTGCATAGATGTGTGAGTGGGTGATTCACTGGGTGGATGGTTTCAAGAGTGCATCTGTGATAGACTGTATGGGTGGGTAAGTGTGTGTAAGAGTGTGTTAGTGAGTGAATGTATGTCCCAGTGGTACATGTGTGAGTAACTACATATGTGAAAGGCAGTATATATGTGTGTTGGAGTATATAAATAGCTATAAGCAAGAGTGAGTGATTGTGATAGTGGCTGTATGGATGATTGTGTGCTTGTATCAGTGATTGTATAAGAGCGTAAAAATGTGCTACTATTTGTATGAGTAAGTGAGCTGGTGTGTGTGTATAACTGTATAGGTGAGTAAATGGCAGTGTGTTTAATTATTTGCATGACTGACTAGGTGTGTGAGTATCTCTATGGATGAGTGGCGTTGTTTGAGTGTCTATATAGGAGTAAGAGTGCATATGATAGTCCTGTACTGAGTGACCGTAAGTATGAGTGACTGTACGGGTGAGTGAGTGGATGTGTGTGTGTAGACCTAAGAATCAGTGAGTGGGTATGTAGTTATTGGTGTTGGAGTGTCTATGGTTTTGCGAATGGCAGTCTGTAATTTAGAGTGGGTGTATCAAAGGTTATATTAGGGTGTGAGGAGGTGCATCAGATTATCACGTGGATGATGTCATCAGTGATGTCATTTGAGATGTCATCAGTGATGTCATCAGTGATGTCACTGACCATGTCATGAGTGATGTAATATGTGACGTCATCAGCAGTGCATTGCGAGGCGCGAGTTATAGTTAGCTGGACTAACTATAACAGGGGAATTTCACGGGTTTTGTACGAGTGCAATGTCCAACTAACTATAACTGTCCCTAAAACCTATGGTTTTTCAGTGAATTTCAAAGGTTTTTAAATGCTAATTTGTAACTGTAACGTGTCTGAAACCTATGGTTTTTCAGTGAATTTCAAAGGTTTTTTAAATGCTAATTTGTAACTATAACGTGTCTGAAACCTATGGTTTTTTCAGTGAATTTCAAAGGTTTTTAAATGCTAATTTCTAACTATAACGTGCCTGAAACCTACAGTTTTTTCAGTGAATTTCAAAGGTTTTGTAAATGACAATTTTTAAATGTATTAATTGTTATATTAATTTTTTTCATACTGATTTACTACATTTTTAGAAACAATTTTTTTTACATATTTTATTTGTCAAATTACATTGTAATTACATTATACATTACATTACAAAAAATACTTTCTCAGAATGAATTACTTTAGTTTAAATACTTTGCAGATAGGCAATAGACTTTTAAGTACAGTAGTTACAGTTGTTGCAATGGGCAACACATTTTCAAACACAATGCAACATTCAGCTCAATGTGAATTTCTAGTTAAATGCAATTAGTTACTTTATGGATTACTTTTGTAACCACAGGACTGGATCCTAGATTCAGTCCTGGTACATCTCCTGTAAACAGTTGAGTAAAAGCGTTTTGGTTACAGTCGTGATTTTTAAGGAATATTATTGTATTTTAAAAGTTGACACTTTGAAACTTTTTCTCATAGAATCACCAATGTTATCCTATGGAAGGAAATTCACTTAGCAGGTAAAAACTGTTATCGTTACTTTTTCTTACTCAGTGTTGGATCCTGGATCCAGCACTGGTGCATCTCCTGTAAACAGTTGAAAGAATGCGTTTAAGTCATACAGGCGATTTTTAAGGAATATTTGTAGTTTGTGAAAATCAACACTTTGAAACTTTTTGCTGAAAACCAGTCAATGTTAGCCTATGAAGGAAATTCAAGTTACCGGTAAGTACGGTTAAAATTACTTTTGAGGATCAGTAGAAACATGCAGCACTGAGGTCTCTCCTGATAACAGGTGAGTAAATCGGAATTCGTATTTCGGCTGATTTTAGAGGAATATTTTAAAGTTCCAAAACTCCACACTTAGAAGAATTTCCAAGTGAAACCAGTCAATGTTAGCCTATGGAAGGAAATTCAAGTTACTGGTAAGTACGGTTAAAATTACTTTTCAGGACCAGTACTGGGCTGAAAGATGCAGCACTGAGGTCTCTCCTGATAACAGGTGAGTAAATCAGAATTCGGATTTCGGATGATTTTAGAGGAATATTTGTATGTTTCAAAAATCAACACTTAGAAGAATTTCCAAGTGAAACCAGTCAATGTTAGCCTATGAAGGAAATTCAAGTTACCGGTAAGAACGGTTAAAATTACTTTTCAGGATCAGTACTGGGCTGAAAGATGCAGCACTGAGGTCTCTCCTGATAACAGGTGAGTAAATCGGAATTCGTATTTCGGCTGATTTTAGAGGAATATTTTAAAGTTCCAAAACTCCACACTTTGAAGAATTTCCAAGTGAAACCAGTCAATGTTAGCCTATGAAGGAAATTCAAGTTACCGGTAAGTACGGTTAAAATTACTTTTCAGGATCAGTACTGGGCTGAAAGATGCAGCACTGAGGTCTCTCCTGATAACAGGTGAGTAAATCGGAATTCGTATTTCGGCTGATTTTAGAGGAATATTTTAAAGTTCCAAAACTCCACACTTAGAAGAATTTCCAAGTGAAACCAGTCAATGTTAGCCTATGAAGGAAATTCAAATTACCGGTAAGTACGATTAAAATTACTTTTGAGGATCAGTACTGGGCTGAAAGATGCAGCACTGAGGTCTCTCCTGATAACAGGTGAGTAAATCAGAATTCGGATTTCGGCTGATTTTAGAGGAATATTTGTATGTTTCAAAAATCAACACTTAGAAGAATTTCCAAGTGAAACCAGTCAATGTTAGCCTATGAAGGAAATTCAAGTTACCGGTAAGAACGGTTAAAATTACTTTTCAGGATCAGTACTGGGCTGAAAGATGCAGCACTGAGGTCTCTCCTGATAACAGGTGAGTAAATCGGAATTCGTATTTCGGCTGATTTTAGAGGAATATTTTAAAGTTCCAAAACTCCACACTTAGAAGAATTTCCAAGTGAAACCAGTCAATGTTAGCCTATGAAGGAAATTCAACTTACCGGTAAGTACGGTTAAAATTACTTTTCAGGATCAGTACTGGGCTGAAAGATGCAGCACTGAGGTCTCTCCTGATAACAGGTGAGTAAATCGGAATTCGTATTTCGGCTGATTTTAGAGGAATATTTTAAAGTTCCAAAACTCCACACTTAGAAGAATTTCCAAGTGAAACCAGTCAATGTTAGCCTATGAAGGAAATTCAAGTTACCGGTAAGTACGGTTAAAATTACTTTTCAGGATCAGTACTGGGCTGAAAGATGCAGCACTGAGGTCTCTCCTGATAACAGGTGAGTAAATCGGAATTCGTATTTCGGCTGATTTTAGAGGAATATTTTAAAGTTCCAAAACTCCACACTTAGAAGAATTTCCAAGTGAAACCAGTCAATGTTAGCCTATGAAGGAAATTCAAGTTACCGGTAAGTACGGTTAAAATTACTTTTCAGGACCAGTACTGGGCTGAAAGATACAGCACTGAGGTCTCTCCTTATAACAGGTGAGTAAATCGGAATTCCTATTTCGGCTGATTTTAGAGGAATATTTGCACAATGGTGAAGGGAGGGCGGGGCCTGAGGTGACATCTTTGCAAACGCGCCCCGTGGCGCGTTTTAAGTTGGGGGATTAAGTTTCCTTGAATCCTGAGGGTCCCTAGGGGCCAACTAGACCACCAGGAACCTCCAATATGCGCCAGGAGGCTGCGTTGCAGAGACGTGTAGAGAGGCCACACCCCTTTTACACCTCTCTGCAACGCAGCTCTGTGGCGCTTTCTGGATGTACCTGTTGGGCTAGTTGGCCCCCAGGGACCCTCAGGATTGAAGGGGATTTAATTCCCCATCTTAAAACGCGCCACGGGGCCTGTTTGCACACATGTCACCTGAAGCCCCGCCCCCTCCCTTCACCACTGTGCAAACGCGCCCCGTGGCGCGTTTTAGGTTGGGGATTAAGTCCCCTTGAATCCTGAGGGTCCCCGGAGTCCAACTAGCCCACCATATACCTCCAAAGCGCCACAGAGCTGCGTTGCAGAGAGGTGTAAAAGGGTGTGGCCTCTCTACACCTCTCTGCAACGCAGCCCCTGGCGCATACTGGAGGTTCCTGGTGGGCTAGTTGGCCCCCAGGGACCCCCAGTATTCAAGGGGAATTCGTTCCCCTCTGCAAACGCGCCAGGGCGCGTTTGCAGAGTGGTGAAGGAAGGGGTGGGGCCTGCGGGCCGATCGTTTAAAAAAAAAAAATGTTTGTCCCCTGAAGGGGAGCTGTGTAGCCCCCTTCCTTTTTCCTGTTTTTATGCCCTGGGGACCCCATCCCCCAGGTGCTTACCCCCTTTTTTAATTTGTAATTTAAAAAAAACGGGAAGGGGGCCGCGTGGCCCCCCTTCCCTGGGCCTGTATTGGCCCGGGGACCCCATCCCCGGGGCATGGCCTCGTTTTTATTTATATTCTTTGGGGGGCTGCGTGGCCCCCTCCTCTGGCCATTTAAGGCCCGGGGACCCCATCCCCCGGGGCCGGCCATTCCGTTTTTTTTTTTTTAATTTATATATTTTTTTGGGGAGGGGGCCGCGTGGCCCCCTCCCGAGCCACTACTTGCCCCGGGGACCCCATCCCCCGGGGCCTGGCCTCTCGTTGGGGACTGTGGGGGTCCCCAATCCCCCACAGTCCCGCCGGCTCCCCGCGTCCCTAGGGTGCCGGCATTGCTTTACACATGGGGAGCAGCTAACATGCTGCTCCCCATGTGTAAAGCTGTCGGCTTTGGATATTGGAAGAGAGAGCAGGTTTCCTGCTCTCTCTTCCAATATCCAAGCAAGATTGCAATGACAGGAAGGGAGCCGCGAGGCTCCCGTCCTGTCATTGCAAACAGCAGTGTCCCGGGGTAGGCACCCCGGGACACTGCAGGAGCCGGCCCTGGGGGTGGTGGTCCCCAGGGCCATCAAGGGCTCCAGGAGGGGGGCCGCGCGGCCCCCTCCCATTCAGTACACAGCCCCGGGAGGTGGTGGTCCCGGGGCTCTGGAGGTCCGTAACGGACCCCCATATTAAAATGTTTAGTGCCCCGGGAGGTGGTGGTCCCCGGGCGTGTGAGGGGCTGGAGCCCCCCACACAGGTTTAATAATTTTTTAAAAAAAGCCCCGGGGAGGTGGTGGTCCCCGGGGCTGCGGGAGGCTCAGAGCCCTCCCGCACCATTTCTAAAAAGCCCCGGGGGGTGGCGGTCCCCGGGGCTTGGGAGGCCCTTTGAGGCCCCCACACATTAAGTTATCCCCCACCATGCCCCCGGGACTTGGGCCACCCGGGGGCCAATTAACATCAAAGCGCGGGAGACCGCGCTTCGATTTTTTTCGGCAGGATTCACGCACCCTGAGCGCATCCTGCCGATTTTTAAAAAAAAATTTTTTTTGCCCAGGGGGTCCTTGTGGGACCCCCTGAGCAAACCTAGGGGTCAGGGTGTTTCTACCCTCCCCCTTTGTGCGCTTTGCGCACTTGTTTCTGTCCCTCGGTTCTACCGAGGGACAAAATGGCTGCCAACATTTCCTGAATCGGAATGTTGACAGCCAGCTGACAGCCAATTAACATGCAGCTCGTGATCGGGACGGTGCGCGCAGGGTGCGCTCAGGGTGCGCGAATCCTCCGTGCCCATAGATATATATGTACTTTTACTTTTGATTTTCTCAGCAACTACTGAACGGATTTACACCATTTAACAAAAAGGGTTCTTTCTGAACCAAGAACTACCTCTTTGCCAAATTTGGTGTAATTCCGTTCAGCAGTTCGGGCTGTAGCCGTGTCTAAAGTTTCCTATGGGAAAATGCATGGGGAAAACGCGTTTTGGGACCCCCCTTTTCTCGGCCCCCGCTTGACGTATCACCCGAGACTTTCAGGGTAGGAGCGGACCGGAGCGCCCCACAAAGTTTGAAAATTTCGCGAAGATACGTCAACCGGCAAGAGAGTTATTTCAAATAGAATGTCGCGGATTTCCTATGGATAATAGGTTGTAACTATAACTATCTACTGGCGACCGCCAGTAGATATATATATATATATATATATATATATATATATATATATATATATATATATATATATATATATATATCCAAAGAAGATCGTTGCGGACTGCCGCTCACCCTCCTAACGACGCCGGTGCCAGCAGCGGTCACAACTCCGCTATATGTATTTCAACAGGAAAAGCAATCCGGGAACTCCCAAATAATTTCCAGTGGCACACCAGAGGACAGGCACAATAATATATTTTATTGTGTCACATGCAGAACAACGCGTTTCGGCGAAGCCTTTATCAAGCCTTTACCATTGGAAAACAGTTGAGGTGTCAAATGCTATGGAAAAGTTGTTCTTATGTACTGTTTCATTTACCACATCTAGTTAACCGAATTCAACAAAAACCAGATAAAAGATTGTGGGGCATATTAGCAAGGGCACTATCGCCGCTTTAGCGGCACTTTTGCCGCTAAAGCGGCGATATTCTTATCGCCCTATCAGCAAACTGTCTCTAACAGCAGTTAGAGACAGTTTTCGGGCATTAGCGCCCGATGTTTTACCGCTTTGCATGTCAGCGATATTTATCGCTAATGACATGCAAAGTGGGCGTTCCCGACGAACAAACCTGGGAAGCACCCGCTAACAGGCCACAGGGTCGTATCAGCAAGGTTATCGCCGTTTTCCATGAAACATCGCTGGAAAACCAGCGATGTTTCATGGAATACACCGCTATGGCTGGAATAATTATCGCCATAGCGCTAAATGTCGCTAATACAGCGTTAGCATGGCAAATTATTCCGACGATAGCCGGCGATAAAAAAGTGCTCGCTAAACACGCTTTGCGATGTTTAGCGCACTTTTTAGATAATATGCCCCTGTGTTCTACACTGTTTCACTTGCTCCATTGTTTAATAACTGTGATACATTCTGCTTCAGTTATTCAAGATCTTTTATATATATGCAGCAGATCAGTAATGTTTACTCTCAACAGTCAACAAGACGCACAATAATTTATTATGGTTATGTTTGGAGCTTTAGAAGATGTAAATATTGATGATTTATTCAGACTGAGTTACACAAGGAACCATGGCTGTGAAGATAGTGATTATTCATCTACCACTCAAATAAACTCTGAGTATTTTCATCATTTGACAATACCAGATTCCAAAACTGTGTCTTTTAAAAAAATTGTTGAAGAATGCTAACCTATATATGACTGCAGATCAGATGCTACGTCTACGATAATCCTAAGAAGAACTGGTCAATTCCTTATTGTAATTCTACAATGATGCAGAGATGATGATTCCAAATTGGAAACTCAATTACAAACTTCAAAGCGAGACAAATATCAATTTCCGGAAGAACCTTTAGTACTTCAGGTATCATCTTTCACGAAGGAATTAATACAACCTCTGGACACTACACTGTCTATTTAAAGAGAGAAACTGGATGGACGGAATGTAATGACAACAACCTGAAATTCAAACCAAACTTCCTTACAAACTACCAAACTCTTATCTTTTCTTTCTTCAACCAAAGATCTAAGGAGGAATTCTGGATAGAAAAGTGGTGTGCGGTGTTTCTTTTACATGGTTCATCAGTCTTTTAGATATTATTTGGTCTATTGGTGGTAATGTCTTTAAAAACTTGAACAGTCTTTTTATCTTCCACAAAACAGTTAATACCACATCTAAATACTACACTATCTAATTAAAGTCTGAAAATAAATGGACATAATCCAATTACAGCACACTTAGGTTAAAAGCAATAAACTGCTGTGGTAACTAAAAAATGACCCTTTTTGTTTCATTAATCAAACTTCTATGTACTATTTGTGCAAAAAAACGACAGTACAGTATTTTGTATATATGGATCATTAGCATTTTATGTTTCAAATCTTTAATTATTGCTTTGAAATTTTTTAGAAAAATAAACAGCGTACATTGCCAACAGTCTATCTGGCGCATATCAGGAGCTTCGCAGAGCCCGGCATTGAGTAAATTACAGGCCAGAAGTTTATTATTGAAAGAACTCCACCCACTCTCCCCCCACCCACCCTCCATTCACCAGTATAACTGCTTTAGAATGTAGATTAGTTTTTGTCAGTTTTATTGCTGCTCAGGGGATTAAAACGTAAGTGTCTCGGGTAGGCGTAGCAGGTGCAGGTATCTGGGGCAGGTGAGCTCCTGGAATTCCTGCGAGAGCAGAGACAGAAAGGGTCCCCATATTTCATGAAAAGCTGCGCCCTGCCCGGCAAGTGTGAGTGTTATTTTTTCCATTCCTAGAATGTGCCAGAGTCGGGTTAGCCAACCTGTGTTTGTAGGAAGTTGTGGGGTGCCCCAGTGGGCAAGGATATTCTGCATGGCTGTTCCCAGAGCTAATCCTATCAGTTGTTCTCTCTTAGATTTTAATGGGTACATCAGCGGGTCTGAGACCCCCAGCAGAATGTGTGCGGGGAATCTCAGTAGTTGGGTGTCTAGGTACATATCGATCTCGTCCAGCACCTGAGTCCAATATTGTTGAATCTGGGGACATTCCCACATTATATGAACGAGAGTGCCCTGTGAGCCGCATTTTCTCCAGCAGTCTGCGCTTACTGATGGTTTAATCTTATGTACTCTCGCTGGTGTATAGTACCAATAGGTCGCTACCTTTGTGAGTGTGTCAGTTAGGGCTATGTTATTGGCCGTGTGGTGAGCTCTATGACATATTCCCTCCCACTCTTTGTTACTTAAAGCTCTCCCTATGTCCTTTTTCCATCTGTTTCGCCCTGCGTTGTACATGTGTTTATTCCGCGCATTTAGCATCTTGTACAGTTCGGAAATCAGTTTCTTGTCCGAGGTCTTAGTCAGCAGCCATCTTTCATAGTGGGTGAGATGGCGTTGCGCCGCAGTTTTGTTTTGGGGCTGTAATATCCAGTGTCTGAGCTGTAAATATTGCAGGCGCTCTGTCTCTGGGATGCCAAAATCTGCCTTGATCTGCTGAAATGACAGTACCCCCTCGACATCGAAGAAGTGACCCATGGCCCGACATTCTGTTTGGCACCACTCGGAGAATTGGGTCTCCCGCACCCCCGGCTCAAAATCTGGGTTGTCAAATATGGGGGTTAGAGGGGAAGGAAACGACGTAGGGTTATGTTTAGTACTAGTTTGGTCCCACACCACCATTGCTGTCTGGGTAATGGAGGACAAGTACAGGCTTCGCGGTCTGTGTGCTTTTCTCAAAAATGGAATTTTCTTCTCATTAGCATCTTAAACATACTTTGGCTTACCAGGGCTGATGTTTTCAAAAGGATCTCCAAAATTGAAGAGTGCTTTATATTTATTTGTAATATTCTACCAGATGTAATATTTTAAGAAATATTTTCAACATAGGTTTGTTTAGATTAGTGCAGTAACTCCATATAATATAACTGAATAATGAATTGTAGGGAGTGCAGCGCATAGTGCCACTTACTAAAGTGATGTACTGTGCAGCTTTGTTTCTTGTTTTTACAATCCATTGATTGTTTTTTCCCCACTGTTCAAGGATGATGCTTTATACAGACCAACATGTATGGTGAAGAAGTATGAAAGCTGATGTTGGAATGTGTAAATACGATGTCAATGAATACCATGATATGTGGAGGCACAACAACGGCAATACCAATAAATGCAATGTCAATGTATGTCATACATGTGGATGCAGAACAATGTCAACGCCCATAAATGCAATGTCAATATATGCCATAACCTGTGCCCACACAACAGTGTCGATATCAACAGTATCAATGTCAATGTATGCCATAATCCATGCATGACTGACAGTGTTGTTACCAGTAGAACCAATGTTGGTGTGCGCTATGACCTAGGCAAACTTAACTTTATCAATATCAGTAAAGACAATGTCGATGTATGCTATGACAACTGTACGCACAATGTTGAGAATGTTGATAAAAATTATTTCAGTGACTGCCATATTATTTTCAGGAGTTCCAATGAACTCACATTGTTGCTGTCGGATTAATCCAAGATGACCTCCCCATCAATCCCGATTCAGAGATATGTAGTCAGGCAGGCCCTGTGACCCACACCTATGCCTATCGAGTAACAGGTCATAGGTGGAGTCTCTCTTAACCTAAAGACAAACGCGTACCCAGGGCAAGCCCTGATCGATCCCACAAATAGATAGTTGCACCACACACAGGTCCAAGGAAATTGGCCCCAATAAAACATGTTTGGCCAAAGGCTCATGTTGCCCAAAAATACGACAAAGTTACATACCGGATGTAGATAGGAACACTCAGACAATCAGGACATGACATACACACCACACGTAGTGATCACGCACTCCTTATGCCAGACACATGTACACTGGCCCACCCTAAGCTCTCCCCGAGGTCGAGAGCCATTAGTGTCTTTATCAGATGCCCAACCCTGTTGATTTATGACTCCGATGCTTTTCAGGAAAGCAGAAGTTACTTTATTGTACCTCACAAGATGTATATAATGTCAGCCAAAACTTTGTACATTGAGAGACTATCCTCAGACGCATTCTGCTGAGACTCTCCCTGCTGCTGCATTTAATTAAACCATATTGTTCATAACACAAACAATTGGAACAACGGCTGACTGTTACATTTAGAACTTCATCAGGGCCTAATATTGTAGAGCGCAAATGCATCTGTTTGTGTACATATCGGATGTGTAAAATTCCATCCAAATCATAAAGTTTTTTGGTGAACTGGTGTGAAATATATCATCATCTTCTGAGATATAAGGAGCAAAATGTATAATATTCCGGTGGATACCTTGGTAAGTATCCGTTATCCCATATAATGTTGCAACCGTAAACCATTTACTAAAAAACTTTATGACAAGCACGTAGATCATTTTTTCCCTAGTCAGCATGCTAGAGAAAGGTGAAGGTAGCTACAGTTTTTTTTAGCTTGAACAGTTGGCTTGACACAAGGATACCCCCCTGACCCTTGGTGCGTTATATAGGGTTACATTTTAGCCTGAACAGTTGGGTGTGACACAAGAGTACACCCTTGATCTGTGGTGTTTTATATAGGGTCACCACCTTGATCTTATTTTTTAGTCAAATTGGTTTTCTTCGAGACTTCCTGGGTTTCTTAACATAGGGTGTCATTTGGAACGTTAGGAAAAAGTTAGGCTTTGGTGAAATAAGGCACAGCTTGCGTCCAGCCACAGAGGGCTGATAGCTGTCAGTTTATTCCTTTTTCAGCACATGCGCTGCTATCTTTGTACGCAAGCTGATAGTGACAGGCTATCAGGCTCACTTAGCTCTGCGTAATACATGAAGCATCCCCTCTCCTCGAGCTGTAGGCGCTAGGAGGGGCTAAGGTTTTTTGGACAAACGAATCATTTTTCTGTCGACCTTTACTCTCTTAGTCTCTTTTAGATTTTTCCATTTTATGCATTTATTGATGTTTTGGTGCTGTTATATTTTTTAATATGCTGCATGTTTAAATGTTAACGCCATGTTAGTAAGTCTATGCTTTATGAAATAAGAACAATTTTTTCCTAGTCGGAATTTTACGTTTGCTAGTTTATTGCTACAAATCAACTTGTACTGCTCTGAACTAACAATTGCATTCTGTTACAGGTTGCTACTATTTCATTGCATTTGTTTTTGTTAAGTGTTAAATGTTCTTTTTCTAATGCATTGATTATTTATAGAGCTCAGAACTAGTAGATTGTTTTTGGTACCACCCCAAGTACACTGTTTCCCAAAATTCGAGTAGAATTTAATTAGAGTACAACTTGTAATTATTTTAAGAATCTCGAGACAATCCAAATTTGCAAACCCTTAAAACAAGTTCCCCAATCCATCATGGAGATTCAACTAAGCCACATGCAAAGAAGGTTGCCCATCAAGGCTAGGAAACTAGAGAAACACTGCCGTGAGTGGCACATCCATACCAAAGCCCATGTCTTTCCCTGGCCTGAGGGGGGAACATTCGACACCAACACCATAGAACATACAAATACATACAGACCAGGTACACAGGACATAAGAAGGCTAAGTGGGAGGCCCAACTAGAACTGTGGGCCATCTTTGAGGGGGCCTCAGCCTACAAGACTTGCCCATAGCCTGCAAGTAAGGCATCTGCACCTCCCCCACCGGACACCGGGAGGGATGTGCTCTCACTGATGTCAGCCATCCCAGTTGCCCTGGCACTGGCTTACACCAATCCACTGGGTGAGGAGGCTACTTGACCTTCCCCAGGGCAGCAAGCCACGAGTCTGGGAGAGAGATCACAGGGCCCACTAACCCTGATGCAGTCAGCCCTGGCTCAGTCCAGTGCCAACCCCCCTTGGGGTTCGATCCCTCACCCATCAGATGCGACCCATCAGGTTTGAGATGGACAGGGAGCACATACTCCTGAATTCCCCACCAGGCACCATAAGGTCAGAGGGAGATTTGTGGCCCTCCTGTTAGGTGATTCCACCAGTGGAGGGGAAGAAAAGACCACCAGTCCCACAAAGTCCAACTCTGTAGGGTTACACTCCACTCAGGCAAGCCTATAGCATGAAGGAAGCATTAGGGAGTGAGGTTGAGGCCAAGACATTGCTAGAAGAACAACACATAGCACTGAGAGAAGGAGGCAACCCAGGTGAGAGTTAGAGAAAAGGTGAGAGTTAATGATGGAGAGGGACAGCAATATTATTTTTAGGAGTCATTGCTGTCGGATTCACCCAAGATGGCTTCTCCATCAACCTCAAATCAGAGATATGCGGTCAGACAGGCCCTGAGGCCCACACCCATGCCTATCGAGTAACAGGTTACAGACGGAGTCTCTCTCAACCCAAAGACGAACACACATCCAGGGAAAACCCTGATCGATCCCACAGATATCATTGCACAATAAACAGATCCGAGGAAATTGGCCCCAATAAAACACGTTTGGCCAAAGGCTCACGTTCCCCAAATATACTACAAAGCTAGATACCGCATGTAGATAGGAACACTAAGCCAAACAGGACACAACATGCACACCACACATAGTGATCATGGGCTCCTCAGGCCAGACATCTGGACACATACACACTGGCCCACACTAAGCTCTCCCCGAGGTCGAGAGCCACCTGTATCCTTATCAGATGCCCCAATGTGTTGATTTATGACAGAAATGCTTTTCAGGAACGCTGAAATTACTTTATTGTATCTCACAAGATGTACATTATGTCAGCCAAAACTTTGTTCACCGAGAGACTTTCATCAGACGCATTTAGTCAAGACTCTACAGGCCGCTGCGTTTAATTAAATCAATTAGTTCCTGTTTTGCCAAATGCCTCGTGTCTTTTAAATTCTTTAAGGTAAATTCATATCCGAACAACACTGAGAACAGTAAAAAAGGAAAAATTATATTTTTACTACATTGTAATATAGTATAAGTAATATGTATTGTTATGTTTCGGTAATTTTGAATATTAAATACTAACATATCTTTATGTTCTTTTTCTTTTTCAATAGTGGCTGCAGTTGAACATCGTTAGATGTCTCAAGACACTTTCTCTACCACAGACATATTGGTTAGAGATATTCATGGAGAGTGATTTACGAAAATGAGGCTGAGGTAACCAATTTGCACCTATCGCTTTTAGTGAAACATTATTAGTTCAAATGAAGGTAGTGCATGGATATAAAGGATTAACCTCCTAATCTTCCACGTAGACGCACTGCTCCATAGAACAATTTGCAAAGAAATGATTAGCATCCATCATGCCAAATACATGAGCATTACAAAATTACTAAGTTACATAGTACATGGGCTCCATCAAGGTTTTTCTATAAGGGTTCCTTTAGTCACATCTTCTAATTCTCTTAAAAACTTCTCTTCCATGTAGCCAACATGTTTTGTCCCTTAACAGAGCCTTCTTCAGGGCTATATGGAATGCCGGCACATGTGTCAACCAAAGACACAGAGAGACTTGCAGCATAGCTAGCATTATCTGTGATGTTTTATTACCTTTCCAGGGTGTCAGGTCTCCTATTTGATTTGTAACTGGTATTGATAATGTAGGATACCCTGTATTCCTGTGTCCTAATTCCTGATTTGTAACTGGTATTGATAATGTAGGATACCCTGTATTCCTGTGTCCTAATTCCAAGGCTCCATCTACTGAACTGTTATCAGCATGTAGAATCCAAGCCCATCTAGGCATCTGAACCTGTTTATGCTGTTAGCTGACAAGTGGCGAAGTGCGGCCAAAGGCAAATTCACAAATTGATTCGTGGAGAGTATTTTTAAACATAAAGTGCTCTTGCTATAGCTTTCTATTAGTTTGCCTTGCCTATATTGATATTAACATTTTCAGTGTAACAGAGCAGATTTACAGTTAGTCACACTACAACTCACACAATCATTCAGGCACTTATTCATGCAGGCATTTACACAACCACTCACTTACCATACAGCCTTTCACACAAGAAGTCACTCACCCATACAATCACTCACATACCTATTATTTCACTGATACAGAAGATCATACCCCACTCATCTACTCAAACAGTCACTGACACACCCATTCACTCACCCATACTCCATTCACACACCCTCTCGTTCACTGAAACAGCCCCTCATGCACCCACTCACTCACATATGCAGTAAGTCTCACACCCACTCACTCACCCATACACCCACTGATGCACTCCATCATTCACCAATGCAGCCAGTCACACAGGCACATACTAAACAATTCATCCACTCACATATCCACTCACACATCCAGGCACTAAATCACCCATACAGCTACTCATACTACCACTCACTCACCCATACAGTCACTCACATAGGTACTCCATCCATACACTCACATATGCAGTCACTTACCCAAACAGCTACTAACACAATTATTCCCTCACCTATACAGTCACTAAGACACCCACTCAGTCACCCATACACCACTCATGCATGCACTCATTTACCAATATAGCCACTGACACATCCACTCCCTCACCCATGCAGCCACACACACACTCTTTCTGTCACCCATACAACCACTCACACAACAACTCACTCTCTCATACAGTTGCTGAAACATGCAGTCACTCACTCATACAGCCCCTCACATATCCTCTCATACACCCATACAGCCACTGACACACCCAGTCACTCACCTGCACAATTACTCACACAGCCACTCACTCAACTATAAAGTTACTCATATACCCAATCACTCACCCATACAGTCACTAACACACACTTAGTCACCCATATACCACTGATGCACTCACTCACTCACCCATACAGCCACTAATATAACCAATCACTCACCCAAATAGCCACTCATAAAATCACTCACTCTCCCATATGGTCTCTCTCACACACACACACTTACCCATGCTACCACTGACACACCTACTCTTTCACCCATACAGCCACTCACACACCCTCTCACTCACTCATACAACTACTCACAGACCCATTTAGTTATCCGTACAGCCACTCACATAAGCACTTACTCACCCATTCAACCACTCACACAACAATTCACTCATCATACAGCCACTACCACTCACTCTGCCATATAAAAACTCACACACCCACTCAGTCACCTATACAGCCACTCACACTAGCACTCACTCACTCATACAGCTACTCACATACCCTCTCACTCACCCATACAGTCACTCATGTACCCTCTCATTCACTCATACAACAACTCAAACGTCCACTCACTCACCCATATAGTTGCTTACACAGGCACTAACTAACAAATACAGCAACTCACAAAACCATCCACTCATCCATACAGCCACTCCCCCAACCACTCACTCTCCTATATGGCTACTCACACAGCTACTCACTCACCCATATAACCACTCATACTAGTACTCACTCACTCACAGCCATTCACACAGGCACTCACTCACTCATACAGCCACTCACACAACTATTCACTCACCCAAAAAGTCACTCACACACCCATTCACTCTCTCATATAGCCACTCCCACATCCACCTATTCAAACAGCTACTCACACAACCACACACTCACTCATACAGCCACTCATGCTCCCTCTCACTAATCCAGCCGCTCAGACACCCACTCACTCAGCTATACAGTTACTCACACACCCTCTCACTCACCCATACAGTGACTCATGCACTCACTTATTCTCCCATACAGCCACTGACATACCCACTCCCTCACCCATACAAACACTCATGTATCCTTTCACTCACTCAAACAACTCACACACCTGTTAGAGTAGAGAAATTCATGTTTACGCAATGTTTTACGTAAGTTAGCATTCGCAGCGCCATTTTCTATGTGCCATTTTGAGTCATAATCGAAACTAACTTTTTGTGGATTCTGAGAAAAGGCCTCTGTTAAGTTTCTCTTCCCCAAGGTTGGGTTTTGCTTCACCAATGAATAGACTGTTCTTATTAGCGCATACCTTTCTAGCTAGATAGAGAACTTCTCCCACTTGTCTAGTGGTGGGCACAGGCAGAACGACCTTGAGTAGGAGATAGTGTCTCCCCGGCCTTAGAATCAAAACTTATCCTCTGTACTCCTTTGTTCAGCTACATCTGTCTGGAAAATTCCATTGTGGGTGTGTTTTCATTTGGTTCCGAATGTACATAATGTACCTTTATCTTTGCTGATGTCAGTCCCTCTACAGCACTCCAAGCGACTGGGCAAACTGGGCTCCACTCTGAGTGTACCTGAAATAAACAGATATTGGTTTGTATTCTCTACTGTCTGACCGACTCTTCATTTGGTATGGAAGGCTGAGAGGTGGTCTGGAGTGACCCGGGAGGCCCTAATCGGGCCACTTTCTTCACACCCACTCATTCACCTATAGAGCTACTCACACAACCACTCACTCACCTGTACAGTTACTCACACACCCTCTCACTCACCCATATACCAGACTTTATCTTTTATAACCATGAAAGGTGGTTCTGACAAGAACCTTTGTTTCTTCTTTTTTGTGAAACTGCATTTTGTTTTGATTTTCTAACATTTTGTATTTTATTTGTATTTTTTATCAAACAAAATGGCAATGAGAGGGTAAAACATTGTAACCAGAAACACAAAAATAATACAGCTACTCACACACCCACTCACTCACCTATACAGTAACTCACACACCCTCTCACTCACCCATATACCAGACTTTATCTTTTTTAACCATAAAAGGTGGTTCTGACAAGAACCTTTTTTTTCTTCTTTTTGTGGAACTGCATTTTGTTTTGATTTTCTAAAACTTTGTATTTTATTTGTATTTTTTATCAAACAAAATGGCAATGAGGGGGTTAAACATTGTAACCAGAAACACAAAAACAATGCAAAAACTGGGATAACAAAAATAAATGTACAAGTATGTTGCCTTGCAGCTTCTTGGATGGCATCAACAGACTGCTCACCGGGTGTGAGTGTAGTGCTGCAGTCAAGGCAATATGTGCAGACACGCCTTAATTATGGTGCAATTTGAGGACAACGCCTCTCCACTTCAGTAGGCATTCTCTGCCCAGGGACAGATGGTGCAGCCTATCTGTCTCTGTCCTTCTGTGCCCTCTTCAAGCTAATGCTATGGTCAAGTTTAGTGTATAATATGCAGTAGACATTTGCACAATGACAAAATAATAAGTAATTTCCTAGTACAAAGTAACGCCGATGAGTACACATTTTCCAGAAAACTGTGGACTCTTCTTAAAACAAACGTTTGCAATGCAATCGGTCTCGCCTTTGGGACCTTATATGTATTTAGCTTTGCAGCAAATTGCCTGGGTGCTGAAACTTCTACTGTTCTTTAACATGGAGGGAGAGTAAGCACCAAATTGCATGACACGCCAGGTATGGGAACACATGGAGAGAAATATTGCCTTTCAGCGGGAAATGGTATAGTCCAAAACTCTGTTTTTAGTATAAAATCAGCGCCTTCGGTGGTCATATCACTGAACATATAAGATTTGAAAAAAATATTATTGTCTACGGGTGCTCGTGGAAGACAATTTGTATGGACTGGAATCTAGAGAATGCAAAAGTGAGTCTGGTATTTTACTGACCTCTGCTGGTCGTTGTCTATCAAGAAAGTTAAATAGAGGCAGTTGCCAGAATTTGTTTTAAAAAAAGTCCCTCAGCAGAAAGCAATTCTGGTATTTTACTGACCTTTACTAGTCGTTTTCTATCAAGACAGTTAAATAGAGGCAGTTGAACAAGCAGAAAGCTATTCTGGTATTTAACTAACCTCTAATGGTCGTTTTCTATCAAGACAGTTAAATAGAGGCAGTTGAACATAAAAAAAGTCCCTAAGCTGAAGCAGACAAGTCCTAGAGCTGATCTCCAGAGCCCACAAAGTACATACACATATAAGTATTTACTAAAGTATATACAAGAGGTCTCGAATGCTCGACCTAAAAATGAGATACCATTCAGATCCTCATGTTCATTTTAGTTCAATTAAATCTCTACAGTAAACATTTAAAAATATAAACATAGCACGTGCCCCAGGTAAAGCTCCAGTTGAAAGAAATGGAAACAAATCTATCTTCTTTGGCTGGTTGAATAGAAACCAAACACTTTCCCTCTAAAAATCCAATTGAAAAAAGATCTGAAATCTTTAACAGAAGTAAAAGCAACATAAATACATTGGAGTGAAATCTGAACTTAAGTGAGTGTAACAAATTAATTCTTTAATGACATCTCCTTGTAAGAGCAGAGAGCATGCTTCTGTCCTTTAAATATACTGAGTATGGAAATGTGCAAAATCAGAAGCACCACTTGCACACCCACTTGCACACCCATAAACTCACTAACATACACACACAAAGATCCAAAGCAGCACTCACATTGCCACTCACAGATACACACAGGCTCTGACACAACCATTGACAGATCCACAGAGGTATTCACACAGTCACTTACAGACCCACTCACGGATTCATAGACCACCTCAGATACTCACTGACACACTCCCACTCAGAGATCCACACATACACTCGATTACCCACTAACAGACCCACACAGGTGCTCACATATCCACTGTGAAATATTGCAGGTCTCAGATATGAAAAAAATGTTTTAGAAAAACCTTAGAAATTCATGGAAAAAACAAACATTACAGGGACGTTATAATTAGGAAATATAATGTATAAAATCTTAGAAATTCATGGAAAAAACAAAGGTTAAAGGGACGTTATAGTCAGGAATAGAATTAAAAAACATTAGAAATTCACTGAAAAAAACAAAGATTACAGGGACGCTATAGTTAGACTCAGATTTCACTTTTACAAAACCAGTGAAATTCAGCAGTTATAGTTATCTGACCTAACTATAACTTATGCCCCCGCAATCCACTGCTCATGACCTCACATATTATATCACTCATGACATGGTCAGTGACATCACTCAGGGCATCACTGATGACATCTCAAATGATATCACATATCTGGATCCATGGCAGCGCTCAGTGTGGCCCCTGTGTGAATCCATGACGAATCAGCGGATCCAGAACCCAAGGAAAAAAGAAATATACCCACTCACATAATCACTCAGAGAATCAGTTACATACCCTCTCATACTGAGAAAACCACTCACATACCCTCCTACGCACTCATTCAGCTACTCACACACTCGCACACAGACCCAGAGAACCACTTACATACCCACTGACAGACCCAAAGAGGCACACAAAGACACACTCAAACACTCAGACTCACACACCCTTTCACACACCCACTGACAGACCCACACAGCTGCTCACACACTTACTCACACACCCATATAACTACTCACACACCCACTAACAGACCCACAAAGCCACTCACACAGCCACTTACAGACTCACAATACCGCTCACTCACCTACTCGCAAACCCATTCAGCGACTCACACAGCTACGCACACACCCATACTGCCACTCACACACCCACTGACAGACCCACACAACCACTCACACACCCACTCATAGATATACAAAACTACTCACTAAGCCACTCACAAACCCATACAGCCACTCACACAGCTACTCACACACCCATACAGCTGTCACTCATATACCCACTTACAGACCCACACACCCACTCACACACCCACTCAAAGACCCACAAAACCTCTCAGTCATCCACTTACAAACCCATACAGCTACTCACACACCCATACAGCCACTCACACACCCACTGACTGACCCACAAAGCAACTCACAAACCCCCTTGGTGAACCACAAAACCTCTTGATCATCCACTCACAAACCAACACAGCCACTCATACATCCACTCATAGACCCACAAAACCATAGACTCAACTGCTCACAAACCCATATATCCACTCACATCCATAGAGCCACTCACACATTCACTGACAGGCCCACACACCCACTCACAGACCCATAAAACCACTCACAAACCCATACATCAACTCACACACCCAGATACCCACTCACACACTCAAAAAACCAGTCACACACCCATTCTCAGACCCCACAGACACGGTAAACAGCCATTACAACGAGGCTGTTACCACGCAAGTTGTTACATCGCATGCATAACAACACATGCGGTGTAACAACGACTACCATTACAACGCAAACCATTATATCGCATGCGCTTTTAAAACGCATGCGATGTAATGGTTATCCACATCGTTGTGAGAAAACTGGGCTGTTCTGTTTCCTCATAACAACGTGCACCGCCCCTCTGTCGACGCTGGAACCAGGAGAGAGGAACCACGAGGAGAGAGAGAGGTAAGGGGGATTGTGCTGGGGGTGGGGTTTACTTTTTAAGGGTTTAGGGTAGTGTCGAAGTAGTGTAGTAATGTTTGTGTAGTGTAGGGTTGTGTGTAGTGGGAGGGTCTTGCTGGGGGTAGTGTTTTAGGGTTTAGGGTAGTGTTGTGGTGTTTGTGTAGTGTAGGGAAGTGTTTTTGGGTTTAGGGTAGTGTCGAGGGGGTCGTGCAGGGTAGTGTTAGAGTATAGGGGCTAGACTGGGGGTTGTGCGGGGGTAGTGTTTTAGGGTTTAGGGTAGTGTTGTGGTGTTAGTGTAGTGTAGGGCAGTGTTTTAGGGTTTAGGGTAGTGTTGTGGTGTTTGTGTAGGGTAGTTGTTTAGGATTTAGGGTAGTGTTGGGGGTCGTGCAGGGTAGTGTTTGAGTGTAGGAACGGACTGGGGGTAGGGGGAGGGTCGTGTGGGGGGGTAATATTTTAGGGTTCAGGGTAGTGTTGTGTTTGTGTAGTGTAGGGTAGTGATTTAGGGTTTAGGGTAGTGTAGGGGGGTCCTGTAGGGTAGAGTTAGAGTATAGGGACAGAACTGGGGGAAGGGGGAGGGTCATGCTGGGGGTAGCATGTTTGGGTTCAGGGTAGTGTTGTGGTGTTTGTGTAGTGTAGGGTAGTGTTTTAGGGTTTAGGGTAGTGTCGGGGGTCGTGCAGGGTAGTGTTAGAGTGTAGGGGCAGGACTGGGGGTAGGGGGAGGGTCGTGCAGGGGGTTGAGTTTTAGGGTTTAGGGTAGTGTTGTGGTGTTTGTGTAGTGTAGGGTACTGTTTTACGAATTAGTGTTGTGTCGGGGGTTGTGCAGGGTAGTGTAGTGTTATTGTAGGGAGAGGACTGGGGGTCGGGGGAGGGTCGGGGAATTAGTGTAGTGTCGGGGGGTTGTGCATACTTTTACCATGAGTATACCTTTACCACGCATGCCTTGGCGTTGAAATGGCATGCGTGGTAAAGGTATAGTCGTGGTAAAATTTTGCGTTGTAATGGTACTCGTTGTAATTGACATCGTGTAGTAATACCCATGTTGTAAAGGCATGCGTGGTATTTCTATGCGATGTAACGAGTGCTATTCCGCAGACACTCACATACCCACTCGCATAGTCTTTCAGCCACTCAGACAGCCAGTCACACACACATACAGTCACTCACACACCCTCTTACATACCCATTAACACATTCACATACCCACTCACAGAACCACAAAGTAAAACTCACTATTTTAAATGTGTTGTTGTTTTGTATGGAAATGTGTGCTTTTGGTTTGGAATGGATCCATGGATCAGTCCTGGATCCACCTGCTATATAGCCAGCAGACCCCTTATTTGGCTGAGGATCCACTACGGATCGGCAGATCTGAGTAAGAAATTAGGAAAAAAGAATTTGAAATGAAAATGAACTAGTGTTTGGGAAAAGGGTTGTCTCTAAAAAGAGCCCTAGTGTTTATGATGTGGAGATGATTATTACACATAGAAGAGAATGATGTCTGTTAAGTTGTTGAGGAACACCCTGTTGCCTCCATCTATGAAATGTACTCCATCCTTTCAATATATTCCATCCATATTGAAGCGTAAGTTGTTGTGGTATAAGGAGCTCATGTTGTGGTCTGGGAGGAATGCAGAAACAGTTTTATTGACATGTTTCCTAGATTCCTCTATCTGTGCACAAAATTCAGTTGACCACTACAATTTCTGTCTTTGACAAACGTTGGAGAACACCAAGGCAGTATGTGGGAAAAGTATCATTAGTTCACTAAAGGTATCCTTCATTAGGAGTACCAGTCCTACCCCATTAAGTTTACCTCGGTCATTGCCACCACAGTGCACAATCATGAGGTCTGGATGTTGGCAATGTGCAATGCTTTCAACCAAAGGCAGCAATTGCTGCCACTTTAACCCTCTGTGGCCAACCCAAGTAATGTCAACACTGGGTAAACCTAGGTCCCTGTCAACGCCTCTCTGTCTAGTACTCTCTCTGGCCCAAAACACAAAACTATGACCCACAATCCACACTCTGGCCATTTTGGAGACAAGCGGAAGTAGCACACAGGAAAAGTCTGTAGCAGAGTGAGGCAGTTTTGAACATGAAAGGGAGTTAAAATGGAAGATTGCACCTAAAATATATATGAACATATTTAATTGGAAGGTGGAGATGGTCAGGGAGGAAACATTTGGTAGTGACTTTAAGAAAAAAAGTAACTAACTCTGTGATTGGCTTGAAAAAATAAATAAAGTTATGTTGTTTGGAATATGCTTGGATTTGCAAACAGTCAACCACACCTGCTACAGTTTAATTTGAAGATAGTATGCTGTTCAGGGAAAGTCTTGTGAACCTATGAACTAGTGCTAGAAGAGAGTGTTCCAAACAGAGCTAAAAGACTGTGAGGGAAGGGAACAAAAGAGACTGCACTGTGAATCTTAAAAGCATAGTGGTGTACAAACGTTGCTCATTAGGGAGTGTTTTCCTTCTAATTCAGTACTTTTTACAAAGTGAAATATAAATACAAAGCATTAACAGCACATTGTTAGATACATGTGAGGGATTCTGTGTGGATCCACCACAAATTTACATGGGGGGCTGCACTTGGTGCCGTGGCATATCCGCGGATACATCCCAAAATACTACCAAATTGGACTTCTTTACAGGAGACTTAGAAAGGGTTAAGAAATACTGACCATTTGGAAGTGGTATAAGAAAATGAATACACGAAAGGCACCCTGTGATTTGCTAAGTACAGCAATGTGAGTGAGAGGAGAGTCAGAAGGGTAGCCACTATTGGTGGGGGAAGGTCAATTACTTACTGGACCTTGGCACATGTAGAAACCCCAAGAGGGTGATATATGTAAATTGCCTTAAACCCTACATTGACAGGGCTGATGTGACCATGCTTATGGTTAGAGATGAGGAACAGGAGGTAAATAGTGAGCCCCTTCCTGATCTCCTTTCTCACAACCCTAAAGATGGGTCAGTTGATGGAGTGGTCTTTTCAGACAACCTCGCTGCCCAACAGCAAACTGATTGCAGGCAAGTCCTAAAGCAGTTTGCTGAGCTCTTTTACTTGACCCCTGAACAGACTAACTGGAGTACACATGATGTGGACACTCATGACAGCCTACCTGTCAAAAACAAAATAAACTGGCAGTCTGATCATGTCAAGGAAAGCATCAAAGCTGAGGTAAGCAAGATACTGGAGTTGGGTGACATTGAACCCTCAAGGAGCCCCTGGTCCAGCCCAGTTGTTATAGTCCCCAAGCTTCATTCCCATTTGAGGTTACTAAGACAGATGCCCATCCAATTCCAAGGGCTGATGAGATAATTGACAGAGTAGGGGCAGCTACTTATCTGAGTACCTTTGATCTCACATCAGAGTACTGGCAGATAGGTCTGACCCCCTGGAGCAAAAGAAAAATCAGCATTTTCCACTCCAGATGGGCACTCCCAGCTCATTGTGATGCCCTTTAATTTGAAGAATGCCCCCGTCAACCTTTCAGACGTTGGTGAATAACGTCCTTGCTAGATTGGAAGCCTATAATGCAGCCTATCTTAATGATATTGCTGTCTTTAGCTCCACCTGGCAAGATCACCTGATCCACCTCCAAAAGGTCCAGGAAGCTCTGCAGAGAGCCGACCTCACTATCAAGTCAAGCAAGTGGCAGGTAGGGCAGGGCAAGGTTGTATACTTGGGCTACGTTGTGGGGGGAGGCCTAGTTCAGCCCCTACAGCCTAAAATCAAGGCCATTCTGAATTAGGAAGCTCCAACCACCCAGGCCCAAGCTGGGGCATTCCTTGGCTTGACTGGGTACTACAGGAGGTTTGTGCAGGAATACGGGTCCTTTGAGTCCCCCTCACACAATTGACCTCTAAGAAAATGCCAAAAAAGGTAAACTGGACAGTGAGCTGTCATAAGGCTTTTGACACCGTGAAAGAAGCAATGTGCTCAGCACCCATTCTAAAAACTCCAGATTATTACTAGCAGTTCATAGTGCAGACAGATGCCCCTGAACATGGGATAGGAGCAGTCCTTTCCCAGACCCTTGATGATGGCCATGACCAATCTGTTGCTTTCATAAGCATGGGTCTTCTCCCCAGAGAGCAGCGTTGGAGTACCTTAGAGAGGGAAGCCTTTGCCGTGGTTTGGTACCTGAAGAAGCTGAGATCATACCTGTTTGGTTCCTACTTCCTAGTCTAAACTGACCAGAGACCTCTTAGTTGGCTCATGCAGATGAAAGGAGAAAACCCCAATTGTCCTACAGGCAATTAACTTTACAGTGGAACACAGACCTGGGACTGACCATGCCAATGCAGATGGCCTTTTCAGGTACTTCCACTTAGAAGATGAAGACTCTCTAGGGAAAGGTTAGTCTCATCTTCTTTCATTTGGGGGATTCGTATAGGAAAGTGCCTCTTTTTGCATGGTTAGCCCCCACTTTTTGCCTGCTGTGATTTCGACCTGTAAGTGCACTGGGTCCCTGCTAACCAGGTCCCCAGTGACAGATCCATTTCCCAAAACACTGTACCACAATTGGCACAACTTCAGCTACCCCAATAAGTCCCTAATAAGTGATACCCCTGGTACCTAGGGCATGGGTACTGCAGTGAATCCTCTGGGCTGCAGCACTGGTTTTGCCACCCAGGGCCCCCTCACCAAGGCTATGCACTCTGCCATTGCAGGCTGCGTCTCTTGGTGCAGGAAAATCCAAAGAGTTGACATGGCACACAGCCCTGAGTGTCATGCAACCATACACTGCATAAGATGTAGGAAAATCACCCCTACTGCAGGCCTTTTGCCCTTAGGCAGGGTACACTTTATCCAATGTTTGGGCATATCATCATGAGCAGATATACCTATAATGTGCAGTTCATTCTGGGATGTTGTAAGTGAAAGGGGAAGCCATAAGGAGTACATGGGCTGGATACTTGTCAACACAAGTTTACTAGCTCCATGATGGCTTCACTGATTTCTAAGATGTTTGGTGCCAGCCTCTTGTCTTAATAAATTCTCACTGATGCCTGTGTTGGATGCATTAATAAATTCCCCCAGGAGACTCTTTTAGAGGATCCACTGAAACCAAACCAAAAACTAGTGAGGTCTCTGGCTGTTTTTCACCATCCTGCCACCACCTGACATCTTTCTGACATCATGGATGAGAGCCAGTGGTTTCAGAGGACAGAAACAATAGAACTATCTTTATTTTGTCTCGTTTTTTTCTCTTTCTATGTGTGCATTCTGTAGCTTACATACAAGGAGGAAAAAGCTGCTCAGGATTGTTTTTGTGCAAGAAGAGGCCCCTTCATGCATAAATCACTCCTGCTTACAACACAGGCACCGTTGTACCATGGTGCAAGGGTGCCTGTGCTGGTGCTAGGCTGCCAAAACGGCACCAGTACAAGGAAAAATGACAGGAATGCGCCATATTGGATAAATACAGTGCATTCCTGCCTTTTCCCTGTGACACAGGGCAGCACAACAAGATGACTTGCTGCTCTGCCCTGCACCACAAATGTCATAAATATGCCCCTTTATGTGTCACATATTTGAGACCTAGTAGATATATGCAGTGGATTTGTACATTTCACACCAAACACTAAAGAGGGTGAACAGGAGTTTTTAATGGTGATGTTTGCTGTTTAAAAAGAAGAGGAAATACCTATTGACGACTTATTTGGACTTAGTTTTTTATGGAACCATTAATGTGAAGATTGCTCATACAGATCAACTACAGAAATTAATTCAGAGCATTTTATTTATTTAACATTACCAGACTGCAAAAGTGTGACTTTTGGTAAATTGCTGAGACAAGCTACACAAAACAATGTATCCCCAAATTGTTGAACAGATCTTGTGTCAACTTTACGTGTAGCAAGAAGTGGCAAGTATGTAATTGTAATGCTACAACAATTCAGAACAGATGAAACTAAATAAGAAACTGAGATTACGGACTTAAAAGCAGGCCAAATATCTATTTCTGGTAAAACGTATAGTACTATTGCTATAATTTTTCATGAAGGAGTTAGTATTAGATCTGGTCATTACACTGTCTATCTAAAAAGTAGAAGTGGATAGACCGGATATAATGATAGGAACCTTAAATTCATGCAAGTATTGTCTTGGAAGTTATCATATTCCTATCTTTGTTTCTGGAACCAAAGTTCTAAGGAGGATTACAGTTGTAAAAGTGGAATAGTATTGTTATTCTAGATGCATGATTAGGATTTATGGCATCATGCAGCCATCAAGGGTGATGACTTTATGAGGTTCTGCCTATGCTAGCGATTCTTATATATGTAGTAGTACTTCTAATGATGACATTCTCATTTTCAGCATATATTTATTTGGTTCAAGTGTAGGTAAAATGATCATTTAAAAAATTGTAGTGAGTGCAATGTGCTGTGTTACTTATTTGCAGTGACAAACTGTGCATTTTGGGTTTTTTAATACATTCTATACAATAATTTTTTTCTTAATGTTCAATGATGATTCTTTATACCGTACATTATTTATCTTTTACAAGTTTAAAAGTGGAGAACAGTAAAAAAGGGAAAATAAAATGCTTATTTTAATTGTAACATATCATAACAACATAACAAATGTGTACTGATTTATTGCTTTATAAAGTTATGCATTGTAAAATGTATAAGTTTAATTTATAATTTATAAATGAAAATACTAATTCTTTTTTATACAGATGGATGGCACCAGGTATTGGAATAATGTGGTTTACAAATTAGTTCTTCCAACGTTGTTCCATTAGATTACATTGTCAGGGTGTTCCAGACTACAATTGAAAAAACATTCATCCACTTACACAGTCACAAACCCACTTACCCTCCCATACAACCACTTGCAAACCCATAAACACACTCAGATAGCTAGTCACACACTGACAGACTCACTTACACAGCCACTAACACACTCATAGAGGAACATACACATCAGCTCACACACTCACAGAGTGACTCTCACACCCACTAACATACCCATCCAGCCATTCTCACCTCCACTCAACTACCTACACACCCACTCACACACCAACTCACACATTTGTACACCTACTTACACAACCACACAGATATTTACATACCTAATAACAAAGCCATAGAGGCACTCACACAGCTACTGACATAAGCACACAGCCACTTACACACCCACTTATATACTCATTCACACTGTCACATACCCACACACATACCATTCATAAACTCGGACACCCACTCATACACTGATACAGCCACTCTCATACCCACTCACCCACTGATATAGCCACTCGCACACCTACACACTCACAAACCCACTCACACACCAATACAAACACTCACACACAATACAGCCAGTCACACACCCACTCACACATGATACAGCCACTCATATACTGATACAACCAGTCATACCTAAACAGACACTTATACACCATCTCATACACTCAAACACCTACTTATACACCCACATAGACATTTACATCCACACAGCCATGGAGCCATCTAGAGCTACCGACATACCCACATAGCCACTTACACATCCACTCATATACCCATTCACACAGCCACATACTGACCCACATACCCATTTACAAACTCAGAAACCCACTCACACTCTGGTACCACCACTCACACACCCACTCACATACCCACAGTCACTCACACACCCATTCACACACCCACAGAGACACTCACAAACCCACTCCCATACCCATACAGTCACTCACACACCAAATCACACATCAATACAGCCACTCACACACCCATTCACACACTAATACAGTCAGTCACACACCCACTCATACATGGATACAGCCACTTTCATACCCACTCACACACTGACACAGCCACTCACACACCCGCATCACACACAAATATAGACACTCAAAAACACTCTCACACCCACACAGACACTCACATACCACTCACACACTGATACAGCCACTAAAACACCCACACTGACTAGTTTCTTTAGACCTCTTTACTTTGTGATCAATGACTGTAGTAAAATATTGCAATCAATTCATCTGTTCACTAAGATGTTTCTCTAGGGTGATGGCTCATTGTCGTAGACATTTACAACATACTGACATTTATGCTCACATCTTTCTCGGAATGAAGAATAATTTTATTTTACTAGTGGTTTGTAAGACAGTGGCCTGTCCGGTAAGACCTCTTCACTGATTGTATGTTGTAGTGGTGTGTGTAAATCTGACATTTGCACTAAAACCTCTTTCCAGGTTCACAAATGGTATTGTTGTGGTTTGCAACAGACTAGCCGATACAGATACACATTTTACTTGGGTCAGTAGTGTTTACAGTAGTGGTTTAGAAAACACAGGACTATCTGCTCAGAACTGTCTCTTACGTAAAAGTGAGTGTAGTAGTTGATAAGGTTACAGTGAGCTCTGTGCTGCACGCCTCTCACCTATGTCGTCTTCTTATTTTAAAAAATGTATACAGCATTTTATTAAGTATATTGAAGTTTAATTTCCTAGATGATGACATGAGTGATGACATAAGTGGTGGCATTTGAGATGTCATCAGTGATGTCACTGACCATGCCATGAATTATGTAATTTGTGTGGTCATAAGCATTGCATTGCGGGGGTAAGTTAGAGTTAGCTCAGGTTGCTATAACTGCTGAATTTCTATGGTTTTATGTGTGTGAAATCTGAGCCTAACTATAACATCAATGTAACCTATGTTTTTTCCAGTGAATTTCTAATGTTTTTCAATTCTATTTCCTAATAGTAAAGTCCCTGTAACCTTAGTTTTTTTAGTGAATTTCTAAGGTTTTTTAAACTTTATTTCCTAACCTTTAGAGTGGGTGTGTAAGTGGCTGTGTAGGTCAGTGAGTGGGTGTGTGAGTTGCTGTATGGGTTTGCTAGTGGGTGTGTGAGTTGCTGCATGGGCCTGTGAGTGGGTGTGTGAGTGGTTTTTTGAGTGTGTGAGTGGGTGTGCCAGTGGATCAATAGGTCGGTGAGTGGGTATATGGAATGGCTTTATGGGTCTGTGAGTAGGTGTGTGAATGGCTAAAGAGGTTTGTGAGTGGGTGTATGAGTGGCTTCAAGAGTCTGTGACTGGGTGTGTGAGCAGCTGTATGGGTCAGTGACAGGGTGTGTGAGTTTCTATATGGGTTTGTGAGTGGGTGTGTGAGCAGTTTTGAGGATATGTGAGTGGGTGTATGAGTGGTTTTATGGTCAGTGATTGGATGTGTGACTGGCTGTATGGGTCTGTCACTGGGTTTGTGAGTAGCTGGGTGGAGGTGCCAGTGGGTTTATGAGTGGCTGTATTGGTCAGTGAGTGGGTGTTTGAGTGGCTGTATGGGTCTGTGAGTGGGTGTGTGAGTGGCTGCATGGGTCTGTAAAATGTGTGAATGGCTGTAGGGGTTGGTGAGGGGGAGTGTGAGTGGTTTTGGAGTATGTGAGTAGATGTGTGAGTGGCTGTATCAGTCTGTGAGCAGTTGTGTGAGTAGTTATATTGGTGTGTGAGTGGGTGTGTGAGTGATTGTATGGGTGTGTGAGTTGCTGTGTGGGTCTGTAAGTAGATGAGAGAGTGGCTGAATGGGTATGTGAGTGGGTATCTGAGTGGCTGTGTAGGTGTGTCAGTAGTTGTATGAGTGACTGAGCCAGAAAGCACCCTGACCTGCCCCTTCATCCAATAAGAGTCCACAGTTTTGCACAAAATGTCTACCAAACCAGAGTATTTTCTACTGGTTAACTACTAAGTGCTAACTCATTAGGTAAATGTTCAGTGCATATTCTACACTACAGGTGCATAATGGACAATGAGGAAATGTATCCAGTGACCTTTTGTGCATTTAATTTCGGCAATGTGATTGTTCCTCAAGCATCTTCTTCCAGATATCTGTGATAAGATGAATCCTCCTATAGAGAAGATGATGAGACTACAAAGAGGTGAATCTCCACCAAACAAGTATACTCCCTCTTAACTTTATGAAGTAAATGCTTCTTTGTTTGGTGGACATGTCCTCATACTCTTCAGCATCAAGAACTCGCCACCAAAATCTGGGAGAAACGCACTAGATGGCCGTTTAGTAATCTTCCCATCATCCTAGCAAAAGGCAGAGTGACCTTTGCATAGTACTAAGGTGGATGAGGCGGGGTCAAATGGGCAGATCTTCCAGTTGATTTTGCACATTTACATACTCATAGTAATTTAAAGGGAGATCCATGCACTCTGCTCTCACCAGGAGACGTCAAGAACAAACTCACTCCTTTCAGTCACTACTGTTTGCACTCCGATAAATCAACAATGCATTCACCTCCAGCAAGGTTTTCGGATCGTTTCTTAACATGTTATTGTCAAGAAAACACACTTGCTTGGCCTTTGCCAAGCCCAAGAAGTTAGGATTATTTGTCCTTTATAAAAGAGGGTGGGGACGTGTGGCCCCCTCATCCACTGGGGCCCTGCCAAGAATTAATAGGGGAGGGGGCCAGGTGGTCCCACTCTCGGTGCTGGTTTCGGCTGTTTTTACTGTTTTTAAATTGTGAGTCCAGAGACAACAAACTCCAAATCTCTATCTTTAGCCAATTGAAAATTACACTAAAAATATGTTTAAGGCAACCCCAATATTAACCAATGGGAGAGATAGGCTTTGCAGTAGTGAAAAACTCATTTAGCTGTTTTTCACTACCAGGAAATGTAAAATTCAAATGTACATGTTCTACCTTTTAAATACACTGCTCCCTGCCTATAGGGCTGCCTAAGGCCTACCTTAGGGGTGACTTATATGTAGTAAAAGGTAAGGTTTGGGCCTGGCAGGTAGGCTAACTTGCCAGGTCGAAATGGCAGATTAAAAAGCACAAACACTCTCTGCAGTTGCAGGCCTGGGCCATGTTTAAATGGCTACTGAGTGGGTGGCACAATCAGTGCTGCAGGCCCACTAGTAGCATTGAATTTACAGGCCCTGGGAACATATAGTGCACTCTACTAGGGAGTTACAAGGAAATTAAATATCCCAATTGTGGATAAGCCAATGTTACCATGTTTTGAGTACAGAACATATGCACTTTAGCACTGGTTAGCAGTTATAAAGTGTCCAGAATCCTAAAGCCAGCAAAAAAGAAGTCAGCAAAATAGGAGGTCAGAAGGCAAAAAGTGAGGGGAAACCAAGCCAAGGAGGCCAGGTTTAGCACCCCCCCCAGTTGAAGGTGGGGAGAGCTACCCAACCCTTTGTGAGTTCTCTTCACTAAGGTGGAAGAGCCTGGAAAGAGCTCAGCATTGGCACTCTGCAGAGCCTGAATCACTTCCTGGAGGTGGTTCTAGTGGTCATACAACTAGCGCTGAAGACCACAATGTTGTCAAGGTAGGCGGCACTGAAGTTCTCCAAACCAGCCAGCACCTGATTGACCAGCCTTTGGAAGATGGCAGGGGCATTCTTCAACCCAAACGGCATGACCCTGCTCTGCTCTAGGCCACAAAGCAGCAGAACTAGTTGGTCTCCTGACTCCATCCGGGTCCTGGTCATTGACATCTTCCGCTGCTGGTAGAGGTACTCGAGCTTGGCAGCAGTCAAAGGTAGGAGACGGAGGGAGCCTTCTGATGGCGGACAGCTTGGAGGGAGGAGCCACCGCCAGCTCCTTCCCCTGACCTTGGAGAAGCAGTGAGAGAGGCTGGCAGGGAGGAGAGGAGGAGAGCAACAGAGCAGAGTTACCAGCAGTCCCCCACCCTTCAAGCCACATAGGGCTACTCAGAGGCAGTGTGACTGTCAGTCTGTTAGCTTGAGTGGCTGTTACACTCACAGAAGGGGCAGCACCGCGGGTACGGAGACAGGACGCGGTAGCAGGAGGTGGGGACTGAGGAGCCAGTACTTGCTGTGAGTAGTCACACTTAGAAGCGTCCAAATAAAAATACACAATCTGCCCTTCGCACACGCCCTCGTGCATTTGGAAGCCCCTTATCATACTCTCAGAAATGCATTCTGCGGGGAGAGTGCTGCATGCACACGTCTTTCACAGACTCCCACTTTTCCTTCCCTTAGTCATATCCGCACTCTTATGCTTTCACTCACATTCTTTCTTACGTATGATCTTTCTCATTTGGGTGTGGCAACACACACATACACCTTTCTCCCTCCCTCAGTGCAGTTCTTCATGAGTATAGATGCAGCAGGCAGCAGAGCTGTGTGAAGAGTAAATAGCCCTCATGGTGACCTGGATTGTCTGGCCTTCTGCCATCTGAGACACAGAACTTTTACATGATGGATGCTGTGTAATTGATTTGCTGTGCAAGAGTGTTCAAGAAGAGGGGGATGCCTGGAAATATCCCCGCAGTAGGGATGGGCTGGTGCCGGAAGCCGGTGCCGGTAAACTCCCACTACGCTAAGTGGGAGGTGGAGTTTTTTGCCGAATTCCACACTCTAAGCGGAACGCAAAGTGCAAAAAACTTAGCAAGCTCTGCCAGTGTAGCGGAGTTCACCGCCCACCCTTAGTGTCTATATAAAAGTTCAAAAGGGCTGAAGCCACCCTGAATCTGTGGAACCTCCCTGTAGGCAAACAAAAGGTATGCCAGGAGGACTTCCCTCTTATGCCTCAGGGTTTCAGGTAGACCCACAATCATGCCTTTGAGGGTACAGTTGAACCTTTCAACCAACCCATTGATTTGGGGGTGGTAAGGAGTGGTGAACTTATATGTCACACCACACTCCTTTCACATGGCCTTCATATATTTGGACTTGAAGTTGGTTCCCCGGTCAGATACCACCTCCTTGTGGAAACCCACGTGGATAAAGATACCAATCAGTGTCCTGGGCATTACGGGTGCAGTCACTGTCCTCAGAAGGATAGCTTCTGGATACAGGATGGCATGGTCCACCAAGATAAGGAGGAATCTGTTGCACATGGCTGTTTTGGGATCCAGAGGCCCCACAATGTCAATGCCAACCCACTCAAAAGGGGTGCTAATGAGAGGGAAATGTTGCAAGGGGTCTTGCACCCCCCCCCCCCTTGACTTGCCACTCACAGGACAGGACTTACAGAACACATCTGAGATCTTCCTCATTTGAGGCCAATTAAAGTGGGTGACAAACCTGTCAAAGGTTTTTTTTTGCCCCAAATGACCTGCCAGTGGCACATCATGACCAGACCCAGTAGGAAGGTCCTAAAGCACTGGGGTACGACCAACACACATGTTGCACCAGGCTCAGGAACCTTAGGTTTACTAAACAGGAGAATATTTTCCCAGTAGATCAGGTGCTGCCCAGAAGTGTCACCAGCTGTCTGGGCCTCAGCCTGCCAAAGACCCACAAGAGTAGGGCACTCCTTCTGCGCTTTGCAGAACTCTTCCATGGAGGGAGCCACTTCCTGCTCCCAGTTGGTCAGCTCAGACAGGATTCCCAGTTCAGCCACTTCTTCCCCTGGAAGAACAGGGGTGTCCCCCTCAGGTTCCACCTCCTCCTGGACCATGGGAAGTTCAGGAGTGAGTTTCCCATGCCCTTATTTTTTGTTGGCAGGTACATGGGCCATTCTTTCAGGCTCCAGGTCCTTCTGACCACCCTCATGAGGTGCTATGGACCTTGTGGTCAGGCACAACCACTCAGGAAACCCTATCTGTGCTCCAGGTCTTTGCCCAGCAGACAATCCACAGGCATGGACATACTCACAGCTATGTTCAGCAGCACTGAGACACCCCCTCCACTGAAAGGGAACAAGAGCCACAGGCTAGTGGCTCTCTCAGTTGTTAGCAGCAACAAGTTGGTAGAACATGTTAGGGACTACCTGCTCAGAATACACCAGATGACACCTGGCGGTTGTTATGTTGCTTCCTGTGTCTCTCAGAGCCTCCACCCTCTGTACATTGATGGATTCCCACTGACTATACTTCCTAGTATTGTTGGGCATGTGTGTTCTCTGTACCATCTCTCCATCACCCAGGGACAATAGGGTCAAATCTACACTCCCCCCAAAACTACCTGGGGCAATCTCCTCCCCAAGCGCTACTCTAGCCAACCCCAGTGACTGCCCACTGGTGGGGGGGCTGTGTCCACTTGGGACACTTGGCATCCCCTTTGTAATGCATTTCCTGTTGGCACTCATAGCACTTCACTAGAGCCTTCTCTGCATGCTTACTGGCAGGGAACCACTTCTTTTTTAGCAGGGGGCTAGGAACCCTGACCGCCAGAACTAGTTTGGGGCCCTTTAGAGGACTTGCTCTTTTCGTCCCCCCTTCATTCTTCTGGGGAGGACCCTGTCCACCGTTGTGGATATTCCCCCTAGATTCCTTCCTGTGGACCCTGTTGCTGCCCCAGTGGTCGGCCTCCTTTTGCAAGTTCCATGCGGTCAGTGAGCTTACTATCAACAAGGTGTTGGGGCAGATCTGGAAAGTAAAGACTGAACATATGCTCTGTTGCAAACAAATTAAACAGCTCCTGATAATCTTTTACCTCACTGCCCTTCACCCAAGCATCCAGTGCCTTGCAAAATGAATCCACACAATCCACCCAGGTCTGTTGGGAAATCTAGCTATCCATGAATTTCTGTCTATATTTCTCTGAGTTCATACTAAACTTCCTGATTATGTCATCCTTCATGGAGGGATATCTCATCCTGCTACTCCCTTGTAAGGCCAGCAGAGTGTCCCTCCCCTCACTTGGGATATGTCTCCAAAGTCTAGCCCTCCAAATCTGCCTCAGGAACCTTGTGCATTTGGATTGAAATGTCATAGGCCTCAAACCATCTATGTTGTCTCCCACCAGAAAATCAGACACCAAACCCTTGGGTATGTGGACCCTCCATTCATAGGGCAGGGAAGACATGCTCCCACCATCACTGCTGGACTCCACCTGTCTGGCTTTGATATTTAGCTCTCTCAGGCTCAATTCCTGAGCCAACATCATCTTTTTCTCCTCAATTGCCAATCTCTTTTGGCTCTCATGAATCGCCATGGCAAATCTCTTTTTGCTTTCCTTCATCTTCAAGGCTAGCCTTTTCTCCTGGAAGGCATTTCTCCTTCTCCAATTTGAACTTAGCCAGATCCGATTTAAACTTTCTCTCCTCCATCCTGTCCTCCAACTCCCCCGGGAACAGGCTTTGGATGATACACTGCTCCCTGCCCTGGAAGGAACCTTATTCCTGGTAGTACTTTGCCTTCCTTCTACACAGACAGCAGCCCAAGGCCTTCTCTTAGACCCTGGTCCAGAACCTCCTCATCCAGCTTTTCCGCAGCCTCACCTTCCACCGGAGTGCCATCTAACTGAGCATGGGCTTCAGACGAGGCTATACCAAAGGGGGTGATGGACGGAGCGTTAGAGCAAATCAAACACTCACCCCCAGTCAACTGATCTGGGTTTAATCCATCATCATTCTTTAGCTCACTCCACCACCCCAGTTCAGACATGGCCATATGCAAATCAGTCTGACCCTGTGCCTCATGGGAACAGTCCAGCCCGAACTGCCAAGCCATGACTTCCCTGGACCGGAAACAAGAATCCTGGGACCGGTTTCGGGTACAAAACTCTCATCAGCCAGGCTATCTTGAATCCAGTGGCAAAGTGAGCAAGGGACCCACGTCTGGGCTTACCCTGCCAACTTATGGCGAACAAAGCGATACCAAAGGGGATGATGGACGGAGCATTAGAGCAAATCAAACACTCACCCCCAGTCAACTGATCTGGGTTTAATCCATCATCATTCTTTAGCTCACTCCACCACCCCAGTTCAGACATGGCCATATGCAAATCAGTCTGACCCTGTGCGTCATGGGAACAGTCCAGCCCGAACTGCCAAGCCATGTCTTCCCTGGACCGGAAACAAGCATCCTGGGACCGGTTTCGGGTTCAAAACCGTCATCAGCCAGGCTATCTTGAATCCAGTGGCAAAGTGAGCAAGGGACCCACGTCTGGGCATACCCTGCCAACTTAGGGCGAACAAAGCGATACCAAAGGGGATGATGGACGGAGCGTTAGAGCAAATCAAACACTCACCCTCAGTCAACTGATCTGGGTTTAATCCATCATCATTCTTTAGCTCACTCCACCACCCCAGTTCAGACATGGCCATATGCAAATCAGTCTGACCCTGTGTCTCATGGGAACAGTCCAGCCCGAACTGCCAAGCCATGTCTTCCCTGGACCGGAAACAAGCATCCTGGGACCGGTTTCGGGTTCAAAACCCTCATCAGCCAGGCTATCTTGAATCCAGTGGCAAAGTGAGCAAGGGACCCACGTCTGGGCACACCCTGCCAACTTAGGGCGAACAAAGCGATACCATGAGGTACAGGGTCAGACTGATTTGCATATGGCCATGTCTGAACTGGGGTGGCAGAGTGAGCTAAAGAATGATGATGGATTAAGCCCAGATCAGTTGACTGGGGGTGAGTGTTTGCAATGTTCAACACTCCGTCCATCATCCTCTTTGGTTTTGCTTCAGACGAGGCTCTCAGTGCCTTTTGCAGCTCCACCTTCTTGGTGGTGCTTTTTACAGGAAGCCCAAACTCTTTGCAAAAATCCTTCAGCTGGGCCACAGTGTAACCTCAATTCTGGCCAGCTCAAACTCCATTGTTGCAGATGCAGATGCAGGACCACGAATCAGAGACATGATTTTAGGAAAAGTCAAAAATACTAGTCAGGGAGAATTGAAAAATTAAAAATGCCAATTGAAGAGAATAGGAAAAAAATGCCAATGGGGTTCAGAGACAATTGATTCGAGTTGGTCGATATGCGGATAGTAGTGTGCACCAAATTACTGTAAGGTACTGCACAAGCACAAGTCCTAGCCTCACTGTTGATCACCAACGTTAGAAATTGAGGGGCATATTAGCAAGGGCACTATCGCCGCTTTAGCGGCACTTTTTGCCGCTAAAGCGGCAATATTCATATTGCCCTATCAGCAAACTGTCTCTAACAGCAGTTAGAGACAGTTTGCGGGCATTCGCGCCCGTTTTTTTACCGCTTTGCATGTCAGCGATATTTATCGCTAATGACATGCAAAGTGGGCGTTCCCGACGAACAAACCTGGGAAACACCCGCTAACAGGCCTATCGCCTATTAGCAAGGTGGCCATGGCCCCAGTTAGCGACGTGAAAAGTCGCGCTAACCGGGGTCATCGCTATTTATTTAACACCTGCAATTAGCAGGTGTTAGCCATACCTAACATGGGGGTGGATTATGCTGATACGACCACAGGGTCGTATCAGCAAGGTGTTCTCCCTTCTCCATGCAACATCGCTGGTTTTCAGCGATGTTGGCCCATTTCCCCGCTATCGCTGGAATATTCATCGCCATAGCGCTAATCGTTGCTAATACAGCGTTAGCGTGGCAATATATTCCAGCGATAGCCGGCGATAAAAAAAATCACGCTAAGCAGGGTTAGCGATGATTATCGCCTCTTCTTGCTAATATGCCCCTGAGTTTCTGTACAAGCAGGAGCCACAATCCTAGTCGAGGTATGTCAGATACACAACTTAAATTAACCTGTGCTTATCGTCTGGTAGCTTGGCACAGAGCGGTCTGACTTAACTTGAGAGGCAATGTGTAAAGTATTTGTGTACACTTTAATTACAGTAGCACATTGAAAACACCACAAAATGGCTCCACATCAGTTTAGAAAAATAGAGAATATTTATCTGAGTAAAACAAGACCAAAACAACAAACATCCAATAAGTAGAACACAATATATGAATTTTTATAGATGAAATCCCAAAACAGTGCTTAGAATTCAATAGCGCTAAAAGGTTACTTTAGGTCGTGCTAGCCCGGGGTGAATCCAAAGTTCAAGCCAACAGCGATGGAGAGCAGGCTGGCTACAAGACCCATGCAGGGCCTGTTGAAAAAGTACTTTTGAATGGAGCAAGCATTGCTATCGAAGACTTGATGCATCAGTTCCAATTCACACAGTCGGGGAGCACTTTTGCCCTCAGCCTAGCCTGCCTCTATGTACACTCATTTGAGTCAGAATTCATCCACTGTGATCTCAACCCTTACCAGAACAAGATAAAGATTTGGAAATATTACATAGATGATATACTACTAGTCTGGAGAGGTACTTGGGAGGAGGCCCTGGACTTCAGCAACTGGCTGAATGCTTTCAATCCTCAGTTGACTGCGACGTAACTGCTCAGAAGCACAAGACTAAAAGTCGCATGCCAAAAAATTGTGTGAAAACTCTCTGAAAAGAACTACCCCAAAAGAATTGTAAAAAAAAGCTGATAAAAGGGCACTGAACAACAACAGAGATAAGTTATTGCAACATACAGAAGCAGCGGAGTGAGAGGTTGATTTGCATCTCCACCTACAATACTATGTCGAATGCTTTCCAGAAAGTGATCAGCAAAAACTTGAGTATGTTGCAAGCAGGCAGACTCAACTTTTAAAAACCCTAGTACTCATTCAAGAGAACAACCAATATCAAAAACCTATTGATGCACACTTGCCCAAAAAGGGTCACATACCAGAATAACCAAGCTACCCTTCGGAACCTTCCACCCCTGTTGCTCATTCACTATGTGGCAAATGCAGCACATGTCCTCTGAACAAGAGGGCAAAAGAACTGGATGTGGGTTTGAGGAAACCTTGGAAACTGAAGCACCTGACCAATTGCAACAACATGAATGTAGTTTATGTGATTAGATGTCCATGCAATTTCCTGTATATAGTGATGACGAGGAAAGTACGCACTCGTATAACAGAACACTGGAGTACTAGCCATTGCAAAAGAGATGCAACCAAACTAACACAACACTATATAGAAAAAGACACAATGAGAATGAGATGGAATGGTATGTTTTAGAGAAACTCAAACAAACTCGGACAGACATGATGATACCACTACTGATTCTTGAGAAAAGATGGGTGTATAGACTGCCACAGATTTGAATGGGTTAAATAATGAGATACCCTGGGGAAGCTTAAATCATTGATTTAGACCATTAACTCTCCCCAGAAAGATCTCGTCTGTGGGATATACAAGTATTTATATACAGGAAATCGTAGTGTTGTGTCTTTTTCTTCTCCTCTGTACTTGCTACAGGTTCTGTTCTTGCAGTTTCACTCATAAAAATGAACCCCTACCTACAGCATTCAGAATGCTTGTCAGCCTGAGCATACGCTACCACCATAGGTCCCTGGACAGCTTCACACACAATAAATGTGGCCTTTTAATAGACATGTGCCTTTGCTACTTCATGGTACGTAGCCCTTTTATTTTACAGCTTATGGAAGGGAAATATTTGCCTCCGCTTCATTTACCATCCCAGGTGGAGTTTGATTTTATGGTTATTAAGCCAATACATTGATCACGTTTTAAAAAAAACTCATGGAAAAAGAGGACTAGTTCCTCTTTTCATTGTAATGTTTCTTTAAAAATCCCGATCTGGGTTTTTCATTACCCCTTGCGAGTTATTTTGACTTTGTTGCACTGCTCTGCTCTATCTCACCCACAGTGTTCTATGGGAGGACTACATCCCCCATGAGCACATAGTGATTCTGTGGACATCTTTTTCCAGGAACTGCCCCTCACTGGCAGTGCATTATGGGTGTACTTGCACAGTTAAAAAGAGTTCCCTCACTCCAGCAACTTGCACCAGTGGTCTGGAGCGGTGCTTACATAGGTAACCCAGGGTGGTGTACCTTTTGACGAAGTAAGTGGGGGGTTGGGACTTTGTATATCTCCTTAGATGCCCATGTACTGTGGGACGCGGTGACCGCTGTACAATGGCTATTGGGTGACTCTCACCATGGGGCAAAAGGCACTTATATGATTATTCCTCATGGCATCTTGTGGAGTCTGATGTTTGAAAGCGGCAATCAAATAGCAAATACGTAGCCCTAACAGGCCAACACCACTAGTTGTATGAAATAACATATGCCTGGAGTGTGCTGTTTTAATTGAAATGCCTGCGAGGTGAGCGTGTAAACGAGCTTCAGAGCTAGCGCAGCACAGTGCAAGACCGTGGCAATGAGCCCTGCACGTGTTTCAGTGCCTTCCCTGGGGCACTTCACATATATCCAGAGTGAACCAGACCTAACTCTAGTGCGACAAATGGGCACTATGATTCGAGTGGTCTCCCTCAGTTATACGCTGAGTATGCAGGAGAGAGGAGTCAACTGATTGGTCCTATCTGACACCAGGAACAGGGCGCATGAGCAGGAGTCTACACCATGAAATTTTAGAAGCAGGAGTGTTAATAAGACTGTTACTTACCACAACGAGAGGTAAAAGCAAGAGCATTCAGGCAACACCTATGTAATCAAAGTTCACTAGCATGTTAACGGGCTGAAAAGCATTGTTTGTTCACACTGAACCCTTGAATTTGCCCTATTGATTGTGGGCTGCTATCCAGTCTCTTTTTTTGCGACCAGATATGTACTTGATTTCTTGAGGGATTAGGGGGCAAGGGTTGTGCCACTGGAATGTCACTTTTACCGACATTCCGGTGGCGCAATGCCCTGCTCCATAGTTACAAAGTGGAGTTGAGCCAATTTTTGTGGCTTAATACCGCTTTGTAAATATGGCACCCTTTCAAACAGGTATCTGAGTAAAAGGGGTGTGCAATGGGTGTTGCTGTGGGCGTTCCACCGCAACACCCATTGCTTTTTGATGCTGCTCCATATTTACAAGGATCTGTAAATCTGAGGCAGCGCCAAAAAGGAACACCATGCAAAAGCAGGCGTTAGATTGGTGCAACAAGGAGACATACTTTATTTCTCCTCGTTTTTGCTTTTTATATGTATGCTGCATTCTAGAAAGAGCAAAACACAATTAATGATTGCTTTTGTGCATGATGGTGTCCCTTCATGCACAAAAACAATCATTAAATAATGGTGATTTGCTACTTCTATGTGTGCTGCAGAATGCAGCACACATAGAAGTAGCAAAACACCATTATTGGTTCTTTATGTGCAGAAAGGGACACCTTCCTACACATAAACAATCATCCCTGCAACGCAGGCACCCTAGCACTATGGTGCAAGGGTGTCTGTGTTGGAGCTAGGCAGATAATTTTATCACAGCACAAGGAAAAACACAGGGGTGTGCCTTATTCTTGTAAATACAATGCATCGCTGCGTTATGGAAATGGCAGAGCAGCATTGCAAAATTTACCACAGCGCTGCACCACGCCATTTCCTTGTACAATGCCCCTAGGTCTCTAGGCCCCAGCGGGGTACTACGAACAATAAAAGACTCTCCATTTCTCATGATAGGACTAATGTTTTGTCACCCTTGAAGTAGTGTGTGACTACAAATGACATCACCCCCTCTGTGACCAGGATGCTGGTATCCCCTAAGGTCGACGGTAAGGAATAGGTTTATCCATTTTAAGGATAATTAATGTTTACTACACTGCTAAAGTTATAGCTCATTTGTATGCTTGTGAGGGCTATTTAGCCCTTTCACAGTTTCTCACGTCTGTCTGTTTACAGTGGTGTGCCTTGACATTGCACTTGCAAAACCACATTTCTAATTATAATAAACTGATGTAGTCTCTCCTTTTTCTTAACATGTTAAGTCTAAAATATGCTTCTTTCCTATATGTTATATTTAAATATGCATGTGTTTCTTAATTCCCCTGAAGTAGGAGTGAAGAAAATCCTTGTCCAGATCCAGGTAGGACTCACCTGAGTTGAAAGGTAGCTAACACCTTTATTAGCATTGTGTGTCAGTGACTAATAGAGCCACAGCAACTAGTTTTAGGGATCCATTAGCCCTGAAGAATGCCCCAGACTGTTTAGGCGACCAGCATAAAGGTAATAACCTTGGAATACTGAGATATTTGTAGGTAGATCTGGATCCCCCTCTTTTTGACCAGTAGTTTTTATCTAAGAACTCCCTCCTTCCATTACAGACTTCGAGGAGGTTGAGTACGCCCTGGTGGCATTGACCTAACAGGGTGGGGAGAGGATGCTGATGATGAAGCATGACACTATTATGTGTGTGAGGTTACCTCTTCAATAAAGGAATACTTTGCCCAGACATGTGGCAGGAGTCATGTGAGATCCGAATTTTGGAATCCTGAACTGTTCCAAGAATACTAGGAAACAGTACATTATTTGCATTCTTCTTCATTGGGCGTTAACCCCACCGTACCCATTTCTGTGATTGAAATGACTTTCTGGAGGGAATGTCCTTGGTTCCAGCAAAGATCTGATTTGGTGGTTTCAGGGGATCAGTATTTACACCCCAATGTGGCTCTGGAGAGGGGGAGACATCAAAGAGGCCTTTGAAGATCACAAGGTCCCTGCCTTTCTTGCCCTGGCTCCAGACTCACTACAGGGGACTATGCAGCACTTTGTGTGGGGACAGGCACTGCCCTATTCAGGTGAAACGGTCAGCTCCTCCCTCCCAATTTACCTCAGGAAGTGCTTTCAGCTCGATTGCAGGGCTGATTCTTTATCTGATTTTCTATAGCTAAACCCATCATTTAGCTATCTACAGCCTTCAGCCAGATACATCTCAATAGAGATTACCATTATATTACCCCCTTTATCGGAGGGTTGATTTCAACATCTTTTCTGTTGCTCAGTTCCTGAATAGCTTCAAAATGACTTGGTTGTAGATTTATTCTGCTATTATTGGTGGCAAATTTAATTTTCTTTAAATCTTTGATAACACATTTCTCAAACACATCTATAGCAACACAGAATAGATTGGAGATAAAAACACTGATTTAGGTTTAAAAGTGTTGGGACAATTCACATCATAATCCAAATCAAAATTTGCCAAATTCAAAATAGGATCACCAATAGTCCCCTCCCCTTCATTCAGATCACACATAGTTTGTAAGAAATCTGCATCATCAATTCCCAAATTCGTAAGTTTCATATTTATTTCTGAATTTGGTTTCCTTTGTTGTTTAATTTCAAACTAATGTTTTAATTTCAATTTTCTAGTAAAATTAAATAAATCAATTCTACTCTGTGTGTAATTAAAGTTGGTTGTTGAACAAAATGATAACCCCAATGCCAATACTTGAGTTTGAGTATCAGTAAGAGGAATGTTTGAAAGATTTACCACATATCTTTCTTGGCCCAACATTTCTTTGCTGTTTGGCCACTTGTTTTAATACCCATTGTTCCGTCATTGTCTTTTGTTGATTGTTGGTTTTTCCTCCTCTTCCTTCTTGAACATGTTTTCTTTGTGTTCCTCAGGAGGATTGCGCTTCTGCTCTTTTAAATTAAATAATATGTTGGTGCTGTGTCACAGTTTGGCACAAACAATTAACAGGAGGTGGATGTATAAACAATATGGGTATTTTTGTTATTTTTAGAAAGAGAGAATAATGAATATGGTTCTATAATAAGTTAATTGAGGTATAATTGTGAGATAAATTGAAATAAATGGGTGTGCCCACTTTCGCATATACTGAATGAAAAGCCACGGCCATAAGCAAATTATAATAGTATGTAGCATGACTTGCCCACTGGGGCCTTGAGACTGTCTTCTTCTTAATAATCAAGAGAGAAAATGTTGTAAAACAGGTTTGCAGAAACTAGCCAATGAATATTCACATAAGATATATTATTTGAATGTTGAGATACAAAACCATGCAAACATTCTCTTACAATAATGGTGTTCACATTTACAAAGAGTCTGGTATGATTCTCGATTCTCATAGTCCTCTTTCCATTGTGACCACTTTTTCACAGAGGTGAATATTAACTGAATGGAAACGTGTGTACTCCCTGACATGTGATCAAGGAGACACTGATCTCCAAAACACATTGGGAAGTCTTTTCTGTGTTCTGCTTATCCTGAATAAAACCGTATTCTAAGCATCAAGAAGATGAGACTTGTGGATTATTGGGAGCGCAATGGAGCACCCAATTTGTGTTTGGATATATATAGATATATATATATATATATATATATATATATATATATATATTATCTACTGGCGGTCGCCAGTAGATAGTTATAGTTACAACCTATTATCCATAGGAAATCTGCGACATTCTATTTGCAATAACGTTGGCGCCGGTTGACGAATCTTCGAGAAAGCTTCCAACTTGTTGGGCGCTCCGGTCCGCTCCTACCCTGAAAGTCTCGGGTGATACGTCAGCGGGGGCCGAGAAAAAGGGGGTCCCAAAACGCGTTTTCCCCATTCATTTTTCCATAGGAACCTTTAGTCGCAGCTACAGCCCGAACTGCTGAACGGAATTACCCCAAATTTGGCAAAGAGGTAGCCCTTGGTTCAGACTGGTGCCTTTTGCTAAAATGGTGTAAATCCGTTCAGTAGTTCCTGAGAAATTCACAATTAAAATCACATATATATCTATGGGCGCGTCAGATCCGCGTACCCTCCCGATCACGAGCTGCATGCTACTTGGCTGTCAACACTCCAAATCAAGAAGTGTTGGCAGTTATTTTGTCCCTCGGTAGAACCGAGGGACAGAAACAAGTGCGCAAAGCGCAAAAGGGGGCAGGGTAGAAACACCCTGACCCCTAGGTCTGCTCAGGGGTCCCACAAGGACCCCTGGGCAGAAAAAGATATTTTTTTTAAATCGGCGGGATGCGCTTAGGGTGCGCGTATTCCGCCGAGAAAAAAAGAAACAAGTGCGCAAAACGCACAAAGGGGGCAGGGTAGAAACACCCTAACCCCTAGGCCTGCTCAGGGGGTCCCACAAAGACCCCTGGGCAAAAAAAGCATTTTTTTAAAAAAATCGGCAGGATGCGCTCAGGGTGCGCGAATCCTGCCGGAAAAAATCGAAGCGCGGTCTCCCGCGCTCGATAGTTAATTGGCCCCGGGTGGCCCAAGTCCCGGGGGCATGGTGGGGGATAACTTAATGTGTGGGGGCCTCAAAGGGCCCCCAAACCCCGGGGACCGCCAACCCCCGGGGCTTTTTAAAAAATGGTGCGGGAGGGCTCTGAGCCTCCCGCAGCCCCGAGGACCACCACCTCCCCGGGGCTTTTTTGAAATTAATTTAACAACCTGTGTGGGGGCTCCAGCCCACCCACACGCCCCGGGACCGCCACCTCCCCGGGCACTAACAAATTAAAATGGGGGTCCGTTTTGGACCCCCGAAGCCCCGGGGACCACCACCTCCCGGGGCTGTGCTCATGTAGGGAGGGGGGCCGCGCGGCCCCCTCCTGGAGCCCTTGATGGCCCTGGGGACCGCCACCCCCAGGGCCGGCTCCTGCAGTGTCCCGGGGTGCCTACCCCGGGACACTGTAGTTGCTATGGCAGGACGGGAGCCTCGCGGCTCCCGTCCTGCCATAGCAAACTGCTTGGATATTGGAAGAGAGAGCAGGAAACCTGCTCTCTCTTCCAATATCCAAAGCACATTGCTTTCCACATGGGGAGCAGCATGTCAGCTGCTCCCCATGTGGAACAGCAATGCCTGCTCCCAAGGGACGTGGGGAGCCGGCGGGACTGTGGGGGGATTGGGGACCCCCCACAGTCCCCAACGGAGAGGGCCAGCCCCGGGGGATGGGGTCCCTGGGGCAAGTAGTGGCCCAGGAGTGGGGCCACGCGGCCCCCTCCCCAAAAAAGAAAAATCTAAAAAAAAAAAAATGGAAAGGCCGGCCCCGGGGGATGGGGTCCCCGGGGCCTTAAATGGCCAGAGGAGGGGGCCACGCAGCCCCCTCCAAAGAATAAAAATAAAAGGCCATGCCCCGGGGATGGGGTCCCCGGGGCCAATACAGGCCCAGGGAAGGGGGCCACGCGGCCCCTTCCCGTTTTTTTTAATTAAAAATTAAAATAAGGGGTAAGGCCCTGGGGATGGGGTCCCCAGGGCATAAAAACAGGAAAAAGGAAGGGGGCTACACAGCCCCCCTTCAGGGGACAAAAAAAAAAAATTAAAAACGATCGGGCCCGCAGGCCCCGCCCCTTCCTTCACCACTCTGCAAACGCGCCCCTGGCGCGTTTGCAGAGGGGAACGAATTCCCCTTGAATACTGGGGGTCCCTGGGGGCCAACTAGCCCACCAGGAACCTCCAATATGCGCCAGGGGCTGCGTTGCAGAGACGTGTAGAGAGGCCACACCCCTTTTACACCTCTCTGCAACGCAGCTCTGTGGCGCTTTTGGAGGTATATGGTGGGCTAGTTGGACTCCGGGGACCCTCAGGATTCAAGGGGACTTAATCCCCAACTTAAAACGCGCCACGGGCGCGTTTGCACAGTGGTGAAGGGAGGGGGCGGGGCTTCAGGTGACATGTGTGCAAACAGGCCTCGTGGCGCGTTTTAAGATGGGGAATTAAATCCCTTCAATCCTGAGGGTCCCTGGGGCCAACTAGCCCAACAGGTACATCCAGAAAGCGCCACAGAGCTGCGTTGCAGAGAGGTGTAAAAGGGGTGTGGCCTCTCTACACGTCTCTGCAACGCAGCCCCTGGCGCATATTGGAGGTTCCTGGTGGGCTAGTTGGCCCCTAGGGACCCTCAGGATTCAAGGGGACTTAATCCCCCAACTTAAAACGCGCAACGGGCGCGTTTGCACAGATGTCACCTCAGGCCCCGCCCCCTCCCTTCACCATTGTGCAAATATTCATCTAAAATCAGCTGAAATACGAATTCCGATTTACTCACCTGTTATCAGGAGAGACCTCAGTGCTGTATCTTTCAGCCCAGTACTGGTCCTGAAAAGTAATTCTAACCATACTTACCAGTAACTTGAATTTCCTTCCATAGGCTAACATTGACTGGTTTCACTTGGAAATTCTTCTAAGTGTGGAGTTTTGGAACTTTAAAATATTCCTCTAAAATCAGCCGAAATACGAATTCCGATTTACTCACCTGTTATCAGGAGAGACCTCAGTGCTGCATCTTTCAGCCCAGTACTGGTCCTGAAAAGTAATTTTAACCGTACTTACCGGTAACTTGAATTTCCTTCATAGGCTAACATTGACTGGTTTCACTTGGAAATTCTTCTAAGTGTGGAGTTTTGGAACTTTAAAATATTCCTCTAAAATCAGCCGAAATACGAATTCCGATTTACTCACCTGTTATCAGGAGAGACCTCAGTGCTGCATCTTTCAGCCCAGTACTGATCCTCAAAAGTAATTTTAACCGTACTTACCAGTAACTTGAATTTCCTTCCATAGGATATCATTGCCTGCTTTTTGCTGAAAAAGTTTCTAAGTGTTGATTTTTGAAACATACAAATATTCCTCTAAAATCAGCCGAAATCCGAATTCTGATTTACTCACCTGTTATCAGGAGAGACCTCAGTGCTGCATCTTTCACGCCCAGTACTGGTCCTGAAAAGTAATTTTAACCGTACTTACCAGTAACTTGAATTTCCTTCCATAGGATATCATTGCCTGCTTTTGCTGAAAAAGTTTCTGTGTTGATTTTTGAAACATACAAATATTCCTGTAAAATCAGCCGAAATACGAATTCCGATTTACTCACCTGTTATAAGGAGAGACCTCAGTGCTGTATCTTTCAGCCCAGTACTGGTCCTGAAAAGTAATTTTAACCGTACTTACCAGTAACTTGAATTTCCTTCCATAGGCTAACATTGACTGGTTTCACTTGGAAATTCTTCTAAGTGTGGAGTTTTGGAACTTTAAAATATTCCTCTAAAATCAGCCGAAATACGAATTCCGATTTACTCACCTGTTATCAGGAGAGACCTCAGTGCTGCATCTTTCAGCCCAGTACTGGTCCTGAAAAGTAATTTTAACCGTACTTACCGGTAACTTGAATTTCCTTCATAGGCTAACATTGACTGGTTTTCAGCAAAAAAGTTTAAAAGTGTTGATTTTCACAAACTACAAATATTCCTTAAAAATCGCCTGTATGACTTAAACGCATTCTTTCAACTGTTTACAGGAGATGCACCAGTGCTGGATCCAGGATCCAACACTGAGTAAGAAAAAGTAACGATAACAGTTTTTACCTGCTAAGTGAATTTCCTTCCATAGGATAACATTGGTGATTCTATGAGAAAAAGTTTCTAAGTGTCAACTTTTAAAATACAATAATATTCCTTAAAAATCACGACTGTAACCAAAACGCTTTTACTCAACTGTTTACAGGAGATGTACCAGGACTGAATCTAGGATCCAGTCCTGTGGTTACAAAAGTAATCCATAAAGTAACTAATTGCATTTAACTAGAAATTCACATTGAGCTGAATGTTGCATTGTGTTTGAAAATGTGTTGCCCATTGCAACAACTGTAACTACTGTACTTAAAAGTCTATTGCCTATCTGCAAAGTATTTAAACTAAAGTAATTCATTCTGAGAAAGTATTTTTGTAATGTAATGTATAATGTAATTACAATGTAATTTAAAAAATAAAATATGTAAAAAAAATTGTTTCTAAAAATGTAGTAAATCAGTATGAAAAAAATTAATATAACAATTAATACATTTAAAAATTGTCATTTACAAAACCTTTGAAATTCACTGAAAAAAACGTAGGTTTCAGGCACGTTATAGTTAGAAATTAGCATTTAAAAAACCTTTGAAATTCACTGAAAAAACCATAGGTTTCAGACACGTTATAGTTACAAATTAGCATTTAAAAAACCTTTGAAATTCACTGAAAAAACCATAGGTTTCAGACACGTTATAGTTACAAATTAGCATTTAAAAAACCTTTGAAATTCACTGAAAAAACCATAGGTTTTAGGGACAGTTATAGTTAGTTGGACATTGCACTCGTACAAAACCCGTGAAATTCCCCCGTTATAGTTAGTTCAGCTAACTATAACTCGCGCCCCGCAATGCACTGCTGATGACGTCACATATTACATCACTCATGACATGGTCAGTGACATCACTGATGACATCACTGATGACATCTCAAATGACATCACTGATGACATCATCCACGTGATAATCTGATGCACCTCCTCACACCCTAATATAACCTTTGATACACCCACTCTAAATTACAGACTGCCATTCGCAAAACCATAGACACTCCAACACCAATAACTACATACCCACTCACTGATTCTTAGGTCTACACACACACATCCACTCACTCACCCGTACAGTCACTCATACTTACAGTCACTCAGTACAGGACTATCATATGCACTCTTACTCCTATATAGACACTCAAACAACGCCACTCATCCATAGAGATACTCACACACCTAGTCAGTCATGCAAATAATTAAACACACTGCCATTTACTCACCTATACAGTTATACACACACCAGTTCACTTACTCATACAAATAGTAGCACATTGTTACGCTCTTATACAATCACTGATACAAGCACACACTCATCCATACAGCCACTATCACAATCACACACTCTTGCTTATAGCTATTTATATACTCCAACACACATATATACTGCCTTTCACATATGTAGTTACTCACACATGTACCACTGGGACATACATTCACTCACTAACACACTCTTACACACACTTACCCACCCATACAGTCTATCACAGATGCACTCTTGAAACCATCCACCCAGTGAATCACCCACTCACACATCTATGCACAGAGTTGCACACACCCCTCCCACACAAACACTCAGGCACCCATACAGATACTCAGACAAGCATTCAATAACTCATATAAACACTCATGTAGCTATTCACAAACACATGCAGCCACTTACACAGCAACAGACAGACGGATACAGACATTCACCCAGTTTAGTCACTAACCCATGCATTCAGTAAGATACGTTAAATCACTCACTTATAGAGTCAGTCACGCACCTACTAAATCATCCATACTAACACTTACACACCCACTTATTCTTCAATACGTCTTTTCCTATATATATTAAAAATATTTAAACTTTACAGAAACACACAGTCACTGGATGATGTCATCAGTGATGTCATTTGAGATGTCATCAGTGATGTCATCAGTGATGTCACTGACCATGTCATGAGTGATGTAATATGTGACGTCATCAGCAGTGCATTGCGGGGCGCGAGTTATAGTTAGCTGAACTAACTATAACGGGGGAATTTCACGGGTTTTGTACGAGTGCAATGTCCAACTAACTATAACTGTCCCTAAAACCTATGGTTTTTCAGTGAATATATATATATATATATATATATATATATATATATATATATATATATATATATACAGAGAGAGAGAGAGATATATATATATATATATGGGTCGGGCGACTGGCCCGCTCTGAATCCAGGATTTCCACTTTAAAGTAACTTGACCATAAGGAAAGGAGCAAGGGAACCGAGAGAGATATTGTATCATCCTCTTGCGATGTAGATAAAGGACATTTGCTAAGGTATTGCGGCAACACTAACAAAGCAGCGATGAATTTTTAACCTGCACCATGTAAATATTATATGCACTTTACCTGGACTGGTACTTACCGTGTTGGTGCATTGTGGGACATTGTGACTTTGACAAGGTTGCCAGTGTTTGTCTATGATTAAAACCATTGAGTTGAAACGCGTCAGACTGAAAACACGTCCTGCCACCCACAGGCATAATAAATTATCTTATCTACTCTACCGGTGCCTCGGTCATTTCTTTATTTTGCTGGTTGTAATGCAGCAGGATGCTTCGTTCCCGTGGTCTACCGATGCAGCCCTGCAGGGTCATGAGCTCCCGCGAAATACGAAGTGCTGTCAGTGGGATATCGAGGTCGGGAGACTGGCCCGCTCTGAATCCAGGATTTCCACTTTAAAGTCACTTGACCATAAGGAAAGGAGCAAGGGAACCGAGAGGGATATTGTATCGTCCTCTTGCGATGTAGATAAAGGACATTTGCTAAGGTATTGCGGCAACACTAACAAAGCAGTGATGGATTTTTAACCTGCACCATGTAAATATTATATGCACTTTGCCTGGACTGGTACTTACCGTGTTGGTGCATTGTGGAACATTGTGACTTTGACAAGGCTGCGAGTGTTTGTCTATGATTAAAACCATTGAGTTGAAACGCGTCAGACTGAAAACACATGCTGCCGCCCACAGGCATAATAAATGCTCTTATCTACTCTACCAGTGCCTCGGTCATTTCTTTATTTTGCTGGTTGTAATGCAGCGGGATGCTTCGTTCCCGTGGTCTACCGAGACTGCCCTGCAGGGCCATGAGCTCCCGCGAAATACGAATTGCTGTCAGTGGGATATCGAGGTCGGGAGACTGGCCCGCTCTGAATCCAGGATTTCCACTTTAAAGTCACTTGACCATAAGGAAAGGAGCAAGGGAACCGAGAGGGATATTGTATCATCCCCTTGCGATGTAGATAAAGGACATTTGCTAAGGTATTGCGGCAACACTAACAAAGCAGCGATGGATTTTTAACCTGCACCATGTAAATATTATATGCACTTTGCCTGGACTGGTACTTACCATGTTGGTGCATTGTGGGACATTGTGACTTTGACAAGGCTGCGAGTGTTTGTCTATGATTAAAACCATTGAGCTGAAATGCGTCAGACTGAAAACACGTGCCGCCGCCCACAGGCATAATAAATGCTCTTATCTACTCTACCGGTGCCTCGGTCATTTCTTTATTTTGCTGGTTGTAATGCAGCGGGATGCTTCGTTCCCGTGGTCTACCGAGGCTGCCCTGCAGGGCCATGAGCTCCCGCGAAATACGAAGTGCTGTCAGTGGGAAATCGAGGTCGGGAGACTGGCCCACTCTGAATCCAGGATTTCCACTTTAAAGTCACTTGACCAGGAACCGAGAGGGATATTGTATCATCCTCATGCGATGTAGATAAAGGACATTTGCTAAGGTATTGCGGCAACACTAACAAAGCAGCGATGGATTTTTAACCTGCACCATGTAAATATTATATGCACTTTGCCTGGACTGGTACTTACCGTGTTGGTGCATTGTGGGACATTGTGACTTTGACAAGGCTGCGAGTGTTTGTCTATGATTAAAACCATTGAGTTGAAATGCGTCAGACTGAAAACACGTGCTGCCGCCCACAGGCATAATAAATGCTCTTATCTACTCTACCGGTGCCTCGGTCATTTCTTTATTTTGCTGGTTGTAATGCAGTGGGATGCTTCGTTCCTGTGGTCTACCGAGGCTGCCCTGCAGGGCCATGAGCTCCCGCGAAATACGAAGTGCTGTCAGTGGGATATCGAGGTCGGGAGACTGGCCCGCTCTGAATCCAGGATTTCCACTGTAAAGTCACTTGACCATAAGGAAAGGAGCAAGGGAACCGAGAGGGATATTGTATTATCCTCTTGCGATGTAGATAAAGGACATTTGCTAAGGTATTGCGGCAACACTAACAAAGCAGCGATGGATTTTTAACCTGCATCATGTAAATATTATATGCACTTTGCCTGGACTGGTACTTACCGTGTTTGTGCATTGTGGGACATTGTGACTTTGACAAGGCTGCAAGTGTTTGTCTATGATTAAAACCATTGAGTTGAAATGCGTCAGACTGAAAACACGTGCTGCCGCCCACAGGCATAATAAATGCTCTTATCTACTCTACCGGTGCCTCGTCATTTCTTTATTTTGCTGGTTGTAATGCAGCGGGATGCTTCGTTCCCGTGGTCTACCGAGGCTGCCCTGCAGGGCCATGAGCTCCCGCGATATACGAAGTGCTGTCAGTGGGATATCGAGGTCGGGAGACTGGCCCGCTCTGAATCCAGGATTTCCACTTTAAAGTCACTTGACCATAAGGAAAGGAGCAAGGGAACCGAGAGGGATATTGTATCATCCTCTTGCGATGTAGATAAAGGACATTTGCTAAGGTATTGCGGCAACACTAACAAAGCAGCAATGGATTTTTAACCTGCACCATGTAAATATTATATGCACTTTGCCTGGACTGGTACTTACCGTGTTGGTGCATTGTGGGACATTGTGACTTTGACAAGGCTGCAAGTGTTTGTCTATGATTAAAACCATTGAGTTGAAACGTGTCAGACTGAAAACACGTGCTGCCGCCCACAGGCATAATAAATGCTCTTATCTACTCTACCGGTGCCTCGGTCATTTCTTTATTTTGCTGGTTGTAATGCAGCGTGATGCTTCGTTCCCGTGGTCTACCGAGGCTGCCCTGCAGGGCCATGAGCTCCCGCGATATACGAAGTGCTGTCAGTGGGATATCGAGGTCGGGAGACTGGCCCGCTCTGAATCCAGGATTTCCACTTTAAAGTCACTTGACCATAAGGAAAGGAGCAAGGGAACCGAGAGGGATATTGTATCATCCTCTTGCGATGTAGATAAAGGACATTTGCTAAGGTATTGCGGCAACACTAACAAAGCAGCGATGGATTTTTAACCTGCACCATGTAAATATTATATGCACTTTGCCTGGACTGGTACTTACCGTGTTGGTGCATTGTGGGACATTGTGACTTTGACAAGGCTGCAAGTGTTTGTCTATGATTAAAACCATTGAGTTGAAACGTGTCAGACTGAAAACACGTGCTGCCGCCCACAGGCATAATAAATGCTCTCCTACCGGTGCCTCGGTCATTTCTTTATTTTGCTGGTTGTAATGCAGCGGGATGCTTCGGTCCCGTGGTCTACCGAGGCTGCCCTGCAGGGCCATGAGCTCCCGCGATATACGAAGTGCTGTCAGTGGGATATCGAGGTCGGGAGACTGGCCCGCTCTGAATCCAGGATTTCCACTTTAAAGTCACTTGACCATAAGGAAAGGAGCAAGGGAACCGAGAGGGAAATTGTATCATCCTCTTGCGATGTAGATAAAGGACATTTGCTAAGGTATTGCGGCAACACTAACAAAGCAGCGATGGATTTTTAACCTGCACCATGTAAGTATTATATGCACTTTTCCTGGACTGGTACTTCCCGTGTTGGTGCATTGTGGGACATTGTGACTTTGACAAGGCTGCAAGTGTTTGTCTATGATTAAAACCATTGAGTTGAAACGCGTCAGACTGAAAACACGTGCTGCCGCCCACAGGCATAATAAATTCTCTTATCTACTCTACCGGTGCCTCGGTCATTTCTTTATTTTGCTGGTTGTAATGCAGTGGGATGCTTCGTTCCCGTGGTTTACCGAGGCTGCCCTGCAGGGCCATGAGCTCCCGTGAAATACGAAGTGCTGTCAGTGGGATATATATATATATATATATATATATATATATATATATAAAAATATATATATAAAAAGATATATATATATATATAAATATATCATCCAACAATTTAGTCCTTAATGGGGGGAACACGTTGTAGCTGGTGCTCGTGGCGAGAAAGGGACTAATTCTCGATGACAATATTTCAACAAATGATGAATACACGGCACACACCTCAGTAGATTTCAGCTCTTTATTTGGACAAAAAGCTCTCCTCCTCCCTACGCATTTCGATCTTCACGTTCTTGGTCACGGTAGTTTACAAAGTCCCTTGTTTATTTCCACTTTTATACTCAGTATCCACTTTTGCCCATTATGAGGCATTGTGGTACTGGTAGTTCAGGTTTACAATTTTAACTTTATTGATCACATTCTTTCAGCACGCACAAATATTATTTAGCAGCATTTCAAGGCAGCATTTAACAATTTTATACAATATTATTTCTAATCGGTCTCATATTTATGTCAATTAGTACAGTCTCCTCCCGTTTTCCGGATCTTACTGGGTCGAATTGCTTATGTAAGTCATATTAAACTCCTCAATGTTGAAGTCCATACTGATACTTTTGTTGATTATTATTGTTCTGACCCCGATTTAGTATCGATGCCTGTGAGAAATAATAATCGTTTGTATTGGGTTTGTGATATGGGCTGAGTGCCCAAATTCACAATGATTTCTTTAATACCCAGTTATCCCATTGGTTAGTGAACAGTATGTTAGACAAATTGCCCTAAAGCATATCAATGCGACTGTTTTTTGTTGGACATTATATGGACTTAGTATCCAGCTAAAAGACTGCTTAGTGCATCTTATAGTCAATTTCTGTGTCTTGCCTCATAATCAATAAATAAGTAATTATTGCATTACAAAAGAGAAAAGTCTTGTGCTTAAAAGAAGAAAAAGAACTACTAGTACTAAACACATACCCTAAAATTTCATAAACGACCTTCTCATGGATGCAAGTTACAATTACATTTTCATTTTCAATTTCATCAATTGGTCATCCTTTTCTGAATTTGAATGAATTCTCAATGTCCATAAATAGTGTCCATTTCATTCTTCATAAATGAACCTACATTTCCTCATCCCCATTAAGACCTATGGGAATCATTGTTTTCAGCCTGATAATTAATTTCGATTCGAGTCATCTTAACTTGAGTATTCTGTTTCCACCCCTCTCATGTGGCTGGATGGTGGCCAAGCCAGAGTATTTTATGTCGAGCCAAGTTTTTCCTCTGTGTGTGGCCATATGTTTTGCCACAGCATATGACATGTCTTGATTAACAGTGGCTCGTATATGCTCCAGTATCCTCTTTTTGAGTGGGCAGATTGTGCTGCCAATGTATCTTTTTCCACAATGACACTCGATCAAGTATACCACATATGGGGTGTCACACGTTATAGTCTCTTTGATCTCAAATTTGCACCCTTTAGGATCTTTGATTGATTTCAAGTTTTGTCCTATCTTACAGGCCTTACATACCATGCACTTCACAAATCCCTTTTGTCTTGATTGTAACCATGATTCTTGTTTTTTCATCACAAAGTGGCTGTTGACGAGTGTATCGGATAGCGATGGTGCCTTCCTGTATGATATCAGGGGATGATCCCCCAATAGATGGCCAATGTCCAGGTCTTTTTTAAGGACACTCCAATACTTGGTTACAATTTGTTTGATTTGAAAACTCTCTCTGCTGTAGGTCAGGATTAGTCGCGGTGTGCTGGCCGATCCATCGACTGTTTGCTTGTTTTTTGCCTTTTCTGTTGTCTATCAGAGTTTCTGCCCGGGTCTTTAATCTTGCTTTTTGTTCGCCTTGATAGATATCTCTGTGTTTGTACCCTCTTTGGAGGAATCGATTCTTGGTTTCATTAAATTTGATTTCCATTTCCTTTGGTTCTGAACAATTTCTTTTCATCCTAATAAATTCCCCATATGGGAATCTCTTTTTGAGGGATTGAGGATGAAAACTCTAACCATATAATACACTGTTGCTAGCGGTCTTTTTCCTGTGGACTGTTGTGTATATTTTGTTCTTTTTAATGTATACCTTGGTGTCCAAGAAATCAATCTCTTTGCGATTGATGTTATAGGTAAATTTAAGTCCTACCTCATTGTTTTTTAAAATCTTCATATATTCCAAGAATTCTGATTCTGTTCCTCTCCACAGTAAGAAAAGGTCGTCGATGAATCGTAGCCAAAGAGCTACTCTGGAAGTGTATTGGTCGTTTTCCTCTCTCTAAGCTATGTTCTTCTCCCACCAACCCATCATAAGGTTGGCATAGCTTGGAGAGAAGGAAACTCCCATCGCAGTGCCACAGCATTGAGAGTACAGCTTTTTATTGAATAAAAAGACATTGTTCTTGAGACATAGTTCGATCATTTCCATTAGCATGGTGGTATGTCTGAATTCCACTATTGGTCTCTTTTTTAGGAAGTATAGGGTTGCCTTCATGCCTATATCTTGATCTATGGACATGTACAACGCAACAACATCAATTGTCACTAACAGGTAGTCCGGTTGCCAGGTGGTTCCCATTAGGATCCTCAAGAAGTCCCCTGTGTCCTTAATATAAGAATTGAGAGTGGGAACAATCGGTGCTAAAAAGTAAACGACATAAGAGGCAATGTTCTCATAAAGGGCGCTACAGCTGGATATTATTGGGCGTCCCGGGGGTTTATTTAAAGTCTTGTGCACTTTTGGCAAAAAATATATTGTGAGTATCACCGGATTCTCTACCATTAAGAATTTTTTCTCCTCTCATTCAACAGACCATCCTCATGCCAGTGTCTGATTTTTTCACATAGATCGATGGTGAGATCATTTATTGGATTATGAGTCAACACCTGATAGTTCACCGTTTTGTTCAGTTGGCGGAGTGCTTCATTGATGTAATCCTGTTTGTCTAAGATAACAGTGTTACCGCCCTTATCAGCTGGCTTTATTTCAATTTGGTTGTTATTTTGTAATGACTTCAGAGCTTGAAGTTCATTGCAAGAAAGGTTTTCTCTTTGTTGGGTATGTGTTAGAAATGGGATCTCTGGTTGGCTAAGGCTTGCGCCAAAGCCAGGCAGAGACCACCACTCTAGTCAGGGCAAGGGAGTTACACGCCAAAGATAACCCCTGCTCACCCCCTTGGTAGCTTGGCACGAGCAGTCAGGCTTATCCCGGAGGCAATGTGTAAAGCGTTTGCGCAACACACCCACAGCAACAACATCCTAGGCACACCACAAAAAGGAACTCCACACAAGGTTATATATAAAAATAGCCTTTGTATTATCATAAAACACATTAGAATAGTACTCACATAATATACATCGTGCCACCTGGCACGGGGTCATATTTACAAGGGAATTATTTACACCTGACAGGGCCAACTGGACCACTGTCAGAACCAGAACAAAGCGAACTTAGTATAGGTAGTACTTATAATAAATGTAGAACACATCATGAACGTACAACCAGTAATCACAGGTAACCACTGTACTTGGCATCAGCCTGTAACATAAACTACATTTTGCACAGTATCACATCAGGCGCGAATTACATTCTGCGCCAACCTCACCAGCATAAATACATTATGCAATCCTCTCATAAGTCTAAATGCATTAGACCCTAACCTCCTAAGCATAACTCACATTAGGGGTAAAAACTCACAGTAGGAAATAACCTCACCAGCATAACCACATTATGCACATAATCTCATCCCTAAACACATTTAGCGGCATGATCATAGTAGAGCATCACATTTCCTAATATCTCATAACTCACTGACCCCCCTGGCCAACTGGCCTTCTCCAAGGGGCTCAAATGCCCTGTGTCCAGAATGTCAGGGCGGCTGCCTAGCAGCTGAATCCACAGTGCGCTACTGCGCAAAACTAAACGTGGCAGCTGCCCACTAATTGCTGGGCAGCTGGGAAACTCACTGGCACTCACTGTGCCTCTGGTCCTCAGGGACTCTCTCTCAATTGTGCCCAGTTCGTGGCACTTTGCATAAAGGAGGGAGGCCCGGCACCTCTGTGCCCTCTGGACCCTCCTAGTGGCATTAAATCACATGCCCCCATCGTTGGGGCGGCCCGCTCTCTTGTGGGACCGCCCAGGCACCGACAATGTGCCTCGATATGCCCCCGGGCCTCTTTGGCCCTCAGGGGCTCTAAACACCAAGATGCCCAAACGTTGCAGCTGCCCACTAGCAAGCGGGGCAGCTGTAAAGAAAAATAGGGGCCCGGCACTACAACTGTGCCCAGAAATGCCCCAAGTCCCCCCAAGCACCGGCAACGTGCCTCGAAAGGCACCAACACCCAGCAGGCGGCGGCCACTCACCGGACTGCACGGGACTCCTCCGGTCTCCTGGCGTGGGGCTTCCCTCACTCACGGGAGCCCCGCCGATCAGCTGGCTTCGCCCGGTCCCTCTTCTGGGACCGGGACTTCAAGGTGGAGCCCACGAGGCTCCAGGGTGCCTTCCGCTTCTTCTCCCCCAGCGCGGAGGGGCAGGCACCGACAATGTGCCTCGCGCCCCCTCCGCACCAGCTCCACTCACCAGACTCCTCTTGCGGCGGCCTGCGGGGTCGCTGCTTGCGCCGGCGGCACTCCTTCCTTCACCCGGCCCCCTCCTGGGACCAGGACTTCGAGATGGAGCCCGCGAGGCTCCTTCACCTCCTTTCTCGGCCGCGCTGCAATTGGTCAGCCGGCCGCTATGCCCCGCCCACAACCAGGCAAGGCTGCCTGGCTTCCTGGTCGCGGCACGGGCCGCGGCGGTGAAACGCGGGGTGGGCACCCGCTATCCAAAATAGCATGAGAGCGGGGTGGGCACCCGCTCTCCAACATGAAATCACCCATAAGCGGGGTGGGCACCCGCCAATTAGCTCAAAACGCGGGGTGGGCACCCGCAAACAATTCCCAACACGGGGTGGGCTCCCGCTTCCAGCAGCATCACAGGGAAATCCCTCACGTCGGGATTCCCCCCAAAAGGACGGGCAGCACAGCGCTGCGTAGCCCACGCTCTTCCTCTCTTTGGGGAAATTTCAAAGAAAGCGCACACGAGGCGCTAGAATTACCAAAAGTCCTTTCAGGCATCAAGGGGCAATGCAGGGCCCAGGGAGGCAAGCCCTCATGGCAGCCCCCCCCTGGGCCCCAACAGCAACACGCCCCGCAGGAACAGCAACCAAGGACTGAACATTTTTCTGGGGTCACAGCCCCTTCTTTTATACACAAAATCCCCTTTGTGTCACAGCACAGGGCTTGGAGATACCAGTCAGAACTGGTATAAGGGGAATTTGGAGCACTTTGTTTTGGCAAGCTCCTCTCCCTTTGACAAGACAGGCCAGGGACATCAGACGCACCACAGGAGGTGGAGCCAGCATTGTAGAGGGAAGGCACAGCCCTATTCAGGTCCCAGGTGCAACTCCTCCCACCCATCTACATGGAGATCTCTCCATTCACCACTGCGCTGACTCACCCTGCCCCTCCTGGAGCCACACACACCTCCCAGCCCCTGTCACTCACAAAGCCAGACATGCAATTCACATCAGGCAGATAGACACAGAGCACACAGAAATGCCAACTTCTAGAAGTGGCATTTCTACACTAGTTATAATAAATCTGCGCACACCATTGCGCAGCATTTATTCTCACGAGTTCGCACATACTAAACTCGACCCTGCACTCCCCTCATACCAGGAATTACCATGGACACACATATCCCCCATGCATTCCTATGGGAGGGCAGGACAATCTCACCACACGCACTCAGCGCGCACGCACTTTACACTGGCCCACAGTGCTAAAGTGCCCAGAGACTTAAAACTACTGACACACAAGGCAAAAAGTTTAGGGGTGAACCGGCCAAAAAGGGCCAAGTCCAACACAACCCCCTTCATGGTTTCTAGTTCTGCCACCACTAGATCATTGAAAATATCCACTTTATTGCCTGGATGAAGAGCAGGACAAAATTTTGATTAACCAGCAGGTAGTTATAGTTAGGACCTAGTTTCCATAGGAAAATAATTTTCTGACTTGCTTATAACTTAGACGCCATTTGAGCGATCTGTTCACAGAACTACTCAGACACAGACACTCATGCTCCCAGACATTGCCCCAGTGAGAGACTCATGCACTCACTCACAGACCCACTCAGACAGTCACACACCCACTCACTCACCCAGACACCCACTTAGACATTCATGTATTGACTCACAGATCAAGTCTGACAGTCAAATACTTTGTTTCAAATGCACAAGCGTACTCATGCACCTACTCACAGATTGACTGAGAGACTCTTGCAACCAATCACAGATCCATTGAGACACTGATGCACCCAGTCATAGATGCACTGAGACAGTCACGCAGTTTGTTATAGAACCATTGATAGACTGATGCACCATCTCACAGATCCACTAAAATACTTATAAAGTGAATGAGAGACTTACTGATACAGTGATGTATGCAGTCACAGGTTCCACTGAAAGAGTTATACACTGTGTTATAGAGATATTAAGGGAGTTATACATGCTATTATAGAATCTTTTAGATAGTAACATGTTTAGTGTGCTGGTTATAATACATTTTGCAGTTATCAGTTTTGTATGTGGTGGTGGCTATTGAATGTCTGCTTATGTTTTGTCATTTTGCGACGTATTCACGGTGATCACGGCTACCGATATCATCACGGCGCCCGGCATAATCGCAAAAATGTAAAATCGGTTTAAAAGTTTGTTTTTATAGAAACTCCCTACAAAAATATGACTTAGGACAGTGTAGTAATAAACCCCTAGAGTCTAAAATACTGTAAAATGTGTGCATATATGTGTTTTACACCTCTTAAAAAAGGCGCAATCATCGCAGTTACTGAAGTCATCATGACTATCGGCGTCATCGAGACGGCTGAAAGTAGGGTTCAAAGGCAGTTTTTCAAAAACGTACTAGAAAAATATGTGTACAAACGTTTTTTAAGTTAGTAATGTGTGTTTTGTAATACCTGGAATTAATTTTTTAAGTTAAATGTTTTGAATGTGGTGGTGATCGTTGAATGTCTGCTTTTTTTGCGATTTTACAATGGGATCGTGATTATCGTGACATCGTCACAAATTTCAAAAATTCAAACAAAAATTCTTTAACAAGAAAATGAACACAATGTTGGTCTCTTGAGTGGCTCTGACAAGAGTCTTTGTGTTGAGAGTGTGTATAAGACAGTTACAGATAAGACTGTATGCAGAGTTTCAGGTTGCTTAGAAACACCATGTTCCCTTCATCTGTAAAGTGAACTCCATCAGTTCTATAGATTCTATGCATGTTAAAACACAGGTTGTTGTTGTAGATAGAGCTCATGTTATGGTTGTTGAGGAAAGCAGAAAGAGTTTTAGAAACATGTTTCTTGGCTTTGTCAATCAGTGGACAGAATGGATTTGACCACTTCCATGTCTTTCTTCGGCATATGTTAGAGTACACCAAGACAGTGTGAGGCAAAAGCATCATCAATTCAGCAAAGGTATCCTTCATTAGGATTTCCAGTCCTACTCCAGTTAATGTGCCTAGGTCATTGCCACCACAGTGCACAATCATGAGGTCAGGGGGCTGGTGAATCCACAATGGTTTTAACCAAAGGTAGCTATTTATGAAACTTTAATCTTCTCTACCCAATCCAAGTAATGTCCACATTAGCCAAACCCAACTCATTGGTAATATTTCTCTTTCTTGCAGCCTCTTTAGCCCAATGGACATAGCTGTGGCCCACAATCCACACTGTAAGCATTTTGTAGGAAGGAGTAGCAAACCGGAGAGGTCTGCTGCTGAATATCACAGTTGGTACTATAAAAGACAGTGAAAATGCATGTGTGCTGGTTGTTTGAAAGCAACTACAAATGATTGGGTGTATGGAATATGCAGGTGAGAGAAAGTAGGTAGCATTTGGAAAGGATTAGTAAATAGATGTTTCATTGGGTCTGGTAAATAGAAATAAATGTAATAGAGAGTTGGTTATGCCTTACAGTATGTGCTGTAAACTACACCTGCTGGAGTTCATTTTGTAACTAGTATGACACTTCTGGAATGTGTTGTGAACTTGTGATCTACTGGTTCTAGTGGCTTTCTATGGAGAATCTGCAGAGGGTGTATTGGGGGAAAGGGGTTAAAGAAAAAAGTATTCATTTTTTCAAATTGGAGAGGTTTAGGTTCATTGTTTTATAAGGAAAGTAAGATTGCCTTGTGAGGATTTTGCAAACAAGTGTAGTATAGTGTTAAAAATACAACTATAAAGGAAAATAGGTTTTCTGACTCCCGTTTTTTTTGTGCAAATTAATCGCAATTATGTTGCGACTATTGAAACAAAGGCATGCATTTTGGGATACCTCTAAACAGGAGTGAAAGGGTTAACAGACAGTAACCTTTCAGAAATACAGTTACAGTAACAAAATATGAAATTAATGTTTTCATTCGCTGACTTTTGCAGTATCAGGCAATGCAAAATTCAGAAGGTTGCCATTTATGGTTGCTTTGTATGAGAGTGGTATGCCATTTTTGTGCTAAGTTTTTACAAACCCTGAGAATATTGCATCTATCTAATAAGAGAAAAAAAGCAATTTTTCCAATGAAGGGTACAGGGATGTTAAACTTAGGAATTAGCATTTAAAAAACCTTAGAAATTCACAGGAAAAAATAAAGGTTACAGGGACGTTAAAGTTAGGAAATAGAATTAAAAAAACATTAGAAATTCACTGAAAAAAACAAAGGTTAAAAGGATGTTATAGTTAGGCTGACATTTCACTTGTACAAAACCAGAGAAATTTAGCAGTTATAGTTACCTGAGCTAACTATAACTCGCACCCCCGCAATGCACTACTTATGACCACACATATTACATCATTCATGACATGGTCAGTGACACCAGTGATGACATCACTGATAACATCATGCAGTGACTGTGAGTGTCTTAAAAATGTTTATGAGTGTTAAATATATAAACCAAGGTGAATTGGTGAATCAGGGGGTGTATGAGTGCCTGTTTGGATTATTCAGTAGGTGAGTGACTGATTGTATAAGTGAGTGATTAGGTGTCTAAGTGAATGTATGGGTGAGTGACTAGGTTGTGCGAATGTCTGTATCAGTCTGTCAGTTGGTGTCTAAGTAGCAGTATGATTTGTGAGTGGGTACGTGAGTGGCTGTATGGGTGATTGATTGGTTGTCTGAGTACCTGTATGGGTGAATGAGTGTTTGTATGGGTGGGTGAGGGGGTGTGTGACTGCCTGCATGGATAGGATAGGTTAGGATATAATTTGTGAAGCACACTAATACCAAAAGGTGTCAAAGCGCTAATGAGTGAGTGCGTGAGCCAGTGGCTGCATGGGTTAGTGAGTGCATCTCTGAGGGGCTTATGGGTGACTAAGTGTGTGTATGGCTGTGTCAGTGAGTGAATGGATATGTCAGTGGTATATGGGTGAGTAACTGCATTTGTGAAAGGCAGTATAGGTGAGTGTTGGAGTATATGAGAGACTGTATGTGCGAGTGAGTGCTTGTGAGAGTGGCTGCATGGGTGAGTATGTGCTTGTGTCAGTGACTGAATAGGTGAGTAAGTATGTGTTACTGTCTGTATGAGTAAGTGAGTGGGTGTGTGTATAATTGTATAGGTGAGTAAGTGGCAGTGTGATTGACTCTATGAGTAAGTGAGTAGGCATGTGAGTACCTCTATGGGTGACTGACTGTATGTGAGTGGCAGTATGGGTATATGAGTGGATATATCAGTGACTGTATTAGTGAGTGAGTTGGTGTACGAATGGCTGTATGGGTGGCTAATTGGATGTGTGTGTAGACCTATGAATCAGTGAGTGAGTGTATAAGTACTGGTATGGGTGTGTCAATAGTTTTGAGAATGGTAGTGTGGAAGTTGGAGTGGGTGTATGAAATGTTATATTGGGATGTGAGTGGGTGTGCAGAGAGTCTGTGTATGATGTCATCAGTGATGTCATTTGAGATGTCATCAGTAATGTCATCAGTGATGTCACTGACCATGTCATGAGCATTGCAGGGGAGTGAGTTATAATGAGCTCAACAAACTATAACTGCCAAATTTCTCTGGTATTATACGAGGGAAACCTGAGCCTAACTATAATGCCTCTGTAACCTTTGTTTTTTTCAGTGAATTTCTAAGGTTTTTTTAAATTCCATTTCCTAACTATAAAGTCCCTTTAACCTTTGGTTTTTTCAGTGAATTTCTATGGTTTTCTAACTAGTACTCGCATTTGCAGAGCGGTGGAGAAAGGGGGCTGGGCCTCTGACTAGTTCTCAGGAATCCCGCAAAGTAGGACTTACAGAAGGTACTAGGAGGGCTTCTTGGCCCCCAAGGTCCCTCAGGAGTAAAGTGCAGTTCATCCCACAACCAGTAGTGCACCACAAGCCACATTTGCAGAGTTGTGGAGAAAGGGGATGTTGCCTCTGAAGACCTCTTAGCAATCACACTGTGTGTGACTCTCTGTACATAACAGGAGGGGTAGTTGGCCCCAAAGCTATCCTTGGGGGCCAACCACTCCTCCTGTTACCTCCAGCACGTCCCACACAGTGGGTTTGCTGAGAAGTTTTTGGTGACCATACCCCCTTTCTCCACCACTCTGCAAATGCTCCTCTTGGCACACTATAACTTGGGGGAAGAAGCCCACTTTAGTCCTAAGGCCCTCAGGAGGCAAGGGGACCTCATCCCCCCACCAGCAGTGCGCTGAGAGGCATGTTTGCAGAGTTTTGGATAAAGGGGGTGTGGCCTCCTCCACCTCTCAGCAACCATCCTCAGTAGCCAAGGGGACTTTATTCCCCCAACCAGACCCTATGGCGAGTTGTTGGCTTTTTGTTTTTCTTTTTTTTAGGAAGGGGGACCGTGTGGCCCCCTTTCTTGGACCATTTGGGGCCCCAGGGACCCCATCCCCCAGGGCCTGACCATTTAAAAAACATGAATAAAAAAAACAGGGGGGGCCGTGCGACCCCCCTCCTGGGCTTATTTTGGACCCGGGGACCCCATCTCCAGGGCCAGGCCTTAATATAGGCCCTGGGAGAAGGGGGTATAGGAGGTGGCAGTCCCCGGGGCAGGGGGGTCTGCAAGGCCCCCCCATATTATTGAAAGTAACACTGGGGAGGTGCTGATCCCTGGGGCAGGGGGGTCCGTGAGGCCCCACATATTATTTTGATTAGCGCCGGGGATTTGGTGGTCCCCTGGGCAGGGGGGTCCATGACACCCCGACATAATTGGAATCACGCTTGGGGAGGTGGCGGTCCCTGGGGCTGCAGGCGGGCCCAGTGGGCCCACCCGCATTCATATTTAAAATTGCCCCAGGGAGGTGGCAGTCCCCAGGGCTTTGATAAGCGATTGGAGGGGCTCAGTGCACCCCTCCTATATTTAACATATGCCCCCAGGACCTATTCCATCTGGGAGTTATTCTAAAGCAAGCGCAGGAACGCGTGCTTGCTTTTTTATTTAATTTTGCTACAGATTTGCGGGTCCACCCGCAAATCCGCGTCAATTGTTTTTTTAAAAAAATGCTTTTTACACCAGACATGGTCCCTGAGGGACCCCCCCACCATATCTGGGAGGTCAGGGTATTCCTACAAGGCCCAATTTCTTTATTTTTAAGTTTTTTTCTGAGACTGGGCTTCAAGTCCCAAGATGGCTGACAACACTTCCAGCCAATCAAATTTTAGTAGGATCTACGAGTCCACTGCAAGGACTAGTGTCCCCCATATCTATAGTTTTTGAAGTTAGATATCACAAAAACTAATGAACGGATTTACACCAAATCACAAAAAAAACTACTTTCTGGACCAAAATCGAGCTTTCTGCCAAATTTGGTGCAGCTCCGTTCAGCAGTTCAGGCTGTAGCCACATTAAAAAAATTAAGAATCCCAACAGACTCAACATGTGGCAAATGGGTTTTGGGCCCCCCCTTTTTTCTCTGCCCCCACTTGATGGATCACTTTGAAATGTTCAACACAGAAGCTAAATCAGAAAGGGGAAGTTTTGTGAAAATCTTGTGGAGATTCGCCAAGCGGCGCCAAAGTTATTGGCAAAACAAAAAACACTTTTCCTATGGAAACTTTGGACCTAACTATAACTACCTACTGGCGAGTATATGGAAATATATATATATGTACATCAAACAAAGCGGACAAAGCGGTGTACTCAAACTGCTGGTGCCAGCGCTGGAACGTGACCGGTGTTCCCAAACATTAGTTGCACAAAAAGAAAGAAATAACACTGCACTCTCGTGGGCTCTGAGTTCAAAATTCATTTAATTGGCATCTCTATTCCACCAATGCATTTCTGCCATTACAGCCTTGATCAGGGTGGTAAGCTGTTAACAATTTCCGGTCCCAGGATGCTTGTTTCTGGTCCAGGGAGGACCTGGCTTGGCAGTTCGGTCTGGACTGTTCCCATGAGGCACATGGTCAAGACTGATTTTCATTTGGCTGGGTCTAAACTGGGCAAAAGAATGATGGATTTAACCCAGATCTCTTGACTAGGGAAGAATGTTTGAATCATTCAGCATTCCATCCATCATTTGTAGCAGTTACACTTTTCGCCCTAAGTGGTACGGGTATGCCCAGACATGGGTCCTTTGCTCACTGTGATACTGGATTCAAGCTAGCCTGGCTGATGAAGGGTGACATACCCTGAAACTGGTCCCAGGATGCTTTTTTCTGGTCCAGGGAGGACCTGGCTTGGCAGTGCAGTCTGGACTGTTCCCATGAGGCACAGGGTCAAGACTGATTTGCATATGGCTGGGTCCAAACTGGGGTGGCATAGTGGGCAAAGGAATGATGGATTTAACCCAGATCTCTTGACTGGGGGAGTATGTTTGAATCGTTCAGCGTTCCGTCCATCATTTGTTGCAGTTACACTTTTCACCCTAAGTGGGACGGGTCTGCCCAGACGTGGGTCCCTTGCTCACTGTGCCACTGGATTTAAGCTAGTCTGGCTGATGAAGGGTGACATACCCTGAAACCGGTCTCAGGTTGTTTATTTCTGGTCCAGGGAGGACCTGGGTTGGCAGTTCGGCCTGGACTGTTCCCATGAGGTACAGGGTCAAGACTGATTTGCATATGGCTGGGTCCAAACTGGGGTGGTGTATTGTGCAAAAGAACGATGGATTTAACCCAGGTCTCTTGACTGGGGGAGAATGTTTGAATCATTCAGCATTCCGTCAATCATTTGTTGCAGTTATTCTGATTTAGGCAGATCACAATTGTTGCTCCCAAGCTCATGAATCCTTCTCATTACTAGGGTTGCATCGGTTTGGGAGATGTATGTGCCAAAGAAATGCCTTCACCATCTTGTGTGAGGCTATCCCTGGCATTTCTTCCATCACTGGGAAAACACTAAGGCGTCATTTGAAGTTTGTTGCCTATCTAGGCTGATTAAGTCTTCAAGTGTTGGCACACATGCAGGAGACTTGTATCCCTTGTTGTTCCCCTGTGATTAGATTAAAGTTTTTAAACAGATCACCTCATGCCGGGTGCAACCGCTGATTCATTACCATCAAGCAAAGCAGCTAAAGCGGCGCGCTCAAACTGAAGGTGCCAGCGCTGGAACATCACCAGTGTTCCCAAACATTAGTTACACAAAAAGAAAGAAATGACGCTGCACTCTTGTTGGCTTCAAGTTCAATATGCACTTAATTGGCAGCTCAGTTCCACCAACGCGTTTCTGTCATTATGGCCTTGATCACGGTGGTGGCCTGGGTAAGGCCAGGGCACTAAATCAAAATATAACAAAAGTGTAGCCGGCTCCAGTGCAGCCCTATACATTAGGAGCTGCATGCAGGGAGCAGAGGGGGCCGCAGGCCCCCAGCAAAAAAAACAAGCAGTAGGAGTCCTGGGTGGGAGCGAACCATAAAAAAATACACAAAAAATAAATGAGAAAGAATAACAAAGGAGTAGCTAGAGACGCTCGTTTATTACTCCTAGCTCCTGGCAGGGGTGCCTTATATGCATCAAAATGGAAGGTTTTGGTCCACAAAATGTAATATTCTGCCAGGTTGAAATGGCAGTTTAAAAGCTGCAGTACAGGCTAAGGGGCTACCCTGAGATTAGTTTTAAAGTATTACTTCAGTGGTTGCCACAATGAGTGCTGCAGGCCCACTAGTAGTACCTAATTCACAGGCCCCCGGGTACATGTAGTACCAGTTTACTAGAGACTTACAAGTCAATTAAATGTGCTAATCAGGAGTGTGTCAAGTATACCATGTTTATGGGAGAGAGCACAAGCACTTTAACATTTGTTAGCCATGGTAAAGTGAACAGTCGTAATGCCAACAAATGGAAAAAAAACTACAGAAGCTCTAAATGCTCATAGGGAAAGGTACATGCGTTTAAAAAGTAGGAAATGTACCGTTAAGTTTTACGTGTCCTAGCAGTGAAAATACTCCCAAAGTCTTTTTTCACTGTAGCAGGGATAGATCTCCTTTAGGCTAACACTGAGTTTGCTTATTACACTTATTAAGTGATAACTTTGTCTTGGGAGCAAATAGAGAAATACTTCTTCCACTCATTTGAATTGTAATTTAAAAAATCGACATTAATGTTGAAGTTGAATTTTAAATTACTGTTCTGAAAATACCACTTTTAGAAAGTTGCAATTTTTCTGCCTGCAACAAATGTGCCTCTCTGCCACTGTCCAGGGAGACATGAATGTTAATGGCTCTCCTGTGGTGTGAAGTGTATTCCTTACAGACAGGAGACAAAAGGGCATGGGTTGTGGGGAAAGGTGGTCCTCTCCTGAGCAGGATAGCCTTGGGGTTGTACTCAGCCCCTCCTGGGCATCAAAAAGGTAGCCTGACGGCTGTGCCCACCCCCTTCCTGACTTCTTAAACTTCCTGCCCTGTCACTTGCAAATGCAGCCCACACCTGGGCTGCCTGCCACTTGTTATCTTAGACAGATTGGATGCAGACCCAGGAGAAGGGGAATAACTCACCAGAACCAGATAGTGTTAGACAAAGGGGGTTACCCACACAAACAGACTGGCACTAGCTATAAAAGTGGCTCCTGCAGAACCTCTTATTAGAATACTCCTGGACCTGTGAAAGATTCAGAAGGGTTGTCCTTCTGTCTGAAGAAGGAGGAATGGACCTGTGTGCCTTTAACCCAGGATCCCAGAAGTGACTCCAAGGGTTGGCTGGCTTACCTCCTGTTTGAGCCACAGGGACACCACACACTTCCAGAGACTGTCCCTGCAACTGCCTAGCTGACCCACACCAATTGGACCTGCCTAGACTCTGATAGGGTGCATCCTGACCCCCAAGAGTTGCCTCCCCAGGTCCTGTACACTTATAACATAACATATGCATTTGTAAAGTGCATGTTCACCCCCAAAGGGCCATCTTGGCGCTGAATAACAGATGCTTATTGTTACCCAACTCAATGGTGCTCATTTTATCGACCTTAGGAAGGACGAAAGGGTGAGTGGACCAGCTAGGAATTGAACCTGTGACCATGAGGTCAAACACAGGCCCCTGCAGTGGATGCATTAGTACACTAAGGCACCACACCCGGCACTTGGCTGGTGTCACAGTGTAGTTATTAAAGCTAAGGACTGCAAGAACTGGACTCGGTGTGAAAATCCAGAGGATCTGGGCTCTTTGCATCAGCAACTACCGCCCACACATCCCACCAACCCGAAGCTCCTGTTCTTCGCATTGGCTATGACCGTCCGCATCTCCTTCCAACATGAAGCTGCGAGCAGCGACCTACTCTTTTTGCCAACAACAACCTTCTTGCAGTGAAACTCCAACTGGTGACCAGCACTTCGCACCAAAAATGATCTCCTTGGGGAACTCGCCAGCAAGAAGCTCTGACTGAGGTTCCCTGCAAGGAACTGGACTAACTCTCTAAGGGTACATACCTGGTTCTTGAATCTGACCCGCGCTCCATCGCAGTCAAACTGAATGTTTGACTTTGCCCAGGTCCAGAATGACCAGATAAACAAGATTGTTGCTTTGTGCTTCTTAGCACTATTTTTACCTAAAACTCATATTCTTAACTCAGATTCTACTAAGTATTTTTATTGTTTGGTGTCATTTTATTGATTAAAATGTATGTTATTTTTCTAAATTGGTTTGGGATTTTTCTTATTTTGTGTTCTAACTTTATTACTGTTTGAGTGCTGCATATATACTTTACACATTGCCTTACGTTAAGTCTGACTGCTTTATGGCAAGCTACCAGAGGGTTCACCCTGACAAGGATTGCGTTTCTTATTTGAGTGGGGCTCTCATCCCCTCAACTAATAACCTAATTTCTTACAGCATGTCTTTATGAATGTGGGTTTGTATCAAACTACATGGGTGGATATACGGGAACGCCCAAGATCCACCCATGTAAGCCTATATGACTCAAGGAAAAACAAACAAGTTTTGTGCGCTGCAGTACTTTATTTACAAAACCACGCAAATAAGGCTTTGCGTGTCTTTGTAAATCCCAAAATAGATTTTGCGTGGGACGGAGCCAAAAAGTGATGCAGCTGACTCAAATTCTTGGCAAATCTGGGCCCCAGAATCACAAGATGCCAAGTCGACACCAGACCGTAAAACCTACACCCTTGCTATGGAGATGACTTCATGCTGTTGGTTTGTGTTGTTAAGTAAATTCCTGCTTACACGATAGTCACGATTGGCTGAGGCATTTGCTGGAGAGTCATTTATGAAAATCACATGGTACCTGTAATGATCCGAGTCCCGCAAGAGCGGAGCCTGGAGCCTGGCCCTTAAGGGCTTGCGAACAATGTATAACTCTCTGGCCAGGCGTGGCCAGAGGGATTAAATAAACGGGCAAGGGTCGCTCGTGGCCCTTCCGACCAGACTACTCAAGCAGTGTGTGTGTCTGGTGATTTAGCAGTGACGCTAGGCCCCTAATACTAGCGAGACACCCAGCAACACTGACGATGAGGGTGGTTGCCAGTCGACACCCTATTCACCCTGTCAGAATCTCCGCAACAGCCAATCTGCAGTTGGGAGTCCCAAGTTGAGTTCGACGTGAGCCGGCGCTTCTACATCTGCTGTGCCGCCAGAACGACTTGCCGCCTCTGCGGGACTGGGAGACAGCCTTCCCTCTACCATCAGGGTCCTGAATCAAGCGCCCGAGTGCTGCGACGATGGAACCTGTGGGGCGCAACAAAGTGGCTGGAGCGCGTCATGCAGGTACAGTGACCCCGCCTGTGCTGCCTACCAGCGACGCGCACATGCACGCATCACCCCCTGCAGGCCACAGTCAAAGCGCACCAGAGGAACTCGGCGGCCCCGCCCGAAGTGCCTCGTGGACACGCGCTCACGCGCGCACTGCCCCCTGTGTCTCCCAAGTGCCTCAACTGTCTCCCAGCATGCTGCTACACAGTCGCACACACGACTGAAGCGTGGAAGTGCCTCATTGCCATGTGTCACTGCATTGTCCACCAAGCTATCACAGGCCCCATCAAGGCGTGCGTGACACCAGGGAAAAAGAAAAAAAAAGAAAAAGCGTGCCAACAAGGTCACTGGTGCAAGAGTGGTAGAAGGAACCAAGAACACCAGCCATCATGAAAGATGCAGCAGCACAAGCAGGCCCACAAAAACTGCCACAGCTGGCGCAGCAGACAGGCCACTAACACATCCAACCCACCACGTAGCATGCCCAAATCAACGCTCTACCCCCGTTCAGGGAGCTGGTGGACCCACCTACTGCATCCCCCAGGTGGAAAGTGTGGATCAGCCGCCTAGACAACTACTTCACTGTGACATGGGAGACAGACGACACTGTCAAAAGGTCCCTATTACTACATTTTGCAGGGGAGGAAATATACAAACTATTTGCACATCTGCCAAACACCGGAGCCGCGAACGACTACAACGCCGCAGTTAGGGCCCTAAATGCGCACTTCGACCCTCAGCTGAATCCTGATTACAAGAGATTCAAACTCTGACAAGCATGCCAGAGGGAAGGAGAGTCAATGGACGCGTTCCATGCACGGCTGAGAAAGCTAGCCAGTATGTGCACAGCTGACGATCAAAACAAAGAGATGTTAGCGCAGGACATACAAGGGTGCCGCAAAAAGACCCTTCGGACCCTCATCCTCCGCCAGCCCGGAATTTTGCTAGAAGACATTCTAATCATGGCAAGATCCCACAACCTGTCGGACGCAAGAGCGACGGAGATGGACATAGCCATCACCCAACAACCAGAGAAGTCTATATCCATCAAAACAGAACGAGCAGATGCCCTCTGCACACCGAGCAAAGATAACAGAGGAAAATTGCCAGCAAAGAATACACCCGGATCGCAGTGCAGATACTGCGGGCGAGAAGAACATCCCCAAGAAGAATGCTCAGCACAGGGGCGGACATGCTTGAAATGTGGCACCCCATACCACTTCGCTGTTGCATGCAGAGGTGGTCTAAGAAACAGAGGTGCACGTGGAAGGAGACCGCCATTGAAGGCAGTAAGACAACTGTCCCTCGAGGAGCCTGAAAGCTCAAAAACGGCCAGAGAGTCGCCACAACAGCGACACCACCTGGAAGACTCGTCCACGGAGGATGAAGGCGAATGTTACCTCATCTCATTCGCCAGCGACCTGAAACGTAGGAGACGCCCGCAGCCCACGTGCATCATAGAAATCACCGGGTCCCGAGTCACTGCATTGATCGACACTGGGGCATCCGTGAACGTGATGGGGAGCCAACAGAACAAGCGAATACAACCAAGACCCCTGCTGACCCCATTGCACGTCAAGTTTCTCACCCACAGAAGCCAAACACCCCTGCCTCTAAAAGGCAAAATGACCGTGCAAGTAAAGTCAGAAGGCCAAGAGATTACAACGACATTCCATGTAGTGGATAGAGAAGCCAACATCCTGGTAGGGAGCCACACGGCGGAAGATCTAGGTCTCGACACGTTCGCTCATGCAGTCAAAACCCTACAAACATACGAAATACTGGAGTTGTTCCCACAACTTTTCAAAGGATTTGGGAGCATGAGAAGGCCACCCATCAAGCTACAAATCGATAAAGCCATAAAACCAGTAGCACTACGTCACAGACTCATACCGTTTCACCTACAGCCGCTGGTCGAACAAGAGCTCCACAATTTGGAGCAGCAAAGAGTGATCGAAAAGGTCACCGGCCCGACGCCCTGGATTTCGCCCATGGTAATAGCCGAAAAACCGAGGCAACCCGGGAAAATAAGACTGTGCATCGCCATGCGCCTGCCCAACCAGGCAATCAAAAGAGAAAGGCATATAACACCAACGGTTGACAACATCATAGCTGACTTGAATGGATCCCGATGGTTCTCCAAGTTAGACCTCAACGCGGGTTACCACCAGCTGAGGCTAGCAGAAGAGAGCCGGTACATTACAACTTTCTCGACCCACATAGGGCTACTCCGCTGTAAGTGGCTAAACTTTGGGATCTCGTCCACCGCCGAAATATTCCAAAGCGTTGTTCAAGAAATTCTCTCAGGCCTCCGTGGAGTATTAAACGTCAGTGATGACATCTTAATACACTCATCAACCATTGAAGAACACCAGTGCCACCTTCGAGCAACTTTGCAATGGCTCTCTGATCACGGAGTAACCCTTCACACGGACAAATGTTCATTTTTCCAGAACTCAATCGAATTCTTTTGGTATGTCTTCAGTCAGGACGGCGTACAAGTAGACCCACGAAAGTCACATGCCATACAGCAAGCCCCAGCACCAACAATTTATCAGAAGTACAGAGTTTTCTTGGGAGGGCCACGTACTGTGGGCGGTTCATACCCAACTTAGCCACGATAGCTGAGCCGCTGCGAGCCCTCACAAAGAAAGATGCCACATGGAAATGGGACAAAGAAGAAGATGAAGCATTTCAGAGGGTCAAAGAAGCCCTACTCAGGAAAACCACCATGGCATACTTCGATGCCACCCGAACTACCGAACTACTAGTAGACGCCAGCCCAGTGGGTCTCGGGGCACTCCTCACACAAGAGACAGAACCAGGCAAATGGGCACCCTTGCATTCGCGAGCAAAGCTCTCACACCAACTGAAGCACTCTACTCCCAAATCGAAAGGGAAGCGTTGGCGATTAAATGGGCCTGCAACCATTTTCAGACTTCCTGCACGATGCCAACAGGTGGAACGGACAAGACAGAGAACATCTGGGGAAGTTATGGAAAGTACGAGATGAGTTAAGTGCAGCAGCAGAAGGCCTGGTGCTGAGAGGATCCCGAATCGTGATTCCGGTGAGCCTCCAATAGAGAGCGACAGCTCTTGCCCACGAAGGACACCAGGGGACAGTGCGGATGAAATCACACATGAGAGAGAAGGTGTGGTACCCCAGGCTAGAAGCAGCTGTGGACTCCCTGGTGCCAAACTGTTCACCATGCCAACTCACAAGCAGCCAGGAATCACCTGCCGCTGTAATAACCAAAGCACCTGCCACAACCCCATGGTTGCGGGTAAGCCTTGACTTCGGAAGTTCCCTGACGAAAGAGGGACTGCCATACTAATAGACAGCTACTCCAAATACCCAATAGTAGAAGTAATAGCATCTACTTCGTTGCAAAACCTACTACTCGTTCTAGAAAGAACATTTGCATTTTTCGGCTTGCCCCACAAGCTAAAAACAGACAACGGACCTCCTTTTCAAGGGGGAGAGTTCAAGGATTTACTCTCGTTACTAGGAGTTCACCATCTTCGAATCACTCCCCAATGGCCGCAGGCCAATGGCGAAGGCGAGTGCTTCATGCGCACATTGAGCAAGATCCTACGGATTGCAGTGGCGGAACAAGCTGACCCCGAAACAGTGCCACAACGATTCCTGCGAGAGTACCGCAGCACCCCTCACTGCACGACCCGGAGGTCACTCTGGTCCCTAATGCTTGCCGGACACCGGAGGGATACCATCCCTGTGACTGAGATCTGGTCTCTGGAGCCGTACAAACCAGCTAACACTCAAGCCCGATGAACAATGAACAATGATCGGGCCAGTCAACGGCAAAGAGCAAGGACCCGGGTCATCGCGCCAGGGAGCTCAGATCTGATTTGAAACCGACGCACTGGAGGGAAGATTAGAACAGCCTATGAACCAGGTCCCTGAACTGTCCTGACGGTGAATGGAACTGCCATCACTGCCCAACGGGGCATGGAAATAGTCACAAGGAATATCTCCTGGTTCAAGAAGGTTCAACAGTCGGACCAGGAGGAAGCCGATCTCGGGAGCACAGAAAGCAGGAAGGGGTCAGCCGTAGAAACACCATCTCTCTGCACCGGAGAACGAAACCCGGCAGACTCCCTCCGACCATTGACAGCGGTCGCTGACACAGATGAGAACATGATCACATCATCACCACACAGTCAGCACTCAAGCCAGCGGTCCAGTCAGATGAGATACAATTTGAGACCGAACCCAACTCCTGGTCAGAAGTTCAAAGACTTTATTTGTTAATCTTCTGTTTTGTTTTGAACACAAACTTGGGAAGGGATGTAATGATCCGAGTCCCGCGAGAGCGGAACCCGAGCCTGGCCCTGAAGGGCTTGCACACAATGTATCACTCTGTGGCCAGGCGTGGCCAGAGGGATTAAATAAACGGGCAAGGGTCGCTCGTGGCCCTTCTGCCCAGACTACTCAAGCAGTGTGTGTGCCTGGTTATTTAGCAGTGATGCTAGGCCCCTAATACTGGCGAGACGCCCCGCAACAGTACCCAATCGGAAAGAAATGCCTTTCAAAATACAGCAAAAATTTCCCGATCCAGGCTCTTTTGGGTCCCATGCAAGCTCTGCATTTCACAATGGTTTGCAGGTTGAATTAAACAGATTTATCCTATAAAATATTGTGCAGGTGTGGTAATGTAATCACTATTTCCACTGCATCCTCTTACAGAAAAATGAAAATCGTGAAGAGGATAGCATAATACAAGATTTACAAGCCAGCTACTGTGATAATATTGTTTGCACTAGTAAGGTGCTTCAAACAGACATGTCAATCATACTCTAGTCTACTGAAAAAGTGGATAACAATTAACTAAAGTTTGCGCTGTCTAGATTTCTATTTGAAACACAGTGTTGCATCTCAGCAGTTCTAATTGCCAAAAGAGGATGATAAAAAGAACCATAAAGAGCATTAGAAACACCAGTTGCACCTGTGCATCAATCAAGGGCCTCATGCATTTATTCATGTACTTATGTAGCCCAGAATCGATGCATAAATACAATCGCCCGTGTGTTAAGTTACAATCGTACATGTGTTAACCCTCACTGTGTGTCTGCCCCTTTCTGTATGTGTGTCTTTGCATGGATGTATGTTTGTTATCTGTTTGTGCATGCAAACCTGTCTATCCATGTGAACCTCTATGTCTGTTGGTCCGTATGTACGAGAGAGAGTGCGTGTGCTGGCCTGTGTATGCATTGAAGCCTATAGTCTGGGGCGTAACACAAGCCCCAGCAGCCCCTGCGGCTCAGGGTGACCCCCAACCCTTCATTGGCCCCAAACCATTCAAGGGATTCCCTTTCAGCCCAAGGCCAATGATTATCTGTGAGATATGGGATACTTAGGGGCCACTCATCCATTCTGCGGGGGGGAAGGGGGGCATCATTTTGCGTTAGGCCACTGCCTATAGTCATCTAGCACAGACTGCATGTGGCTTGTGTTTGTGACTAGAGACCTTATGTAGAGTTTGACGGACAGATTATTTTGTCATAAACATGTGCCATAGGCTATAATGTACTTGTAAAATGACGCACAGGATAGCCGCCATGTTTGTGACAGAGTATCCCATCTGCAAAACTCTGAATAAGGCCGTCTGCGTGCGTGCACTAAATAAAAGCCAACACATATAGCGTTGTCATTTCATTGTAAATTATTGCTCTCTTTAAAGTCTCACCTTCCCAAAAATATGAATCGTTGCTGGGCTAGTTTGCATCAATCTGTGCACTGACCATTCATGGCAAAATTACAGTTTTCCATTGATTGGGCAGTGCAAGTTTCCTTTTGCGCTATGAGTTGTTGCAAGTTTATTTTCTCCATGTCAGAGCTAGTCAGTCGGCAAGTATGTTACAGTAAAATTGTCTGGCATTGGTACATACTTATGTGGCATGAATCCAGGGCTGAAGCTTCCTACCAGGTGCATATTGTTGCATTTAAGCCCGATCTCAGTATTGCCACACTTTTTTTGCAGCATGAAGATACTTTTGGATTAATAAGAAACTCTGGGCCATATCTCGAAGGAAGTGGCGGAGAGATGCGTTAACCTTCTTGGCTTAACGCCTCTCTCCGCCACTTCGAAAACGCGAGGCTGCACCCTATTCTCAAGGATATGGTGCAGCCTCGCATTTCCCCCTGCGATGGCACTAAGTTTCACAACTTAGCCCCAACGCAGGCACCCTTGCACCATAGTGCAAGGGTGTCTGCGAGCAGGGAGGTTTGTTTATGTGTAGGAAGGTGTCCCTTCCTGCACATAAACAAACCTTAAATGCCAGTTTGTAACTTACATGTTTGCTGCTTCATGCAGCACACATGCAAGTTACAAAACGGCATTTAAAAAAAAGGTTTGTTCATGTACAGGAAGGGACACCTTCCTGTACATGAACAAACCATGGCATTTTGCTTTTTCATGTGTGCTGCACAAGGCAGCACACATGGAAAGCAGAACAGGAGAAATAAAGCATTTCTCCTCGTTTTGCCTACCTAAGACCAGATATTTCCTGGTCTTAAGTTTGGCGCTGCCTCCTATTTACGCTGCCCTTGTGAATAGGAGGTAGCATCAAACTCAATGGGTGTTGCGGTGGAACGCCCACCGCAACACCCACTGCACGCCCCCTTCACGCTAAAAACAGCGTGAAGGGGGCCCTATTCACAAGGCAGCGTTAAGCAGCGTTAAGCCACTTAACGTGGCTTAACGCTGCCTTGTGAATCGGGCAAAGCCACTATCGCCACAACAACGTCACTGAAAGTGACGTTGTGGTTACGATGGGGGCTTGAGAATATGCCCCTCTGATGCTCGGATAAATCACGAATAATTGAGTGAAGAATCTGTGCCTAGTCCTTAAACTGCGCAGAGATCTGCAACCCCCCCCCCCGCGTGCCCACATAATATGGAAATTAAATCAGTTCGCTTTTTCATCAAACGAAAATATATTTTTTGAAATTGTAACCTAAAGACAAAATGACCCAAGATGAATCATGCATTATTATTGCTCTTTAAATATTTAACAGTCTGTTAATTAAAACATATCAGCATGTCAAGTGCAGAGTATTAGCATGTGCATTTCTGATTTCATTTAAACCACTGTTGGATTGAAAGGGAGAGCTTACATAGCTGGTGAACTTCCTAAATCCACATAATTAACAAAGCTCAGCTGGAAGTGTGATTTAACCGATATGTCACCCACGCAAGTTTATTGTTCAAGGGCACTTACAGAAATGCAACTTTCTAAAAGCCAGACACCTCGGAAATGTATTATTATATGGATGTACTTTTAACCCTATGAATAAAGGGCGTGAAATCTACTAAAAAACGCCGCAATCTACTTCTCAGGAATGTAGTTACTGATGTTGGTGCTACGGGTTTTACCAACATATCAGAAATATTCCTTTGAAATGACTCATGAGCACCACGTATGCGCAGCCAGCGTGGCTCAACCAATAGGAACGCTTAAAGTGCTGGCACCAAATGTTGCTGGTTGCCAACATCAGAGTGGCAGGGTACGTTTATTTATCTGTTTGGAGTGAAATTTGGTTGGACAGATACTTATATCCTTATTGGTCGCATGCTTTCGCCCCTTAAATTCTTTTCATTTTCCTTCCTATCAATAAGCACCCTCACCTTTCCCACTGCCACATACCGGCATGCTGGGCGATTAACAGCAATTAAAACTTCTGTAGAGGATGTCAACCATTGATAATGTCCAGAGAAGAAGGCAATAATACCTACATGTTATCCTTCTTACACGGTAAAAAGAACCTTCCTTTTTTATCTCTCAAATTATTCATTGCATTGCTGTGTTTCTTGCCTGCACCTCATATTTGCTACTCAGGAGAAACTTACATTTCTTTGGGCACCTCCCATTTAAAGAGTACAATATGTAACAAAATTCACAATTAAGGAAAAAAAATCAGTGGAGGTATGGAAATAGATATATTACTCAGAAGAGTCGTACAACCACAATTGTTTACATTCTTCCTAAATTATCATTCTGGTGATTAGGAGCAAAGGCAAGGTCTATTATTCGGGCTAGGCATAGTTAGATTGACAGTACCCAAAGATTAATTGATTCCCAATGTCATCATTTTTCCCATAACCATGAATGTCTCGATACTATATTGTATTGTAACGTAGGTCTTTCATTCATTTAACACACACACACACACACTGGGTACACCGCTCATTTTGTAAGCCTGGACATCTTACACAGGAAAAACACATCTTGTAAAGATCAATAACATTAATTGATCAAGTTTTTCAGGATTACATGTTCAGCAGGTATACTTAAGTGGTGTGAAAATATTAGGTCCTCATCGTGGAACTCCTTAAGGCACACTGCACAATCCTTAATAGTTGGTTAATGCCTTATCAGTTCCCTCTGATGCTAACGTTTCCTGCTGCTCCTAGTGTTTTGTCAGCTCCAGGCAATGCCAAACTCGATCTAATAGACAACATCTATCCCCCAGGCATTTCAAACACCTATTGATTTATTTAACACTTTTCTGAAGCAGAATTGAACCTACAAGGCATCCGAGTAAAAAGAAGTGAAGTACAATAGGAACATTTTTATATACGACAAAATTGTTGTTAAAATTTAAACAATTTTGAAACTTTCAGCATTGACTAGGGAAAGTAATATGTTTTTGGGGAATAAAACATTCTTATGAATTTTCAGATTAGCTTGATCAAAATGTCCATTTTAACTCAATTGGTGCTCGAAACAATTGTACATTGTGGGCCTCATTTACAATGATTTGGCGTAGGGCAGTGCCGCAAATGTTTCTGCGAAGCTGCCCTAAGCCAAATCGAAAATGCAGGAATACACCATATTTGCAAGATTCAGTGCATTCCTGTCCTTTCAGCCTGCGCCGGTGCACAATATGGTGCCTAGTGCCAACGCAGACACCCTTGCACCATTGTGCAATGGTGTTTGCGTTTTTGGCAGGATAGTTTTTGTGCAGGAAGGGACACCCTCCTGCACAAAAACAATCCATGGAGGCATTTTCCTCTTTCTATGTGTGCTGCATTCTGCAGCACAAATAGATAAAAACAAGGAGAAACAAACATATTTCTCCTTGTTATGCCTGCCCTAGGGAGACGTACAGTCAATGCGCCAAAACCCATGGGTGTTTTGCTTGGAAACACCCTCCGCAACACACGTGGAACACCTCCCAGATGCAGTGTAAGGCAAAGCAGTGTCTTGAGCTGCTGCATTGCCTTGCACCATATCTACGAAGCAATGCGTGGCCTCATAGATATGTGTCTGCACTCTGCTCTGCCGGAGCATCATAAAAAGTGACGCACCAGTGGCTCCATTAGGCTTCTAACTAAGCCCCTGAGTTTTGACCAAATTTACAGTTGTAGACAGATTTCATTAATAGAAGTATTTGCTGACAGTGACAGTCTGTAGAAAAATCTGAAAACAAAGGTTTTCTTGCGAGTCATGTATATTTTGGCCAATTTAACTTCAATACTGTAATAAAGAAAATAATTTCTTAGCCCACATTATTGCATTGTGGACTGAGTATTTTCTGCAGAGGTATGTGAGTTACCTGCAAAGCACAGACTCACGCCCCAACAAACCAGCACACCTTTGAAAAATCCAACACTTAGCTCCAAAATAGTCTATTGTCTCTGAGTGTGCTCTCTAATTTCTGATCCGACAATTCAGCAAGAGAGAGATTGGGTGCCTTTCTCAATGCTGACAGATATCCATTTTTAGCTTGTAGTTTTCTGTGCTGGATTTGTATTGGGTACACTTGAAAAAATATTACACAGCTTGAAAGGCTGAGGATGTCATAATCCTCCAGTTTTATGAGAAGTAGTGAATCCTTGGGTCATAAAATGCCTTTACTGCCATGTGGGGCACTGTGCCAACTCAGGGGCCGATTCCAATCTCGGCCGGTAGTGCTCCGAATCGGATTCGGATTCACCGGATCCGATTCGGAGCCCTGTTTCCCGACCGAATCGTACGCGGGTCCGGCCGAGCGAGCACCCGCGAAATCGCCGACCGACTCGAACGCGGCATCAACACGCTCCGACCGACTCGCATGGACACGACTCGCACCGCGCTATGGAGACGTCTCCCGGCCGGGTAAGTACGATGCGCGCCGCGAGCAGTCTGATCGACTCGCGCCGTCCGGCTCAACAAAGCTGTCGGAGCCGGACTTTGGGGGTCCGCGTCGGACCCCCCTGTACGCGTAGGCGCGCGAGTCGCACATACCTGTGCATGTACGCCGCGATGCGCATGGACGCGTACACGCTGTAGGGGGCGCCCTTGTCCGCCTCGCACCCATTGAGTCAATGGGAGCCCGCGTACGCGTTGTACGACAGGCTCCCATTGACTTCAATGGGAGTCCGACCGAATCGAGTCCGATTGCATGCGAACGCATCGTACTCGTTCCGTCGGACTGCTAGGGTCCGATTCGGTCGGAATTCTCTCCGGGTCCGGCTCGGTCGGAGAGAATTCCGGCCCGAATCGGAATCGGCCCCTTAGTCTTGAACGGTGGATCGTTTGTAACTACTTTCATATAAATGAGTAAGCATGATGCCTGGCATTCTATACTCACTATGTAACTACTGGTACCACCACAAATGCAAATATTTCATTTGAAGGCCACTGCATTCAGCCCGCAACCAATTACAGCACTCAGGACCTCACCACCTGTACTTCCTAACTTGCTAATTCATCCAACAGGAACAACATCGTTCTTTCAAGTTTTGATTGATATTTACAAATATCACAATTCTCTGAAACATGCCCATCAAACTTGAAGGGTAGTCCCCAAATTGTTAAACACTGACCAGTGGTATTTTTGAAGAAATGTTGGTCTACATAGCTTATTGTAAGCATTCATGACTGTGTGCATGCGTTGTTTCCTTTCTACCTCACAAGTCGTGAATCACAACTGGATTCTTTTAAAATTGATAGGCATCACCTTTGGTCCTGATGAAGGCAGATTGGCCTTTGAAGCAAACTACAGCTGTAACATGTAGACCAGTTACCCTGGGACACTAATCAGATCCCTGCATCCCTTAGATACAGTTAGTACCGTTTTTAATTTTAACAGGGAATTTATGAATAGCAGGAGCTCTCTCAGGTAGGTTGAGCCTCTCCAGATGTACAATCATTCTGGATGTGGGACTTGATGATGAAACATGCCGCAAACAATCCAAGGGTATGAGTCCAATAAAACCCTAAAGGGATGTCTTTTTTGCAGGATAACTGGAACCGTGCAGGGTAATTTCCTTACTGCCCTCTTGAATCAGGCTGCCTTACTTGAACATATTGTACTGGGTATTCATATGGCCATATGTTGTTGATGGTTTATAAAGAGCTCAAATATCTTTACAGGTGTCCTGGCACTGAAGAGAGACAGAACTGAGGTCGAACAGAGCAAGAGAAATCTATTGCTCACATAGCCAGGTTCCTAATGCCTTCCAAAAAAGGCAATATTTCTTGTGTCTTGTGCAATGTTGCCAGAAATTAATTCCACAGTTTGGCTGCTGTTACCGAAAATGACCTACCTCCAGAGTGAACACACTTAAATCTAGGTATTACTAGTTGGGACACATCAATAAAGCAGAGAAGATGACTAGGAGCATATGGAATAATGCTTTTCCTAAGGTATAGAGGACAGGTGTGATAAAAGACTTTATGAACGTGACATAGGTATTTAAACATAATCCTCTTAGCCAATGAAGAAAAACAATGAGACAGAGGCAGATGAGTGTCAAGGGAAGGCAAGAGCCAGTTTAGCCACTGTATTTTGAATACATTGGAGCCTTTTCAACAGCCCCGATTGGGCATGCAAGAAAAGAGATTTAGAGTAATTCAGGCAACTCAAGATGGTAGCCTGGAGCACTACCCAACGGGCCTAAAATAGAAGGAGTGGTAGAAGTTTCCTCAGCACTGGAAGCAGTAGAAAACCGGTGGAGGACAGATGGTTAGCCCGTTTTTTAAGGGACAGATAAAACTCCAAATAGAAACCCAAGTTTTTTTACCATCTTAGTTAGACCAGGAGAACCAGACAAAGATGGGGCCCATAAATTGAAAGAGAGAAGTCAGATAGATTGAATATGGTTAATCCATACCATCTCAGTTTTGCTGGAATTCAATTTTAAGGTATTTAGTCTCAACCAGGAAATAACTGCAGGCATTCACTGATGAAAGGTCACATGGGTGAATCATCCTGGACCTATCCATAACTATGATAAGTTCAGTATCATCTGCATAATTCATGCAATCAAGACCAAAACATTTCACCAACATCGTCAATGGATGGCTGTATGTATACAAAATAGTGGGACTGAGTGCCAACCTCTGAGGCACTTCCTGGTTCAATGCCTTAAATTCTGATAAAAAGGGAGGCAATATACTGCCTAACATCTACTCTTCAAGTAGGATTCACACCACTGGAATACTGACCCACGGGTCCCGATCTCTAACTGCTTGGACAAAAGGATGGAATGTGACACTGTACTGAATCCAAAAAGAACAATTGATGGACAGAATGCAGAACAATGTCATACATTCACCCCAGTACAGAGATCTGGGCCTAAATCCATCGTTTTTTTGCTCACCATGCCATTCCAGTTTGGACCCAGCCATATGCAAATCAGTCTTGACCCTGTGCCTCATGGGAACAGTCCAGCCCGAACTGCCAAGCCAGGTCCTCCCTGGACCGGAAACAAGCATCCTAGGACCTAGGACCGGTCCACCTTTTGTCCTGAAATTGCCCAGGTGGGATTTGAGGTTGATATGTTTGAAAGAGCTGTTCTCAAAAAAATTAAGCAAGCTATTAAGTTCATCCCTAAACCTATGTTTAACATCTCTAAGGAAGAACACCTTGCCCTCAAGAAACTCAAAGATGACACCTCACTTACCATCAAACCTTGCGATAAAGGTGGAGGAATTGTCATTTTTGATTCTGACAAAATCAAAATGGAAGGCCTTTGAGCTCCCCAAGACACTACGCTAAGATTATGACCAACCCTGAACCCCATCTTAAATGCCGGATCTTGAACTTGGTCGAGGCAGCTGTAGATAGTGGGTTTATCTGCCAGAAAGAGGCTGAGTTCCTCACACCCACTTACACCTGCATCCCTATAATTTATGGGGTGCCAAAGACTCATAAAAATCAAACTGATCCCCCCCTTAGACCTATTGTGTCTACTATTGGGGCGGCTACTGAACCCCTCTCCAAGTATGTGGACCAATTTCTTAAACCTTTGGTAGCCACTCTCCCTCGTACATTAAAGACACGGGCCATTTCATTTCTCAAATTGAAGGCCTTCCATACAATAATGCCCAGGAGATCCTGGTAACCATGGACTTGGAATCCCTTTACTCCAACATTCCCCAAAAGGAAGCTTTAGCAGTTATTAAAAATACGCTAGAGGAAGACCACTTTTCCCTAACTCTTCTTTCATTCTTCAACTCCTTGACATTGTTCTATCTGAAAATTTCTTTGAGTTTGATAATTCCTTTTTCCACCAGATCAAGGGGTTAGTATGGGAGCTGCGTGTGCTCCTAGTGTAGCCTGCCTGTATATGGGGCATTTTGAAAAGTGCAACATATACAACGAAGTGGCCCCCTTTATGAGAATGTCCACCACTGGTCCCGCTTCATTGATGACAATTATTTCATATGGCGAGGAGACCAGGACACACTCAATGAATTTATAACCTGGATCAACTTAGCGGATCCCAATTTGACCTTCACAGCCCATATCAGTACCCAAAAATTGGAATTTCTGGATGTGTGGATAGAGGCTTGTGACCACAAACTCACTGTCTCACTCTACACGAAACCCACTGCCAGAAATAATTTATTGCATTATCAGAGCTTTCACCCTAAGTGCCAAAAAGAGGGAATCCCATTTAGCCAGTTTCTCAGGTATCGGAGAAACTGTACCACCATCGGCGAATACATGTACCATGCCGGGAACCTTAAGAGCAAACTCATTGACCGAGGCTATCCTCCCAAACTTGTTAAGAGTGCTCTCAAAAGAGCGAAATATTATGATCGGGACTCAATGTTTCAACCTAAAGCTATCAATAAACTTGACCAGCTGGTTTGTGTTACTAAACACTCCTGGTTTAACAACAAAATGCGTCAAATTGTTAACTCCCAATGGCATCTTCTTAATTTGGACCATTCCATGCCGTCCATTAGTAGACCCATTTTTTCGTTCAAAAGGAACAAAAATCTGAGAAATATGCTAGTACATGCCAAAAGACCCCACAGGTCCCGCAATATGCAGCTCTCCCTTTCGGGAGGTACCCCGGTTCAGGGTAACCACAGATGTGGCAACTGCCAGGCATGCCAAAATGCTATTGTGGGAGATCATATTTCCATCAACTCTCGCACTGTTTACCTCAAAGAAATGACCAATTGCCGCTCTTCCAATATTGTATACGCCATTTTATGCCCCTGCGATCTGGCATACATTGGAGAGACAGCCAGGGAATGCCGAGTTCGCATTGGTGAACACAAATCCAACATCAGGCTTTCCAAACACTCGGCCCCATTAGTGAAACATTGGGTGCAGCTAAAACACAGCGAAAAAGATCTACGCTGGTTTATCTTGGAAAAGATACGTAGTCCTTCTGGCACTAATGTGACTGCCATCCGTCGGAAGCGTGAACTATTCTGGATGTTTTCTCTTAACACCAAAGACCAAGGTCTGAACGAAAACCTACAGTGGGAACATGCTTTCCTTTAATGCGATATTTGTCCCGTGCTGTACTGGTAACTACATTTCTTTAAAAACTTTTCTTGGAATCTGTCTTACTTCAAATCTATTGAAACTTATGAGAAATTTGTCTTTTTGTATGATTTTTCTTGTATTTCTTTGTACCGTTTTTGCATCGTTTGTGTACCTTTATGGATTTTTATTATTCTACTGTATTTCATATTTTCCTTATTGTTCACTTACTCCGGATTGAGTTTGCATTCTTCTTTAGCGTCTGTCCTTTCAGTAATTAAATCCACCCGGTTTTCGGTGCTTTCCGAGATTTTGGCCTTGGGTTAGATGACCCTTATGAGCTATTTGGTTACTTATTTGCTGTTCAGCGTTCCTGGAGCTCGTCCATCCAGTCCCTGAATCCATTTCGTCTCTTGGGTATTTCTGAGACCCTCTGTTAGGGTCAGATGACTTCCTTCACTCATTACATTGGTCCGCTTTCCGCCCATTCTACATTTAAATCTTGGCGCCACTACGTGTCAATGCTTGAGCCCTCTTTCGTCAGCCACGAAGCAACGACTACCATGTTGCCGCCCATATCCGCGTTATCTAAGTAAGTTGCGGTCATTTCCGAGTTCGCGCTTTGCTTGTTTTACGATATTGGACATCTTCTGGATGGTCCTGCCTTAGCCTACTTGTGTTTTTATGACTATAGATCCCTCCGGTATCCAGATTTAGGGACTTCGATGAAAGCCTGTTATTTCATTTTCGGCACGTCCTTGGCCCGAGTGGTGAACTCTTGAACCCTCCGGGTATGTTTATTTGTTCATCCCTTCTTTTCGTGTATTTGGGCTGTTCTCTTTGTCACCCTTTTGTTATTTTGCTGCCTCTTTTTCAGAATTGTGTGTTTTGATAATTTTCAACTGTAAGAGATTGAGATCCTTTATCATGCCCCTAGTGTTATTACATCGAACCTCCAGGCTGTTGATGTTGTTACACACGGGTACAGCTAAAGTACCTGACGATGTCACGTGATTTGAGCATTTAACGCTCTTCTCATTTCTTGCACCTTTATTTGTCTGAAATGTATTTTTACTTCAGGGCCCATTGGGATTTTTGACTGTTTTTGGCCCCTGTTTAAAGGATATATCAGTGGCATAATATTGGAGCTTGTCACGTTCATCTACATTTGGTATCTTTATAGCTGCTGTTTGTTTCTTATTTTTACAGTTATTATCGGGCTCCTTTTATGTTTGGTCAGACAAATCTCTTCCTGTTTTCAGTGTGTCATCGCTGCCTATATAACCTCGGATTACAGGTAACTAGTAAGGGTTTCTTGCTTGTCACCTCTATTACTGTGTCTCTGGAAATAGGTTACTTCTTTCGGATAGCTGCCCCCGGACTTCATTGCAATTGTTTTATCATTGTTTCAGATTTCATTTTCACATTCTTGGAATATCCCAGGACACGCAGTCACTCAGTACCCTGGCGGTCGTACCTTCATGTAGAACTTTATCAACTACCTGATTCTTATTGCCATTTTTATGCAGGTGCTAGCGTATGCCTTACCTCACCTGGATCACCTTATTGAGCTTCCCTGCATGACATCATTTGGCTTGCTCTATTGTGCAGTTTTTCGATCTACCGGTGGGTATTTAGCATTAGTGCTATCCTTCTGTTCCTCTGTTCTCCCGCTGTTCGGGGTTATCGAAATTACTCTAGCTAGTTGAGCAGTATCTCTTTGTTTCTTTTTTATATAAAAAATGTTCATTTTTGCATCTGTTTATGGTTTAGAATCTTCAAGTTTTTTCACTATTTCATTTATTAATATGTTTGTGTTTTCTTGTCCTTTGCTCTGCCTGTTTAATTGTGCACTATTTAAGTATTATTATTATTTTTTATTTTTTTCTTTCAGCCTAAATAGAACAGAAATTTTCTCCTTGTTTATCCATTATTTACATGAACAGTGCTGCAAGAATAGTCTAATATGTTAGCTTTTTGTCTCATTTTAATCAGTGTTTTCACTTAATTTGATGATATCAGCAATCTAATGCATATCAGATATTGTAATTAGCTAATGGATTGTTTATTATTATATGTCTACTTATTTTCAGAAACTCTCCCACCACCTCATTGATGTTGGTAATCACGCCCTGATGAAGGTGATTAGCCATACCTGGCTTGTACACCGAAACGCGCGTTGGCGCTTGTGATACTTCTACGATTGTTTGTAATGTGGAGTTATTACATTTATGAGATGTATTGAATACAATAGTATTTATTATTCTGTTTTGTCTTATGCATAGTATGTATGTTGGTTGCTTGTATGAAAGAGGTATGAGAGTATGTCTGATGTTGCGAGTTATTTGAATGAGAGGTGGGACCATATATATGTTTATTTATTTATTCAATAATATTTTTGTATCACTTTTGAGTATTGTGTATCTTTATTGAAAAAAGCAAAAATAAATATATTTTGTGATACTTTTGTCTCTTCTATTCTCCAGCACTGTTTAGACTTTTATATTATATGACGTTTAGCATTTTGTTTAAAAAAATAGGTAGGGGATTTTTGTTTGTTTGATTGCTCCTGGACCGGAAACAAGCATCCTAGGACCGGTTTCGGGCTTTCAGCCCTCATCAGCCAGGATAGCTTGACTCCAGTGGCATGGAGAGCACGGGACCCATGTCTGGGCATACCCGTCTCACTCGAGGTGACAAATGCAAAAAGAACAATTGATGGACAGAATGCAGAACAATGTCATACATTCACCCCAGTACAGAGATCTGGGCCTAAATCCATCGTTTTTTTGCTCACCATGCCATTCCAGTTTGGACCCAGCCATATGCAAATCAGTCTTGACCCTGTGCCTCATGGGAACAGTCTAGCCCGAACTGCCAAGCCAGGTCCTCCCTGGACCGGAAACAAGCATCCTAGGACCGGTTTCGGGCTTTCAGCCCTCATCAGCCAGGATAGCTTGACTCCAGTGGCATGGAGAGCACGGGACCCACGTCTGGGCATACCCGTCTCACTCGAGGTGACAAATGCAAAAAGAACAATTGATGGACAGAATGCAGAACAATGTCATACATTCACCCCAGTACAGAGATCTGGGCCTAAATCCATCGCTTTTTTGCTCACCATGCCATTCCAGTTTGGACCCAGCCATATGCAAATCAGTCTTGACCCTGTGCCTCATGGGAACAGTCCAGCCCGAACTGCCAAGCCAGGTCCTCCCTGGACCGGAAACAAGCATCCTAGGACCGGTTTCGGGCTTTCAGCCCTCATCAGCCAGGATAGCTTGACTCCAGTGGCATGGAGAGCACGGGACCCACGTCTGGGCATACCCGTCTCACTCGAGGTGACAAATGCAAAAAGAACAATTGATGGACAGAATGCAGAACAATGTCATACATTCACCCCAGTACAGAGATCTGGGCCTAAATCCATCGTTTTTTTGCTCACCATGCCATTCCAGTTTGGACCCAGCCATATGCAAATCAGTCTTGACCCTGTGCCTCATGGGAACAGTCCAGCCCGAACTGCCAAGCCAGGTCCTCCCTGGACCGGAAACAAGCATCCTAGGACCGGTTTCGGGCTTTCAGCCCTCATCAGCCAGGATAGCTTGACTCCAGTGGCATGGAGAGCACGGGACCCACGTCTGGGCATACCCGTCTCACTCGAGGTGACAAATGCAAAAAGAACAATTGATGGACAGAATGCAGAACAATGTCATACATTCACCCCAGTACAGAGATCTGGGCCTAAATCCATCGTTTTTTGCTCACCATGCCATTCCAGTTTGGACCCAGCCATATGCAAATCAGTCTTGACCCTGTGCCTCATGGGAACAGTCCAGCCCGAACTGCCAAGCCAGGTCCTCCCTGGACCGGAAACAAGCATCCTAGGACCGGTTTCGGGCTTTCAGCCCTCATCAGCCAGGATAGCTTGACTCCAGTGGCATGGAGAGCACGGGACCCACGTCTGGGCATACCCGTCTCACTCGAGGTGACAAATGCAAAAGAACAATTGATGGACAGAATGCAGAACAATGTCATACATTCACCCCAGTACAGAGATCTGGGCCTAAATCCATCGTTTTTTTGCTCACCATGCCATTCCAGTTTGGACCCAGCCATATGCAAATCAGTCTTGACCCTGTGCCTCATGGGAACAGTCCAGCCCGAACTGCCAAGCCAGGTCCTCCCTGGACCGGAAACAAGCATCCTAGGACCGGTTTCGGGCTTTCAGCCCTCATCAGCCAGGATAGCTTGACTCCAGTGGCATGGAGAGCACGGGACCCACGTCTGGGCATACCCGTCTCACTCGAGGTGACAAATGCAAAAAGAACAATTGATGGACAGAATGCAGAACAATGTCATACATTCACCCCAGTACAGAGATCTGGGCCTAAATCCATCGTTTTTTTGCTCACCATGCCATTCCAGTTTGGACCCAGCCATATGCAAATCAGTCTTGACCCTGTGCCTCATGGTCCCAGGATGCTTGTTTCCGGTCCAGGGAAGACATGGCTTGGCAGTTCGGGCTGGACTGTTCCCATGAGGCACAGGGTCAGACTGATTTGCATGTGGCCATGTCTGAACTGGGGTGGTGGAGTGAGCTAAAGAATGATGATGGATTAAACCCAGATCAGTTGACTGGGGGTGAGTGTTTGATTAGCTCAAGCGCTCCGTCCATCATCCCCTTTGGTATCACTGTACTGAATGCGGCAGACAACTCCAGCAGCAGTAAGGCTGCTGATTCACCCTTTGCTGTTCACATTGTAGCATCATCAAGAACCTATAACAGTGATGTTTCTGTAGTGTGTGCCAGTCGAAACCCAGACGCTAGAGGGTCCAGGATCTGGTTTTGTTCCAAAATAAAGCAGAAATCTGACTGTTAACATGCTTCACAAGGATTTTAACTTTAAAGGGCAGCAATGAGATCTGGAAAAGTCTGCCTGGTCTGCATTGGGTTTCTTTAGTAAGGGGACAGTCAATGCATTTTTCTAATCCTCTGTAACCCAGGTGTTAGTTAAGGAATGATTGCAGACATCAAGTAGAAGTCTGGCAAATTCTGAGACTGGGTGGTACAGGAGCCAAAGATGAGCCCTACAAGATAGAATGTGTAATCTCAACAAACTGGTCTAAGGAAAATAAATCAAAGTGGCCCAGGGATGGTGCTACAGGCAAATTTCCAGCTGCTCCATCCGAGCCATAGTTAGCAATCCAGATTGGTACACACTAGGAAAAGGAAGAAGGTGCTCAGCTAAAGATCCAAGTTCTGGTATCAGGTTCAGTGAGTTCCTATGAGTTATATGCTAACTTAATTCTAAATATTTTCAATTCAGATCACAGAACGTTTGTAACATCTAAATAAATACTGATGGCCTTCGTCTTCTTACCAGCTGCCTTTCAACCACAGGTTTCTGAAACATCAAAGTGGCTAAAAGGAACTCTAGACCTACCTCAGCAGTCTTACTTGTCAGTTCCTTTTTTATCTGTAGCTGAGAAACAGCTTCATTTCCAGTAATCACTTTGAAAATCATATTTCACAGCAGAATATAATTAATCAAACCTACATAATGCATAACCTGTAAAGAGGCTAATGACTGTATACCATGAAGGAATAACTCAGCAATTAGTACGGGCCCCTTGATATACCTCCGTGAAAAAATTGTTGTCCAGAGATTTTCGTTTTTGATTTGTGTTTTTGTATCATTAGAGAAGTAATTTAGCTTGTGTAGACATTGCTAACCTGGGCTGAATTTTTCTGGAGACATTTTTAAAAATGGCAGATGTGTTGCAGTGATGATGTAATTTTTCAGGAACCATGAGACCAAGGGGCATATTAGCAAGACCCACGTTAAAATTATCGCCGTTTTAGCGGCAGGAAACAGCCGCTAAAGCGGCGATAATGGGCTTGATAATATGGCCTTGAGAATTCCAATAGAAGCCCAGGTTAGATGTCCAGCACATCTAACCTGGGCTTCTATTGGAATTCTATAACGCATATTAGCAAGCCCATTATCGCCGTTTTAGCAGCAGTTTCCTGCCGCTAAAACGGCGATAATTTTAACGTGGGTCTTGCTAATATGCCCCCTAGATACTTCATTTTGGTGTCAAAACATTGGTTTTGTGGGTCAAGTAGTCTTATAGAGACAGAAAATAACTCTTCAGAGCAACCCAGTCACCATTTTCCAAAATGACGGATCTATAAAGTGTTTTAGCCATCATATTGGTAATTTATTTGAATATTGTTTTTGTTTCAGTTTTTCCATTGATTTAAATTCGTAAACATGAGGGAAGCAGGTGGTAGCAGAGGATCTGTACCTTCTGACATAGTGTTGCTAACTACAAAATCTGAGAACTCCTTCAACAAAGAAAAATGTGTCACATGCCAAACTAATCCGAAAGAAAAGCTAACATCAACTGCGGCTGGACAAAAGAGAGTTTGAGATGCTGCAGAAATATGGCAGGAGAAAGTTCACAAAAGATTGAAACTGATGGGTGAAGAGGATCAAATATTTTATCATTGTAACAACAGGTGCTACAAGATGCATACAATGGGAAAAAGCCTGGAAAATATTTGTAAAAAAATAGCACAAACCAGTGAATCACAACAAGAATCTGAGTCTTTTGAGAAAGCGATGACAACAAAACACAATACCCACCCACTTAGAAGATCGATGGCTTACTCTCATTCAACTCCAGCAACGGATCAGAAAGCAGAGGATCTTCAATATGTTATCTGTGGTTTAGCGAGAACAAGGGTCAAATGGGTTGATGAAAGAACAAAGTACAGAGTATGTGAGTCTCAAAGGGCAAACATGTTTTTATCTGCAGCTAGTTTCTTTCAGGATGAAGTTTTCAGCCGAGTAGCTGACCTAAACAGCAAGGTGAATGTATTTGCAGCAGATTTGTATGCCCACCCAAACTGCATGCATGCATCCATTCGAAAATATGAATATGCAATGAGCTCCCAGCAGCAACGTAACCACCAGCCTTCAGTTAAGTATGCACTCTTTAAAAAAGCAAATACATTTTTAAAGCCACTCTTGAGTGCTGGCTACGGGTTCAAACTCTAAAGATAAGAGAAATAAGGGTCAACATTGATGAATCTGAATTGATCCATAATAATGAAATTAAGATTTTCTGGTGAGAATGTACAATGACAGAATTTGTTTTTGTCAGTCTAACAAAAAGAATGAGCCACTTATGGTGTTCTCAGCTGATTTGACTCCTGAAGTTCTTGCAGCCAAAATAAGGTTACAGGTGCAATAAAATCAGCAGGAACCATTTTAAGAAACATCCTGAAAGATTTAGATTTTGGACTTAATGACAAATTTTGTGACGCCCCAGTGGTCCGCAAATCATGGGAGAATTCCTGATGTTGTCTTAACATTTTTTACATCATTGCAAATCAAAGCAAAACTGTTACAAACTAAAGTTCTTGAGTTCGAAACAGAAGCAGACATCATTAATGATGACTTTGAAGATATAAGCGAAGAATTAGAAGACAATCCCATGAACCGGCAGGCTTATGTTGTGCAAGTGTACTGTCTTTTCCAAATCATGTTTTATGAATTACATCACAGCAAAAAGAAAACTCTGCTACACATGATGACTGCCCATGCAGTCTATGACAAGTGCACAAGAAGACAGCTAATCACTTCAATTAATAGGATCGGTGTACCAACAAGTTATAATGACATAGTACGGAGCAGGAACTTGCTGTAAAATCATGTGAATCCAACAGCACACCACTTCCATGTTACTTTACCAGGAAAGGATTTACAATTGCTGCTCTCGATAATTTTGATTTTGAAGACAGCTCTTCTTTGCCTGGAAAATCCAGCACACATGATACTGCCATGCTGCTTTTTCAAGACTGTACCAATGATATAGCTGCTGGGAAACAAACTGTGTCAGCTGTAGGCATAAACAAAGCAGCAAACTTATAACCTAACTGCCTTGCAAAAGTGTGCAAAATCACTACAAGCCATCAACACATCCCAGTCTACCAGAAAATTTCAAAGTGGCTGAGGACACGGATCTTCTTCTACCTGATGCTGCGGTCCTCAAGGCTGATTTAACTGAATTTATCATATCGCTCATTTGGTGCGGACTGAAGGATGAAGAGAAGATAGTTCCTTCTTGGACTGGAATTCATTCTCTGATCTCCGAGAATACCGTCCCACTGAAAAAGGTTGGGTTTTTACCAGTAATGCCATCTCCAGTCACAAACTATGCAACAGTACACATAGCTCTAAAATATTTCCAAAAGGTGCATGCTCAACTTGAAGACCAGCCTATTCTGCCAATATTTTGCAATGAAGATGTTTATCGTATTGTAGCTGACCTTTTTATTGGCAATCCAGTAGAATTTGATGATCTATATCCAATGATGGGCATTTTCCACATGACAAAAGTTGCGTTGCAGTGTGCAGGAACTTATCTCAGTGGATGTGGCATAGACGATTCACTTATTGAGGCTGAAATTTTTGGAAGCAAAACTGTTCAGTCAGTATTGAGTGGAACTCATTATATTGATACTAGGTATGCTCATCATCTCTGAGGAAATAAAAATATTGCATTGGAATGCTTTCTGGAACAAGAATGACAAATTAAATTTTGCATATCCTATCTCAGAAGTGAACAAGACACAAGGTTCACCCAAAAGACAGAATGGAAAGTCAGGCAATGTTCAATACACTCAGTTCAAAATCAGAAAACCTGAAAAACAAGTTTGTGGAGTTTGTCGAAGAATGTGAAGAAAAATTAGAACTTGGCAAGTACTGGGGAAATGTTTTACACATGATTGCTCTAGTGAAAAACCTGGTACATGCTGATCAGAAAGGTGACTGAGAGCTGCACGTGAAGACTGTCGAGTCACTGATTACTGTGTTTCATGAATTTGATTGCATAAACTACCTGAAATATAGGTTCTGGTATTTGGAAAGAGTGAAGAAGCTAGAGTTGGAAAAAACATACCTCTACATAAGATTCATCCAAAGAAATTTTTTGGTGAAAGACAGAGAGGGAATGTTCAATGCTGTGGCTCCAGATATGAAACTGGAACAGATGATCCAGAGATCACAGAAAAGCTCCAAGGGAATTGTTGGTCAGACACGTAAAAGTGAGTATGTTGCTCAATGGCAGCTAGTTTACCATGAAGTCCTTTCTATTTGCAATGTTTTCAGAGAGATGACCAATTCAAAATTAACCACAAACATGTGGGAAAGAGAGGGGAATGTTTTATTAAGCATGTTGACAGCCTTCTTCATTTCATGCAGCAGCAAGGAAACCCCTCTGAAATGACTGAGCCTGTGTGACTACACAACTTCGTGACCAAACAATAAGTGGAGAACAATATAAAGACATGTCTACTTGATGTTCTGGAACATGGACTGAAACTATAAGGCAGACTTGAAGAGGAGAGATTTGTATTGAAAGAGAAAAAGCTGTTTGACATAATCACTAAAGCTAAACTTCCACGCTTTATTTGCCATAGTAAGAGTTTCCTCCAACCAGCCACTGCAAAACAGGTTACAAAACAAACAACTTTCGCAAGCACATAGAGAGATGAATGTAGCAACAGAAAGGGGAGAATGTATTAGGGACATTCTGTGGCATGATCTTCTTCCAACAAATGCATTATTTGATAGAGATGTTGCAACCAAATCAGTGAAGCACAGACTCGTAAAAGAGCATGAAAGAAAACTTTCACCTGAAGAATTTCAATTCAGAAAGGTGTCCTCATTGAAAACTGCTGTTGTTGTGGACTATATGTCACAATTGTGAATGGTCAAGATTTCATCCATGCAAAACTTCAGAGGTCATTCAGACTGTTCTACAGATATCAAAGTTAGTGTGAACCTTGCAAGAACTGCACATTGTCTTTGACAGTTATCTTGAACTAGCTGTCAAAGAATGTGAGAGAATCAGACATATGTCTACATGTGGAACAATTGACCTTGCCTGCATCAAAAATTCAACACCTATACCTGCGCAACTTGATAAATTCTGGTCATCAACATCAAACAAGATGAACTTGGAGATGTTAACTCGCCAAAACATTGCTGATGCTTCAGTGAACATTGAATTTCCAATTATTGCAAGTGGAATGCTTTTCAATGAGGAGTTGGTGCCTGCAGAGATATATTCAAAAGGTACAGGCCATATTGTTCAAGAACTTAACAGCAAACTGGAGGAAGCTGACCTTTGTGTTGAGCTACATGTTGAGTGGGCTGTTCGAAATGGCTCCAATCGAGTCATTATACTGTCAAATGACACAGATGTAATTTTTGTGCTACCTAGATTTGTTGCAATGTTCAGAAGTCAAGGATTGCCAGAGTTATGGATACGTTATGGAACAGGCGAGAAAAGACACTTAATCCTGCTTCTTATTCTCTACAAGAAACTTGACCTAGATATGCCCAGTGTTCTTACCAAGGCACATGTTCTTATGGGTGATGATGACACTATGAGCAAAATTAGAATAAAGCTTGGAGGTTTAACTGCTGAACCTTTTAAGTTTCTAAAAGGATTTTCTTAGACAGAAGAAGAATGTGACTTTAAAGACGTAGAAAAATACCTTGTGCGTGTGTGGGAAACGAGTTCTGACTGTCACACATTTGACAATCTTTGGTACAGTGAGTTCAAGAGATCAATCCTGCTAAGTGACCATCCACCGAGGTTATATTTTGTGCGTGGACACATTGAAAGAGCGTTCTACTTGATCAAAAGATGTGCAAAAGTTTTGGGTCATGCAGATGTAGACAAAGATCTGTGTGAATTTGGTTGGGAAGATATTGATGGGGTGCTAAAAGCTACAACATTTCTAAAGCCCCCACCCACAGAATTACATATACATGTACCTGTAAAACCTGTGCTACGAAAAAATGTCTTTGTCGATATGCTCTTCTCAAATGTTCAACATTCTGCAAACATACCATGAGCGATTGCCAAAAAAGATAAATAAAGTAAACTATAAAAATGTGTCTAAAACAGGAGTGATAAACATTTTTTTTCATATTCTGATCATAAACATTGTTTGATGTATACATAAAAAAATGAAAAAACATTATTATTTGTTTCATTTATATGTATGTCTCTCTTCCTCTATTTGGAAAATGGTGGAAGGGTTGCTCTGAGGAGTTATTTTATGTCTCTATAAGACTACTTGGCCTTCTAAACCTATGTTTTGAAACCAAAATGAAGTAAATAGGTATCTTTTATTTAAATTTTTATTTTTAGAGCGCAGAAATTAATATATACATTATGATTTCAAAAAGAATGCAGGGATCAATATAATATGACATTATACAGTTTTGTGCAAAAAACCCCAACATGTCCAAGTGCAACTTTCACTATCCCACCCAGCCACAGCGGGGAAACCCATTTGCATTTCACAACAACTAAAGTGCATTCTGTGCAAAGTGCATTTTGTGCATATAAAGTGTAATGTGCAAAAGTGCAAACGTGTTTGAAATGCTTTTCATTTGCATTTGCTCCAGCTCCTATACTACCTAATCTGTAATTCAACCCATTCAAAAAAGTAAACAAGCTTCCAATCACTAGATTGGGTTTTTCCCTGCAATGTGCTCCCAAGAATGCCATATGGCATTAAGCCTCTTCATACACCCCACCCGCTTTGTGTACGCTTCTTCAAATTTCATAGTCCGTGTCATCTTTGCCTTCCAGCCCTGAACTGTTGGAATCAGACTGGTACTCCAGTACTGCAGAATATAGGATTGTGCGATCGTCAGTGCAAGTGAGAGAAAAATCTGTCCTCCCATATTAAGCCACTGGATCTTCTTGGAGACCCCGAATAGCACTAAGCTTGACTCTGAGATTATTCTAAAGTGTAAAGCCTGACTAATGACCTCAAATAATTCCATCCAAAAATCTAATTTGGAACAAAAACTTGTGGAGCCAATCTGTTACTCCTTGCTGATGACAGTGAAAACAGTTATCGAGGACCAACGGTTATATTTTATGAAGGGTTACTGTTGTATAATATGCCATCCAGCAAGATAAGAGTGACATTCTTTGAAAAGTTGCCTCTAGTAAAGATTTATAACCTATCTCTGAGACAGCATATCAGTCCCTTTCTGGTAAATTACATTGCGTTCTTTCAAGGACCCTGGATAGGAATCCAGCAATTTTGTCTTTCAGGACTGGTCTCTAAGCAGTCTATAACAGTTTCCTTTTCCCATCAATTTGCTTTTACAAAGTGCAAGGCTTATAGGGGCATATTCACAAGGACTTATCACCGAGTTATCGCCACCTTAACGCATCAAAAGTGGAGATAGATTTAACGCCCCATTCACAAGCGGGTGCAAACTGCAGACATCGCCAGTATTCCCGCGATAACTGCCGCAAATTTTACCCCCACGGGTGACACCACCAACTAACCCTAATGAGATGCAGAGTAGGTGTTCCCGTGCAAAAACACACGAAAACACCAATACACCACTTTCACAACGAACTGCCAGATCTGCGATGCGAACCAAAAACAGGCGATAAGCCGCGGTGAATGAAAGGGAGCCCAGCCAAAAGCCACATCTGAAGACCCACAGATGCCATGGAGACAATGATCATGCAGCTCGGAGACCCATGAGGGCCACAACACCCAACGCCACCACTCCCAGGCCCCCCCCGGACCTCCCCCTCCCGGACAAACACATACCGTGCACGACACAAGAGCCACAAAAAGCACATGATGTTGCACAATGACAAAAAGAAACACACATGTGTGGTCAGAAGAACGAGAAACAGTCACTCATCATTGAAGTAACAACCAAAAATTTTATTGAAATACAACACAAAACACCAATGCGGAAGACTCCTGTCGGGTCCGTCCGGGACAACCTTGATGTCACAGCCTGGAAAAAAAAGCACCAAATCAGAACATGTGTCATGCGCACATCAAAGGAGCATGACACAGAGAAACAGAGAAGGAAAGAAAGGCAGAGAGAGAAAGAGAGAGAGAAGGAAAGGAAGGGAGAGAGAGAGAGAAGGAAAGGAAGGGAGAGAGAGAGAGGGAGGGACACTGCCGCCCGCACACCCAGGCACCACTGCTCACCTGCTGCCACCAGTGTGTCTCCAACCACGTGCCGGTATACACTGCAAGCCACCAGGTCTGCAATCTGTAATCGAGGCCAGAGTCAATCATGGAAGAGTCCATCTCACTGCACACGGCAACAACGCCTGTTCGTCCTGCGCAAACATGGAGCTGCACCCTACCCCCTCCCACTGGCCAGCGCTGGCTGTCCGCACTTGCGCACCCAGGCCCCACTGCTCACCTGCCGCCAACGGTGTGTCCACCAGTGGGCACACCACGTGCCCGTGCAAGCTCCAGGCCCCGGTCCCACCACCATGACATGCTCCACATCATGCGGACCCGCACCGCTGACCAGCAGGTCCCACACATGACGCTGAGTCCTGAGGCATCAATGGCAGAGACCACATCAGTGAACACGTCATCATCGCAGGCTGCACACCCGCTCAGCAATTTCGGTGCCACTAACCCTGTGCAACCCCAGTCAGCGCCACGTGGTGGTGGGCCCGTGATGGCCGCAAGGCTTTGGGTGCCACTAACCCTGTGCAACCCCAGTCAGCGCCACGTGGTGGTAGGCCCGTGACGGCCGCATGGCTTCGGGTTCCACTAACCCTGTGCGCAACAACTCATGGGCCCTTTATGATTGAGAATCGTGGAACGTCCGTCATCCAGTCACCACCGGCAGTGGGGAATGTGACATTGTCGGCCCCTTATATTGGCGGGGTCACATGGCCTGTGACGCTTGTGCCGGATGGGTGTGGTGTGTGTGCAAACCTGCCCTCAGGGAGTGGCCGTGACATGCTGACAACTAGACCAGTGACCTGCAGACCACTAGCGTGTAAACCTGCGACATGTAGCTATGTGGCCCCCCCTTGAAGCGTAAGCGGAGTGGTCTGGCCTGGCATACCCCGGACCAGCACAGGGCTTGCAACAATTACTCGGGGTCTCTGGGCGTGGTTTAGTCCATGTCCGGACAAGGAAGTGACTAATGCGTGTGTCCCTGTTGTAGTGTCTATGGCACCCGGAACGCAATCGGCAATGTAGCACACTGTGACTGGAATTCCACTAGATGAGCATCATTGACGTTAGGGGGAATCACTGACCCTACATTCATCCACACATCCATACATGAATGATGAAAGACATGACACAGCAGTGCGTTTCTGAATGTTTAATGCACATCCAGTGGAGTTTTGCAGCTGGAGCAGTACAGGGCCATGCCAACCCCACTTCACAATATGGGCCGTGGAGGGCCAGCCAGAGACCATCAGGGAATGACAAGTACAGGGGAAGAGGAAGGGTACAGTCCGCAGTGTGGTCGCCTTGTCATTGGTCACCAAACAGGATATGGCAGTCCATGTTGCGGTCCAAGGTGAGTGCAGCAGAGTGTATCAGGGGTCAGTGGAAGGTCATGGGCCCATGTGCGGCACCAAGCAGCAACAGGCCAGGTGGAGGACATGAATGCTAGTGCCTCCTTCTGATCTCAATCCCATCCACGTCCTCGGATGTGTGCTCTGCCCCACCTGTGGGTGGTGCAGTCCCGGCTGCGGCACTGTGTGCCACTGACACATCAGGGGCCGGAGGTGGATTGTCGGCCGCACTGTGTGGCAGTGACACATCAGGTGCCGGAGTGGAAATGCCTGCCGCACTGTGAGGCACTGACACACCGGGGGGCGGAGATGTGGATGGTGTAGGAGCAGCAGCATTCATCTGCGCCACGCCTTGTGGCAGCAATGCCATGATGAGGACATGCAGGGCATGGTAGATCCCAGCTACATTTTGCTGATGTGCAGCGGTGGCTGCCATCCTTTCCGCCTCCATCCGCACCATGTCCTCCATGAGCCTCCGCATGTGTGCCAGCTCACGGCTGAGATCCCTGGAGCCACTCTGAGTGGACAGGTGTTCTTGTCTCCGAATCATGACTCCAGCGATGTCAGCCAGGGCTCGTTGGTGTGGCCTGTGGGTGTCCGTTAGGGACTGGAGGTGGTCCCTGATGGGACTTAGACAGCCATGGATCAATCAATCAATCAATCAATCATGTCACTTATAAAGCGCACTACATACCCGCAAGGGTCTCAAGGCGCTGGGGGAAGAGGGGGGTGGTGCTGCTACTGATCGAAGAGCCAGGTCTTGAGGAGTCTTCTGAAGGCCAGTAGGTCTTGGGTCTGTCGAAGGTTGGTGGGGAGGGTGTTCCAGGTCTTGGCGGCGAGGTGGGAGAAGGATCTGCCGCCGGCGGTCGTTTTCTCGGATGCGGGGGACTGTGGCGAGGGCGAGGCTGGTCGAGCGGAGCTGGCGGGTGGGGGTGTAGAAGCTGAGTCGTCTGTTGAGGTAGGCTGGTCCGGAGTTGTGGAGTGCTTTGTGTGCGTGGGTGAGGAGCTTGAAGGTTATCCTCTTGTTGACAGGGAGCCAGTGCAGGTCTCTCAGGTGGGGTGTGATGTGGCTGCGTCGGGGGGATGTCGAGGATAAGACGTGCAGAGGTGTTCTGGATGCGTTGCAGCCGTCTTCAGGAGCTTAGCCGTCGTTCCTGCGTAGAGGGCGTTTCCGTAGTCCAGCCTGCTGGTGACGAGGGCCTGGGTGACTGTTTTTCTTGTTTCGGTGGGGATCCACTTGAAGATCCTGCGGAGCATTCGGAGGATGTTGAAGCAGGATGAGGAAACGGCGTTGACCTGCTTAGTCATGGAGAGGGTGGGGTCGAGGATGACCCCTAGGTTGCGTGACGTGGTCGGTGGGTGGCGGGGCTGTTCCCAGTGATGTTGGCCACCAGGAGTCATCCCAGGCTGAAGGGTTGGAACCAAGGATGAGGACCTCCGTCTTGTCCGAGTTCAGCTTCAGGCGGCTGGTCCTCATCCATTCGGCGACGGCCTTCATTCCTTCATGGAGGTGGGCTTTGGCGGTGTGAGGGTCTTTGGTGAGGGAGAGGATCAGCTGGGTGTCGTCGGTGTAGTTTGGTAGCCATGAGGTCAAACCCCAGCCGCACCTGCTCAGCCATCTCCCTCTGGCCCTCCAACACACGGCGTTGGAAGGCCATGTGTTGTTCGGGGGGGTCTTGGGAGACAGACGGGGTTGTGGGTGCCTCCTGATGGGTGGTTTGTGGAGTGGGTGGGGTCTCCTCGATGCAGCTGGGCTGCCCTGGTCCTGGAGGTGATTGGCGGATGAGTTCAATGATGTCTTGGAGGGCTTGGGTGTCGATGCTGGTGGTGTCCTCCTCGTCATCAGTGAAGAGTGGCTGGGACTGCTCTGCAGGAGGTGTTGACGGTGCCCCTGCAATGTGAAGGGGAGATGCTGTGTTACAATGTGTCCACATGTATGTAGCCGCATGGTACATGTTCACATTCAGACAGCATGGCAATGTACATTGTGACAGTCTGTAGATCAGGGCCATGATCCAGAGTCATTGTGGGTGTGCACTGTGCTCTGCTTGATTGTGCATGTGTGCCATTGTGGCCATCTCCCCCGTCCCCCAGTACCTGGTGGTTACTCACCCTGTTGCTGTTGTGTCGTGTCGTGTCGAGCAGTGTCCGCTCCCCCAACTCCTGCCACAGTCTCCACACTGATAACTGTCGACACCAGCTCCTCCATGTCATCCAGCTCCAGCTGTGGCGCTGGGCTCCCACCTCCAGTCTGCATTGCTGCCTTCTGGTTGCCTGCGAGTTTCTCCTTGGTTTTGCGCTTGATGTCAATCCATCGCCTCTTGACCTCGTCCATTGACCTCTTGTGCTCTCCGACGGCATTCACCTTGTCCACGATGGACCGCCATATTCCATTTTTGGTGCCCAATGACACGTTGGAGGTGACGAACAGTTCTTGATGGTGTTCCATCACCTCCGTGACCAGGATCCTATTCTCCTGCGGACTGAACTTTGTCTTCGTCTTCCTCTTCTTCTTGTCCTTGCCCTTCCCTGTCCCCGAGGTCCCCTGGCTGGTCGTCCGGGGTGCTTGTGGGGTTCCGCTCGTCCTCTGCTCCTGCTCCGGCTGCCTCCATGGTCCTTCGGTGTTGGTTATTTTGTGTTTGTGTGTTTTTTCTACTTTTGTAGTGATTTTCCCGCCTGCTGTGTGTGTATTGCAGGCCTGGCGCTGCTTATCGCTGATTTCCTCATCGCGGTTTGGCCCATCGCATGTTTTTTGCGTTGGGGTTTGGGTTTTTATCACCGTCGCGGTTGTTGTATCGCGGACATTGTCCGTGTTTTCGGGAGACTATCGCATGGTACCGCCGTGTTGTGAATTCCACGTTAACACTGGGTTATTTTCCCGCGATAGACTGCAATGTGTGAAGTTGGGTTAAGATTTTTTGGAGATGTTTAGCGCAAGTTCTTGTGAATATCCCCCATAGGGTGCAAACCTTGGCTGTCCCCCAAGATATTCACTGCCAAGAAGTGGACTATCCGTCCAAAGCTTAAAAAGAACCTGATACACTGTACCCCGCTTCTGGAGAGAAGTTCCTCCCAAGAAATGCATTTACCTCATAAATAACAATCTCCACATTCTTTAAAACCTATAGAATTCCAAAACTTAATCTCCCTGTCAGAGAGCAATAACCACAAAATCTTGCTCTCCTGGAGCTGCAAAAATGAACTGTCAAAAATGACCTGATAAAATGTACTATGAGCGCACAACTGGCCTATGAACCCCTGAAGAATCTTGTATCTATTTTTGTTGGGTAGTTTCACTGTTTTAATAAAAGCTGGCAGGCTTATTTCAGATTCCTGCACCATTCTGGAAAAAAGTCATCAAATACCCTACTTCCATCCAAAACCCTTGCCAATGTGTCTATTAAGGCTGCCTGGTTGTAGCTCTGTATGTGAGTAAGTGCTAATCCACCCTGTGTTTTCTCTAGTTGTAAAATACTCAATTTCACCCTAGATGCTTTTTTCTTCCAGATAAAAGTCCTTATCAATCACTCTAACTCCTGGAAAAAACTTATAGGGATTTTAATTGGTATCCTGGAAAAAAGAAATATTAGTAGTGGAAGAACTGACATTTTAATCATGACAACTCGTCCCATTAAGGTAAAGGGGAGCAGAGACCATTTCTAAAAAATCCCATTAATTTTGCTAAGCATTGCCTCATAATTCAAACGATACAGATGAGTAAAATTATTCGCAACATATATTCCAAGATACCTTATAAGAGTTTACAACCTTGCTTGGGGCTGTAATAGAACTGGGAGATCTGGAGCAGCTACATTAAAAAGTAAAACCTCTGTTTTGCTTCGATTTATTTATAACACCCTATTCCTGTAAACCCCTGTATCCTCTGCATTGCCCCTTGTATATTTAACTCATCTGGTTGCAAATAAAGAATAATGTTGTCTGCAAAAAGCTTAAGCCTGACCATCCCCTCTATTGGTGCCCTGGTATCACCTTTAAGTAATTTTTCCAACAAAGGTTTGATAAAAAATGTAAATAAAATTGGGGAAAGGGGACACCCTTGACATGTGCCTCTATTGATTGAAATGGTGCCAGCCATTTTAGAATTTATCATAACTTTGGCCTGTGCTCCCTGATTTACATTCACCAGCATTGAGGTGGATTGTGAGGGGAATCCGAATTGTTTCAGGCTATAAAATAAGGCATCCCAATTTACAAGATCAAATGCTTTTTCAGCATCGATCATCATAATTAACGCTTTTATAAGGTTGGTTGTAAAATAATCTATTGCCTGTGTTGAAAACTGGGTGTTCACTGACATGAGACGACCAGCAACAAATTTGCACTGAGCTTTATGGATTAATTACTGCGCAGCAGGCATCATTCAGATTGCCCTGACTTTCATCAACATTTTATAGTCTGTATTTAAAAGGTTGATATGTCTGTATGAATTCGTATTTTTCAGGTGTTTGTCTTTCTTAGTGAAACTCACAGTAGTTGATTCTTTGAAAGAAGAGGGGACTTCCTCATCCTCTTAAATGTAATTAAAAAGCTCTACCAAAAATGGCACCAATTCTCTGACATATTTTGTATAGAATTCCAGAGGAATGCTTCATTCCCGCATACTTTCACATTGGGCATTCTTTGGAGTGCTTCTGAGATTTCCATAGGTGTAATTGTCTCCAGCATTGCCTGAGACAAAGAGTTTGGCAGATAGAGGCGTAGTATTATTCTATACTGGACACTGAAACTGTGTACGTCATGTGATAAATATCCCTGCAATGTTGAAGAAATACTTGAGTGACTTCCTCTTCTTCTGTTGTTACTCAACCAGTGATGGGATTCTCAATGATTTTAATCATAGCCCTTTCATTTTTAATTCATGTGGACCAGGCTAAAATCTTGCCTATGTGCTGATTTTCTTCATATAGGTGCAGCTGGAAAGCGTTAGAATTGCTTATTTCCACCAGTATAAAGAAATATCTAAGGTTTTGTTTTGCCAAACCTGACTGCACAGCACCGGGTGCTAAATCATTAGCCCCTCACTTGCTCTTGTAGCTTGATCTGCTGTAACCTGCAGGCCCGCTACTTGCCATGCATGGTCCCTGGCTTGATTTACTTTGAAGGCAATAACCCTCCCTGTGGCTTTAAAGGCTTCCCATACTGCGAACGGAAAAGAGGTAAACCCTCTCATCTTGGTTACCCAATCTAAATTAGCCAAGAGGGATCTGTCGAGGTGCCACCTCCGCCTATTTCTTCTAGCTAATCCTAGGTCCATCATAATAGAGACCACCGAATGGTCAGAGAGGGTATTAGCCCAGGTGTCAGACTGCACCCTATTTATTGCCCAAGAAGTTAGAAACAAAATCTAATTGGGATGCAGTTTTAAATCCATGTGAAAAACATGTATATTGTGCAAAGCCTGGGTCATCCTCACACCATGGATCAACAAGCTGCAAGCTTGATTTTAATATATCAATAATTTGTTAGTTTTTTGTTTCAGCTGCTTCTTTGCTTTATTGGATGTGTCCAAGGCCAGATCTTGAATGTAATTAAAGTCCCCTCCCCAGATCAGCGGGCTAACTGCCCCCATTGCTATATTATGGATCTGGACTAGTGAGTCTACATCATCACCAACAGGGCCAGAGTAATTAACTAATTTCAAACAGAGCCATTTTAGCACAACTTTCAGCCATAACCATCTGCCTCGAGAATCTCAAAGCACCTCCTGAACATCCCAATCAATACCTCGATCCCAAAAAATTGCAACCCCCCTCACCGCAGCTTGGGCTGATGCAAAGAAGGCCATTAAATACTTATGTGGAATAAAAATCTTTGGGGTATTACATTTGAGGTGGGTCTCATGTAAAAAAAAAAAAAATCTTTAGGTGAAAAAGTTGTAAGCCACCTCATTAAACCACCATATTTGCACCTATTTATAATCCTGTTGGCATAACAAGAAAAATCCTGACCTTCGGCATCTCAGTAAGCATTAATCATCCTATCCTCTTGATTGAGCAAGTTATGATCCACACCCACTGAGAAGACTGCCACCACTTTGTCCCCACATTGAAAAAATACCACTACCAAGCCCTGCAAACAGTCAGCAAAATTTGTTATACCCAAATCGCAACCTGATCTATTTGCTCCCATGGTCAACCCTCCTTCCTGCCCATCTTATTTTTGGACTCTTTTTTTTTTCCTTTGCAACTTCTCCCCACCCCCTTTTTCACTCCCACCCTTGGGAACACCCGTGACGCCATGGATTGTTCCCTTACCCTGTGGGGGGAAATTGCCCACTTTAGCCCCCCACCGCCCATGTTGATTGTGCCTTGGGCTGTACTTGAGACCTGTTATCTAGTGGCAGCCGCCAATCTTCTACTTATTGAAGTATAGCACTGCATATACCATTTAAAGCATAATTGCTGCAGAGGTAACAGCTATGAAACAATGTTCGGTAGAGCGCACCTTAACTTCTAAACATGATTTTGCTAAGACACAGGGCCACATATATACATTAATCATTTATACTTTGTCATGATATTGCAGCTGCTGCAATAGTTCATTCACTTGCTGGAAAGCCCAAATTCTGGAACTGTCCCTAAATGAGAACCCTAAATGAGAACCTTCAACTTAGACTGTTGAACCAGGGCAGCCTGGACACCGTGTTTTTAAAGAGTGCCAGCATAGATTTGAACTCGTGATGGTACCTAGCTGCCACTGCTGACATGTCCGGAAAGATGTTAAATTCAAACCCATCTGAAGTCTGAAATCACTTTTGCTTAACAGCAACTGATAGGATTGATTCTTTTGTCCGAAAGTCTCCAGAGTTGACCAAAAAAGGTAGGAGGGTACTTCGCATCGGCTGGCTGATGAAATGGAACATGATGTGCCCTCATGATTGAAAAGTGCTCTGTATTGGGAGATCACCCTGGATGGAGGTTTATTTTAACCACATCAGAGATACATTTTATGGGATCCTGCCCCAACTCCTTCCTCTCTTGGATACCTGTGAAACGTACATTTGATCGTCTGGATTGATTTTAAAACTCATCCAACTTCATATGATTTTCTAGCATCTTCTTTTGGTGTTTTGATTGAAACAATTTGAAACTTTTTTTGAGGAGTCTTCCAAATTCAATATGTGCTGCTCTGCTTGCATGAGTCTCACATTTAATTGAAAAATATTATCGTTGTTTGTTTCAAGCTGAGTCTGAACTTCCCTTTGGGCCTTTTCATCTACATGCTTCAGCCCCCGTACTTCTTGCAAAATCTTTGAAGAATCTCTCCCAGCTGAGTTTTGTTAAGAGAGGCTTCCCAAGCATCCATTGCATTCTGGAAACCTTCAAGAGCCTGAGCTGTGAAATGTAAGATGGCTGTTTGAGATGTTGACATTTTCTGCGATGTGCTCTCAGCTTGCACCACCTGGGGCATTTGGCTAGTGTCAAGAGGCAATGGAGCCAATGGAGACAAATCCTCAAATCCTATCCCGATTCCCTGGGCATAAGCGATACCTTGGCATCCCCATCAAGGATCTCACCCCCTTCGAACCGAATAGGGGGTATGTCAATTTCTCGCTAGGTTTTATGCCAGAATGAGTACTGGGTATCGCTCCCTGGCTGTCGCGTGGAGCGATATCCTGAGTTTGCATGGGATCCCACCCATCGGCAGAAGGCACCCCCTGTGCTAGCAGGGTTTTAGGAGAAAAAGGCAGCTGATTTTTAGCCATCAATACAGCGAGGTCCTCTGACTGATGCTTTACAGAGGTCTCATTCATATTTACAAGGTCATTGCAGCAGTCTAAATTCAAAGAGACCCCGGCTGATGCAGTCAAGTTAGTAGTTGGACTGTCATCTTCCCTCTCTTCTTGCATATTCAAAGACCCAGCTTGCACAACCTGATTTTTCCTGGCCTTTGCCACCTTAACTGTTTTTAGAACCTTAATGGGGTATGAGTTGTCCCCGCTGCCTCTCATAAACTGTGTGACGCTTCATAGAGTCCAGGGAGTAGTACTTTTTAATTATGCCACTTACACTTGCTCTTCTGAGGGCTTTTTTATGTTTGTTTCTTCCTCCACCACTCAGGGCATACTTCTTTTCTCTTTCCCACAACTGGCTGGGTATCCACATGAGGGGAAGGCAGGCAGCAGCAAGCCGCACCTGCACCTAGGAGGGCCGCCTCAGCCACCACCCAAGCCCCTAACCGCACTTCTTACCAAGGTGGCATCTTCCTCCGTCCTCCTTGGTTTTCCTCCCCTGTTTGCACTGGATTTGAGGGAAGAGTTTAAAGCACTAGATGCAGCCATCCTTCGAGTCAGTGCTGCACTCACTTGTAGGCGCAGGAGCTCCTTCCGCTCCTTCCTCAGCTGATGCTGTCTGTGTCAGGCTTGCACCTGATTACTCATTCCTCATTTACCCCAGCACTGGAGCTTTTGCACTCCCACTGTAGGGGGCTCAGGATGCTCTCTCTGCATCGGGTGCTAGAGCTGCCATCAGCAGTGCGGCGAAAAAGTGGAGCGGTGGCGTATCTGGAAACGGCCTCCTACGCGCGGAGCATTGCCGGAGCTCTACGTGCATCCTCCAAGTATATATGTCTCATGGTCCCTGAAATATTACATCATCACTGCAACACATTTTTTAAAATGTCATCCAGAAAAATTCGGACAGGATCAGCAACGTCTACCCAAGGTAAATTACTTCTCTAATGATCCACAAACATACATCAAAAATGAAATTCTCTGGACAACAAATTTTTTACGGAGGTATTTTAGGGGCCCGGGATTAATTATAGGCCTGCTTGGAATTCTCTAGTTTCATATATAAGTATAATGGCTTCACATTGCTAGGCAAGTCCTTCAAAATACAGCTAGGAACACATTTCCTCACCTGGGATAGAGAACACAAAAGAGACCTATTTACAAAAAGGTTACACAGTGCAGCGCAGAAAGGTCACCTTGCTGCACTGCACTGCATGGCAGAGATGGGCAGGAATGCTCCTTATTTAAGGCAATACAGCGCATTCCTTTGCTTTTGTATGCACTGGCACACAATGGGCTGCCTAGTGCCAATGCAAGCACCCCTGTACAATGGAGCAAGGGTGCCTGTGTTGCATGCAGGATTGTTTTTGTGCAGGAAAGGGCACATTTGTGCACAAAAACAATTGTGGTAGGTATATTCCTCATTCTATGTGTGCTGAAGAATGCAGCACACATGGAGAAAGTAAGAAATGAGGAGAAATAAAGATATCCCCCCTTTTTATGCCTCCCCTGGGAAGGTGTAACGTTTTTGTGCATTCCCAGGTTTATCAGTTCTTGTAAATCTGGAAATGCATTAAAAAACATGGGAGTTGCATGGGAGCATACAAGCAACTCCCATGGAACTCCTTCTCATGGCAGTGTAATGCAATGCAATGTTTTGCCCAGCGTTCATTACTCCAGATTTATAAAGCCACTGAGGGCCACGCAAAGTGGCTTTGCGTGGCTTCATTAATCTTACTTAATGTTTGCATCATGCATGTACCACATTGCGTGGTGCAAACGCGATGCAAACCTCCTCGTAAATAAGCCCTCTGACTTGTAGATTTTTGATTCTAAAGTATTCAAGGCTGCCTTCATCTAAGAGACCTAGGTCAACAATGTAATGAGGGCCTCATTTATTTATTTCTGGTGTAGGGAAGCGCCGCAAGCTTCCTGCTGCAATGCCCTACATCAAAAACAAATGGCAGGAATGCACCATATCTATGAGATACTATGTTTTCCTTACCTCTTTTACTGTGCTGGTGCAGAAATGGCTCCCTAGCTCCAACGCAGGCACCCTTGCTCTATGGTGCAATGGTGCACGGCATTGAAATCAGGTAGTTTTGTGCAGGAATTGACACATTCCAACACAAAAACAACTGTTACACAACCCCTTAGCAGGCATCAGCTTTTGACGCATTCCAAGTTTACAGCATGTTGTAAATCAGTGAATCTGTTAAATGCCAAGGTGGTGACGTGGGAACACCCACCGTAACGCCCATGGTATGCCTCCCTATCGCAGTGAGAGGCAATGCAGCGACTTGCGCTTCATGCCTCACACCATATCTATGAGGCCATGAAAAGCCATGCAGGATGGCTTTACGTGGTCTCATCGATATGGCTTTGCAGTATGCACCGCCGGAGCATCATTATGTATATAAACCTTTCACTGGGTAATGCTAAGTTAACATACAGAGCCATACAACACAATACCTGTGCAAAATGTAGTCTCAAATTACATTATTGAAATCCTACATTCAAATATGCAGCCTTTACTTTTAGTTTTCACACAGTTTAGATTGATATATATCTATATCTAATTTAGAAGATGGGAATGTTGTAAAATCTCTGTATCTCCAGTGGGCAGGGCCATTTTTATGAAGCTCAGCAGGATGACAGACTTTTTCTGAAGGCAAATACAGAGGGGCATATTTACAAGGCCCCTGCGCTACCAGAGCGTAATTTTTTTTTACTAATTTCTTTTTAAAACTTTTTTTTTGGGTGCAAAATTCTGAGCCATATTTACAAGGCCATGTAAAGCCAATCTGCATGGCTTTTCATGGCCTTGTAAGTATGGCCCCCTTTCACGCATAACTCTGCGTGAAAGGGGCATTAAATGGATGTTGTCTGTGGGTGTTCCCACGCAACACCCATGGATCGTGATGTATTCCCAGATTTAGAAGGCTTCAGAAGCCTGGGAATGCATCAGATTCTACCGCCCCCCCTCCAGAGGAGGTGTTAAAGTGGCGCAACGAGGAGAAATACCTTTATTTCTCCACGTTTTTTGCTCTTTCTATGTGTGCTGCATTCTGCAGCACACATAAAAGGAGAAAAACACCATCAATTATTGTTTTTGTACAGGAAGGTGTGCCTTCCTCTACAAAAACAATCATCCCTGCAACGCAGGCACCCTTGCACCATGGTGCAAGGGTGCCTGCATTGGTGCTAGGCAGCCAATTGTGCACCAGCACTGAGGAAAGCACAGGGATGCGTCGTATTGCTGTAAATACAACGCATCCCTGCACTTTCCTAATGATGCAGTTCAATGCAGAAAGATAGCTTGCAGCGCCGCGCTGCATCATTTTCTAGTAAATATGCCCCAGAGTCCATCAAATGGATAGAAATGCCTTCAGGATATTAGAAACGAGATATGTGGGCATTTTAAGAAATTGAGTCATTAAGATGTGAGACCTGCACATGTAATAGGTCTACAATTGTCTCCTTACTAGGAACCAAGAACCCCATAGTAGCACTTGAATCTCCAGCGGTAGTAAAGTAGAGCAGTCCAAGGCCTGCTCGAGGGAAGTGATGTCATCTAGAAATCTCCATCGATATCCACTGGCATGCAACAACAGCAATCAATAAATTATAGTCCAGTCAGTGCTTTTTCTCTGAAATTGGAAAGTACATTTATTACAGGCACACTACTAAATACTACACTTTACTTTACAAATATATACACATAAGGTAGATGAAAATAACTTTGATGAAATTCCTGAATCAAATTTGACCACTAGTGGGTTAAGAACCCCAAAATACCCCCAACCCCAACTATACCAGATGTAAGACAGCAATAAAAAGGGGGGGGGGGTCATTTAAAACAAAACCGGCCTATTAGCTTTGACAAGGGGTCACCGCATCAACCTATAAGGCCAACCATTTAGGTTTTACAAGAGGTCACCAAATTAATATATAACATAAGCCTATTGGCTCTGTCAAGGAGCAAACTCATATAAATATAAGGTAAGACTACTGGCTACATCAAGGGATCAAATCAAAGAACAAACGGGCCCCTATATCACTAGTGCAACCTCTGGGCTTTCACACCTTGTTGTGTAGGTATTCCTTCACCAAGAAATGTGCAATGACTAACTGGACACTATATTCATCCAATATAATGGACTTGCACAGATGTGCAGAAAAATTATCAGGATGGCCTCACACATCCTCCGGGTGTCAGGCTTCATCATTGGCCAACCCGCATTCACCAAAGAATCTTCTAACGGCAAATGAGCCCTTATTTAAGCTGTAGTTCAATCATTGGAGATTATCCGCTTCACTGTGTTAGATGCTGGAGTAAAGGTAGTGACACAAGTAAACCTATCTCTACCTCCTTTGTGTAGGTTTCAAGTAAGGCCTCTCTGTTATAATTACAGGCTTGTTTCTTCACTTTCTTAATTATACTGGATGGATATCTCACGTGAAGGGGATAATCTCCAAGAATTGAGCAATACTTAAAAAAGCAGGTATTGATTGGGAGTTGCCACTCATCTCTTTTAAACGGAGCAGAAGCCTGAGAGACAGACTTGTACATACATTTATTCCTAGGAACACAAGGAAAAGACCCAGAACACTTTGGGACTTGCCCTCCATGACGGGACATTTCCCATGTGAATATTGCTCTGTATGCCTGTTTACAAAACAACAAAAAGAGGTGAACATTGGGAAAGACCGCCACTGGGTGTTGAAACATCATACCAATTGCAACACAGAGAATGTGATTTATATGATCACCTGTTGGTGTAATAAGAAATATATTGGTATGACAACACACAAGGTTAGTTTAAGAATCAATGAACACCGTAGTACCATCAGATGTAAAATGACATCCACGTGTCTAACAAAACACTACTTTAATCTACATCACACAGATATGGAATTACAGTGGGTCATACTGGAGGTGTTAAGACACAGGCCAGAAATCAACATGAGTAAGATATTATTTGAAAGGGAACAGCGGCGGTTGTACCAAATGAAGATACATGTGAATGGCCTAAATGATGACATTCCATGGTTACAAGTATAGGCCATCACAACTCCCTCTTCCCCAGAAATATTACATATCCGTTTATGTGGGGAAACTCATACCATATGAATACCTGGGGTGTAGACAGGGAATGGTTGTAGTCCTATTGTGATATTAGAGATCCATGGACTTTCCTTTTCCTTTAGGAAATTCAATATAATGAGTGGGTGAATGATTTATGCACCCCTTAGATTTCTGATTTTTAATACCAATAGTTGAGGTTAAGGTGCGAATAATGGTGACATTTGATCTGTATTAATATTCATATGCTCGCTCTAAAAGGAAATCCATATTATAATCTTTATAGCGATATGCGTGAACAGACATCTGGAGGAAGTTAGAATAATATCAACACTAATAAGAGCATAGGTGCTAAATCATTGCAGGCCAATGTCTCCCTACCGTTCTGCCTTCCCTCGATTCTTTCTAAGGGGTTCGCTATACATCAGAACTTGTTGAAAATGTCAATTGAACTCATCCACCTGTTACAAGATATATTTCCAAACAACATTGGCTACAAGTAAGAGTTTCACTATTAAAAATTTGGTCATTTATTGTCAGTAAGCCCTCGAGAAACAATTAATATATTTTTTCACACGGGATATGAGGCCTCACACTACGGGCCTGATTCACAGAACTAACTTACTTCAAAAACGTAAAGTTAGTACTTTTTGGTATTCACAGAATACACTTACTCATTTTGGTATTCACAGAATGAACTTACTCATTTCGGTATTCACAGAAGTTAGTTGTCCTAACTTTAGGACTCCTAAATGCCTTCTGTGAATACCGAAAGTCTTAAAGTTAGGATTTGCTATTCTTTGGTGAACGCCGGATGGCTGATGATGAAGCCTGACACATGGGGGGTGTGTGAGGGCATCCTAATATTTTTTCTGCACATCTGTGCAAGTCCATAATATTGGATGAATATAGTGGCCAATTAGTCATTACACATTTCTTGGTGAAGGAATACCTACATGACAAGGGGTGAAAGCTCAGAGGTCGGGCTAGTGATATAGGGGCCCATGTGTTCTTTGTGATGATTGCATTCTTAAGGGAGAACACAAACGACTTTCCCTCGCCTTAAAAGAAAACTCTCTCCCACGCCACTGGACCCAGCATTGGTGGGGTCTCTTGTGATAAATATATCAAGGGATCACCTCATTAAAATACAAGACAATCATCACATGCTAGAATTCACCTTTAGAACCAATGGGTTGAAAAAATGTAGCTAACACATTTATCATCATCAAGCATTGTAATGTTCAACTACAAACTGAATAAAGCATTTGTATTCAAAACAATCCTAAACATCCTAAACCAACGCACGCAGCCATATAATCAACCACAAAAGAACCCTTCCACTCCAGAACTCTAGAGTGTTTTGAACAGTGATGAAAACCTCTCCTGGGGTCATCAATTTAATGGCCCAGGAGACTCATGGGTAGTATATAAAATCAGAAGGAGGGCAGCTGCACTTCCTGCAGGCCCTTCAACAATACCTTTAAATTAGGTTGGTGGTGCCCCCTTGGGAAACCACAGGGGATCCAAAAATAAGTAAACAAGCCCTTGCAGGGCCTTATGGGGCATACATTTGGGAGTAGTGAATATTTTAGCAGCAGGCCTTCCACTACTTTTATTTTTCTCTCTGTGCCTCGGCAACCTCCTTTTGCTTTGTTTTCTGTTTTTTAGGCAGTGCTGGGAACCCACTACTTAGTTGACTAACTGGCTCTCCTGCTCCCTCCCGGCCACACTCCTGGTCTCACGGGTGGGTAAAGCACTGCTCTTTTTCTTCCCCTGCCCGTGGGCTACTGTCTCTCCGCCCCCCAGGCACTGGGGTTGAGGGCCAACATCGAGGGCTTCTGGCCACTCTGGGTGCATGAAGACTGCTTGGCCTTCACTGTACTTTGTCTTCATCATAGATTGGGGTCCCTGGGACATCATTACATCAGGCCATGGGGGTTGAGGTCCCCAGGGTCAAGTGAGCCTCTGGAGAGGGAGAACATGCACACCCTCTCTACACAAAAATATTTAATTAAAGTTGTGCTAAGTCGAAGCTCTAACTCACTCCGGGGGTAATACAGGAAAATGCAGAGGAACCCCAAGGATTCTGTTTTCAATTTGTGCATTTTTAAATGGGCATTTTGAAAGGTGCATAATATGGGTTGATTTTCCTGACCTTGGGCTCTTGCCACTAGGTGCATTTTCAACATGCCTTCTGGCCTCTAAATGATGTATTTTGAGGACAGCTGATTTCACTGACCCCATTCGCCAGTCTTCTGTTCTCCTTGATTGCGGTGCTCCTCTTTTGCTGGTGGGGGATTCTTGTACAGCCCCTCCACTTCTAACCATTAGAGCACGCTTCTGCCCACACTTTCAGGACCCAGAGCCTCCTGGCTGTCTTGCAGTGCACTTGGGGTGGGAGCAGAGTCCAGATCTTCCTCCAGTAGGTTCTTAGGAGGTGTAAGGTGGCCAGGGCCACTGGCCTGCAAGAGACCCATTTAGTCCTAGGGGTCAGCTGGAGGAAAAGTCCTTAGTCCATCAGAGACATCGAGTGGCTTTTCCTTCCAGCTGTCTGGGATTCTGGCATCATCAACTTCCTGGTCTAGGGTTTTGATCTCTGCCTCTCCCTTTTGCTGGAGTTTTTAAGTGTGAGTGGAATGTTCTAGGCGCCCCTGGCCAATTTTAGGATGCCACATCAGCCCTCCACCCCTGTCCCAATCCTTCTGCACAGCATTGCAGGACAATCCAATATGGCATAACCTTTCTTCACCTGGGCAGAGCTCCTGTACCCACCCAGAGATGTGCCAATGTAAATGAGCAGTCCCTCCTCTGTGATCACTCTAAATCAGTTCTGGGGCAGCCACCCCTCCCGCCCCCCCCACTGTGTTTGAAGCCAAGCTGGCTAGCAGGATTATAGAGAGGGAAGACCCAGGTGTCAGCTACACAGGCCATTCTGCCAAGAAGGGAAACTCCCTCCGCAAGCTCAGGGCCCTCTGTTTGCTTTCTGGAAGCAATACACATCTCACAACAGAGAATCCATCAGCAGTCGCATGACACTGATTACTGGCAGAAAGGCATTTTGGGTTTAGGCAGGACATGGACAACTTTGTAATAGTGTCATTTCCAAAATAGTGCGCTAAAATCCGATTTGCCCATTAAGATAAATATTAAATTACTAATAAAATGAGTCCTTGACTTGTTTCTCTAGCTGCTACCAATCTGAATTTAGCATTTAATAAATGTAACGATGTAGCCCAATGTTTCCCTATGAAAGCAGCCAGCCTTGCTACAGTGAAAAACGCTTTGGGGATATTTCACTGTAAGGACATGTCCAACATTCATTTCTACAAGTCCTACTTTTAAATATCATGCACCCTGCCATTATGGGCAATATGGCCTACTTAAGGGTGATATAATATTTGTATTTAAAAGGAAGGTTTAGGCCTATCAAAGAGGGATGTGTTGAAAGGTTGAATTTGCAGTTTCAAACTGCCACAGATGTTATCTGTGTGAAGCTACCATTGGTAGTCTCTCTTACATGCAGTCTGCACACATGTGCACACAGATGTGCACACTTGCTCACATGTAACCACCCCAGTGCCCCTTGCCCTAGCTGTGTCACAGTGGCCTCATCTTAAAAGGCATACACTGGTGATAAACAAGTGAGTCTAAATACCATGAAATTGATGTGAGTGAGTCTCAGATAGTGAGAAATACCCATAGTAAAGGTTTCAAAATTGTATGCTCAAAAGCAAAAAAGACTGATGCAATAAATGGGTGGAACCCATTTGAAACAGGCACTGACAATGTAATCCCACTTTTAAGACAAGTTTTCACTGCCCACCTTTACTGATGGAAATCCTAACGGCAGGCCATGGTCAGTAGTGGATTTTTCACAACAATGTTGTTCAGCGACCAACATGAATTGGTTTTATGATAGGTGCTTCTCTATCAACAGGCTCGTCTGAGGTATAAACAGACTCTTTGGCAGAAAACCTACTTCGCCTTGCAAGACAAATCTAATTATAGCAGATGTATCCATGCCAAATTAGTGGAAGCAAAACATCATCTGCAGTGACAGAAAGAAAATTCAGGCAATATGGGTCTCAATGATAATTTAGTAGTAAAGCAAAATTCTCTGATTTGTGGAGAACATAGTAAATTCTCCTTTCCAGAATTTTCATCCATTGAAGAATGTGTCTGCAGAATTACCAGTGCTATAAAGATAATTCAATTGTAGGATTGCCCTCTGGAAGAGAATATTTCCAACTGATGACTTTCCAATTCATCCACAAAGGAGATACCTTCTATACTGTCCAGCTCTATATTAGGCCCTGATAGTTTGGTCTTATGGGAATGGCTGGAACTCTCAGTTGTCATTAAGTGGCAACAGCTGCCTTATCCATGATTATTTTGTCATCTTCACAAAATAGAAGATATTGAGTAAAAATTCAAATATGCAATCAGAAAATGTTGAGATGCTTTCAAAACACTTGACAGACCTTCACAATAAAGGAAATTCCTGTGATGGAACAGCTTTTTCAATTTCGTAGCAAAATATTGTTTTGAATTAATTTGTGTTACAGTGTAAAAAGCAAAGTAAAGAGAATTGACTTGTATATACAATGCATGTATAAAATAAAGAATCAAATGTGACAAAAAGTGTGATGACTGAGTGTACTTTTCAGATGTAAAAAAAATCCCTCTTACTTTCCAAAGGAAGCACTTCCTATCAGGGACGTAACACAAGCCCCTGCAGTGCAGGGGGTGGGGGGTATTTCTGGTGCCCCTCAACCCTCGAGGGATGTCCCATTCAGATGAAGGCAAATGAATAGCTGTGAGATATGGGAGACTCTGGGGCCCCCTCCATATTCTGCAGGGAAGCCCCATTATTTTTTATGTCACTGCTTCCTGGGAGGTGAAAGAAACACTGAAACAGCCAGCAGTATTATGGTGAGGTTGAAATACTCCTCTTGACTGGCCCTAGATATGATAGCTAATGTCTCAAGGCAATAGTTGATGGAGGCTCACCTAAGCTTCCAGTGGTTTGATGGTGGCCGACCCAAAACAAACAAAAGTAGTTGTCAATTACTTGCCTGTAAACATCTTTGTTAAAACCTCATAGAAAAGATCTTACCTATACTAGGACGAATTCCAACTTGGTTTAGTAGCAACATGAACCCATGCTCCACCCACTATTCTAAATGTCACAACATTAATTTGACTGGGGATGAATGCTTGAGTCATTCAGCATTCACTCCATCATTTAAAAAAAAAAAAAAAAAAAATATTGTTCAATCCATAGCATTTCATATTTCAAACATATTATATTATTTAGCTGTTTTGACCACAAAAACAATAACATTTCATATAAACCCAAAAGGAAAACACAGCCAAAGATTATCAGCATATATACAAATATAACACAGTTATACAATTAGTTCAAGTGTTCAATCATAGGGGCCCAAATCTGAGTGGCCAGTTTTTTCCATCTCATTGATTTAAGAGAACAAAGGCTAGTTTCTAAATTAAAAATGTTATAAAATTTGGCCCGCCACATTTCAAACGAAGGGGCATCTTGCTGTAGCCAAGCTGAGGCTACACATAAGCGCGCAACCGCTGCTGCAATAAAAATAATATATCTAAACTTAAATGCCGGTTGACCAGTCCTAACACTATCACCCACCCCTAAAAGCATTACATCCCTCGTTATATAAATTTGCGTCCCTGTGATGCCAGATAAGAACAGGTTTATTTGTAATTTTAATTGCGAAAGAGAAGTGCAATCGTAGAATATATGCACAATATACGATTATTATAGACGATATTTAATTTGGATCATACACCAGAGCGGATGATGAAGTGGGAGGCTCGAATGACGGGAAGTGCTCTCCATCATTTGTTGCCACAATACATTTTGTCCTAAGTGGGATGGGTGTGCCTAGACGTGGCTCCCTAGCTCACTTTGGCACTGGATTCAAACTAGCCTGGCTGATGAGGGGTGTTACCCCGAAACCGGTCCAAGGATGCTTGTTTCCGGTCCAGGGAAAACCTGGCTTGGCAGTTCGGGCTGGACTGTTCCCATGAGGAACACGCTCAAGACTGATTTGCATATGGCTGGGTCTGAACTGGGCTGGCAAAGTGAGCTAAGGAACAATGATAGATTCAACCCAGATCTGTGACAGGGGGTGAGTGTCTGAAATGTTTCAGTGCTCCGTCCATCATCTCCTTATGTTTGCTTTGTTCACCCTAAGTTGGCACGGTATGCCCAGATGTGGGTCCCTTGCTCACTTTGCCACTGGATTTAAGCTAGCCTGGCTGATAAGGGGTGTTACCCCGAAACCGGTCCCAGGATGATTGTTTCCAGTCCAGGGAAAACCTGCCTTGGCAGTTTGGGCTGGACTGTTCCCATGAGGAACAGGGTCAAGACTGATTTGCATATGGCTGGGTCTGAACTGGGGTGGCAAAGTGAGCTAAAGACCGATGATGGATTAAACCCAGATCTGTGACTGGGGGTGAGTGTCTGAAAAGTTTCAGCGCTCCGTCTATCATCTCCTTATGTTTGCTTATCTTGAATCCAATGGCACAGTGAGCAAGGGACCCATGTCTGGGCATACCATCCCACTTAGGGCAAAAAGTGCTGCAGCAACAAATGATGGAAAAATATTTAAGAGCAGAGTATATGCAATTGTCTTGAATTGCCAATAGCAGACGTTTTAATTTCAGGCTAAAATAAAGTTATCTTGCTCAAACTTGAAATGGCCCTCATAAATATTTTTAGACCACCAATATTTTATTGCACAATGTTCCATACAGATATTAAGGACATTATGGTGGGAACCCCAAAATAATTGTTAAAATAGAGATGATAAAAAATGAAGGCACATTTCTTCAGTGTTTCGATCTATTAAATTTAACAATATTTTCATCATATCAACTTTGCTTTCTGTTATATTTCCTGTTTGCTCTCGATGCATTTTGCTACATCATTTCCTCTACATATTCCTTGTGTCTAATTATGCCATGTTGTCTCCTTTTGCCCCGACCTTCCTGCACTCTTCGGCCCTGATTCTCGTAGCTGTCATGGAACGCAGCGCAGCAGCCAAAAATGCTGTGCTCCGTGACAGGGAGAGAGCAGGAGAGAGCCATATTTACAGAGATATGGCTCTCTCCTCCCCTCATCCTAGCGCTCTTGCTGATTTCAGCTGCCCTGCACCAGGCACATACCTTAGCACAATAGCGCTAGTGTGTGTGCGTGAGTCTATCATATGGTACGCTTCCTGTACCAAAAAAAATACTATACTTACACAAGTGAAAAAGCATTTACTACGCTGTATGTGGGCTACACAGTGCAGCAGACATGCAAAGTCGGAGAAGCACGGAGAAATTAAAACATTTCTCCATATGCTTTTCAGCGGTGTTAATTTTTGGCGCTAAACACTTTCTACTGATGTTTGAGAATAGGGTTTAGCTTTAAAAAGCATGGGTGGCAGGACAGGTATGCCCATGTACGACCCATTTAGCTCCCCTTTGGCGCAAAGTAACACTAAGCAGCTTTTCATGCTGCTTTCCGTTACTTTTCCATACAAATTAACGCAAATACCAATTTGTGTTGGTTTGTGAACCACAAAAAAGATTTAACATTGGTTTAGCATCTCAAAACCTGATGCTAAACCTTTGAGAATCTTGGCTTTCATCTCTCTATCTCTGTTTCTTGCTCTCTTCTACCTCTCTTAGGGGCAGATTTACAAGCCCCCTGCGCCACCAGTACGTCACTTTTCGTGACGTACTGGTGGCGCAGGCTCTCGATATTTACAAGGAGAGGAAAAGCCACCATGCGTGACTTTTCCTCTCCTTGTAAATACCGTCCCTTCACACGCAGCACTTTGCGTTGAAGGGGCGTTCCATGGGTGTTGCTGTGGGTGTTCCCACGCAACACCCATGGAACAAGACACATCTCCAGATTTCACGAGAAATCGTAAATCTGGAGATGCGTCTGAAAGCTACGCCACCCTAGAGGTGGCGTAGCGAGCGCACCGAGGAGAAATGTTTTCATTTCTCCTCGTTTTCCTCTTTCAATGCGTGCTGCATTCTACAGCATGCATTGAAAGAGGAAAAGCCTGTACTGATTGTTTTTGTGCAGAAAGGTGCCCCTTCCTGCACAAACACAATCTCCCCATGGCGCAGGCATCCTTGCACCATGGTGCAAGGGTGCCTGCGCCGGCGCTTGGCAGCTGTTTGTGCGCCAGCGCAGGGGAAAGCACAGGAATGCGACATATTCTTGTAAATATGTCGCATTCCTGTGCTCTGAAAGTGCCGCAGCGTGGCGCAGCCAAAGGGCTTGCAGCGCCACGCTGCGGCACTTTCTTGTAGATCTGCCCCTTACTTTCTATCTTTCTCTTTCTGTCAGCACTCTCCCTATTTCTTTTAATCTCTCCTTATCTATGTAGCTGTGCTCAAACTCGCATCATTCTTCATTTAAATTAGATATTTATCGATATTATGTAAAGAGAAAACATGCTTGGAAAGGGCAAACATTGCTGGAATAGTTTGTGTTTGTATCTCTCAAATGTTCTCATCGAACATTGTACATCAGAGATTTGATACTTTTCTTTGAAAATTTGCGCCCTCAGTTAGTACCTCATGACTCAACAATACATGCCTTCTTCCCCCACAATAGAATATTTGGGATCCTCTCTCGCAAGTCTTCCTCGATAATTGTATTCCACTGAATTCACACAGGTTCCCTTAAATCTGTCACTTGTTTTGTTTTCAGAGTACCATGGCTCAGTTACACAACTGCACAAAGCTCCATACAGAGCTCACTCCTTTGTCTGTCAGATACAAAGACTGACATTTTCGACTTACAGCATACACACTCCTCTGCTTAATGTCCTTAAATCTAACCTCCTTCGCTCACCTCTTCTATATTTCTCTTTTCTAATCTGCTGTCTTGTTTTTGCAGGGAGCACCTAAATACAGCAAGCTGTTATCCTCTGTGTCTTCTCTTGCATTACTTTCTGTAGCTTCCTGTAATGGGGCAGTTAACCGTTGGTTTTATAACTGTGCTGTGACTAACCCTGGGCGGTGAACTCCGCTCCCGGAGTTTGCGGAGTTTTCCGCACTCCGCGTTAAGCGGGGCTCGCGGAGTTCCGAAAAACTCCGCTTCGCGGAGCGGAGTTTTTTTCCTCGTTCGCGTTTACCAACGTCAAGTTGGCGAGTGCAAGCGAGGAAAATCCACCTCCCGGCGAGATTTTTCCTCGTTCGCGATCGTCAACATCAAGTTGGCGAGCGCGAGCGTGGAAAATAAACCTCCAGGCGAGATTTCTCAACGCGGAGGGGTCGGGTTTCTCATTGCAAGTGGTTGCGTATGCTCGCGACCGCTCGCGTTGAGAAACTGCCCGTTCGCGTTGAGAAAGCTGCTGCTCGAGTAAAAATATACTGATGGGGCCGAAAGGGAAGCAGCTCTCGCTTGCGCTGTGCATGGTGCCATTCGCGATGATTGCACAGTGCGGACAAGCATCCGGCACTGAAAATCACCGCAAACAGTATTTTTCTATCGCACTCCGCCACTTGCGGAGCTTCGCGTAGCGCGGCAGGGTGTTTTTTTCACTTCGCGGAGTTTCGCGTAGCGCAACTCGGCGGACTTCGCCCAGGGTTAGCTTTTACACTGTTTTTTGTTACTACCAGCATCAAACCAGATCTTCGTGAAATAAGGTGTTGGCTTGCCTCAATCTGCCATTTTTTCTTTAAACGTCTGATGCGCCAGACGCAGGTTTGCTGGCATAGAACGAAGCTGGCCTTCTACTGAACTAAGTGATACAAACCAACTTGAAAACAGCACTGCCTCACCTGTGGAAAGAACCTTGCAGCAACTGCAGCCTCCAATTAGCCACCATCCGTTCATATGGGAACTTACCACAGAACTTTCCTGGATATGCTGTGTCGGGGACCTAGCAGGGCTACCATCTGGTCTGGAAAGATCAGTGAGGCCCTGACTGGAGTTGCACGGCCATATGGCAGTTTGAATTTGCAAGTTGCTCAACCCGTCCCTCTTGCTATCTCGGTTGGCATATTACACAAAGAAGTATTAAAGGTGTTTGAAGAAGCAAAATAGTATAACTAATCAATTGTGAATTTAGAAGTAAACACATTTTGATTGTGTATGACACCTGAATGATTGTAGCTATAGGGGCGGCTCCTCCGCTATGGTGGAGCAGCATCGCCCCACTGCTTTCGAGCAGTGCAGAAGCAAAAACATAAAATGATAATAACTATGTTTAATATCTTTCAGTTATTATCATTTTATGTTTGGCTGATTTGCGGGTGGGCGGGGCTTCTCTGCGAGCAGGGCAGTGGAAGAGTGGTTTGCCCACTCCAAAAAGTGCGCAGTGATTGTTTGGTCGGCCCTCTCGGGCCGCCCAAAACAATCATGCGCACATACCATGTTCTCCATGCAGGCTGCATTACAACCTGCATGGAGAACATGCCCACCCCTCCAGCCCCTGGCTGAGCGCCTTGTCATGGTGCTCAGACCAATTACAATGCTGCAATTGCAGCACTGTGATTGGCTTAGGGGAGGGAGCCTGGCTGCCTACTTCCTGTTCCTGAAATCGGAAGCAGGAGAGCAGGAGCAGCGACGCGGGACCGGGCTGCAGCAAGGTAAGTGATTTTAAAAGAAACGTCCTCTCCCTGCTGTAATCACGCCCCCCCACAACCCCTGCCTCTGCCTGCCCCCTACACGCGAGTCATGCCGGCTGCTGCTGTGTAGCTATGATGCCATTAAGCATCCCATACTCATACAATTCATGTACCTTTGGGGGTTTTCCTTCACTTTACCAACCTGAAACTGTAAGGGCACCAACCTATCACAGAAGAAATGTGGGTACATTACATTCACAGGGCGGACAACTACAGGTGCAATGCATATCAATACTGACAAATGTTTGAGTTTTTGGGTGTTCAGTTACTTTTGCAGGGTGACCTAGATGATGTCACCCCCCCCGTCCCACCACTTATCTTAAATTCATAAAGGTGGAAAAAATCCATACTTGCCGTATTTCCATAAATTTTGAATGAAAGCCAAATTCTTGAATCCTGCTGCTAATCATAGGGAAGTTTCAACCTAATTCGCACATAGGTACACAAAAAAGTGTGTGTAAAGTGGACACACAGACAGCGATCGCGCATTTTTCCAATGTATATATTGCAGTATTGAAGGAATAATGTGCATGTATGCATTAAAAAACAATACAGCTTCACCCACTTTGTAAATACAGCATCGGAACCATATTTTATTTAAGTATTCTTAAATACCCTGGGCTATTTCTTTATTCAGCACTGCAGTGATGATTTCTAGCTGACTGTGATTGATGTAATTTTCCCGTTACTTTTATCAGGTTCTTCAATCTCTGCTTCTGATTCAGCTCCTAAACTTTTTCTTTGCTGTCTCTTGTGTGCCAGTCAAGACAATGTGTGCCCTTGTAAACCCAAACCTATTTTAATATTTACAACCTGTCAACATGAATCAATCTCCTTCAGGTTTCTAACTTGGCAATTGCATTGATTTACCCTGTGTCTGTTTTTAATAAGAAACGTAAATCGATTTTTTCCAAACTGTGATTTCCCACGTCAACCAATTGTAAGTGTTTTCCAAAACTGCAGTAAAAGAACATAAAAACAAAACTTCAGCCCAATTTCTGTTGTTGGTTCATAGAATCTAACTACTGGACTGTTTCCTGATTTTAGAAAGGTCTGCAAAACAGATAGGGGCCGATTCGCGAAGATAATCTGAGCCAAAAGTCTAACTTTACGACTTTTGGTATTCACAGAAGTCACTTACGAGTTTTGGTATTCACAAAATTCATTTACGACTCGTATCTTTACATCCACACTCAGGCAGGAATTTCCGCACTTGTGCCGGAATCTCTGCACTCGGGAGGAATCTCCGGAATTGGGCCAGAGTCTCCCGAATCGGGCCAGAGTCTCCGCAACCGGGCCGGAATCTCCGCACTCGGGCCGGATGATTATTGCCTTCAGTGCTAAACACCTGTGTAAGTGCTTGCCATCCCCCCCCACTTGGAGCAGATGAAGTCAATTGACTCCACCTGCAAGACCTGCACTACAAACCATATAAAAGCAGCACACTAACAAGGACCAGGTTTGTCCACATCGAGTTCCTGCTTGACTGTTCTGCCCATCACTTCAGGAAAATGCTACAACAAAGGAGGAAGAAACATTTTACAGAGGAGGAGGCCACCATGATCTTGGAGTTCATTGTGAGGCATCACAAATGGCTCCATGGTTTCCCCCTTACAGCACCAGTGTCACACAGAAGTCATCCCTATGGCGGCACTGCAGTCACAGCATTGGGGGAGGATGTCTGCACTGTCAATGACATCAAGAAGAAGTGGCAGGATGAGAAGAGGCGGGTGAAGGAGAAGTACGCCCGGATTGAGGTGGCCAGAATTCTCCCTGGTGTACAATTCTCAACACCATACACCCCCACATGCTCCATGGGCTGCCTGTGAGTGATGTCCGCAATGTGGTACCAGGTAATTGTGATGACCAGAACATGAATATGAAATGTCTGTCTACCTTGCACCACAATTGTGACTAAGCAAGTTGTCCCAAGTATGTATAAAAAGCATAGTGAGTCAGAGCCTTATGTGTCTCCTTCTATATGTTGCATCACAAGTCCCAGAATCCTTAGAGATGGAAATGGCAAATCCCATTCCCACTATCAAAAACATGGGCCCAGCACTGCAGGTTTATATGCCTAACACTGCTAAATAGCAATAGACAAAGTGCCCCTTCCACTTATTAAGCCACGACAGGTGCAGGTAAGTGTCATGGCCTCCCTGCATGCCAACAGACGTTGGCAGGCAGGGGCGGTGCTTAGGGCCAATAAAGAGGGTATTTTGTGACTGGAACGTGCTTCGCGCTCCATCACGGATCCCTGCCAAGCCCTCCCGCAGTCCTGGACTTCCCGGCACTCACCTGTCACTTTCCTCAGCTACGAGTCTGGTCGCAGAGATGTCTCCGGCATGTCCTCGCTGCTGCTTCTTGACCCTTTCTCTACCGAGTCGCAGCTCTTCTTTCGGGGGCAGCAGCTGGTTTGGTGAATTGCCTCACTGGCTGCTTCAGTTTCCTTCAGGCCTCTCCTAGCCAGCTCTGTTTCTCTCTGCACATGGTATTTCCAATTTAGGAAGAGACAGAGAGAGTTTGCTGAAAGAATCCTAGTCCCCAGTTTCACGGTAGAATTGGTGCACAGACAGAATATCGAGTTTTAATTTCGACCTACCATAATATTGAGTTTTAAATATCGTAGGTCAAGAATATCGACTGCAAGAATATCGTGGTACAGAATATCGACAGTAAGGTAAGAAATATTGTTTTTTTAATATCGAAGCCAGTAATATCGTTTGTAAAAATATTGTTGTTAATAATATCGATGTTTATATTAGTGTTCTGTATTTTAGTATGCGTGTTAAAAGTATGTGATGTAATTTTTTGGTATAAGTGTAGTTTTTGTTTTTTAATGTATGTGTTAAATTTTTAGCAGAAAATACTTTTATGTAAATTAATTTTTGCGTATTTTAGTTCTGTAGCGGGTTGTGGGTTTATAGGGCAATAGGGTGGGAAGTAATTGAATTATAAAAAAGTAATTATTAATATTTATGTATTAGTATTTATAATTAATTTATTATGAATTAATTATTAATTGGTTATTAATTAATATTAATTAAGTAATAGATAATTATATAAATTGTGTTATTTTTTTAGGAGCGGGTTGTGGGTTGATAGGGGAATAGGGTGGGAAGTAATTTAATTATAATAAAGTAATTATTAATATTTATTTATTAGTGTTTACATTTAATTTATTATTAATTAATTATTAATTGGTTATTAATTAATATTAATTAATTAATAGATAATTGTATTAATTGTGTTATTTTTAGGAGTGGGTTGTTGGTTTATAGGGGAATAGGGTGGGAAGTAATTTAATTATAATAAAGTAATTATTCATATTTATTTATTAGGATTTATAATTAATTTATTATTAATTAATTATTAATTGGTTATTAATTAAAATTAATTAATTCATAGATAATTGTGTTAATTGTGTTATTTTTTAGGATGCGGTTGTGGGTTTATAGGGGAATAGGGTGGGAAGTAATTTAATTATAATAAAGTAAATATTAATATTTATTTATTAGTATTTATAAATAATTTATTATTAATTACCTATTAATTGGTTATTTAATTGTAATAATTATTTAATTGATAAGTATGTTAATTTTAACCTCTGCTATCCAACACTTTCCCTACTGTTGCACTCTTTGGAGTGTGAATAGTAATTTTTACCCCTAAGCTATCCAACACTTTCCCTACTGTTGCACTCACTGGAGTGGGAAAAGTAATTTTTACCCCTTCGCTATCTAACACTTTCCTTACTGTTGCACTCTCTGGAGTGGGGATAGTAATTTTTACCCCTACGCTAACCAACTCTTTCCCTACTCTTGCACTCTCTGGAGTGGGAATAGTAATTTGTACATCTCCGCTATCCAATACTTTCCCTACTCTTGCACTCTCTGGAGTGGGAAAAGTAATTTGTACATCTCCGCTATCCAATACTTTCCCTACAGTTGCACTCACTGGAGTGGGAATAGTAATTTTTACCCCTCTGTTATCCAAAACTTTCCCTACTGTTGCACTCACTGGAGTGGAAATAGTCATTTTTACCCCTACACTATCCAACACTTTCCCTACTGTTGCACTCTCTGGAGTGGGAATAGTCATTTTTACCCCTACGCTATCCAACACTTTCCCTACTGTTGCACTCACTGGAGTGGGAATAGTAATTTTTACCCCTTCGCTATCCAACACTTTCCTAACTGTTGCACTGTCTGGAGTGGGAATAGTAATTTTTACTCCTACGCTATCCAATACTTTCCCTACTGTTGCACTCTCTGGAGTGGGAATAGTAATTTTTACCCCTACGCTATCCAACACTTTCCCTACTGTTGCACTCACTGGAGTGGGAATAGTAATTTTTACCCCTTCGCTATCCAACACTTTCCTAACTGTTGCTCTCTCTGGAGTGGGAATAGTCATTTTTACTCCTCCGCTATCCAACACTTTCCCTACTGTTGCACTCTCTGGAGTGGGAATAGTAATTTTTACCCTTACGCTATCCAACACTTTCCCTACTGTTGCACTGTCTGGAGTGGGAATATTAATTTTATCCCCTCCGCTATCCAATATTTTCTCTACTGTTTTAGTTAAAGTAGTGTAAAATGTATTTTAAAAAAATTAAAAATATTGTAATATTTTAATTTGTTATATATATTTTTATTTATATTTTTGGTGTATGTGTATATATATGTATTTATAATGTTTAATATGTTTTTAACAATTTATAAGTTATTAAAATAATTATTTATAAATATTAAGTCAGTATATATATTATATTTTATACATATATGTTTAATTGATTTTTACATTATATGTATTACTTATAATTTTAAACTTTTTATAATAATTTTAACTATGTTTTTTAATTATATGTATTATTTACTTTATTTTACATAATTTTTTATACATTAAAAAAACACGATATTTTTAGCAACAATATTTTTAACAACGATATTTTTGTACTTACCATTATGTAGATAGGACTTCGATATTCTGGACATCGATATTCTTGTGTCGATATTTTTGTAGCTCGATATTCTGACTGTTGATATTCTGTTAGTGATCTGTTAGTGATCCGGTAGAATTACATAACCTGAGATCTTTATAATGTTACTTATCTGATTCTCTGCATTTCACGCAGTGTGGAGTTTATGATTTTTTCTTGACTTTTTCTTCTGCTTCTATTTTCAACTGCTGTTGAATAAGAAAATGGCAATTAGTTATTGATTTGTGAAAACTAAGGATAGTTTATCCTAACCAGCCCCAGCACCCTTTTTGTGTAGCTTTGTTAAAAACATTTATCCTATCTATCTAGGAAAATAAGTTTTTGGGGTTTTCCTAGTAATTCAGGATTAAGGGGGACATTACGATGGCGGGCGGACCGTAACGGTGAATGGGACCGTCCGCCATAGGAGCGGCGGTCCCGCCGTGGGTATTAGGATGCCACCGCCACGGTGGCGGTGGCATCCCCTATGTCCAGCATTGTGGCTGGCGGTGCTCACAGCACCGCCTGCCACAATGCTGGGAATGCACGTTGGGCATTCACATGCACAAGGTGACAGGCACCGCGCGGTGCCTGCCACTTTGTCCATGCCAATGCAGGGGGGTACCATAGTGCACCCCCCACCCCCCTAACATCTTGGGGGCCCACAACGGGCCCCCGAAAGTGTAATCCGCCTGGCTTTCCATGGCGGAGTCTCCGCCATGGAAAGCCCTGCACCGCCGCCCATCATAATATGGATGGCAGTATCTTGCAGACACCGCCACCATGTTATGTATGTTTTCCGCGCGGTCGACGAGTCGACCGGCAGAAAAGCGGCGAACGGTCTTTCCATCCGCCGTGGACCCCCAGCCATCATAATATGGTGGGGGAAAATGTTAGGCGGGCGGTTATTTTTGAGTTTAGTGGAGCCTGATGGTGGTCTTCGTTAAGGTTTGTACTGTTCACTCTCGTCATGATTGAATGCTCAATTATGCAGTTCTAATGTTAATGTTTAGTAGTTTTTCTTATAGACATCTCAGTTCTAAATTCACTTCTTGCAAGTCCTTATCTGCAATTGATTTGGAAGAGGGATGCCCTCCAGGTATATCCCTCTTACATATACCTTACGTCCTCATTATTAATAATACTATCTTTGTATGCATGGACAGTACTTACCACTTGTCATTTTCACCCACCAGGAGGTATATGCAATCTAACCCATAAGAACATCATGCCAGAAGTACCATCGTGTTCTACTCCTTTTCCCTTTCTTTGTTTTGTTTCCCCTCTCCTCCACTTTCACCTCTTTGGCTTTAACGGTGTTGAGCTGAATTGGTGGGTGAGGGAAGTTGGGAACCAGCATCTGTTGATCCACCTCGTCCTTACAGTAACACCAGGTGAGCTCCACAGTAATAGTGGGGGGTGGGGCGGGGCAGGTATATGACAGATAACATAATAGGGAAAATAAAATAAAAAGAACAATCCAAACCACTTACCTTGCCCTCGTGGCATTGCAGAGCACAAGGTGAGAGATTATTTTTGCCTATTTTTTTTATTTTAAATTGATTTTCCCCATTCCACCATCTGGCTAATTCCCCTCCGCCCCACCATGCCCCCCCACCACCCCAATGCTCCTACCTGCACCGGCCGTCTCTGCAGTTAGCATTACTGTTAGCATGTAAATGCAGTGAGGAAAATCTGACAAGTTGCACATGTACATTTTTGCTTTGCTGACTTTTCTCTGTTCTCCTTCATTGACACATTCAGCCAGAGTACAGTCATCCTCTGTATCAGAGGTTCCTGCATCTGCTGGGAGGAAACAACAGCATCCATAGCAAGCCATACCAACCTCACAAACTGGTAGGTAAATCTGTTCAGGAGAGGGTCCAAAAGCCTACATTGTCAGCAGACAACAGATGGACATATTGGGCCCTATTCACAAAGGTAAACTGAGACGAAAGCCTAACTTTACGACTTTCGATATTCAGAAAGCACATTTACGAGTAGTAAATGCCCTTTGTGAATATCGAGAGTCGTAAAGCTAGATTTTCGTCTAGTTAACCTTTGTGATTCAGGCCCATTACATGTATTCATTTCATCAACAGTGCCAAAACTGTGAATTGAACTCGAGTTCATCACATGTGGCGACTGGAATGATAACTGGCAAACATACATATCTTTGTAGGTCCAATAATGTCGTCCAGGATTCCAGGCCCCACAGTGACATCTGCTACAATGTTGGCTGTGACATCTAGTCAGGAACCTACACAGTAAGCAGATGCGGGACCCTGGTAAGTAAACCCAAGATTCATGTACCTGAATGCTCATAAAATGTGGATTTCATGTCTGCAGTATGTTGTATGTGTCCGACATCACTGTTGTTTCTAATCACAATATGCCCACATATGGCATTTCAACGCATACCATATCTCACCTTGGGGGCTAGTGAAAGGATGGCACCAAATATATGGCAAGAGAGTCCAGTATGTACATAATAAACTATATTGTGTCATATGAAGTGGAGTAGCCACAACTGAATTGTAAGTCAATGATATGAAAACTCTCATTGAAAATCCCAGGGAACAAAATGCATGGAAATTGGTGTGGATGAGGGTTGCACTTATGCCAGTTAGGTTGTGTTGTTTTGGGAGGGGTGTATGAGCTGCTAAGGTGGATGTAGAGGAAGTGAAACATATATATCAGGTGTCTGAACTGCACAACACAAATCCAGTGTAAGTGGCAAACATCCAAGCTTCGATACTTCACTACAATATGTATTTCAGCTTGCCTCCTCTCCTACCGTATTCCCATATATAAGTGACAGGATAATATATGAGGTTTGGATGTGTGCTGGAAAAGACATCATCCATTGACAGCTAAATTCTACCATGATGTCGTACATGTATAATGGGAACAGAGGACACACAAAGATTGAACATAACAAAGGTGTGATCTCCCAGTCCTAAATGGGCATTGTGACTTCATGTGGTGGAAAGCACAAATGTGCCACAGTATGTATCTGACTATTGGACATATCACATATCAACTCTCCAATGCAATGATATGATCTGATGTGCAAATGTGAAACTGGCCTGCATGACGATGTACACTCCTTTAGATTTGTCAACAGACAACATCATACTCATGAGGCATGATGGGCCTAACAATAAAGGTGTAACCAAAAGTAGGCGGAGGCGTTCACCATAATTATTCCCTTTCTTCAAATATCAGGTAGCTTCTCACACACGTTTGTCTGTTAACGTGATATCTCGTTGATGTCAGTGCTATGTGGAGGTAACAGCTGGCAACTGCTGCTGCTGACCAGGGGCCCACATGTAAAGTTCAGGAGGTACACATGCAGCACACTGGCCAGAAATAGCATATCAATGGTCTATGACAATGACATATACATGTTAACTCATTTCTATCATGCTATGTACTTATATATGGACATGTATGTCTCATAACAGCTGCTGGCAGGATACCATCAGTGCTACAGGCAACACCATCCCGGGGTATGCAAGACATCCTGGCTGCAGCTGTGAAACCTACTCGCATCTGTCCATCAGGTAAGTGTGCCATAAAGTTTTTCCCTATTATGGATTCCAAAATCATTCCAAATATCCAAATACCCTTCTGCATGGCATCTGTAGTTGGTGTGTAAAAAGTTAAATACATACTATTTCAGTTATGTGTGTGTTGCATGTGTCTGTTAGCATATTAGTCATGCAGATCATTAAGTATGTTGTCGCTTCCCTCTCAAGCTGCTGGATCGCAGACCACTTCTTCAGCTACACCTATGAGAAGGCAGGTTCAGCAGTTAACATCAGGGGGGGTCGCAAAGCAACACAGAGCTGTGGCTGGAGCTGGTGAGTTTGCTTGTGCATTGTACATCTCCATTCCACACCTCAGTGCTATGGTGTGAGCTGTCAAGTGTAGGTGTTGCTAAACCAGGTCACATGTGCATCATCGGTTGATGCAAAGTACAGTAGAATCAACTCTTGTGTTGCACCACATCATATACTGGGTCAATTACTTATCCTGTTGCAACCTCTGTCTTCCAGGTGATGACGATGATGAGGAGAATGGATCTTCCACCAGTGGTGGGCGACGGGTAATCGAAGGGGAGAATCCACTACTCTTGCAAGGAGCAATTTCAGCTGCAAGTAATGTGCAAAAGGAGGAGGAGGAAGTACCAGAGGATGCTGCTGAAGTGGAGGATGATGGAGACTATCTCGCCCTTCTCACGGAGGATGACCTGACCAGAACAATTGTTACACTGGCCAAGATGTGCAAGACCACCCCCCCTCCACCCAGCAAAGTGCCTCAACATCAAAAACCCATTATTGTCTGTCCTTAGCATAGCACTAACCAGCCACAGCTCTCACATACCCAAACACATATATCCCTCCCTCACAGCCCTCAGATCCAGGACAGACATGATGGTTCCCCTACACACTCCTCCCTATACAGTGCATCCCAGGTATTTTCTCTACCATCTATGGGAGGTTCCACCCCTGGTGCGGTGCAGATATCCCCTGGGCACCAATCTCCTGTCCACAGACTACCACCTGCCACCCTTCTCCCTGCTGGTGGATCTGGAGGTCTTAGCTATGGCTGCCCCATGCAAAGGGGGCTAGCAGATGATCATGGTGGCCAGTGGGAGGAGGACTTCTTCCAACAGCAGGCTGATGTAAGGCAGGGCATTCGTGCCATAGGGGCTACCCTGTCAGACATGTCCGAGGTACTGCAAGACATGTGGCAAATCCCTCAGGTGGTGGACAGACTGACCCAGGTATTGGACAGGATGAATAGGTCTTGGCAAGACATGGCCAAGAAGATCAATGGCATTATATCCATCCCTAGCAAGACACCATGCCTTGGCCATTAAGATGATGGAGGGCATGCTGAAACATATCCAAAGTGTCCCTTTAAGGTCAACACAGGGAGGGGAGCCATCACATTTACCTGCAGCACATCACACTCACATCTGTACCAAAAACAGCACAGGCTGGCAGCAAGAGTACACATCTACCACCACCCCCTGTCCAGGCACTCTCCCCACCTGCACATCTACCACCACCCCCTGTCCAGGCACTCCCCCACCTGCACATCCTCCACCACCCCTTATCCAGGTACTCCCACCAACTGTACAGACACCATCAGCCCCTGTCCAGGAACTTCCTCCTGTACAGGCAGATACACCACGCGAACCTGCACCTCGGCCACAACACAAATGCACTTACAACGATCCTCACCACCAACTTTGCGAAATCACCAGCACGATTCCATCTGATCACAGGAAAAAATATCATCCTGAACATGTGCAAATAAAAGATGAATGTCCTCACAAGTCAATACTAAGTTGCATATTATGTACTGATGTCCAAATGTTTACCCTTGTGGTGACCTAGAGATGTGAGGATGAATGTGTGTGAGTGACTCATGTAAAAGTGTAACCCCATCAGTGCAACAAGCTATCATGTGCAGAGCAAATAACTACTCCCAAGGTATATGTCAATACTATGAACATGACATTTAGAATGAAGTTAACAAGATAGAGAAAGTTTGATCCAAAAAATAAGTTTATGTAAATTAAATGGTTTTGAGAAAAAAAAGATATTCAGTCCATTTGGAAGGGAGGAAGGAAAGCAGATAATGTTCTTTAAACAGAAAGGACTAGGGGACTTGAAGGGGGGGGGCAACATAAATAGAACACGTCAGGAAGCATCAGGGGAACCAGTCTATATACAAGGGTCATAGAAAATAAATGTCCAAAACAAAGTCCAACAAGTCAAGTGTCCTTCTGGTCATCCTCAATCTCCATAATGTTCAGATCCTCTGAATCCAAAGCCAGTGCAGGACCAGGCCTCAAACGAGGTTGGAATACATGAGGAGTATGGGGGGAAACAGTTTAGGGCAATGTACAGGGGGAATCATTGAGAGTGGTTTGGGAGGGACGTTGGACTAGGACAGACAACATGGCTGCACCCAAGGAAGTGACACTGGCAGTGAGGGTGGCCATAGATTTTGCATGTTCCTCTCGCATCATACGCACCTCATTGCAGATCTTCAGCATAATGCGAGAGGACATGTCTGGCTGACCCTCACATGCCCCATCACTTCCTGGGGTGCAGCCACAGGAGTTACAATACAGGGATGGGTTTGAGTTGAACATGAGGGGTGTGGTGTCTCGGGGTGAGAGCCTATGTTGTGGTCTTCCTGGCAGCCATTTGGAGGGGGACTCAGCTGGAGACCCCAATGGAATGGGGGCCTCTAGAGTCAGAGAGAGGCTGATGGCAGGCCCAGGTTGTGTTGTTGCCTGCCCCGGGGACACCTTGCCAAAATAAAGTTATGAATAGTCAGGGAGAGAGTCGATCTCCTCCCCACCCTGGCCAGAGGTGCCCAGTTCTTCACCCCCACTACAATGTCCTCAGCCTCCACCTAGTCCATAGCACTTGAGGTGTGTTCTTGATCAGTTTGGGTGAGCGCAATTCTCCTGCCTTCTGATGTAGAAGGTCCCACCTCCTCCTCCTCTTCCTCTTCATTCTAGGAGAGAGGTCGTGGCCGCTGGTCCCAACAATGTCCTGCTCCGACCCGGGTCCTCTTGGCCAGCTGAGCCCACTGAAATGGAAGACAAATCATAATGTAGTGGTTGTACACGTCAGAACGACACACATTACTACATGAAGCAAGGGCAGACTTTGTTGTCCTCTGATCATACTATACAAATATAAGTGACTTTGAGCCTAAAGTACATGTATGTTCACTGTGATCTCCTGATTTGACTCCGCACATAGACATCTTACTTGAAATTTGATGGTTTATACTTCTGTACTGACCAACGCTCACCTTCTGCATTCTTGTAATCTGTGTTTCCTGTCATTGCTACATAGGCATCTTCCAATGCCAATCTACAAAAGGAGATCAGAGATAGTCCGGATTGCATTGGAATGGTCCTGTGATATGGAGTCTCTGCACTTTTACACTTTCTAATAAATGTCATCTGCTGTGTAGCATTGTATGAGACAACACAAATGCAGATTTGGGCGTACATATCCAAATAGGGGCTGGGATATTAGCTTTGCTAAGTGGAGAGTCTAACATTTTGATATTCCCTCACAACAGCAGACATTCTAGTGCCACATTTTGCCTTAGAAGACTGCTCAGGTAGTGCAGTACCCTGGTGAACAGTTGTGGCTAGTTGTTACAGCTACCTTGACTGGACAAATGACATAAAAGCCACTGTTGGGAAGACGTGTGTATGTGAACACACTTAGAGAAGTTGGTATCACTTAAGAGTGAGGTAAGAATCTCAAAGTCTGTCTTAACTCCATGGCACATGAGGATCTGTCTTAATCAGAACCCAATCTCACCAAAGGCAATGCAAGTCACATCATTCAACACCCATAGGCCTCTCATCCACACACTGGACAGTGTCTGTACCTTTCCTCACCCAATGCACATATCAGTTATAATGCCCTTGGTTCACTGGTAATGGTGCTGGCAGTGCAATTTTATGTACAAATGCACGTGTGTGGCTCCATTCCCCCGGTGGCATCAAAAACTATTGCTCTCAGAATGCACTTGGCTCAGTGCATTCTATGTGCTACAGTGAGCCTTTGGCCTTATAATGACTGCTGCATTTGCACAGAATAGGTAAATGGAGGCAAGGAACACATGATGGTACAGCTCTGTCATCCCTCACATCATACTTTCAGACACATATTGCAGTTAATGCGCTTACCAGCTCATTGCTGCTCATGCTCCTCCAGCTGAGCATGGAGGGTCAGCCAGGCTACCCACAGGACCCTCCTGTACAGTGGCAATAGGCGAGGCCTGTGCACATGGTGCTGGGAGGACAGGCCCAAGATTTCCTGGGCCTTGATTCTGTTCTAGCATTTTAGGTCCTCCCAGCGCTTACGGCATGCCCTGACCTGCCGGGTATAGACACCTACTGCACTGCAGCACTCCCCAATGGTGGACCAGAGCCTGGCGTGCGCTGCATTGCTCAACTGGTCCTCAGGCCCCCCTATACAGCGGAGGGAACTTTTCTAGCACATTCTGTGCGAGGATATCCAATTCCTTTTCACTTAAAGGGGGTGCTTTCTCCTCATATCCCTCAGCTATGTTGGAGATACTTGGATTGTACTGAGCAGCAGGATAGCAGAGAATCTGATCTGTGACAGAGGATGACTCAGAATGAACAGAAAATTGCTGCCTACCACTTCCTGTATGTCATTTCCCATAGGTGTTTAGTTTAGAAAAATGAAATGAGATAGAAATCCCTAGCTGCCCTTTGTCTCCTGACCAGTGTATGGGGCATTCATATGTGGAGGTGGGCTCTCATATTGATGCAGCTCAGTACCTGAGGCAAGCTCCTTGACTTGCTTGCCTGAGAGATGCCCACAAGGTCACTGGAGACCCTTTGGAATGACCCAGTAGTGAAAAAATGGAGAGCAGCAAGGATCTTGAGATAGGCTGGGATGGCATGGGAGCGACAGGTCGCAGAGTCAAGTTACTGCTCCTACTCACAAACCATCTCCAAAATGACAGGTTAATTCTTTTTCTGAATATCCTCTCTACTCTCCTCCTCCTCATCCTCCTCCTCCTCAACTCTTCTTGCCACGTGGCAAGGGGCAGAGCAACAAACACATTCAGTGACATGTTGGAATGTTTGTATGTTTTAGCTCTGATTTTATATTTGCTGCAGGGCTGGGATTGGCTGTTGGGCTGCAGTGTTTCAGCTGGAGCATGGTGGGCGATTGTAAGCACTTACACAGGTGTTTAGCATTGAAGGCAATGATCATCCGTCCCGAGTGCGGAGACTCCGGTCTGGTTTCGGAGACTCTGGCCCAATTCTGGAGATTCCGCCCTGAATGCGGAGATTCTGCCATGAGTGCAGAAATTCCGGCGCGAGTGCAGATGTAAAGATACGAGTTGTAAATGAATTTTGTGAATGCCAAAAGTTGTAAGTGACTTCTGTGAATACCAAAAGCCATAAAGTTAGGCATTTGGCTCAGATTACCTTTGTGAATCTGCCCCCCTATGTTCAAACTAAGAAAGACTGCTTCTGATAACCTATTTGCTAAATCCTAGATGGCATTGAAATTAAATCACACCCCTGTGTAATTGGAGATTTGTAGAAAATGGAAGCTAGCTACCTTTGCAACCAGCATTTCACCAAGCTTGTTGTCAGAAATGGCTATTGTTATTGTTAGAGCTACTCTAGATCAAATATGGTCAGTGGCATTATCCTTTTTAAACTTTCCATCACACTTGAAACTAAAGAACTTACGATCTTGATTCAGAAACTCGCATAAGGTGGGATGAAATGAAACGAAAATGAGATTTCTAGAGCGTGATTACTACCCGGATGTGTCTAAGCACTAAACATACTGAAGAATGCAACATATGATTGCATCAAGAAGAACAAGAAAGACTTAATGGTTCAACACCCAAGTTTTTTGAGCTTTTCCTAAATTCAAGCAGGTTTGATTTATTCTTGAGTTCTAGAGGAAGCGAGTTCCCCAACCTTGCTGTGCAGGTTACAAAACTGGGGACTATAAGATTTTCTCTAGTAGAGAAATGGAGAGATCTTGTCGGGGTGTAACGTTGAAAGTGTTGTGCCAGATAGGCTGGGCCCAGGCCATGTAGGGACTTAAAAACAATACCGAGGGCCTTGAACTGGATGCACTTTCCGATAGGGAACCAATGTAGCTGACACAAGGCTTGAGACGCAGACTTATGTCTGGGAATCCCCAGACACAGCCATGCAGCCACTTTTTGAAGCATCTGTAGCTTGTTCAGAAAGCATTTTTGAAAGTTGGTAAACAGCGCATTACAATAGTCCAATTTGGAGGCAATAAGAGCCATGACTACTGTTTTTTTGCAAGGCCAATGGAATGTAGGGCAGAATCTTCCAGACAATTTAGTGTAAAAAATTGATCCCAGGTTTTTCACCTTAACGCTTGGGATTGGAAGGGTTCCAAGATATTGAGGCTATCAATTGGGAGACCAGAAGGAAGGGTTGTTGCCAAACAACAGAACCTCGGTTTTTGAAGAGTTTAACTTCAGACAATTGTCCCGCATCCAATTGCCTAGATAAAGCATACAGTTATGAAATTTAACTGTGGTGGCAAATGGATTCCTAGCTACCGACATAAATATCTGAGTATTGTCGGTGTAGGAGATTAGAACAAAACTATGAGATTTAATCAGACCCGCCAGCGAGGTAACATAGAGATTGAAAAGGGCAGGGTTTAAGGAAGATCCCTAAGGCACCCCGCATGACAAAGAGAAAGACTGTGACGAAAAGTCTCCTAAGGTCACTGTTTGAACTCGATCCGTTAGGAAAGATGCTAAAAGAGCCAAGGCTTTCTCTTTAATTCCAATGGAGGCAAGCCGGTCAACCAGAAGGTCATGGTTGACTGTGTCAAACTCGGCAGAGAGGTCTGATAAAATCAGGCCCCTGTTGCCCCTAGTGCAAGCTTCATGCTATGATGACTACGAAACTTAAACTGAGTTGAGTCCAAAAATCTGATTGTTATATATAAAGGTCTTCAATTCCTGATTGACAGCCTTCTCAACAACTTTGATGGGAATGGTAAACGGGAAATTGGCCTGTAATTAGTTAGGGTGGCTTGCATCTAAGTTAGGTATTTCTGGGAGCGGAAGGATAGAAGCTATTTTCCAATTTTCCACTCCTTTGGAAAATATCCCGAACTGAATATTTGATTAAAGATGCATGTAAGGTAAGCAACTGTAACCTCGGGTGCCAGATGCATTATTCTAGGAGGAAATGGGTCCTGTGGAGATCCAGATTTAACGTGTTTTAGGAAATCTAACGTCTGATCTACAGTCAAAGCAGAAAAGCTGGATAAGGTGCTTACATTGTTATTATAAAAAGTCTTGCCGGTTGGCAAAGATAATCGACACCTGCTGCATCATGGGGCGGTTTCCTGCCTAAGAGGTTCATCGACACCTCAGTTATTGAAGAAGGGCCGACAGCTACCTGGTTAATCGTCTGGCCAAGGGATGGATTTGCTCCTAAAAAGGAGTCATATACGGATTTGACTTTGTCTTGGAAAAAAGATGCCAGGTTATTACCGAGCTGTTGACTAATCCTGGAGTTTCTTTTACTGTTTCAAACAGTTCCTTTGGGGAGTTTTTTATAGCTTCAATTTTGGAAGCCAAATAACAATCATTGACACAGTGTCAATGTGGCTTGCACAAATATTTGAAAATAGATCTGATCATTCCCCTCCCCTTTTTACTGTACTGAGACACAGTCCCATTCCCCCATACTTTTTAACAGCTACGTGCAGCTTAAGATAAATGTTACTAGGTCATTAGCTTTTTTTGAGCTTTTTCCTATGCCGACCATACACAGCTAGTCATTCATCTAAATAAACAGGCTCCCGCCACTGTCTTACATGGGAAACATTATATATTAGCCGTTTAACAATGGATAACAAAGTCCGTCAAAATGAACACAAGCAAAACAGTTCATGATTATGGAGGAAAGCAGTGCAAGATGGGGGACCGGCTTCTTTCCATAACGCATGAGTGGCCTACACAACCTTGGTGCGAAAGGTAAATCCCCGGGAGTCTTCCTGAATCAGGAACTGTCACTGAATGCATAGAATGATTCGTGCATCAGCTCAGGTTTACATGGGCAGTCTCTCTTATGAATGATACTCCCTTTTCTCCCAAGAAAACTACATGCTAAAATGCAATATTACTGTGTGCTCTCCAGTCTCCATTACTGCAATAACTTCACCTTTGTTTGGCAACCCTGCAAAGCAGTTCAAAAATTCACAGTTAGAATTAGTACTGGACTGGTGAGGACTGGTGACGATTTTTTATCTGAGCACCTGGCAAGATGTATACCCTCAAGCTCTCCTGTTTTGGAAACCGTTTCCTTCAACTCCTGTGAGCTAAACATGAGAGCTGTGATGCTGCTCAAGACAACAATTTAAACTGACTCCTGGTGGACTTAGGCTGCACTGAAAACAATCCTGCTTTTAGGAAAGCATAAACAACTTTCTTATTACATGTTTTATGATCTGCCCCCCACTCTCTTTCCCATTCATTCCATTCAGAGTTATGCTCCTCTTTATGTGTATAGCCCCAAGCGCCAAGGAGCCTTTTTGGTGATAGTGTGTCAACAAATAAACTAATTGAATCGAAAAATCATTCAACCTGTCTGTGATTACACCTAAACCACAGACATTCCATGGTTCTCTGATCCTGAAATGCAATGGCACGCATCAGCTCAGAAATGCACTTATTCACTCTGTTGCACACTCTGTCTAGCTAACTTCATCCTATTAAATATGTATGTTTATACATATTCATCATTAAATAACATTAATATTTAATTTTAGAATATTAATAAAGACCATGTATCAGAGGGTTTACATGTGTGAAATGCACAGCATCATTTTCATAGTCGTATATAAACAGCAGAGCTAAAAACAAGTGGCTTTTAAGTATTATTCTTTAAATTGAGTAGTCAGCCAGAAGAAATGAAAAGTCCAAAGATCAAAAGAAACTCCCAAAACAGACAGCATGTCAGCATCCACCCGGTAATCCGCCAGCAGAATTTCAAATCTCTTTCTACAACTAACAGTCTCAATGAAATGTGTCTAGGCCCACCTTGGAATCAGACTAAAAAAGAAAAGAGGTAGAAGACGAAGGGTGTGAGGGAGGGGGGAACATTCTCCTCTGTGTTTCTATTAGAACCTAACCCTCCTGTCTTGTTAGGGAGGAAGAACCTCTGTCACAAGAATGAGACTCAATTATGACAAGTTTAAGCACTCCAATCACATTATGTAAAACATAAACCAATGACTTGTCGTATAACTTTCTGAAAGTCGAATGATGAGATGAGTCAGCTGCCTTTATGATACGTTGTATGTCAGAAAATCAACAACAAAAACATGGTTGGTTAAAATACTATGGCATAAATACCAGTTACAAAAATATTGCTACATTGGATGTAGATTATTTTTAACTCCAATGTGGTGATAATTTTTTAAAAGCTAATCAGGGAACAATATTTTTCTCATAGAATTTGGAACCCTCGATATTCTGCTACCATATCGTATCATATACTGGGATGACTGACATAATATCGACAGACACAATTTCGACCTACCAAAATATCGGGACAAAAATATCGATAACACTAATATCGACATCCTATACTTAATTAAGAAAATACACAAATATCGACTACCAAATATCGTTAAACATTAACATCGTTTTCAACAATATCGAAGTCAAAAATATCGTAATAAATAATCTTGAACACATTAAATAAACATACAAAAAGACAAAAATATCGATCACAAAAATATAGACAACAAAATTATCGTTTAAAAAAATATACCAACATGTTAAATATTTTATATTAACTCAAAACATACTCCCCAAAATATAAAAAAAGCAATAACACACACAACATACATTATAAATCACTTAACATATATATTATAAAAATAACAAAACAATATCATAAACATTTATAAATCCGGGAAAACCGGCGGTCCGATTAGGATCAACCGCCAGGAAAATCCGACCGTGACGGAACGATGCCAGGAAAGACCGCCGGTAGCGTGCGGAGCATGCGAAAATCAGTCCACGGCGGTCGGATTCGCGGCGGAAAAAGCCCAAACCGCCACACGGCCAGCGGATTGACCGCACGTGGAATTAGGATACCACCGAGGTGACAGCGGAACGATCCGCTGTTTCTGACCGCCGCGATCGCAACCAGTGATGAATGGGAGAGCCGGCGGAAGGGCGGCCGTATAGCCACCGCCACAGGCGCTCCAGAAAATTCATAGCGTCCGAACAAAAAATACACACAACATGCCCACCAAAGTGTACCCAGCAACTTGCCGCAGCCCCAAAAAAAACCTAATACACCCCAATGACACATCCACATGGCAAATTAAAAAACCACAAATCCCAGGTCAACCCACATAACACACCTGACATCAATACACCATTTCGACACACCCACATAGCTGAGTATAAAATCAGCCCCTTCCCTGACCACAATCCTTTGCAATACTCCACCACTGAATGAACCAAGCCTACAGCACAAAGGAGAGGCAAACCACCACACAACTCACCAGCACAACAACACACACACACACCACTTACATCACCACCACCACTCTCACACCTTCACTTCCAACCCCTTTGCACACCACACACCATGGCACAGAAGAAAATGCCCAAATTCGCTGACAATGAGTTGTCAGTCATGGTAGATGAGGAAATTAGAGTAGAACCACAATTGTTTGGAAGCATGGTCCAACAGACACCATTAGCCACCAAAACACTAATGTGGGAAAGGATAGTCCGCAAGGTCAATGCAGTAGGGACTGTCCCACGCAACAAGAATGACCTCAAGAAAAAGGTGAAAGAGAGGAACAACAAGAACCGTGAGCTGGCTCAGAGGACTGGCGGTGGCCCTCCCATTCCACCAAGAGCATTCACCGCATGGGAGGAGAAGGTGCTTGCCATACTGCATCCAGAGAGTCTCACAGGAATACCCAGGGGAGTGGAGGCTGGTAAGTAACAACAAATGTCCACCATCACACTGCTATGTACTGTCTTGCACAACCACAAAGCTACAACTCCTAGGCCAAATGCATCCATGTGCACCACACACTCCCCAATACATGTCCACAGATCTAACATTCACTCCCTCTGAAACCAAAGGTAGCTTGCAACATTCCCAGGGTTGCATGTGTACAGGCAGCCAGCACTACAATTCCCACCAGGCCCCCTGTCCCAAAGCACACCAGGATGGAGCACTCCCCCCACCCCACCCAGAAGCAAGTGGCAGACATTGCATTCCCCTCATCAAACTAACAGGTAGGTAGCCATCTTAATAGGGAGGGGGTGGTTGTGTTTATGAAGCCTGCACTACAACTCCCACCAGGCCCCTGTCCCAAAGCACACCAGGATGGAGCACTCCCCCCACCCCACCCAGAAGCAAGTGGCAGACTGTTATACTGCTGCTCAGCCTGGGTGACTGTGTGTGAGAATGTTGGTGAGTGGAATGTTTGTGAGTGTGACTGTTAGTTGGTGAAGGGCTGAGCAGCAGTGAGGCTGTTCCTGGTAGGGTTCTCTCTTGTAACATCTACTTAATAAATCAACTTGAAGATACTACCTGTAATGGACATTACTTTTATTACAACATATTTTGGTGACATTTTATGGAAGAACCTACGTGTACAAGTTAAATGAACTACTACTTAAGGAAAAGGAACCCTTTCAGAAACTACAAACTGCGTACTTCAAGAAGCTGGCACCCCTGAGCCCCACCAGTGACCACTCCACCGGTCGCCCCAACCTGCAAGTGCCAGTTTCCGTTGTACTTTCTTCCCCTACCCTACTGTTTTGGAAGTTTTGTTCCTGTCATGCTGCCTGCGTGTCCCACTGCTTGCCGGTCCTGCTGCCTTCAAAGAGGTGTCACTGTCCTGTTCACCTGGTAGAGTACCAGCAGTGACTGCCCTCTGCATTGCTGCCTTGTATTAGCTGTCCTTCTCCTGCTACATTGGGACACTGTCTTCTTTAAGTGGGGTTTCCCCCTGGACTTGCCGGTTCCGGCTGGAGCCAGAGACCTACTTTACCCTGTGACCGTCGTGAGGGGAGAATACCTAGTTCCTGTTTGATTTTTTTTTTTCCTCTCCCTACTCTGATGCCTTGGATCAGCCGTCCCTTGTTTTCTGCCTGGGGAGATTATCACCAGTGACTCTGTGTCTCAGCTTCCCTGCCTTCTACTTGGTTGGAGTGTGCATCGATTGAACTTGCTCCCTACATGGTGTCTTCTTCTTGTGCTCAAATTCGGATGAGAGCGCCATCGTTTTTTTTTTTTTTGCTGTGGTGGCATTTCGTTTTTACTACACATGCCGGCCATATGAGGTGAGACAACTTTTGTCAATTATTTGTGTAAGTCAGCTGAGACTTTATCACTGTGGGCATCAGTTAACCGCCATCCTGCTGTTCAAAAATGGTGGCACGAGCTCCCCATAGCGCGCGCATTACTACCTGCATTGTTGTCCTGCGATGTCACCATGCAGTCCTCTCACGTCTTGACTCTTTGTGTTGGATGCCTGCTCCTAGACGCCGATTGCACAGACGTGCCATGAGCCATCCGGCAGGACGTCTGAAAACGTGCCGCCATCTTGAGGTTGGAAGCACCAACGTTACTCTGGAGCCTCACTGCTTTCGGTGATCCTATGTTTAGAAGTGTTCACTGCCAACCACGCAATAAAGTTAATTCAAAACTTCGACGTGGGAACGGTAACTTCGGCTTGTCCTGTTACCATTCACCGGTTCATCGTGAGTTTTTGTAGACCACCTGGAAATCACAAGACCTTATTTGAAGTAATGCAATGCCCTTGTCCACTCCGTTGTTGGAGTTGTTATCGCCTTTTTACTGGAACGCTTTGCTGTTTCGTTTTAAAGAAGAAAAAAAAGTCAAGTTGGATCCACCTTGTGTACTTTGTCTTCGTTCCGGACTGCAAGATTTACTTTTGGACACTGCATTCTTGGTGATTTGACTCTCTGAAATACCCTAAAGTACCTGGGACTTCAGTGGGACTTCAGGTGAGAAGTCGCTCACCGGAGTATTAGACTGTGTATCTGCTATGGATTGTATGCTTGACATATCGTGCAATGGTGTTTGTGATTTGTTTCTGAATGTTCGTAAAGTCCTTCACCCTCTTATGGGGTTGTTAATTATTGTATTCTGCGCTTTTCCTCTGTACTCAAATTTTGTGTGCTTTCTAGTACCTTGTTACAGTTACGTTGAGGTTGTGGGAGCATAGTGCCCCATATGGTGACTGTGTGCTTGCTATTTACAGTTGTGAGATGTTTTCTTCATGGTTACACGTTCCTTAATTTACTGTAACAGTTATAGTAACGTTATTGTTTAGAACGGTGCAGTTATTTCTGTGATACTTCCCACTTTACTTGGTTATGGGTTACTGTGGTATAAACACCCATTGTTGTACAGATGTTTTGGTTCCATGTCCTTCCACACATCACAACCCAGCTTTTAGTTTGGGTGGAGTTTATGGTTGGTGATCGGAGTGATCTTTACGTGTTCCGTGTAGAGTCTTTTCTACACGTCACACCCCATCTTGTGTTGGGGGAAGAGTTTGTGTGCCTACTTTATGTGCATTTACTTGCATGTTTTCAAGGTTGCTTCTTGCTTTCGCCTGTATTGCACTTTTCCTCCCTTGGACGTCAAGGTTTACTTTGCTAGATTTGTGTTTTTCCCTCGCACGTCAGGGTTTGCGTTGGGATTCCTTTTGGTTCTGTGTGGAGCCCCTTCCACCATCACACCCCAATTTGTTGTTGGGGAAGTCCCCTTTTCATACATTTCTCGCACGTCAGGGTTGCGCAGGAAGTGTTTTCTGGTTCCGTGTGGTGTGGAGTCCTTCCACACATCACACCTCAACTTGGGTTGTTGGGGGAAGTTCTGCTATTATTGTGCTTGTTACTATGTTCTGTGTGGATATTTACCACGCCTGCATACTGTTTTTTTCTTATTGGTTAGTTTTCTTTCACACTTTCTTTGTTGGTTCTCTTGTGCTTCTCGTGTTTGCCTGGCCAGCTTGCACGATCCAGGTACTTGGGTTGGTCTGTAGTCTGTGGTGTGGGAGTGTTTGGGTTGTTTTTGCGCTAGAAAGGAGGATGGTGTGTATAAGTCTCCGTACTTGTGTTACTGTTTCTCCCTTCCTACTTCATTTTCTCTGCATGAATGTTCCATCTTTAATTTTTCATGCTATGCTTCAGAAAGTTGTCATCTTATGTTATGTTATGTTATATGCATTTATAACGCGCACGGCTACTCAAGAGTGTGACGGCGCGATTATGTATTTCTTGCAACGTTTCTAAAGTCTTTTGAGAATTCCTTCTTTTCTATTACAAAGAAAGGGGATGTGTTATACTGCTGCTGCTCAGCCTGGGTGACTGTGTGTGAGAATGTTGGTGAGTGGAATGTTCGTGAGTGTGACTGTTAGTTGGTGATGGGCTGAACAGCAGTGAGGCTGCTCCTGGTGGGGTTCTCCCTTGTAACATCTACTTAATAAATCAACTTGAAGATACTACCTGGAATGGACATTACTTTTATTACAACACAGACATTGCATTCCCCTCATCAAAGTAACAGGTAGGTAGCCATCTTAACAGGGAGGGGGTGGTTGTGTTTGTGAAGCCTGCACCACAACTCCCACCAGGCTCCCTGTCCCAAAGCACACCAGGATGGAGCACTCCCCCCACCCCACCCAGAAGCAAGTGGCAGACATTGCATTCCCCTCATCAAACTAACAGGTAGGTAGCCATCTTAACAGGGAGGTGGTGGTTGTTTTTGTGAAGCCTGCACTGCATCTCCCACCAGGCCCCCTGTCCCACAGCTCTGCAAGATGGAGCACTCCCCCACCCCACCCAGAAGCATGTGCCAGACATTGCATTCCCCTCATCAAACTAACAGGTAGGTAGCCATCTTAACAGGGAGGGGGTGGTTGTCTTTGTGAAGCCTGCACTACAACTCCCACCGGGCCCCCTGTCCCAAAGCACACCAGGATGGAGCACTCCCCCCACCCCAACCAGAAGCAAGTGGCAGACATTGCATTCCCCTCATCAAACTAACAGGTAGGTAGCCATCTCAACAGGGAGGGGTGTTTGTTGGTGGAAAACCAGCACCACAACTCCCACCAGGCCCCCTTGTCCCACAGCTCTGCAAGATGGAGCACTTTCCCACACCCAGAAGCATGTGGCAGCCATTGCATTGATCACCTCCACCTAACAGGTAGGTAGCCATCTTAACATGGAGGAGTGTTTGTGGGTGGAAAGTCAGCACTACAACTCCCACCAGGCCCCCTTGTCCCACAGCTCTGCAAGATGGAGCACTCCCCCACACCCAGAAGCATGTGGCAGACATTGCATTCCCCTCATCAAACTAACAGGTAGGTAGCCATCTTAACAGGAAGAGGGTGGTTGTGTTTGTGAAGCCTACACTACAACTCCCACTAGGCCCCCTGTCCCAAAGCACACCAGGATGGAGCACTCCCACACCCCACCCAGAAGCAAGTGGCACACATTACATTCCCCTCATCAAACTAACAGGTAGGTAGCCATCTTAACAGGGAGGGGGTGGTTGTGTTTGTGAAGCCTGCACTACAACTCCCACCAGGCCCCCTTGTCCCACAGCTCTGCAAGATGGAGCACTCCCCCACACTCAGAAGCATGTGGCAGACATTGCACTCCCCTCATCAAACTAACAGGTAGGTAGTCATCTTAACAGGAAGGGGTGGTTGTGTTTGTGAAGCCTGCACTACAACTCCCACCAGGCCTCCTTGTCCCACAGCTCTGCAAGATGGAGCACTCCCCCACACCCAGAAGCATGTGGCAGACATTGCATTCCCCTCATCAAACTAACAGGTAGGTAGGCGTCTTAACAGGAAGGGGGTGGTTGTGTTTGTGAAGCCTGCACTACAACTCCCACCAGGCCCCCTTGTCCCACAGCTCTGCAAGATTGAGCACTCCCCACACCCAGAAGCATGTGGCAGACATTGCATTTCCCTCATCAAACTAACAGGTAGGTAGCCATCTTAACAGGGAGGGGGTGGTTGTGTTTGTGAAGCCTGCACTACAACTCCCACCAGGCCCCCTGTCTCAAAGCACACCAGGATGGAGCACTCCCCCCACCCCACCCAGAAGCATGTGGCAGACATTGCATTCCCCTCATCAAACTAACAGGTAGGTAGCCATCTTAACAGGGAGGGGGTGGTTGTGTTTGTGAAGCCTGCACTACAACTCCCACCAGGCCCCCTGTCCCAAAGCACACCAGGATGGAGCACTCCCCCACCCCACCCAGAAGCAAGTGGCAGATATTACATTCCCCTCATCAAACTAACAGGTAGGTAGCCATCTTAACAGGGAGGGGGTGGTTGTGTTTGTGAAGCCTGCACTACAACTCCCACCAGGCCCCCTGTCTCAAAGCACACCAGGATGGAGCACTCCCCCACCCCACCCAGAAGCATGTGGCAGACATTGCATTCCCTCATCAAACTAACAGGTAGGTAGCCATCTTAACAGGGAGGGGGTGGTTGTGTTTGTGAAGCCTGCCCTACAACTCCCACCAGGCCCCCTGTCCCAAAGCACACCAGGATGGAGCACTCCCCCACCCCACCCAGAAGCAAGTGGCAGACATTGCATTCCCCTCATCAAACTAACAGGTAGGTAGCCATCTTAACAGGGAGGGGGTGGTTGTGTTTGTGAAGCCTGCACTACAACTCCCGCCAGGCCCCCTTGTCCCACAGCTCTGCAAGATGGAGCACTCCCCCACACCCAGAAACAGGTGGCAGCAATACTCCTCAACTGTGTCACAGAACAGGTAGGTAGACAGTGCATGCACCCTGCCATTCCTCTCAAAAATCATGGAGCTATATGACCACATCAGCCCTCACATCCCACCCAACTTGGCAGAGATCCAATAGCCACTTCCAGTGTGCAGACAGCTTAGCGTATGTAACTGTCACAGAAATTAAAGTGTGACTCACCAAATCACATGTTGAATTAACTCAGGGCACAATCATGCACAGCAGTGAATGCTATGTGTAAGTGCCATGGTGGCAGAGCATCAAGGCCCATATGAAAACAAAACAAGCATGCTCATTTTAAAAAATAAAGCAAAGAACATGATATGACAGAGGGATGCATGAAATAACAATGGCTAGTACATCCCCAGAATGAAGATCTTACATGCAGAGCAAACAACAAAGATGCCTCACAAAAAGTTGTTGTGCTGCTAGTCGTTAGATGACGACATGTCCTTGTAATCACACAATCTGTACGTGGAGCATGGTATCTATTGACATGTCACACCATGGACAAGTAATGTAGGTACCTACACATCATGTCATGATGTTCAGTACCGTGCAGCCATACAAAGTGATCTCAATGTAAACTGTGTGGTGTATGACATATAACATCCAAACATCTAACACCAAGCTTGTGGGGTACACTTCAATGACCATTTCTCCTCTGTTCTACAGGTGACCAGGAATTGACTGCTGCAGATGACAACACCAACCTGCAGAGCCAGTCTCCCCCCCCCCCGGAACATGGAGGCCGGGATGCAGACTCTCTAAATTCCTCGGATGCGGACACAGAAGCTGGCCCATCTGGCGTGCCAGGGCGCAGCATGTCCCAGGCCCCCACTGTCCTCACCACCACCACCTCAACAACATCAACTGCACTGACCACTGCTGTAACGAATTGTGCGGCCGCCACCACCACCAGTTCTGCCTGCAACACTGTCTCTGCCTCAGAGGATACCCACCCACCCCACAATCTGAGGAGGGCAGGGAGAGTCAGCAGGTGCGTCGAGTGGTGATGCCACAGGTCCGGGACATCAGGGCAGGTGGGAGGGCAACTGGGCGACAAAATCAACAGGACACTGGGACAGAAGCCCTGGCCAACATCGCCAGAGTCCTTGGGGCATACGAACAAGCCCAGGGACACACGGGCCAGGCTCTGGAAGAATCGCGTGAGCTCCGCCCGCTGCTGAGGTCCATAGACACACGTATGGGCCAAATTGTGGACCTCTTGGGTCAGCTTGTGAGTGTCCTGAGGGACCGGCCTGTGGCCCAAAGGACAGCTCAACCTCCCTCCAGTGGCCCGCAGGATGACAGTCCCACCTCCTCACCCGCGGACACAGAGACGCTTGAGCTGGAACAGGATGTGTCCTCAGACACCTCTGATCCCACAGCAGAGGCTCCCCCTGCCAAACGCTCAAGGGGCCGTCCAAGGAAAAACAAGGGAGGATCACGTGGCAAAGCACCAGCCAAACACCAGTCAAAGAGCCAGCCATGATGGCACCTCTCTTCACCTTCACATTGACTTTGTTGACTATCCTTACCCACACTGCCATGTTGATGGCAGGTGTCTGTTGGACTGTGTCACCACATCAATGTGGTGACTACTCTATTGTCTCGTCTACCATCACTGACAACTCATTGATTCACTTACCACCTATTTGCAAATAATCACTTCCCTGTCACATGTACTTATTGTAAATAAACACTCTTTGGACACCTATGTTTTCGTGTCAGCTCCATGTTTATCACAGGACGTACAGTCTTGACTCAGATTACAATGTTCCAGGTGCACTGATTGTTGCGAGGCATTGAGAGGCTAAAGGGACCTAGGAAAACACAAGAGAACAACATTCACCTGTCAGTTGATGACATCACACCCATTACACAATACTTGTCATCAAGGTACTCAAACCTGCACACATTACAATGAGCAACAATATCGACATAGACATCATGTAGCTGTGCATAACTACCCTGTCCCAGTAACATCAGCCCTCAGCACAGGGCCAACAACAGGCAGCTGTCACATAGCTCCCCTAGGCATTTCCTACAACTACAAATACACCATACAATGGCACCGTTGTACAATGTCACTCACCTTCAAGGGAAGTAACGGGCGATGAGCTGGTTACGCAGGTCGACACCTTCCTCCTCTCCACTATCCTCGTCACTGGACATGTGTGGGTTTGCAGGCGGGGCATCTGCTGCTGATCATCATCCAGGATCAGGGGGATCTCTTTGCGCAGGGCAAGGTTGTAGAGCATGCAGCATGCTACCATGATCTGACACACCTTTTGGGGAGAGTACATCAGTGCACCTCCGGTCCTGTCCAGGCACCAAAATCGAGACTTGAGAAGCCCAAAAGTCTGCTCCACCACACGACGTGTCCTCCCATGGGCCTCATTGCAGCAGACTTCACCCGGGGTCCTGGGATTCTGCAGTGGGCTCAGCAACCAGGGCCGGTTGGGATATGCAGAGTCACCTAGGTGCCAGACACACAGACCAATTTAGTAAAATGACTGTAGCTGCGGACAGCATGTCACACATACAGCACAATACTTGACTCAGCTAACTCACCTACAAGCCACGCACGGTCAGGATGCAGATTTGCCATCATCTGTGGTACGATGCTGTTACGCAGGATGTAGGAGTCGTGGGCTGAGCCAGGGAATCTGGCACAGACATGTGAGATGATCATATCTGCCTGGCATACAACCTGCACATTAATGGAATGGGTGTGCTTCCTATTCCTGTATATGTGCTCCCGTGCCTGTGGCGGAACCAGTCCAACATGGGTGCAGTCAATGGCACTAACTACATTAGGGATGTGGGCAACGTCATAGAAATCAGCCTTCACAGCTGGCAATTCCTGTCTTCGTGGAAAATGGATGTAAGTGTCCTTGTATACCATCATAGCGGACAGGACATCCCGTAGCACCATGCTGAACATTGCCTGCGACATCCCACCTGCGCTGGCCACCGTGTACTGGAACGAACCAGTTGCGAAGAAATGCAGGGCCGCCATCACCTTATATGTTGTTGACACAGCAGTTGGATATGTCCTGCGAGGCCTCAGATGGGGCTCCAATTGAGCACATAGGTCTTGGAGGTTTTGCCGATCCAACCGGAACTTACGGATGATGTCCACATCCTCCATGTCTGCAGCAAGGTGATGGGCCGGTGCACACTTGGTCGCCTCCTACATGAGATAAAAGGGGACTCTTGTCAATTCAATTCACCCATGAGATGTGTCCAACATCTGACATTTTGACTGACACAGCGCCAACGATGAGTGGCCTGACACACCAGCTTACAAAACAAGTCACATGCAGAGTCAACTTGCCCCCAAGTAGTTGTACACATGATCAGTATGTATGAACTGAGTGCACCCGAGACAGATTCAGACTATGTGAATGTGAAATGGGACATTCCGACATCTTGTGTCACCAGCCCTGAGAGTACTTGACACAGCACATGTCTGAAACACCAACACCGCTGTCTCCTACGTAGCTGCTGTACCTGCCACACCTTCTTGCGTGAGTCAGACAGGGCACACATTAACGACACAATGAGTACAGTGTGTGCATGAAGATCAAGTATCAACATGAGTTCAGCAATCTACACAGTGAAGTAGGCACATTGGGTAATCAGTCCATCATCACTGTGTGTTGCTTAGCCATCTTACATATTGACATGTCCCCACATTTGGGAGTCCTTCACACAACAGATCTGTGTACATGCACAACAACATCATCAGTGACATGTGAGGGACTACATTCCAATGCATGTACTCCAGTGCACTAAACATGGCATGTGTAGACATCAGTGAGTAGAATGTCACACTAGCATTCAATTTAACAATCTGGTGCCATGACTCATTGTAAGTGTGGAGTGTACAAAAATGAGAACTGCCCATTGCCATTGCTACAGCATGATGTGTCCATAGGTGCCCTAAGCGTGCACCGCCACTGCAATCGCGGTCATTGGCGCCAATGTGAAGATGCCAAATCGCTGTAGCGACCGCCTGGGCCCCGCAGTGTGACACCGCCATTGCCCATGACCATTCAGCCAATGGGAACAGCAATCGCGCTATTGGAATGCACTTTTGAAAATCGCGGTAGGCGTGCTCCACTACCGCAGGCCGGTCATTGGTTGCATTTGGAAAATAGCTGACCTTGACCACCAATTGCAGCAGCTGAGTACCATTGAAACAACCCCAGGGGGCTATATATGTGTGTGAGGGAGCCACACATTTCTACTGCATCCAGACACTGCTGCCTGCCATTCTTCATCCCCAACTGCTGCTGTTCCTGTCTCCTGGACCCAATGATGGCGAGAACTGAGAAGATCAGGGCCCGTCCCTTCACCACAGAGGAGCTGGAGGTCCTGGTGGACGAGGTTCTTACACACTACGGGAGGCTATATGGTGCTCCTGATGTAATGGTAAGTGTCTCAGAGTGAAATTTGGAGAGTGCAAAGAGTGCTCACATGATGTTGCCTTGCAGTAGTATGTGCCTGTGAGTGCAAGTTTGTGTGATACACTCCCTGGAATGCTGACTTCATGGCAATGGGGTGTGTAGCCTTATTACCACAGATACATGGCTGCATTGGAAGATGGGAGGGACGTGCAGTGTCTTTGCAGCCATACAGTGACACTGCTGGTTTGGAAAGTGGAAGTCAGGACAAACATTGCCTGTGCTAATGGATGTCAGCGTCCATTCGCCCTTCACATGATCATTTGGGACATCACAAATGTGTTTCGTCCAGAGGGTACTGAAGGATGTGTGTACACTTTGCATGTTGTCACCATGGATATGTGAGCATTATGCACAAGATTGAAATGCCTGAGGGTGACACTCTTGGTGGAAAATCGCATATGACACATCAGAGTGATGTACTTCTGAGACATCTTCCTTCCATTGATTTGATAATGTGTACTGACTTGCATGTGTAGGCACTGTCTGACCTCTCATATTGTACATGCATGTGATTGTTCAGATGGGCCAGGTTTAACCTCAGTGTGAGTCCCCCTGGCCTGCACAGATACTGCCCAATTTGACACAGACCCATCAGTAAATGGACAGTGTGAGATACATGTGTTGTCTGCCACCCTGTTTCTCAGTGAGCTATCTTAGGCCTGATGATTGCACAAGACAGACCTTGTGAGAAGGGTGTGAGAATGTAAGTTCATGTCCCTAGATGTGACATCCACGACACAGTGAGCCACTCACAGGCCAAGGACATTGAGGGGTGTGTAGTGTTGGACACAGTGAGTCTTCCCCAAAACATCATTTGTGACATGATGTATGTCTTGCTCCCTCACATGCTGCATCACAGATGAGGGCCTTCTTCACATTGCTTTGTGTGCTGCCATTCTGCATGTGTGTGAGATGGCCAGGTCCTGTGTCCACCCTCATACCTAAATGCATTTCAATCCGGTTATCTGATGCAAATGTACTACGTGTCATGTTGTATGGCCTCTGATCAAGCTTTCTGTACAGCTGTGCTAAGTGTTTGCATGCACCTGTCCTGAGACACAGTGGAACATGGTCCAGTGTCCCTGAAACTACCTCTTCTTGTCTCCAATGCCTGCAGCTCAAAGTCCGCCAGCGTAAGGCCTTATGGAGGGCCATTGCACGCAAGGTGTGGGCTCTGGGTGTCTGCAACCGACGACACACACACTGTCACAAGAGGTGGGATGACATCTGCCGGATGAGCAAAAACGTGGCAGAGATGACGCTGGGGCTACTCCCACGGACTGGAAGGTTGTCGCGCAGGAGCATGACACCACTAATGGCCTGCATCTTGGCTGTGACACAGCCAGAGCTGGATGGACGTTTGAGGGCCCATCAGCAGAAAGTTGGGGGTGAGTATTCTGCGAAGGGTGACTTTGGGTGTAAGTGACTGCATGTATCCCAACCCTGCGCCAGTGTTGAGCTCTGTGATGTTTCCAGGGTGATGCAATGGCTTGTAAGTGGCCTCTGTGTTGAGTGCAGCTGACATGCATTTTTGCTACATGTACTTTCTCATGTGTTCAACATAATGGCCCGTGACATTGCAAGATAAGATGTGGCCTCATGCCATCTGCTGCATTATGGGTGTCATAGACATCATCGGGGAGTGAACAGCTGTGTTCCTCATCTGAGTGTGCTTACGTCGATGTGTGCAGTGTCTGACTTTGGAATTGTGAGAACTACACATGTGCCGACGGCAATGGTCATTGCGCTTCAAAGCACAACATGGTGGACATCAGTAGCTCATGGCCATGGTATGAGGACATCCTGGAGTCAGTATCTGTGTTGTCCCCTTAAAGTGACTCCATATGTGACTGTGACAACATGTTGAGATGTACATCTATCTCACCTACAGGCACATAGGTATACTTACAGGAATCAGGATGTCAGGCAACTGGGAGGCACGGGCCAGTTATTTGGCAGTGTGAACGTCACATGGGTCATTGATGCCAACTATGCTTGTTTCCATGCATCTTCTGACTTTTGCATGAAGATTGCACATGCAGACCGCACAGGGTGGTGTGCTACATGGGGGTATCATGTTTGAGTTGTTTGCTTTGGTTGCATATGATGTTTGTGAGTATGGGACTAAACTGAACCTACGTCTCTGTCTCTTGCAGCATCTACAGAGGGCACAGAAGGACAGGGTACGGACACCGGGGATGAGGCATCTTGCTCGACAGCAACACATGGGCTCACTGACACTGATGTGACCAGCGCCTCTGAGGGGGACCGGAGTGCCCTTGATGAATCAGGCCCGGAGACACCAACCTCAACGTCATCTGACGCCAGCAGTGACTCATCGATGTTGCCGGACACAGGGAGTGGGAAATCAGCCTCTTCTTCTACCACACATCGTCCAGTGCCCACACTCCCGGCTAGTTCCACTAGTGCTGCCCGTGCCTGCAGCAGTCAGAAGGGTAGAGTGTCCTTCACCCCAGGCCCCGCTGCCCCTGCCCTGTCTCCCCTGCTGCCCTCAGTGTTGAGGCGGTGGAGCTTTTGCGCCAGCTGTGTGTGGGTCAGACTACTTTACTGAATGCCTTCCTTGATCATGACAAGAAGTTGGCACAGGTAGTTGCCTTCATGGAGGGCATTCATTCTGACGTGGGTGGGCTACACAGGACTGTCCAGTCTTTGTCCTCCACAGTGACGGCAGCCATTCAGCTGGCACAGGCTCAGGGTCCAGCTCCTGTCCCTTCGGCAACCACCCTGCCAGTGGCCACATCTGACGAGAGTGACCACACACCACAGCCCTCAGACTCAAGGTACTCCACACAAAGCACAACACAGCAGCACTCCAAGCGGGCCAGGGTGCAGACACCATCCCCCCAAAAAAAGAAGTCACACAGGAACGCAAAGCCAAAAGCCCTTCGGGTGACACTCAGGGGCATCAAGCCAAGAAGCAGGCCTCAGGCTCACTTGCATCCAAATCAGTCCAATCCAAGGACACTTCCGTCCCAAAACCTGCTCCCACAGACAGGCAAAAAGTTGCCGTGCCTGCTGTGAAGCTGGTGCCTGCAAAGAGTCCGCAGAAACGGATCTCTGAGGCAGGTTCACCCACAACCTCAACTCCCACCCACACCCCTGTGAAGCCGGGACAGGAGGGCACTGGGTGGGTTCACCTGGTCAACAGGGGATGGAGGGGAAAAGGCTAGGCCAGGCCAAGCGTACCACCATACCCAGCAGTTCACCAGAGGGAGGGCCAACACCTACACCTGAAGCACTTTTGGTGGGGAGTGAGGCTGTTGTGCCCGCCCCACTTCACACTCCTACCAAGACAATTTATCAGTATCGAATCCCCAAGAAGTGGAAAGGCAGCCCTCCACATTCTCCCTCACACACTGTGTCTCAGAGCAGCATTTCTCCGCCTCCCCGTGCCACGCTGCCACCCGGTCCAAGTAGCCCTCCGGCTCACATTGCCACTGATGCCTCTACCTCAGCTGCTCCTCCCTCTCCCAGGTCTGGTCCGCCAACGGTCCCCGACAGTCAGCCACCTCCTAGTCCTACTGACAGCCGAGTCTGAGGCAAAGTCCCCCTCCCAAAGCCGTCTCTCCCACAGCGGTGCCTGGACTGCCCATCTGTATCCACAGAGCTGTGGTGATTCAATCAATCAATCAATCACAGAATTTGTAGAGCGCACTACTTACCCACGAGGGTCTCAAGGCGCTGGGGAGAAAAAAAAGGGGGGGGGTGCTGCTACTGGTCGAACAACCAGGTCTTGAGTAGCCTCCTGAAGGTCAGCAGGTATTGGGTCTGTCGTAGGCTTAGTTGAAGGGTGTTCCAGGTCTTGGCGGCGAGGTGGGAGAAGGATCTGCCGCCGGTGGTTGTTCTTCGAATGCGAGGGACGGTGGCGAGGGAGAGGTCGGCGGAGCGGAGCTGGCGGTTGGGGACGTAGAAGAGGAGTCGTCTGTTGAGGTAGGCTGGGCCAGTCTTGTGGAGTGCCTTGTGTGCGTGGATGAGGAGTTTGAAGGAGATTCTCCTGTCGATGGGGAGCCAGTGCAGGTTCCTCAGGTGGGGGTGATGTCTCTGTGGCGTGGTACATCGAGGATCAGGCGTGCGGAGGCGTTTTGTATGCGTTGCAGTCGCTTGATGAGCTTGGCCGGGACTCCCGCGTAGAGGGCGTTCCCATAGTCAAGTCTGCTACTGACGAGGGCCTGGGTGACTGTTCTTCTTGTATCTGTCGGGATCCACCTGTAGATCTTGCGAAGCATGCGGAGGGTGTTGAAGCAGGAGGAGGAGACTGCGTTGACTTGCTTGGCCATGGAGAGCGTTGAGTCGAGGATGACTCCCAGGTTGCGTGCGTGGTCGGTGGGTGTCGGGGCTGCTCCCAGTGTCATTGGCCACCAGGAGTCGTCCCAGGCTGAGGGGTTGGAGCCGAGGATGAGGACCTCTGTCTTGTCCGTGTTCAGTTTTAGTCGGCTGATCTTCATCCAATCGGCGACGGCCTTCATTCCTTCATGGAGGTTGGATTTGGCGGCGAGGGGTCCTTGGTGAGGGAGAGGATCAGTTGAGTGTCGTCGGCGTAGGAAATTATGTTGAGGTCGTGCTGTCTGGCGATGCGTGCGAGCGGGCCATGTAGATGTTGAACAGTGTTGGGCTGAGGGATGATCCCTGGGGTACGCCGCAGATGATCTCGGAGGCTTCGGATCGGAATGGTGGGAGGCGGACTCTCTGGGTTCTGCCGGCGAGGAAGGAGGTGGCCCATTCCAGGGCCTTGTCTCGGATCCCTGCGTCGTGGAGGCGTGCGCGTAGAGTGCGGTGGCAGACAGTGTCGAAGGCGGCGGAGAGGTCCAGCAGGATGAGGGCTGCGGTCTCACCGTTGTCCAGCAGGATCCTGATGTCGTCGGTGGCGGCGATGAGGGCAGTCTCAGTGCTGTGGTTGCTGCGGAACCCTGATTGGGATGGGTCCAGGATGCTGTTTTCTTTGAGGTATCGGGTTAGCTGTTTGTTGACGATCTTCTCGATGACCTTGGCTGGGAACGGAAGCAGGGAGATGGGCCGGAAGTTCTTGAGGTCTCTCGGGTCCGCCTTGGGTTTTTTGAGTAGGGCGTTGATCTCTGCGTGTTTCCAGCTCTCTGGGAAGGTCGCGGTCTCGAAGGAGAGATTGATGACGTTGCACAGGTGGGGTGCGATGGAGCTGCTGGCTTTGTTGAAGATGTGGTGCGGGAAAGGGTCTGACGGGGAGCCGGAGTGTATTGTGCTCATGGTCGTGATGGTGTCATCGATGTTCACGCTGGCCCAGGCTGGCAGGGGGTCGTGGTCGATGGTGTGCGGCGGGTCTGGTGCATCGATCTTAGTTGGGGCTGTCTGGGTGTTGAAGCTGTCGTGGATGTCGGCGATCTTGCGGTGGAAGAAGGTGGCGAGGGAATCGCACAGGGCTTGCGACGGCGGGATGTCGTTGGTGTTGGATCTGGGGTTGGAGAGTTCCTTCACGATGTTGAAGAGCTCCTTGCTGTTGTGTGCGTTGTTGTCGAGGGGGTCTTTGAAGGAGATTCTCTTGGCGGACTTGATGAGGTGGTGGTGGTTGCGGATGGCGTCTTTGTGGGCTGCGTGGCTGTCCGGTGTCTTATCATTGTGCCATTTCTTCTCTAGTTTCCGGCAGGTACGCTTGGAAGCTAGGAGTTCCGAGGTGAACCAGCTGGCTCTTTTGGTGGTGTCACTGTAGGTGAATTTTTTCAGCGGGGCGAGGGTGTTGGCACAGTCGTCTATCCATCGTCTGAGGTTGCAGGCAGCGTCGTCGGTGTTGGATGGGTCGGAGGGAGGGCTGAGAGCGAGGTTTGCCCGTAGTTGGTCTTCGGTGACTTTGCTCCAGCAGCGGCGTGGGATCTGTTGGGTGCGGTGGTGTGTGGTGGGTTTCTGGAAGGTGAAATGGATGCAGCGGTGGTCGGTCCAGAGGAGTTCCGTGGTGTGGCTGAAGGAGACGTGGGAGCTTGAGGAGAAGATGGGGTCAAGCGTGTGGCCGGCGGAATGGGTCGGTGTTGTGACGAGCTGGCTCAGACCGAGGTTGGCGAGGTTGTCGATCAGGGTGGTGGAGTTGCTGTCGTTGTTGTTCTCCAGGTGAAAGTTCAGGTCTCCAAGGAGGATGTAGTCGGTAGAGGTCAGGGCGTGCGTGCTGATGAAGTCGGCGATGGAGTCGCTGAACTGGAGTCGGGGCCCAGGGGGTCTGTAGACAAGGGTGCCTCTAAGGGTGGTGTTGGGGTCCGTGTGGATCTGGAAGTGCATGTGTTCGGCGGTGCTGAGAGTGTCGTCGGTGCTGGTCGAGACCCTGATGGTGTTCTTGTGGACGATGGCGATTCCTCCTCCTACTGCGTTGATGCGGTTTCTACGGGTGATCTTATAGCCGTCTGGGATGGCTATGGCGATGTCGGGGGCGGAGGAGTCGTTCATCCAGGTCTCTGTCAGGAAGGCGACGTCTGGTGATGATGTGTCGAGCAGGTCCCAGAGCTCGACGGCGTGTTTGCGTGCGGAGCGGGTGTTCAGTAGGATGCATCGGAGGTGGTTGAGGTACTTCTTGGCGGGCGCCTCGGTGGCTCTGAGGCTGGTGTAGCTGCAGTTCCGGCAGGTGAAGGGACCATGGATGCGTTTCGGGGCGGCCTTGAAGCAGTTGTGCGTCCGTCCGGGGTTGAGAGCGTGGAGTGTGGTGGCATCGTATCAGCGTCGGTCCTCGAGGCTGGAGCGGGGGGCGCACGGCCCAGGGGTTCTGGCGCTGGGCGCGGTCCAGGCAAGACGGGCGCAGACGGGCTTGCCTTAGGCGCACCTTCGGCGCGGCACGCCCGCTGCGCAGCGGCCGCCATATATGGGGAGGTGGGAGGGAGGAGCAGCTGGGAGGCGGGAGGCAGGGGCAGCGAATGGGCAGTCAGGGGGGCGGGGCCGCAGGGGACGCAGCGGCGGGAGTCGAGAGGCAGCGAGGGGTACAGAAAGCAAAACTGGACACAGAAAATGGGGGCAACGAGGGGGAACAGAAGCAAAACTGGACACAGAAAATGGGGGCAACGAGGGGGAACAGAAGCAAAACTGGACACAGAAAATGGGGGCAACGATGGGGAACAGAAGGCAAAACTGGACACAGAAAAAGGGGCAGCGAGGGGGAACAGAAGCAAAACTGGACACAGAAAATGGGGGCAACGAGGGGGAACAGAAGCAAAACTGGACACAGAAAATGGGGGCAACGAGGGGGAACAGAAGCAAAACTGGACACAGAAAATGGGGGCAACAATGGGGAACAGAAGGCAAAACTGGACACAGAAAAAGGGGCAGCGAGGGGGAACAGAAGCAAAACTGGACACAGAAAATGGGGGCAATGAGGGGGAACAGAAGCAAAACTGGACACAGAAAATGGGGGCAACGAGGGGGAACAGAAGCAAAACTGGACACAGAAAATGGGGGCAACGAGGGGGAACAGAAGGCAAAACTGGACACAGAAAAAGGGGCAGCGAGGGGGAACAGAAGCAAAACTGGACACAGAAAATGGGGGCAACGAGGGGGAACAGAAGCAAAACTGGACACAGAAAATGGGGGCAACGAGGGGGAACAGAAGCAAAACTGGACACAGAAAATGGGGCAGCGAGGGGGAACAGAAGCAAAACTGGACACAGAAAATGGGGGCAACGAGGGGGAACAGAAGGCAAAACTGGACACAGAAAAAGGGGCAGCGAGGGGTACAGAAAGCAAAACTGGACACAGAAAATGGGGGCAACGAGGGGGAACAGAAGGCAAAACTGGACACAGAGAAAGGGGGCAGCGAGGGGGAACAGAAGGTAAACGGGCACCGAGGCAACAAGCAGAGGGGCGAGCTTACCAGCAGCAGCAGCGGGCAGGACAATACACGTGGAGCTGTGTGGTGGGGGAGCGACCTACCTGGCAAGGTCAGGGGTCGCTCTCCTCACCTCGCAGCGGCTGCCATATATGGGGAGGTGGGAGGGAGGAACAGCTGGGAGGCGGGAGGCAGGGGCAGCGAATGGGCAGTCAGGGGGGCGGGGCCGCAGGGGACGCAGCGGCGGGAGTCGAGAGGCAGCGAGGGGTACAGAAAGCAAAACTGGACACAGAAAATGGGGGCAACGAGGGGGAACAGAAGCAAAACTGGACACAGAAAATGGTGGCAACGAGGGGGAACAGAAGCAAAACTGGACACAGAAAATGGGGGCAACGAGGGGGAACAGAAGGCAAAACTGGACACAGAAAAAGGGGCAGCGAGGGGGAACAGAAGGCAAAACTGGACACAGAAAAAGGGGCAGCGAGGGGGAACAGAAGCAAAACTGGACACAGAAAATGGGGGCAACGAGGGGGAACAGAAGCAAAACTGGACACAGAAAATGGGGGCAACAAGGGGGAACAGAAGGCAAAACTGGACACAGAAAAAGGGGCAGCGAGGGGGAACAGAAGCAAAACTGGACACAGAAAATGGGGGCAACGAGGGGGAACAGAAGCAAAACTGGACACAGAAAATGGGGGCAACGAGGGGGAACAGAAGGCAAAACTGGACACAGAAAAAGGGGCAGCGAGGGGTACAGAAAGCAAAACTGGACACAGAAAATGGGGGCAACGAGGGGGAACAGAAGGCAAAACTGGACACAGAGAAAGGGGGCAGCGAGGGGGAACAGAAGGTAAACGGGCACCGAGGCAACAAGCAGAGGGGCGAGCTTACCAGCAGCAGCAGCGGGCAGGACAACACAGGCGGAGCTGTGTGGCGGGGGAGCGACCTACCTGGCAAGGTCAGGGGTCGCTCTCCTCACCGCGCAGCGGCCGCCATATATGGGGAGGTGGGAGGGAGGAGCAGCTGGGAGGCAGGAGGCAGGGGCAGCGAATGGGCAGTCAGGGGGGCGTGGCCGCAGGGGACGCAGCGGCGGGAGTCGAGAGGCAACGAGGGGTACAGAAAGCAAAACTGGACACAAAAAAAGGGGGCAGCGAGGGGTACAGAAAGCAAAACTGGACACAGAAAATGGGGGCAACGAGGGGGAACAGAAGCAAAACTGGACACAGAAAATGGGGGCAACGAGGGGGAACAGAAGCAAAACTGGACACAGAAAATGGGGGCAACGAGGGGGAACAGAAGGCAAAACTGGACACAGAAAAAGGGGCAGCGAGGGGAACAGAAGCAAAACTGGACACAGAAAATGGGGGCAACGAGGGGGAACAGAAGCAAAACTGGACACAGAAAATGGGGGCAACGAGGGGGAACAGAAGGCAAAACTGGACACAGAAAAAGGGGCAGCGAGGGGGAACAGAAGCAAAACTGGACACAGAAAATGGGGGCAACGAGGGGAACAGAAGCAAAATTGGACACAGAAAATGGGGGCAACGAGGGGGAACAGAAGCAAAACTGGACACAGAAAATGGGAGAGGCGAACGAGGGGGAACAGAAAGGCAAAACTGGACACAGAAAATGGGGGCAACGAGGGGGAACAGAAGCAAAACTGGATACAGAAAATGGGGGCAAGGAGGGGGAACACAAGGCAAAACTGGACACAGAAAAAGGGGCAGCGAGGGGTACAGAAAGCAAAACTGGACACAGAAAATGGGGGCAACGAGGGGGAACAGAAGGCAAAACTGGACACAGAGAAAGGGGGCAGCGAGGGGGAACAGAAGTTAAACGGGCACCGAGGCAACAACCAGAGGGGCGAGCTTACCAGCAGCAGCAGCGGGCAGGACAACACAGGCGTAGCTGTGTGGCGGGGAGCGACCTACCTGGCAAGGTCAGGGGTCGCTCTCCTCACTGCGCAGCGGCCGCCATATATGGGGAGGTGGGAGGGAGGAGCAGCTGGGAGGCGGGAGGCAGGGGCAGCGAATGGGCAGTCAGGGGCGGGGCCGCAGGGGACGCAGCGGCGGGAGTCGAGAGGCAACGAGGGGTACAGAAAGCAAAACTGGACACAAAAAAAGGGGGCAGCGAGGGGTGCAAAAAGCAAAACTGGACACAGAAAAAGGGGGCAGCGAGGGGTACAGAAAGCAAAACTGGACACAGAAAATGGGGGCAACGAGGGGGAACAGAAGCAAAACTGGACACAGAAAATGGGGGCAACGTGGGGGAACAGAAGGCAAAACTGGACACAGAAAAAGGGGCAGCGAGGGGGAACAGAAGCAATACTGGACACAGAAAATGGGGGCAACGAGGGGGAACAGAAGCAAAACTGGACACAGAAAATGGGGGCAACGAGGGGGAACAGAAGCAAAACTGGACACAGAAAATGGGGGCAACAAGGGGGAACAGAAGGCAAAACTGGACACAGAAAAAGGGGCAGCGAGGGGGAACAGAAGCAAAACTGGACACAGAAAATGGGGGCAACGAGGGGGAACAGAAGCAAAACTGGACACAGAAAATGGGGGCAACGAGGGGGAACAGAAGGCAAAACTGGACACAGAAAAAGGGGCAGCGAGGGGTACAGAAAGCAAAACTGGACACAGAAAATGGGGGCAACGAGGGGGAACAGAAGGCAAAACTGGACACAGAGAAAGGGGGCAGCGAGGGGGAACAGAAGGTAAACGGGCACCGAGGCAACAAGCAGAGGGGCGAGCTTACCAGCAGCAGCAGCGGGCAGGACAACACAGGCGGAGCTGTGTGGCGGGGGAGCGACCTACCTGGCAAGGTCAGGGGTCGCTCTCCTCACCGCGCAGCGGCCGCCATATATGGGGAGGTGGGAGGGAGGAGCAGTTGGGAGGCGGGAGGCAGGGGCTGCGAATGGGCAGTCAGGGGGGCGTGGCCGCAGGGGACGCAGCGGCGGGAGTCGAGAGGCAACGAGGGGTACAGAAAGCAAAACTGGACACAAAAAAAGGGGGCAGCGAGGGGTACAGAAAGCAAAACTGGACACAGAAAATGGGGGCAACGAGGGGGAACAGAAGAAAAACTGGACACAGAAAATGGGGGCAACGAGGGGGAACAGAAGCAAAACTGGACACAGAAAATGAGGGCAACGAGGGGGAACAGAAGGCAAAACTGGACACAGAAAAAGGGGCAGCGAGGGGAACAGAAGCAAAACTGGACACAGAAAATGGGGGCAACGAGGGGGAACAGAAGCAAAACTGGACACAGAAAATGGGGGCAACGAGGGGGAACAGAAGGCAAAACTGGACACAGAAAAAGGGGCAGCGAGGGGGAACAGAAGCAAAACTGGACACAGAAAATGGGGGCAACGAGGGGGAACAGAAGCAAAACTGGACACAGAAAATGGGGGCAACGAGGGGGAACAGAAGCAAAACTGGACACAGAAAATGGGGGCAACGAGGGGGAACAGAAGGCAAAACTGGACACAGAAAAAGGGGCAGCGAGGGGAACAGAAGCAAAACTGGACACAGAAAATGGGGGCAACGAGGGGGAACAGAAGCAAAACTGGATACAGAAAATGGGGGCAAGGAGGGAGAACAGAAGGCAAAACTGGACACAGAAAAAGGGGCAGCGAGGGGTACAGAAAGCAAAACTGGACACAGAAAATGGGGGCAACGAGGGGGAACAGAAGGCAAAACTGGACACAGAGAAAGGGGGCAGCGAGGGGGAACAGAAGGTAAACGGGCACCGAGGCAACAAGCAGAGGGGCGAGCTTACTAGCAGCAGCAGCGGGCAGGACAACACAGGCGTAGCTGTGTGGCGGGGGAGCGACCTACCTGGCAAGGTCAGGGGTCGCTCTCCTCACCGCGCAGCGGCCGCCATATATGGGGAGGTGGGAGGGAGGAGCAGCTGGGAGGCGGGAGGCAGGGGCAGCGAATGGGCAGTCAGGGGGGCGGGGCCGCAGGGGACGCAGCGGCGGGAGTCGAGAGGCAACGAGGGGTACAGAAAGCAAAACTGGACACAAAAAAGGGGGCAGCGAGGGGTGCAAAAGCAAAACTGGACACAGAAAAAGGGGGCAGCGAGGGGTACAGAAAGCAAAACTGGACACAGAAAATGGGGGCAACGAGGGGGAACAGAAGCAAAACTGGACACAGAAAATGGGGGCAATGTGGGGGAACAGAAGGCAAAACTGGACACAGAAAAAGGGGCAGCGAGGGGGAACAGAAGCAATACTGGACACAGAAAATGGGGGCAACGAGGTGGAACAGAAGCAAAACTGGACACAGAAAATGGGGGCAACGAGGGGGAACAGAAGCAAAACTGGACACAGAAAATGGGGGCAACGAGGGGGAACAGAAGGCAAAACTGGACACAGAAAAAGGGTCAGCGAGGGGGAACAGAAGCAAAACTGGACACAGAAAATGGGGGCAACGAGAGGGAACAGAAGCAAAACTGGACACAGAAAATGGGGGCAACGAGGGGGAACAGAAGGCAAAACTGGACACAGAAAAAGGGGCAGCGAGGGGTACAGAAAGCAAAACTGGACACAGAAAATGGGGGCAACGAGGGGGAACAGAAGGCAAAACTGGACACAGAGAAAGGGGGCAGCGAGGGGGAACAGAAGGTAAACGGGCACCGAGGCAACAAGCAGAGGGGCGAGCTTACCAGCAGCAGCAGCGGGCAGGACAACACAGGCGGAGCTGTGTGGCGGGGGAGCGACCTACCTGGCAAGGTCAAGGGTCGCTCTCCTCACCGCGCAGCGGCCGCCATATATGGGGAGGTGGGAGGGAGGAGCAGCTGGGAGGCGGGAGGCAGGGGCAGCGAATGGGCAGTCAGGGGGGCGGGGCCGCAGGGGACGCAGCGGCGGGAGTCGAGAGGCAACGAGGGGTACAGAAAGCAAAACTGGACACAAAAAAGGGGGCAGCGAGGGGTACAGAAAGCAAAACTGGACACAGAAAATGGGGGCAACGAGGGGGAACAGAAGCAAAACTGGACACAGAAAATGGGGGCAACGATTCCCATGCCAGTGTACGGTGTCACACCTTCCTTTGAACTATGGACTGGCAACTGGCCTTGCTGTTTGGAACTTTGGATGCCCATTCCCTGTGCAGGTTCTCATGTTCACATGTCCCTCCTTTGAACTATGGACTGGCCACTGGCCTTGCTGTTTGGAACTTTGGATGCCCATTCCCTGTGCAGGTTCTCATGTTCACATGTCCCTCCTTTGAACTATGGACTGGCTACTGGCCTTGCTGTTTGGAACTTTGGATGCCCATTCCCTGTGCAGGTTCTCATGTTCACATGTCCCTCCTTTGAACTATGGACTGGCCACTTGCCTTGCTGTTGTCTACTTTTAATGCCTATCTTGGTGATATGTAATAAAGACAGTTACTCCTGTTGTCTGCTTTGTCAGTGTCCTTGCTAAATGTAAGTGTTTTCAGTATGTGCATGGTTGCATGTGACAAATGCTCTGTATGCCACCTTCACATTGCCAATTGCTTCTTTTACTCTTTCTGGGTTTGGCAGTGGTGAGGGGCACTTTAGTTCTTCTTTCTTCTGAGATTTGTGGGTGCAATGATGGGTGTTTGTGATGATCTACGATTATCATACTCATCATATGATCAGGTTTGCTAAATTGTCCACATGTCATGTTATGATGCAATTCCAGAACAGAGGTGTATTCTATCCACAGGATTACGTGCGGGCTGGCCAGGGTCCTTCATATCTGTGTGATCTTTCTTGATGTGTGAGCAGCAGTGTTGATGTATGGTCATCTTGTGATGGCCTGTCTTCCTAGTCACATAGGTACATTTGGATGTGTGCACTTGTGTGGTCATGAAGTATGTAGGGGTGGTTTGGTTGTCAGTGTTGATGTGTGTGTGCCCCTGCAATGCCAACTCCACACATGTATGACACAGAAGCTGAGTTCCTGTTTGTTTCAATACTCTGCCATGTGTTTCTAATTGTGGGCACATGTGGGAGTTGTAGGTTGGGCAGTGTGCAGTGTGTTGTTGTGTCCTTGCACTCCTGGGGGACACCTACTTGTTGTTGCTGCCAGTTGTGAGTATGCAGAGTGTGTGACAGGCAAGTCTGTGTTGCGTTTTGTTGATCTGCCATGTGTCTTGTTACTGTTTGTGCACACTGTACAGGACTGCTCAGCCACACTGACAATATTTGTGAGTTTTCTCATGCATTGCTATCACTTGACCCATTTTTGGCTCCAGCAGGGTATGTGGTATGTGGAGTCATGCCATCCCCCATATGTGCTTCTGATGCCTACACATTGTGAGTGACTCCTCTATGTGTTTGTGTACTGTACACTGCTCACCTGTCCACTATTGCAGTACACAACACTTCAGTCTCATGTCTTCCACACCATGGCTTGCCAGTTTGTGAGCCTCCCCACCACTTCATAGTGTGACACTATGCTGTGTGAGGCTGATCTGTGTCCAGGACCAATGTGCTACTCAGGAAAGATTTCAAATTAGTTATGTGTTATTTCCTTGTACTTGTTTGCTGTCATGGTTGCTCCTGTGCAGTGCAGATGTTTGGGCAGCACAGTCCTCTGGTCATGTTGTTTGCACCTGGATGTCCCTCAGTTGTGCATCTGTGGGTGATGGCTCAGCTGTATGTGTGTTTGCTGAGGTAGTGCTACACTTCCTGAGTGTGATGTTATGTTTGTGCTGTGGGAGTTCATGGTTTGGCACTCGGATGTGTGTGCTACTGGTTTGGTTGTTGTGCAAAAACTGCTTTGTGTGCATGCAGTGTTGTCAGTGTATGTTGCCTTGTACTTGCTTGTTGTGCATCCCCCTGATGTGCAGCTGAGTTTGCATTGTGATGGATTGGTCTGTGCATCTGTTGTGTTTTGTTTGTGGATGTATGCAGTGTTTGGCCTGTGTTGGCTCTTTGTACTGACTGATGCTATGTGTGTGTGATGTTCTATTTGCATGACGTTGTGTGTGTGTGGTTGTTTTAGCTGTGTGATACATTCAGATGTGTGTTGCAGGTGTGGTGTGCATCACTTGTGTGTCTGTCACATGCAGCAAGGGGATTCTTGCTGCTGGGCTTGTTTTCAGTGCACATTGGTGGTTAGTCCTCCTATTTTTGACCTGTCACTTTTCAGGGTTGTGCATGTGCATGCTTCTGGTACAATATGGCACCTTGTCCACTTCATGGGTGTTGAGGTGTCTGTGTTAGCTGATTGTCCCATTGATCCCATATGGTGTTCATGGTGGGTTTTTGATGATACACCTCTTGTCTGTGTTGAGGTATGGTGTCTGTGCATTGGTCCTGAGTGACAATGTTGTGTATTCCTGTTCTGTCTAGGGTCACATTGCCTTTCCACTGTTTTCCTGCACATGTGTGGGCTTGTTGTACCTCTGTGTATGTTGTTTGTGAGCTTTCTGTTTGGCTATTGTTTTGGTGTCTGCATTGGTTCAGGCATCCCTGTGTGTTAGTGTGATGTTTGTGGGTGCACCACAGGGAGTGTATTTGGTTGTCATTGCACTCACAGGACACCATTTTGGCCTTTATATGTGCTTCTCACAGGTGTTGAGTGCTGGGGGTATGAGGTGGGTAGAGAATATGTATGTGTGAAGGTTCTAGTTGTGTTTGTCAGTCAAGGACAGGCTCGGCCCGTGGTAGGAATGCCGGTCGGGCGGTGACGTGGGGAGGGGCAGGGTGGGGGGTAGTAAACTACGGATTAAGGCCGAATACAGGTAAGTGAACATTTAAATAAATAAAACGAATTTCGTTGTGAGCGCTTCATCGCCAAATGTGATGCAGCGCTCGCAACGAAATTCGTTTTATTTATTTAAATGTTCACTTACCTGTATTCAGCCTTAATCCGTAGTTTACTACTCCCCACCCTGCCCCTCCCCACGTCACCGCCCGATGGGCACTCCTACCACGGGCCGCGCCTGGTCAAGGAGTGTGACAATGGGCCATGTGTGTTGTACTGATGATGTGCCCATGTCAAGTCAGTTGTGACAGATGTGTGGCTGCTCACTGTATGACTTCAGACACTTCCTATCATTCCTGTGACTATGCATGGCTTGCCTTGATGTGTCCCTGAGTTGGTGCACAGAGGTCAGTTTGGTTTAATTTCACTCACTGTGCCACCCATGTCTGATTTGATGACCTGAGGGTGTTGTGATATGTTCCTTCTCTTGCATGTACTGTACAGATGCTATATGTCTTGCTCCATGGTTTTCCAGCACTGTCCACTTCACTTTTGGCTGGCCCATTGATTGTCCTACATTGCTGCTGGCCTATGGTGTGTGTATGTGGCTGTGTGTCAGTGTGGGGTGTTTGTGAGTGACTTGACAGGCAGTGTGGACAGTTCAGTGGATGTTCTTATGCAGTGTGAGTCTTCATTTTATAGTTGGGCTCAGTTTGCTTCACATGAGTGGGAGATAGGTGTGAGGAGGAGGGTTGTCCAGCCCCTGAGCTTCTGTGCATGGTGTTCCTCTTCACCCCCACCTTCCAAGACAGGCGCCCTGGTCCTTTGGTGTGTGAGGTGCAAGGTCTGGCTACACCTGGGAGATGAATTGTGCAGGGGGGGCATGGGGGAGGGAACACAGCATGTGCCCCAAATGGGTGTGGGAAGCGTAATGCGGGAAGGGTGGAGGTGGAGCCCTGTGAATCTTTGTGGACTGCCCATGCCTGGCGCCGGCCCTGCCTACTACATTTTGCGCATGTTTTCCCACGTCTTCACCGCTGCGGTGACGTGGCCAGGACATTGCAGTGATTTCGCGGTTGATTGGTGACTTGGATGCGGAGGGGTGATTTCCTGACAGGTGGGACATGTGTGGGTACACTTGGGGAGGTGTTCCTGTCCCACCAGAGTGTCTGATGTGGACAGGGACCGTATATCAGCACAGGAGTTGTGTGTTGTGGTTGTGTGCGGAGTTGTGTCATTGCGTACCTGCGGCGTTGTCCGTGACGGTCCATTATTTGCTGGTAGTGGAGGAGGTACAGCACCGGAATGGCTTGAAGGGCTGGATCCATTGCGGTCCGGACCGGGTAGAGGGGACCGTGAGTCTGGTTTTGCGCTCCGCTGTCGTGTTTCCGCCGTCTCTGGGTTGGTGGATTCTCCGCTGCGGTGTGATGGGCTGTTTGCGGCATCTTAATTTGTACGACGGACGGAACGTCATTCCGCACGGCGGTGAGTCCCTATTGGCTCACTCTGCAGCGGTGGCGGGCGCAAAAATCTGGCGGTTTTCCTGGCTACGCAGTGGACGGGAAATGGGCCATGTTTGCCCATCGTAATATGGCGGGTGGGAGGACCGCTGCAGGAGTGCGGAAAAGGGCATTTTCTGCCCCCGCCAGCACCACGGATGTGCTTCCGCCCGCCATCCTAATAACCCCCTTAATTAGCGTTTTGCATATATAGAAAACAACTGCCAAATTTATTAAAACAATCAGTAACAACCAATTAAATACACATACAATTGAAATAAACCGATTAGATTGGAAAAGTAATTAATAACACACTATATAAACACACACAAATTAAACATTCTATTACCTTGCAAACAAAAAAGCAACAATAAGGAGAAACTCTGCCGGATTGCTGACACAACACAAAACTGCATTACAGAAAACTCTGATTACATCTCCACAAAGTAAGTAAAATAGCATTTTAAAACTACTGCTACTAAAAATGCTCTCAAAATAATCTTCTATAAATAAAATAATGAATATGTATTTTTTAAATTATAACTCCTCTACAGATAATTCTGAAAAAGTCAATAAATTGCAGAACAGTGCAAACATTCAATTTACAAATAAGGCAAGTATGACTCTCAAAATAACTAAATCCATTTTTTAAAATAGCAAACAGAAGTACTAGCTAACAACAACTCCCCCGCCCTGCTACAAATGCAATTAAACAGAATAAATAATATTACTATTTTTTTTAACAGAAATCTCTACAGAAAAACGAAAACCAAACAGCAAAGAAAACGAATCAACATTTAACAAAGTCTGCAAATTCAACATTGTAAGTATAAAATTGACAATGTTCATTTTTAAAAAATACAACATAATATGTATTTTTTAATTAATTTTTATATATATCTCTCTTTGCATCTGAAGCTTCACCATGACTGAAGGGGCCCAATTTACTACTTCCCAGAAAGGAAAATTATTATTATGTTATATGGGGTATGTGTACACCCAAGAAAAGCAAACAGGGGACAAAGTCAAATGGAAATGTAGCAAATATTATTTAAACAAATGTTATGGTAGGGCTGCTACAAAGCAAACAGCTGTATTATATGTTAGAGAGCATAACCACCCTCCTAATGTCACTGAAATTGAAGTTAGAAATGCAATTGAAAATATCAAAGAAATTAGTACCAGATCTCAAAAGCCAACAACAGAAATCCTTAAAAACATACTTCCCAGTGTCCCAGAGCATGCATCTGGCCAAATGCCCTCAATATCCTCACTAAAACGAACTATAGCTAGAACTAAAAAAGCTACTGCTACCACCACACCTACCCCCAAAACCTTTGCAGAAGTAGAAATACCACCTGAACTCACAGTTACACATATCGAAGAACAATTTCTTTTGTATGACAATAAATCAGCAGACAAAAGAATAATAATGTTTGGGACCCCACAAATTTACTTGAATTACAAAACTGTGAAACATGGATGATGGATGGGACTTTTAAAATATGTCCCAAACCATTCTACCAGTTGTATACAATACATGGACTATTCCAACAAACAAACATCCCCTTCATATATGCTTTATTGCCAAACAAGCAAACAACAACTTATGTAGAACTTTTAAGCAAAATAAAGGAAGAATTAACAATTATTTTCCACAAAAAATTATAGTAGACTTTGAACAGTCAATGATCCGAGCAATACTAAGAAACTACACTCACACAGCAATTCAAGGTTGCTACTATCACTTTAACCAATGCATTTGGAGGCACCTCCAAAAATCTACATTAAGGGCCCGATTCCGATCTTGCTCGGAAGGCCTCCGAATCGGATTTGGCTTTACCGGATCCGATTCGTAGCCCTTGTCCACGACCGAATCTCACACAAGTCTGAACGACCAAGTACGATATGAAGATCGCGTAAGCGCCGACCGAATCGTTTCTGGACCCGAACCGCTCCATACGTCTCGTTTGTAGACAAATCGTGCCGCGCAATGGAGCCGATTTCTGACCGAGCGAGTACGATGCACGATTCGGACAACCGCTTTGTCTCGGTCTCGGGAGGCCGTACCAGGCCCACCACACCCGGGGCCCTCCGAATGTATCATAGGGGTGCCCATGGGTCCCCCTGATCCAAGCATGCACAGTGTGGCGGGCACCATGGGGTGCCCGCCACAGGGTGTACGTTTTTCCCCATCCACCCCTTTTCTGCCATGGGAGCCTGTGTACGTGCCTGTACACAGGCTCCCATAGAGTTCAATGGGAGTCCGAGCGAACCGAGTCCGTCAGCATACGGCTGCATCATACTCGTTCGGTCGGACTCCAGGAGCACGTTTCGCTCGGAAAACCCTCCGGATCTAAGTCGTACGGAGGGCATTCCTAGCGAGATCGAAATCGGGCCCTAAGTGTAGAATATGCAACAAATAGCAGCTTTGCATACCAAATTAAAAAATGTATAGCCCTAGCATATGTTCCTGTTACTGACATATCTGACCACTACAATCTATTAATTGAAAGTCCCTACTACCAACAAAACTAGCAAAAATTAAGTCCCCTACTTGACTACTTTGAGGATACCTGGGTGGGAAGACTACACAGATCTGGACACGGAAGACAGCCTAAATATCATATTCCATGGTGGAATGTATATAACAGTACCCTAAATAAAGAGGCTAAAACTAACAATGCTGTGGAAGGATGGCATAACGCCTTCCAAGCCAAAACAGGCAGACCTACACCAACTCTACAAAAACTATTGCAATCTATCCAAAAAGAGCAAAGCTACCAACAACTTAGAATGGAACAATCTATAACTCAACTAGGAACAAAACTAACCAAACAAACTAAACAAATGTTTGAGTACTTACAATTCAAAGTAAGACTCTACCCAACAACTAAAGGATTAGAGTACCTAGAAACAATAGCTAAAAGCCTACTTTAAATAAATATACCTTTAAACTATCTAAAAAAGTAATTTAAAACTGTCAAATAAATCTTTTTTTTCCTAATGCAAAAATATAATTACTTTGTCAATTATTTCCATGGACATACTAAAAATAAATTGACATAATAATTATATTTTAGACAATACAAATAACTCTAACAATAACATTATAAACATTTCCCTCCCACGATAAATAATAAAAATTTACTTACAGTTTTAGTTGCTGAAGAAGAGTAATCCAAAGTCCCATATAAAAATCCAGAGTAGTTTCAAAAAGTTGTATTTCCAAAAACAAATAAACCCCCCAAAAAATGGAAAAATTCAACTGTAGCAAAAGTAATTCATCAGCAATAAGTCCACCAACGATAAACCATAAAAAACCATAAAAATAGTTTTAAAAAAAGAAACGCTCCAGGAAAACTCAAAAAATTAAGGAAGTGTAAAATAATGATAAGTTTAATAAAACGAATATACACTTCCTTAAAAAAAAAACGCATTCTTCTCCCGACGATAACTTCCAATGGATAAAAACCTGTTAGGATATAAAACAATCCCTCCCATACAAAAACACATAAACACTATATATAATTACAAATAAATACAATATTAACAAAAGACTTTAAACATAATTACACATATGTAAACTCTAACACAGACCGTTTAACAAACCAACGACATTTCGCACACTTCAAATTTAAACATACAACTCACCTAAACTTCCAAAACCTAACACTACATACACTATATAGTACTACACTACCTTCAAATTACACTTATAGTAAAGTTTTAATATAGAAAATTAAACTTACCTTAACCAATGCGACGCTGCATCCGACCACAAGCTTCTCCCCTCAGAAATTACCTAAAACAAAACCGATAGCTTACAAAATTCAACTTTACTTTAAAAATGGCTGCCTTAAATAATAAATATTTCTATTTTCCATTATTACAATTATTATATATTACAAATACATAAATATAAATATTTCTAAAAATACTACAAAATATATATTCTTTTTCAAAAAATGTTTGAGATATTATTTTTAATGTAAAATTATAATAATAAATATTATAAAAAAATAATATTTATTAATATAATGAAAAAATATACATGTAATGTGCAATGTATATTTAAAAATTGTAATATGTTTTAGTAATATGAAAATATTGTAATAATGTTATAAAACATATGTTAAAAACTACAAACAATTATAAATATGTGTTCAAGTATTTTTTGTTAAAGTTCATATGTTGTTATTAAAATGAACTATATGTATCAATGTAAAAAATATGTGCAATTAAAAAAAAAATGTATCTACTGTTACCAAAAACATTATGGGGCCGATTCCGATTCGGGCCAGAAATCTCTCCGACCGAGCCGGACCCGGAGAGAATTCCGACCGAATCGGACTCTGGCAGTCCGACCGAACGAGGACGATGCGCACGCATGCACCCGGACTCGATTCGGTTGGACTCCCATTGAAGTCAATGGGAGCCGGTCGTACAACGCGTACGCGGGCTCCCATTGACTCAATGGGTGCGAGGCGAACAAGGGCGCCCCCTACAGCGGGTACGCGTCGAAGCGCATCGTGCCGTACAAGCACAGGTAGGGGGGACCCATGGGTCCCCCCTGTGTGCGACTCGCGCGGCTACGCGTACAGGGGGGTCCGACGCAAACCCCCAAAGTCCGGCTCCGACAGCTCTTTCGAGCCGGACGGCGCGAGTCGGTCGGACTGCTCGCGGTGCACATCGTACTTACCCGGCCGGGGAACGTCTCCATTGCGCGGTGCGAGTTGTGTCCATGCGAGTCGGTTGGAGCGTGTTGTAGCCGCGTTCGAGTCGGTCGGCGATTTCGCGGGCGCTTGCATCGTACTCGCTCGGCCGGACCCGCGTACGATTCGGTCAGGAAACAGGGCTCCGAATCAGATCCGGTAATGCCGAATCCGATTCGGAGCCCTACCGGCCGAGATCGGAATCGGCCCCTATATGTTTTAAATATTGTACAAAAAGTGATTAATAACTACTCATCTTTTTTTCCAAAAATATACCACAGAATAATGTATTTAAACAAAATTAGTAATCATTTTTTTTCAAAAATGTTATATCTAAAAGTGTAAATATGTACAAAATATGTAATATATAAACAATTAACAAAATGTATTTTTTTCCTGTTTTGAACAATATAAAATAAATATACTTAAATAAATAAAATACTTTTTCGCTTTCTTATGATCCATGTTTCATCATAAATAAAAAGATAATTAAAAAATAAACATGTTTCTGTTATTTTTTTACGTTATAAAATATTGTATGTATAATAAAATATTTCTACTGTATCAATGTTCTTTAAAAACAATTATATTTGTTGAAACATTTATAAAAAAAAATTTTTACACCATAATATAATTTTAATACTTCACTATTCCCACTATAAACTACATTAACTCAAAGAAAGTGCTAAATATCAAACTTTTTAATTTATTACTCCCACTTCAATTTATATAAAGTCAGGGAAAACACAGGACACTAACCTAATATAATTTACTATTCCCACTCCAACGTAAATTAAGTCAGGGAAGGTGCTGGACACTAAACATATATAATTTACTATTCCCACTCCAAACAACATTAAGTTAGAAAAGGTGCTGGACACTAAACAAATATAATTTACTATTCCCACTCCAATAAATAATAAGTCAGGGAAGGTGCTGGACACTAAACATATATAATTTAATATTCCCACTCCAATTAACAATAAGTCAGGGAAGGTGCTGGACACTAAACGTATATAATTTAATATTCCCACTCCAATTAACAATAAGTCAGGGAAGGTGCTGGACACTAAGGGGTCGATTCCGATCTCGGTCGGTAGGGCTCTGAATCGGATTTGGCTTTACCGGATCCGAGTCAGAGGCTTTGTTTCCGACTGAGTCGTACAGAGGTCCGGACGCCCAAGTACGATGCGATTGAACGTGAAATCGCCGACCGACTCGTTTCCAGGTCCGAACCGCTCAGTCCGACTCATTCGCACTCGATTCGTACCGCGCAATGGAAACGTTTTACGACCGAGCCAGTACGATGCACGATCCGGACAGCCGGATCGAGTCGGAGCCTCCGACACGTGAAAGCTCTCGGAAGTGGACTTCGGGGGTCCGTGCCGGAGCCCCCTTCACCCGTAGCCTTACGAGTCAGACACAGGGGGGACCCATGGGTCCCCCCTATACATGCGTGTATGGTGCAGATGGCACCAACGCATACCCACTACAGGGGGCACCCTTTTGCGCAACGTACCCATTGAGTCAATGGAGCCCATGTACGCGTCGTACGACCGGCTCCCATTGACTTCAATGGGAGTCCGGCCGAACCGAGTCCGGCAGCATACGGCCGCATCGTACTCGCTCGGTCGGACTGCAGGGGTCGGAAAACAATTCGGATCCGGATCGGTCGGAGAGCTTTCCGACCCAGATCGGAATTGGCCCCTAAGGGGCAGATTTACGCGCCCCTTGTGCCACTTTTGCGCCGCCGTTGCGTCACTTCTGTGACGCAGCGGTGGCGTAAACCATGTGCCACGTTGTGCCCTATTTCCAACGTGACGCATCTAGGGAGATGCGTCACGTTGTAAAGCCCTGCGCCACATGAAACCTGCGTCAGGTTTCATGTGGGCGTTCCGGCGCAGGGGGGGGCGTTCCGGCACAGTAAAGCCTCGGAAAAGTGCCTGAGTGAAATCTACAAGATTCCACTCAGTCACTTTTCCGACGCCACTGCGTCAAAACCTTGCGCCTGCTTGAAGCAGGCGTAAGGCGTGACGCACCAAGTTATGTATGGGCAGGCCACGAGCATTGCTGGAGTTGTGTCGCGCTTGCGACACGACTCCAGCAATGCGCCACCCTTCCGACAGGAGATGCGTCACGCGTCTGTTTATCCTTGCGCCACGCATTGTGAATGCGGCGCATCTGTGGTGGCGCAAGGGTAAACTTGCGTGACGCATATTTCCTGGCGCATCCCTGCTGATTTGCAGGGATGCGCCAGTCGTCGCCAGTATCTAATTAACTACTCCCACACCAAACTACATTAAGTTAGAAAAGTTGCTGGACACTAAGGGGTCGATTCCGATTCGGGCCGGAAAAAGCACCGACCGACTCGGAGCCGGAATTTATTCCGACCGACACGTACCTGTGGCGCCCGACACGCCAAGTACGATGCAAAGCGTGCAAAATCCGACCGACACGTACTGAACCCAAGACGAACGACCGAGCCGCACGGAAAACAGCAATCCGGCCGGAAAAACACGCGAATCGAACCGACCGACACGCACCCGGAACAAATCCAACCGAAACGTACACGCGAACTCCAAACCGCTAAGTACGATGCAAGGCGCGAAAACCACGACCGAGTCGAACGGAGGACAAGCCGTACGACCGACACGCATACAAAACTGCGAGCCGAAGTAACACAAAACACCGCGACCGACGCGTACGCAGAATAGAAAACTGCACAAACACAGCGTGAACGAAACGGAGAAGACAGTACGAGACAAATGCAGGGTCCGACTCGGTCACAAGAACGTTTCCAACATGCACAAAAGTACTAAGGAAAAATACACAAAAAAAGGCCAAACAAGCAATTACAAAGCCAATAAATACTGGGGGGGGGTGGGGACAGAGAACAAAGACACACCCACAACTCCACCCATATAAAGGACACAAATCCCAACCATGATCCTTTGCAAATGCCATTCTACTGCCAGCACTCAATAGACAGCAACCACACACCCACAGCTCATCCCTCACACAAGCCACACACCATCAGCACACCAACAAATAGCTACCTCACATACACCCAGCAAAACACACACTCACACACCCTCACCTGCACACCAACACACACATCACTCACCATCACCACCCATCACCATGCCCTCCAAGAAGAATCACAAGTTCCTAGATTGTGAATTGGAAGTCCTGGTAGACGAGATCCTCAGGGTAGAGCCACAGCTGTTTGGCACACTGGTCCAACAGACCCCCATCTCCCAGAAAACCAAGATGTGGGAGAGGATCATCAACAGGGTGAACGCACAATCACCATGTCTGCGCACAAAGACTGACATCCAGAACAGGTGGTATGACGTGCGCAGGAGGGTACGGGAGCTGCTCAAGAAGGACTACCTCCTGAGCCAATACACCGGCAGTGGCCCTCCTGCCAAGCCAGTATACCTCAGGCCCTGGGAGGAGAAGGTGCGGGCCATCCTTCCGCCAGTGAGCGTCTATGGACTAGAGAACATCCCAGAGCCTGGTGAGTACACAACAAATGTACACAATATTCTGCCACAATACACACACACATCACTGTCAAGGGGAGAGTCAAACCATGCACTCATAGCAATTACACAGCAACCAGAACAGAATCATCCCAAAATGTGTATGTCAGTCAGATAAACACAACACATGCCATCTCAAAGTTACATTTAACCGTGTCATCACATGTACAAACACAACTACAACTACAGCTAGGCAGTGGCACAAATAGAACTAACAAACACATCCAGACATGTAGCCACCACCACAACACCAACACGCAGTGAAGACCACTGAAAGGAAGGAATTCTGTGTATACTGGGCAAGTCAGTGTAGCCAATAGCATCATGGGAGTCGTAGTCACACATATTGCTCACCCCCACAACTGTCCCATCAACACCACCATGAACCATGCGCACATCACAGGGAGTGGAAAAGGACTCACAAGATGGCTGACACTGGCTACTGCTGTGGGGAGCACAAGGCCCTGCTGGCAACTGTGCACCAACAAACAGCACAACACCACTGACTGACATCCTGAGGGACAACTTCCACTCCCTGCAATGGAAGCACGTTCCATGGTGGGATATCTGGCTGGCTGGGTGGGAAGGAGGACTCGCAGCACTGACCATAGTCACAAGCACCTCCCCTCACACCCCCCTCAACACAAACTCCACAGAACCCACCTGGGAGAATGCAATGCCTCACATCCTAACTCAAGATCCCACAAAGAACCTCCACCCTGGGTAATGTAGTGTGAAGCACAGGGACACTCTTGGGACTTTTAGCCAAACAACTGCCAGGACAACACTCCCAGCCATCCTGTCAGCACAGGCAGCCCACCCCACAGGGAAGCAGAGTCAAAAGGAAGGAAGCATGGGCATGCTGGGAAGGGGGTGGAGGCAATAGCATGATGGGAGTAGTAGGCACAGATATCGCTCAGCCTCACAACTGGCCCATCAACACCACCCTGAACCATGCTCACATCACAGGGAGTGGATAAGGACTCACAAGATGGCTGACACTGGCTACTGCTGTGGGGAGCACAAGGCCCTGCTGGCAACTGTGCACCAACAAACAGCACAACACCACTGACTGACATCCTGAGGGACAACTTCCACTCCCTGCAATGGAAGCACGTTCCATGGTGGGATATCTGGCTGGCTGGGTGGGAAGGAGGACTCGCAGCACTGACCATAGTCACAAGCACCTCCCCTCACACCCCCCTCAACACAAACTCCACAGAACCCACCTGGGAGAATGCAATGCCTCACATCCTAACTCAAGATCCCACAAAGAACCTCCACCCTGGGTAATGTAGTGTGAAGCACAGGGACACTCTTGGGACTTTTAGCCAAACAACTGCCAGGACAACACTTCCAGCCATCCTGTCAGCACAGGCAGCCCACCCCACAGGGAAGCAGAGTCAAAAGGAAGGAAGCATGGGCATGCTGGGAAGGGGGTGGAGGCAATAGCATGATGGGAGTAGTAGGCACAGATATCGCTCAGCCTCACAACTGGCCCATCAACACCACCCTGAACCATGCTCACATCACAGGGAGTGGATAAGGACTCACAAGATGGCTGACACTGGCTACTGCTGTGGGGAGCACAAGGCCCTGCTGGCAACTGTGCACCAACAAACAGCACAACACCACTGCCTGACATCCTGAAAGCCAACTTGCACTCTCTGCAATGCAAGCACGTTCCATGGTGGGATATCTGGCTGGGTGGGAAGGAGGACTTGCAGCACTGACCATAGTCACAAGCACCTCCTCTCACACACCACCTCAACACATACTCCACAGAACCCACCTGGGAGAATGCAATGCCTCACATCCTAACTGAAGATCCCACAAAGAACCACCACCCTGGGTTATGTTGTGTGAAGCACAGGGACACTCTTTGGACTTTTAGCCAAACAACTGCCAGGACAACACTCCCAGCCATCCTGTCAGCACAGGCAGCCCACCCCACAGGGAAGCAGAGTCAAAAGGAAGGAAGCATGTGCATGCTGGGAAGGGGGTGGAGGCAATAGCATGATGGGAGTCGTAGGCACAGCTCTACATCCCCCACCACATGGCCCAGCAAGCTCACACTCACGCATGCACATCCCACAGAGAGTGGAAAGGCCCATCAAAGATTTCTGACACTGTTGCTGTGTCGTGGGGAGCACAAGGGCATGCTGGGAACTGCACACCAACCAACAGCAGGACACCACTGTCAGCCATCTTGCCATTGCTCTCACACCCACACACACTGAACTCCCCACAAAAGCAAGTAAGTATGGGAATGCTGGGAAGTGGGGTGGAGGCAATAGCATGATGGGAGTCATAGTCACAGACATAGCTCACCCCCACAACTGTCCCATCAACACCACCCTGAACCATGCTCACATCACAGGGAGTGGATAAGGACTGACAAGATGGCTGACACTGGCTACTGCTGTGGGTAGCACAAGGGCATGCTGGGAACTGCACACCAACCAACAGCAGGGCACCACTGTCAGCCATCTTGCCATTGCTCTCACACCCACACACACTGAACTCCCCACAAAAGCAAGTAAGTATGGGAATGCTGGGCAGTGGGGTGGAGGCAATAGCATGATGGGAGTCATAGTCACAGACATAGCTCACCCCCACAACTGTCCCATCAACACCACCCTGAACCATGCTCACATCACAGGGAGTGGATAAGGACTGACAAGATGGCTGACACTGGCTACTGCTGTGGTTAGCACAAGGGCATGCTGGGAACTGCACACCAACCAACAGCAGGACACCACTGTCAGCCATCTTGCCATTGCTCTCACACCCACACACACTGAACTCCCCACAAAAGCAAGTAAGTATGGGAATGCTGGGAAGTGGGGTGGAGGCAATAGCATGATGGGAGTCATAGTCACAGACATAGCTCACCCCCACAACTGTCCCATCAACACCACCCTGAACCATGCTCACATCACAGGGAGTGGATAAGGACTGACAAGATGGCTGACACTGGCTACTGCTGTGGGTAGCACAAGGGCATGCTGGGAACTGCACACCAACCAACAGCAGGACACCACTGTCAGCCATCTTGCCATTGCTCTCACACCCACACACACTGAACTCCCCACAAAAGCAAGTAAGTATGGGAATGCTGGGAAGTGGGGTGGAGGCAATAGCATGATGGGAGTCATAGTCACAGACATAGCTCACCCCCACAACTGTCCCATCAACACCACCCTGAACCATGCTCACATCACAGGGAGTGGATAAGGACTGACAAGATGGCTGACACTGGCTACTGCTGTGGGGAGCACAAGGGCATGCTGGGAACTGCACACCAACCAACAGCAGGACACCACTGTCAGCCATCTTGCCATTGCTCTCACACCCACACACACTGAACTCCCCACAAAAGCAAGTAAGTAAGGGAATGCTGGGAAGTGGGGTGGAGGCAATAGCATGATGGGAGTCATAGTCACAGACATAGCTCACCCCCACAACTGTCCCATCAACACCACCCTGAACCATGCTCACATCACAGGGAGTGGATAAGGACTGACAAGATGGCTGACACTGGCTACTGCTGTGGGGAGCACAAGGCCCTGCTGGCAACTGTGCAACAACCAACAGCAGGATACCACTGACTGACATCCTGAAAGACAACTTTCACTCCCTGCAATGCAAGCACAGTCCATGGTGGGATAACTGACTGGCTGGGTGGGAAGGAGGGCCGGCTGTCAACCAAATACAACCAATGCAGACCATGTTCACACCCCAACAAATACATAGAAATGCCCAAATAATGCAGGACAATGTGCTACACCAATATCAACCCCTGACTGTGACGACTTAGGACAATGCAATGTACAGGCCCGCACCCAGAGGCACAGTCACAACTGTCAGGTGTGTCAACCATTGATGCCTGCAGAAACATAACATACATTGTGTGTGTCTCCCAAAAACAGGTGATGATGGGGACACAGCAGCAGACGCTGAGGAGTCCCAGTCCCAGGCTCAAGAGGATGCGGAGCTCACTGGTGTCGTACAGCCTCTGCCCTCCTCGGACGAAGAAGACCAACCTGGCACATCCGGTGCAAGTCAACATGCAGCACCAGCAGGACCACCAGCTGCAGCACCAGCAGGACCACCAGATGCACCCCTGCACCCACCCCTCCAACGACTGTCACCACAAATACCATCCCTGACGACATGGACAGAACAAGGAGCAACACCAGTACAGGGACCCTGGACCAACGTGGGGCCATGGACACCACCACCACCACCAACCCCCAAGGGGGACCAGGGTCATCTGTGCGTGCCACTGCACGCACTCCACATGTCGGCAGGGGTGGTAGGAGGGGTGGGAGACAGAGGTCGCTGCTTGCAGAGGTTGCTGGTGTGCATGATGACCCACAACTGGTACGCATTGCCGATGCGTACCAGTCCAGCACCGGAGATCTCAGCCAGGTAGTGGGGCTCCTCAGAGACATGAAACAGCAGCAGGCTGCCCATCATGCCCGCTTGGACTCACACATGTCCCGCGTGGAGTCCAAGTGGAACGCACTGCAAGAGATGACGACGGTGCACAGGGACATTTTACAATGCCTCCGCCAGATGAACAACAACCAGTCTACACCTCCCTGTGTGCCAACAACATCTGGTGCTGAACAAACTGCAACTGCCACAGGGAGGGAGGATGACTCTGGCGGAGAGTCCCCTGCACCGCAGCAGCCTGTACTTGAGGGCCCCCCAAAGAAGAGGGGTCGTCCGAGGAGGGGCAAGTGAGAGGCCGATGGCCAAGTGCAACTCCCAGGAAGCCTGAACCTGTTCTGGATGTTCACCTTTGTGCACAAACTGTTCACCCTGTTGACGGCAACACAACTCCCACACATTACATGGGGAGTACAAGTTGGACCAATGACTCAGACAGCTGTGGCCCCGATACTGGGGATTTTGCCTACCAGGACTTTCAATTCACCTAGGAACTTCTGATTGCAAGATATATGTACAGCACTAACCATCGTATGCACTATTCACACAAATGTATCACAATAAACACACTAATACACCATACTTGCCTCTGTTGTGATTCCAACGTGGGTGCTGTCATGGGGATGATGAACTGCAAAATTACACTGTGTATGCGAACTGCAACAGAAAGTACAACACAGGCATGTGAGTAAAGGCAACGTGACACATATGAGGGAGACACACCACCAGGGCTACACAACACATACACACCTAGGCCATCTGACTCATTGCCTACACTGATGTTGCCAGGGAAGACGGTGCGATGCACAGACACCACACCTATTCCCAGTTGTAGTCAAGTAGCCCACAGGTGCAGTAAGCAAATGGCAGTCAAATGTGTGACCACAGACAACGCTCATCACAAAGTGAAGCACAGGTTTATTACACAGTTGCAACATGTCGTAACCAGTACAGATGCAAGGTAATCCCACCTGGCAGCGGGCACACAGTCAACAACTGTAGAAGGAAGGAAGTCCATGGGTGTTGTGCACATCACCTGTAGGGACACAACAGCTACCACCCTGGAAGTACAATCACGTCGTCGGTGGACACAGTTGACCAAACGAATCTGAAAGTACCCTGTGAAGGACAGAAATGACACACAGTCAAAAGCAATGGAGAACAGGACAGAACAGCAAAACTCATGCACAATACATGTTACAAGATACCCACCCAGAACCAAGTTAGCATGTCAACACTGTTGGGGAGTACAGACCACCTGTAAGCACACATCGCTACACACATCCAGTCAAGTAGCCCATGGACACACTCCAACAGCACCAGAGCACCACCTACACATATCATGCCAACTCACATCATTGACATGACACCTCAGGATACTCACATTCAGCTAAAGAAGTTGGTGATGAGCTGTGTGCGGACATCACCCTCATCATCATCATCATCACTGGCATCGTGGTCCAGGCCAGGATCCTCCACAGGTGGCGGATGTTGGTCATTGTCATCCTGGATGAGAGGCAACTCCTTCCGCACTGCCAGGTTGTGGAGCATGCAGCAGCCGATGATAATCTTGCACACTTTCGCTGGGGCATATGGGAGGGACCCTCCTGTCTTGTCCAGGCAGCGGAAGCGGCTCTTCAGGAGACCAAATGTCCGCTCAATCACTCTCCTGGTCCGACCATGTGCCTCATTGTAGCGCATCTGGGCTGGTGTCACAGGGTTCCTGAAGGGTGTCAGCAACCACGGCATGTTGGGGTATCCCGAGTCACCTACGGACAGACAAGTGCACATTAGCTGACTTGGAAAAGTGAGCGGAATACTACAGATCAGATCACACTCAATGGCACAAAGTCAGTACACACCGACAAGCCAGGCACGCTGGTTCTGCATCTGTGCCATCATCCTGGGGATGCGACTACTCCTCATCACAAAGGCATCGTGTGCTGAACCAGGGAAACGGGCACACACTTGTGTGATGGTCATATCTGCAAGACACACCACCAGTGCATGGACCGAGTGGTAGTGCTTGCAGTTACGGTAGGCCTGCTCCTGGGCCTGTGGTGGTACCAAAGCCACATGTGTCCCATCAATGGAGCCAATGACATGCAGCATCCTCCCCAGGGCATAGAAGTCACTCTTCACGTCAGTGAGTCGTTGCAGTCTAGGGAAATAGATGTACCGGTTCAGGAATAGCAACATTGCCTCCAAAACATCGCGGAGCACACGGCTCAACATGGTCTGTGACATCCCACCAGCAGTCGCCACAGTATGTTGGAAGGTACCGGTAGCAAAGAAGTGTAGGGCTGCCATCACCTTCACCTTGGGGGTCAGCGCTGTAGGATACGGCCGGCCAGGCTGCAAATGTGGGGCCAACTGCACTGCCAAATCCTCAATCAGCTGCCTGGTGAAGCGGTACCGTCGGATGCTGTCCCGTTCCACCATCGTTGCCAGGTCTGGGAATGGTCGATGGACAGCAGGAGCCCTGCAGTGCAGAGGAGAAGAAAGCAAGATTGTCAGTCACCCCACATATGCGGCATTGAACACACTCAATATCACAACATACATCATTATGAGGCACAACTACATGAAGTGTGCAGTTCCGTAAGGACATGTATGGTACATACATGGCCAACATCTGTCATCACGGTTCAACAAGTGGCATCAATAAGTCCCAGGTTGGCCCATTGGATATCATGAGGCCGTGTCACAGTTCCCATCTCCTGCTGCCGTGTCACAATCACCCCCACAGTGACATGTGAGGACAGATGTGCCCCAGGCATCACAGCTCAACGACAGGTACATTCCCAGGGACCCTGTATTGCCACATGGACACTGGCATTACATGGAGTATCAGGTATACACCACAGCAAAACAACCATGACCCCCACAGGTAGTGGTCCCACTTGCCACTGCAGGACAGACATGGACGTCTGTGACACACACACGCACAACATCAAAGTCCATGCACACACAACGTGGATGTGGAGGCTGTCTCCCATTGTGCGCATGAAATCAGAGACATTGTAAACACTACATGCACACAGACTGTGGAGGACCATCACTATTGTGCCACTGGGACACCCTGGCTCAAACATACCGTCCCACATGGGACTCACGGGGAATGTGACATGACATACACATACACCACCGTGAAATGTGACCATGGCACATGCACAGATATGAACAGTTGCACATCACAGTGGTCATGTACACGTAACACCCAGGATCCTGTCCCCATGAACACGTGCACAGCCTGGGGGTGGCTGCCCCCAGGTGACACCCACAGGACAATATGTACACCAACATACACACAATAGGAAATGCAGCCTTACATGCCTTATGATACAGTTTGGACAGGCTGTTGTGTTGTAGGTGTGCCCCTCACTCCCTGGGAGCTATCTGTGGCTGGCATATGTTCATCTGAGACAGGCATGGTGACATATGCCAGTCACTTGTACAGGGATGTGTTGAACAGCAATGGACCGATCGGTGCCCCCGGCCGGCCCATTGCATTCAATGTGTGCGGATACGCGTTGTACCCCTGTACGTGTTGTACCGCAATGGACTGATCGGTGCCCCGGCCGGCCCATTGCATTCAATGTGTGCGGGTACGCGTTGTACCCCTGTACGCGTTGATCAGCAATGGACCGATCGGTGCCCCGGCCGGCCCATTGCATTCAATGTGTCGGGTACGCGTTGTACCCCTGTACGCATTGTACCACAATGGACCGATCGGTGCCCCGGCCGGCCCATTGCATTCAATGTGTGCGGGTACGCGTTGTACCCCTATGCGCGTTGATCAGCAATGGACCGATCGGTGCCCCGGCCGGCCCATTGCATTCAATGTGTGCGGTGCAGCGTTGTACCCCTGTACGCGTTGATCAGCAATGGACCGATCGGTGCCCCGGCCGGCCCATTGCATTCAATGTGTGCGGGTACGCGTTGTACCCCTGTATGCGTTGTACCGCAATGGACCGATCAGTGCCCCGGCCGGCCCATTGCATTCAATGTGTGCGGGTAAGCGTTGTAACCCTGTGCGCGTTGATCAGCAATGGACCGATCGGTGCCCCGGCCGGCCCATTGCATTCAATGTGTGCGGGTACGCGTTGTACCCCTGTGCGTGTTGATCAGCAATGGACCGATCGGTGCCCCGGCCGGCCCATTGCATTCAATGTGTGCGGAGTGCAGCGTTGTACCCCTATGCAGCGTTGTACCACAATGGACCGATCGGTGCCCCGGCTGGCCCATTGCATTCAATGTGTGCGGGTGCAGCGTTGTACCCCTGTACGCGTTGATCAGCAATGGACCGATCGGTGCCCCCGGCCGGCCCATTGCATTCAATGTGTGCGGTGCACGCGTTGTACCCCTGTATGCGTTGATCAGCAATGGACCGATCGGTGCCCCGGCCGGCCCATTGCATTCAATGTGTGCGGGTACGCGTTGTACCCCTGTATGCGTTAGTACCGCAATGGACCGATCGGTGCCCCGGCCGGCCCATTGCATTCAATGTGTCGCGAGTGCAGCGTTGTACCCCTATGCGGCGTTGATCAGCAATGGACCGATCGGTGCCCCGGCTGGCCCATTGCATTCAATGTGTGCGGGTACGCGTTGTACCCCTGTACGGCGTTGTAATGCAATGGACCGATCGGTGCCCCGGCCGGCCCATTGCATTCAATGTGTGCGGGTACGCGTTGTACCCCTGTGCGCGTTGATCAGCAATGGACCGATCGGTGCCCCGGCCGGCCCATTGCATTCAATGTGTGCGGGTACGCGTTGTACCCCTGTACGCGTTGATCAGCAATGGACCGATCGGTGCCCCGGCCGGCCCATTGCATTCAATGTGTGCGGGTGCGCGTTGTACCCCTGTACGCGTTGATCAGCAATGGACCGATCGGTGCGCACCCATTGACAATGGCCTAGCCTGGCAACGGAAGCGTTTCGAAATTCGAACGAGTCGGTTGCTGGAAATTCAGTTGGTCACCCACAACAATGTTGCAAAATCATGTATGTCATGAAGTTGAAGATTTGAAGGATGCTGTGGGCGTGTATTGGTGCTGCTATTCCATGGATTGGCCAGATTCAGAAGATGCAAACGACTTGGACCTATCACTGTGGACACATGGGACAGTATCTGCCTCTCCAGCACATATATATTGCTGGCTGTTCCCCTGAGAGCTCACTTGCCTGCACTACATGCTCCAGGACGACATCTGCCACTGCACTGCTGCTGTCTCTGCCCCCTCTGGACCCTGCAATGGCACGTACTGTGGAGAGAGCCCCAGCCTTCAGCCTTGAGGAGAACCAGGCCCTGCTGGACAGCCTACTTCCACAGTACAGCAAGCTGTATGGGACACCAGGGGAGCAGGTGAGTGTTCTGTGCACTGCCTTTCTGAATGTGCATTTTGTCTGACTAGCAAGGCTGAAAGTCTGCACGCCACTGGCTAGCAGGCTCACTGAGTAGTTGTCACCCCCATAGTGTGTAGTGACATGCACTGGACAGGTATGGTGCAGTGACAGTGCATTTGAACAAGGTTTTACTTCCCATGCAATGATACCATGTAGTGACTTCTGGCAAACTGTCCATGGGCAGCGTTGCACTGCCTGTGTACATCATGTGCCCCTGTGATTGAGACATGTATATACAACTGTGTCATGCACGGATATGTTGCATGTGTAGTAATGGCCTTTTCACTTTGTCATCCTGACAGGTTAATGCCCATCGGAAGCAGGAGATCTGGAAGGACATCGTCCGGGCTGTCCGGTCCATGGGGGTCTACAAGCGCCGGATCCGCAACTGCCAGAAGAGGTGGCAGGACCTTCGGGGCTGGACCCGGAGGATTGCATGGGTCCAGCTGAAGCTGTTGCCTCCTCGCAGGAGGGGCGGAACACGGACCCTGACCCCCACATGCTCCAGATCCTGGCGGTGGTGTTTCCAGACCTGGATGGGCAGCTGAAGGCCAGACAGCAGCAAGGAGGGGGTGAGTCAAAGACTGCACTGTGAACTCTGTATTACATGCTATGTGCCCTCCTCTGGCCTGGTTAAACTGCCACAGTACAACAGTCATGTTGTCCAGGAGCCATGTCCCTCTATTGTGCACTGCCCACTCCTCATCTGATACCCAGGTGTGGCCCTTACATTCAGGGAATTGTGTCACTTGGGACTGTGTCCTTGCAGTTTGCTTCACTAAAGGTGGGGGACAGCATCTGTTTCCCTAACTCTGTTGTGGGCATCATGGGTGGGTCCATTGTTCACACAACGCCTGTGTTCGGACATGTAATCTGCGTGTTGCTTTGATATGCGGTCCACTTGCTGAGCTGAGCCACCACATGTGCCTGGGGTATGTGGCACACGCCCATGCAGCGGGTGGGAACAATGTTTGGGCCCCAGGAGTGGGCAGATTACGTGTGTCACACATACATAGCCAGCTATCCACTGTCCAGGGCTCATCCCTCATTCATGTGGGGCAGGACAGTCATGCCTACTCCAGGCCATGCAATGCACTCTGTACTCCCACTCCCGTGTATCAGCTGACACATTGTGCGCAGTGATTTGACCCCTCAGGTGTCTGCCTCTATGTCAGTGTGCTGTGGATTTGTTGCCAGGACTGCTGGGGTGTTTCTCGGTAGGGGCTCAGCATGCCACTGGAGATGTGACCATAGGAGACGATACTTGTGTGTCACATAGGTGTTTGATCAGCTGCCCGTGCAGACTGGGGTATGCAAATGTGAAGTTCAGGCAGCTGTTTCCCATTCACAGCAGATTGTGAGGGGCTCAGGTTCAGAGGGTAGTGTCACAGGTCTCCCATATGTCCAATCGGTATGACCTGGACAGATGAGGGTTAAGATGATGTGTTGTGTGGGGGATGTACATGTGCACTTGTGCAGCTCCAGGACTTGCATTCCCCATGACCTACTATTGTGACACAGTGCAGAGTGTTGTTGTCTGGCTGCCAAGTCATACATCACTGAGACAGTGATGTATGACTTAGCAGTCATGCCTCCGCCATGGCATGTGTCTACTTATTGGTGATCCTGCAGGGGAGTGACATGTGCTACATGCACACCATTGTGGCGATGGCTATCAGGACATGGGTGCATCATGGTGTCTGTCGCTGGTATGCATCACATGCATTTCCTATTTGACTCTGGGCATCCCTTTCATCCGGAAACCTGTACTGACTCAGTGGCAAGAGTTGTGATGTGTGCATGTCCACATGCTACACCGTGTCCTCTGCACTGTCCAACTACTGTGTAGGTGGTGCATGTGTCCACACTGGGGTGTTGCTATCCAACAGACACCAGACAGATGGGTGCAAGGCCATGTGGGATGTGAGTGCCATGGTTGGCATCAGACTGATAATTGGCTTCTCCTGTTCAGTTAGGGCACTTTTAGCAATGTTCAACTAATGATGCCAGGGCTTGCTCTGTAATGTGCTGTGCTCACAGTGGTGTGTGCGTTTGGTGTAGGTGACTGATGTCTGTCTGTTTCCCCATTGTTTGCAGATACATCCACGGCCACGGAAGGGGACAGCTCCACGGACCAGGAGGAGCCGGAGAGCCAGACTGGGTCAGCAGCCGAGGAGTGGTCGGAGGGACCCAGTGGCACGGAGGGCGAGGGGAGCCACACCGAGGAGTCCTCAGCACCATCCACCTCAGCTGAGGACCAGAGCAACTCGGAGGATGACTCCCTTATGGAGGCGGGTGTCAGCAGCCACCACACCCCAGCTAGTGTTGCTGTCCCTGCCACCAACAGCACCACCACCGCCCTCCCATCGGCTCCCATTCCCCAGGTCCGTGGAGGCTCCCATGTTCGGGAGCGTGTCTCCTTTGGGCCAGGCACCGCACCCCCTGCCCCTATGTCCCCTGCTGCCCTGAGTGAGGAGTCTGTGTACCTCCTTCGCCAGCTCCATGTAGGGCAGACAGCCATGCTGAGTGGCCTCCATGCGCACACCGCTCTGTTGACTCAGCTGGTGTCGTTCATGGAGGGCATCTCATCGGGCATGTCTGACCTACAGAGGAGCAATAGGTCCATGGACTCCTCCCTGATGGCAGCAGTGTCCCTCCTCAGACAGTCCCTCACCCCTCCTGCCTCTGCTCCATCCACACTCCCCAGCACCTTACCCGTCCCAAGCACACACACACCGGCACAGGCACACACCAGCACACACACGTCCAGCACACAGACACACACGCCACAAACAAAACGCACACGCACGCACAGTCAGGGGACTGAAACCAGACTCACAGGGGATGGGGCCCTGGAACACACACACGCATCCACGAGCACTGCGCAGTCCTCAGTTGCCTCTCCCTCCAAAGCACCCTCCCTTGCCTCACCTGCAACCCCAAAGACCCAGCGGCTCTTCCTCAGTGACCTCGGCCTCTTCCCCTCCGATCCAGCTGATACAGCATTCAGGGGAAGAGGAAGCCCACCCACACGGAGCAGAGTGCCCCTCGCCCCGTACACCCTCCCCCAGGCGCAGACAGACTAAGGCCCCAACCCGCAAGTCCCCCCGGAGTCGTAAGAGCAAGACCCCGCCGCCGCCCTGCAGCTCAGGCACCAGGTCTCCTTCCTCCATCCCTCAGGCCCCCACTCCACAGGTGCCCCCACCACACACGCCCCAGGTTCCCCCACCCACAGATATACCATCCCCAAGAGGATCCGGCCTTCTCCCCTGCCACTTGCTCTCCTGGCACCACACCCCCGCTGCGCTTGTCTGTGCCACTGATGTGGTGAGGGTGTCCTCCCCTCTGTCCAGCCCACCTTGCCTGTTCCCCATTCTCCTCCCCTGGTGGTAGGCACTGCAGTGGAGTCCACTACCACCCTGTCTGACTTGGGCACTGCAGTGGCGGACCTGTCCACTCCATCTGCAGGGTCCACTGCAGTCGTGCCGGCACCTACAACATCTGAGTCATGCCCCCCAGTTGTGCCGGCACACACCATGTCAGACACCTCCACTGCAGTTGTCAGTGGCTCTCCAGCACCCACCACCCCTTCCCTGCTTCCTCTTGGTGAGCCCTGATCCTGTCCCTGCTGTGCCTGGCCTGCCCCCCTGGTTGCCTCTCCTAGTGGATTGTCCCTGGTTTTGTGCAGTGCAGGCATGCGTAGGGTGACATCTGCCACTGTCACCCTGTTTGGACTTTGACAATGGACTGTCCATTGGCCTTTGTGTTTTTTCTGGACTTTCAGTTTTCAATACACACATATGCTGAATAAAGCAACTTTCTGTTCTCTAGTGCTTATGCTTCTGATGTACATGTTGTTGATGATGCTAACCATGCCCTTGCTGCAGTGATGGTGATATTTGGTCTCATGATAATGAAGTGTTACTGTGCAGGGACCCATGTGGTCCAGGGGGAATGTGTCCTATCCTGTGGTGTATCCATGTCATCCATAGCAGCATCTGAGGGTGTCATGTGTTCAGTATTTGGCAATGGGATTTCCTACTTACATTAGCAATTTCACATCTGTGGCTTCCACCCCTGCACATCTGTTGTGCCTGCCATTGTTCAATTTGTCTACTTCCCTGACCGTGTGGCCATCTCCACTGGACATGCAGGTTTGGGCATCAATGGGGAAGGACTCATCTGTGTTGTCAGTGCAACATTGCTATACAAGTGTGTTGGATCTGTGCTGATGATTTCGTTGGCACTTCCATGACCAGGCTGATGTGACGGGAGCCTTCATTTGGTGCTAATTGTTGATTGTGTGACCAAGTGCTCAGCTGACATGATGGGGCCCTACTGAGGCAACATATGGCACAGCTTTCCTCACACAGGAGTGGAGTCCCCTCATGGCAGTGTGTACTCCTGTGACATTGCCTGCGCCCAAGGTGTGTGTTGTATGAGCATGTCTGTGTGTTCACTTCCGTTTAGCTGTGCATGCTGTGATCCCTAGTGTTGTACCTGTTTGTGATGCTTGCTGAGTTGACCTATGTTCCCCCAAAGTCTTCTCCCTGGGTTCTCTGTGATGTGGGTGCATGGCACATTACTGGTCATCAGGGTGTCACCCATAGGTGTGTTTGCTGTCAGGGCTGAGTTTGTGTGCAGACGCAGATGGGTCACAGTCAGGTTTCCCCTTGGCACTTGTTGTTTGCCCCTGTCATGTGATTTCCAGTTTGTGTTATCTTTCAGTGATTGTGACACGTTGTGTGTGTGACTGCTGGCACTCCTCAGGGTCCGGGCTGCAATGTTGGTTGTTGTCTATGTGTGTTCTTTGTGGGTGACCTTGGCTTCTTCATTGGTGTGTGACTGTGGCTGGGATCCCATTGGTTGGTGTGGTATTGCCGTCATGTCCATGTACAGCGTAGTGTGCAGTGTGTCAGACATTCAGGAGTCTTGTTGAGTGGCCATGTGTGATGTGTTTCTGCACCTTGGTTCCCACCCACCACCCTGGAATAGTCATGGGTGCATGTGCAATGTCACCAGTGCATGTGTGCTTCACTGCTGCACATTGTTGGAGGTCGAGGGTGTGGTGTTGAGTGTGTGCAGATGAGAGTTGTTGCCCGGTTAGGCCCCTGCCTCCATGTTGGCCTTGGCTTACTGGCCGTGCTGATTGATTTGTGCTTGTGTAGGTGTGATGGTAGTTGGTTGCTCAGGACACATGACTGTGGTTCACAGTGTGAACGACATTTAGCTTTGTCATCACAGTGGGATTGTAATGCAGCCCAGGGTCACCACATTGTGGGGGCCCTGGGGGTAGTGCTGTGGTGTGTCTGTGTCTTGCTGTGTCAGTTGCTGTTCCTACGTGCCTGTGTGACATGTGTGATTTGTGCTCCCTCTCATCTGACAATGCCTGCTTGCCCACATAGGGGATTTGGATCCATGATTTACCTTTGTGTGGCACTGTATGCACATCTGTATGATTGGTATTCAGGTCTCCTCATGTGTTGTGTGGTTGCCTGGGGACACTGGCACCCCCCTCACCTGTTGTGTATGATGTGCAGTGTGGGTCTGCCTGTTTGTGTTTGTGCATCTGCACCACTGCATTGGCATATCTTGGGTGTGCCATTGGCTGTATGTAGTTTGGTGGGTTTCCCCTGCTGTCCCTGGGACTCCTAGGTCATCGGTCAGCACAATGATCATGGTTTGTGTGTCCCATTGCTGCCATGGTTTGGTATCTGTTCACCTCACATCTACAGTCTCCACAGGGTATCTGCATTTGTGTGCCCATTGGTACAAATATGTGGGTCTGCATTCTGATGGTCACTTCTGTCATTGTGTCATTGATGAATGTTGACAGTGTCAGCCCCCATGGGTATTGTTTGTCTGCACATGGCCAAAGGTATGTCTTATTTGCACTGCAGTATTTGCCTCCCCCAATTTATGTTGCAATGGGACACATGCACTACTTTGCCACTGATGTGTTTTATGTTCTGTGACCAGGAATCATCCATGCAGTTTGGCAGTTGCAGCTTTTTCTTTGTCAACACTTACATTTTGGTCACTGTGATGATGGGGGTTTGGACCCCATTGTCACAATGTTCAAAATGTGCTTCAGCTATGGACCCCACACTTACATTTTGGTCACTGTGATGATGGGGTTTGGACCCCATTGCCACAATGTTCAAAATGTGCTTCAGCTATGGACCCCACACTTACATTTTGGTCACTGTGATGATGGGGGTTTGGACCCCATTGCCACACTGTTCAAAATGTGCTTCAGCTATGGACCCCACACTTACCTTTTGGTCACTGTGATGATGGGGGTTTGGACCCCATTGCCACAATGTTCAAAATGTGCTTCAGCTATGGACCCCACACTTACATTTTGGTCACTGTGATGATGGGGGTTTGGACCCCATTGCCACAATGTTCAAAATGTGCTTCAGCTATGGACCCCACACTTACATTTTGGTCACTGTGATGATGGGGGTTTGGACCCCATTGCCACACTGTTCAAAATGTGCTTCAGCTATGGACCCCACACTTACCTTTTGGTCACTGTGATGATGGGGTTTGGACCCCATTGCCACAATGTTCAAAATGTGCTTCAGCTATGGACCCCACCCTTACATTTTGGTCACTGTGATGATGGGGGTTTGGACCCCATTGCCACACTGTTCAAAATGTGCTTCAGCTATGGACCCCACACTTACATTTTGGTCACTGTGATGATGGGGGTTTGGACCCCATTGCCACACTGTTCAAAATGTGCTTCAGCTATGGACCCCACACTTACCATTTGGTCACTGTGATGATGGGGGTTTGGACCCCATTGCACAATGGTCATGGCCTGCTTGCATTGTGGGGGCAACACACATATATGTGTGGCACATGTGATAGGGGGTCACATTGTATGTTCAAAGTCATGTTCAGTGTTGTCGGCATTTGACACAGTCTACACACGCTTGACATGGTGTTGGGGGATGTCTTTTTCTTGCATTCCCTAGGTTGTGGTGTGCTGGTTGTGTCATGCATTGTCCATCCTATGAGTGGGGGTGGTGTTGGTGGTAGGCATCCAGCCCCCATGGATAGAGGTGGTAGTAGTGACAGGCATCCAGCCCCCTGGGTAAGGGTGGTAGTAGTGGTAGGCATCTGGCACCCCCTGGCTAAGGGTGGTAGTAGTGGTAGGCATCCAGCCCCCTGGGTAAGGGTGGTAGTGGTGGTAGGCATCTGGCACCCCCTGGCTAAGGGTGGTAGTAGTGGTAGGCATCCAGCCCCCTGGCTTAGGGTGGTAGTAGTGGTAGGCATCTGGCACCCCCATGGCTAAGGGTGGTAGTAGTGGTAGGCATCCAGCCCCCTGGCTTAGGGTGGTAGTAGTGGTAGGCATCTGGCACCCCCATGGCTAAGGGTGGTAGTAGTGGTAGGCATCCAGCCCCCCTGGGTAAGGGTGGTAGTAGTGGTAGGCATCTGGCACCCCCATGGCTAAGGGTGGTAGTAGTGGTAGGCATCCAGACCCCCTGGGTAAGGGTGGTAGTAGTGGTAGGCATCTGGCACCCCCTGGGTAAGGGTGGTAGTAGTGGTAGGCATCCAGCCCCCCCTGGGTAAGGGTGGTTGTGGTGGTAGGCATCTGGCACCCCGCCGGCTAAGGGTGGTAGTAGTGGTAGGCATCCAGCCCCCCCTGGGTAAGGGTGATAGTAGTGGTAGGCATCTGGCACCCCCATGGCTAAGGGTGGTAGTAGTGGTAGGCATCCAGACCCCCTGGGTAAGGGTGGTAGTAGTGGTAGGCATCTGGCACCCCCTGGGTAAGGGTGGTAGTAGTGGTAGGCATCCAGCCCCCTGGGTAAGGGTGGTAGTGGTGGTAGGCATCTGGCACCCCCTGGCTAAGGGTGGTAGTAGTGGTAGGCATCCAGCCCCCTGGGTAAGGGTGGTAGTAGTGGTAGGCATCTGGCACCCCCATGGCTAAGGGTGGTAGTAGTGGTAGGCATCCAGCCCCCTGGCTTAGGGTGGTAGTAGTGGTAGGCATCTGGCACCCCCATGGCTAAGGGTGGTAGTAGTGGTAGGCATCCAGCCCCCTGGGTAAGGGTGGTAGTAGTGGTAGGCATCTGGCACCCCCATGGCTAAGGGTGGTAGTAGTGGTAGGCATCCAGCCCCCTGGGTAAGGGTGGTAGTAGTGGTAGGCATCTGGCACTCCCTGGGTAAGGGTGGTAGTAGTGGTAGGCATCCAGCCCCCTGGGTAAGGGTGGTAGTGGTGGTAGGCATCTGGCACCCCCTGGCTAAGGGTGGTAGTAGTGGTAGGCATCCAGCCCCCTGGGTAAGGGTGGTAGTAGTGGTAGGCATCTGGCACCCCCATGGCTAAGGGTGGTAGTAGTGGTAGGCATCCAGACCCCCTGGGTAAGGGTGGTAGTAGTGGTAGGCATCTGGCACCCCCTGGGTAAGGGTGGTAGTAGTGGTAGGCATCCAGCCCCCTGGGTAAGGGTGGTAGTGGTGGTAGGCATCTGGCACCCCCTGGCTAAGGGTGGTAGTAGTGGTAGCCATCCAGCCCCCCTGGGTAAGGGTGGTAGTAGTGGTAGGCATCTGGCACCCCCATGGCTAAGGGTGGTAGTAGTGGTAGGCATCCAGCCCCCTGGCTTAGGGTGGTAGTAGTGGTAGGCATCTGGCACCCCCATGGCTAAGGGTGGTAGTAGTGGTAGGCATCCAGCCCCCCTGGGTAAGGGTGGTAGTAGTGGTAGGCATCCAGCCCCCTGGGTAAGGGTGGTAGTAGTGGTAGGCATCTGGCACCCCCATGGCTAAGGGTGGTAGTAGTGGTAGGCATCCAGACCCCCCTGGGTAAGGGTGGTAGTAGTGGTAGGCATCCAGCCCCCCCTGGGTAAAGGTGGTAGTGGTGGTAGGCATCTGGCACCCCCTGGCTAAGGGTGGTAGTAGTGGTAGGCATCCAGACCCCCTGGGTAAGGGTGGTAGTAGTGGTAGGCATCTGGCACCCCTGGGTAAGAGTGGTAGTATTGGTAGGCATCCAGCCCCCCTGGGTAAGGGTGGTAGTGGTGGTAGGCATCTGGCACCCCCCTGGCTAAGGGTGGTAGTAGTGGTAGGCATCCAGCCCCCCCTGGGTAAGGGTGGTAGTAGTGGTAGGCATCTGGCACCCCCCTGGCTACGGGTGGTAGTAGTGGTAGGCATCCGGCCCCCCCTGGGTAGGGGTGGTGGTGCGCATTCAGGTCCCTGTGTGCATATGTGGCATTGGTGATGGGCATCCCGCCCCTATGGTGCTGCTGTTGCTGGTGTAAGTAAATTCTGCATCCCTCTGTGTGTGTGTGATGTGTCGTGTACGTGTTGTATGTGTTTTGTGGTTGGTGTCTGACTTACCTTCTGCGCCGTACGCGTCCGTGCCTGTTCCGGTAGTAAATGTAGAATATTGGTATGATCGGGACGAAGGGATTCATGGTTGGTTTGTGTCGTTCGTCTTTCTCGTTGCTCCGCGTCGTCCTCGTCGCTTCGTCCTCGTCGCTGGCGTGTTCGCCTCGTAGCTGTGGATCGTGTTGTGGCGCGAATCGGAGCTTATGTGCGCCTCTCCCGGATGCTTTGACCTGCCGTGCGTAGCGACGGGTTCGGAGCGTACGGAAAGCGCATCGTACTTGTTCGGCCGGACGGGGCTGCATTTTCCCTTCTGTGCGACTCGATTCTGCGTTTCCGGATTCGCCTCGGTCGGAGGACAGGACCTGGATTGGGTGAGTACGACTCGGCCGGATTCTGTGCTCTTGTGCGCATCGTACTTACTCGTTCGGTATGCTGTACGGATCGGTCGGGAAACAGGCATTCGCATGGCTTTTTTCCCGACCGAATGGTATTGGGTGCGCCTCTGACCGAGATCGGAATCGGCCCCTAAACATATATAATTTACTATTCCCACTCCAATTAACAATAAGGGGCTGATTACGATGGCGAACGGACTGGAGTCCGTCCGCCATCGTGGTGGAGACCGGGACCGTCCGCAATACATGCGGCGGTCCCGCACACCAAATCAGGATGCGACCGCTAACATGGCGGTCGCATCTTGCATTTTAACATTGCGGCGGGTGCTGCTGACAGCAGCACCCGCCGCAAAGTTAAAATGGAATGTTGCGCATTTCACTGCACTAAGGGGCTGATTACGATGGCGGGCGGAGGCACATCCGCCATGCTGGCGGTGGCGGAAAATGCCCTTTTCCGCACTCTATCGGCGGTCTTTGCGTCCGCCGTATTATGATGGGCGTAGATAGCCCATTTCCCTTACGCTGCGGTGTTCCGGGTTCTGCTGAAAATCTCCATCCGCACCGGTAGCGGACGGAGCCAAAAGAGAGGTACTGCCGTGCGGAATGTGGTTACGACCGCCGTTCAAATCACGATGCCTCAAACAGTCCACCACACTGCTGCGGAGAATCTGGCCAGTTGAGGATGGCGGTGGCTATACTGCGGATAGCTCCATGTGTTCCAGTCTGCTGGGGAAACAGCGGTCTTTGGCCTTTCCGCAGCAAATCCGATCGCCGCAGACGGATTTTCAGCTTTTCCGCCGCTGAATCCTGGAATCCAACCGCTGCGGTAGGGAGTTTCTGGCGGTGCATCCTAATCTGGCCGGCCGCTATACCGCGGTACCTGCGGGCAGAAATTTCCCGTTAGCACGGCGGTCGGAATGCTTTTCCGCCCACCATCGTAATCAGCCCCTAAGTGGCACGCACCACACAGTGCCTGCCACTTGGTGCAGTGAAATGTTGGGGGGTACCATGGGTACCCCCCAGTGCACCCACACCTCCCCCCAACAAAAAAACAATCTCCACCAGCCTTTCAATGGCGGTTTACCCAACACCAGAAAGGCTGGCTTCCGCCAGCTTCATAATTTGGCGGACGGTCCCTGCTAGGCACGCCACCATTTTAGGCATGCTGACCGCTCCGCCAGGCAATCAGAACGATTGCCTGTGGTGGTTCCGTGGCAGACAGTGTTTGCGAACGCCGCGGTCCGAAAGCGATTCCCACCGCATCATAATTGGTGGTGGGAAAATTGCTCTCAGATGGCGGAAGGATCGCCACCGCCGGGCTGGCGGTGGCGGTCCTTTCCCCATCGTAATAAGCCCCTAAGTAAGGGAAGGTGCTGGACACTAAACATATATAATTGAATATTCCCACTCCAATTAACAATAAGTCAGGGAAGATGCTGGACACTAAACATATATAATTTACTATTCCCACTCTAATTAATAATAAGTCAGGGAATGGGCTGGACACTAAACATATATAATTTACTATTCCCACTCCAAGTAACAATAAGTCAGGGAAGGTGCTGGACAATAAAAATATATTTATTTTACTATTCCCACTTCAAACTACATTAAATCATGGAAGGTGCTGAACTTACAACATATATATTTTACTATTCCCAATGCAAACTACATAATATAAGTGAAGGTGCTGGACACAAAACATATTTAATTTACTATTCCCACTACAAAATATATAAAGTCATGGTAGGTACTGCATACTAAACATATATAATATATTATTCCTAATATCAACATATATAATTTACTATAACTAAATTTAAATTTTATTTAAAAATTAATAATTATTTTTTACATATATGTAAACATATATGAAAAATACAAATATTAACATCATTTTTTAAATAATAAAAATTTCAATATTTTAAAACACTACCCACCCTTATCCCCTATAAGCACACCATCCCGCTCCTAAAACAATATTACAAATAATTTATCTAAATTTACAAATTTACTAAAATTTAAATTTCAAATTTTTAAAACACTCCCCACCCTTATCCCCTAATAACCCAACATCACACTCCTAAAAAAAATTACAAATTAATTACCACAAATTTAAATTTTAATAAATTTAAATTTACATTTTTTTGAAACATTCCCCACCCTTATCCCCTATTAACCCAACATCCCGCCCCTAATAAAATATTATACATTCATTTTAATAATTAAAATAATTTTCAAAATTTTAACCAATTTTTTTAAAACACTCCCCACCCTTATTCCCTGTAAACCCAACATCCCGCTCCTAAAAATTATTATAATTTAAAAAAAAATTATTTCACAATTATTATATCATTTATAAACATTTAACACAATAAAAAAAAATATCAGTAAAAAGATATATCTTACTGATGATATTTTAACAATCGATATTTTTTACAACAATATTTTTTACAACACACAAAAACAATATTTTATACATAGATTATTTTGACATCGATATTTTTTACTTACGATATTTTTAACTCAATATTATGTCAAAACGATATTTTATATTCAATATTATGACTACTTACCCATCCACATATCAAAAATGCTTTGAACTCCATGGCTACCACCCTTGCCAAATAAGGCCCAAAATCATACACGTCTATACATGCTTTAGTCATTAATCATGAAACTCATCTCACTCAGGTGGAAGAGCACATGTGATTAACTGGCTTTTTGAATCAGAGGCGAGAACCTGAAAGATGTCTCAAAATGATAGCACGGGCGTTTGAACATCTTAGGCGTTTAACATCACTAGCTCCACAGCAATATCTGGCAATATGGTTAATACTGCAGATCAGGCAAGCTGTTCTGAGAATCCTTTTCCAACATTTGCAGACATTAGAGGAGATAGGACAATGGTATTCTCAACAATTTGGTGATACTAGATATTGCCTACACAAGATAGATATTGTATAACTCTCACACCAGCTGTAAATTTGTCCTAGATTAAATATGTTAAGAACTTGACCCGAAGGTATCAGAGCGCTTTACATGAGCACCAGTTGCATTGCACAGGACAAGTAGGCATGGGGAGATTAAGTGATTTGCCCAGAATCCCAGGATGTTGAGCATCATTGCAGAGACTCGAACCCAGTTCCCCAGATTAGAGATCGACCACCCTATCTGTTAGGCTACATCTTTCCTCATCCTTAGGTTACATTTATCAAATCTTAGGAAAAAAAAATATAAGAACTTATACGGAGGCTGTATACCTATGCTTGAGAAATTACACAAGTGAAATTTGCAACAGTGTTGGCAATTTCTGCATTTTGATGGTTGTTAAACCAAGGTACTTGGCACAGCAGAGCTCTCTGTTGGACTGCAAATGATAACATTCTGTGATATTCTTGACTTGCACCTACACTATAAATAAATGTTATCTGTGTAATAGGTAGCTACTCAGTGGTAAGTAAAGAGTGCTTTTAGATTTTGGGCCTTATTTATACTTAGGCAGATGATACTCCATCTGACAGAGTAGCCGAGAATATTAACTCCAGCACCCTGTACCGTCTGGCAGTTTTAGAGATTACCACCATCCCAGCCATCATCTCTAAACTTGAAAGCAACCAATGTCACAGCAGTTCCCTTCAAGGAACAAAAAGTGTGGTAGTCAGCTGTCATCAGTTTTGATGGCCATTCATCAAACTTAAAAATGTTTTATGTTTTTTAGGAACAAATTTCCAAAGCAGGAGTTAGTGTCTTAAAAACAAAAACAAAAGCTAATAGTGTGGGGGCATTATTTGTTTTTATTGTCTCACCACCAGGTTTTATTTTGTGGTGATGGACATAAAAAGGATGGATCACTGACAGAATATTGGAAACAGAAATATCGTGTGGACAAAATATAGTGTCAAAAATATTGAGGAGCAAAATATCGAGATAGTAAGAGCAAATAGATAAGTATAGATTTAATATTCTTAACTCCACATCTACGTACCTTGGCGATATACACATTGTCAAGGTACATATATTTGGAGTTATATATAGTAAAACTTTGCTTGCCTATGGAAACTTACCTTCACAATATTTTTGTCCTTGACATTCTTGACACAATATTTTGTCCCACAATATTTCTGTTTCCGATATTCAGTCTAAACATCAAAAGGACATTACACAGACCACGCTAAACAGGGTGGGCTGTGTAATGACCTCCCTCTGATGGCGCTTATGCTGCCGGGAGGCCATCCAAGGAATTTTTCCATTGACGGAGACAAAGGGGACTCTATTGACAGAAAGCTTATAGTCTGCATGTCTCTAAGGGGCTCATTAGGATGGCAGAGGGACCCCCACCGCCGGGCCGGCGGTGGCGGTCCCTCCGCCATCTGACTCCCGTTTCCCCCGCCACATTAGGATGGCGGGGTGAATCGCCTTGTGACCGCAGCGGTCACAAAGACCGCCATCCATGCTTCCGACACAGGCAATCGTCACTATTGCCTGGCGGAGTGGTCAGCATGGGAATAATGGCGGCGGTGCCTAGCAGGCACCGTCCGCCAGATTACAATGCTGGCATCAGCCAGCCTTTCCATGGCGGTGGAACCGTCCTGGAAAGGCTGGCAGAGGCTTGGTTCGGGGGCCCATTGCGGGCCCCCTCTGTGTGGGGGGAGGGTGTGTGTGCACTGGGCCAAGGTACCCCCCTACATTTCCATGCACAAGGTGGCAGGCACCGCGTGGTGCCTGCCACGTTGTGCATTGAAATGCACTACATGGCATTTTGGCATTGCGGACAGTGCTGCAGCCAGCAGCACTGTCCGCAATGATCAGGGTCCTGGATGCGCCCGCCATAGTGGCGGGCACATCCTAATACACACAGCGGGACCGCTGCCATACCGGCGGGCGGTCCCAGGACCGCAACGATGGCGGGCGGACTGATGTCCGCCCGCCATCGTAATGAGCCACTAAGTTAGGTGGGATGAATGAAAAATTTATAGGACAGAAAGTTCCATCGTATTTGCAAGGGAGTACCCTGCTACCAAACTCTAAATCCGCCCCTTTTATAAGGCCTATTTAGGCCAGTATCCATTTTTGAATATTTCAATAATATTAGTTGTAAGTAATTGGGTTATTTGTTGAGGGGTGTGGTAGCCCCACCCAGCCAACAACCATTATCCTTGTCAGAGCGAACCACAAATGTCACTAAATTAACCTGTGCCTAATCCTCTAATAGCTTGGCATAAAAGCAGTCAGACTTAATTTAGGGCCTGATTACGATATTGGTGGAATCAGTCCCGCTGTCGCTTTTTCAGGGGTCTTACCGCCTGCTGACTTGGTGCTCCACCCGCACTATTTAGAAGTTGGCAATTGCATAGACAAAAGACCGCAGAGGTCCCGCTGTCACCGTCAGCCTGTCAGAGGAAGGACCGCTAGTTTCCCCGTCAGCCCAATCATGATGTATTTTCTCGCTGACATGATTGTGGTGGTTAAACCTCCGCATCTGAGTTGGCGGAATGGAATGGATATAATGCACAAACTCGGCTGTACTTGCCGCCACACTTCCTGTACCGCCATGGATCTGATCCTATAAGTTCTGCCACTGCTGCTGCTCGTTGATGATGCAGAAAACAAACACAGTTGTGGGCACAACCGACGTTAAGCACCACTTTTACCTGTTCCCATTGAATTGACACTTAAAATATGTGCAGGACTCGTGATTTAAAAATATCACGTACAAGCAATGAATATGTGGGTAATGTTACAGTGTGAGAAATTCAAATGAACACACCTGCAACATCACTAGATTCATAGATGAATGTGGTGGAAGCAACCTACATAAAAATGGACATATGTTCAAAAAAAGAAAACAAAGTATAGGTCAAAATATCACCCTCCAGGTGTGCATAAAGAAATATCTAACTTCAACACATGAAAAACATAAGCAGCGCACATCACAGGAAAAAGTGCAATGAAACATGATGTTGATATTGCTCTAGACAAGGTGCAAGCGTTAACATTTGAAATACCAGTTAGATCAATGTCAGTCCCAAATATAAATTCTGCAACAACTCCACCCATGTATCATTCCACCTTGTCTAGTGCAAGTCATGCACTGGATCCAGGTACATTAGACACAAACCATTTCATCCTGATCAGCAATCAAGGTGGAACTAACACACCTGTAGTAACACATCCAAATAAAAAAGATCACATCAATTAGGTGGTGTAAGTGGCCATTACAATGCTGAATGCCTGCACATAAATTAAAATGACCGACCATCACATAGCATGTCAACCAGTGTATGCACATAGCAAAGTAGACTTCCGTTATGTTCCACAAAAATCAGAAATTCACTTCTAACTTTGCATCCTTGCCAGAAATCAAACAATAGCTATGGAAAATTAATGCCTGAACCAATTTGTCAAATCAAATAAAGCATTTAGTAAACAACAAGAGAAATGTCTCAAAATAAAGTCCAAGCCAATTGGCAGCTCTGTAGTCCAAATGAAAGGAAAGCGCACTGAGCTGTGGCACAAAGATTACCTCCTAATTCACTGCCAAGGGGAGCTTACTCAGGAAGGGGTATCCAGTAGGCAGGGCAGGCACCTCACAGATCTTACATGGGGGGAGTTGGGTTAAGGAGGGGTGTCCTTATGTTGGGAAGGGGTGGATTTCTATTTGGAAGGGATTTTTGGAGAAGTGGAAGGGGTGGTTTTCTGTTTGTAAGGGGTGCATTGGGAAAAGGTAGGAGTAGATGGGCTTAATGTAAGGGTGAATTTAAAAGGGGGGATTTGAAAGGGGTGGCTCAGAGAGTGGGAGTGGTAGACTGCTATTTGGTAGGGGTGGTTTGAGGTTTGCAAGGGGCTAGGACAAGGGAAAAACTGGAATCCTCTATGGGGAACTTGATAGGCTGTTTGGGAGGGAGTGGGCTTTTGGAGGTGGAGAGAGTGCCTGTGTCTGTTGATGGTGCAGTTGCCAGTGGGTCTTGGGTATGTTTTGCAAGTATGGGCGTTTCTTGTGTCATATGTGTCTGTTGTGTGCTTGATTGTATGTGTTTGTGTGTTTTGTGTGTGTACTGTAAGGTAGGTGGGTCTGTGGATGGCTGTTCTGTGGATGTGCTGCTTGTGGGTGCTGTGAATGTTGATGTAGTGATAACTGTGGGTGTGGTGATGTCTGTGATTTGTTTGGATGTGATGGTCTTGGGGGTGCCAACTCTGGGTGTGGTGGTGTCTGTGGTGTATGTGGATGTGATGGGGTAACTGTGGGGTGGTGGTGTCATAGGCATGTGTGGATGTGATGGTGGGGGGGTGGCAACTGTGGGGGGGGGTGCGGGTGGATGCAAGGTTGGTGGGGGTGGTAACAGGGGGTGGTGTATGTGGATGTGATGATGGTGGGGTGGCAACATCTGGTGATGTCTGTGATGTGTGTGGATGCAATGGTGGGGGGTGGGGTGTCTGTGGTGTGTGTGGATATGTTGGTGGTGCAGGTGGTAACTCTGGGGGAGGTGGTGTCTGTGATGTGTGTGGATGTGATGGTGGTGGTGGCAGTAACTGTGGGGGTGGTGGTGTCTGTGATGTGTGTGGATGTAATAGTGATGGGGTGGTAACTGTGGGAGCAGTGGTGTCTGTATGTTTGGATGTATGCAAGTGTTTCTTGTGATGTTTGTGTTTATGTGTGGGTGTGCTACTTGTGTCTGTATGAGCATGTGCAGGTAAATGTGTGCGTGTGCTTGGGACCGGTCTGAGAATATGGTACTGGGATAGGGAAGGGACAGGATTTGGGCCACAAAGTTGGGATGGATGGGAGGCTCCGGTGATTGAGGAGGGTGTGTGCGGCCAACTGTGTGGGGCACAACAGGGAGGGTGGAGGTGGTACTGGGGCTGGAAGACCAGAATGAAGGTATGCCAGTTCATGTTGGGTCCGCCACCGCTAGGGAGTGTCCGCTGGAGGATGCCTCAGAAAAAGAGGTTGACGAGCTGGCATTCTCCGTTGCACTTACTTCCCCCTCTGGGCCACTGGGTCCCTCACTGTCGGTAGTCCCAGCACAGGAACCACTGTGGCCTGCTGCTTCCCCGCCGATGTTGGCCCTTTCTCCTTCACTTACCCTGGTTGATGCTGAAATGACATATACAATTGGTTAATGACCTTTGATAAAAATACACATTCAAAGTAAACAGATTTCATCTGTGTCAAGGCTCTCAACATTTGCTTTACCAGTAGTATGAGCACATGCATGTATGCAAAATATTGTGAAAACAATTTGGCCACAGTTATGTCTTCCGCCTGATAGCTCCTATATCATGTACAATCATGTCTCTGTTCCATCATTATGTATCTCCTGAAGCTGTTTCACACCTCTACATCTTTGGCCTTTGTAGTTTGGAAAAGTGATCTGATGTCACCCAAAAGGACATCTACCAAAAATACATGTGTACAGTGCCTTAAATCTTGCACTTGTGTCCCAATATTAGCATAAACTGAAATCATGTCACCCCTGTATGGGCATTTCGTATTAATAACACTTACTACAAACCGTTAATAAATGTCAACTGTCAAAATTAATTAATGAAAGCTGTACTGAAGTAGCTTGCCAATGTATCACATATCAAATTGACACCTAGGCTGTAGAAGACAGTCAGAAAAAAAGTTTGGGGGAATGCCAAATAACTTCAACAGCATAAGTAAATACATAGCCCTTAAAAAATTCCTAATAGACTTCTGTAATAAGCAAAAAGAATCTCACATTTCGTCCTAAAGGCCTATAGTCAGTTGAAGTTATTAGTGTCTCAGTGAAACTGTCCCACTAGATGTGTTGCTTTCACTGTAGTCCAAAATGTCGTAGACCATCGCAGTACATTTTTCTCATGCACTAATTCCCTTGAAATACTTACTTCTGACACTCACATAAAACTCAGATTAGGCAACATATTAAACCTTGATGCATGTCAACAGTGGAATAATGATTCAAGAGCTTGGCCTGACTTTGAGGTTACCTGATTGAATACACATATACATGTCACATAAATTACAATCTTGATAAATCCATGGAAGTATGCCATTTATCTCCCTCATTGCTTCATCATCTGGACATGACAAAGTACATTGAGTAATGCTTAAGGGTATGTGTTCCTCTGTCACCAATATGTACACATTCCTGTATGTGTATTCACAATAACTGTATACCTATCACAATTATTTGTAAACAGACAGACTAGCTTACACACACATATCTGTGAAGGAGTGAGTCATCATGCTAATATGACACTTTAAACAGGAATTAAATAGTATTTTTGATGCAAAACACAATTTGGAAAAAGGTTAGAATCCAAAATGTAAGCACTAATACTGTGTTTTTTTCTTTAAACAAACTTTATTGAGATTTCCAGTTCTGCGCAAACACATATTGTATACGTTGGTATCGGAAGCTACATATCAAAGGAGGTGACGATATAGTCATGAAATACACAGCAAATGATACCTTCTATGCCTGGGAATAACCCGTCCTCCCACCTTTTGTAAAGAAGGAAAAAGGCTATAAGGCCCGACCCCCATATTACGTCACAATCACACAGCACTCATTCCAGTGTTACTCCAAATCGTAGCTCTATTCTAAACTCTAAAACCCTCGCTCCCCCCACCCCTCTCCCCAGACATGTCACTCCCAGCTTCCCATATGCACTGCAGCGTGGGCCTACTGCACGTGAATTGCACTAATGTATTGTGGATAGCAGTGCACTGGTTAACACCCAGTAATTGCATAGTCCTGTTGGAAGATGTATCTAGGGGTATCCTATCAGGTCACACTCAAGGGTAACCGTCTCGATCCACTCCTTCTACTGCAGGGGCAGTGCTCACGGAATCTTCATCGCTATCACTGTCTGGGGCTTTTAGGAGTACCACTAATGTTTCCCATGCCTGTGCCGCCTCCAGCGCCCTTTCACTTCCCACCCTTTTCGCCAGCTGCATCCGCACTACTCCATCGCATTCCGCCCATCTAGTAAATTCCTTCTTCCATCAGTTAATGTTGGGACAATGCATGGCGATTTCCCGTTTAGCCAATAAGAGACCCAAATCTAGGAATTTACTAGTAATCTTGTTTTTGGACGTGTGGAGAAACCAATGCAACATACACGGCCCTATAGTCGGTTCTAATTCCCTATCTGTGATGTTGTTTAGTAAGGTCATTACTTCGGGCCAATAAGTATCCAACTGCGGGCACCTCCAGAACATATGGTGAAAATCTGCTCCCTCCCTGTTACAATGTGGGCATGGGTCTGAGCAAGTGTCTAGGTACTTTTCAATCTTTGCCGGGGTGAGGTAGGCTCTATGCAAAATGTAAAAATGGACTAATTGAAAACGGGCGTTCCTGGTGCTCTTCCACGCTTGTTCCACAATTTCAGCCCAGACCTTTTCTGGGATCTCTGCTCCCATGTCTTCCTCCTATCTGTTTTGCAGCGCATTCAGGGGTAATAGCATCTCCTGCGTCATACGTCTGTACAGGCAAGTGACCACCTTAAAGGTTCCCGCTACTGTCACTATATATTGACATCCTAGTGATGTTTTCGGTTCAACAAGGCCCTCTCTCCAATGTTTCCGGATGGCCGCAGTAAGTGCAGCATGTAATAAAAAGTCTCCCCCCCCCAGTAATTCAAATCGCTCCTGTAAGTCGTAAAAGGGAAGCAGTGTGCCCTCAGCACATAAATCACCTATGGTAGACAGATCTTCTCATTCCAGCTTGCTAATCCCCTCCAGGTACCTCCATGGGGTAACGCCTCACACATAGATAGTGGAATGTCAGGCGCATAAGGAACTGCAATCCCCGCCCTTTTCAAGCTCCGTTTCCAACACTGCCATGCTGTTTTGAGGTCGCCCGAGAGGGCTCCAGCATGGATGGGAAGGTTCAGCACAATTTGGGAGAGCACTCTCAGCGTCGGGGCTCTATCTCTCAACTCTTCTGTCCCTCGCAGTCTAGCCGCTATGTTTTGCGTTAACCATTGCAATTGGGCTGCTAGGTAATAAGCCTCGAAATCAGGAACTGCCCATCCTCCCTCTGATCGTGGTTGCATCAAAAGTGTCAACGCCACCCGCCGCCTACCAACACCCCACAGGAAGCCCGTTATCATGGTCTTAAGTTGTTTAAAATAACATACCGGGATCCATATCGGCAGTGTTCCAAAATAATACAATAGTCTTGGGAGGGCTACCATCTTGAGTAAAGCCACTCGTCCAGCCAGTGACAGTGGGAGCGTCCCCCAAAAATCAAAACAACCCTTCAGACCTCTAATGGTTCTGCCAATATTGCCCTCCAACAGATCTTCCTGTGTATGATAAATCCTGGTTCCTAAGTATGTCAGACATCTGTACTCCCATTTTACCCCAGCTGTATCTTGCGGCCCATTTTTATCTCCGATGGTCGGGAACAAGCAGGACTTTGCCCAATTCACTCGAAGCCCAGCTGCTGAACCAAGATCATGAAGTAATTCTTTTGCCCCTCTAAGCGCTTCCTCCAAATTTGCCAGAAACATTAGCAAATCGTCAGCATATAGGGCGATATGGTGAATTTGTCCATTCACGTTTAACCCCTGGTAATACTGTCCTGTCCTGGCCTTGGACGCCAGCGGCTCCACCGTCAAAGCAAATAAGAGGGGAGATAACGGACATCCTTGTCTCGTGCCCCGAGTTACGTCACAGGTGTCTGAAATTAATCCCCCTGTTCGAACCCTCGCCGTAGAGTGCTTATATAATAAGGCCGTCCACTGTAGAAATACATCTCCAAGCCTGAATTGATGCATAACACGGAACAAGTAGGGCCATTTAAGGCTATTGAATGCTTTTTCGATGTCAACCGCGAAGACCGTGGCCATGTCCTTCGGGTAGGAGTCAGCCTCCAAAATTTGCAGCAAGCGCCGAACATTAAAAGCTGTATTCCTGGTCGGGATGAATTCAGATTGGTCCTTATGCCCTAAGGTCGTCATATAAGGGAGGAGTCGGGTGGCTAAAATAAGGCTTAAGATTTTGTAATCCGTATTAAGCATGGATAGTGGGCAATACGCAGATCTGTCCGAAGGTGGTCTCCCAGGTTTGAGAAGCGGGACGATGACAGCCTCCCGCATAGTTGCGGGGAGCTGGTCTAACCGCTTCGCGTTTTTATATAGCGTCACTAGTCTAGGTGCCAGTTGTTCAGTGTAGGTTAGGTAGAACTCTATCGGGAGCCCATCAGTCCCTGGAGTCTTGTTCCGCACCATATGTTTAATGGCCCCTCTTACCTCTCCGATCTCAATATCCATCCCCAGTAGATCTGCTTGCTCCCTATCCAGACACGGCAGTCTTACATCATGTGTGAACCTACCCAGTTCAGTTTCCGTTAAGGTCGACTTACTTGTATACAAATCAGCATAATACTCAAGAAATAGTTCATTGATGCCCTGTTGGGTGCAACATGGCACCCCATGGTGGTCTCGGAGCTCCAGGATCATGGAGCTCCTTCACGTCGGGTTAACTAGCCACACTAAGAGAGCCCCAGATTTGTCCCGTTCTGCATGGGCACGTACATTATATGCTTTAAAGTCAAAACAGCATAAACGCTCTACTTGCGTCGCTACTGCCTCCTTTGCCTCCAGGAGCTGTCCTTGCTTATCTGGTCTGTCAGGGCGTTCCCGCTCTACTTCCCGAAGGTGCTGATCTGCTTCCTGTACCTCCCCCAAAAGCACTTTGTGTACTCCCACCACCTCTGAGATGCAACAACCCCTGACAACTGTTCTAAAAGCATCCCACTCCACTAAGGAAGATGTCGCTGTGCCAATATTGTCCCAGAAATATTGGGTAATGGTAGTGCTCACTCTGTCATGAAAGACTTGGTCTTCCAAGGTCTCCAGGCGTAGGCGCCGTGTAGGTATTTAAGCTCGCGCACAAGACCATTGCATTCAGAGTAAAATGGGGTTATGATCTGACAATGTTCTAGTGAGGTATTCACTACCCTGTACCCCGGCATGCACGTCTGGGGAGGATAAAAACACATCTAGTCATACGTGGAGATCATGTAAAGCAGAAAAAAAGGAATAGTCCCAATCTTCAGGGTGTTGAGCCCTCCAAGTATCTACCAGCCCCCAACGTCCTTGCCAATCACGCCGCAATTCCGCTATTTTATGAATGGGAGCGTTAGGAAGCGGAGGGTGCGATCGGTCTAGAATCACATCAGTGATACAATTAAAATCCCCCCAATCAGTACTGATCCTGTTAGGAAGGGAGCCAATCTCCCCGACAAGTGTGAAAAAAAAGCGGGCTGTTCTGTGTTAGGGGCGTAAATGCTCCCCAGGACTATATCCCAACCATCGAGTTTCCCAGTAACCACCACATAGCGACCTTCTGAGTCTATAATTTGGATCGCCCATTGAAAGGGCACCCCTGCCCGTACCCAAATTAGAACTCCCCTGGAGAACGCCGAGTAGGTAGTATAAAACACTTGGCCGCGCCATCTGCGCTGCAGTGCTGCCCCTTCCTGCGCCTGCAAATGCGTCTCCTGAAGTAGTGCAATCTGAACCCCTCTGCGATTTAGGTAGGCTTGTATTTTATGACGTCTCCACATTGAATGCATTCCTCGCACATTCCATGATATACATTTTAGGTCATTGGTAGATCCCATCGCATTAATATTAACAGTCCTACAGAAAGATCCTCCCTAGTGACATGCCTGGCCCTATCTAACCCAGCTAACAACAAAAAAAAACAACTCCCCCTCCCCAGGACAGTTACTATCAAACTAGCACCCATCCAAACAGTTGAAAAATACACAAATCCTCTGGTAGCTACAGAGGTATAAGGGAGCGTGGCTGATTCGAGGTGCTCACACCAATCGCGGTGCATCAGCCCCATATAATTAAAGGTAGTCTGGGGCCTCTAACAGTTATTGTGGGTCCAGCCCCCCTTCTAATCCACTCAGCCATTTCAGCTTACCACCTCCGGTCAAATAATATCGTCCCCTGTGTTAGGCGTCACATCGGGCATCTTCACACTATCACTCTGGGATGTGTCTGTGTCATTGTCCGCTGAAACTCTGGAAGATCCGGCCTCTGTCTCAGGGGTAGGGCTCCGACCCCGCGCCAGCGCCACCACCACCACCACTTGTAATGCTTCCGCCCTCTCTCTTTCAGTTTGAGATGATGACGCCTTCTTCGGGGTTCTCCTGCGGGATCGGTGGCTCAAACGTTTCCTGGGGTCCATGGGGTTACGCCCGGATGCTCCAGATTTCTCACCTCGTGGTGCCTTGCTCCTGTAGGTCTCCAGCCAATCCCATGCATCTCTGGGGGAGTCGAAGTAGTGTGTATTCCCTTCCAGTATAATGCGCAAGCGAGCTGGAAACATCAGAGAGTACTGGAGGCCCTCATCCCTGAGTGCTTTTTTAACTCCCACATAGGAGGCTTGCTTCTTCTGTACCTCCAGTGTGTAGTCCGGAAAAAGAGTGACCCTGCTGTTATCCACGGTGAAAGGGCCCCCAGCTCTCGCTCTTTGCAGGAGTAAGTCTCTATCACGATAGTGAAGCAGGCGCGCCACCACGAGCCCACGGTTTAGCAGGGACTCTATGGGCTCTCTCCAGGGTATAGAAAGCCGAGAGGCTCTCTGGGGCTATTACACTCATGAACCAATTCTCCAAGTAGGACATCATATCGCCCCCCTCGATTCCTTCCGGGAGTCTCACGACCCTGACATTATTTTTTCGGTTGCGCCCTTCCGCATCTTCTGCCCTGCACTCCAGCAAGCTTGCCCGATCCGTGAGGGCCCCCATCTGCTGCTCCATAGCCCTCTGCGCTGGTGCCAGATCTGCAACACTTGTCTCAGCCTTCTTAACCCTCTCCAAGGTTTTTTTATGTTCTTCTCTCAATAAGCCAAGGCCAATGGCTACCGTACTAATGTCCTGATGGAGGGTGGCCTTGGTGTCCGCTATGTCCTCAAGTATTTTATTAAGCTGTTGTTGCACAGAGTCCTCCTTGGTAGTCTGCGGGTGTTCTAGTGCACTATCTCCTGGGTGGTCTCAGTTTGGCGTCCTCTGGGTTTGCCCATGTTGGTGCAATACTGTTCAGCGATTGCTGCTCTGTTCCCACAAGGCTCCCTTCAAGTCTCAGGAGGGTGTCCCCCAGGCGGCTACCCGCAGTGCACAAGTGCCCTGTTGCAGCCGGATAATGGCGACTGGATCCCAGCAGATACTCTTGAGTTTGGGGGCCCTGCACCGATCCCACAATGAAGTGCTGCAATTTAGCGTTTCAGTCCACCTCTGCTGGCGGGGCACTGCCACTCTCCCTTCCTGGGAATCGCCAGTCACGGCACGTAGGCAGCCGGTTCAACCTGCTAGTACAGCCTTGGAAAGCACTGCAGCAGTATGTTCCAGCTCACTCTGCTTTTTGTTTCACCAGTGCTCTCTGCCAGTGCCAGTATCCGGCTCTCTCCAGGTGCAATGTCGGTTGGCAATCACACCCGCGATCTCCACAGTTCCATCTCACATGGGCGCGCTATGACTCCCGCCGCTGGGTGCACTCAGGGCGGTTTTTAGTCCTACCGGAGTCAGAGATGTTCCGGTGAGATTCCCCAGGCACATAGACCCGCTCCAGCAGCGCCGCACACACCACTGGGCCGACGGCCACTTTGTTCTGCAGCGTCGGTTGGGTGGCTACACGGGTCAGTTATTAAATGTAATCGGCACCGCCACCCTCAGGGGGGCTCCCTGGCTGCAAGCGATCTTCTCCCTTCCGCTGTTCAACGCGGAGCTCTTCAGATGCTGCACTCCATGCTCCGGTGGCCACTCTTAGTCATGCGGAGTATAGGCCCGCCCCGCAGCCTCTCCGGACTCCCGGGGCTCGATCCCAATCTTCTCTGCGATGCTGCCGTCCACTGTCAGGCAGTGATTCGCCCTTCCCGCTCCTCAGCCCCGACTTAGGACTCAGCGGTCCCCAGGGGCAGCCCCAGCTAGACACCGCGGGATTACCTCCACGATCGGATTAGGTCCCAACGTCCTAGGCAACCGCTCTCATCGCCATGTTGTGCCGTCTCGGCCACCCAGGTTTATTCGCCATTCTCAGCACTCGATCGATTCGCGGCGCTGGTGGCCGGCAGTACTGTACCGGGACCACTCCTTACTGCTCCGACCTCATAAAGGGAGCCGATTCTGTTACAGGCGGCCCCGGCTATGCGTTGTGAGAGTATAAATGACGGGCCGATGCAGAGCTCTCTGTTCACGATTCCGCCATCGTCCTCGGCTAAGCTACGCCCCCATGTAAGCACTAATACTGGTGCCGCCAGTTATTCAACCTCACATGCTCACTCATGTTTGTGTAGAATCCCAACTTACCAATGTGACATTTGGTACATTCACTGCATCAGAAGTGCAAAGTCTGACATGTTACATGTAATAGGGCCACCATCACATATTCCACATTACTTATGAAGCATCACACCTGACACAATAAAGACTAGTGTCCTGTTTGGTACAATTGTCGTCCTCCATTATATCTAACTACATGATATATATGTGGGGTTTCTGCAGCCACGTGTCTGCTCAGGACAGTACATTTGTTGTGGACATGAATCATGTTGGATCCTGTTCAAAAGTAAATAGACACAATACATCATCATACACCTTGTACAAGACTTACACCTTCAAGAGCTCTTCTTGAGCATTTTACATGGGTCCCCCATAATGTTGATGGGAAAATTACAGTCTGCAACAGAAATTAGGTCATGTATCATGTCCAACTCAGTTTAGGGCTGACCTCCTTGTTGCTGCTGCTGTGCCCTCAACTTCCCATCAAGCTCTGGATAGGCCACCACAAGAATGCAGTCCAACTACACTAAGCCAGGTCTGTGACATCATTTAGCTTAGGGCCCCCTACATAATCTCTGATGTGACCCACTCCTTATCAGTCCACGGGATTGATAACTACTGAAGGCTAAAAATTATAAATCAAGGCACAGTGAATAGTGCCCAGTGTGAAGGAGGGACCTGCAGTTTGGACGTGACATATTTTGACTTGTGAGTCTTTGGAAAAGAAGGGTTAGTGCCAGAAGTCAGGAATATCTCCCTTCCAATTGTAGTTCATTTAAAAACATTCAGGGGCATACCTTAAGCACACCAACAAATTTGAGCTGCAAAGGATATATGTTCTTCACAGCTGTACCTGAGTGCTTCAGTTATTTGACCCAGTGACTCAAGCCCAGCCTGGCCCATTATTCTGAATGGCCACTGCTCATTGTCAGGCCTTGCTATCTGCAGTCAGATGATCAGGATGTCACATGAATACTGCCTTTCCCCAACTTTTACATTAAAAGGTAACCTTGCACCCTTCAAATAAGTGACCTCAAGGCTGTGTGCTACTCTGAAGGGTTCTGGTAGCTTCTGGTAGCTGACAAACAACAGTTTGGAGAGCCCTGATCCAGGACGAGGGAATTATGGGACTGTACACATAGCTAACATCATCTGTAATTGCTTTTTACAGAGTACATACACATCTCTAGTTGGGTGTATATATTTGGTTTCCTTTTAACATGATGTGAGTTGTCGAATTAACACATATGCAACAAATACATACCCACATTGATCTCCACATACACACCAAATATGATCCAGGCCTTTAAACGCAATAACACATTTTAATAATGATGTTCATTAGACAGTGTACAGTACTTACAAATCCCTGACATGTGTGTCCTATGTAAGGACCACAATATGTGACACCAATGACTACACTTCACTTTGGAACCCAAAGTCACATTATAGCTTGTGTAAATGGAAATTAGCCAGTTTTACTGATTCACATTTTTTTCAGACATGTACCTGATCCTCTGGTGAGCCAAAGAGCTGGCCATACAGGGAAAGGACCTCATTGCCAGTGGCTCCAGCTTCTCTGCTGCGAAGGCAGTGGCCCTCTCGCCTGCTTGACCTGGCATGATTGTTCCCAGAGGTGACAAACAGCAGCAATAGTGGAAGAGGTCTTGATAGCAGCTGTGTTAGGAATCAAGTGAGCTATTTTTCCAATAGCCACATACATGTACACGATCCTCAGAATAGATGAACACAGCCATTGGCATTCTACCATTATGTTCACCAATGTTAGCCTATGGCTGTGCCTGTCATGGAATTTACTCCATAAGTAATGTGGATTATGTGATGGTAGCCCTATTACATGCAACATGTCAGACTTTGCACTTCCGCTGCCGACATCCGATTGCAAATGTCCTATCGCAGAGGTCAGGCACCCAGCATTTTCAAACTAGTGTGTTAGTGACTGTAAAGTGCATCACCACCACTACAAATGGGCCTAGTCTCTGAAAATAATAACACTTCTATGTACACTTATATTTTTGAATAAAAACATTTATGTGAAGTGTGATACTGTGCTGAAACGCTATAATAGCTCAGTGTTGTATACACCTCCATGAACGGTTAACATGCTTTAAAAAAAAAAAAAAAAAAACTGTGAAGATAATTCTTTTGAAATGTATTAATCATGCATTTATTGCAAAGATTCATAAAAAGGCCATAAATGTCATTTGTGATAGATGAGGGACAAGAACCAAATGTTGATTCGGATCATGTATCAAACCATATACATATAGACAATTTACATTACTCAAGTGATACTCATCAAATATGTTGCTGTGGATAATGTAATAAATGTTCACATCTCTTTCCAATGCAGACATAAGAACCTTGGGAGAGTGAGGAGACAACAGCTTCCGGTGTACCACCCATTTCTAAACCTGGCCACCAAGGAAGAAAGGGATATCATCAAGAAGTTCAGGCTGAATAGGCAAACCATACTGGATTTATGTTATCATCTGGAGCCAGATCTTCAGCCTCACAACCGGAATCCCTCATCTATTACACCAGTCTTCAAACTCATGGCAGTACTTCATTTTGTGACCGCAGGTTCTTTCCAATACACTGTGGCAGTATCTGGTGGCATGTCACAACCAGCTTTCTGTGGTTTTCCCTAAGACGTTCTTTCTGCAATGATAAGACCCATCAACACCTTCCTCCAGTTTCCACAGCAGCAGGATTTAGGCAATGTGAAGGGAGACTTTTATGGTTTGGGTCACCTACCACATGTGGGTGGAGCAATTGAAGGCACCCATATTGCCTTAGTGCCGTCACACGCCAGAGGACAGGTCTAAAAGACTCAGGAACACTTCCTTTCAATCAACATGCAAGTATTCTTTTTACGGGATTTGTACATCACAAGAGTCTGTGCCAGTTAACCAGCTCTTCCATGATTCCTTTATATTACGGAATTGCCCCATATGCCGTAAACCTGAGAGTTCCTGGCTTGTTGGTAAGAACAATCTGGCATGGTATTGTTTGGGTAATTTCTGGAGTAAACATCAGAAATGCTGTTACATATTTTTGCTCTGATTGTTTGTCCTCCATCTGGATGACTCAGCTTATCCTAACCTACCCTGGTTGTTGGCACTGCTGAGGAATCCAACAACATCAGGGGAAGACCACTTGAATGAGGTCCATGGCAGAACACGGCAGCCAGTGGAGTGGGCATTTGGGCTCCTAAAGGCCAGATTTTGCTGTCTGGACAAAACTGCTGGAGCCCTCCTCTACTCACCCGCTAAGGTGTGCCGAATCACTGCGCCCTTCTGCGTGTACACAACTTTGCCCTGCGATGGAACATCCCATCCATCGCAGAGCATAGAGACCCTGAAGAGCCACTGGGTGAGGATCCTGATATGCCAAATGAAGATGATGGTGGTGAAGAGGAAGGAAATGACTTGCGTCAAGATGTCATTAACAACTTCTCATGAGTGTAAGTCTATCTTTACATGTTCTGTCTTTCACCATTTCATCAACTATTGATGTCTTGATGACAGCGGTATGTGGTGGTACTTTTTTGGAAAGGGCAAGTTCAGGGAAAAACAGGTCAAAGGTGTTTGTTGATCAAAGTGTGGACACATTAACTACTGTCTTCAGTTATATTGTTTTCCTCTGATCGTTTTGTGAAACTGTGTCCTCTACAAGTTGCCTTTGTTCTGTGTGATAGGTAATGTATGCTTTTTTGGATCTGCTTTAGGTTCCTTCACCATGTCAACTTTATTTCGACATTTCAGAGTTGTGATACTTGCTGGTATATGGTGCTGTTTCAAAGTACAAAGGAGACCTGTATTGATCCTGGGAAAGACAGACACAGACTTTGGGTGTACAAAACTTGTACCAAGGCAACTTGCATTGTGATCGAATGGAAGTTTTGGAAATAAAATTGGATTTGTTGTCTGTGGTGTATTGGCACTAAAGCAATATGTGTACTATAATTTGCTCAAAACACATGTGATAGTGGAGCCAATTCATGACAATCTCCCTTCACATTGCTAAATGCTCATTGTGTGTGAAGTCTATGTAGATGTTGATGTGTCACATCATTGTGGGATATACTTCTTGTGGCACGCCACTGAAGCATGGTTGTGACATTCCACGAGATACTGGAACAGTATTTTGGAATGATATTGTGTCTACAAAATGTAGTGCTGCCATGGTTTTGTCTCTTGGTGTGTTTCAGGTGGGATTCCTTGAATGAGACAGAAAATAATTTGCCTATGCTATCATATTGTTTTTGATTTATTCCCTTCTTCCATGTTGGAAAGGTCTTGAACTGGAAATGTGCAAATTGGCACTGAGTATAAGTGTTATGTATGGATTGTAACATTAGTGCAAATGTTCACAGACAAGTATTGTTAAAATGGAATTAACATTGTAGTTGAGTACTTAATTGTATGAAATGATTTTGAGTGATGTTTGTGAACTTGAAGTAAGCATTACCTAATTCAAAATCATCTATGTTTCCACAAACATTTGGTTTTTGTAATTGTCAGGTTTTGATGAAAGAAAACAAATGCATTGATAGAGTTGAGACATAAGAGTAGACACCAGTGCCTGAATTTATGACTTGCTAATTTATTGTGCTAAACATGAGAAAAATTAACGAGGGTGAACATATTGAAAGCAAAAAAAAGTGGAGAGGTCAGTCATGGTGAATGAAACCATAGTTGTAGGGCAAGAGTTGTTTGTAGTCCAATGTTCAAAATACTACTGGCATCAGAAAGGCAAATGTGTCCATAAATAGTCCACAGAGTGTATAGTAGGCACACAATGGTGGAAATTAGCATTGAGGTTTCTTGCTGGCGGTGTCACAGGTCATGCCATCCTTAACTCCTGGTTATTTGTAAGCCTGGGCAGTGAACTCCACTCCGCTCGCGGAGTTTGCAGAGTTTTCTGCACTCCGCGTTACGCGGAGCTCGCGGAGTTCCGAAAAACTCTGCTTCGCGTTGCGGAGCGGAGTTTTTTCCCTCGCTCGCGTTCGTCAACGTCAAGTTGGCGAGCACGAGCGAGGAAAATCCACCTCCCGGCGAGATTTTTCCTCGTTCGCGATCGTCAACATCAAGTTGGTGAGCACGAGCGTGGAAAATCAACCTCCCGGCGAGATTTATCAACGCGGGCGGTCAGATTTCTCATTGAGAGTGGTTGCGTATGCTCGCGATCGCTCGCGTTGAGAAACCACTCGCTTGCATTGAGAAAGCTGCCGCTCGAGTAAAAATCTTCTCGAGCAGCAAAAAAGAAGCAGTGCCCGCTTGTGCTGTGCATGATGCCGTTTGCGATGATTGCACAGTGCGGACAAGCACCTGGCACTGACAATCACCGCAAACTGCATCAATCTAAAGAAACTACGCCACTTGCGGAGCTCTGCGTAGTGCGGTGGAGTTTTTTGTGCGCGGAACTCTGCAAACTCCGCCCAGGGTCAGTTATTTGGATGGTCATCCCCTCTTGAGGGGGGATCCACAGATTCAGGGGCTGGGGGCGGGGGGCTGCAAATGGTTCTCCTGATGGCAGGGCCTCCCTTCCTGTGGCTTTTGCTGATGTGGATGGCAATGGTGTTGTTGAACCACAGGAAGGGTAGATGGTGGTGAAAAATCCCTGCACATGGGGTTATAAATGTCTTGTAGCACCCGAATAAGGGAGCCCATATTGGATTTCTGGGCCTCCATCTTCTGGTTGTGCTGCCTCTGCAGCTGATTCATCTCTTGGAGGTCTGTGAGCTCCTGGCCCATCATGTCTTGGGATTGATGGTAGGCTCCCAAGACTTGTGCAATGGTGGTCTGCGTGTCAGTGACCCCAGTGGACTCAGTCTGCTAGCCCACAAAGACCCTCCCACAATCCCTTGCCCCAGTCTTCCCCATTGGACTGGTTCCTGGGTGAGCTGAAGGTGCTGGTATGGTCTCAGCATCACCCATGACTAGGGTGCGCACAATCGGTCTCACAGTAGGAGGAACACAGGAAGTGGAGGATTCGGGTTGCTGAGGTGTTGCAGCTGGAGGTGGGAGGTGTCAGTGTGGCTGCAGGGAATGTCACTGGAGCTGTCTGCCTGGACTGACCAAATGTGCCAGGCTCCTCACGCTCCTGCATACCATCAAGAGTGCTGTCCTCACTGATGGCTTGATGCTTGGCTGGAGTGAAGATGTCTTCAGTGGCAGGAACATGTGCACGTGGTCTGGCAGTTTGACCTATTGAGAAATGGAGAACATTTCTATTAGTAAAAGTGTGTATTGTACATTCAAATCTTTGGAGACAGATAATGTTGACACCTAGAAGATAAAATAGATAGAGGTTATTGTGAGAATGGCTTCCAGTGGTATTGCACATATTCCCCTAACTTTTGCCTCTTTCAAACAGTACAACATCATATCTGCAGGTAATAATATGTCCTGAAATGTCCATGAAGTGGTCAGGGGATATACCTACCATCTCCCAAACATTCAGGCCAAGACAGTGTAGAGGTGAACTTTGTAATTGACAATTTTAAGACCTAGCTTACTGCAAAACAGACATTTCCAGTACTAGGATGGATGTTTGGCATCAGTCATCATGTGAACATTGCAGGGTAAATGTTTGTATGTAACACTAATATTCAGCATTGTAATTTCCATACCTATACTACTCCTAGCAATGTGTGTATATACACAGTTTGGTTTGTGAAACTCATGACATAAGTACAATTGCTTGAGAAGAACAGGAAAACAGTAAGAAAACAACACACACCATTTTCAGAAGAGGCTATTGAACAGGGATTGATCAGTACATGACACTTTACCATATGTTGAAATCTGTTAGTAAAATAGAATGAGCAACATGAAGCAGCAAAAAGGGCATCATCGTAGTTGTAGTCATTTCAAAGAGAAGTACTCAACACTCGGAAAAAGGTTAGTAGAACATACCTGCGGAAAATATGCATTGGAAATGGGCCAGACACTTACAATATGAAACACATATGGGCAATGGGCTATTTGGTGTTGGAACAGTTACAGGCACCATATCATCGTGTGACATGCAATGGAGATTGACACCTGTGATCTTAGATACAACCGAATACATTCACACAAACAATCATAATTATATGTGAGTGATATTTTTAGATTTCTATGCTAAGAAAATATGTACAGGAACACATTAGCAACAACTAACTTCTAAGCAAACAGTACATTGCGGTTGACTGTAAGTTTGTAATGTGTAACTCACCAGACTCCACTTCCCCAGGTATTCCTTTCAAGCCATCAGTGTGTAGAATCTGCAAGACCTTCTCCTCCCAGGTTGTAAGGGGAGCCTGGGAGAACCACCACCAGTCCTGTTGGCCTCCACCAGTCCTGTTAGCCTCCAGGTAACACTTGCAGGTCAGGGAACGCATCCTCCCCCGCAGGTTGTTCCACCTCTTCCTAATTTCCTACTGTGTGCGCAGGTTGTTAGCTACTGCATTCACTCTGTGGACTATCCTGGCCCACATTTGCCTTTTCTGTGACAGGGGATCTATCATGAATGACAACTCGCCCTGAGTGAAACAAGGATTCTTGTGTCCTGGCACTGTGCAACAAAATTATATCACATTTAAAAACATGAACACAAGGTGTACAAAGTAAAAAGGCAAAGGGACAAGTAGCAGGGAAAAGATAAAAAAAAAACATGACTTAACTGGGTAAAGCTATGCTGGCAAGTGTTGTGGTGAAGTGGAATGGCAAAGGTTTATAGTATGAAATGGTGTGTGCTTTATAGTGTGGTACACAGGTGTTTCCATTTGAAAAATGGACATTAGGTGTGTCCTACTGGCACCCATCCAATAGCCACAGTGATGGTGTATTGTGTCGGCCTGGGCAGTGAACTTCGCTCCGTTCGCGGAGTTTTCTGCACTCCGCACTCCGCGGAGCTCGCGAAGTGCAGAAAACTCCGCTTCGCGATGTGCAGCCGAGTTTTTTCCCCGCTCCGATTGCGAATGGTAAGTTCGCGAGAGCGAGTTGCCACTAGGGTAGAATTTCTACCCGAGCGGCAGGAATACCAGCACAAACTGCAGTTCGCACTGCACTCCGCCACGCGCGGAACTTCGTGGAGTTGTTGGTAACTTCGCGGAGTTCCGCGTAGTAAAACTCCGCTAACTACGCCCAGGCCTAGTATTGTGGCACACGTACTACGATGGACTCACTCCGTGTGGGAACCACCGCTAGCACAAATATGTGATCTCAATCTGCTCAGTGGGAACCCACTGCCCGGTTGGTGATGGAGTAGTATTCACCAGCATTGGAGATGGCTGTGTTGGCAGAGGTGTTCAGCGACAGCGGTAGGAAACACTCCATCAACGCGGATGGCAAAGCAGTCTGAAAGCATCTAAATATGACACACAAGAGACCGTGGACTCTGCAGAATACGCGGGACCGCAGCTCCGGCAGTAAGATCGTAATCAGGCCCTTAGACAACAACAAGGTGATGGATAGTGTGGTTAAATTAATCTCAGCCGCTGGCAATTGCTCTGGGCTACACTCCAGTCCATTGTTTTTTGCCCAAATGACACCTAAGTTTGGACCTAGCCATATGGAAATCAGTCTTGACGCTGCTCCAATATGACCAGTCCAGTCTGAAATTCTGGGACTGACCCTGCCTGGACTGGAACGCAAGTAACCCAGGACCAGTTTCTTTACCATTTTCTTTATGATGTGTATACTTTATTGTGTAGAAACATCTTAGAGGCAATGTTTAAAGTATCTGTGCAGCACTCAGATAGTAATAAAGTAAAAACATAACACAAGAAAAATTCCAAACCACTTTAGAAAAATAGTTTACATTTTAATAAATAAAATGATACCAGAACAACAAAATAGCGCCTAAAACCACAAAGCACCACTCATGGTTATCTCGACGTGCTAGACTGATGGACAGTCACAAGTTCAGGCTGATTGCGATGGAATGTGGATTGGATACAGGGCCAAGTTAGTGCTGCTGAAGAATTACCTTCTGCGTCCAGTGTGAAGACTTCCTTTCTGGTTAGGCATCACAGACAGTCTTTGCTCAAGCTTCACATTGGTGGTCACTGCTAGCTGTCATTGCCGTAGAGCAGAGTGCAGATCTCACTTTGACAGTCATTACTAGCAGTCACTGTAGCATGAAGAGTAGACCTCACCAGAGTTTCGCGTTGGCAGTCATGGAAGGCAGCAGAGTCTTGGTGTGAAAGGGCCCGTTCACAGTCACAAAGAGCTCAAACATCATAATTTCACCTCTTCTTCTTTGGAAGAGCTCAAATTGATGCTGACCAAGGGTCCAGGACTTGGGGAGGGGGGGGGCACTTCTTGGGTATCAGAAAGTCACTCCAGCAGAGGCCAGCAGGGATCTGACAGGTCTAGTTCCAGGTCCAGGGAAGTACAGTGCAGCAGGTCATCTAGACAGTTGCAGGGAGGCCTCTGGAGCTTGTTATGTCTGTGTAGCCCACACAGGAGGTCAGCCTACTGACCCTTGGAGTCACTCAGGTTAGCAAGGCAGTTCTCAGCAGCAAGAAGTCCTCTGGTAGCAGGGCAGTCCTCCTCTAATCTCCACAGATCCATGAGTGTCCAGAAAGGTTGATCTGAAGGTCCAATATTAATACCTGAGGCCAGCCTTTATGTGTATGGAGACACCTTGTACCACCCCACAACTGTTTCTGGGAAGTTCTTCCTTTCCCCTGTCAAGGCACCAAGAAGTCTGTGGTGGCAAAAGGCTGGTGTCAGGTTCCTTTGTGTGTGCTGGAGGCAAACCCTGTGAAGTGCAAGTGGGGCAGGGAAAAGCTTCGCCCCTAACATTCTTCCAGGTCGGCCACAAAGCCCCCTTTGTGTTACTGTTGGGAAGCAATACACAAAGCCAATACAAGGTCATTCACAGTCAAGTGACCCAGGATACTGGGAGATGGAACAATGGTTAGGACAAGAAAATGCCAACTTTCTAAAAGCTGCATTTTCAGAATTGCGACTTAAAATCTGACTTTACAATTAAAGAGGATTTTAAATTACAGTTCATTTGAGTGTAAACATTATATCTCTATATGGTTCCAATCCAAGGTTATCACGTATTAAATGTAATAAGGTAACCCAGTGTTAGTCAATGGGAAAGATAGGCCTTACAACTGAAAATAAATACTTTAGGGGTTTTGCATTGCCTGGACATGTAAAACTTAAGTACACATGTCCTACATTTTAAATACAATGCATCCTCCCCTATGAGCCTTTAGGGCCTACCTTAAGGGTGACTTATATGTAGTAAAAAGGAAGGTTTAGGTCTGGCAAAAGGTTTTTTTCCCAGCTTGAAATGGCAGAAGTACAGGTTGCAGTTGCAGGTCAGAGACATGTGTTAAAAGGCTACTTTAGTGGGTGGTACAACGAGTGCTGCTGTCTACTAGTAGCATTTAATTTACAGGCCCTGAATACATGTAGTAGCATTTACTAGGGACTTGCAAGTAAATTAAATGTACCAATCAGGTATATTCCAATTATATCATATTTTAGGGAGAGAGTACGAGCACTTTACCACTGGTTAAAGGGGAAAAGGTGCACAGAGTCCTAATGCCAACAGAAACGGGTTCAGCAACAGAAGGCAAAAATCTGGTGGTGACCCTGCAAAAAGGGTAAGGTCTAACATTAGTCTTCTGGAGAAACATTTGTTATAATGGTGCACCTTGTTTTGGATGCTTTTATTGCTTTTACACATGCATGTTTAGTATTGCTGTTATGTATCTACCTACACATCCAAACCCATTACCCTGGCACAGGGGGTGCCGCAGGGCTCAATTTTGAGCCCAACTCTCTTCAATCTATATGTCGCACCCCTGGACGACATTGTAGAAAAACATGGAGTTTCAATCGTGTCGTACGCAGATGACACTCAGCTAGTGGTCACTCTGGCTCTTAATTCACCTCAAGCAGCTAACAGCTTTGCAGCCTGCCTGAAAGACCTGGCAGGGTGGATGTCAGATAATTGCCTAAGTCTAAATGGCAGTAAGACAGAGGTATTAATAGTAGGAAATTCTCCATCTATATGGTCGCCGGCTTGGTGGCCAACTATGCTAGGACCAGTTCCTTCTCCGAAGACTGAGGTGAAAAATCTGGGAGTATGGATGGACTCTAAACTATCCTTCGATGCCCAGATCAAAAGAACGAGGGGGAAATGTTTCGGAATCCTGAAGATCCTCAGGAAAACCCTGGACATTCTTCCTATTTCTGCCAGAAAAACCTTGATCCATGCTCTGGTCACGACAAGACTGGATTACGGGAATGTGCTGCTCTTGGGCGCAACTAAAAAGGGTCTTCAGAAATTGCAATCCATCCAGAATGCAGCTGCCCGTCTGGCTCTGAACCTGCCGAGAAGGGCACCTTCTAAGAATGCATTGGAAACACTGCATTGGTTGCCTGTTCAGAAACGGATCACGTTCAAGGCACTGTGTTTTGGCCATCGCATTCTACAGAAAAAAGGCCCTACATACCTGAACAACCTACTTCTACCATATAAAACGGAACGCCAGTTAAGATCTACTGGGACACATCAGGCCAAAGTCCCAAGGATAAAAAAAGCACGCATGGGCGCACGCTCTTACAGCTATCTGGCAGCTAAGAGCTGGAATGAGCTTCCCGTGTCCCTTCGGGAGGAACAATCACAGAAAGTTTTTCGCAAAAAACTAAAAACATGGCTTTTTACACAGTAGATAAGAGCCATATTCGAACTGCAGACAAATGATTCTTGGAATTGTCAGTTGAAGGAAATAGCGCGGGGACACACCAGCTGGTGTAACCAGGCGCTTTATAAACCTAAAACTAAACTATATTTAATGCATTAATAGCATATTTTTACTGTTAAAGTTACATTAACATTGAATTTGAACTTAAATACAGTTAAAGTTCCAACTAAATACTTCAACAAATGTTCTGAAATATTTGGCTATTGTAAAATAAAACTGAGCACTATTCTAGGAACATAAATGTTAAGTAGTTTGGATGAGAAGGAACTTCTAGGTGAATTGAATGTATTGCTCCTATTACCAGAAAATATTTACCATCAGGTTCACCAGTGGCAAAAATATGACCAGCTAAAATAATATATTCACATGTGTTACTAAATATCTAAGTGTTTCTGCATAAAAAGGGATACTAAGAAATTTACCACATCTACAGAAGGTGCAAAAATCAAACCGATGTGTTGTTCCATATACTAGCCAACATAGAGTAACCAGGCATATTTGTAATTAAATTGAGTGCATAGGGCTTAATAATCTCTGAACGTTGGCAAAGATTCTTGTGGATGACCAAGGATATTGAAAGATTTCCTGAAACCTTCACGGTGTATAATGTTCTCCTGCCCAGATTTACATAGCCTACAAAAAGTGTCTTCTTCTGACTTCTTCCATGCGGTAAATGGCATAAACCCGGTAGTAAACCAAATCGTGCTTTAGTAAAAATATATTTGTTTTTTAATGACCATGGTGTTTCTAAATATTGTTGGACCTTTTTTTTCAAAAATCCGTTTATTATTGGCCATGCATGTTTTCTTTTTGCAAATATATCTTTATCTTTTATCAACGATAGATGATTAGTTAGTTTGTTAATAGCTTTTTAAAAGTTTCCTGAGTTATTGTATTTTCCCAGATGGGCATTACTTCAAATTCTTCTATCGCTGCATTTAAGTAAGTCCATGCCTGCAATTTCCTATTGGCATTTATTTCCTGCCATAATAGCTGGGACAGTTGATTATCATGATCATTTTTTATTCTGTTCCACACCTTAATAACTTGTCCTTTTCTCGCATATAGCTGATTGTTTAAACCAAATTCCAGCCTCACTTGCGCATGAGATGCGTTATTAGGCAGATGAAAAAGGGTTTTATAAGTTCTTGAGACCGCATTATTAATGATCACCGCATCTTTCCCATTTAATGCCTTACTACTGTATGTTAGTGTAGGTAGCAATTTTGCTGAAATCACCTTTAAGAAGGGACGAAAAGACAAGTCACCTATTGATTTCTGTAGGATCCTAAATGCTGCTGTCAAAGCATTTGCTTTTCTGAAAATGTCCTTTTTTGAGGGAGGAAGTTTCCATTGTCATTGAATATAACACCTAGGTATTTATAAGAATCCACTTGCTCTAATTGTGTTTCTTCCAGTGACCATTTAAATTTATGTTTAAGTCTTGTGTTTTTTGTAATTACCATTACTTTAGTCTTTGTTTCGTTTATTACCATATCATTTTCATTTGCATATATTGATATTCGATCTATTAGCTGTTGCAACCCAACCTTAGTCTGGCTTAAAAGTATAACATCGTCTGCATACAGCAGGTTGGATATTTGCTTATTAGCTAATCTAGGCGTGTGTGCATTTACATCATTCAATGCATTTGTAAGATCCGCTAAAAACAGGTTAAAAAGCATTGGGGCCAAGACGCACCCTTGCTTTAATCCTCCAGACGTAGGTATTTCTTTTGTTAGTGTCCGATCATCTCCCATCCTCACCCTGATCCAAGTATCAGTATGCAAAAGTTGAATCAATTTTAATAGTGAGTCTTGAATTTCTTACTCTTTTAATTTTTTCCACAGACGGTGTCTATTTACACAATCAAAAGCCGATCTAAAATCGACAAAGCATAGATACAAGGGCTGCTTTGTTAAAATTTCCTTATTCATTAGTACTGATAGAACTAATATATTTGTAGATGTTCCTAGACCTTTTATGAAACCTGTTTGGTTCGGGGGAGTATCTGTTTATCATTTACCCAATCTGACAAGTTTGACAATAAAATCCCCGCAAACAGTTTTGCATCCGTGTCTTGCAGGGTTATCAAACGATAGTTCTCCGGCAGGGCCCAATTTCCTTTCTTATAAATAGGAGATATTAATGACCCTCTCCAGGATTTAGGTATCGACCCAGTCCGAACTACTTCCTTAAAAACCTCTGTTAGGTATACCGACCAAAATTCTGGTTCTCCCTTATAAAGGGCGAACGGGATACCATTGGGACCTGGTTCCCCATCTTTTTGTTTTTTTATTAATTTGGAGACTTGAGATTTCGTAATGTAAATTTCGCTATCATCTTCTAAATGTGTTGATTCCGGCCTTTTCTGTTTACCATCCTGAATATTTGCTTTCCCAACTGGATTTAGATGTTTTATAAGGAATGTAATCCATTCATCTTCGGTTAACACGGATGCTACCACAGATTTATTGGGTCTTACTAGACCATTAATCATTTTCCAAAACTCCCTTGAGTTTACTTGGTTACTAGCGTAGAAGATTTTTGTCCAAAGTTCCTGCCTGGCTTTGTTTTTTTCTTTCCAGATCAATTTCCTCAGATTTTGATTTATTGTTTTTAGTTTAATTATTATTTCGTCGTTGTTTGGAAGCTTAGTTAACTGTTTCCTAAGTTTGTTACGGGTCCGTCTAATTTTCTTAACCGTATATGGTAGATTGATATTATTTCCACTTTTTTTCCTTTGTGACTCTTGTTTATTCTCCGGTATAACAAAAGAATCATATGGCTTAACTATTTGCCGTGTGAAGTTTTCCCATTGCTCAACTGCGGACCTCATGGTTTTATCTTTAAAACATTCTTTAACCAGTTCTTGCGCCTTTTCCTTAGTGGCCTCCCTATTGTGTGTTTTCCATATAAGTTTTCTATAGTTGATGGTTCCTGTCTGACCTTGCGTTGACAAATACACTTGGTGTTCCAAACATGACAATTTTATATTTATTATTTGTTGACTGTGGTCACTATCAAGGACCTTCCTTAAATAGTAGGAGGTAATGTTGTTAAAAATATTTAATGAGACCATCGTATAGTCAATTCGTGATTTTGAGTTATATGAGTGGAATGTCCATGCCGGTGGTGAATCCAGCGCAAATCTTTCATTTAATATTCTTAATCCCAATGCTTCCAAATCCATCACAAAGTTTCTTCCCATTTTACTTTGCTTGGGATTTATTAGGGGATCCAACATCTGCTCAGGAATTGTCCATTGATGGTTTTGAGACTGTATAATATCGTCTCGTATGAAGGGTATTAATAGGTTTAAGTTAAAATCACCCGTAAGTATAAAGTCTGCAAAAGGATCATCCATCATTTGCTCCAAAAGGTAGCTAGTAAGTGCAGCACACATATTCTTCCTTAAACTCTGTTTTGGTGGAATATATATATTAATCAGCATTAGAACTTTTGATTTTTCTCGATCGTTTGCTGTGTATCGCAACTTTACCGATTGGAGGTTGGGGTTATTCTTAACCAACTGCTCATGTTCCACTCTCAGATCAATAGATAAGAATATTGCTAGCCCCCCACTGGGGCGACCATATTTATGTTGTTTAATCGCTGGCTCAAAAAACCCTTTATATCCATGTAACATAAAAGGGTCCATTGCCCACGTTTCCTGTAATAAAATGATCTGATAAGAGTTAGATATTGAATCTAAATGGGCATTATTTATCTTTTTACATATCCCGTTTACGTTCCATGAGCATATCCCTATTACTTCTCTAACCTTATTCAGTTCATTTATATTACCTTGTGATTTGTTCTGTCATTGGACTTCATTACCGTGCAGGGCCGTCAGTATCCATTTTTCATTTTTCATTTATTCCTTTTACTTTTTCAATTTTTTTCGTTAGAGGGCATTTCTTCTTCACGAGTGGTTTTTCCAAGAGGATTTTTTAATATAGAAAAGACTGGGTCATCATTTTTTCTTTTTTCCTTGCGTATTGGACTTTCTTCTTTAATAAGCGGAGTTGGGTATACCTTTGGGGACGGTTGACTAATTATTATTCCCCAACTAAGAAAAATTCTTGTTCCTACCTAATTCGTTCCGCAATAGAAACAGTAGCTACAGTTAACAAAGTTATTGGGTGATTACCTTCAGAGTTTTGTAAAAAAACAACACTTTCAATGTCTTTAGTTGTCACATTTTCTAGTAATGGAACCGATTTCAAAAGGCGAAGGATATTTCCTCTGTTCAATATATCATGATTACCGCGAGAATCGTATACCGGTTTAAGAATAATTTGTGCAGACCTTTTGTGTAGCAATACTTCTCTCTTTTTTTCTTTACAATCTTGCTGTTCCTTATATGTGATTTATTTACCTTCACCACTTCTTACAATAACTAAGTGATCCCATGTCGATTTGTACCTAGTATCCTCTTTTTGTTCTAACATATCGTTTAATATCATAGTTTCATTTTTAGGTTCCTTTATCCGTTGTTCTAAATATTGAAATACCTGAGCTTTCATTCGTTGTGTGGAATTCCAACCTATTCTTGAAACAGTAGTATAGTCCGCTCAACTTAACCTCTGAGCCATCGGTCCAATATGCTTTTGCTCCTCCTCTTTTCTGCCTGCCGGAGGTTTACAAGGAGATAAGGTACTTGTTGCTTGATCTATATTTCCAAGCTGTTCACATTGAATATCTTCAGTAATCGCTTTTTTTATTACACAACCATTTCCTTGCAGCCTATATTTCTCTTCTCTTGCTAGAATTCCCTCCATTTCTGATACACTAGACATTTGGTCGATATTGTCCGATAATATTACTATATTTGTCTGGTGAACTTTTTGGTCAGTAGAGTGTTTTCCAGTTTGTGTAAATATATCAAAATACTTTTCTTTCTTGAACGTTGTATTAGTAGACTGCTCACCACATAGATCACTTCCTTGTTTTTCTACTACAGCTTTCCTTCGTTTTTTTCCTTCGTTTATCGTGTCAGTAGATGTTTCCAGTTGGGAATGTGTTATTACTGCAGTTTCCTTCTTAGCCTTATTTCTTGCCTTACGCAATTTTTTTCTTTGTCTTTTTGTCATTTCAAAGGCTGACAAATCTTCTTCTTTAACCTCTCCTTCTTCATCCAACTGGACTGTGAGTTAACTTGTTTGTCTCCTGTTTTCTGCTTTGAGATATCAACGGGCTTAATTTAATCTGGACATCAGGGTCTATTATGGTACCAAATTGTACCGTTTCTCCTTCTTCTGCCATGATAGTACTTTTTTTGACTGCTTGACACATCTCCTCTTTTTGTTTATCGTATTTTTTTCCTATAATCTCTTTGACGTCTTCTAGTATGGTGTTCACAATGTCCGGGATAGTTACCAATTTATTTATTATGGGAGCACATGTACAGTCAAAGTAAGTTGAAGCTGCTTCAGTTTGCGCTCTAATTATTAAACTATTTAACTCAGCTAGTTTGTGATCTATTCCGGCGACTGCGTTTGCCATCACTCCAAGGAGTTCGATTTGGGTGTCCATTTTATTCAACTGGTATGTCAGTGCTTCAAGAGTTAATGCTGATGTTTGATAGAATATATCCCAAATAGATCCCAAATCATGGTTATCTATGTTTTTAGTTTTTTGGTCAAAGTGTAATTCCCTACTGCAAGTGGGACTTTTAGAGTCGGCCCGGTGAATTTCTTGCTTTTCTGATAGTTTTTTTATATTGACCATAGAAGTATATGTGTCACTGTTGTTACCACTATAAATTATTTCTAGTAGTGGTTGTTCATTAATTCCTGATTTTTGATCGTTATTGGCCAATACTTTTAATTGATTAGGTGTAACTCCATCCTGTTCTTTATAACTTAATTCAATATTTGTTTTTTCACTAATCCTTATTGGCATTGTTGTCCCCGATGAGGCGATAATATTTCCATTAGTTCCAGATTGATTTCCTTGTATGGGTTCAGCTGTATTGTTTACTCTATCATCTTGATCTAACGTCTGTCTATAAAGTGTAGAGACATTAATTAAATCCTCTTTTTTCCTTATCTCGACCTTAACTTCTAAAGGTAAAGTAGCCCGTGTAGGTGTTAAACTCATGATAATCTCATCCTGCGATTTCTCTGCCATTGATATTTCCATCACATCCATATCTTTTTGCTTTGTTTGAGTCGGCAATACTAATTTTAATAATTCCAGGTCTACTCTTTGATCAGTTGTCTGTCCCTCTAAGACCAACTTTTGCGGGTTAATAACCAAGTCCTGCTCTTGTCCAGCCATTTGTATATTTGCTTCCAAGTTGTTAGTTGGTTTAATCGGAGTTTGTAACTTATTTATTTCTGGTTCTATTTGCATTGACATTAGTGCTCCTGAAGGGTCTCTCATAAAATCAAATTTGTAGGCAATCTTACTGGATTTTTCAAACATCCTTGCTATTGGTGAAATTAAAGTTTGATTTGCTCCCTTTGCCTGTCCTTTGGCTTTTTTTATCACTTTTGGTGCTTGAACTTTCCGTGCTCATCGTGTAGGAGGACCCAATGTCCTTTCTTTCCCAGAACGCATTCCTAGTATTTTCCTAGTTTTGCTCGTATTTTAGAAACAGTTATTTTGCTTTATGCTGGTATACTAGTGAACTAGTGTGCATCACAATATGGCCCCAGTTGGAATAAGCTGGAATAAACCGGGGTTAAACTGAGATTGGACAGTTTTAGTGCCCCCCCCATATATCCACACGTCGTCCTCCTCCAACCTCACCTGTAGCTTTTCAATTCAAAGGCAGATTTTCCCAACCCGGAACAAGGCAAGCAGCAAGAAGAATGGACCTTGATTACTCGTGCCTCCGTACCTCTTTAGAACCTCCTAGTAATGGATTCCTAAAGGAACTCCAGCCTTTGCACAGTGGACTGGCGTTGTTTTATTTTGGTTTTTGTGTTTTTCGGCACAGTCTTGTCGAGTTCTTCTGCCCCCCGCCCACAATACCCCAAGCCACTCCGCAAGCCGCACCCAGTCTCAGTCTCGAACCCAGGTAACGAGGACACTGAGGGACCACCGAGCTGCTTCCGCTGGGGCAGGGGGAGCATGGGGGGGGGAGGCAGTAGCAAAATTAGGGCAGTAGCAAACTTGGTGACTGCCCTGCGGCAATAGGCGGCAATGGCAGTAGCAGTTTATCGGCACACACCTGCTCGTGGGTGTGACGGTTTTCCGCGGTTCCGCTGGTTCCGCTGGTTCCGCAGTTCCGCTGGTTATCTGTCAGCTCTGGGTCAGCTCTGGGTCTGCCCCGGTCTGCCAGTCCACACCAGACGAAAGGGTAGACCTTATCCGGCACTCCGCCGCTCAGCACTCAGCACCGGCACTGGCACCAGTACCGCACACCGCCACGCCTCGCCTCGTCATTCACCACTGTCTGCTCTGCTGCGCTGTGCTCCTCACAAAGCACCGACTGGACTCACTGTATTCCCGTATTCAATTCCGATAAGCATGTGGTATGCGAGCAAAAAATGAAGATGACTTTAGAGCACTAGTTCAAGGGGGAACCTACTGGATTCAGAAGCAGATGAAAAAAGGAAGGTAGTAACTTGGGAAAATTTATTGGACCTGGACCTTAATAGGCCACAGTACTGTTATCAAAAGTAGCATTGCTCCTTCCTCTCCTGACATGAACTAGAGTCCTGAGAATCAATTAGAAAAGATGAAAGCATATCCCAAAAAGGGTTGCCCAAGAATGAAAAAAGGCAGCTACTGCTTGCACCTCTGTATCCAGCCTTCAGATCAAAACCCAGTCTGCCTTTCCATGAACCAGCCATTTTTCTGCAAAAGAATGGGCACACAGATGTTAGGAATTTATATGCCATTGTGCCTCACTGACGTCCGACTTTTATTCACAATCCTGAAAATGCCACTTTTAGAAAGTTGTTACAGCAAACAAATGATGGACGGAATGCTGACAATGCAAACATTCTCCCCCAGTCAAAAGATCTGGGTTAAATCCATCGTTCTTTTGCCCACTACGCCACCCCAGTTTGGACCCAGCCATATGCAAATCAGTCTTGACCCTGTGCCCCATGGGAACAGTCCAGACCGAACTGCCAGGCCAGGTCCTCCCTGGACCGGAAACAAGCATCCTGGGACCGGTTTCAGGGAATGTCACCCTTCTTCAGCCAGGCTAGCTTGAATCCAGTGGCACAGTAAGCAAGGGACCCATGTCTGGGCATACCCATCCCACTTAGGGTGAAATGTGTTACAGCAAACAAATGATGGACAGAATGCTGACAATGCAAACATTCTCCCCCAGTCAAAAGATCTGGGTTAAATCCATCGTTCTTTTGCCCACTACGCCACCCCAGTTTGAAAGTTTTAGAAAGTTGACATTTTCTTGTCCTAACCATTTGTTTTTTATTTATTTTATTTTCTAGGTTTTATATAGCACTAGCTAGACTGAAAGGTATCATAGCACTTTACATATAATGTGAGATCGTTTGATTGAAGCAAATACATATATACAGACAAAGAAAAGCATCAGGCAGCCAAAGTAGTTACAATATGTGAACATCAGAACAGCCAGCATATGTTAATGGAGTAAATGATATAGTAACAGCTGAAGCAATGAATCGACCGCCGCAATGGGTCTAGTCGGTATGGGTGTGAGCTTTGGGAACATAGCCCGGTTTGTGTGCGTGTTAAAGTAGCTGTTGAGCAGTAGGTATTTAAGGTCCCGTTTGAAGTAGGAAAAAGGAGGGGTTGCAGCCGAGATATTTAAGGAGTGAGTTCCAGATCTTAGGTGCATTTCCAGAGAATGAGCGCATCTGGGAGGCTTTCTTTTTCAGTTTGGGAGGTATGAGAAGTGAGTTGGAGCTTCTCAGAGTTCTGGCTGTTCCTGATTTTGAAAGTTTGGGTTCTAGATATTTGGGGTTATGTATAAGAAGGGCTTTATGGGTGATGCAAGCAGTCTTGTAGATGCATCTTCCTTTGCGGCTTTTCAGAACTCCGCAATCTCCGCGTAACGCGGAGTGCAGAAAACTCCGCAAACTCCGTGAGCGGAGCGGAGTTCACCGCCCAGGCCTAATGATTAGTGTGTAAAGCACTTCTTTGGCTGAGTTGTTAATGTGCTTCTTCATTGTCATGTTTTTTCCAGGGTGATACCCAAGGATTTTACGGAGTTAGATAGTATGAGAGAACAATTTAGAGCATCCAAATTCTTGAGCCATTCTTGGATTGGTAGAGGATTGTTTTTTGGGGGAGAATAGTAGTAGTTCAGTTTTGGTGGGGTTCAACTTAAAGTGGCTGGTGTTAAGACAGGTTTGTATCTTGATTACAGTGGCATTCAGATGTAGGATATCACTGCGTGATTTAATTTTGTAGTAGATTTGGGTGTCATCAGCATATAGGTGATATTTGAGCCTTGCTTGATTCAGAATAACAGTCAGGGGTTCCATAAAGAGATTGAAAAGGGATGGGGAGAGAATCAAGCCTTGTGGTACACCATGTGGAACTAGTGTAAGTTTCCTGAGACAGCTGCTGATTTTTATTTGCTGCATGTGATGTTGCAGGTAGGATGTGAACCATCTCATGACTCTTCCATTGATACCAATACAGTTCTTGAGTGTCTCAAGTAATGCTGGGTGATTTACTGTATCACACGCTCCAGATAAATCAAGCAGGATTAGGAGGCAGATGTCACCTTTATCTAAGGATCTGTGAATGTCATTAGAGATATTGAGTATAGCAGTTTCTGTGCTACAGCCTTTCCTGAATCATGATTGGAAGGTGTCATAGAGGTTGAACTCATCTTTATGTCGGTTGAGTTGTAGTAGGATGCACTTCTCTATTGTTCTGGCTAGGAACGGGAGGTTGTTGAGAGGTGTGTGGTTATTGAGGTCATTGGGGTCCAACCCTGGCTTTTTAAATATGGGTGTGATTTGGCCTACTTGGAGGAAGTGAGGTACATGGCCTGCGGAGAGAGATGCATTAATGATTTTTGTCGAGAACGAGGAGATCATATGGTTGAGGTTCTGTACTAATGTAGATGGGAGGGGATCAGTAGTGTAGGATGTGGGCTTCAAGTTTTCAATTATATTGAAGACTTCACTATCTGTCATAGGTTTGAAGTCAGACCAATTAGTATTGTTTTTAAGCTGAAGGCGATCATATCTGACATTAGTTTTTCCTGGGGCCATTAGGTCATTAGTTAAGTCTTGAGGGGGAGCTTCTGTGGTGGGTTGTGAGTCAGTGGATAAGGTATGAAGGAATGTCAGATTTGTGACTTGGATAAGGGATCGCTCAATATTTGCAACTGTATCAGTGAAGTTAGCAATTTCTTCACAGCATTCATTGGTGGCTGTTGTTTTGTATGGGGAGGTAAGGGTAGTTTGTTGTTTAATTATGTTGAAGAGCTCCCTGGGTCTGTTCTTAGCGTTGTTAAGTTGGTTGTGAAAGAACGTGGGTTTTCTCTAAAGATGTGTTTCTTATAGGTGAGTTGTGCAGTTCTTAGCAGTGAGAGGTGCACCGTAGAGGGGTTCTGTCTCCATATCCTTTCTGACTGTCTTAGTTATCTCCTCTCATTATTAAGACCTGACATGAACCAGGATTTCGATTGAATTTTTCTAAATGGTTTTAGTTTGAGCAGTGACACTCGGTCCAGAACATCTGTCATCATTGTATTATAGTGGGCGGTGAGGTCATCAACGGTGTGAGGGAGTGTTTGATAATGTAGTTCGGCACTGATCTTGTATTCCAATTCTGTTATTGGGATTTGTTTGTTGTTCATAGCCCAGTGCGTAGGTTTGTTGGATGAGGCTGGGTGGGATATGAGGTGGGTTTTGAAATTAAACACTATGGGATGGTGGTCTGACCATTTGGTGGGTGTGATAGATCAAAGGGAGGCCAGCTCATTTTTGGTGATTATGGTACCTAGAGGGGAGCATTTATTATGGGTCAGTTTGTTTCAGAGTTCTTTGATTTCATTTATTTCAAGAAGGTTTGTTAGGTTACGGACTGTGATGTATTCTGAGTCATTCCAGTGAATGTTGAAGTCATCCAGGAACACGTCCTTTGAGTCAGTTAGGGCAAACCGTGTTACTAGGTCAGTTAGATCTTATAAGAAGAGGGTGAGATCACCACGTGGGTGGTAGATGGTGTGCAATTTGATAGGAGAGGTGCCTTTGGCAGTAAGTTCAACTTCGAGCTATTTGAAAGTCAAGCAGTTTGAGGTCTTAAGGGTGAAAAGCTGGGTTTCTACTTTGTGGAGGATCGCTAGCCCACCACATATTCTCCCTGGTCTGTCCTGTCTATGATGGTGTAGCCTGGTTGGTTTTAGCAGGTCTAGTATAGGGGTTGAGTGTTCGTTAAGCCAGGTTTCGGTGAGAAATGCAATATCTATTCCTTCAACAAGTATAGTTTCGGTGATTTCTGTAGCATGTTTAACTGCTGATCTGCAGTTGAGGAGCATGCATATTAGGGGGCTAGTACTATTGTTTGTGGTATGTAGTGTCTGCATGGTGGTTGTTAGACTTGGCATCCTTGGTGTGGTTTCTCCTGACCTTTGCCTCTACCTCCTGCAGTTTTTGACTGTGGATTTCATTTTTGCTGGCTTAAATGCTTTGGGCACTTTGCCAGCCCTGATCAATGTCCTTGTGTAAATTGTAAATATGATTGGTTATCCATGATTGGCATATTTGGTTTACTGGTAAGTCCCTAGTAAAGTGCACTGAGTGTGCCAGGGCCTGTAAATGAAATGTTACTAGTGGGCCTGCAGCACTGGTTGTGCCGATGTGAGGGAGGGTCAGGCCCCGAACCCAAGTGCCTACCTCATGTCGCCCTCTCCGGCTCACGACATCACGGCTGGAAGGAGAAAGGTAACCGAAGAGTTAAACCTTTCATCACAAACTGTTCCGTACATGCAGTTGGTGAACCCGCCCAATGAGGGATCAAATCAGATGCCCAGGACGTCCGAGACAAGGGAGTCACGCAAGAAGGACAAATCAGGTACGGGGAAGAAGGAGGAAGTCCAAAAAAGCAGGAAGATTCCATCGAGGATGTCCGAGGAGGAGCCCTGCCACCGAAGGAGCAGAGGAACCAGGGAACGGGACCCAGGACGAGAACAGTGACACTGAGGAAGACACTCCAGAGGACTGGAGCGAAGAGTGGTGGACGGCCCCAGAAGATGCCTGTTTGCCACCGCAACTCTGGAGGGTTGCGGCATTGGCGGTAAGTGATCAGGGCAGGGAAAGGGGACGCCGGGGACAACGGTGTTAAAGGGGGGTGAAACCATGGTCATTGGGGGGGCCTATAACGGGAGATTGGTGGGAGAAAGATGAGATAAGGGGAGGAGAGAAAGAGAAAGAAAACCCTCACCAAACTAAGGAGCGCGAGAAATTGTTTGTGTTTTTACTTAAAGGTACGCACCCTATCCCCAAGAATATAAAGACAACTCATGCTAGTCTAATAGGATTGTCAAGCTCTCCAAAGGATTCATTAAAAAAAATTACCATCATCGTTTTATGAATGTTCTGTCCTTTGGGGTTGAAAAAGGATTTCTGTTTTCCTTTGTTTTTTTTTTGTTTCCTCTCCTACAATGAGTGTGTATCCCTCCCACGCAGGTGACTAAGAAAAGAAGGACTGCAAGAGTCTACCTTTGAGATTGAGTCCTTCTGGGTTATCATTTCCCAAACTGTACTTTAATCACAAACTCTATGAGACAGCCCTTTCACATTTTCCTCAAGGTGTGGTTAAGGTCTCTATACAATACAGAGAAAGGAAGCCCAAATACTTACCGCCAATTTCTCCTCTCTTTGAGCCTCCCGAAGTACCTTCCATTTCCTGAAGGCCATCCTGTGAGAGAAGAAGAAGAAGAAGATTCCATCACTACACCAAAGGGTAACCTGGATTCCAAATCATTACAATTTTGTCAGGATTTATAACAGTCTAATGAAATTAGCCAAAATTGAGAACCGTATCAGGCCTCCTAGATTCTGTTTCCACCCATCCCACCCACAACCAACCACAGGAGTAGCCCTGTCAATATGTCTCAGACCTACCACTGTAGTGTCTACATGTGCGGTTTTAAACTGCCATGTGACCTGGCAAGTACACCCACTTGCAAGGCCCTAACCTTCCATTTTCTTACATGTAAGGCAACCCTCAGGTAGGCCCAAGGTACCCCCATGGGCAGGGTGCAGTGTATGTTAAAGGTAGGACATGTACTGGTATGTTTTATATTTGTTTCACTATTGAAAGGATGTCTGTCCCATAGGTTATCATGGGAGCTGCACTGTAACATCTTCCAAGTGTAATTTTCCACTGGGACAAGAGAGAGAAATTGAGTTTAGGCTCTCTGAACTCAGAATTTACTAACACATCTTTTAGTAAAGGTGGTTTTTAAATTGTGTGTTTGAAAATGTCACTTTTAGAAAGTAGGCCTTTTCTTGTTCAACCATCCTGTGTGCCTCTGCCTGTTTGTGTATTCGCTGGCTGGTTTTGGAGTGACAGGAGCTGGGGATGTGCATTCACTCTAGACGGTCACAAGGGGGGGTTGAGGTGTGCCTTGCTTTCTTGGGTGACTCATAGATGGGCTGAATAGACCTGGTCTGCATTTGGAGTAGTGGAGGGTTTTCACTAGCACCTGAATAGACTGTTTCTTTTGTACAATGTTTTCTCCACCTCCTGTAGGGAAGCTGGACCAGGGAAGACAGAACTGGTTTGGACTTGGCTCAGAAACCCTCTCCATAAAGAGAAAAAAGAGAAAATGCGGTATGCGTATTGGACCTTAAAAACCAGAGAATTAGATCACTTCTTGATTCAAGAGGAACCTCTGCCAATGAGAAGAGCTGGAGAGCTATAAGGAGGAGTCCTACCCCTGTGCTGTGTGTGCTTTGCTGGGTTGGCCTGCACTAGCTGCTTCTGCCAAGGAGAGGACAAAGACTGGAACTTTGCTGTGAACCTGCTTGAAGAAGAATCTCCAAGGGCTTGTGTGTGCTTGCCCCCTTTTCTTAAGTCTCAGGATCACAAAGAATTTACCTGCATCCAATTACCATCACCTGAACTCCTCTGTACACTCCTGCATTCAAAAGGGCACTAATTCCAGTTCCTGGGCCCTGAGAATTGTGTGGTTGGTGCTGCAAAGCAAGAAGAACAACTCTGATGCCATCAGCGCTGCCGCCAGTGATGCCACCAGTGATGCCACCAGTGATGCCGCGACCTGCACGGAGGCCAGGGGCACCACTCGTGTAGTGCACGATGCACTACCCCACCTGCACCGCAGCTCCAACGCCCTTCGAAGCCAGCAGTTATGGGCCTTCCCGACACCTGCACTTACACCGACGCCGTCACCGCTAGCGCCAGCATCACGTTATCATGGATCCAATAACCGATGAGGATGACTCCACAAACTCTTTGACATCGCATCGTGGAACCGACGCCGCCTAACTTCCCCTGTCCTGGATTAGACGGCTCGCCTCCTCAACCCGTGCACCTTGCAATCTGCACCATACTTTGGATTTGTGCCTGTCACGACATCGTAATAGCCCCAGGTAGAGCTATTTGTTTCTACAAGTTCAATTTTTGTATGTTGGATTTATTTTGTTTTGGTCTTGTTTGGTTTAGATAAAGATACTTTATTTTTCTAAGCTGGTGTGGTGTCCATTTGTGGTGTTTCCACTGTGTTACTTTATATTTGGGTACAAATACTTTATACATTGCCTTTGGGATAAGCCTGTCTGCTAGTGTCATACTACCAAGAGGGTTAGCAGGGGTTATCTAGAGTGTGTACTCCCTTTACTCTGACTAGAAGAAAGGGTCCTTACTTGGACAAAGGTGCATACCTCTGCCAACTAGAGACCCCCATTTCTAACAGTGGTATATTGAGCAGGAGGTCTAGGTGAGGTGATTGTTCAAGGGATTATATTTGGGGCCATGATTACTGGGATTGTGAATGGAGGCTTGTGGACCATTTTCTGGGTCATTGTGATGTTATATTCACTGAGTGCATCTGCTTTCCGAGCGAATATGGGATTGAGAGTTCAGTGGGGTCTGTGGGATGAGCAATTCAAGGGAATAGAGATCCAACTGGTGTGTTGGCTGACAGTTGTAGAACCTATATGAGGACAATGTCTCAATACCAGGAGTGTGAATGTGGGTTAATTTGGCCTGGAATGAGAGGTCCTTATTTACGTGCAAGATATCTTTATTCGGTTCATGAACTGGGTAAGCATGTCAGTGTGGGTTGCTACTCTGAAAGTGTGCAGATAAGCGGCAGGTCTCATGTTTATAGAAGGTGAGCGAGCTTCACTGTAGGGGCAGTGTAATTGAGGTTAAAAGGCAGACGGTTTGTGTGGGCTGAGTAGGGTGTACATTGGGAGAGAGGGTTATACCATTTGGTGCCTGCAGCCTGTTCCTGGGTCACATGGCTAGGTGTAGGTGGCAGTTGGTCTTTGTGTATTGCTCCCAGACATTAAGGCACAGTGGAGATAGGTGTTGGCAGGATGGGCCACTCTGAGTTAATGAGGGGGGAGGAGCTGTCACCTACCACATCTGCACATCACAAAGGCACTTCCTGAGAACTCTCACAAAGGGATTGTCACTAGTCAATTGTGACCCCAGACAAGCTGGGGACAGGACAGGGAGGAAGGGTATGCCTAACATCTCAGGGGGATGGAAACCTCTAGAAGCTTCATCCACTTCAAAGTGGGCTCCAGGTTTAAATGCTGGACCTCAGAACCCAACTCTTCAGTACACTTCTGGACCTGTGGACACGAAGAAGTACTGCTGTGCTGCTGAAAGGACTGCGACACTGCTGGACTGCTGCTCTGAAGGACTGCTGGCCTCCTGTGCTGACCTGCTGTCCTCTTGCCTGGGTGAAAAGGACTTGACCTGCAACTGTTAAACCCAGGACCCTAGAGCAATTCCAAAGGCTAGTTGGATGGCCTGTTGACTAGAGCCTCAGGGACAGAAGACTCCAACAACCTTGGAACCGGCACCTGGACTCTAGCATCTGTGAGTCCTGTGCTGCCAAGTGGTGCCACCCCAGTCCTGCAGCTTTGAAAGTGGGACTGAAGGTGCTCTTCCAGCCAATCTGTGGATCCAGCAGAACCAACGCATTTTCTCTGCTGCACAGAGCAACCCCGAACAGGACCGATGCACTGCCTCTGCTGAGTGGACCTTCCAGGTGCAAGGACTTCGCATCACAGCCCGCCGCCCCATTGGCATTGCCGCTGGGCAATGCATCCCCGACACAGGTCCTCCCTTTGCAAGCCTCTCATTGACAGCTGCCTCGCCTCTCCTCTGAACTCCACATCGCAAGCGCTGCAGTTTCTCTGGAGCAAGCCAGTGCATAACGCATCTTCAACACAGGACTTTGCATTGCAAGTCCCCTCATCAACGGACTCCTCAAGGACAATGCAGGAGGAGGACCTCACATCACAGCTTCGGTCTAGCACATTTAGATATCCACAGTTGGCGCTTTGTGCATTTTGGTGCTACTTTCACTTAAATCTTTAAGATTGCATCTCTTCAGTTCTACTGATTGGATTTTTGTCATTTTGGTCTTGATATAGTATTCAAATGTAATCTATTTTTCTAATTTGGTGTGGGATTTTTCTTGTGTTGTGCTTTCACGTTATTGTTGTTTGAAGTGTTGTCCAAATGCTTTACACATTGCCCCTAGGTTAAACCTGACTGTTCTGTGCCAAGCTACCAGAGGGTTGAGCACAGGTTAATTTGAGGTTTGCTTGTGCTTTGCCCTGCCAAAGATTGTGGATCCTGCTCGAGCAGGGTTGCACCCCCTTCAACCAGTAACCCAATTTCTTACACTGTGCATGACAGTATGCGTGTTATCTCTGCATCACAGTGGAGAGTGATACAAGGACAATGGCTGTAGGATAAGATTTAGGGATAGACAGATGGTTAATTTCTTACCTCATCTTACATTAGGGATGCCTCCAAGAGTGAGCCCGATTAATAGATGTGAGAGCATTGTGGAGAGGACACACTCATTGAGTGGGCTAAGATGAGGACAGGGTCCAGTTGCACCTCCAGTAATAACTTTAGCCACCTGAAACCTGGAAAACTCTTTGACCACCCCCTCCCACCCTCTCATTTCTTCCTAATGTCCCACACCATTTATACCTCCTCCCCCAATACATTGATAGACTCTATGACCTCCTGCACAAGGTTGCCATCTGCACTTTACAGAGGGTAAATGGAGGAAGACCATGTAGTTTTTCTCTGTTTGACCTACATTTACTTACAACGGCTGCCTCCTCCTCAGTGAAATTCCTCACCCTTGTGAGTGTAGAAATCTGCATCCTGGAGGCTGTATGTGGTTCCTGTTTGCGGCAGGGCCACAAAGTCCAAGGGGAAGATAGCAGAGCCTAGGGTGCGACCTATACTCATGTTTTTAAGTGAATGGGTATCGGATGTGTGTGATTTGGGTCATGTGCATAGTATTTGCCTATTCTCTTACATTTTTAGCCCTTTACCTAGGTGGTGGAGGTCTACATCACCCTGTCAGCAGTCTACGCCATCTAAATGGGGCGTAACATACCATCATAAGGTGACCTGTAGTAAGTATATGGTTGTGAAAACTATCATAAGAGGCTCTACCCCTCATTGGAGAGAGTGGAGACATGTAGGTCGAACACTAATGTGTATCTCTCCACTGGGAAAAGGTGCAGGAGTAGATCTACATGTGAGTAGATTTACACCTGTACATTTATCTTTGTGAATCACGTCCATTGTTTTTTTCCTATCCTCCATACTATACCCCGAGAACTGGACAATACCTCAACTGCTATCCATTCTTCACCCTACTACAGTCTCATCTGTCCTGACCACCACAGTCTTTTATCTGCATGTACACTCCTATTCTTCAATCTTAATGCACAGGGAGAAAAAATACAGGGGCATATTCTCAAGGAGCTATCGCCAAGCCAACGGCACTTTATCGCAGCCTAATCCGCGATAAAGTTATCACCCCATTCCCAAGCTGGTGCTAACAGCCCATAACACCAGTTTACCTGCGATAGCAGTCACAAAAAACATCGCCACAGAGGAGCCCGGCAACTAACGCTAATGATATGCAGAGTAGGCGTTCTCGTGCAAAAAGCCTCGACAACACCACTCCACAACATTCTCAACGACCAGCCAGATCGGCGATAAGATCGCAAAACATGCGCTAAGGCGCGTTAGCAGCAGGAAACTAACACCTGCTCCTACCTGGTGTAAAGTCGGATGACAACCGACACCAGACAAGGGAGCACAGCCCAAGTCCACACATGAAGAACAACAGATGCTCTGGAGCAACCCATCATGCAGGCCTGAGCCCCAATAGGTCAACAACACCCACCGCCACCACCCCCAGGACCACACCACCCCACCCCCCACGGCCTTACCCCGGGCACCCCCAACACCCCCCGTATGGACAAAGATATTGCACATCAACTCCACAAAATCATGAACCAAACAAATCGCCTGAAGTCGCACAATCACAACACCCAACATACATGTGTGGCCATAAAAAGGGAAATCATACACCCATATCAAAATATCCAAACAATACGTTTATTACAGAACAAACCCAAAAAAATAATCTGAAGAGGCATGGCGGGTCGTCTCAGGACATTCTGTAAGTCACAGCCTGCAAAACAGAAATCTGGATCAAAAGGTGTGCCATGCGCCCATCAAAGTACAGAGAGAGAGAGCGAAAGAGAGGAAGAGAGAGGGAGAGAGAAAGAGAGGGAGAGAGAAAGAGAGAGGGAGAGGGAAAGAGAGAGGGAGAGAGGGAGAGAGAGGGAGAGAGAAAGAGAGAGGGAGAGAGAAAGAGAGAGGGAGAGAGAAAGAGAGGGAGAGAGAAAGAGAGAGGGAGAGAGGGAGAGAGTGCCGACACTGTGGACCTAGGCCTCACTGCTCACCTGCTGCCACCGGTGTGTCTCCAACCATGTGCCGGTATTCACAGCAGTACCCCAGGTCCCTCATCTGAAACAGTTTCCAGAGACATGAATGGCAGAGCCCATACAGCTGCACATGCCATCATCACTTGCCCGCCCCTGTGCACACAGGCTGCTGCACCCCAGCCCCTCCAGCCGCCCAGCGGTGATTGCCCCCCCCCTGCGCAACCAGGCCTCACTGCTCACCTTCCGCCACCGGCGTGTCTCCAAGAGGGCCCACCACGTTCCGTAGGGATCTCCAAGCCCGGTGCCCGTGGCCATGGCACCCTCCACATCATGCAGCCCCGCACCACGGGCCACCAGGTCACACACCTGACTCTGGGTCTTGATTATGCAATGGCAGAGACCACATCAGTGCACACGGCATCATCGCAGGCTGCACACCCGCTCAGCGCTTGAGGTGCCACTAACTCTGTGAAGCGCTACGCAACGCCACATGGCGGGAGGGCTGCACTGCCCGCTGGCCCAGGCCTACACTGCGGCCCAGTAGGGCTCACACTAATCCTTGCCAGGACGGCGCATCATCGCAGGCTGCACACCCGCTCAGCACTTTAGGTGCCCCAACCTCACTGCACCGCAAGACACCGTCCTGTGGCGGGGTGCCTGTGCCTGCCGCAGTGTATCCAGTGCCACCAAGTCTGTGCCCCGCTAGCCATGGACCCTTAATGATTGAGTCCCGTTGTGCGTACGCCATCATGTCACCCCCGGCACTGGGCAATGTGAGGTGGCAGGGCCCTAGGCCCTCATCCACACATGAGAACTACACGGAGACACCCAGTCAGAGAGAGTGGAAATGGCGTCCAGCACGTGCGCCAGGCCATTTTTTTGCCAGGGTCACATGTCCTGTGACGCCAGTGCTGGATGGGTGTGGTGTGGGTGTACACCAGCCATGAGGGAGTGGCTGTGGCATGCTGACAACTAGACCTGTGAGCTGCAGATCCCCACAGTGAAGACCTAGGACATGTAGCGCTGTCGTTCCCCCTGTGTGCGTAATCGGAGTGGGCTGTCCTGGCATATGCCAGTCCAACGTAAGGGTGCGAACAATGACCCCGGGGCTCTGGGCGTGATTCCATCCTGGGCTGGACAAGAAAGTGACTAATGGATGTGCCTCCATTGTAGTGTCGGCGCCACCCGGACCGGAATCGGCAATCTGTCACCCTGTGAAAATAGTCCCACAACATGGGCAACATGGACGTAAGGGGGAATCACTGACCCTACATTCATCCATACTTCCAAACTTGAAAGATCATAGACATGTCACATCTGTGTGGATATGAATATTTATTACACATTCAAGGGAGTGTTGCAGCTGGAGCAGTACAGGGCCATGCCAACCCCACTTCACATTGTCGGCCCGTGGAGGGCCAGCCAGAGTCCTTCAGGGAATGACAGGTACATCAGGAGAGGAGGACTTCAGTCCGCAGTCTGATAGCTGTGTCGTTGGTGATCAAACAGAATATGGCAGTCCATGTCGAGGTCCGAGGTAAGTGTCGCAGAGTGCATCGGGGGACAGTGGAAGGTGATGATGCAGAGGACAAAACCAAGCAGAAACAGGCCACGTGGCAGAGATGAATGCTACTGCGTCCTCCTGACCACGAGGGTGGGTTCATCCGCATCTTCGTCCTCTGCTGTTGCATGTGCCTCACATGTGGGTGGTGGTGTACTGTCCCCAGCACTGTGTGGCACAGACACATCAGGGGCCGGAGATGTGGATGGGGTGGTAGCAGCAGCATGCATCAGCGCCAGGCCTTGTGGCAGCAATGCCATGAGGAATGTCTTTAGGGCATTGAGGGACTCAACTACCTCTCGCTGGTGTGCAGCCGTGGCAGCCGCTCTTTCTGCCTGCGTCCGCTCCATGTTCTCCATGATCCTCCGCATGTGTCCCAACTCCCGGGCAAGATCGCTGGAGGAACTCTGGCTAGACAGTCATTCTTGTCGCAGGGTCAGGACTCTGGCGATGTCAGCCATGGTCCGTTGGAGGGCATGGAGCGGACTGTGGGTGTCTGTTAGGGACTGTGAGTGATCCCTGATGGGACTTAGACACCCAAGTATGGCGTCTAGTTTGGCTGCCATGCGGTCGAACCCCACCTGCACCTGTTCAGCCAGCTTCTCCTGGCACCCCAACACACGGCGTAGGAAGGTCATGTGTTCGTCGTGGGGGTCCTGGGATGCAGCCGTGGTGGTGGGTGCTGCCTGCTGTGTGTACTGTGCAGGGGGGGGCTCCTCGTGGCAGCTGGGTTGCCCTGATCCTGGAAGTGGGCTGCGGAGGCTCTCCACGAGCTGTTCGAGGGCATCTGAGTCGAAGGTGTGGTGGTCCTCTTCGTCATCAGAGAAGAGAGGTTCAGACTGCTCTGCAGGAGGTGTTGGATTTCCCCCTGCAATGTGAAGGGGAGACGCAGTTTGACATCGTGTACACATGTATGTTGACGCATTGTACATGTCTGCATTCAGACTGCATGTCAGACTGCATGACAGTGTACATTGTGACTGTTTGGGGGGAGCTGCCTATTTGATGCGGGACAGTGGACATTCCGACTACATCACGGATGTGAGTTTGTACTTGTACATTGTCAACTCACATTTCCCTGCAGTGCCATATGTGATTGGCCAGTTTCTACGCACATGCGGCACCTGTTGTGTCCTCTGTTCTGTTGTGGACGTGTTGCGGTTTGTACCACCTCGTTGTCAATGTTGATGTGCTCTGCATGTTATGTGTGTGTGCCCCATTTTGGGGGAGTCGCCCCTGCAGCTCTGATTTAGCTGCCCCCCTCCCTTCCATGCGATGTGCCTCTGGGTTCTGTGCTTCTGCAGTGCTGAGATGTTGCATACCTGTGTGCATTGGTCTCTTGGTGGGAGTTGTGGGTCTGGGGCATGTTTTGTCTGCAGATGTGCTATGATTAATTGTGCATGTGTGCCATTGTGTCCATCTCCCCCCATCCCCCCAGTCCCTGGTGGTAACTCACCCTGTTGCTGTTGTGTCCGGTCATGTTGAGCAGTGTCCGGTCCCCCGACTCCTGCCACCGTCTCCCCACTGATGACTGTGGACACCATTTCCTCCATCTCGTCCAGCTCCTCCTGTGGCGCAGGACTCCCACCTCCAGTCTGCATTGCTGCCTTCTGGTTGTTTGCGAGTTTCAGCTTGGTTTTGCGCTTCACATCATTCCAGCGCCTCTTGACCTCGTCCATTGTCCTCTTCAGCACTCAGACTGCATTCACCTTGTCCACGATGGTCTGCCATATTCCATTTTTAGTTGCCAGTGACACAGTGGAGGTGACGAACTGTGATTGATGGTGTTCTATCACCTCCGTTATCAGGATCCTGTTTTCCTGCGGACTGAACTTCGTCTTCCTCTTCTTCTTGTCCTTGCCCTTCCCTGACCCCGAGGTCCCAGGCTGGTCCTCCGTGGGGCTTGTGGGGTTCTGGTTGTCCTCTGTACTTGCCCCGGCTGCCTCCATTGTGCTTCGCTGTTGTTTGGCTTTTGTTGGTATGTTTTTTTCTACTTTTATGGTGCATTTTCCCGCATGATGCGTGGAAATTGCAGGCCTGTGGCTGGTTTTCGTAGATTTTTGTATCGCGATTGGCGTCATCGCTACTATTTTCGTGTTGGGGTTTCGCGTTTTTGCGGCATTGCGTTGTTTCGAACGCGTTCATTTGACGCGTTGTCCTGTGAATATCGCATGGTACCGCTGTGTTGTGAATACCACGTTAACACGGAGTTGTTTTCCCGTGATGGACTGCGATGTGTAGGGTTGCGTTAAGCTACACTTGCGGTAGTTATCACACGTTCTTGAGAATATGCCCCACAGACTGTTATGTGCTCTCAGTAAATGTTGAATAAACACATCCGTGTAGCATTCAAGATAACATATCTAAAGACTGCATTGATATTTTTCACAGGTTAATGTAACATTCCCTGCCTCGAATTCTCATTTTATATTAAACGATAATAACACAATGAGTTATGAAGTCCAAAGTAAGCAAGAACATGAAAAACAGCGCCATCAGCAATCAGACTGTGTAATTGGCAAGTAGAGGACACGCTAAAATGGCTCCTGCATTTCAAGGTCTGTCCTCACAGGATGTCAACAACAATTAAATGGAAGCTGCTTTACGAGATAGACTGAGACACGAATCAGCGTTTAATCAAAAGAGGTGGAAAACTTATTAGGAAAAGATTGTTTACTCGACTCTCACCTTTAAATGTGCAACAATTTGTAGCAAGTGACTAGTCTTCAAGATATAATTGTGCACCACATTGGAAAAAAGGTGTTTATTAAAGGAGAGAAAGTAATTTGCGTCGACACTGTAAACTTCCTTCCAAACTGAAGGCATTTACTGTTAAACATTTATGCTTCCCTTTTGAAAACTCATCTCTACAGTATCTTTGTAAGATTGCGTGTTATGTAATAGTGACAGCATTACGACACTGAATAAAGCAATATATATAGCTGCCCTACAATAATGTAACCTTTACACCTAACATGTCATAATAAACATGACAAGATTGCATATGGCAACAAGGTTCTGGCTTGTGATACATTCATTTATAATACTTTAATGCGGAGGTCTCTAAGAAAGCATAAGATGTAATCCAATCAAACATTTTATTCGGTTTAGGGCTGTGTAAATAAACACAGTTACGCTCAAGGATCTTTACCGCTATTTTCCTTTAAAGTCAATTCCAAGTATGCCTTCTTAAATGGGAGTAGAAAAACATTATGAATGTATGTATGTGGTATTTCTACAGCACACACCTAGCAAAAAGGCAGTGGTGCGCTGTACAGGGTCAAAGACAAGCATTAAGAGAATAAGTTATAGGAGAAGTAGCTAGTTTGTGGACTGTTCATGAATTGTTATGTGGAGTCCTTTAAAGAGGTGTAGATTAAACTCTTGCCTAAATTGGTAAATTGAGTAGCACTGGAGTAGTCCTGTTTGATATTGGGATGTTATTTGTGATCCGGGTTGCATAGATGGAAAAGGCACACTGCCTTGTTTTTCCTTTAATAAACTTCTTAGGGCCTGATTACGAGTTTGACAGTGTGGCAGCGGGTTCACCCCGCTGCCACACCGCTAAACCCGTGGTCGAGCCGCCCACCAGATTACGAGTATTTCTCGTGTCTGGTGGGCTTTTTTTTACGTTCCCATGGAGGCGCCCTGAAAATGGGCACCGCAATGGGAACTCCAAAACCAATTTCTGTATGGCAGGGACTGTAAAGTCCATGCCGTGCAGAAACTGTTGTACATGCACACAGGTGGGCATATGTTGTGCCCCCCTGCATACACCTCAGGTTTCAGAGGCACAAGGGGGCCCTGTAGGGCCTTCTTTGTTTCCTCGCGGCCACGGTTTTCATGGAGGAGGAACCTCCACTAAAACCGTGGTTTAGAGGAAACTCGTAATATGCTTGGTGTGACCGCGGCGGTCCCGTCTAGCATATTGGGGCCTCTTGACTGCCGCAACACCGCCATGGAACAGTGGTTCCCTGCAGTCTGAGGCGGGCCAATGGCGGTCTGACCGCCCTAATTGTAATAGGGTGGTCAGGAGACCGCCACCACCGGGCCCCCATGAGTAGACTTGTTATAGAGCCCTTATTGTAGAATTTGATGTTACCCTCACAGAGGGTGTGAAATATTCTCAAAAGCTAGGTCATATATTTGCCTGATGCAAGGATCGATTTATCGATTTGACTCCTGAGAATATTTCCAGCTTTTATTCATTACTTATGATCCTGTCATAGTTGATCATCCATGTGGAAGGGTTATTTCTAGCGAATATAGTGCATGGTGTTTTGTTTTCAGTGTTTATTTTTCTGAACTCTAGTAGAATTGTTTCAAGTGTTTCCCCCAGTTTTTGAAAATGAGGCGATATCAGTCGTTAGACATTCAACCCACCAAACTTTACTGTAGACAGTGTTTTCCAGTGTCTGCAAAATATATTCACAGCCAATATTTGTACTGATTCAGAGCCATATTTAACTCCTTGACTATCCTACTGATGTATACACACATCCTGGAACAGTGCCACTAGGATGCCCATTTGACATATGTATATATATATATATATATATATATATATATATATATATATATATATAACCTACTGGCAGTCGCCAGTAGGTAGTTATAGTTAGAACCTTGTTATATTCAAAAAGCGTTTTTTCTTTTGCCAGTATCTTTGGCGTTGTTTGACGAATCTTTGCAAAATTTTCAAAACTAATGGGGCGCTCCAGTCAGCTCCTATCTTGAAAGTTTCGGGGTGATTAATCAAGTGGAGCCCGAGAAAAAAGGGGGGTACCAAAACTCATTTTCTCCATGTTAATTACCATAGGAAACTTTAGACAAGGCTACAGCCCGAACTGCTGAACTGATTTACATCAAATTTGGCAAAAAGGTAGGTCTTGGTTCAGAAAGCAACCTTTTTTTTAAATGTTGTAAATCCGTTCAGTAGTTCGTGAGAAATTCATAAATACAAAAATATTAGTATCTGGTGACCGTGGTGGATTCGCGAACCCTCCTGATCACGAGCTGACTTGTGATTGGCTGCCAACAGGGCAAACCAGGAAGTGTTGGCAGCCATCTTATGACTCGGTTGAACCGAGTCACAAGAAAAAAGGTTAAAAAAAACAAAATGGGGTAGGGTAGAAACACCCTGACCCCGAGGGCCAAAAAAAGCATTAATAAAAAAAAAACGGCGGGATTCGCGTAGGGTCCCCGAATCCGGCCCAAAAAAAACAAAGCTCAGTCTCCTGCGCTTCGTTTGTTCTAAGCCCCCGGGGGCAAAGTATAATTAGGTATCGTGGGCCCTGCAGGGCCCCCGCTGCCCCGTGGACCGTCCCATCCCCATTCCCACTCGCTATCCAACACTTTCACTAATGTTGCACGCACTGGAGTGAGAATAGTAATTTTTACCCCCCGCTATCCAACACTTTCCCTACAGTTGCATTCGCTGGAGTGGGAATAGTAATTTTTACACACCCACTATCCAACACTTTCCCTACTGTTGCATTTGCTGGAGTGGAAATAGTAAATTATTCCCCTACGCTATCCAACATTTTCCCTACTGTTACACCTGGTGGAGTGGGAATAGAAAATTATTCCCACCCGCTATCCAACACTTTCCCTACTGTTGCACTCACTACAGTGGGAATAGTAATTTTACCCCCGCTATCCAACACTTTCCCTACTGTTGCACTCACTGGAGTGGGAATAGTAATTTTTAGATATCCGCTATCCAACACTTTCCCTAGTGTTGCACTCATTGGAGTGGGAATAGTAATTTTTACCCACCCGCTATCCAACACTTTCCCTACTGTTGCATTTGCTGGAGTGGGAATATTAATTTTTACCTCTAAACTATCCAACACTTTCTCTACTGTTGCACTCAGTGGAGTGGGAATAGTAATTTTTACAAACCCGCTATCCAACACTTACCCTACTGTTGCATTTGCTGGAGTGGGAATAGTAATTTTTACCCTACGGTATCCAACACTTTCCCTACTGTTGCAATAACTGGAGTGGGAATAGTAATTTTAACCCCTCCACTATCCAACACTTTCCCTACTGTTACACTTTGTGGAGTGGAAATAGTACATTATTCCCTTCCGCTATCCAACACTTTCCCTACTGTTGCACTTGCTGGAGTGGGAATAGTAAATGATTCCCCTCCGCTATCCAAAACTTTACCTACTGTTGCAGTTTTTTGGAGTGGGAATAGTAATTTTATTCCCTACGCTATCCAACATTTTCCTATTGTTATAGTTAATGTAGTGTAAAATATTTTTTATAAACAAATATTAATTTTAATATTTTAATTTATTATATATATAATTTATTTTTATATTTATATTACAGCTTTATGTATATATATGTATTTATACTTTTTATTATGTTTCTAACATTTTATAATCAAATACAATAATTATTTATTAATATTTTTAAGTTAATATATATGTAACAAAAATTAAAATATGTATGTTTTTTATATATTACATTTATTGTTTATCATTTTTAACTATTTTAAATAATTGTATCTATGTTTTTATTAATTATATTTATTTTAAAATTAATTTTACATTATTTTTAAGACATTTAAAAAAAACGATATTTTATACAACGATATTTTAAACAACGATATTTTGGTTTCGATATTTTTGTACTTACCTTTGTAGAGATAGGATGTCGATATTCTGTCCATCGATATTCTGGACTCGATATTGTTGTAGGTCGATATTTGGTCCGTCGATATTATGTCAGTGATCCGTTAAATTGGTACTAATGGTGTGCAAACAACTCTAGCTTGTTTCTGTGCCTCTCTTCCCTCTTTCTGCATTTCTCTTGCTTCTTTCTGCACCTTTCTTCCTTTTTCTGCACTTCTCCTGCCTTTTTCTGCACATCTCTTCCGCTTTCTTCACCTCCCTTCTTTGTGCACCTCTCTTGCCACTTTCTGTACCTTTGTTGCTTCTTCCTACACTTCTCTTGCCTCTTTCTGCAACCTCTTCCCTCTTTCTGCACCTCTCTTGCCTCTTTCTGCACCTCTATTGCCTCGTTGTATACTTCTCTTGCCTCTTTCTGCACCTCTCTTTCTTCTTTCTGCACTTGTCTTGCTTCTTTCTGCACCTCTCTTGCCTCTTTCTGCACCTCTTTTGCTTCTTTCTGCATTTCTCTTGCCTCTTTCTGTACCCCTTTTGCTTCTTTCTGCACTCTCGCCTCTTTCTGTAGTTCTCTTGCCTCCTGCACCTCTGTTGCTTCTTTCTGCCCTTCTCTTGCCTCTTTCTGCACCCCTCTTGTCTCTTTCTGTACCTAACTTGCGTCTTTTTGCAGCTCTCTTGCTTCTTTCTGCACCTCTCTTGCCTTTTTCTGCACCTCACTTGCCTCTTTCTGCACTTCTCTTGCTTTTTTTTGCACCTCTCATATCTTTCTGCAACTCTCTTTTCTGTTTCATCACTTCTCTTGCTTCTTTCTGCACTTTTGTTGCTTCTTTCAGCACTTCTCTTGCCTCTTTCAGCACACCTCTTGCCTATTTCTGCACCTCTCTACCCTGTTTCTGCACCTCTGTTGCTTCCTTCTACACCTCTCTTGCCTGTTTCTACACCTCTCTTCCCTCTTTCCACACCACTCTTGCCTCTTTATGCACTCCTGTTCCCTCTTTCTGCAAATCGCTTGCCTGTTTCTGCAACTCTCTTGCCTCTTTCTGCAGTTCTCTGGCCAATTTCTTCACCTCTGTTGCTTCTTTGTGTACTTCTCTTGCGTCTTTCTTCACCCCTCTTGCCTCTTTCTCCACCTCGCCTGGTTCTTTCTGCACATCGCTTGCTTCTTTCTGCACCTGTCTTGCAAATTTCTGCACGCCTCTTGCCTTTTTCTGTACCTCTCTTGCCTCTGTCTGCAACCATCTTGCCTATTTCTGCACATATTTTGCTTCTTTCCACACTTCTCTTGCCTCTTTCTGCACCCTTCTTGCCTCTTTCTGCACCTCTGTTGCTTCTTTCTGCACTTCTTGTGCCTCTTTCTGCACCTCTGTTGCTTATTTATGCACTTCTATTGTCTCTTTCTTCACCCATCGTGCCTCTTTCTGCACCTCTGTTGCTGCTTTCTGCACTTCTCTAGCTTCTTTCTGCACCGCTCTTGCAAATTTCTGCACCCCTCCTGCCTCTTTCTGCTCCTCTCTTGCCTCTTTCGTCAACCCTCTTGCCGCTTTCTGCACCTCTTTTCCTTCTATATGCACTTCTCCTGCCTCTTTCTGCATCCCTGCTGCCTCTTTCTGCACCTCTGCTCGTTCTTTCTGCACTGCTCTTGCTTCTGTCTACAACTCTCTTGCAAATTTCTGCACCCCACTTGCCTCTTTCTGCACCTCTGTTGGTTCTTTTTGCACCTCTCTTGCCTCTGTCTGCACCCCTGTTCCCTCTTTCTGCACCTCTTTTGCCTGTTTCTGCAACTCTCTTGCCTCTTTTTGTACCTTTCCTGCTTCCTTCTGCACTTCTCTTGCCTCTTTCTTCACCCCTCTTGCCCATTTCTGCACCTCTGTTGCTTCTTTTTGCACTTCTCCTGCTTCTTCCTACACCTATCTTGCTTCTTTCTGCACCCTTTTTCCCTCTTTCTGCACCGTTAATCCCTCTTTGTGCACCTCTCTTGCCTATTTCTGCAACTCTCTTGCCTCTTTCTGCACTTTCCTTGCCTCTTTCTGCACCTCTGTTGCTTCCTTCTGCACTTCTCTTGCTTCTTTCTGTACCCCTCTTGCCTCCTTCTGCACCTATGTTGTTTACTTCTGCACTGCTCTTGCTTTTTTCTGCACTTCTCTTGCAAATTTCTGCACCCCTCTTGCCTCTTTCACACCCCTCTTGCTTCCTTCTGCACCTCTGTTGGTTCTTTCTGCAATGCTCTTGCTTCTTTCTGCAACTCTTTTGCCTGCTTCTGCAACTTTCTTGCCTGTTTCTGCACTTCTCTTGCCTCCTTCTGCAACCCTCTTGCCTCTTTCTGCACCTCTGATGCTTATTTCTGCACTTCTCTTCCACTTTCTGCACCTCCCTTCTTTATGCACCTCTCTTGCCACATTCTGTACCTCTGTTGCTTCTTCCTGAACTTCTCTTGCCTCTTTCTACACCCTCTTCCCTCTTTCTGCACCTCTCTTGCCTCTTTCTGCACCTCTCTTGCCTCTTTGTACACTTCTCTTGCCTCTTTCTGCACCTCACTTTCCTCTTTCTGCACTTCTCTTGCTTCTTTCTGCACCTCTCTTGCTTCTTTATGCAACCTGCTTCCCTCTTTCTGCACCTCTGTTGCCTGTTTCTGCACCTCTATTACCTCTTTCTGCACTTCTCTTGCCTCTTTCTGCACTCCTCTTGCCTCTTTCTGCTCCTCTTTTGGTTCTTTCTGCATTTCTCTTGCTGCTTTCTGCACCCCTTTTGCTTCTTTTCTGCACTCTCGCCTCTTTCTGTAGTTCTATTGCCTCCTTCTGCACCTCTGTTGCTTCTTTCTGCACTTCTCTTGCCTCTTTCTGTACCCTCTTGTCTGTTTCTGCACCTAACTTGCGTCTTTTGCAGCTCTCTTGCCTCTTTCTGCACTTCTCTTGCCTTTTTCTGCACCTCATTTGCCTCTTTCTGCACTTCTCTTGCTTTGTTTGCACCTCTCATATCTTTCTGCAACACTCTTGTCTGTTTCATCACTTCTCTTGCCTCTTTCTGCACCCCTTTTGCCTCTTTCTGCACCTCTGTTTCTTCTTTATGCACTTCTTGTGCCTCTTTCTGCACCTGTGTTGCTTATTTCTGCACTTCTCTTTCTTCTTTCTGCATCCCTCTTGCCTCTTTCTGCACCTCTGTTGATTATTTCTGCACTTCTCTTACTTCTTTCTGCACCTCTCTTGCCTCTTTCTGCTCGTCTCTTGCCTCTTTCGGCAACCCTCTTGCCTCTTTCTGCACCTCTGTTGGTTCTTTCTGCACTGCTCTTGCTTCTGTCTGCAATTCTCTTGAAAATTTCTGCACCCATCTTGCCTCTTTCTGCACCTCTGTTGGTTCTTTCTGCACCTCTCTTGCCTCTGTCTGCACCCTGTTCCCTCTTTCTGCACCTCTTTTGCCTGTTTCTGCAACTCTCTTGCCTCTTTCTGCACTTTTCTTGCCTCTTTCTGCACCTCTGTTGCTTCCTTCTGCACTTCTATTGCCTCTTTCTGCACCCCTCTTGCCTCTTTCTGCACCTCTGTTGCTTCTTTCTTCACTTCTCTTTCTTCTTCCTACACCTATCTTGCTTCTTTCTGCACCCCTCCTGCCTATTTCTGCACCGTTCATCCCTCTTTGTGCACCTCTCTTGCCTCTTTCTGCATTTTTCTTGCCTCTTTCTGCACCTCTGTTGCTTCCTTCTGCACTTCTCTTGCCTCTTTCTGTACCCCTCTTGCCTCTTTCTCCACCTCTCTTGCCTCCTTCTGCACCTCTGTTGGTTCTTTCTGCACTGCTCTTGCTTCTTTCTGCAACTCTTTTGCCTGTTTCTGAAACCCTCTTGCCTCTTTCTGCACTTCTCTTGCCTCCTTCTGCACCTCTGTTGGTTCTTTCTGCACTTCTCTTGCCTCTTTCTGCACCCCTCTTGCCTCTTTCTGCACCTCTGATGCTTATTTCTGCACTTCTCTTGATTCTTTCTGTACACCTCTTGCTTCTTTCTGCACCCCTCTTGCCTCTTTCTGCACACCGCTTCCCTCATTCTGCACCTCTCTTGCCTCTTTCTGCACCACTGTTACTTATTTTAGCACCTCTCTTGCCTGTTTCTGCAACTCTCTTGCCGCTTTCTGCACTTTTGTTGCCTCTTTCTGTACCTCTGTTGCTTCTTTCTGTACTTCTCTTGCCTCTTTCTGCACCCCTCTTGCCTCTTTCGGCAGTTCTCTTGCCTCCTTCTGCACCACTATTGCTTCTTTCTGCACTTCTCCTGCCGCTTTCTGCACCCCTCTTCTCTGTTTCTGCACCTCTGTTGCTTCTTTCTGCACTGCTCTTGCTTCTCACTGGACCTCTCTTGCAACTTTCTGTACCTCTCTTGCATCTTTCTACACCCTCTTCCCTCTTTCTGCACCTCTCTTGCCTCTTTCTGCACCTCTCTTGCCTCTTTGTACACTTCTCTTGCCTCTTTCTGCACCTCACTTTCCTCTTTCTGCACTTCTCTTGCTTCTTTCTGCACCTCTCTTGCTTCTTTATGCAACCTGCTTCCCTCTTTCTGCACCTCTGTTGCCTGTTTCTGCACCTCTCTTACCTCTTTCTGCACTTCTCTTGCCTCTTTCTGCACTCCTCTTGCCTCTTTCTGCACCTCTTTTGGTTCTTTCTGCATTTCTCTTGCTGCTTTCTGCACCCCTTGTGCTTCTTTCTGCACTCTCGCCTCTTTCTGTAGTTCTATTTCCTCCTTCTGCACCTCTGTTGCTTCTTTCTGCACTTCTCTTGCCTCTTTCTGTACCCTCTTGTCTGTTTCTGCACCTAACTTGCGTCTTTTTGCAGCTCTCTTGCCTCTTTCTGCACCTCTCTTGCCTTTTTCTGCACCTCACTTGCCTCTTTCTGCACTTCTCTTGCTTTGTTTGCACCTCTCATATCTTTCTTCAACTCTCTTGTCTGTTTCATCACTTCTCTTGCTTCTTTCTGCACTTTTGTTGCTTCTTTCAGCACTTCTCCTGCCTCTTTCTGCACATCGCTTGCCTATTTCTGCACCACTCTACCCTGTCTCTGCCCCTCTGTTGCTTCTTTCTACACCTCTCTTGCCTGTTTCTACACCTCTCTTCCCTCTTTCCACACCACTCTTGCCTCTTTCTGCACCCATGTTCCCTCTTTCTGTACATCTCTTGCCTGTTTCTGCAACTCTCTTGCCTCTTTCTGCAGTTATCTGGCTTATTTCTGCACCTCTGTTGCTTCTTTGTGTACTTCTCTTGCCTCTTTCGTCACCCCTGTTGCCTCTTTCTCCACCTCACCTGGTTCTTTCTGCACTGCTCTTCTTTCTTTCTGCACCTGTCTTGCAAATTTCTGCAGCCCTCTTGCCTTTTTCTGTACCTCTCTTACCTCTGTCTGCAACCCTCTTGCCTATTTCTGCACATCTTTTGCTTCTTTCCGCTCTTCTCTTGCCTCTTTCTGCACCCCTTTTGCCTCTTTCTGCACCTCTGTTGCTTCTTTATGCACTTCTTGTGCCTCTTTCTGCACCTGTGTTGCTTATTTCTGCACTTCTCTTGCTTCTTTCTGCACCCCTCTTGCCTCTTTCTGCACCTCTGTTGATTCTTTCTGCACTTCTCTTGCTTCTTTCTGCACCTCTCTTGCCTCTTTCTGCTCGTCTCTTGCCTCTTTCGGCAACCCTCTTGCCTCTTTCTGCACCTCTGTTGGTTCTTCTGCACTGCTCTTGCTTCTGTCTGCAATTCTCTTGAAAATTTCTGCACCCATCTTGCCTCTTTCTGCACCTCTGTTGGTTCTTTCTGCACCTCTCTTGCCTCTGTCTGCACCCCGTTCCCTCTTTCTGCACCTCTTTTGCCTGTTTCTGCAACTCTCTTGCCTCTTTCTGCACTTTTCTTGCCTCTTTCTGCACCTCTGTTGCTTCCTTCTGCACTTCTATTGCCTCTTTTTGCACCCCTCTTGCCTCTTTATGCACCTCTGTTGCTTCTTTCTTCACTTCTCTTGCTTCTTCCTACACCTATCTTGCTTCTTTCTGCACCCCTCCTGCCTATTTCTGCACCGTTCATCCCTCTTTGTGCACCTCTCTTGCCTCTTTCTGCATTTTTCTTGCCTCTTTATGCACCTCTGTTGCTTCCTTCTGCACTTCTCTTGCCTTTTTCTGTGCCCCTCTTGCCTCTTTCTCCACCTCTCTTGCCTCCTTCTGCACCTCTGTTGGTTCTTTCTGCACTGCTCTTGCTTCTTTCTGCAACTCTTTTGCCTGTTTCTGAAACCCTCTTGCCTCTTTCTGCACTTCTCTTGCCTCCTTCTGCACCTCTGTTGGTTCTTTCTGCACTTCTCTTGCTTCTTTCTGTACACCTCTTGCTTCTTTCTGCACCCCTCTTGCCTCTTTCTGCACACCGCTTCCCTCATTCTGCAACTCTCTTGCCTCTTTCTGCACCACTGTTACTTATTTTAGCACCTCTCTTGCCTGTTTCTGCAACTCTCTTGCCGCTTTCTGCACTTTTCTTGCCTCTTTCTGTACCTCTGTTGCTTCTTTCTGTACTTCTCCTGCCTCTTTCTGCACCCCTCTTGCCTCTTTTGGCAGTTCTCTTGCCTCCTTCTGCACCTCTATTGCTTCTTTCTGCACTTCTCCTGCCGCTTTCTGCACCCCTCTTCTCTGTTTCTGCACCTCTGTTGCTCCTTTCTGCACTGCTCTTGCTTCTCACTGGACCTCTCTTGCAACTTTCTGTACCCCTCTTGCCTCTTTCTGCACCCCTATTGCCTCCTTCTGCACCTCTTTTTGTTCTTTCTGCACTGCTCTTGCTTCTTTCTGCACCTCTTTTGCCTGTTTCTGTAACTCTCCTAACTCTTTCTGCACTTCTCTTGCCTCCTTCTGCACCTCTGATGCTTCTTTCTGCACTTCTCTTGCCTTGTTTTGCACCCCTGTTGCCTCTTTCTGCACCTCTGTTGCTTCTTTCTGCACCTCTCTCGCTTCTTTCTGCAGAACTCTTGCTTCTTTCTGCACCCCTCTTGCCTATTTCTGCACCTTTCTTCCCTCTTTATGCAACTCTCTTGCCTCTTTCTGCACCACTGTTCCCTTTTTCTGTACCTCTCTTACCTGTTTCTGCAACTCTCTTGCCTTTGTCTGCAGTTCTCTTGTCTCCTACTGCACCTCTGCTGCTTCTTTCTGCACTTCTCTTGCCTCTTTTTGCACCCTCTTGTCTGTTTCTGCACCTCTATTGGTTGTTTCTGCACAACTCTTGCTTCTTTCTGCACCTCTCTTGCACATTTCTGCATCCCTCTTGCCTCTTTCTGTATCCCTCTTGCCTCCTTCTGCCCTCCGTTGGTTCTTTCTGCACTGCTCTTGCTTGTTTCTGCACCTCTTTTGCCTGTTCCTACAAATCTCTTGTCTCTTTCTGCACTTCTCTTGCCTCCTTCTGCACCTCTGTTGCTTCTTTCTGCACTTCTCTTGCCTCTTTCTGTACCCCTGTTACCTTTGTCACCACCTCTCTTGCCTGTTTCTGCAACTCCCTTGCCTCTTTCTGCAGTTCTCTTGTCTCCTTCTGCACCTCTGTTGCTTCTTTCTGAATTTCTCTTGCCTCTTTTTGCACCCCTCTTTGCCTCTTTCTATACCTCTGTTGCTTCTTTCTGCACCCCTTTTGCCTCTTTCTGCACCCTTCGTCCCTCTTTCTGCACCTCTCTTGCCTCTTTGTGCACCCCTGTTCTCTTTGTTTGCACCTCGCTTGACTGATTCTGCAACTCTCTTGCCTCTTTCTGCAGTTCTCTTGCCTCCTTCTGCACCTCTGTTGCTTCTTTCTGCACTTATCTTGCCTCTATCTGCACCCCTCTTGTCTGTTTCTGCACCTCTGTTGCTTCTTTCTGCACTGCTCTTGCTTCTTTATGGACCTCTTTTACAAATTTCTGTACCACTCTTGCCTCTTTCTGCACCCTCTTGCCTCCCTCTGCACCTCTGTTGGTTCTTTCTGCACTGCTCTTACTTTTTTCTGCAACTCTTTTGCCTGTTTCTGCAACTCTCCTACCTCGTTCTGCACTTCTCTTGCCTCCTTCTGCACCTCTGTTGCTTCTTTCTGCACCTCTCTTGCTTCTTTCTGCTCTGCTCTTGCTTCTTTCTGTACCCCCTTACCTATTTCTACACCCTTCTTTCCTCTTTCTGCAATTATATTGCCTCTTTCTGCACCCCTTTTCCCTTTTTCTATACCTCTCTTACCTGTTTCTGCAGCTCTCTTCTTTTTTCTGCAGTTCTCTTGTCTCCTTCTGCACCTCTGCTGCTTCTTTCTGCACTTCTCTTGCCTCTTTCTGCGCCCCTCTTGTCTGTTTCTGCACCTCTGTTGGATTTTTCTGCACTGCTCTTGCTTCTTTCTGCACCTCTCTTGCCTCTTTCTGCACCCCTCTTGCCTCTTTCTGCACCTCTGTTGCTTCTTTCTGCACTTCTCTTGCTTCTTTCTGCACCTCTGTTGCTTCTTTCTGCACCCCTCTTGCCTCTCTCTGCACCCTTCGTCCCTCTCTCTGCACCTCTCTTGCCTCTTTCTGCACCCCTGTTCCCTTTTGTTGCACCTCTCTTGACTGTTTCTGCAACTCTCTTGCCTCTTTCTGCAGTTCTCTTGTCTCCTTCTGCACCTCTATTGCTTCTTTCTGCACTTCTCCTGCCGCTTTCTGCACCCTCTTGTCTGTTTCTGCACCTCTGTTGCTTCTTTCTGCACTGCTCTTTCTTCTTTCTGGACCTCTCTTGCAAATTTCTGTACCCCTCTTGCCTCTTTATGCACCCCTCTTGCCTCCTTCCGCACCTCTGTTGGTTCTTTCTGCACTTCTCTTGCCTCCTTCTGCACCTCTGTTGCTTCTTTATGCACTTCTCTTGAATTATGTTGCACCCCTGTTGCCTCTTTCTGCACCTCTGTTGCTTCTTTCTGCACCTCTGTTGCTTCTTTCTGCACAACTCTTGCTTCTTTCTGCACCTCTCTTGCCTCTTTCTGAACCCCTCTTCCCTCTTTCTGCAACTCTCTTGCCTCTTTCTGCACCACTATTCCCTCTTTCTGTACCACTCTTACCTGTTTCTGCAACTCTCTTGCCTTTTTCTGCATGTCTCTTGTCTCCTTCTGCACCTCTGCTGCTTCTTTCTGCACTTCTCTTGCCTCTTTCTGCACCCCTCTTGTCTGTTTCTGCACCTCTGTTGGTTGTTTCTGCACAACTCTTGCTTCTCTCTGCACCTCTCTTGCACATTTCTGCATCCCTCTTGCCTCTTTCTGTATCCCTCTTGCCTCCTTCTGCCCCTCCGTTGGTTCTTTCTGCACTGCTCTTGCTTGTTTCTGCACCTCTTTTGCCTCTTTCACACCCCTCTTGCTTCCTTCTGCACCTCTGTTGGTTCTTTCTGCAATGCTCTTGCTTCTTTCTGCACTTCTCTTGCAAATTTCTGCACCCCTCTTGCCTCTTTCACACCCCTCTTGCTTCCTTCTGCACCTCTGTTGGTTCTTTCTGCAATGCTCTTGCTTCTTTCTGCAACTCTTTTGCCTGCTTCTGCAACTTTCTTGCCTGTTTCTGCACTTCTCTTGCCTCCTTCTGCAACCCTCTTGCCTCTTTCTGCACCTCTGATGCTTATTTCTGCACTTCTCTTCCACTTTCTGCACCTCTCTTCTTTATGCACCTCTCTTGCCACATTCTGTACCTCTGTTGCTTCTTCCTGAACTTCTCTTGCCTCTTTCTACACCCTCTTCCCTCTTTCTGCACCTCTCTTGCCTCTTTCTGCACCTCTCTTGCCTCTTTGTGCACTTCTCTTGCCTCTTTCTGCACCTCACTTTCCTCTTTCTGCACTTCTCTTGCTTCTTTCTGCACCTCTCTTGCTTCTTTCTGCAACCTGCTTCCCTCTTTCTGCACCTCTGTTGCCTGTTTCTGCACCTCTCTTACCTCTTTCTGCACTTCTCTTGCCTCTTTCTGCACTCCTCTTGCCTCTTTCTGCTCCTCTTTTGGTTCTTTCTGCATTTCTCTTGCTGCTTTCTGCACCCCTTTTGCTTCTTTCTGCACTCTCGCCTCTTTCTGTAGTTCTATTGCCTCCTTCTGCACCTCTGTTGCTTCTTTCTGCACTTCTCTTGCCTCTTTCTGTACCCTCTTGTCTGTTTCTGCACCTAACTTGCGTCTTTTTGCAGCTCTCTTGCCTCTTTCTGCACTTCTCTTGCCTTTTTCTGCACCTCATTTGCCTCTTTCTGCACTTCTCTTGCTTTGTTTGCACCTCTCATATCTTTCTGCAACACTCTTGTCTGTTTCATCACTTCTCTTGCCTCTTTCTGCACCCCTTTTGCCTCTTTCTGCACCTCTGTTTCTTCTTTATGCACTTCTTGTGCCTCTTTCTGCACCTGTGTTGCTTATTTCTGCACTTCTCTTTCTTCTTTCTGCATCCCTCTTGCCTCTTTCTGCACCTCTGTTGATTATTTCTGCACTTCTCTTACTTCTTTCTGCACCTCTCTTGCCTCTTTCTGCTCGTCTCTTGCCTCTTTCGGCAACCCTCTTGCCTCTTTCTGCACCTCTGTTGGTTCTTTCTGCACTACTCTTGCTTCTGTCTGCAATTCTCTTGAAAATTTCTGCACCCATCTTGCCTCTTTCTCCACCTCTGTTGGTTCTTTCTGCACCTCTCTTGCCTCTGTCTGCACCCTGTTCCCTCTTTCTGCACCTCTTTTGCCTGTTTCTGCAACTCTCTTGCCTCTTTCTGCACTTTTCTTGCCTCTTTCTGCACCTCTGTTGCTTCCTTCTGCACTTCTATTGCCTCTTTCTGCACCCTCTTGCCTCTTTCTGCACCTCTGTTGCTTCTTTCTTCACTTCTCTTTCTTCTTTCTGCACCTATCTTGCTTCTTTCTGCACCCCTCCTGCCTATTTCTGCACCGTTCATGCCTCTTTGTGCACCTCTCTTGCCTCTTTCTGCATTTTTCTTGCCTCTTTCTGCACCTCTGTTGCTTCCTTCTGCACTTCTCTTGCCTCTTTCTGTACCCTCTTGCCTCTTTCTCCACCTCTCTTGCCTCCTTCTGCACCTCTGTTGGTTCTTTCTGCACTGCTCTTGCTTCTTTCTGCAACTCTTTTGCCTGTTTCTGAAACCCTCTTGCCTCTTTCTGCACTTCTCTTGCCTCCTTCTGCACCTCTGTTGGTTCTTTCTGCACTTCTCTTGCCTCTTTCTGCACCCCTCTTGCCTCTTTCTGCACCTCTGATGCTTATTTCTGCACTTCTCTTGATTCTTTCTGTACACCTCTTGCTTCTTTCTGCACCCTCTTGCCTCTTTCTGCACCGCTTCTCTCATTCTGCACCTCTCTTGCCTCTTTCTGCACCTCTGTTACTTATTTCTAGCACCTCTCTTGCCTGTTTCTGCAACTCTCTTGCCGCTTTCTGCACTTTTGTTGCCTCTTTCTGTACCTCTGTTGCTTCTTTCTGTACTTCTCTTGCCTCTTTCTGCACCCCTCTTGCCTCTTTCGGCAGTTCTCTTGCCTCCTTCTGCACCACTATTGCTTCTTTCTGCACTTCTCCTGCCGCTTTCTGCACCCTCTTCTCTGTTTCTGCACCTCTGTTGCTTCTTTCTGCACTGCTCTTGCTTCTCACTGGACCTCTCTTGCAACTTTCTGTACCTCTCTTGCATCTTTCTACACCCTCTTCCCTCTTTCTGCACCTCTCTTGCCTCTTTCTGCACCTCTCTTGCCTCTTTGTACACTTCTCTTGCCTCTTTCTGCACCTCACTTTCCTCTTTCTGCACTTCTCTTGCTTCTTTCTGCACCTCTCTTGCTTCTTTATGCAACCTGCTTCCCTCTTTCTGCACCTCTGTTGCCTGTTTCTGCACCTCTTTTACCTCTTTCTGCACTTCTCTTGCCTCTTTCTGCACTCCTCTTGCCTCTTTCTGCACCTCTTTTGGTTCTTTCTGCATTTCTCTTGCTGCTTTCTGCACCCCTTGTTGCTTCTTTCTGCACTCTCGCCTCTTTCTGTAGTTCTATTTCCTCCTTCTGCACCTCTGTTGCTTCTTTCTGCACTTCTCTTGCCTCTTTCTGTACCCTCTTGTCTGTTTCTGCACCTATACTTGCGTCTTTCTGCAGCTCTCTTGCCTCTTTCTGCACCTCTCTTGCCTTTTTCTGCACCTCACTTGCCTCTTTCTGCACTTCTCTTGCTTTGTTTGCACCTCTCATATCTTTCTTCAACTCTCTTGTCTGTTTCATCACTTCTCTTGCTTCTTTCTGCACTTTTGTTGCTTCTTTCAGCACTTCTCCTGCCTCTTTCTGCACATCTGCTTGCCTATTTCTGCACCACTCTACCCTGTCTCTGCCCCTCTGTTGCTTCTTTCTACACCTCTCTTGCCTGTTTCTACACTCTCTTCCCTCTTTCTGCACCACTCTTGCCTCTTTCTGCACCCATGTTCCCTCTTTCTGTACATCTCTTGCCTGTTTCTGCAACTCTCTTGCCTCTTTCTGCAGTTATCTGGCTTATTTCTGCACCTCTGTTGCTTCTTTGTGTACTCTCTCTTGCCTCTTTCGTCACCCCTGTTGCCTCTTTCTCCACCTCGCTCTGGTTCTTTCTGCACTGCTCTTCTTTCTTTCTGCACCTGTCTTGCAAATTTCTGCAGCCCTCTTGCCTTTTTCTGTACCTCTCTTACCTCTGTCTGCAACCCTCTTGCCTATTTCTGCACATCTTTTGCTTCTTTCCGCTCTTCTCTTGCCTCTTTCTGCACCCCTTTTGCCTCTTTCTGCACCTCTGTTGCTTCTTTATGCACTTCTTGTGCCTCTTTCTGCACCTGTGTTGCTTATTTCTGCACTTCTCTTGCTTCTTTCTGCACCCCTCTTGCCTCTTTCTGCACCTCTGTTGATTCTTTCTGCACTTCTCTTGCTTCTTTCTGCACCTCTCTTGCCTCTTTCTGCTCGTCTCTTGCCTCTTTCGGCAACCCTCTTGCCTCTTTCTGCACCTCTGTTGGTTCTTCTGCACTGCTCTTGCTTCTGTCTGCAATTCTCTTGAAAATTTCTGCACCCATCTTGCCTCTTTCTGCACCTCTGTTGGTTCTTTCTGCACCTCTCTTGCCTCTGTCTGCACCCCCATTCCCTCTTTCTGCACCTCTGTTGCCTGTTTCTGCAACTCTCTTGCCTCTTTCTGTACTTTTCTTGCCTCTTTCTGCACCTCTGTTGCTTCCTTCTGCACTTCTATTGCCTCTTTTTGCACCCCTCTTGCCTCTTTATGCACCTCTGTTGCTTCTTTCTTCACTTCTCTTGCTTCTTCCTACACCTATCTTGCTTCTTTCTGCACCCCTCCTGCCTATTTCTGCACCGTTCATCCCTCTTTGTGCACCTCTCTTGCCTCTTTCTGCATTTTCTTGCCTCTTTATGCACCTCTGTTGCTTCCTTCTGCACTTCTCTTGCCTCTTTCTGTGCCCCTCTTGCCTCTTTCTCCACCTCTCTTGCCTCCTTCTGCACCTCTGTTGGTTCTTTCTGCACTGCTCTTGCTTCTTTCTGCAACTCTTTTGCCTGTTTCTGAAACCCTCTTGCCTCTTTCTGCACTTCTCTTGCCTCCTTCTGCACCTCTGTTGGTTCTTTCTGCACTTCTCTTGCTTCTTTCTGTACACTCTCTTGCTTCTTTCTGCACCCCTCTTGCCTCTTTCTGCACACTGCTTCCCTCATTCTGCAACTCTCTTGCCTCTTTCTGCACCACTGTTACTTATTTTAGCACCTCTCTTGCCTGTTTCTGCAACTCTCTTGCCGCTTTCTGCACTTTTCTTGCCTCTTTCTGTACCTCTGTTGCTTCTTTCTGTACTTCTCCTGCCTCTTTCTGCACCCCTCTTGCCTCTTTTGGCAGTTCTCTTGCCTCCTTCTGCACCTCTATTGCTTCTTTCTGCACTTCTCCTGCCGCTTTCTGCACCCCTCTTCTCTGTTTCTGCACCTCTGTTGCTCCTTTCTGCACTGCTCTTGCTTCTCACTGGACCTCTCTTGCAACTTTCTGTACCCCTCTTGCCTCTTTCTGCACCCCTATTGCCTCCTTCTGCACCTCTTTTGTTCTTTCTGCACTGCTCTTGCTTCTTTCTGCACCTCTTTTGCCTGTTTCTGTAACTCTCTTAACTCTTTCTGCACTTCTCTTGCCTCCTTCTGCACCTCTGATGCTTCTTTCTGCACTTCTCTTGCCTTGTTTTGCACCCCTGTTGCCTCTTTCTGCACCTCTGTTGCTTCTTTCTGCACCTCTCTCGCTTCTTTCTGCAGAACTCTTGCTTCTTTCTGCACCCCTCTTGCCTATTTCTGCACCTTTCTTCCCTCTTTATGCAACTCTCTTGCCTCTTTCTGCACCACTGTTCCCTTTTTCTGTACCTCTCTTACCTGTTTCTGCAACTCTCTTGCCTTTGTCTGCAGTTCTCTTGTCTCCTACTGCACCTCTGCTGCTTCTTTCTGCACTTCTCTTGCCTCTTTCTGCACCCTCTTGTCTGTTTCTGCACCTCTATTGGTTGTTTCTGCACAACTCTTGCTTCTTTCTGCACCTCTCTTGCACATTTCTGCATCCCTCTTGCCTCTTTCTGTATCCCTCTTGCCTCCTTCTGCCCTCCGTTGGTTCTTTCTGCACTGCTCTTGCTTGTTTCTGCACCTCTTTTGCCTGTTCCTACAAATCTCTTGTCTCTTTCTGCACTTCTCTTGCCTCCTTCTGCACCTCTGTTGCTTCTTTCTGCACTTCTCTTGCCTCTTTCTGTACCCCTGTTACCTTTGTCACCACCTCTCTTGCCTGTTTCTGCAACTCCCTTGCCTCTTTCTGCAGTTCTCTTGTCTCCTTCTGCACCTCTGTTGCTTCTTTCTGAATTTCTCTTGCCTCTTTTTGCACCCCTCTTTGCCTCTTTCTATACCTCTGTTGCTTCTTTCTGCACCCTTTTGCCTCTTTCTGCACCCTTCGTCCCTCTTTCTGCACCTCTCTTGCCTCTTTGTGCACCCCTGTTCTCTTTGTTTGCACCTCGCTTGCCTGATTCTGCAACTCTCTTGCCTCTTTCTGCAGTTCTCTTGCCTCCTTCTGCACCTCTGTTGCTTCTTTCTGCACTTATCTTGCCTCTATCTGCACCCCTCTTGTCTGTTTCTGCACCTCTGTTGCTTCTTTCTGCACTGCTCTTGCTTCTTTATGGACCTCTTTTACAAATTTCTGTACCACTCTTGCCTCTTTCTGCACCCCTCTTGCCTCCCTCTGCACCTCTGTTGGTTCTTTCTGCACTGCTCTTACTTTTTTCTGCAACTCTTTTGCCTGTTTCTGCAACTCTCCTACCTCGTTCTGCACTTCTCTTGCCTCCTTCTGCACCTCTGTTGCTTCTTTCTGCACCTCTCTTGCTTCTTTCTGCTCTGCTCTTGCTTCTTTCTGTACCCCCTTACCTATTTCTACACCCTTCTTTCCTCTTTCTGCAATTATATTGCCTCTTTCTGCACCCCTTTTCCCTTTTTCAATACCTCTCTTACCTGTTTCTGCAGCTCTCTTCTTTTTTCTGCAGTTCTCTTGTCTCCTTCTGCACCTCTGCTGCTTCTTTCTGCACTTCTCTTGCCTCTTTCTGCGCCCCTCTTGTCTGTTTCTGCACCTCTGTTGGATTTTTCTGCACTGCTCTTGCTTCTTTCTGCACCTCTCTTGCCTCTTTCTGCACCCCTCTTGCCTCTTTCTGCACCTCTGTTGCTTCTTTCTGCACTTCTCTTGCTTCTTTCTGCACCTCTGTTGCTTCTTTCTGCACCCCTCTTGCCTCTCTCTGCAGCCTTCGTCCCTCTCTCTGCACCTCTCTTGCCTCTTTCTGCACCCCTGTTCCCTTTTGTTGCACCTCTCTTGACTGTTTCTGCAACTCTCTTGCCTCTTTCTGCAGTTCTCTTGTCTCCTTCTGCACCTCTATTGCTTCTTTCTGCACTTCTCCTGCCGCTTTCTGCACCCTCTTGTCTGTTTCTGCACCTCTGTTGCTTCTTTCTTTCTGCACTGCTCTTTCTTCTTTCTGGACCTCTCTTGCAAATTTCTGTACCCCTCTTGCCTCTTTATGCACCCCTCTTGCCTCCTTCCGCACCTCTGTTGGTTCTTTCTGCACTTCTCTTGCCTCCTTCTGCACCTCTGTTGCTTCTTTATGCACTTCTCTTGAATTATGTTGCACCCCTGTTGCCTCTTTCTGCACCTCTGTTGCTTCTTTCTGCACCTCTCTTGCTTCTTTCTGCACAACTCTTGCTTCTTTCTGCACCCCTCTTGCCTATTTCTGCACCCTTCTTCCCTCTTTCTGCAACTCTCTTGCCTCTTTCTGCACCACTATTCCCTTTTTCTGTACCACTCTTACCTGTTTCTGCAACTCTCTTGCCTTTTTCTGCATGTCTCTTGTCTCCTACCGCACCTCTGCTGCTTCTTTCTGAACTTCTCTTGCCTCTTTCTGCACCCCTCTTGTCTGTTTCTGCACCTCTGTTGGTTGTTTCTGCACAACTCTTGCTTCTCTCTGCACCTCTCTTGCACATTTCTGCATCCCTCTTGCCTCTTTCTGTATCCCTCTTGCCTCCTTCTGCCCCTCCGTTGGTTCTTTCTGCACTGCTCTTGCTTGTTTCTGCACCTCTTTTGCCTGTTCCTACAAATCTCTTGTCTCTTTCTGCACTTCTCTTGTCTCCTTCTGCACCTCTGTTGCTTCTTTCTGCACTGCTCTTGCTTCTTTATGGACCTCTTTTACAAATTTCTGTACCACTCTTGCCTCTTTCTGCACCCCTCTTGCCTCCCTCTGCACCTCTGTTGGTTCTTTCTGCACTGCTCTTACTTTTTTCTGCAACTCTTTTGCCTGTTTCTGCAACTCTCCTACCTCGTTCTGCACTTCTCTTGCCTCCTTCTGCACCTCTGTTGCTTCTTTCTGCACCTCTCTTGCTTCTTTCTGCTCTGCTCTTGCTTCTTTCTGTACCCCCTTACCTATTTCTACACCCTTCTTTCCTCTTTCTGCAATTATATTGCCTCATTCTGCACCCCTGTTCCCTTTTTCTATACCTCTCTTACCTGTTTCTGCAGCTCTCTTCTTTTTTCTGCAGTTCTCTTGTCTCCTTCTGCACCTCTGCTGCTTCTTTCTGCACTTCTCTTGCCTCTTTCTGCGCCCCTCTTGTCTGTTTCTGCACCTCTGTTGGATTTTTCTGCACTGCTCTTGCTTCTTTCTGCACCTCTCTTGCCTCTTTCTGCACCCCTCTTGCCTCTTTCTGCACCTCTGTTGCTTCTTTCTGCACTTCTCTTGCTTCTTTCTGCACCTCTGTTACTTCTTTCTGCACCCCTCTTGCCTCTTTCTGCACCCTTCGTCCCTCTCTCTGCACCTCTCTTGCCTCTTTCTGCACCCTGTTCCCTTTTGTTGCACCTCTCTTGACTGTTTCTGCAACTCTCTTGCCTCTTTCTGCAGTTCTCTTGTCTCCTTCTGCACCTCTATTGCTTCTTTCTGCACTTCTCCTGCCGCTTTCTGCACCCTCTTGTCTGTTTCTGCACCTCTGTTGCTTCTTTCTGCACTGCTCTTTCTTCTTTCTGGACCTCTCTTGCAAATTTCTGTACCCCTCTTGCCTCTTTATGCACCCCTCTTGCCTCCTTCCGCACCTCTGTTGGTTCTTTCTGCACTTCTCTTGCCTCCTTCTGCACCTCTGTTGCTTCTTTATGCACTTCTCTTGCCTTATGTTGCACCCCTGTTGCCTCTTTCTGCACCTCTGTTGCTTCTTTCTGCACCTCTCTTGCTTCTTTCTGCACAACTCTTGCTTCTTTCTGCACCCCTCTTGCCTATTTCTGCACCCTTCTTCCCTCTTTCTGCAACTCTCTTGCCTCTTTCTGCACCACTATTCCCTTTTTCTGTACCACTCTTACCTGTTTCTCCAACTCTCTTGCCTTTTTCTGCATGTCTCTTGTCTCCTACCGCACCTCTGCTGCTTCTTTCTGAACTTCTCTTGCCTCTTTCTGCACCCCTCTTGTCTGTTTCTGCACCTCTGTTGGTTGTTTCTGCACAACTCTTGCTTCTTTCTGCACCTCTCTTGCACATTTCTGCATCCCTCTTGCCTCTTTCTGTATCCCTCTTGCCTCCTTCTGCCCCTCCGTTGGTTCTTTCTGCACTGCTCTTGCTTGTTTCTGCACCTCTTTTGCCTGTTCCTACAAATCTCTTGTCTCTTTCTGCACTTCTCTTGCCTCCTTCTGCACCTCTGTTGCTTCTTTCTGCACTTCTCTTGCCTCTTTCTGTACCCCTGTTACCTTTGTCACCACCTCTCTTGCCTGTTTCTGCAACTCCCTTGCCTCTTTCTGCAGTTCTCTTGTCTCCTTCTGCACCTCTGTTGCTTCTTTCTGCATTTCTCTTGCCTCTTTTTGCACCTCTCTTGCCTCGTTCTATACCTCTGTTGCTTCTTTCTGCACCCCTTTTGCCTCTTTATGCACCCTTCGTCCCTCTTTCTGCACCTCTCTTGCCTCTTTGTGCACCCCTGTTCTCTTTTTTTGCACCTCGCTTGACTGATTCTGCAACTCTCTTGCCTCTTTCTGCAGTTCTCTTGCCTCCTTCTGCACCTCTGTTGCTTCTTTCTGCACTTCTCTTGCCTCTATCTGCACCCCTCTTGTCTGTTTCTGCACCTCTGTTGCTTCTTTCTGCACTGCTCTTGCTTCTTTAAGGACCTCTTTTACAAATTTCTGTACCACTCTTGCCTCTTTCTGCACCCCTCTTGCCTCCCTCTGCGCCTCTGTTGGTTCTTTCTGCACTGCTCTTACTTTTTTCTGCAACTCTTTTGCCTGTTTCTGCAACTCTCCTACCTCGTTCTGCACTTCTCTTGCCTCCTTCTGCACCTCTGTTGCTTCTTTCTGCACCTCTCTTGCTTCTTTCTGCTCTGCTCTTGCTTCTTTCTACAACCCCTTACCTATTTCTACACCCTTCTTTCCTCTTTCTGCAATTATATTGCCTCTTTCTGCACTCCTGTTCACTTTTTCTATACCTCTCTTACCTGTTTCTGCAGCTCTCTTACTTTTTTCTGCAGTTCTCTTGTCTCCTTCTGCACCTCTGCTGCTTCTTTCTGCACTTCTCTTGCCTCTTTCTGCGCCCCTCTTGTCTGTTTCTGCACCTCTGTTGGATTTTTCTGCACTGCTCTTGCTTCTTTCTGCACCTCTCTTGCCTCTTTCTGCACCCCTCTTGCCTCTTTCTGCACCTCTGTTGCTTCTTTCTGCACTTCTCTTGCTTCTTTCTGCACCTCTGTTGCTTCTTTCTGCACCCCTCTTGCCTCTCTCTGCACCCTTCGTCCCTCTCTCTGCACCTCTCTTGCCTCTTTCTGCACCCCTGTTCCCTTTTGTTGCACCTCTCTTGACTGTTTCTGCAACTCTCTTGCCTCTTTCTGCAGTTCTCTTGTCTCCTTCTGCACCTCTATTGCCTCTTTCTGCACTTCTCCTGCCGCTTTCTGCACCCTCTTGTCTGTTTCTGCACCTCTGTTGCTTCTTTCTGCACTGCTCTTTCTTCTTTCTGGACCTCTCTTGCAAATTTCTGTACCCCTCTTGCCTCTTTATGCACCCCTCTTGCCTCCTTCCGCACCTCTGTTGGTTCTTTCTGCACTTCTCTTGCCTCCTTCTGCACCTCTGTTGCTTCTTTCTGCACTTCTCTTGCCTTATTTTGCACCCCTGTTGCCTCTTTCTGCACCTCTGTTGCTTCTTTCTGCACCTCTCTTGCTTCTTTCTGCACAACTCTTGCTTTTTTCTGCACCCCTCTTGCCTATTTCTGCACCCTTCTTCCCTCTTTCTGCAACTCTCTTGCCTCTTTCTGCACCACTATTCCCTTTTTCTGTACCACTCTTACCTGTTTCTGCAACTCTCTTGCCTTTTTCTGCATGTCTCTTGTCTCCTACCACACCTCTGCTGCTTCTTTCTGAACTTCTCTTGCCTCTTTCTGCACCCCTCTTGTCTGTTTCTGCACCTCTGTTGGTTCTTTCTGCACTGCTCTTGCTTCTTTCTGCACCTCTATTGCACATTTCTGCACCCTCTTGCTGCTTTCTGTATCCCTCTTGCCTCCTTCTGCTCCTCTGTTGGTTCTTTCTGCACTGCTCTTGCTTGTTTCTGCACCTCTTTTGCCTGTTTCTATAAATCTCTTACCTCTTTCTGCACTTCTCTTGCCTCCTTCTACACCTCTGTGGCTTCTTTCTGCACCTCTCTTGCCTCTTTCTGCACCCCTGTTACCTTTGTCTGCACCTCTCTTGCCTGTTTCTGCAACTCCCTTGCCTCTTTGTTCAATTCTCTTGTCTCCTTCTGCACCTCTGTTTCTTCTTTCTGCATTTCTCTTGCCTCTTTCTGAACCCCTCTTTGCCTCTTTCTTTACCTCAGTTGCTTCTTGCTGCACCTCTCTTGCCTCTTTCTGCACCCTTCGTCTCTCTTTCTGCACCCCTCTTTGCCTCTTTCTTTACCTCAGTTGCTTCTTGCTGCACCTCTCTTGCCTCTTTCTGCACCCCTGTTCCCTTTTTTGCACCTCTCTTGACTGATTCTGCAACTCTCTTGCCTCTATCTGCAGTTCTCTTGCCTCCTTCTGCACCTCTGTTGCTTCTTTCTGTACTTCTCTTACCTCTTTCTGCACCCCTCTTGTCTGTTTCTGCACCTCTGTTGCTTCTTTCTGCACTGCTCTTGCTTCTTTATGGACCTCTTTTACAAATTTCTGTACCACTCTTGCCTCTTTCTGCAATCCTCTTGCCTCCTTCTGCACCTCTGTTGGTTCTTTCTGCAATGCTCTTCTTTCTGCAACTCTTTTCTCTGTTTCTGCAACTATCCTATCTCTTTCTGCACTTCTCTTGCCTCTTTCTGCACCTCTGTTGCTTCTTTCTGCACCTCTCTCGCTTCTTTCTGCACTACTCTTGCTTCTTTCTGCACCCCTCTTGCCTATTTCTGCACCCTTCTTCCCTCTTTCTGCAATTATCTAGCCTCTTTCTGCACCCCCGTTGGTTCTTTCTGCACTGCTCTTGCTTCTTTCTGCAACTCTCTTGCACATTTTTGCACCCCTCTTGCCTCTTTCTGCAACCTTCTTCCCTCTTTGTGTACCTCTCTTGCATCTGTTTGCACCCCTCTTGCCTCTTTCTCTACCTCTTCTGCTTCTTTCTGCATCCCTCTTGCCTCTTTCTGTACCCTTCTTCCCTCTTTCTACACCTCTCTTGCCTCTTTCTGCACCCCTGCTCCATTTTCTGCACCTCTCTTGACTGTTTCTGCAACTCTCTTGCATCTTTCTGCAGTTCTCTTGCCTCCTTCTGCACCACTGTTGCTTCTTTCTACACATCTGTTGCTTCTTTCTGCACCACTCATGCTTCTTTCTGCACAACTCTTGCTTCTTTCTGCACCCCTCTTGCCTCCTTCTGCACCTCTGTTGCTTCTTTCTGCACCTCTCTCGCTTCTTTCTGCACTACTCTTGCTTCTTTCTGCACCCCTCTTGCCTATTTCTGCACCCTTCTTCCCTCTTTCTGCAATTATCTAGCCTCTTTCTGCACCCCCGTTGGTTCTTTCTGCACTGCTCTTGCTTCTTTCTGCAACTCTCTTGCAAATTTTTGCACCCCTCTTGCCTCTTTCTGCACCCCTCTTCCCTCTTTGTGTACCTCTCTTGCATCTGTTTGCACCCCTCTTGCCTCTTTCTCTACCTCTTCTGCTTCTTTCTGCATCCCTCTTGCCTCTTTCTGTACCATTCTTCCCTCTTTCTACACCTCTCTTGCCTCTTTCTGCACCCCTGCTCCATTTTTCTGCACCTCTCTTGACTGTTTCTGCAACTCTCTTGCATCTTTCTGCAGTTCTCTTGCCTCCTTCTGCACCACTGTTGCTTCTTTCTACACATCTGTTGCTTCTTTCTGCACCACTCATGCTTCTTTCTGCACAACTCTTGCTTCTTTCTGCACCCCTCTTGCCTCTTTCTGCACCCTTCTTCCCTCCGGCAGCACCTCTCTTGCCTCTTTCTGCATCCCTGTTCCCTTTTTCTGCACCTCTCTCGTCTGTTTCTGCAACTCTCTTGCCTCTTTCTGCAGTTCTCTTGTCTCCTTCTGCACCTCTGTTGCTTCTTTCTGCACTTCTCCTGCCTCTTTCTGTACCCCTGTAGTCTGTTTCTGCAACTCTGTTGGTTCTTTCTGCACTGCACTTGCTTCTTTCTGCACCTCTCTTGTAAATTTCTGCATCCCTCTTGCCTATTTCTGTACCCCTCTTGCCTCCCTCCGCACCTCTGTTGGTTCTTTCTGCACAGCTCTTGCTTCTTTCTACATCTCTTTTGCCTGTTTCTACAATTCTCTTGCCTCTTTCTGTATTTCTCTTGCCTCCTGCAGCTCTGTTGCATCTTTCTGAACTTCTATTGGCTTTTGCTGCACCCCACTTGCCTCTTTCTGCACCGCTGTTGCTTCCTTCTGCCCCTCTCTCGTCTGTTTCTGCAACTCTCTTGCCTCTTTCTGCATTTCTCTTGCCTCCTTCTGCACCTCTGTTGCTTATTTCTGCAACCCTCTTGCCTCTTTCTGCATTTCTCTTGCCTCCTTCCTCACCTCTGTTGCCTCTTTCTGCACTTCACTTGCCTCTTTCTGCACCACTCTTGCCTCTTTCTGCACCTCTGTTGGTTCTTTCCGCACTGCTCTTGCTTCTTTCTGTACCTCTCTTGCAAATTTTTGCATCCCTCTTGCCTCTTTCTGCACCTTTCTGCACCCCTCTTCCCTCTTTCTGCATCTCTCTTGCCTCTGTTTGCACCCCTTCTGCCTGTTTCTCCACCTCGTTTGCTTCTTTCTGCACCCCTCTTGCCTCTTTCTGCAGTTCTCTTGTCTTCTTCTGCACCTCTGTTGCTTCTTTCTGCACTTCTCTTACCTCTTTCTGCACCCCTCTTGTCTCATTCGCACCTCTGTTGCTTCTTTCTGTACCTCTCTTGCTTCTTTCTACACCTCTCTTTCCTCTTTCTGCACTTGTCTTGTCTCTTTCTGTACCTCACGTGCCTCTTTCTGCATTTCTCTTGCCTCTTTCTGCACTTCTCTTGCCTCTTTCTGTACCTCTCTGGCCTTTTTCTACACCTCACTTGCCTCTTTCTACACTTCTCTTGCCTCTTTCTGCACCTTTTCTTTCTTCTATCTGCACCCCTCTTGCCTCTTTCTGCACCTCTCTTGTCTCTTTCTACGCTTCTCTTGCCCCTTCCTGTACCTCTCTTGCTTCTTTCTGCGCCTCTCTTGCCTCTTTCTGTACTGCTCTTGCTACTTTCTGTACTTCTCTTGCCTCTTTCTGCACTTCTCTTGCTTCTTTATGCATCTTTCTTGCTTCTTTGTGCACTTCTCTTTCCACTTTCTCCACTTCCCTGGCCCCTTTCTGCACTTTTCTTGCCTCTTTCTGTGCTTCTCTTGCTTCTTTCTGCACTTCTCTTGCCTCTTTCTGTACTTCTCTTGCTTCTTTCTGCATCTCTCTTGCTTATTTCTGCACCCCTCTTGCCTTTTACTGCACCACTCTTCCCTCTTTCTGTACCTCTCTTGCCTCTTTCTGCACCTGTTCCTTATTTCTGCTCTTCTCTTGCCTCTTTCTGCACCTTTCTTCCTTCTTTCTGCAGCCCTCTTCCCTCTTTCTGTACCTCTCTTGCCTCTTTCTGCACCTCTCTTGTCTCTTTCTGCACCCCTCTTCCCTCTTTCTGCACCCCTCTTCCCTATTTCTGCACCTCTCCTGCCTCTTTCTGCACATCTATTTCTTATTTCTGTACTTATCTTGCTTCTTTCTGCACCTCTCTTGCATCTTTCTGCAACCCTCTTGCCTCTTTCTGAACCTCTGTTGGTTGTTTCTGCACTTCTCTTGCTTCTTTCTGCACTTCTCTTGCCTCTTTCTGCACTTCTCATGCCTCTTTCTGCACTTCTGTTGCGTCTTGCTGCACTTCCCTTTCTTCTTTCTGCACCTCTCTTCCTTCTTTCTGCCCCCCACTTGCCTCTTTCTGCACCCATCTTCACTCTTTCTACACCTCTCTTCCCTATTTCTACACCTCACTTCCCTCTTTCTGCTGTTGTTTCTTTCTGCACTTCTCTTTCTACTTTCAGCACCTCTCTTGCTTCTTTCTGCACCCCCTTGCCTCTTTCTGCACCCCTCTTCCCTGTTTCTGTACCTCACTTGTCTCTTTCTGTGACTCTCTTGTGTCTCGCTGTACTTCTGTTGCCTCTTTCTGTACCTCTCTTGCCTCTTTCAGCAGTTTTCTTGCCTCTTTCTGCACATCTGTTGCTTCTTTCTGCATTTCTCTTGCTTCGTTCTGTACCTCTCTAGCTTATTTCTGCACCTCTCTTGCCTCTTTCAGCAGTTCTCTTGCCTCTTTTTGCACCTCTGTTGCTTCTTTCTGCACATCTCTTGCTTCTTTCTGCACCCCTTTTGCCTGTTTCTTCACCCCTCTTCCCTCTTTCTGCACCTCTGTTGCCTATTTATGCACCTCTCTTGTCTCTTTCTACACTTTTCTTGGCTGTTTCAGCACCTCTCTGATCTCTTTCTGCACCTCTGTTGCCTGTTTCTGCACCTCTGTTGCCTCGTTCTGCACTTCTCTTGCCTGTTTCCGCACCTCTCCTGCCTCTTTCTGTACCTTTCTTGCCTCTTTCTGCACCTCACTTGCCTCTTTCTACACCTCTCTTGCTTCTTTCTGCAACTCTCTTGCTTTTTTCTGCACCTATCTTGTTTCTTTCTGCAACTCTCTTGCTTCTTTCTGAAATTCTCTTGCTTCTTTCTATACCTTTCTTACTCCTTCTGCATTTCCTTTGGCTATTTCTGCTTTTCTCTTGCTTGTTTCTGCATCTTTCTTCCTCTTTCTGCACTTCTGTTGCCTCTTTCTGCACTTCTGTTGCTTCTTTCTGCACTTCTCTTGCTTCTTTCTGTACCTCTCTTGCTTCTTTCGGCACCCGTCTTGCTTCTTTCTGCACCCGTCTTGCCTCTTTCTGCACCCGTCTTGCCTCTTTCTGCACCCCTCTTCCCTCTTTCTGCACCACTCTTGCCTCTTTCTGCACCTCTCTTGCCCCTTTCTGTACTTCTCTTGCCTCTTTCACACCTCTGTTGCTTCTTTCTGCACTTCTCTTCTTTATGCAGCTCTCTTGCTTCTTTCTACATCCCTCTTGCCTCTTTCTGCACCCCTCTTCCCTGTGTTTGCACCTCGCTTGCCTCTTTCTGAACCTCTCTTGCATCTTTCTGCACTTCTGTTGCCTCTTTCTGCACCTCTCTTGCCTCTTTCTGCAGTTCTCTTGCCTCTTTCCGCACATCTGTTACATCTTTCTGCATTTCTCTTGCTTCTTTCTGCTTTTCTCTTGATTGTTTCTGCAACCCTCTTGCTTCTTCCTGCACCTCTGTTGCTTCTTTCCGCACTTCCCTTGCTTTTTTCTGCACCTCTCTTGCTCTTTCTGTATCCCTCTTGCCTGATTCTGTAGCTCGCTTCCCTCTTTCTGCACCTTTGTTGCCTATTTCTGCACCTCTCCTACCTCTTTCTGCACTTCTTCTACCTCTTTCTGGACCTCTCTTGCCTCTTTCTGGACCTCTCTTGCCTCTTTCTGCACCTCTCTTGCCTCTTTCTGTACCTCTATTACCTCTTTCTGCACTTCACTTGCCTCTTTCTGCACCTCTCTTGCATTTTTTCTGCACCTCTCTTGCTTTTTTCTGCACCTCTCTTGTTTCTTTCTGCAACTCTCTTTTCTCTTTCATCACTTTTCTTGCTTTTTTCTGCACCTATCGTGCCTCTTTCTATCTTTCTCTTGCTTGTTTCTGCATCTTTCTTCCTTTTTCTGCACTTCTATTGCCTCTTTCTGTGCTTCTCTTGCTTCTTTCTGTACCTTTTTTCCTCTTTCTGCACCTCTCTTGCCTCTTTCTATACCTTTCTTCCTCTTTCTGCACCTCTCTTGCTTCTTTCTGCACTTCTCTTGCCTTTTCCTATCCATCTATTGCCTCTTTCTGCACATTTCTTGCTCTTTCTGCACCTCTCTTGTTTTTACTGCACTTCTCTTGCCTCTTTCTGTATTTCTCGTGCCTCTTTCTTACTTCAAATGGGAAGTGCAAGCTGTCAAGTTTAAAGATCTGCGTGCTGTCATGACTGATGTATATGTCTACTTGTACATGTATTCTCACATGTGTTATGCAACTGAAAATGGTAGCTTAAAAAGCGGGTAGCTTCTCCTATAGGTGATCAAATCTTCTCAGTTCTGCTCTGTCATTCGGTTTCACAGGCAGTCATGTCTTACGTATGTAGGTGTTATAGAGCCCCTCAAATATACTATTGAATACCCATGTGCCCTGTATTGTGAGCAGAAAGAAATACATACACCTTCTTGTACACACATTTTCAGAGTATGCTGTTTGAAACACAGGTATTCAAGTATTTGTATGTTTATTTTTATGTAACATGCCACTAGGTAAAAGCACAGACACACGCATGCATACCTTCACAAACTTGGTGAGACTTACAACAGTGTTGTGATTAGGATTGCTGTTTTACATTTGGTAGGCCTAACATTCTGAGCAGTCGATGAATAGTGAACCTTCAAGAGAAAAGTGAGGTTTAAGACATCTTGGGAGAAGGATTAGTGATTAGGCTACTTTGTATGAGACTGTGGAAAGGTACAGTCAAAGTAGGCCTCTTTCTGCACCTCTGTTGCTTCTTTCTGCACCTTTCTTCCTCTTTCTCCACTTCTCTTGCCTCTTTAGGCTTTTCTCTTGCTTCTTTCTGTACCTTGCTTCCTCTTTCTGTGCCTCTCTTGCCTCTTTCTGCACTTCTCTTGCTTCTTTCTGTGCCTTTCTTCCTCTTTCTGCACATGCCCTACCTATGTAGTCATATTTAGTAATTAGCATTTAAAAAACCTTAGAAATTCACTGAAAAAAACCACAGGTTTCATGGTCATTATAGTTAGAAATTAGCATTTAAAAAACCTTGGAAATTCACTGAAAAACACACAGGTTTCAGGGACGTTATAGTTAGAAAATAAGATTTAAAAAACCTTGGAAATTCATTGAAAAAACCACAGGTTTCATGGACGTTATAGTTAGGAATTAGGATTTAAAAAACCTTAGAAATTCATAGAAAAAAACAAAGGTTATAGGGACGTTATAGTTAGGGTGATATTTCACTTGCACAAAACCAGATAAATTCAGCCGTTATAGTTAGCTCAGCTAACTATAACTCGTGCCCTCGCAATGCACCGCTGATGACATCACATATTACATCATTCATGACATGGTCACTGACATCACTGATGACATCTCAAATGACATCACAGATGACATAATCCACTTAATCTCTGATGCACCTCCTCACACCCTAACATAACCTTTCATACACCCACTCTAAAATACAGACTATCATTCTCTAAATCATAGACACACCAATACCAGTTAGTACATACCCACTCACTGATTCATAGGTCCACACACACATCCACTCACTCACTCATACAGTCACTCATATATGCACTCATATACCCGTACAGACACTCACATACCGCCACTCACCCATAGAGTTACTCACACACCTAGTCAGTCACCCAAAGAGTCAATCACACTGCCATTTACTCACCTATACAGTTATACACACACCACCTCACTTATTCATACAGATACTAACACATACTTACTCTCTTATACAATCACTGACACAAGCACACGCTCATCCATACAGCCACTCTCACAATCACTCACTCTCACATACAGTCACTCACATATACTGCCTTTCACATATGTACTTACTCACACATATACCACTGAAACATCCATTCACTCATGAACACAGCCAAATGCATACTCACTCACCCATACAGCCCCTCACAGACACACTCATGAACCCATACACCCAGTGAATCACCCACTCACACATCCATGCAGAGAGTCACACACCCCCCACCCACACACACAGACACTCAGGCACCCATACAGGTATTCAGACAACCAATCATTAACCCAGAATCAATAAATCAATCAGGGAATTGTGAAGTGCGCTACTCACATGTGAGGGTCTCAAGGTGCTAGGGGGGGTGCAGCTCCAGGTCAGCCAAAGAGTCAGGTCTTGAGGCTCTTCCTGAAGGTATACAGAGCTTGGGAGCGTCTGATGTTGACTGGGAGCTCGTTCAGGCCTTAGCCGCGATGTTCTGCAGATGCGCAGAGTTTCTGCTAGGACGAGGTCGGCGGAGTGGAGTTTTCTTTTGGGTACGTGGAAGAAGACTCTTTCGCTGAGGTCTTTGGTTCTGGTGTTGTAGAAAGATTTGTAGGTGTGGGTGAGAAGATTGAAGGTTACTCTCTTCTCGACAGGCAACCAGTGGAGGTCTACCAGGTGTTGGGTGATGTGCGCATGTCGTGGGATGCCAAGGATGAGTCTGGCCGCGGTGTTCTGGATGGTCTGGAGTTTGTGTAGCAGGGAACCCATACATACACTCATGTAGCTACTCACCAACCCATGCAGCCACTTACACACCAACTTACAGACTGATACAGACATGCACACATATTAGTCCTTCACCCATGCATTCACTAAGGCACGTTTAATCGCTCACTTATACAGTCAGTCACGCACCCACTAAATCACCCATTCAGACATTCATACCCCCACTCATTCTTCAATACACCTTGGCGTGTGTGTGGCAGGGGCAGAAAAGAAAAACAAGATGAGGCAGTAGGGGGAACAGAAAGCCCAAAAATGGATACAACTATCAGGGGGCGGTTGAGACAACCAAGGAAATGATTTTGGAGTCCAGCAAAGAATTGAATGTGATTAATTTATCGGACAGAGCGCTAACAGAGAATGAAACTAAATTACTTAGAAAAGGCCTAAACTACTGCACAGTGTCACACATAAACATAGCACAAACGAGAATAGACCTTTACAGGTATACACGCAAACGGAAACTAGCCAAAATATATGCAGACAAACCTAATGAAAGACCAAGTGTGGAAAATGAACCAACGAGCATATTACTAGCTGAAGATCATCCAGCTTTAGTAACATTGATAACAATGGGAGAGACCTCTGTTTAACAGCAATTAGAAAACCTGGAAGGTTTAGAGGAAGTCATACCATCACGAGGAACTGGAGAAAGCGGCATGAAGCCGAAATCCTTCTTCTACCCTATCCTACCACCTGGAAACAAAGTGGACTTGTTCCATGAAGCAGTTATAGAAGATCTATACAAAATTGGATATGAGAACAGGAAGGATAACCTAACTCCGGGAGAGAGAGATGCCCTAAAAACGCTCCAGCAGGACAATACTATCGAAATAAAACAAGCTGATAAGGGCGGAAACATTATAATTCAAAACAAAATTGATTACATTCAGGAGGCCCATAGACAACTGTCCAACGTAGAGTGTTATACGTGCCTGACTAAGGATCCAACAAAGGAAATAGTGAAACAGCTTACAGTTCTCTTGGAAGATTGGTTGAATAAGGGACTAATTGATGAGGAAGAAAAAAAGTACTTAACCACTAGCTTCCCAGTAATGGCAACCATTTATTTCCTTCCTAAAATTCATAAGAGTAAAACCAACCCACCGGGCAGACCGATAGCATCTGCAAATGGCTCTTTATTGGAACCAGTCTCAAATTATATCGATCACTTCCTTGCCCCACTTGTAAAAGACCCTAGCTCATATCTACAGGACACTGGTGACCTTCTAAAAAATTGGAAGATATAGCTTGGCAACCAAATTACAAGCTTGTATCTATGGACGTAGTCTCGCTCTACACCAATATTGAACATCAATTTGGAATACAAGCATGCAAGTACTTCCTGGGAAAAAGAAATATCCAATACCGATCACAAAACGAAATGCTAATCGAGATGATAACACTGTGTCTACATAATAACATCTTTCTATTTAATAAAACAATCTACAAGCAAACAAAGGGCTGTGCTATGGGTTTTTCTTTTTCTCTCAATTATGCGAACCTTATGATGGGGTGGTTTGAGCAGAAAATAGCATGGTCACCTGAGAATGACCACTTTACTGAGAAATTGATACTATGGTTACGCTTCATTGATGACCTGCTCATCATATGGGATGGAACAGAAGCTGAATTCAAAACATACTTTGCAGTATTAAATAACAATGAGGCCAAGTTACAATTTACAATGGAAATCAGTCCAAAAAAGGTGACCTTTCTAGATACATGCTTATATGTAGAGAATAACATGCTACAAACTACATTATTTAGAAAGAAAACTGCAACGAATGCTGTCTTGCATGGTGACAGCTTCCATAAAGAAACCCTGAAATGGAGCATCCCCTATGGGGAATTTCTACGCTTGAAGAGAAATTGTTCATCTGATGTGGAGTTTGAGAAACACAGCGAAGCCACGAAATGGAGATTCAGTAAAAGAAAATACCCCAAAAAAGTACTTGAAAATAGTTTACAAAGTGTCATCAAGCAAAACCGCAAAGATATTCTGAGAAATACAAAGAGGAAGAACAAATTGGAATCACAAACATCAACAAATTCTCAGCAAATCAGACTAATCACAACATATAATGCGGAATCAAATAATCTAAGGAAGATCTTGACAAAACACTGGGGACTCTTGAAATTGGATCCAACATTATCAAAAATAGTAGGAGATTATCCAAACATTACACACTGAAGAGCTGCAAACATAAGAGACAAGCTAGTACACAGTCACTTTAAGCAAAACAGGCCCATCACATGGATGCAAGAAGAAGGTTTTTGGCCTTGTAAAAACTGCAAAGCTTGTAGAATTGGAAAACCAAAAAAGAAGTAGAGATTGGCAATGGATAGAACTGGAGAATCAGGCAACACATCACGTGTAAAAGTACATTTGTTGTATACATAGTGGAGTGCCCGTGTAGACTCAAATACATAGGAAGCACAACCTGTGAGGTCAAGAAAAGAGTCCTGGAGCATATTTGAGCGACTAAAAACATAGATCGATCAAATGCAATAGCTAAGCACATGGAAACAGTACACAAGAGCAACTGGGAAGAACTGATTTTCTATGGAATAGAAGAAATACCACAGTCTGAAAGAGGTGGAAACCGTGAGAAGCTATTGAGACAAAGTGAGTCGAAACATATAGTAACATTCAGGACCTTAAATCCTAGAGGCCTAAATCAGGACGAAGAACTTTATGTGCATCTTTGAAAACCAGTGTGAAGATAAAATACATAAGTGAAAACTGCAATTGGAACAGAACCATCAGTCTTGAACAAACAATCGCTAAACAACTATCCAAACACAGAGAAATGATATCAAGAAGGAATCTGCCCACTGGAGGGCTTGAAACAAATCGTGATCTCAAAATGGAGAAATAACATTAATTAAAACAATCGAGAGAGGAAAAAAACTGTGCCACCAACTAAAAATAAATACAGCATATCACCATGAAGAAATTGATTCATCTACGGTGGAATTTTCTCCCACTAGAGGGATTTGAACTCGAACTCCACAAAAATCAAAAACTCATGAACTAACAACCTTTGTGTGTTATTTAAACGAGAAGAATTTAAATATAATTTTCTTTCTCTTTTCTTTCTCTTTTGCCTCTCAAAATTTAAATAACTTTTTAAACACACTCTCACATCTCACTTTATGTATGTCACCTACAACACTTATTTAATCACTTAATTTGTGCCATGCGTAAAAAGGATTATGAGGTTTGACTACACTAACCATAATGCCTCATATGGAACGGAACAGAAGTAATCCCCCTTTTTTGTAAAAATGCAGGAAATAAAAGATGTTTGAGAACGAGTTACAATCATCCCTTGATCAAGGTCCATGTTGTAGGACCGAAACGCGTTGGGCATGGCAAAACCCTTGAATTAATAAATACGCATTTTTAAATTCTATCTCGAGTGAGTGCGATCCATTGTTGTGGCAACTTCAAAGAAATATATATATATATATATGACATTATTTAACGTTTTAGAAACACTCAGTCACTGGATGATGTCATCAGTGATGTCACTGACCATGTCATGAGTGATGTAATATATGATGTAATATGATGAAGGAGCCCCTTCCTGCACAAAAACAATCTCCCCACAACGCAGGCATCCTTGCACCATGGTGCAAGGGTGCCTGCGGCGGCGCATGGCTGCAGTTTGTGCGCCAGCGCAGGGGGAAGCACAGAGATGCGACATATTGTTGTAAATATGTTGCATCCCTGTGCTTTGAAAGTGGCTCAGTGCGGCGCAGCCAAATGGCTTGCAGAATGCACTGAGTCACTTTCATTGTAAATCTGCCCCATAGTTTGGTTTTTCACATGAAAGTATCTTAAACGGATCACTGACAAAATATCGATGTACAAAATATCGTGTTCCCAAAATATCAAAAATATTGACATCCTATCTACATAATGGTAAGTACTAAAATATCAGAAAAAAATATAGTTGTTAAAAATATCGAAGTAAAAAATATCATTTTTTTAAATGTATACAAAATAATGTAAAATAAATTAAATAATACATATAACTTAATTTTTTTTTAGAATTATTAGAAAATGTTAACAATTATAAGTAATAAATGTAATGTAAAAATAAATTAAACAACTATTGTAACAAAAGGCCCCCCTAGAGTACTTTGAGGTCCGAGAAGAGGGGGAACATCAAAACAACCTAATGCAATACCTCTGTACCGACCTATATACTTTGAGATGACCTAGTCAGGTTCAAACTCGCCTATATCCCAGAATAGTCTCTGTAAGTTAACAATACGAAGAATTACTTTTTATTACTTTTTATATATCAAAAAATAATTTATTTTAGACATTAAAAGCATTTTTTATCTTTTTTCATTTTTAAGTGCATAGCAACAATAAAACTTTATACAAACAAACAATACATATCCATTTACTATCTTGATATATTCAAAATCAGTAACATTGGTTTACTCCTTAAATTTCTATTGTAAACACAGAATTTAGACAACTCCCACCAGCCTAGAGCTACTCATTTATACTACCATACTCTCTCATTCACACCACAAATGCACACTAACACATAAATTAAGAACAACAGAAATTCGACCCTGTGAGGGGCCCTTGAGATTATATTATGAAGGGCAAAGCGTGATATTTCCAGAGAAACAAAGGAGTTAGGTAAGTTCTCAAAAAAGCACTCCTCAGTAGTGGTAAAAGGTCTGGTCTACGCGCGTTTGGTGGCCAAGCCACCTTCCTCAGGATCAAGGTGTTGCGAATCTCATGAAGGGCTGGGGGTGTCTAATATGATGTAGCTGTTCCTTAATATTTAAGCGTCATAAAATATTCATGCTGGCTTGTATGTACCCGCGGCCAGCTAATTGTTTAAGTCCCCTAAGGGAGGCGTATAGCCTCAGATGTTGTCAAGTCCAGATGGTTAGCGTGAGGATGTCATCTCCCTAAATTGGATTTTAAAAGTAACTAGCCCAGACAATTCTTTGTTGTGTATGCTGCAATTATCTCTTTCTTTTCTTGAGGAAAAATGTATCTCTCTCCGTGTAGTCTTGCTCCTTTGTCGTCTGCGATGTGTTGTCCGCGCGGGCTCCCGGGAACAAATTCCCTGACTAGGTCATCTCAAAGTATATAGGTCGGTACAGAGGTATTGCATTAGATTAAAATAAATTAAACATACATAAATAAAATGTAATATAGCGCACACATTTCTCCTTTGCAAGAAAACTCCAGGACACTCCGGGCTGCTCGATTAATTTATTGGCAAGGTTGCTCAATACCAACGCATTTCACCTTTCGGCTTTTTCACGGTATAAAATGTAATATATATATTTACTTAATAATAATGAATAAATAATTATTTTAACAAATTATAAAATGTTAGAAATATATTAAAAATTATAAATACATATATATATACAGATTCAGGAAGTTCTGCCTCTTAAGCCGTACGCCTGCCTATGACTCGTCGGTGCCAGCCGTGGTGGCAGAAACCACAAAATATGCAAAAAAAGTCCAAATCCACAATCGGAAAGGAGGCGGCACACCAATTCAACCACAGGATGGTTTATTGAAATAGTAACAACGCGTTTCGGCCGGAACGACCTTTTTCGAGTTACCAAACACACGTCATAACCGCCATTAAATGCAACTTCCGTATGTATAGAAATAAATAAAATACTCTGGGCCCGATTCACAGAACTAATCTGAGACAAAATCCTAAACTTACTACTTTTGGTATTCACAGAAGGCATTTAGTAGTAGTAAAGTTAGGATTTTGTCTTAAGTTTGTCTTAAGTTTGTCTTAAGTTTGTCTTAAGTCTGTCTTAAGTCTGTCTTAAGTCTGTCTTAAGTCTGTCTTAAGTTTGTCTTAAGTCAAACTTAAGACACAATCCTAACTTTACTACTACTAAATGCCTTCTGTGAATACCAAAAGTAGTAAGTTTAGGATTTTGTCTCAGATTAGTTCTGTGAATCGGGCCCTATGATTTCATTGTTTACACCAATAGCCATAAAATATAAGAATAATGCATATATCTCCACATGTCAGTGCCTTAAATCAATTACACAATTGCTATTTCATACCATACATATTCATCAATAAACAAACAAAATGTTTTGTTCTGCACGAGGCATCGGAGCACGTAGGAGCCACTCGAAAACATAAACATAAACGAAAGACCTTGCTGTAAAGATCTTCCGTCAAAGTATGATTCAAGATTATGTGTGCATAATATCAACATAGTAAATGCGTTTATATTGGATTGCATCAATACATTTTATCATAAAATTAATGAGACGCTTATGCCTGCCGTGAACCATCAGCGCAAGCAAAGGCCATACAACAACATAGACAAAGGGCTTTCCTACCGGGCTGTCAGCCAAGGCTCAAATTGGAAAATGTGTGTGACAGGAATCTTGCATCAGAATGGAATTTCTATGCACACGTGTTCATGCAATGAGGATACAGTATCCTAAAGAACTGTACGGTCACAACGGCATTGAATAGCTCATCATGCAGAATGCAAAATACATAATTGAAAATATGATACCATACAATGAATTAATCAAATATACATCATACGCTTCCAAAAGGCTTTTCATGTGCGTTATGACGACGTGTGTGTGAGACAAATAGTGTAAATATGACCATTATAACACCGTGAAAAAATAAGAGGTGTGAGAAAAAAAATAATACTATGGGGTCGATTCCGATCTCGGCCGGAAGCGCACCTAACAGTATTCGTCCGGAAAAAAAACCAGCCGAATGGATGTTTCCCGACCGATTCGAACACTTGTCCGAACGAACAAGTACGATGCGCATAACAGCCCAGATTCCGAGCGAGCCGTACTTACCCATTTCAGCTCCTGTTCCCCGCCCGAGCCGGATTCGTAAACGCCGATTCGAGTCGCAAGGAAGCAAATACACAGCACCTTCCGGCCGGACGAGTACGATGCGCCTTCCGTACGCGCCGAACCCGTCGCTAAGTCCGGCACGTTTGAGCATCCGGGAGAGCCGTACATAAGCTCTGTTTCGTGCCACAAGACGATCCACGGCTACGAGACGAACAAGCCTGCGACGAGTACGAGTCGAAGACACGAGAAACCCGAACGAGACGACCCAAGCATGAATCCCATCGCGCAGGTCCTACCAATACTCTACATCTATTACCGGGACCGGCACGGATGCGTAGGGCGCAGACGGTAAGTCAAACACCAACAACACAAACAAACGACACGTACCCGAAATATGTCACACACACATAGGGATGCACAAATGACGTACACTAGCAACAGCAGAACCATAGGGGCGGGATGGCCATCACCAATGCCATACACACCCATAGGGGGATGGATGCCTACCACTACCACCACCCCTACTCAGGGGGGCCTGGATGCCTGTCACTACCACCACCCCTACTCAGGGGGGGCTGGATGCCTGTCACTACTACCATCCCCACTCATAGGGGGATGGATGCCTACCACTAACACCACTCCTACTCATGGGGGGCTAGATGCCTGCCACTACCACCACCCCTACTCATGGGGGGCTGGATGCCTGTCACTACCACCACCCCTACTCAGGGGGGGCTGGATGCCTGTCACTACTACCATCCCCACTCATAGGGGTATGGATGCCTACCACCACCACCACCCCTACTCATGGGGGATGGATGCCTGCCACTACCACCACCCCTACTCAGGGGGCATGGATGCCTGTCACTACTACCATCCCCACTCATGGGGGCTGGATGCCTACCACTACCACCACCCCTACTCAGGGGGCCTGGATGCCTGTCACTACTACCATCCCCACTCATAGGGGGATGGATGCCTACCACTACCACCACCCCTACTCAGGGGGCCTGGATGCCTACCACTACCACCACCCCTACTCAGGGAGGCCTGGATGCCTACCACTACCACCACCCCTACTCAGGAGGGCCTGGATGCCTGTCACTACTACCATCCCCACTCATAGGGGGATGGATGCCTACCACTACCACCACCCCTACTCAGGGGGGCCTGGATGCCTACCACCACCCCTACTCAGGGGGGCCTGGATGCCTACCACTACCACCACCCCTACTCAGGGGGGCCTGGATGCCTGTCACTACTACCATCCCCACTCATAGGGTGCTGGATGCCTGCCACTACCACCACCCCTACTCATGGGGGGGGCTGGATGCCTGCCACTACCACCACCCCTACTCATGGGGGGCTGGATGCCTACCACTACCACCACCCCTACTCAGGGGGCCTGGATGCCTGTCACTACTACCATCCCCACTCATAGGGGGATGGATGCCTACCACTACCACCACCCCTACTCATGGGGGCTAGATGCCTGCCACTACCACCACCCCTACTCAGGGGGCATGGATGCCTGTCACTACTACCATCCCCACTCATGGGGGCTGGATGCCTACCACCACCACCACCCCTACTCATGGGGGCTAGATGCCTGCCACTAACACCACCCCTACTCATGGGGGGCTGGATGCCTACCACCACCACCACCCCTACTCATGGGGGCTAGATGCCTGCCACTAACACCACCCCTACTCATGGGGGCTAGATGCCTACCACCACCACCACCCCTACTCATGGGGGCTAGATGCCTGCCACTAACACCACCCCTACTCATGGGGGCTAGATGCCTGCCACTACCACCACCCCTACTCATGGGGGCTGGATGCCTGTCACTACCACCACCCCTACTCATGGGGGC